>OY727108.1:16555364-18955364 GCA_963402855.1 Ormia ochracea | reverse complement strand
AATATTAATTGTAGTCTTCAGGAAAATTATTTCCTGCACGTTCCCATTAAGGTGTTCAAAATGCCAAAGGTTTTCCCCCCCGTTTGTCTCATGGTGTGAAATATATAAAATGTTGTCTGTCTATTGTATATACATAACAAACACTTCAATCCTTTTTGTCAAAATATTTCTTTTGGCAACGTCGTCCCTTCCTGGCACTTGTTCGTTAACCTGTTTCGTGTTATGTATATCTAAGTATGGGTGTGTGTATGCGATGACATACACGATTAGCTAGAGATTAAAATGTCACCCAAGTGTCAATGTATGTGCTTACACTCATAGTTGCTTTTACTTTTATTCCCATACACACACGCATACGAGTATATGTCCACACACTTCTATGTATGGATATGGGGTCGTGTATATACTCATATGCACGTATCCTTTGTCTTATTCCCTTTCCCTATTATAATTACCCAAATAAGAAGTCAGTATGAAATGCTGTAGATGCTTAAAGTGTTGGACAGGGTATTCCAATACATGCATAATTACGTATAGGCAGATATTTTTTCAAGTTCAAAGGAGATTTTTACTGCTGATTATCACTGTTGTTAATGGTAATAAGCGAGGAATCTCAACAAAATTTTCCAGTGGCGATTAGACATTTACCAACCATTCGAGTATACACTCCTCGACAATTCCATATGTATTATTTTGAATTGTACATTTTTATAGTATACAATTTTTACAATACACAGACACTTCTTATATTCTTATTTTTTAAAATATTTTTACGAAAACTTCTGCCACGACAACTTTTTTCATATATTTTTAATTTGAAAGGTTTGTATGTCCAGTGTAAAATTTCTAATTACATTTTCTTTCAATATTTTCCACACAAAACACCGAAAATGAAAACTTATAAAGCAAATAATCATATATGTCAGAAAAATACTCCTTGAGAGAACCAACGAATTCGCCGTGAAGTCAAATGTCAAGTTCTGTTGTGTTTAGCATGGCCACCGTTTTTATGATTAATTGAGCAATGGAGCACACATTGTAGTAGAGTCGTCCACTTGCTCCTGTTTGGACAGAATTATTACAATCTTATTGATCCCATATACATGTACATTTTGCTGAGGTTGTAAGATCCAATCTTACACCGCCCGTCATATATGGAAAAATTTTCATAATTTTTCTTAAATCCCTTTAATATCTTGTGTTGATTGTGCTTGGAACTTTTAAGTGGCCAAGGGATTAAGTGCCGCCACCAACTGTTCGCATTGTAGATATCATAAATCTGAGCTCGAAACTCTTACTTCGCTTCTTCTCTACCAGTAATCCATCGGTGAGGCAAAAGCAATGATACGAAAAAGCAGGTAAAATCTGAGCCTAGTTCGGCACATGGGCGCCGTAAAGCAACTATTCCGTCTTTACTCCTACCAATCCCTCCCTACTTTATGTAGGGGATATATCCTGCGAGCTGGTCTTAGAAAAACATTTTTCACCCTAAACTTTGTTTCTTGCTTTAAGGGGAACTCTATTCTTAATCCACACATATACAACTCTTTTCTGTGGTTGAACAAATATGAAATATAGTTTGTATTTGGCATAATATGTGTATATTTGGTTGGTATGTTGGTTATACAATCAGCCCTGCACATCTGCTTTCGGTCACACGTTCTGCGAAAAATCATTTTTCTTAAGAATTTATTGTGTTGGGTAAAAGTGAAAAGCAAAAACAAACGAAAAATATGTTAAAAACAACATAAAAGTTAAGAAAGTGGCTTAATTAAATAAAAGAGTTATTAAAGGAGTAAATGTAATCCTTTTTGGAGGATATAGAAGAGATTAAAAATAAAAAAGTAAACGCTTCTCAGTCGAGCTGAAATTTTTCTAAAAAGTTTTCCTTTAAGAAGCAACAGTGTGATAATAACGATATCGGCGAAAAGCTTTAAAACTGCAACTAAAGAGGAAACGAACCGGAAATATTTGGCGACCAAAAAAACTCTTGGCTTTCGAAGTATATCGGGAAGTCTTGAAAAATCTTTGAAATTTATATAGAACGCCTTTTGATGTTTAATTTTAATATAGTTCTCTTCATAACAATATTATATTGCATAAGTTTTCAATTAAAATACTCGATTATTTGTATTAATTGCACTAGATATACTCGTTTTCTTAAAATTGTAAAGGAACCGGAGAAAAGTATCTTTCAGACATGAGAAAAAACGCCTAATTTTATCTGAAAAATTTTAATATATATTCAAGCTTTAGACCTTTCAATAAAATTTAATTATACTCTTAGTTTATATTTTTGATATTTCCTTGCACTTTGTGTAACTTCTTTTCAATCGCTGTTGCCATGGGCGAGGCGCAACCGGCTATTGGCATGTGTAGGGTGGCATAAATGGTCTCTTGGAAGAAGTTGTTATGTCAACTGAATATTAAATCGAAACAAATGCAAGTCCTGTTGGGCTAAAATTATACTTTGAAGTCCAAGCTTCTAGGCACGGCGAAGAATTAGGACCCCTATTTCTTCCAAATGATTCACTACACGATAAATAGTGACTTTTGTCAGCATGAGATTTCTTGCAAAAATTTCACGTAACTTTCTCATCGTTACATTAATCGATAACTGATTTTGATAAAATCTTTTAACGATTAAAACACTTCGGTTTACCGAATATTTCTCCATATTAAATTTGGCACGTCTCTACTTTAAGACTGCCAAATATGAACTGCCAAGACTAATATTTATCGGAATGCCAACAAAATAAAGTAATATACCTTTCCGGCGGATACCCTGTATATAACTTTAGTCTATTTGGCAAAAAAAAGGGGGCAAAAAGAAGCGCAATGGCGGTGTGATAACTGCACTACTTATTACTCGTATAATTAAGTTAGTATAGATTTTCGGCGGACACCCTGTATTTAATATTGGTATTTAATACGAGTACTTATTAAAACTAAATAAAAACAAAGTCATTTTTAAAATTAAAAAATAAAAAATAATAAAAAGTGAAATTAATCAAAAAATTTTTATCATAAATAAAATGATTTTCATCACAACGTTCATCTCAAACCGAAGGTTGGACAGCTGGAATATATTCGTAAACCATTAAAGGAAAAAAAAAACGATCGATAAATAACGGAGCACGTGGCGTTGAATATTTGCCCCGTGGCCCTCAGAGTCCATTTGTATACGAACACGAACCGTTTGGAAAGTTTTGCTTCAAATCGCCTGTAGAACTCTCATCTGGCTTTTTAAAATGAATTTGGAAATCCAACAACTGTTCCAAAATAATAAAAATAGTTATTAGTTGAGAAAGCAAATTCATGATAAAGAACAGTCAGTTGGAAATTTTATTTCCTTTACAACCCCTCTTAAAAATGTCTCGTGACCACCTTTAAACGGCCCATCTCCAAAAGATACCCTGACGAATCTCCCAAAGTATTATTCGTAATTTTACGGTTAATCGCTTTGCAATTGCACTTAAAGCCTCGCATTGTAATAAACAATGAACAGCAAACAATTGTAACACAAATGTGATTATTTTATGTGCTCGTACACATTGTTTGTTGTTCTTTATCAGACAATTTTCTGTGAATAAATGTTTTCTTTTCATTAGATCTTTATCGTCATCTCATCATAACTCAACTTAATGATTTCCAAGATAAAAAGTATTACAAATAATCAAATCATTCATTCGTGTGTTATTTATACATTCGGACAGACATCCGTATATATAAATGATTTACTCGCATTTTCATTTTTTTTTTTTTGGTTAATTATTTGTAACAACAAGCAGGCGATTGTTAAAGTTTTATAATTTTCGTTTCACTCGTATAACTGGAGTAGAGGGATGATTGTCTTTGTTTCTACTTGCACTTTGAAATTAAGTTTTCGTTTTTCGTGCCCGCCTTCCAATAAACGAGTTAGGGGGTGGGAATTTTCCCATCTGCTTTTGAATCTTTGAAATTAGCCGGAATGAAATTTAGTCATACCAAATTTATTTATTATAATTTTATTAATCTTCGCAACAATATCACATAATTTTCACGCTATTTGTGACATCAGCCGACTAACCGACTTTTAAACCATTTTTTTTTTCTAATAGCTAAAATTCCATTGCACACCAGCAATTTCCATACAAACACTGGAAAGGTTTGAGCACAACAGGTGACCCCAAATAACTGAGTAGTGTTAAAATTAGACGAAATGTTCTCTAAATACCAACTTTTATTCAAAAATTTCAAAAGAATTACTTTTGTTTATTTATTTACTTAATATTACAATTATTATCTGAGGAGGGTCTTGACTACGGTTTCAAGAATTTTATATTGGCCAATTTCCGGTTTTATAATTTTGTTACAGATATACTCCTAATATTCCGCCTCTCATGGCACCGACCTGTATCTCTGTCTAGCCTGACAGTTACGTCAACTAAATTGTATTATTGGAGCCTATTTTTTATTACTAATCCAAAATGTTAAATTAACCGGTACTGTCGCCACTTTAAATTATTTACATATATTTATAATTACTTTTATTGCCAGTCAATTAAACAGTAATTAAAAATTTTTTTTTTTATTTTAAAGTATAATTTAAACAAATAAATTTTTTTTTTCTCAAAAACGAAAGCCGGATCTTTCAAAATATGTTGATACCACAAATGACTACAGGGGTACGATCATAGCCAGCGGCATTTGAAGTTGGCTATTCGGGTAGCCTGCTGTCACTATTAATGTATGTATTCGTACGACATTCAATAATTGTAAGACGTTTCCTCCACGTATAAATGTGTAAGAACATTTTTCTATATGTGCATCGCACGCCTTTGCCGATATCACCATCATTGCGGTTTCCTTAATTTTATTGTATCGATGCAAACATTACATAGTCAACGTACGAAGAAGAGGCATACGCCGCACATGTGTATTTATAACACATCCCTGGCATTTCCTAATAATAAGAGTTTTTTAAAGGTTGACATATTTGAGTTGGCAACACTGATAGTACATTTTGGTTTGACGTTTCATTATGGATGAAGAACAAATTGATATTAATATGGATTAATATCCACAGTCTTAAACCACATAATTCCTAGCACAATTACTGTGGAGTACCTTTTGTGGGCTGGCGGAGCCATTGCTCTATATGTCTATTAAAACAGTATCACACTGTTACTGTCAATAGAGTTGTAACTGTCATTAGAGAGATGATTTGAAATTTATCTTGCAAACATTTTGTTCCAACATAACGGACCGAAATCCTGGACGCTACAACCATTGATTTACTTAAAATGGCTGAAAGAATAACTTCACACAATATCCTATTTAATTTTCGACTAAAATCGTGAGATTTAATATATTTGGATTATGTGAAGAGACAATTGAAAACCAGGAAGAATGGCGAAATATCACCGCAAATTATGCTAAAAGTTTGTGATCATTAGTGTTCCGAATGGCGTCTTTTATGTGACACTTACGCCGGCCGCATAAATGAAGTGTTTGCTAAACATTAATTTGATAAAAAAAATTTATCCATTAAAGCCCGTTTCATTGACATCAGCAATAAATTTATTACTTTTATTAAGATTTAAACTCTAAAAAAACACCCGTTATTAGTTTTTATGCCCAATAAATATTTTTCTAATTATTTTAAAACTTTAATTGAGGTTTTGGAAAAAGGCCGCCTTATGTGCCACTGAACGCTTTAAGCTTTGCTGGTGCTTAAACTTAAAATTAGATTTTTTTTCATTATTGGTTACAATCGAAAATGTTCAAGTCACTTTAAATCTTAAGAATAGAAAACTTTTTCATAAAAACAATTTTCATAAACGGTTAATGCTTCTCACCATGTGCGAGTGTTCCCACTCACATTTAAGCCACAAAAATTCACAAATTCATAACCACTATCCATAAACTGGACCGAAGACAGGAAACAAAAACATTTCAAATCTAATTAGCAGCTCATTACGATGCTGGACTTTTTATTCATACCGTGCACTCAGCGACTGACAGATAGAGAGGAAAAAAGAAAAGGAGGGGGAAAACAAAAGGCGAAAAGTGGACTAAAAACCCACAAAAATTCACATTAACCGATTTACCAAAGCTAATCAATTAATTAAACGTGGATGAATAAAAACAAAAACTGGAAGGAAAAGAAACGGAAACTCCAACTCAAAACAACAGGAGAGCAACATCATTAGGATACGCACATATCAACACACATTCACATATACTTACAAATATAATGTAGTAGCAGAGGTCATGATGACGCTGCTGGTTCGTTTCCACACGCAATTCAATATTCAGCGATGAAGGAAATTTCCTATTCAACACAAAGCAAAATACCAAAAAGCAAAATGTCAGAATGTTACGGAATTGATGGACGGCCCAATTGTGTGGAAAAGACATATCCACACAAACATACACACACACACCCACGCATACTTTTTTAGTTCTATAGTTCTAGCTTATTAGAGAGATAAATTTGGAGATACAAGCAAATTGTTAACGAAGTGTTGAAAAATTCATAAATTGCACAAGAATTTCTATAGAGAATAAGACAGTCTTAAACTTAAAAACTGTATTACAAATTAATTAAAAAAAAAAAACAAGTCCAAGACAGTGCCGAGTCTTATATAACCTTCCCCATCGGCATGCCTCTCAAAGAAAAGGAACAAAAAGGAGAACTTAAATTTTTGAAATCTTATACGAGTAACACGAGGACATGGCCGTGTTAGGGGAATGAGTAACACACAGCCTACTAAACCGGAGATCGCGGGTTCGATCCCAGCCTAGACCCTGCCTGAAAGCTTTGCAAGTTGAGTTGGTTACAAAAAAAAAAATTCTTTTAAAACTTTGATTTAACATACTTGAGGCAGAAGTCCTACAAAAATATTATTCGTAAAAAATTACAATTACAAAGTACAGTGCACTCCGGGTATAGGGAACACTTTATAATAGGAACTACGGTATATAATGATTAAAGTACTTGAGGCAAAAGTCCTATAAAATATTAATCGCAAAAATTACAATTACAAAGTACAGTGCACTCGGGGTACAGTGAACACTTTATATAGGAGCTATGCGATATAATGATTTAACTTACTTGAGGCAGAAGTCCTATAAAATATTAATCGCAAAAAATTACAATTACAAAGTACAGTGCACTACGGGTATAGTAAACACTATAATAGGAACTACGGGATATAATGATTAAAGCACTTGAGGCTGAAGTCCTATAAAAATATTAATCGTAAAAAATTTCAATCACAAAGTACAGCGCACTCGGGGTATAATGAGCACTTTTACAGGATCTATGCGATATAATGATTTAACATACTTGAGGCAAAAGTCCTATAAAAATATTAATCGTAAAAAATTACATTTACAAAGTGCAGTGCACTCCGGGCATAGTGAACACTTTGTAATTGAACTACGGGATATAATGATTAAAGTACTTGAGGCAGAAGTCCTATAAAATATTAATCGTAAAAAATTACAATTACAAAGTACAGTGCACTACGGGTATAGTAAACACTATAATAGGAACTACGGGATATAATGATTAAAGCACTTGAGGCTGAAGTCCTATAAAAATATTAATCGTAAAAAATTTCAATCACAAAGTACAGCGCACTCGGGGTATAATGAGCACTTTTACAGGATCTATGCGATATAATGATTTAACATACTTGAGGCAAAAGTCCTATAAAAATATTAATCGTAAAAAATTACATTTACAAAGTGCAGTGCACTCCGGGCATAGTGAACACTTTGTAATTGAACTACGGGATATAATGATTAAAGTACTTGAGGCAGAAGTCCTATAAAATATTAATCGTAAAAAATTACAATTACAAAGTACAGTGCACTCGGGGTATAGTGAACACTTTGTAATAATCTTGTCAAATCCTAATTTGGAAATGCTCCAAATTATTAATCTAAATGTGAGTATGCATGATTTTAATTGCAAATAAAAAATTAAGTGGTATCTTAACTCTAGACGGAATATACTGCAGATGACATCAGACAATGGAACAATGCAGAAAATGCGCTTTTTTGTATCTGTTGATTATGAATCTAATGCCAGTACCGATAACAAAGATTTTGAGCAGTCAGCAAATATGGAATTCATTCCAGCCAATCAAGCTGTTTAAATCTTTGAAAAGGTAATTGAGTGGTTTGAACATAATTCAGACACAACAAAGACATGTTAGTTTTGCATAAATTTTGTAACTTAGCTTTTTAGAAAAGCTAAAGCGTTTAGAAGATTTTTTTCTTACACAATATTACTGAATAAAAAAATTATTATTTTTTTACATTATATGAATAATTTTTTGTTATTTTTCTTAAAATGTTATGGTGAATTTCTTGATATAGTGAACAGGCCTCTGCATTAATTAGTTCACTATATTCCGAGTGCACTGTAATTGGAAAAAATATGCGACAACTTTAGATGCAGCAAACAGTTCCAACTGTTCTTAAATAGACAATGTACGAGTATGTAAATAAGAAAGTCTGTTGCACTTTCAAGTCATATAAAATAACGCCTTTCGTAATTCCATTCTTAATACGAAGTTTGAATTGAGATGCGACAATATATTCTGTGGCGTTACTATGTATTACGATTCGAAAGTATGAACACTTCGAAAGTTGTTTTCGATCCGAATTTAAACTATTACTATGTAACATTTTCGGATTGAGTGAAAAGTGCTGCCACTAAACGAAATATTTGGCATTACTTTCGAATCTCTTATTCAACATTGGCAGCATTTATTACGCAAAATGTCAAAACAATGAAAATAAAGAAATATTTGCGCTTTATAAAAATGGATCCGGTTGCTCTTTGGATGGAAAATGAAGACGAGCGATGGGGGCATGAAATCCTATACGATGGTGTAGATTTTATGCAGTTAACGGATGTAATTTAAGTAACACTTTATTAAATATATTATATGTAACTGAATATTTTTATTTGTAGGTAACTGGGGATACTTTCCCATAAAGTTGAGCCTAATTTCAAATTGCCTTTGGCCCGTGTTAATATTTTTCGTAGCATTCCCCCTACTGTAAAAGACTTGTATTCATTTTTATCTATAATTATATATATAAATTTAACAAATATTTACATTTTCAGTGCTTGCTGCCGATGTTTTAATTTATTTAAATTTTTTTATATTTCATCGGTTAGCTCAAAATCAAAATGGTAGTAGAGTACGAGCATCCGATAATCAGATACGGCAAGCCGAAAGTAGCAAATGTTTACGATTTCGAGTTATTTGCCACGAAAAATCCGATTTCATAATATATAACTAACGAAAAGAGTTACATAGTAAGCCCCGGTACAAAATTTGGAAAAAATTACTTGATATGAAAATTACTTATATGCAGATTGGCATCAATACATCTGGTATATATCTTAATTCTGAATAAATTATTTTTATTAAGCAAAAAATTAGTTTTAAGACATACGCTGTTATACACCAAAACGAGTCTTAATCTTTCCACCTACTTTTTATCTATTTGTATTTCAGAAACAGAAAACAAATCTGCCATTTATAGTGTAAAGAAACCATTTTAAATTTAACATTAAGTGTCTTTATTAGCTTAAGCCCCCAATATGTTTATCAAGATAATTTTAAGCATCATTTGACATCACTTTTCAACCGTTGATGAATTTATAGTTAAATTTTTTTTCTTTGGGATGCCTGCCCCCGACCTCCTCGCAGCAACAAATCGCTTACAAACAGATACACAAAATTATTGAAATAAATCCTATTGAAGAAAAACTGCAAAGGAAATAAAATCTGTACAGGAGAGAAGAGATCCTTAGCAAGGGCAGAAGCAGGATTGGCTATACAAATACCATTAAATTTGTCATAATAATTTGTTATGGCTCCTGATACTTTTATATCTCATTTCACTCGTACTACGAGTACATGCATGCCATTTGAAAAATGTCAAACCGAGTTTTTTCCTTGGCTGATTTTGAAGAATACAACAAGAACAAGTTGTTGTAACGTGAATTTTGTTGGGAATGCTATTAGCATAAAACCACTTGAATACCAAACATTTACCAACATTTATTATAAGCTCAAGAAAATGAAAGAAAAAACCGTGAAAAATGGCATTTGTTTGGTTTTTGGGGGGGGGGGAGTCTGGTTTCTAAAGATGTTTATTACAGTGGGAGTGGACGACATTGTTTTGCTCTACTTGTCTAAAATGTCGTGGAAAGTAATTTTGCAAAAATTGTGAATAATTTCGATACTCGCTTTTTGGCTAAAGTTATCGATTGCCTCTACAAGCTTCATTTGCATTGATGGCATTCCATATATATTACTTTCATTCTATGAGTAACAGGGACCATCCGAATGTAAATTTGGGACGTTTGTTTTCTGCTATAAGTTTTGGAGTGCATATGAAACAGGTTGTTTTTGGGTATAAAAGCGTATGTCTTACAACTAATTTTTTGCTTAATAAAAATAATTTATTCAGAAATAAAATATATACGAGATTTATTGACGCCAATCTGCATATAAGTAATTTTCATATCAAGTAACTTTTTTCAAATCCTGTACCGGCAACACGTTCTAACGAATTGTTATAATTTTTCCTGTTTGGCAACTTGTATTACTTTGGCCATCACTCATCACATTTCCATAAATAATTTCTCAAAATATAAATTAAAAAAATACGGTGTTAAGCAATTTTAAATAAAATTATTTTATCTAATTGTCATAAAAAATCCTTTCAAAAATATAAAAAATTATTAAATGAAAACTATTTTATTCTTCAATTTTTTTCTAGCCACGCCTTTTTTTCGAGTTCTTTTACCATCAATATTTACAAGGCAATAAAGTAGACTGGAGATTTCAGTAAAGGAAAAGCTAAATCAACAAGTACAATTAAAAATAAGTAAAGAAACTTAAATAAAAGAAAGAGTTAATAAAACTCCTGCATTCAATATCATGTAATTGAATAAAAATTCATCCCGACTACGGAGGGACCTTCTGTAGAAGGGTACAAAATTAAATTGACTCCTATAGCCTGTGCAATAGTCTCTCCACGGAGGCACCCTCCGATTCGATTCCTGCAAAAACAAAATAAAAATTGGAAAAGGAAGCGACTGTTAAAGGGTGTTCAAAATTTGCACAGCTACATTTGCCTATTAGCTGTGGTTGCAATAATTTCCTGTTGGAGTTATTCGTCAAAATTCCCTCCGAGGATTGTATTGTAATTTTTATATATATTTTTTTTTTTTTGAATAACTTTCAATATTTTCTTTTGTCAATTATTGTATAGAGAAGCATTTTGATTTCAATATTAATTTTACTTCTCTTACCCAAAAGCGTTCTTTTAAAGCAAAAGAATTTAAGAGGTCCTTCAAAAAAAGCTGGTGGTTGAGCTTAAAATCTATGTATTAAATGTACTTTGCGAATGAAAAACGAAATAGTTCGTGTTCCTTTTTGAGTAATTAATGAAAGAGAAAATTATGTCTTGCGGATTTTATTCGAATTTGTTATATCTATATTCAAATTAGTGAAATATTTGTCAGCTGTCGTAAGTGGCATTTGTGAGCAAGTCATGATCTTTCCAAGCTTGACTTCAGGTTAGCAATGTAATTTGCAAATCAATGTAAGTTCTAGAGTTCTTCGTTTGGCGATATAAATTTGTAACTAAGAGATATTTTGAGATAAAATTTACTGAGATTAAATTTAATTTATATTTAATGGCCATTCTTTTGATCAGCAAGACACAGCTATAAACAATTTTAGGTCCAATATTGGCTTCTAGAAAGAATTAAGCTGTGAAAACTATTATTTTCAGTTCAATTAATAGCGAACTGTCAGCTACTATATGGATTGCAAAATTTGCCCTTTTCAACCCGCCGATTGCAATTCACTTCTGCCAAAGTGGAGATGGAAAGAGAGACTACAAAAATTACTCTGATTAAACTATTATTTATTTACGTAGAGTGACGATTAAATTTGCCATCAGTTTTGCACTGCAAGCTGATAACTTCTATCTCAAAAGCTTTGCCTTCTAAGTCTTTAACTCGTCCAATAAGTTGAGATCGGACTACAAGTATTATATTCTTTCTTGGATGGGAGAGAGATGTATAAATTTTTTGGAAGTATTCAGCTAAAACGCGGTAGCAAAACCTACCGATTTGTCTACAGAACGTTATAAAATCAAATTGACTACTGTACCCCATGAAATAGTCTCTCTCGTTTTGTAAACAGTATCAAACCAAACATCAAACTTAATATACCTAAAAACAATTTAAGGCGTTGTAAAGGAGCTCATGAATATGAATAACAAGTAAAGAATAAATAAAATATGTTCGCCATGTCATATTTTCCCATAATAACTTATTTGCTTTACATGTCAACGCAAGCCAATGTGTTACATTCGAGACGCCGAAGTACGATTTTTATGTGGCTTTTGCTGCTGCTCTGAATGATGGCGATGATGAACATCAAGGGATACTTAAATGCTACGTTACATACAATTGATAGCAGCAATATTATGCAGCAAACAATCAAGCAGACAGGCTGCCTGTCAGCACAGAGATTAAAATGTACGAAAAGGAACATAAAAACGCCATCTTTAACAATTTCTTCAAAGCATAACAAGAACAACCATAATTTTTAAATATTAAAAAAGTTTTTTAATGTGCACTTTCCCAGCAGTTCCTTTTTATTTGCGGTACCAAAAGTATGATTCCTTATTATTCTGCTAAATAATCTTTAAAGCTTTTTCATTACATTAATTATATTATTGTGTATTCCCGAATAGACAGATTAAGGAATTTTATTAGTTTGAATTCGATTTGGTTGCGGCAAAAAAGGGATTTGCCATAAACTAATTATACAGAAAGAATAATTTAATAATTATAATTTAATCATTTTCTTGGCTAGATTTTGGTGTTAATTAGTCTCTATTTCTTACTGAACTGCAACTGTTATCTATTCAATCCAGTGAATCTTTGGGACGAATATTTAAGTGACCACTATGTAGTTCATTATGCCCTCTCCTACGGCTATTAACTGGCAGAATCATCGCCGAAGGAAGAAATTAATAAAATGTGGTACAAAAATCAAACTTTCTTCCTTGTAGCTCTCCTTTAAGCCGCGATTATTCGTAATTTAATTAAACGAATCGCCAATCCCAAACGTCTATATCTTTTGCGGAATATGCTTGAGCAGAATGCCAGCACTAAAACTAATGTGCGAATAAAGGGGGATCGCTGAATAACAGTAGTAACAATATATTAAGTTTGACTTATGGAAGGACTATTTCGAAAAATATGATTCTCTTCAAGCACAACGACGCAAATATGCAATGAACGGATTTTTATGATTTTGTTTTCGCCACAGGATAAACAACAAGAGAAGCTAAATAAACTGTATATATACATATAACGATAAGATAAGAAATCAAATCCCATAGCATTGCATTCCAATCAATTTATAAATTCTACGATGTGAAAAGGGGTTTTCGAAACCACAACACGAGTTACTAAAAAAACTTAAAGCTTTCAAACTGATCACACCTAAATAGAAAACAAAATTATATTCTCATCCCACGACGTGATATTCCGGCAGCAAACAATTCATTTAAAATTCGGTCTCATGTTTCTTACACTTGAAGCAAGAACCGTACAAAAATTTCTCTTACGATTATTTCGATACAAAAATAGTGCTGAATAATTAAAAAAACTAATTTTCTCAAAAATTCCCAATAATAATTTTAGTTCCACCAGTTGGAGTTACTCAATATTGACCACTTTTTATTTCTAAACTTTCTCTGATTCCTTAAATTTTTATTAGTTCTTATGAATTGCTTGCATGGATCAGAACAAAATACTTAATGAATATTTGAATTTTAAACTTTGCTTAAAAATTAATTAACTCCCGACAATCATAATGCTCTGCGTCATCATATTTTTAAATAAATATTAAAAATAGCGGGGGGAAAAACGACTCAGTGTTTCTATTCCACTTCAAACAAGGATTCTACATTTTGCCAACATTTAATTATAAATACAGTTCGGCTGAATGCCACAACAATGTATCACTTGCTACGTATCGTTCATTACACATACTCATACCTGCATACACATGCACGTACATGCAAGCATACAGAAGTGTGGGAGAGGACATGAATTCGTATTTCGATACTCTTTCATATTCTTCTTTCGCACATGCATGCGTACATTCGTGCGCTTGTAATGATGTTAATGTTAATGAAAAATTCGTTTTTAATCCTTCTCAACATGTGAAATTCTCATGAAAACACTTAATTGTGCTACAGATGCACACATATGTAGCTGCACATACACGTATGCATACAGGCATATAGATAGATATTCTATGTACTCGTTCGTAAGTAAGAGTACATTTTTCTACACCTGCATCAGTACATAATTACACAGAGACTCGCTCGTATACCTCAACTCAGTTACCGAAAATGACTGCAAAAATCAAAAACACAAAACTGGGTGGCGGCGTTTTTTCCAATTTGACATTTCGGCCTACAAGTGTGTGACATCGGAAAAGTAAAGTGTCAGTGTCAACATTAAAAGCGGATTAAAATTTATACCACAACAACGACAAGGCAATAAATGCAATTGCTTCTGGGTGGGAAGTGAAAAACTTTAAATTAAACGAATTACGGGGATGACATTGTTTGTAAAGGGTTGGAAGCTTTTTTCCTCAAAGTGAGTTTCTTTAACTTTTTTTTTTTTTTTATTATTACAGCACACGTAAAAAATTTACCATCACATTTATACAATATTATAGGGGCTGTTTTTCGAAAAATGCAACTTTTGTAATTGGAAAATTGATTTTATTTAGAAATATAACACAAAATAGCAAAAGACTTCTCGCAATACTTTCTGCGAAGACTAAAAGTAATATTTCAGAAGAATAAAACTATTTTTTTTTTGTTCCAGATTGCAGAAATTTTGAAGAGTTAGAAATAATAAATCTGGATTGTTTTCTTAGCTCCACTTTTGTTCTTTTTATTTAATCGAGCTTATCAGTAAAGTTGGATAATTACATTTACGAGCTTTTCAATTATATGAAAAATAGAATCGTTTTTAGCTCAGTGTTAGAATTGATTTAAATGCCGCCAATTTTTAAATCAGCTTCTTAGTTTGGAGAATATAAAAAAAATGAATTTTTTTTTAGTAATTAAAAATAAATATTTTAAATTTGACATGAAATATATCAAAATGGGTTGTTGTGTTCTTGGCAAGCTCCTATTCGCTTTTCACCGCATGTTGCAGCTCTTCGAAACAACTTTACCGAATTATTTTCTTAGAAAAATCGGAGCTTTAAGCAACTTATGATTACATTTAATCGGAAAGTTAATTTTTCAATTACATGCATACCTGTTTCCAATATTCCAATATAAAATACTGACGACTTTGTATAAACCGATTTGAAATAAGTTTGAAGTGCGTGTTATTATATAATAGGAATAACTTGTATTCGATCTCAGTTGAATAGTTAAAGTATATACAATATAATTTGAAGATTGATCTTATTTTTTTGGTATCTTATTCAGTTCCATCGAATTTGTTCGTCTTGTCTTGTTGAAAAATATGTCATGCAAGATTATCGCGAACGAAATCATAAAGTCCTACTGTGTCCAAGTACGGATATAACTGTGCATTTATAATGCATAATACTGATAATATCATTTTCATATTGATGGTCACGCATTTTGAGTTACTTTATTGTAATTACTGGAAAGGAAGTAATGAGAATTGAATAGCGCGAATAAAATTGAAATTTCAAAGGTATATGTAAATTGTAATAACACCCAAAACAAAACTATTATTGAATTTGTTCACGTCAAACAGCTGAACTTTTTCTGTATATGCAACTGTCCTGTCCGTAGCTCACCGTGAAGACAGTAAATATTGAAGTCTCGGCCGCTGAAAAATTAACAGCATTTTAATATTCTTGAATTGCCTAATTATTATACGCATAAGAAGATAACCAAATTTGGATACACATAATGAAGATCAAATTTTTACGTTAGGGATTAAAATAATTTAGTAAGCACAGTGTTCCGTTTTAAGCAATTTGCATGCCCTTCTACTGTTCATCCATAGAGGTTTTTGGCACGACATCCAAAAATTCCTGAGCCGTTTCTTTGAAAACCGCTTTAACTCCATTAACAGGGTTCGCAGGCATCTAGCACAAAATATTATGAAATATATATTAGACTAGCTGGGCCCGGTCCGTGTTGCTGGCCCCAAATTTTTCTTTATATTTTGAACTGCATCGCGGAGAAAATCAAAATCAGTGTTTTTAGTTATTTATAATAGAAAAAAAATGTTATGTATGAGTCGGTGTCGGGATACTTACACCGCCCCACACGCCGATTAAGGAGCCAATGCCTTCGGCGAAACATACCATAGGCTTATCGCGTAAATAGACTTTAAAAATTAGAAATATTTATTTAGTTTTTTAACTTCTTTTTTTATATTATTTGTTTCACGAAAATAGGTTAGTTATAATGCGGTATAGGGCTAATTAACGCCGCTACACACCGATTAAGCAGCCAACGCTTTCAGCGAATCAGAGCATAGGTATTCAGCGCTAATCTCTATCTCGCAAAACATAAAAAAATAAATATTACGCCACCTAAACTTCATGAACTTCAAACTGCACAGAAATACTCCTCATGGTTCATAGAACATGCATATAAAATTTGCTCGAAATCGGTACAGCACTATTTAGGTTTATCGATCAGGAACCTACAAGTAATTTTTACATATATAGATATATATATATATATATGTATACATATGGGCATATACACATATTCACATATCTCTTTTTATTTTTTTTGTAACCAAAAAACAAAAAAATCACGCAGGCTCTGGGCAGTATCACACCGAGGACCTCCGACTTAGAAGACTATGCATTATTCATTCGCCTACGGAGGCTCTGTTTATATTTATATGTATATGTAATATAACTATTTACTGAAATATTATTATGAGTGATATATGAAAAAAATTTGTGATTTCTTTACGATACATGTAAATTAAATCTATTTTTGATTTCTTTTGAAACGGCATAAAATATTTTGCCATTTAATAATATTAAAAAGCACCAAAACCTTAAAAAGTGGATCACATATTTACCAAGTCCACGTTATTAGTTTGTGAACTGATTTATACAATTTCTGCTCAATAACGTTAAATGGCTTGAGTTATATTTTAGGCGGGATCTAAAAGTATCATTGCGATATTGTAAAAAGAATGAAAAGTTATTTGAATTAACGATTTTATGATTTTAGAAATATTGATTATTTTACGCAAAATATTTTATTTTTCTCTGGTTTTATTTTGAAGTACAAAAAGCTTGATGTCGTCCACAAAACAATTTCCTCTGAAAAGTTGCAAAAGTCGTCATAAATATATAAGAGAGATGCAAATTAAAATTAAATATGCGTCCCCTGGTTAACCAGACTACGTGTAGTTTACAGTCACAGGTGGGAGAGAGTGTTTGTGTAAAGCACGGATGGGGAGGTGTTAATGATGATTGAGTCTACATGTCACAATATTATATTGACACAAAATATCCTCGAGCAAAACATTAATAAATCATTCAGAAATGTACTTTCAGACTTTAAGTGTCAGCAATATGTGTGTGTATTGAAAAATGCAAGTGTGTGCATGGACGAGTACAATTTGAAATATGCAACAACTTTTTTATTTTTTTAACAAACAGAAAGGGGAAAGCTATTTGACTGCTCGGGCAGCCATTGAGGACGCAACCGGCCAAACAATAGTTTACCCCACTAGGCACGGGTCCTGTTAAACATATATCGAATTTAAATATTAACTGCAAAGCTATGCGTTAAATACGCATGAATTTTAATTACCATATTAATTTTTATTACTGTTGCTTGAAATAAGTGATTTAATTATTTTATATGTACAGTATAATCTCGATAGTTCGGACACCTGAAAATCCGAACAACGCGGTAAGCCGGACGCCTAATTTACTGCCATTAAATACTCTATAATCCGGACACCATCCTTGTTTTCTACCTCAATAATTCGGACAGCACTTTTTTCTTTCGCTTCTGCAATAAAAATTAATTATCGTAAAAGTTTTTTGTCAGATATTGTATTAAGTTCAGAAAATATCGTAGATGTTTTTAAAACTTTTACTTTAAAAAACGTGGCCTTTTTGATTTGCAATGCTTGGGATAAAGTTGGTGCAAATATTCTTAAAAATTACTTTAATTAAATTCTTTATGAAGACGAATGGAAAACAGACGATAAAGTTGCTCTAGCAAGATGGAGACGCAGCGATTCCGCCCAAGTAATTGATTTACTAGTGGATTTAGCACCTGGTAAATTAATTCTACTGAGGTAAATAATTGGTTGAATGACGAAGTTGAAAGCAATGATGGTGAAACTGAAGAAGGTGAATCATTTATTGAAGAATATTGTGATAATATTCCAAAACTACAGTATTCTCCAGCCATATCTGCTTTTAATACCTGTATAAAATATTGCGAACAGCAGCAACTTCCAGCTGGGAATATTTTAAAACTAAAAAGCCTCCGAGATAGTGCGTATAAAGAGCAACTATTTGTGCAACAAATAATATAATAATTTTATAACAATTAATTATTTTTACTCATACGAAATTAAATTTATTTTCAAATTCATTTCTTGTAAATAAAAATAATTATCATACAGCCCCTCGATGGTATAATGGTTAGTATACCCGCCTGTTGCGCAGGTGTCAGGTGTTCAATTCCCCGGGGAGCCAGAATCCAAAGACCTCAGTAGCCAGTGATTCTATACATATTGCAATTCTATTCATAGAATTGTAATATTTGATAAATAAATAAATAAAATAAAAATAATTATGCTATACACAGTATACACAGGGTGAGATAAAAAAAACTGCAACCAACTTCATACTGCTGTCATTTCTAAACCACTCGTCCGACAGCTGTGAAAATTATTCAAGTGACAGCTCACTATATTGTTTACAAGCATTTTGCTGAGAATTTTCCAGAAAAAAAGTTATTCGTGATCGAATTCAAGCGTGATAGTGTGATTTTTTTATATTTGGCTGGAAAACCAAATACATGTCTGACGGATTAGTTAAATGTGAATAAATCTTTTGTGTCTCATACCATCGCTCATTACCGTGATACTGGTAGCATAGTCCGACGTCAAGGAAGTGGACGGAAGAAAACAGCAACATCAGCAGAAATGGTTCGAAAAGTAAAGAAGCGACTTGATCAAAATCCGCGTCGCAGTGGCCGAAAAATGGCTCGTGAGCTGAACATATCGCAATATTCCATTCGGCAAATATTGAAAAATGAGCTCGGGCTAAAGCAATTGAAATTCCAAAAAGTGCAAGAACTTACACCGCAACAGAAAGAAAATAGACTCAAAAGAGCCAAAGGGTTGCCTCGCTTGGCCGCAAGTGGTGAACTGCCGAATTTTTTTTTTCTCCGATGAAAAAACATTCGATGTCCAGCAGTTTGTAAACAAACAAAATGATCGTGTTTCATTGGCCGTTTGAAGGCCATAATTCGTGCCAAAGGTGGCCAATTCGAACAAATCTAAACTTATTCTAAAATTTGATGCTATTACAGAAATTTTTTGCTTTCATTCAATAAAATTTAAAAAAAAATTACAAAATTAAAGCGTTTTACTTGGTTGCAGTTTTTTCACCTCACCCTGTATTTACAAAAGACTACTTTAATTTTTCTCGGACAGCACTTTGCTTTTACTTGTCCCAACTATCGAGATTATACTGTATACTGTATATATATGTACAAAAGACTACTTTAATTTTTCTCTGGTTTTGGAAATTCGGATATTTTGACATATCGGAAACCACTTGGTTTTTATTTGTCCAGATTATCGAGATTATACTGTATTCGCAGCCAGACTTCAAAACTCAATGTCAAGCAAGTATCATATCGTTCGGTTTTATACTTTTCATTGTTCAGTTTGTTCTTTTTGTTGGTGTTGACAATACATATCAAAATGTTGAAAGAAAACGTGCCTTTTAGGAAATTTGTGGGTTTCCACTGAATAGATGTGTAGTACGTACTCCTTGTTTTCTTATTGTCTTTTTTCGTTAACGTTTTGTTGCGCTTGTCATGTGTACAATAAACTATTTGTACAAAACTGACAAAGACAAACAAATTTTATCGCTGGCAGTCAAGTTAAGAGGACCATATGGTATATAGATATAAATAACTCGTTACCTCCAACTAGTGTGAGTACAATAATTTTCACTCGCGTATTTCGTACACACGAAAGTTTAAAGTTTTTGCGTTTTAGAAATCACACTATTATAGAGTCAATTTAGACATACAAAGTTTACTTTCACAAAGTTGCAGATACGAAAAGTTTTCTTATAAAAATTTTGGGGGGAACATGTATTAATGCTAGAAGATTTTCCATGTAAGAATTTTGAAAAAAATAGCCTTATCACACACAATAACAGTGAAGGATGTACCGTACCCCTTTTTAAAAAGAGAACTTTGCTTGTCTGCGTTGGGTTATGCGAAAATTTTGGGAATAAAGTTATCAGGAGTTGCTCCTCTGATCGCATGGAACTGTCTCCGCATCTGATGATATGCAATTAAGCCCAAAATTCTTATTTTAGGACTTGTTGCCGTAGGTGAAATTTACCATTACTTTTTTCATTTCATTAGTCTTGTAGTATCTTCAGTATGTTGGACTACATGAAATTTATAACTAGGCATTGATTATTCGGATCATGTATTATTCCGTCAGACATGTAGCAGATTTACACAGTGCAGTATAGCTTCTGTTCATTTCGGCAATTACAGAATTAGATTTCCCTAGTAGCAATTCTTAGGTGCTAGGAGATTCGTACTCAACTTTAGTTCTTGTATAGCAAAAACTGCAAATACTTTGATTTTCACCAATATTAAGAATTCTTTGGGCTGGTCACCTTAAAAGATTGTTTTTGTTAAATATTGTAAAAGTGTAAGGAAAAGAAAGTTTACTTTTCCTTTGCCTAAACATTTTTACAGGTTTAAGGTTGTTCATGTTGTAGCTTTTGATAAAAGGCATTAAAAAAAGTTGTTATAAATAACAACACAGTACACTTGCCGCATTTTCAAGCTCAGAGAGCTGCAAATTTTGACAATGCTATAAACATTAATAACATAAACGATTTTCGGAGAGACCGAAACAACGGCATGTTGGCAAACATATTTGCCCTCTTCCGTCTATGCAAGCCAAAAGTTTGTAGCGTATGTGTAATTTAAAGCATATAACGTTTGTAGTGCAATCAATATGTCAATGACTGCCATTTGTTTCGGTGACTGCAGAACTCACTTAATGGAGTAAAGTTGGCTTCAAGAGAAGCCTGTGAAGATTACTTGTGGCAGCTTTTCGCCGAGAAACCAGCAAAGCTTTACAATGAAGGAAAAATGTCACTAGCGGAAAAATGGGGGAAAGTGGTCGTACATGTTTGGTCCATTAAAGTTCATTATAAATATAAAAAAAAATAAGTTGAAGTTTGATTAGAAATACGAAAAGACTTTTTCGACTACCCTATATTTGCACTCTACCTTCTATGCAAACAAAAAATTTCATTTTGCAGTGCAATCAATATGTCAATAATAGTTGATCAAAAAAGCTGTTAAATCATGTTTATAAAAACTTTTGCGTTTTTCATTTATAGATTATCAAACTCGTGTAAATTAACTAAAGTGTTTCTTCACTAACTTGACATTGTGTAAGAACCTATTTGAGTAATTGTAAGAAGAAGAAAGTAATAATAATAGTAATAATAAAATATCAGCTGTTACTGATTGAAGAAATTAATTTAAACCCGTTCAATACGAGTAAACACCCTTAATGTTAACTAAGAATGAAGATAATAGCAAACACTTTTCCACTTCTCAGGATGGGATAATGCGTGTAATCCACAATTAGATTGTAAAAAATTTGCGTTACGCTGTTGTCAGATGCCTTTTAAGCTTAAACATAAATAAGGATACAATCAGAAGAGTATACACACGCATTTACTTAAGCATATTTTTATCGCACTCCCTCACAACCACTTGTGCAATATAATATTATTCACTCCTTGTTTTGACTCCCATTTCATTACGGATTCTCCATTTCTATTATCTCTTTACTGAATAGTTCATGTAGTAGTTCATAGTCTTTATCAGAGATGGAAAATGCAATGCTGTTAGACTGGTTGCAGTGCGTTCTGATTTAACAGAGGTGCTAGAAAGGATTTAAAATGAATTCTAAAGCATGCTGACGTTTCTCAATGGTCACAACTGAATGTAACTAAATTTTATTAGCTTTAATCGAACACTTGGAATTTGTTACATAAAAAGCATATCTGCTCTTTTAAATAATTAAATGCGTGGAACCACAATAAACGGAGTACTTCCTAAGGCGAACATTCAGTATCCACTTACATGTATATTTGCCATGCCTGCTATTCATTATGAAGTTTAGTTTTGTAAATGTGTTAAACTTCTCACGTATTTGACAGGAATCCTTTGTTATTTTGCTTTTATGGACTATTTATTTGCTTACTGCTGTTGTAGCTCTCTGCGTGTATTTGTTTTCAGTAAATTGTTTATGTATGTTGCAAGTTATATACGAGTACATGCTATTTATTATATTTTTGTTGTTTTTACATTTGTGCCGGACTTAATCGCTTTTGTGTCTTTATGCTACATTAAATATTGGCTTAAAAGCTTTAAAGCTACAATTCGGTAGGTTTTTTTGTTCCTCTTGTTTTTCAATGAAAATGAAGGCAATAATGCATAAGACTAGGAAAACTTTTGTTCAATGTATTCCTTTATTTTGTATTGGAAAAAGTTTTAATTGAATATTTTCAATATTATAATATGTACGAATATGTGTGTGTGTGTGTGAGCTATTAACTCTCCATAATATTGCGACTATCAAGTAGTTTAATAAATACTTTATCATCAAACTAGCTATGAGAGTGAAGTTCGAAGTTCTTTTAGAGAAGAGTAGCATAAAGGATAAAATTGTCCTGCAGCACTTTACAAAACAATAATAATCATCCTGCTCAACGATTTATAAAATGTTAGTCCGCCTAAACAAACTACAACTTGAGTAGCGTTAAAAATAATAGGCGTCAAATATATTTCACTTCTCCCGAATTATATTCTTGATGTATCAAAGCCAAGAACTGCTTAATGGATTGGTTCGAAATTTTAACAGAATAAAACGAACTTTCTGAATGGCATACTTTTTTCCAGGTGAGAGGTATTATTTGAAAAGTATTTTTTACTAGCAATTAGAAAAAGCTTAAAATTTTATTAGTACCAAATTTTTAGCTAAAAATTTAAAAAAAAAATACGAAATGTAATTCAATTATTATTCACACTTAATTATTCAATTCGCACTCATAAAAATGTAATTGGAATTTTCCATGAGTTCCAGTGTAGTTTCAGTGTGCTTTACAGCCGGCCGTTTTTCTCTACAACTTTAAGCCGATATTTTATAATTTTCACTTTCAAGGATTAATTTAATTTTGATAAGAAACTGTGCTCTCTCATTTTTCAAATATATAAATTAACCAAAAATATATATAAAAAAATTAGTGAAGTTTTTATTTAGTTATTTATGTCCTTAAGATCAGGGGAAAAATTCATTCGTAGCCATCTTTGCACAAAGTGGTCTAAAACTGAAAGAAATTATTGCTCTTAATGACCTTGATGTCTTAGAAGACAGATGCTCAACCAGAAATTTCCTGACCAGACTATTGCTTTTATAAGAACAATCGAAAATCCACAATATAGGAGTGATATAAAATAAAGTAAAAGGTTGGGAAGGATCGAGCGAGACTTGGTTTTTCATCACTAGAATAAATTATATCTTTGAATTAAGTTGGATCTCTTTTTTAGTTGTTCCAATGAAATGTGTAGCTTTTTAGTTTATTCGATTAGTTTGGTGGCATTTTTAGAAACTGAATCGGTTTCGATGGAGATAAACTTGGACAGCAAAAGAGTGCTACCAAGTTGAGACTAAAGCTTCCCCTACCTTAGCCGCTAGCAACTGCAAAGGTATTTATTCTTATGATGTATTTTCTTTTTAACAAATTTTTCTTTGTATATCCACAATACAAAGAAGCGGTTTTATATATACATTATATATATTTTGCCAACTGGATTAAACCCAGCAACAAATTTCCAAATATGTATTACATTTTCAACTGATTTCTTTCCAAGTACATCACACTTTTTCCCAATTTCTTAGATTTATTCCTCGTAAATAACATTTACCAAAAAAAAATTGTACAAAAAACCAATGTTGTCAACGTTTAACCAGATTCGGTGTAAACCGCTAAAATACATTCTAATTTCTGCAACATATCACAAATATGAAGGAGACTGGTAATGAAGTTGAACTTAATTTTCATATGTGAAAGCTACAACAACTATCTGAATAAAAACCACAACAAAATAGAAAGACTGAAAGTGTGTCTGAATTTGAAAATAATATTAAAAGTTGTTAAGGAGTCGAAATCACAACGCGCCAAAAATTTAGAGTGATTCCAAATCATTTGTGGTTTTCAGAACACGGTTGTATGAAGTAAAAAAAAATAAAACTTTTTTAAAAAATGTTAGACTTTTAGCGCTTTTCGTAAAACTTTTATTACCACGATTTTTATTTTTTATCGTTTTTTTTTTATCAAAATGAGCTATTGCATAATTTTGAAGTTAATGTCCCATTTCACAGCAGTGAAGCAATGCATGAAGTCGGAAATATGGGTTGGGTATTGGTAGAGAATGTCGATATGGTTTTTATGGCGCCTCTAGTGTCGAATTAGGAGCAGATAAGCTGTTCCCTGGTAGTATTTTTGTTAATGGTTTTTACTTCCTCTGATGTATAGGAATAAAAGGAATTACATATTCTCAGTAGCTTATTTGACTCCTATCAATGTAAATATGAGGAAATGCTGTGATATTGAAGCCTATAAGATAATGAAGCATTATAATAATTTGTAACGGCCAACATTAGCATTGCAATTGAGGGCTTCAGTAACTAGTTCAGGCAATATTACCCTCAATACTGCCTTAGAAACTAATTACTGATTGCTACAGATGAGCATAAACCGGAAATCTTTGCTTTCGAAAGCTTCATCAACACAGAACATTCGAAAGTATAGTAAACGTATCAACAGACTGCTTCTATCGGTAGCGTGGAACTTAAAAACGTATCTTCTTTAACAACAAATGTGATATCAGTTACTCGTATATGTGTATGTAGTCGTACGATTTTCTACTTATGTTTGATTGTTTCGGTGACAAATGTGTATTCGCTTTATGTATTAATCAGGCTTTCATATAGTGCTTTATCAAAAGCTTGTGGAATGAAATGCTCCTGTTATCCAATTTGTAGAACTGGGAGTGTGTTACATTCAATCATGCTTTTGAACGAAATCTAAATTCAATACATTCATTTTGATTAAATTTAATCGAAAGTCTATTTTAGTTTTGACACATTAGGTACATAAATGGCTATACATCGGTGGGAATCGAACACGCTACCCCCGGTAGGAACTGTGAGTGTCTTATATTCAATCGTGCTTTTGAACGAAATCTAAATTGAATACATTCATTTTGAGTAAATTTAATCGAAAGTCTATTTTAATTTTTAAGCATTAGGTACATAAATGCCGATACATCGGTATAAAAAATTATACTTTGGCTTTTAATATGCGGTTGCCAATCAAGGATGTGACTTTGGAAGATCTTCATCCACATTAAATATATAAATAACTCATTTTTGATGTTCGCACGTACGATGTCTGCATATATATTTTTTTTTTAACCAACTTACTCTGCAAAGCTTTTGGCTAGACTGCTGGAAAGCAACCAAGGTCTAGGCAGGAATCAAACCCGCGACCTCCGATCGCTTACGGAGGCAAATCACTTATTATTATTACTTATTGCTTATTTTATCAGTTGCTGAGCTGATAAAATTAAATTGAATATTAAACTCAGGTAGGATGAACGCCTAACCAAGCATTTACATATATCAGTTTTATGTTATATATACCGCTTTCGTTCCAGAAACAGGCTAAGAATAACTACGTTCATACTCAATTGCTCCTTCGACATGCTACATTTAAAGTATTAAAAACTTTATTGAGTCCTTATTAAAAATTCAAATGTCATTAAACTACATGCACTTATAAAAGAAATAACAAAAACAAATTCAGTAAAAAAAACCCCTAACACTACTCCGCCTATTAAATGAGCATAAGAATAGTACAATTAAGGAAGTGGATTAACGATTTTAAAACTATTTTTTTATTTTATTTTACATTTTTATGTCCTGTAAGTATTTTTCAAATATACATATATTATGCGAAATTTTTGAGAGTGGCATCGCTTTAAGTGGTGTCGAAGCAATTTTGCCTTCAAAACAATTATTCAGTTGGCTACCGCCATGTAGCAGCGAATTGCAGCCGATGCACTTTGTTGTAATGCAGTTGCACAGGCTGCACTTTTGTCTCAAGCATAATTGATAATAAATTTTTTGTCTGCAACCCCTCCCTATGAAAGGGGGGAAATAATTGGTGTTTTTTGTGTGAGAAAAAATGTTATAAAATCAGAAAAAGATCACAAGGACACCTTGTAGAGAACGTATTCAAATTTGATAGATTTCTCAAATTTAATAGATTTCAGATTAAGAAACTGCTTTTATATTAAACATAATCGTGTATTTAAGAACTTTTCTATAAAATTGATTATCATTAGAATCATTAACAGCCCGCAATACTCGTCTATATATATTTTCACATCATTATCCCTGCGGTGTAGAACATTTACATTTTTAATTATATTCACCTCGACTCTGACTCTTACGCATACAAAGGGAAACCCACATACCCACACACTCATAATGAAATATGACAAATAATACGAAAATACAATTTACATGCTGTTCATCTTTTGCTTTCAAGTGGCAAAATTAAAATGTTTTGCATAATTAATTCTATTTTCTTTAATAAAACAATGATAACAATGTGATTTGCGTTGGGTTTGTTATTTTAACACCAACCAAAAACTTTTCCTTCTGCTGAGTTTTATTCGTTGCGAGGCGGCTTGAGTTGAGGAACAGTTTTTTTTTATGTACTTACCATCTTTATTCATGGCAGATTGAAAACATTTTGCCAAACGACAGGCTCGACATTGATTGCGATGAGTTTTGTCTACGGGACAGCGGCCCTTCATATCACCAGTTGCTTTACAAGTGTAAATGCGATTACGATGGATGCTGCGTTTGAAGAAGCCGGAACAACCTGTAAGCGATAAATTCATTATGATAATTGTTTTATGGGCAGGGAAGCGTTCTTTAGATTACTACATAAGTAAAATTTAGTGTCTGCAGATTGGAAACGGAGCAGAGGAATTAGTTTCAGTTAAAAAGAAAATGTCAATGGAAATTTGAAGCAAAGTAAGCTGAGCAGCGTAAATCGAAAACTTCCAAGAAAAATATATTTAGTATAGTATAGCGGTGAGAGCAGGATTCAATTCCCTGTCGGGGAGCTTAGCCGATGACCTCTAAAGGCAGTGCTTCTACTCATATATCATTATTATTGTATTCATATAAATTTAATATTAAGTAAATAAATATTTGTTTTTACTTATTTTTTAATATTTACATTTTGATACATTTGCTCAGAAATAGCCCAGTGAACATTGTTTAACACAACCATAATGTGGCAAACACACGATTAGTGTTTAACGGTACATTTGTGATGAACCATTTGTGTGCCGTAATTGGTTTTGGATTCCTACTGTGCATAATCAACTTCAGTATTCTGCCATGGAACCCTGCATCACTTCATTTTGCTCTCGAACACATTACGCAAATGCTGACGCCTTTAATGGGATTTTGCTAAAATTTTAACGATCTTTATGATCTTATTGATCACGCCGTAAAGGTTGATATCAAAAAACGTAAAATTATTTGCTTTTTAAATGTCAATAGGTAGTTTATCTTGCAGGAATGTGATATACAGTTTCAGTTTTGTAGGGTCTCCACTCTACTGATCTCGATTGAAACTAAAAAAAAAAATTAGTTGATCGTGTTAAAAACTTAAACCCGCTACTCGTGAACTGCTTAAATTGCTAAAATTCAGCCAATAATATTCCTTTCGAGGGAAATTGTACGAAAAATTATTGATGAATTATAGACTTTTTGCACAGCTTTATCTTACATTGAATGAAGCGACTCCAACATGACCCTTTCTTGCTACACCCATTTGCCTGCGTTAAAAGAAAACTGAAAAACTTTCAATGTTGGTGTCTGCTTCCTCAGAAATCGATTGCAGTTTTGCAGCATTAGCTAATGGTAATAAAAGAGTTTCGGTAACTCCATATTAGTCCATACTAGTATAAGCGTTTCTAACTCGTTATGTAAAATATATTTCCAGAATAAAGAAGAGCTTAATCCTTAACAAATCCAGGATTACTTACTAGCTTGTGCATTGAATGGGCGCACAATTTCGGTTTAATTTTGCTAATGGCAGTGATGGGCGATATGAAAGCGGAGATTCTAATATAATCATGGAAAAGCTGCTACAACTGCTCAAGGTTTTATTGTTAGATTTATATTCAGCTTTCAATTCCTTTAGAGAGGCTGCTCGTTTCCAATCAAACATTAATAATTTTTTATTGAAAAGATACTCACCATCGCAACTGTAAATGCCATAATGTTTGCCAGAGCTACGATCCCCGCACACTTTGCATGGAATGTCCAAAAGGCGATCACCTAAAAATATCAACATTTTAATAGGAAGTGCATACAATCTACGCCTGAAATTTGCCAAAATTAAGCCATCTAAAGAAAACATGCAAAAGCCTTTTAATACATTTAAATTACGGATTACGTGACATTTTCCTTCTTCTTAATCTTACGTTCAGCCCTGCCTTCCCTTTTCTGTCCTGCTAATCCTTAAAATTTTTGAGTCCTTCTCAAACGTATTCGAAACGTAATGCGTTTTCAAACAACAACCGAAAAGGGGCACTTGTCAAAACACAACAACCACGCAAACCGGCATAATCGTTTGTCCGAACGTAAACAATGACAATTGACATATTGTCATTGTTTTTTCTAACAGATCCCCTCTGTCGCTCAATGACGCGTGCCAGTAAATTTTCACACTCTCTTTTGAGGGTCGTGTGTTCCCAATTACACGAGTATAACTTCGAGGTACTTGAAGCGATGTTATTTGTTGCTTTTTATGTGTATACAGCGGAAAAAGGGGTGAGTATAATTGGTACGTGCCCTTTTCGGTTGCGTTCGTTGGTCCTTTAGTTACTTGGCTTATCCGGTTTGCCTTTGCCAATATGAAAAGCACTATTTAAATTTGAGTGGGTTTTGGTTTTCTTCTTCAGACAACAACGTCATCATTCCCATTGTGGTTTATTATTCTCAAAAGTTTTTGTTATTGTTTTCTTGTTGTTCTTTTGAAATGCAAACTATTTCGTTTTCGGTTTAAAATGTTTGTACACGTCCTTTTTAAATGCAAAGTGTGTGATTTGTTGTTTTTATGCATATTTTCCATGTCGACACAAAAATATAATTTTTAAATATTAAATTTAAAAAAAAATTCTAATGTTTATTTAAAATAATTCGGATTTCTGTCTGTGAGGAATTCCCAAGGGTGGTGTTAAATGTATGCCAGTACAAAAAAAAAATATCTTCAATTTCTCAAGGGTGCTACACTGCTTCTTGTGCTACGCTCCCGAATGGTTAAAACAATACTTTTTAAATGACTTGATCTAATTAAATAGTTCTCAAAAATAATTTATCTCTCACAGCTTTTCTGAAATTATAAGCGATCTTAAAACTCTGACGAACTCTTTTGAAAATATAAAGAAAAATAACTAAAAATATCCATAAAGAAAATTTTTTTAAAATTTTTTTCAATCGGCGAATTTTGCCTCTCCCAAATTTTAAGATAATTTCAGATAAACTTTAGAATAATAATACAACACAAATATTTAAATTTTCATTGCGACTTATTTGAATGGAAACAGTAGAGGCACAAAATTTCGTACAAAAAAAATCAATTTTCGATTTTTCCCACTTTTTGGAGAGATTTTCCAAAATTTTCTTTCGTAAAAACCTTCTCCTCGAAAACAGGAAGAATTTACAAAAAATTCTACAAAAATCGCCACCTCCGTTCTAATTTTTTAAATTCTTAGTTGGACATTTAAACAAATTCTAAGAATTCAAGTTTCAGCTGTCAATAATTTACAAAATTTAACATTTTTACAAAGAAAAATTTTTCTATTTGATTTTTGAAATCTTGAGCAACTTTTTGTAATTTTTTAAATAATTTTTTTTATAAGTAAAGTTAAAGCTTTAAGCTTTGCAAGGAAACAAAACAGTGATGGCAACAAAACAAGCGTTATTTCATAAATGTTTTGCCCTCCTGAAGAGTATCCGTGAAAGTCATTGTACTTCTTGATCCTTGCAAATGAACAGGGTAGAAAATTCCTTGCAACAGAGATTGCTTTTATTTTTATTGCTTTTAGATTTTATTAATTATTTTTATATATATTATCGTATAATACCAACAAAAGGCAACTATTAATTATATGAGATATTAAAATAAAAAATTTCTAGTTTTTCAAGCAGAAGATTTAGAAATCTGGCAACTCAACATTTTTGTTTACACATCTCATAAAATATTAGGGATTATTCAAGAGCTGAGAAATCAGCCAATAGTTGAAGAGATAGAATTTCGGTTGCATTGAAAAAATTAAATAAATTCTACACTGTAATTCTACTTACGTGGAATTTTTTTTGCACCAATTGAACTTTTGTTATTCATTTTTTCTTAATATCTTTTATAATAATTATAAAATTTGGGTTTTGTTTTTTCAGAGGTTGTGCAATAAATGTTTTTTCTCAGCTGATAAAAAGAGAGCAACACAGCTTTTTCTAATCTGTGTTCTTTCCCTGTTAAAAGGGCGGGCCAAACATTTTAAAATGCAGCTTTTCACAGCGCAACGTTTTTATAGATGGAATAGTGATGCAAATTTCTAAAGGATTATGCTGTAAAACTCAAGCAATGAAAGACCGTTTCAGTGTTTCTGCCATAGGCAAAAGAAGAAGAGCAACTAACTATTTCTGCTGTTTGTTACTTTAAACCGCTATCCAGATTTTTGTACAGATATTTGTTATATATAAAAGGGAACCGGGAAATGAAATCGTCATACAAAGAATTTTTGAATGGGGTTTTATATGTACATGCTTATAAGTAATTGTGTTTATTTAAGGCAATGCTTCACTATCCTGCACAGCCCTAAGGTTCATTCAAACGAAGATCTGATAGTAATTCCCTCCTATTTTAAAAAATCGCTTCATCGCATCGCGTTGCTGGTACCATACTATGATACAGGAATGCTGCAAACAATTGCTTCTTTGCTAATTGAAGTAAATGCAACTCTGATCGCATGAAAATTGTCATTTTATGAACATTTTCCTAAACTTTGGTTTGTCACACAGATGCATTTTTAGGCCATAGTATCATATTTCTTCCGCACACGTGACATATTTGCCAGATCGCACTATTGGGTAGGATAGTGAATTATGGCCTTTAACAATCACTGTATATACAATTTGAAATATAATATTTATCATTTGCTGATATTGTTCAACATTTTGAATAATTGCCTGAAGAACACTCGCAAGCCGTTTTGGATTATTATGAAAAATAGTTTTAAATTTTAAGAAAAACCTGAATTTTGCTCAAATAAGAATTTATTATAAATATCAAGAGAAAAAAAGGCAGAAATTTATATCAGTCTGAGCTCCCAAATGGAAAAGGGCCATTGCCTACTAAAGAAGCACTTAACGCCGTTGCATTGGCCAGTGTACTCAATTTAAGACAATTTAAAATAAATTGCCAATTTTTAAATTGAATATTCATTTATTACAATTTACGCTTAATTTCAAAAGCTTCACAATGGGCAATTAACTTTAGATCTGAAGAGGGTATAAAATATGCCATTATGTATGGAAGTGAATCATCGCGTGCCCCTCAAGGTAAGTGTTTCAGATCTTTTATTTATAGTTATACTTATGCCATGGAAAACTTGTTTTCTGTGAAAAATATTAACTCATAGTCGGTATTATATATCTTCGAGAGGAAATGGGTCACCTTATGCTGAACAAAACTTGCTTGCAAGTGCTGTGCCGGTTATATAGTATTCATGCCTCACGTCACCTATTTTATTCCATTTTTAGCAGCAAACTTTTGAAGGAATATTTTGGCCCTCCTTTTTTTTTGGTTCTTGCGGGGAAGAAGAAAAACTTATACCCCAGTTCAACAATCAACATCAGTAGCATGCATGCGTATAGCCCCTGATCTACAATTTTTTATTTTTTTTTTAACTATCGTGAAATTGTGCACATAAGATTTACTGGAAGCAATTCCTTTATACTCTCAAGATAAAATATTGGGTGAAAAAAAGTTTTCAAAATTATGTGAGCCCTTACAAGAAAAACCATTCTACCAATTTTTAAAATATTTCAAATAAAACTCTCATATCTCCACATTTCCAATTTTTTTATTACAGTAGTTTGATATGAAGTAGTTTATGGTGATCTGAAGCGTATAAAAACCAGTGCCATGAAATATGTGTGTCTGGTCCAGTATTTTCTTTATAATTTTTAAATGAAAAAAAGTAGAAAAAATGTTGACAGTTTTTACTCAAATTGAATTTTAATTTTTTACACAATTTTTTGTTTTAAGGAATTTTATTAATTTAAAGTAAAAAGATTTGATAACAATTTCAGAGAGCTAATTTTATATTACTTTGCTGTGGATCTGCTGTTGAATTTCGCCGTATTTTCGATTACAAGCATTGCGACAAACCTTACGTCAAATAATTATAAACACAGTATATGTTTACTTGCGTTTCCGATAATTCTAAAACTACCCACGTATATGAAATTAATAAATTTTTACTTAATGTTTATTATTGGCTTTAATTTCACTTCTCTACTTAAAACTTATACTAGTTATGATCTCCCTAGTCACTTAACATTTAAGAGGAAATAATTTACATCGATCGTAATGCACATCTGAGGATATAGATATGGCACTAATTGCACCCGAGATTAAATTGCAACACTGTGAGATTAAAATTAAACTTTATAAGAAATTATATTTAAATAAAGAATTTCGATTTCGTCTTTAGTCGAACATCAACAATTAAAATTTGTTTTTCTTAGACTGATAGTCAGTTTACAAGAGAAGATATAAATTGGATATGAGGGAAATATACCTCTGAGTCGAACAACATTATATTCGGAAGTCACAATGCCGGCCTCGTTAGCATTTCCTTCAATTATAACTTTTTCATTGTATTAAATTTACAGCTTCAAAAAGTCATTAAAATATCAACTAAGTGTGAATGCAGAAAAAATTTGTTTAAAAAATTATTAATCAATGAATATACGATTCGAATTTATAGCTCCACAATTGGAACACTTTATATGTTTCTTTTGTCGTGCTATTTGTTTACTTGTTATTTTTTATAATTAGGACTAATGTAGAACTTGAAACTAAAGTCACTTTTTGCACAAACAATTATTGGAAAATAGTTTTAACTCGTCAACGCCAACACAGAAACAGAAAACGAACTCTCGAACTACTAACTTATAGTACACTATGCCGACTCCGAACTTCAAGTCTGCATTTCTTATCTTCAACCATACCAGAACGTACTTGGTTTATACTTGTTTTTCAAAGACCAGCACTCAAGCAGTATTTGCGACCCATGCAATGTATTGGACCGGTATTAGGAGGAAGGAGTTGTGATAGAGAAGGCTGTTGTCAAAAAAGTAGATGGAGATAGAACAGTGTTGCAATGTCATATCTATATCCTCAGATGTGTATTATCATCGGTGTAAGTTATTTCCCCACAAATGTCAATTGACCTTAGTCGTAGCCATTTGCAGTGGTCGAGCTTACTAGTTGAGCCAGCAACACTGGCGTATTACAACCGTATGATTCCAGCACCATTGACAGAAACAATCAGCCCCTTTAAATTTGAAGTTAGAAATATCTAGCTTTTTTCTTTTTCACTTTTGCCCTGCACTGTTTAATGGTTATATTTCACAGAAAACTTCTACCCTTTTAAGCTGGCATATCGCCTTATAAGTTCCTTATATTGAAGCACAGAAATGATTACCAATGAGCTTTGCCATTATATTTCTCTTGCGTAATAATTTAAAAAATATTCATTTTTATAAGTTCTCTGAAAATTTTAAAGTTTTTGTTTTGAAATAAAATGAATTTAAACATAAAATTTAAAACTCTTCACAATAATTGTTAAAGCTTTTCCTGATATGTTTACATCACGCCACTTAAATTAATAGTGCAGCATCCCATAACCGTCGGCATAAAAGTATTTTAATTCCCACAATCATAATGTTATAAATTAAATATGTTCCAATGATATACAAATATCGGAATTTTCGGAACAAGAATATTTCAAAAAAAATTTCTTTTTCCTGTTTTCAACCATTTTATAACTTCATGTCTTAACTTTTATAACTTATCTCATAAAATGTCCTAATTTTAAATAAAAATAATGTGAATAACATTTACTGTAAACCGCTGGGGAATTTGAATACACACCACTTCCGGTACCCATCTTGCGTTGATGGAAATATTTGAAATTTATGGTATCCAGGATGAAAGCTTTATTTTAGAATCTTAAACTTGAAACACTTTTGTCTTTTGCACGTTGAGCACTATATTTTTTAAATTTTTAATTAATTTATTTCTTTGAAATATTTATTTTTTTAAACATTCACTATTATTAAATGATTTATTCCAATTTTTTTTTTTCATTCATAAACATTTTTAATTTTGTTAAAAATTAAAACATTTTCTAAACACATTTTTAAGCAACTTTCCGTTATTTTAAAAGTTTTGCTCACAGTTTCATCCGTTAGACGATGTTGATGTTACGATTTGTTAAAAGCTACAGAGACCAGTAATTATAAAAGTAAAGCAGTCAGTGCCAGAGTTCTACTTTTCGACACAAATGGTTAAGAATACCGCTTGCAAGCCGATTACTTGGCAGTAGAGCAGTAAAACAAAGCACAGAATAAAACTAAAAATTTAAGAAAAAAAATTAAAGCCAAACCCACACTCTTGTTGGCTTACAGCAACCACCCTTCTTGTCATAAGCATCTAAAACTCCTTGCACACACATGCACACACACACACACACACCCACACACGTTCTTCCCACTAAACTTACAAGCTAACACACTATTACAACCACAGGGTGCTTAATGTATGTTCTGCTTAGAGATTTCCGAGAGCTACAACAACTGTCGCTATCAAAAAGTCCTAGACGGAAAATCAAGAAAATATAAACAAAAAAGTCGACAATTGCGAAAAGCCACAGGAATGTTTAATGTATTCGTGCATACATATGTGAGTCTTTGATATATATGTATGTATGTATGTAAAGGACCTGCAAGACAAGAGCTATTTACCAACCACTTTGTTTAAAGCCCAACAACACAAAAAAGTACACCCTTACAACATTAGAAGCAACATCCATTCACTCAACCAACCGGAAAGCGGCTCTTTTTTCCTACAAAGTCCTTACTGTCATATTCCCAGCGATTACAACAAATCAAACTCGCTGCCATACTCACTAACTAACTCATCGTCATAGACCTCTTCTTCATTCCATTTTAACTCCAGGGGAGGTCAAACTTACACCGTGTTGGGCTTGTACACATTCTCGGGTAAAAGTGATTATGGCTTTTAGACAGAAATTCACCACAAAATGTCAAGTATGATGAAAAAGCTACAAATGTCACTCACTCACTCACTCACACCTCATACCGCCATACGACATTTTAGCAGACTCCTATTCTGCGTTCACGTGCTCATTCTTGCACACGCATACTCGCACATGTTTACATATACGAGTATCCTCGTACATTCATCTCACTAATAGTGAGTGTGCAATAAACGAAACCAGCAGGCAAGATGTTTTTGTATGTGTATTGCGTAGCTTTTTTTGTTGTTTTATGCGCCTGATTCGGTAAATAAGCCAGAGACTTTAAATTTTTTCTCGTAATTTTGCCTCACATTTGGAGCCAAGCTGGATTACCAGTTTCAAAGTCAATTAGCAGGAGCGTTGCACATAATATTTATGCTTACTTTGCATATAATAATTAATTAAACAACACCACAGTTTCTGAAAGGGTTCATTAGTGGATTCACAGTGGTCCTCAAGTTTGCTCTAGCGGAACTTTTATACAATACTTAAAGCTACATAAATACATGGGTTACTTATGTAATCATTGCATTGAACTCGCTTAAATTAGATTTTCGTTAATACAAAATACATATTAACAGTTTTTGCCAGTATCAAAGTTTCTGTTCCCCAATAAATATCGCTATAAGTTCATTATCAATACAACGTCGATTACAAGATAAAATAAAAATTTATTTGCGCAATATTTAATATTAATTGACTTCTTAATTTCGTTTAGCAATCCAATTTTTTAAGCTCCCGGTCTATTTTTAAAAAATAATTATAAAGTATTTCATTAGTAATAAAAAAAAATGGAAACATTTAATATTATTTTTGGGGGATTCCCCAATTTATTGTGATTTGTTTTGTTTGTTGTGCAGACTAAAAAACATTCATTGGATAAAATTTATCTTTTGTGTAAGTCTTAGAAACATTTTTGAAAACTCTTTGGATGAAAGTCTTCTCATAGGTTTGTATTTACCGCCAAAGAAAAATAGGCATCTAGACTATCTTATAAAAAAATGTAAATAAAATATTAGATCGTGCCATATTATTAGATCACAATATATTTTTTAAACATCCTTTCAACGATAAATATGCAATTAAGGGTTCTTCATGTTACATGCGTTCCTCCACTCTGTCAAATGTTATATATTTTATATACACGAGGGTTCTGCTGGAACGTCATAAGCCCAGCTCCCATAGTTTGCAATAGGTAAAGTTTGAGGCAAGAACTTCAGAGCAGGGCCAAAACAATACTTGCTTTCTCATACTTACGAGTTTATATAGAAGAAAACGGTTTTCACGAATTATTTCATTCTTACAAACATACAATTTAAATGTTAAATGAATTTTTCTTTTCTCTTTTTATTCTACATTACTTTACTTACAATAATAATTAGTAAAAATTTCCCTGAATTGAGAATTTGTTTAAAATTTTTTTTTATATTAAAAAATTTATCTAAAAAAGAAAAACCAATTCCAGATATTCATTTCTTAATATTACTAAAAAAATGTTTAAATAGAAACAAAATTATAAAAATATTTCCAATTTAAAGTTACATGTGCTTTTAAAAATATTTCTACAAAATAGTGGCCTCTTGTGGCACTCAGCATTATATACAACGTATATAAAAATAAATGTAAAAAAATTAACCGCAAATCGTAATAAAATATAATTAACAGTCGTGTATAAAAGTGCATTTATGATACAAATTGTCTTCTCATTTATGATACATTGTCTTCTATTTCAAGTTTAAATTTTATTTGATTTTATTTAAGACTAGCTGGACCCGGCCCACGTTGCTCGCCCCAAATTTTACTTTTATTTTGAACTGCCTCTCGGAAGAAATCAAAATCAGTGTTTTTAATCGACGCCAGTACACGCTGATTAAAGAACCAACGCCTTCAGCTAAATACAGCATAGGCTTATCGCGCAAATAGAGATATTTACTTTTTAAATTTATTTTTTAATTTATTTTTTTCACAAAAATAGGTTAGGTTTGATCCGGTATTGGGCTAATTAACGCCGCTACACACGGATTAAACACTCAACGATTTCAGCGAAACCGAGCATACGATTATCGCGCTAATCTCTATTCCGCACAACCATCTGTCGGGCGTACTTCAAACTACACAGCAAGACTCCTCATGTCCAATAGAGCCTGCTTATAAAATTAGGTCAAAATCGGTGCAGTAGTTTCTGAGTTATCCCGAACTTATACGTCATTTTTATATACATATATAGAGATTTAGTTCACAAAATATTGTAAAATAAATTCCACTGTATCAAATATGAATCAAATATCTTTGCTTAAAAAACAAAATCAAAGAAAATAAATAGAAAGAGCACGTAAAAATAAAGTTCTTCTAAAATTTAAGAAAAGGCGTGACGTAAACTACGATACATAAACCAAGAAAAAAATACAAAGTAAATAAAGTCAAAAACCAAAATATCAAATATACTGGAAAAATGGTTTTTTTTCTTGGAAGCTAAAGAATACTGCTGATAAGGGTTGCACCAGTGACTGCAAACATAATGACTTATTTGTTTGCTACAACTGGTGTAATAAGTATGGAATGGTGGAGTTTATGTAAATATCTTATTATTACTTATTATGTTTTTTTTACTGTTTGTTGCAATGCATAAGAAGGAGGAGTTTATATATGCATATATACATATACATATTATATACATATGTGTATGATGAAATATATAATGTATATTCAATATAAGAATTATTATTAACTTCTACTCATTTAGTGGTTATAAAAAAATTACTTACAAACATTTAAAAAAGTATATTTTTGGCAACATTTTTTCCTTAACCCAGCCTTTTAATTGATTTTTTAAACTTTTGCCTATTTTTTACTATTTTCCCACATATTTCATTTGGTGTTGCATTAAGCTTTACTGTGGTTATATTAACCAGTAAGAATACAAAGTCATTTCGAATCCCCTTTACTCGTTATGCTCATAAAAAACAGTAAAAGCAATAATATGTGTTGCTGCCGTACAATCCAGCTGGCAGACTCTTAAAAAAAGTATACAGATAACAAAAAGCCAATTTAGTCCACAAATTCCTAAAATATACTTCCTCCCACAGTCACAACTGCCTCCTCCTCTGCTTAATACAATCAAAGAAAAATCCTTTCCGTTTCTTTAATGTGCCAAATGGTAGCTCGCAAACGGCAACTCAACCCCTGCATTTAACTTCCAACAACAAGTGATTGTATGTGTGTGTGTACGAGTACACCATTGCAGTCAACAGTCAACCGAATTTGTGGCATCAAAAAGTCGCTTTTTTATTATGGTTCTTAATATCTAGTTATACAAGGACTCATACCATGTTTTAACATTCATTGAACACACAAGACCAAAGGAACAACTGGAATCTATGTATTGGTTGCAAAAACTCCTCCCCTTTTTGTAGCGTCCATTTTTTCCAAATGATAAACATGCGCTGTTTAGTGTGGTGAATAAGTTGAGTATGTTCCGCTCTCTTTCAAAATCTCTCTCAGCACAAAAGGAGAAAATGTGAAAGTTGATATTAGCGATAACAGCTGATTACGTTTAGCTTTTTGATTTGTTTGCTAAAACAAGGCACGTGATTGACTTTTCCTTTCCTACATGCACATATACATATATACATATCCAAATATAAAAGCCCATGCACAGGTGGAAGCACAGTGGGATACATTTATATGAAAAAGTGAAATAAATATAAAAATAAATTAAATTAGAAATTTCCAAATGACAATATATGTAAATTAAAATTTAATTCCATTTATAATTAAACTAATTGTGACAAGCTAAAAAAAAGGTTGATTTGAAATATTTTCTAATATATAATTTAATATTTTTCGAATATATAACTTCATTATATATAAATTTCTAAATGCCAAAATACTTTTTTATGTGCTTTAGTGCAGCTTTAATTCAAGAGTGAAAAGTAACAATTAAAAATATTGAGTTCGATTACAAAATAATGAATAGTCCCCTATAATTACACTTATTTATAAAAATATAAGGATCTTATTAAAAAAAAGAAAAGCTAGCGCATATAACAATAGTATGCCGTCAATACTAGTCAGTGACCAGAGTGATCTTATCCAACAGACACAATGTAACAACTCGGATCCCAAGTAGGGAGCGAAGTTATTAGAAGTCAATTCAGTGTGAAATAAAAGCTTACTTATATTATAATCCATGTAATACTTAAACTAAGAAAAATATACAGATGGATAAATACCGCATACAAAAGTTTTTTTAAAATAACTCCTTTTTTGGCTGAATTCCTGTACAACTTACGTTATATTCTGAAATAGGCCTGAAGAGTATTAGAGATCTACCTATGTTAGATTGAAACACATATACATCTTTTCCATTTCAACAAGTACTTGTAAAAACTTCCGTAAAATACTCATACACGCGGTTGAGGAACTCATAGAGCTTTTCGGAGTTAATTGAAAATAAATTTTATGTTACTCTATGAAGCATCGCCATAATTAACGCAACAAGCAAATTAGAATTAAGAAAACGGTGAAACTTCTATTGTAAAACCACACTAGAATAAGCAAAAAATTGCTTATTGCATGAAATCGGGTAGATAGTAAAGCCACGTCATTCAAATTATAATATTTAAAATGGTAAAATAGTCCTTTTTTTAATTTTTCTTTTTTTAGAAATCTTTTATACTTGCTGTACATGCCTACACTCAGAAAAATATCCTATGGAATTAATACTAATAATTATTATTTCAATAGCTATTTACTATTGATTTTAGTCAATAGAATAGATCACTTTAAATTATTAACATTCAAACTACTGAATCAATAATCGGTCTCCAGTTTTATTTTAATACTATTATAGTTTTGAATCAATAATCTGTACTATTATATTTAAAGTATACCGTGTTGATTCAATCCAGCAAAACTCCAAAGAGACTAATGGCGTATCATTTAAAAATAATAAGAAAATCATACAAAAAATCAGCAAAATACTATTGAAGCTAGTGTTTCAATAGGATTTTCATATAATTTTAAATGGTGTAAAGCAGCATTCGGTTGGTACCTGCAATTTTAAATTTTTTTACTATGTCATTACTTTTATTTTTTTCTTTCAATGTTGTTAGTTTAAACTTTATGTTTTGCAACTCAGCTCTGCCATCAAGCACAGCGCAGTAGCAGCATTAATATATAACGGTATTTTAACGGATTTCTTACATGGTGGCCACATTAGTTCAATAGTTCTTCAAACTGATATTAAAACTTGTTCTAAATTCATTCAAATACACACTACTGTAAATATGAGTGAATCTTTCTTTGTTGGTTATCATGTATGTATGTCCGTGTGTGCGTATATGAACGATGCAACAGAGTTGATTAAGCCAACGCGAAATGGCTCATAGAATAATGTGAACCGATATTCAGTCAATGACTCAAACTCAATGACTCAAATTGGGTTGACTGTTTTGGATTTCGGAAATGCGAAATCAACAAGAGTAATGAAGAAAGGCAAGTGGACACACATCTTCTATTTGTAACATATTGGCTACCACGAAAATACATAGCAGAAAATAGTTATTGCGTAAACATCGATCGAAGATCGAGTTGGTTCGTTCAAACCTAGACGATAAATTAGAAATGTAAGAAACCATAGATGTGAGTAAAATTTGTAAATAAATCCAGTCTAAAATCTAAGCCCAAAGTAAAAGGTGTTAATTTATTTCAAAGTCTAATAGAAGAGTACAACATCTCCATCTACAGATTGTATGGAAGAATACGATCCACGTTCCTAAGAATAATTTACAAAATATAAACTATGTATTAGAATAATTTTATACCTTCTAGAAAATATAATGCGAAATTTTATAATGTTCCATTCAACAGTGCCATTGAATAATTTTCCACGTTGATATATAATAGTTTCAAATTTGTATAATAATTGTTTCTATAATACAAAACTATTCAATTCCTATTGCTTTAATGTGATTTGGGCCAAATTTTCCCCCTATTAAATTAATAGGGACCCTTTTGGCTAATTAATAGGATGCTTTTTTCTGACACATCAAAAGTTCACATAAGTGAAGGTCCCAAAAGCCATTAAATAGTACTTTTTATAAAATTGTTATAGATGCCACTTATAGCCAACACTTTCCCCCAGTGGTATTTCAGGGATCAAAACGATCAAGAGCTGGTACTTTTAAACGACGTTAATTTTATGTATTGTTTCCATTCCCATAAATTTTGCATGGGAATAATTATATGAAGTCGAAATAGCGCGAAGATGCTTTTGTTCTATTTGAGGAGGTCAATTTATGAGAAAGGGGAGTTACAATTTAAAGAATATATTTATAAGTACTTTTTATATTCAGAAGTAATTTTAGCAGCTAAACAATTATATGCAAAGCTGGAACAAATATAATATTTTATATTACGTAACGTATAATATATATATATAATCATTTTTTAGGATAACTCTCAAAATATTATTTTCGTTGCAACAATTACCAAATTTGCAATTTATTTAAATGCACTAAATTCTCAAAAATTAACACTGAGAAAGATACGTCCGAGGTGTGATCAAGAATTACTGTTGTGTTCAATATTTTTCCAAAAGTATTTATTTATTCATCAATAACTATCTTGTACCCTTCAAAGTAATCCTCCCAAGTATTTAATGCACTTACGCTTGTTTTTATTTACTGCTTTCGTTTGCATTGGAGTTGAAAAAAGTCAGCCTATAAGTCAACGGCTGACGAAAATAATATTAAATATAATAATATATATGTATAACATATAATTAAATTGTTTATTAAACTCTTGTTAAAATTTCGATTTAAGTAAATTTGATTCAAACTCCAGTTGCTGTAAACCAATTTTGATAGAAATTTACCGAAATAATCAAATTCAATGTATTTTTATAAAAAGAATTAATATTCATCTGGTAGATAACTTCTTGATATATATTTTTGTAATATGATTATCGGCGTATGGCCAACGCTGCTTAGGGTTACGTGATTCTTTTGATTTTCTACGCTGTCCAGTATGGTTGGCTAGTTGGCTGCCAATATTTGCTGGCAACGCAAAAAAACGTAACCCGGAAGCATTTAGTAATCACCCGCACGAGCAGCTAATAACCAAACTGATATTGCCTTAAACCGATTGTTACGCCCACTTTACAGTAAGAGCGCCATCTTCTTATTGCTGCTCTTTCGACTTTATTAAAACTCTCCACAGGTTTTTATAAATTGGTAAATATATGTGTGCTTTTTCATCAACTTCCCTTTTATTTTCATGCATTTTCAATTTCAATAAATTTTTTTTCAAAGTAATTGCCACTTATTTAAAAAATTTTATCGTACAAATGCCACGAGAATTTATATGCCATTCATTTCATATCTCTTCGTTGAAGCTTAATAACACGTAGCAAAAAAAAAAAATCTTTACATTTTCTAAATTAAGGACAAGACAGAGGACATTAAAATAAATGATAAATCCTTTACAAATAGAAGATGTAAAAAAAGAAATGTTAACAGAATGTAATGGGCGTTTTTTAAAAACAAAATACATATTTTAAATCCATTTAAATGTAGTGGAGCATTACAACTGTTGTTTTCATTTAGGCTTTGTTTTCAAGCCTACACTCAGAGGAAATAGTGCTTAATTACTCAGCACGGTTTTGTGAGTTACTTCTGCGGTCTATTCGCAAACGGCAGAATGTAAGCAACGCCCTCACAGAAATAATCGTAAATAACTGTGGAATATCGCACAATGAAGGAGCGTTTGTCCACTATAATTGATTAAGGTCGTGGGTTCGATCCCTACGCCCGGCAATCATAAAAAAAATTGTTATAAATTTTTCTCCCAAGTGCGTGAAGATCTCATGATCTCAGTTTACATCGATGATAACCCTCCTTTGCCGCCTTTCTAGTAATAGTAAAAAAAAAATTCTACCAAAATAAAAGAGGTTTAACTGTTTCCTCTATCATTTTCTCATTATGCGGGCACAATGCATTGCATGAGTAGGGGATACGACCTGACGGCTGATCCTAGAAAAACCATTTATAACATTTAAAGCATGTCTTACAAAAGGTATAAAAGAAAAATAAAACAATTATTACCATAAAAATTAATTTTTTTTTAATAAAATGTTTGAAACCTAAAAGCAAACATGGTTACATAATAATGTGACAACAGATCTTTTGCAGATATTGTCGTCCTTAACGAATTTCGAGCGAAGCCCTAATTGTGTACAATTTCAATTTATTTGTGCTGACGAATATTCAGAACTGAAAATCCTTCATGCGCACCGCCATAATCAATGTTTTTGGCTAACCTTCATCGCCTTCCCAAAAATTGCAACACAACATAACAAATTTTTAAAAAATTTTTCACAGTGTATTGCTGCATATTAATGCGTTTTTCACACAAAAAATCTTCATAAACAAAAGTAGAAATGCAGGAAAAAAAATATATAAAATGAACAGTTGAAAAATGTGGCAAATATTTATTTAATGGATTTAGAATGTTTCATATTCTAATTGCTTTGGTTGGTTACGTGTCTTGGCAAAATTTTTAGAATATTCAACCAAAAAAAATAAATAAAGATTATTGTCACTGTTTCGTTTGAAAAGAAATTAATAAAACCATTAATTTTATGTAAAATTTAAAATTCAAGCATCATATGCTTGTAGGTAAGTGAATTTTAAACTAAAATTTTCTTTTACTAAAAACAACCCCCCTTAAATTGAAATGTTTCCTTCCCAAATACAAACAGGATGATAAATATTACACTTCACATGGTAACACTTTATCGGTGTATAAACCTTAATAGGGGAAATGGCAAATTAAGAAATTAAATTCATGAAAAGGAATTTAGCATCGCAATATTAAAGGGTTTCTAAGAAAGCGCGAAATTTATTCGTTTCTAATCGAAGAGGAGCTCTTCTTATTAAACCCCAAAAAAATGTTTTTATTATTATTTTTTCTCGGGATATGCGAGCTATTAAGTATATCTGAAAATGGTATACGTCTCCCCTTTCAAAAAAAAAAAAAAAAGAAATCCACATTACTTTCAGACAAAACTACGCTCCATTTTTGTACCTGAAATTCAATGTATTGCGATGTGACCATAAAAGAATGAAATTCTTTTGACTATAAAATTTTATTACATTTATTTTATTATAGGTATTGTCTTCTTGAAAGAGAATAAGTCCAATCGTAAAAACTGTAAGCATTTTTAATTATTATAATTTTGCTATAAATAGCGTTTTTAGAAGCGTGACTTAGGACTGATGCCTATATTGATGCTGTTATTGCAATAAAATGGTACGAAATATATATTAAGGTAGACTACTATTTAAATATAATTATTACAGTAAGTACGTGCTCCGGGCGGAGAAAAACCTCTAATGTGACGCAAGCAAATAAAAGAGCTCTTAAAACTTGAACCCTGAGGGATCCAGGATGAAGTAATGCGAAAGCCGTTCTGGTATAAGAATACATTGCGAATGAGTTGAGGTCCTTGTCGGAATGCCATTTGTGAGAAGTCGTACATATCCGCGGTGGATGACGATTCACCGGAACTGCGGCAACACCTTTCACCATCTTAACCGCAATAAAACCAAAGAAAAACGAGCATGTGTAATTATTATTAAAACGGAAGACTTGCGATTGAAATAAATACTAGTAAACATAATTATTAAAACAAGTTCCCCACTAATAGAATTAATTTAGCCATAATGTTAAAAGCAAAGCAAAATAACGCTATAAGATAATTTAAGCCAATGTGGAGGAATTGATGAGAAAGTTAAGCTAAAAAGTCAGTCAATATTAATTGCATACTCCTTATAGCTATTTATATGTAGAGCTTGGTTAAATCAGTGACACATCGTTACAGAAAAAAGCTAATTAAGAAGCTGCGAAAAAATCATTTCCTTTTATATGAAAAAGAAAAATTTATATATAATAAATACATCTATAGTGTGTTCTTTTATTACGGAAACATCAATTAATAGTTAGTTATCATTTTTAAATACGTTAATGATAACATTCAGCAGAATATTAAAAATTTATGGATATTTATTATCTCGTGCTATTTTTTAAACAAGTTCACGTCTTCAAATGCGATCAGTTAAACAGCAAAATCATCCGATAATTGAAAGCTATATTCACGCCGTTACGTCTACATCTCTTATTAAGAATCCAAAAATGCATTCACAATCAGCAGCAAACTAGGATTGTTGGTATTGCCTCACCGTAAGACATGCTATTGAGTCCTTTACGTTATTTTAGATTTTTTAGATTAACCTATTTTCTGTTTTTTTCTTAGAACCACAAACATATAGACGTTACCAAATGCAATTATTTCATACATTTCTTATTATGAATGTTGATATTGCCCCGCTGCAAGATGCGGTATTAAGTCCTTTACGTCATTTTAGATTTTTTAGATTAACCTATTTTCTGTTTTTTTCTTAGAACCACAAACATATAGACGTTACCAAATGCAATTATTTCATACATTTCTTATTATGAATGTTGGTATTGGCTCACAGCAAGTCACGGTATTGAGTCCTTTACGTTATTTTAGATTTTTTAGATTAAGCCATTTTTTATCTTTTTAAAACCACACACACTCGGTACCAAACTATTTTTACATAAAGTTCTACAATTTATTCTTTCGATGATTACGGCATAGACGAGGTTTATTATTAATTTTATAAATTTACAAAATTAAGTAAATTAAATGTAAATACGATGGTTTGCCTGTTAACGTAACCGAAAATGGCTTTTGTTGCAGATAATTTTGACGATTTACGTGTTTGGCGCAAATAACAAATTACTTTACAATTTAGTTTCAATTAGTTTTAATAAATAAAAATATGAGCTGTAAGTGAAAATTGTAATGTCCTTAAAAAAGCTTTTTTAACCAAAGCTTTAATAATTTATAATTTGCAGCATTAAGAGATTGTACTATCAAACCACAACACTACATACATATTTACAATATACATTTATTTACTATTTACTTAACCACACAATTTATTTAGCAAAAAATGTACAAACTTCTTCTTATTTAACTACACAGACTCTCTCAGCTTAAAATTACAAAAATAAACTTACAAAAAAATAATTGCTTATAAATTGTTTAGTGAACGACAACGAGCTCATTTTTAAAATAAGCTGGCAGTTAACATTTTAGTTCTATAAAAGCTAGATTTTCTTATGCTAACAAAATAACAAAATATTTGGTATACAGAGCTTCTTAATTTTAACATAAAATAAATCGTTATAAAGTTGAGAATAAAACTATTTAAAACAAAGGGGGCCCACTTTAAAACCGAAAGCTTGATTTTCTTTGCCGTAGTCCGAGGGCAAAAAGTCGTTTAGGGGCAAAATGTTTAAGCGCTTTGTGGTAAACAGCAAAACAGTTGAGCTATTAATTAAAGTTGCCTGTAAAAGGTTTTCAAAATTATTAGTAATATAATATGCATTTATTGACTTTATAAGCAATTACCGCGCAGCCATCTGTAAGCACTTCTATATTCAGATGGCTATCGTTCACTGCAATTTCTGCTTCATTGTCACCCAAGAATTTCAATGCTTTATCATAATTATTGGCAATTTGATCATGCCATGCTACTGAATTTAGGCAATAGTATGTAAAGTTTTGATAAGCTTCTTGTGATAAAAGTTTTAGAAAACTCAGTTGTACTTTACCCACACCATCATAACTAATTTTTTCACCACCTTGCATTTGTGAAAACCACTGCTTTTCATTGGTATATCGCATTGGCACAAGAGGTCTTTCGGAAGTGTGAATGTCTGGATATATGCAAGTTTCTCCATTATTTGACATAATACAATAAACCCTGATAGAATCATCTGGCATACCCCCATTCGGATCTATCCAATACCAATCGTCTTCAAATAGTGTGTGAGCGTGATGTAAGTCACGACATGATCGAGCTGGATTTTCTTGGGTTCCAGTGGGTTTGCGAATTTTATCCATACCTTGGCGCATTATGTAGATCGTATTGTACATGTCAACTATTTTATCAGACTTATCGGCACTATCTACTCTTTTCTTTTTTTTACGTTTTGCTTTCTTTTTCTCTTCACTAGAGCTGGTAACAGTATTTGATAATGCTCCCAATAGTTCATTAACATCATCATCTTCATCAAATGCCGCTAATGATGTATCTATCTCCCTTCGACGTCTAGTTTCTGCTTTTGTAGCGGAATATTGTTGCATTTGGAATAAAAGTTCTGGAGGTATCATGGGGGATTCTGCAGGTATTCCTGGTGCACCAGGTGGTCCAGGAGGTCCAATTTCGCCTTTATTTCCAGCTCGTCCTTCAACACCTTTAGGACCCGGTGTACCCTGCGGTCCAGGCTGACCAGGCATCCCTTCATTACCTTTGGGACCAAAAGGACCTACCGCCCCTGGATCACCTTTGGCACCTTCTGGCCCATGCGGACCACGGAAGCCCCGATCACCTTTTTCACCTTGTTCTCCTTTAATACCAACCATACCAAGTTCACCGCGGTGTCCTTTCGGACCTCTTCGACCGCGGTCACCTTTCGGCCCACTCGGACCTGGTAATCCAATTTTTCCTTCTCTGCCTTCAGGTCCGGTAACACCGGGTAATCCAATATTTCCAATTAGACCCTGTGGTCCCCTAGGTCCTCTACCTCCCTGTACTCCAGGTGGCCCTTGGGTGCCAGCCATTCCTATTGGGCCTTTTGATCCTGTGTCACCTTTATCACCTTTTTCACCTTGCAAGCCAGTTGGTCCTTGTACTCCAGATGGGCCTTCGAGGCCGTGTTTACCTGCCGGTCCTGTTTCACCTACTCTGCCTTGAGGACCTTGATTACCGGGTGGGCCGGGTTCTCCAATTTTCCCATCTTCCCCTTCAGGTCCAACATCACCTTTAGGTCCAATAAGGCCAGGTTCTCCTCTAGCACCGGGAAACCCTCTTGGACCCATGTCTCCTTTTAGACCTTCAGGTCCAATAGGTCCAACTCTTCCCGGGGAACCTATAGGACCTGATTTTCCTTCTTCGCCCTTAGGACCAAGAATTCCCTTTTCTCCGGGACGACCCGGCGATCCCACAGGTCCAGGAGGACCTTGCGGCCCATCTACACCTGTTAAACCGGGAAGGCCTCTGGGCCCAGGTTTTCCTTGGTATCCAATTGCTCCTATAATATAATGAAAAACTTTCTTACTTTGTAATGCTTCTCAAAATATTATCTTCCAACCTTTTGGGCCTCTTCGTCCTTGGTCACCAGGTGGTCCAGCAGGCCCTATAGCACCCATTAAACCATCATCTCCTCTCTCACCTTTAGTACCTGCTGGACCAGGTAGACCTTGTAGACCTGATTTTCCCATAGGGCCTTGTAAACCTTGTTTTCCATCTTCACCTTTAATACCACGATGACCCTGTTCACCTTGTGGCCCCTTTTCACCTGGTGAGCCTGGTAGACCAGATTCTCCTCTAGAACCTTGGGGTCCAGCAGGGCCAGCAGGACCCTAATTAAAAAAAAGAAATATTAATAGAAAAGACATCATTAACAATGAATTACTTGTTCCCCTTGATTTCCTTTTAAACCCTTTTCTCCTGGTATACCTGCTTCGCCTTTATCACCATCTTCACCTGGAATTCCAGTGGGACCTGGTGGTCCCGGTAATCCTCTTAACCCTAATGCACCATCCCTTCCAGTTGCCCCTATTGGACCTCTTTCGCCAACTTCACCCTTAGCTCCTGGAGACCCAGGATTACCTGGATTGCCTTGACTACCTGGTGGTCCAGTTGGACCCAATTGTCCAGGTACACCTGTGGCACCTTTGTCTCCCGTAACACCGGGAGCACCAATCATACCTTGTTCTCCTTTTAACCCTAAAAGACCAGGTTGTCCTTGGTGCCCTCTTTCTCCTGGGAAGCCAGGCAATCCTGTTGGCCCTTGAGGGCCTTGGTTACCCATAGGTCCAACTGGACCCGACGGACCTTCTTTTCCAGATTCACCAGGTATACCAGCTTCCCCGGGCTGACCGGGTAAACCAGGTATACCAGCCTCACCAACAGGTCCAACTTCTCCAGGAGCACCTCTTGGCCCAATAACGCCGGGCTCTCCAATAGATCCAGGTTTTCCTGGCTCTCCCTTAAATAGAAATAGTTTTAACATTTATTTGACAATTAAGTAATATCATTTAGTTGGTATCTTAATATTTAATTATTTTGTGATTATATTGCGCAAAATATAGATTATAGAAAACTAGTCATTCACTTTCAATATATACATCACAGCTCTCCTAATAATAACCTTCGCGGGAAGGCCTTGATGCATGTCCTCGTACATATAAAATCTACTTCAGCTTACAGACTCCTAATAATCCATTTTATGAAATTTATTTACCACATAAATGTAACAGTAAATTACGATTTACGATAGAAAAATAAAAGAATAGGACAATAACCTACTTATACATGGAATTAATATTAAAAAAAATTTTTTCAGTGTACCATGTACACCAAACTTGGTAGAGATGGCAACTCTAAAAAGCTTTCTACCAATCGACGAAAAATATTCGATGTGATATGAATCCAACAATACCCCGAGAGAATTTTGTAATTACCACAAACTAAGAGAAACTTGTGATATGATATTGTATATTGGAACTACAAAGAGACTATTAAAAAGAAGAATAAAGGAGAATAAAAGCGATATTGAGAAGAGAAAAGAAACGACACCGATCTCAAAACATGCGATACTTTTACATTATATTTACAAATACTGCAAAAGAAATAACTTTAATCCAGATTGATATCAAATTTATATGAAGACCCTCTCAATGCTACATTCTGACATGAATACAAAATACCGAGTACAAATACAAATATTCTTCCTCTACATTCCGACACGAATACAAAACAGCGAATACAAATACAAATATTCTTCCTCTATCATATTGAACTAATCATACCAAACATTAATTCTGGATTGTAGGTACAAGATTCAAGAACCCTTAATTTAAAAAATTTTTTCATAAATAAATACCACACTCACCGGTTGTCCCCTCTCTCCGGGAGGCCCCTGAAGACCTACTTTCCCATCAGACCCAGGTACACCAGGCATTCCTATGAAACCTCTCGGCCCTTCAGCGCCTTGGGGGCCTCTCTCACCTTGAATACCTGGTGAACCTGGTTGACCACTATCGCCTTTGGGTCCTGGATTGCCATCATTACCTCTTCTTCCTCTTGAACCCCGAAAACCCCGAGGACCAGTTTCACCTCTTTCACCAGCAGGACCTTGTGGACCTCTTTCGCCTTTAATGCCAACTGGGCCCGCAGTACCGGAGGAACCTTTATCTCCTTTGTCGCCTGAAGGTCCTGGGTAACCCTGAAAACCTTGTGGCCCTTGCTTACCTTTTTCTCCCGAAAGACCTTGTGGCCCAGTTTCACCTCTGGGTCCCTCAAATCCTTTGGGACCTTCAGGTCCTTCTGAACCGGGAGCTCCTGTAGCACCTGCAGAGCCACGTTCGCCAGGAATACCCATATCACCCTTTTCACCATCTGCACCACGTTCACCGACATCACCTTTATCCCCCGCTGGTCCGCGAAGTCCATCGTCGCCTTTCGATCCACGAGGTCCTGGAAACCCAATAGGACCTTGCACTCCTTGAAAACCTTGATCACCCTTAGGACCTGTTGTACCAGGAGCGCCATCTGCACCAGGGGAGCCATCAGCTCCTGGTAAGCCCGGTAATCCTGGTTTCCCACTTGGGCCTGGTATACCAGTAGATCCAGATTTACCTTGTGGACCAGGAGATCCAACTGGTCCTTGAGAGCCTTGTTGACCAGGGGCACCAGGTTGTCCACTAGGGCCAATATTACCTTTAGAACCTGGGAGGCCATCATTTCCTTGTGGCCCCGGATTTCCAATAGGACCAGGTAAACCCCTAGGACCTGGAAATCCTCTTGGCCCCTATTCAAAATTAAAATTACCTTTTTTGCTGATTTGAATCCAAAATTTAATCTTACCAATTCACCTGGCAATCCAGGCAGTCCGGGTGGACCGTCTTCGCCTGGATGGCCTTCAAAACCTTGTTGGCCTTTTTCACCCATTTGGCCGGGAATACCACGATGTCCTTTTTCCCCTGGTATACCCATGGGCCCTATGGGACCCATTTCACCTTTCGGACCTTGCGGACCTTGTGCACCCCGTTCACCGTCTCGTCCTGAACGACCACGTCTTCCTTCACGTCCTTGTGGACCGTTTGGACCACGAAGGCCTCGTAAGCCCTGACGCAGATAAATATTCTAAATGTTAAATAAATATAAGTGATAATTGCAAAGATTATTACTTACTGGATCACCCACATCTCCAGGCTCGCCCTTTTGACCTTGAGGACCTATCGGGCCTGGTGGACCATGGGATCCTGTTAAACCCATTGGACCTTCAGGACCACGCAAGTTCATCTAAAATAAAATGAATAACAGCATAAGGCCTAAAGAGTATGTAAAAAAACAAACCATATGTTGAGATATCATTTGTTTTAAAGCCTGTGTTTGTGAGTCAGGACCTTTCTCATTGCCTGCAATTGTCTGAGATAAAACCAAATAATAATACCTTTGTTTTAATGAGTAAATAAAAAATATAGCTTACTGGTACAACAAAAACATTACCAGGAGCACCTTGAATGCCATCCGTACCGGGAATTCCATCACGACCAGGTTCACCTTTTGGTCCTTGCTCGCCCGATAGACCTGGTAATCCTGTATAACCTCTAGGCCCTGGATAGCAAGGTTGTCCATTAGAAAGAACAGGTTTATCGTAAAATGTCCCATTATAAGTTCTATTGGTATTCGGCTCCAAATTGCCCATGTCAACGGGGCTTAAAATATCGATTTCACCTGAAAATTTCTCTTTCGATGAATATTTAATTTTTCTTCGATTGTTTTTGGATTTTCGATTTCCATTACTCTGATTTAAATCTGACACTAATCCGTTTTCAAAACTATCTAATCCACTTTTACCTTCTCCTGAATTCATAGCATCATCAACATCAGCATCGGTTGTATTATTATGACCAGAAATTTCATCATCTGTTTCATTTAAATGATGGGTTGTACCAAAACCATTTGAAGCTTCTCCAGCTATACCAAAATCAGTTCTCGATCGTTGGGGATTAATATTGGATTCACTCGTACTAGCTTCCAAATAAAGCGCATTATCTATTAAACGATCACCTGTAATACCTAATGCTAAACGGTTATTTTGATCAGTATTTGTGTTCGGAATATCTAGTATTTTTCCATGAATAAAGTGTTCACCGCTTTGAGCTCCCAGTTCGGCTGATAGTCTAGAAAACGAATCACTTTCACTTAGTAGCTTCATATTTTCTGGTCCTTGCTCAACAGAAGATTTATAAATAAAATCACCTCCATCAATAGGACTGGATACACCTGAGTATGTATTGCTCTCACGAGATGATACTCCAATACGACGTCTGTTCTCCGGATGCGTGGATGAATAGCTTCGTCTTCTTGATAAAGTTGATTCACCATAAAATGAATCATCTACGCAAGGCGTAACATACTTTGTGCATACTTCATAGCCCGCCTCCGGTGTATCCCATATAGACAACATTTGAACATCACCCATAAAAAAGCCATCGTCACCACTCATTTGTACACCTGTCAAAATTAAACCATTTGTGGCTATGGAAGTATCCAAAGTACGCTCCAATCTTCTAGTCACTTGCTTGGTACAGTCCAAATTCAATGTAGCCGAACTACCTTTAACACTTAAACCAATCCGATGCCATTTGCCATCATCAATTCCTATACCGAAGTTAATATCATTGTGCTGATTAAAATTTGCATCTATTTGTTCATAAATAAATCGGATCTGCGGGCCAACGCAAAGTGACAGAACTTCTTCGCTTTCATCAGAGTAAATCGTAAATACAGGAGCAGATAATTGACTGGTGCGATTACTTCGTATTGCTAAAACTATAGAGAAATCTGAAGGGAATCCTTGCGGGAATATTTCCGATGTTTGCACAGTTAAAATGGCATCTTTATTGATGTTGTAGGCTGGAGATTTGTGCAATTGGTACGCATTTCTTTCCATGCCACACATGCCAGGAACTGCTGTTATACCCGATGGCAAATCGGGAAATCCGAATTCTTTGATAAGATCAACTTGACCTGTAATTAAGTGTATAAATTACATTAGCAAAATCAACCAACAAAATTTCATCACTTATAATTTTAATAATCAGCTGTAAATATTTTCCTGTAAAGTAGAGATTAGGAGTATCGAAATCAAAGCTCTACTCTCGTTTGGTAAAGACATTTACTGAAAATTTACAAAAAACATACCGTGGAATATACATACTCGGATATATATATATATATATATATATATTTATATAAAATAACGTATGTATATACAGTAAAATCTCGAAAGAGTTAAACAAAATGGCAATTGAGTTTTCAACCTTCTAAAGTTTTTAACGATTTTCAAAACTGAATGTAATACTACAACGCACATCAATTTTTCGGCAGATTTAAAATCTACTGAATACGAATACTGAATAGTCAGTGATAACTTTTAACGGAGCGGCCGCAAATCTATCTGCTTGTACAATAATCACCTTTTGCCATAATGTGATCCTTTCTCATATTTTTAATAATCATCTCACACTTATAACCACGTAACTTTGTGAGTTTAGAGACCGAAGAAATGGTTACGGTCAAAAAAGTTAACGGAAACAATAACTTCGAGCTAACTTGTTCGAGGTTCTATTTATTGACTATATTTATTTTATTCATTGTTGTATAATTTTAAAAAATTTCTGGGTCTGGGATGGGTTTTAAATTTTAGATTCGAAGCATAATTTAAACACAATAAAAAACGCCAAAAAATAATTATATTCAAAAAAAAATATATTGCACAAATTACCATCAAGCAATCTCTTTTATACATACATACATATGTATATATAAATCTATCTCCGTATGTAAAAAAAAAATTTATTTCATTAAGTGAAATTGTTTATAGAAAGTTTTAGTTTCCGACAATTACACACTTGTAAACAGGGCGAAATTTCTTTATTATGTTCGCGAATGGCAAAGAAAAAGCTTATTCATACCATAAAAGTCATTGAATGAATGAAAATTTTAATCCAAACAACCCTATTTCAGTTGGTGTACTTATCATTTAATGTAGTAATTCATACTCTGAAATTGTTTTTTAAAATATATACTAAACTGATAAAATATATATGCCCATAAGCATGCATGAATATGTGTATCTATATATATATATATATATATAGATATGCAAGTGTGCATATGTAAAATAAAACGGAAATAAAAATAACACTTAAGGTCAAGGAGAATTAACATTCATTGCAGAGTTTCTACCATACACACATATATACACAGTGGTATACACATTTATGAACATCACATCTAATATGTAGATACATATGTGTGTTGTCTTTTTAATTTTGTAACTTTATGTTTATACATACATACATATATGCGCCCTCGTATGCATGTGTGCATTTGAACTGTTTTGCATCGCACAACACTATTTTACTATTTAATAACCCATTGACCCTAATTACTTTTCCATGCCATTCGGCAATCTTTGCAAGTGTTGACTTCAAATTTATACAACAATTTTCACCGTCCACTTCTCTGCCTTCAGTCTATCTTCAGCCAAATGGAGAAATCGGAAACATTAAAATATGCGTTGTTTTTATAAATGTTTATTAATGACATTTTTTACGTTGATACAAACGCGAGTTTTCATAAAATTTTGAGCAAATGTATAGTATAAATGTACATACACATGTATGTGCATGCACTCGTATGTATGTATATCCAAGCACATCTTGACTGTAACTTGCTTTTATTTAAAATGCAAAAGCCCAACGGACATCATATGGAACCTATTTTCTCTCCATTCGTAATGCCATTTGACTTGATTTTAATAAATTCTCATATACACACATCCATAAACGTTCATCAATGAATTCTTGGCATGAACTATCATCACACAGCTACATACATACGAGTAATTGTTGCATTTATTTTCGTTTTATTACTTCGCTATTTTGTAATTAAGAACAATGCAACATTTTATGTGCAAAATATTTCAGACGCAATAAGACAGATTTCTTTTGTGGTCGCATGAGTGCAGCAAATGTGTGGGAAACATTTGAAAGAACTTTCTTGTATTCTTTAAGTGTCATGATATTTTATTTAAAAATATCAGAATGGGTATCGGACTATATATATTATATGTACCCGTAATTATATATATACATATATATATATATATATATATATATATATATATATATATATAATTATACAACGTAATATATGTGTAAATATTGTATCTTACGTTTATTTGGGAAATGCCATAAAAAATCTTAATTCGCTTTAAGCAAATATGCATGTGTATGTTCTGTGTATTTTTCCTTTAGTTAAAAATTATCGCCACATCGGATCGGAGTTTCCGAATTACAAAATTATCATATTTGTGAATACATTGAGAACGAGATGTAAAATATTGAGAGCAAGAAGATCACTTAATTATTTTCCATTGAAGTGGTTTCGAACTAGGAGAATTTGAAGCATATACGGAAATGTAAGAAGAACCTGACATTCAGCCGTATTACTTTAAAAATGTTTAAACGTTTTTAAAAAATAATTCGGGATTAATGTAACTAATCGGGCGAGACTGTACTTCACTTTTGGAAATTATTTGCTTATTATTAAGGCAAAAATTATTCTCGTCAAGATAAACTTTTTATATAAAGCTAATTCACTTGTACTTCCGATGAAAATTTTTTCTTTTATTTTGAACTTTATATAGCCTTTCAGAGAAAATCAAAATGCCAGTTTTTAATTAACGACATTACACGCTGATTAAGGACCCAACGCCTTCAACGAAACACAGCATAGGCTTTTCGCGCAAGTAGAGATTAATATTTAGAGATATTTATTTACTTTTTTAAATTCAGATTTTAATTAATTTTTTTTTACGAAAAAATGTTTGGTATGCTTCGGTAGTGGGATAATTAAGGCCGCTACATATCGATTAAGCACCCAAAGTTTTCTGCGAAACAGAGTACAGGTTTATCGCGCTAAGAAACGCCAAAAAGTAAATATTGCAAACTTCATAGAAACACTCCGCACGGCCCATAGAGCATGCATATAAAATTTGTTCAAAATCAGTTCATTAGTTTTTGAGTTTATCGATCACGAACATACAAGTTATTTATATATATATGTAAGCCTATCGATGGTATAATGGTTAGTATATCCGCCTGTTGACCAGGTGTCAGGGGTTCAATTCCCCGGAGAGCCAGAAGCCAAAGGCCTCAGTGGCCAGTGTTTCTATACATATTGCAATTATATTCATATAATTATAATATTTGGTAAATAAAAAAAAAATAATACACATATATATATGTATATAGGTTATATATTATCAACAGTGATGCCATATTTTTGAAATACCGCGAAAAACTCTTAATGAAGTTCTCTATCATTGTGATTAGCCGGCTTCTTATTAGAAAGTAATTTTAGTTACAAGAATCAAATATAATTTGTTATTTTATCTTATTGCTACCTACGTAGCTTTTTGCTGAGGCATGTATTGGCTTATTTGTTTTTTTTTTTAATTGTATTTTTCAAATCTTAATTTTATGTTTTCAAATAAATTTAACAATTTAAGTTATAAATATCAATAGAATACTGTTAATTTTTTTATTCGAAATAAGTATTTCATTATAAAAATTCATAATTGTGTGCAAACTTATGCTGCTCAGTGTACGTACAGCCATCGATATGTATGTATGTATGTTTGAAAGAATGCCATAGCAGAATTTTACAGCGATATATATTTCCTTTTAATTTCCACTATCTTTGTTTGCCCATTTTGTAAATGTAATTTCTTTTATATTATTTTAGTTTTCAAATTTTTAAAGAAAATTATAAAATATGTGTATGTGCACATATAAATGTAAGTATGTATGCCAGGTCCATCAACGTAAATTTTCAATTTTTTTTGTTTGCATTTTGCATCAACATGTCAACATTTATTTAGATAAATATTGTTCTGTTACAAATTCATTACGGTATGCAATACGAGTGTTTTTCAGAACAGCTTAACAATACATACATGTGCGTATGTATGTATAAATGTATGTATATAAAATTTATATCATTTTACTTTCAGTTATTGACAACTGACATCAAAAACATGAAATATTGAAAACGTCAGAATCGAACTATCGCAGATTTTATTTCTGTTAAGCACCAATAATAATCAATAGTTACTCACACTCGTGTAAAAAGAACGCAACAACAACAATGTTGGCATTAAATTAGTATTTATAAAATATACGCAGAAATAACGTTTTTAATTTATTTATAAATATTTTATATTTACATATTGACTGAAAAGTATTACACTTTTAAAACTTGCTTTCAGATAGTAATTCCATTGCTTATTATTTTTTCTTAAATAAATAATAATTTATGTAAAAAAAAAATTATTTTAAACTTCTTTTTAATTATTATAAAATTTTGGACTCTTCTCTGGGTCCAAAAATACTTTCTGAATATATAATTGAATTTATTTTCTTTGCAAATTTATTGCAACATATTTATGGGAGGTCCAAGATAGTATCCCCGCGCCTCACGTGGGAGGCCGGTGTTAAGTTCCTGTCGGGAAGCTTAGCCGATGCCCTCAGCAGCCAGTGCTTTTACCGATATTATAATTAAATTCATATAATTTTAATATTTAGTAAATAAATAAATATATATATGATTTCCAGGCAAGTGTTTAAATTTTTTAAAGGGGGATTAAATTTTAAGGGCCGATGTTGAATGTGAACAGCACCTAAACGCTAAGTTTTTTTCTGCATTTGATTTCGCCTTTCTCAATTTCAGACTAACTCAATTCGAACCATGGAAAGATGCATAGTCGAGCAACGCCTTAAAGATATTCAGGAAAAAGATGTTCAAATGAAAATGCATGTCGTGCACTTCGTGAGTTTCCACTACAAGTTCAAACTGCTAAAGTAAGTCTGTTTATGTTTTGAGAATGCAGCATGCCTAATTCGGTTATAGCTCAGTAAATAAATTCCTCGATATAGAGTATCCTTTTTAATGGAGGGAAGTTATTCCACAAATAAACTATAATTTAAATCCATGTTGTTTCGTACACATATTTTATTTTAAAATAATCAAAAAAAAGTAGATCCAAGCGAAATATATCTGTAATTAAATGGAATCTCGCGCATTCGCTATGGCTCGTATCGCTATATGAGATTTGTAATAGGAAAACTATGATAGAAGCAAATGCAATGTGTCTTATATTTACACAAAAAGTACTTTTTAAATATTGGCGCATAACAAGTATTGTTTTTGTGAAACAGAATGACAACAACACAGTTCTGTATCGCCATTTAATCGTCAAATAATGCGCACTTCCAAATAACAATCCATAATAAATTAACTTCTCTACATCCTGCAAAAATGTTCTTACTATTTCAATGAATTTTCAAGCCACGTTAATTGAAATTGAGTAAAAACAGAATACAGCTTTCGTTTTGCATCTAGAGCCATCAGACATAGAGAAATAACGGTATAATAACCGTTAAAAAGTCAGAGTCATCTGTTATATTAAAAATCTTATTGTTTGGTAAGCTGTTTTGAATATTTTTCATTTTTCAATACTTTGATTGTACGAGTGCATTCCGACTTTTGCCATTGTTTGGTTTTCTTCTTCAATTATTATTAGCATTCATTACGTCGCGTATCTAAAGTTTATAATGTGCGCTGCATAAACAACTCAATTTTACCAAGTTTGGCATTGCGCATGTGCAAAGAGAGTTTGGAAGTTTCAGTATGTACTTTTCAAAACTAACTTCCTGCTCTTGATTGTTTGAAAAATCTACTATTTACAGTAAAAGGCAATTTCATAGAGGATTCGCTGAGGATTCTATCGTATTCCAATAATAAAAATGTCATCATACACTCTCCCGTGTTTCACCAACCGAACATTACTTGCTGAGTATCATCAGCATTTTTGATAACAGTGATCTTAAAAAACAGAAAACATTATAAACACAATTAATATTGAATTTTGGAGCTACAACGTATCGCAACTCTCAGATTTTTCATATCTACAGTACATGTAAAAATTATTAGTTTGCCGCCATTGTATAATTATTTTAATATTATGCCGCACTTAATTTCTTTAAATGATTGATTTTGTTAGATAAAACTTTTCAACGCTTTATTTGTTTTTAAAACACAAAAAGTTTTTATGAAAAAAAAATTTCCTTTTAAATTGTTATTCACATCTAAATAGAGCATCAAATATCTTCACGGTAAATTAATCACTTAATCACGGTTAATCACTTCGTGTAGTAAATTAATGAAAGTCCAGAAGCATTTGACATTAAAGACAATTAAAGATGATTGGATATGAAGTAGTTTATTAATTTGAAGTATAACTTCCTTTGTCACACCAGCACTCGGAGGACATCCCCTATTCATGCAATGCATTCTGCCGCAGTGAAGGGAGGTGTATTTGTACACCTTAGTCGAGAGTACGTAGTAGGGAACCAGATGCTACTAAGCTGTTATTTGGCACCACTTTTATTAATTGTTTGCACTTCACTACTGCCACAGGATAAAGGAAAGGAGGTGTAGCTGTATATATATACCATCTGGTATATGTTATATTACTAGTGATTATACCTTTGCCACATAAACATTCCAAGAATAATCAACACATGAGATGTGGAAGCACTTGCGAAAAATTCATTAGAGTTTTTTATTTCATGACATCTTCGGAAGGGATCAAATCTCCGATCTTAGCCATTCATAGTTGAAGAAATTATTAAAAAAAAGTCGTTTTAGCTGATATTTATTCTGAAGCGATTTATTTGAACAATATCCCATATCCTTTCAGAGCTTTTCTTTGTTGAGACAGAGATTTCAAAAGGCTTGTCAAGAAGTCTATAAATAAATTTTTGATTTTTCAAGGCTTTGATTTTATGAGTCTTAAGTGAATTCTTTTCCCCTCAATCATTCCCCTAAAGATTTGAATCTTAACTTGTTCCGGATTATTTAGTAGCCGTCGCATTTAAAACATGTCTTATGTTGATGCAATTAAATTATTAAGGAAAGAGTCATGAAAATTTATTATTTTATTTACTTTCTTAAAATTCTTTCCCTTTACAATGCATTAGAACTTTTAAATCCCTCTTGTGGGAAACTAAAATATAATTTGTTGGTTCTTAAATACTTCATGAGAAGCTTAATCGAATGCAACAAGTTATACGCCGTTTAACTGATTGATTAATGATTGTTCATGAAAAATTTTCTGTGTCTTGTTCTACTAAAGAACTTGACATTAATTTGTTATTATTTAATACTCTATTTAGATGCGTTCAGCAATTTAAAAGGAATTTTATTTTTATAAAAACTGTTTGTGCCTTAAAGACAAACAAAGCTCTGAAAAGTTTTATCTGATGAAATCAATCATTTAAAGAAATTAAGGGCGGCATAAAATATTAAAATAATTAAACAACGGCGACAAAGTAATAATTTTTAACAAATTAAAGCTTAAATACAGAAGCACTTCAGCTTTTTATAGAAACGAATTAATAAAGAGGCGAAAGAAAATTTCTTTAAAATTGAGATTTTAAGACATCACTGCAATTCAAGTCGATAAAAATTTAAATTAAAATTATTTTAAAAAAAAAATAAACACTTTTTCTGGAATTGGTATATAATCAGTTTCAAAGTAATTTATGATTTTTTCAGGGAATATGAACAATTAAAGTAAAAAATATATTTAAAGTTATTTATCACAAAAAGCCGAATTTTTTATTCGAATGAGGAGATACTAGTGATCTTCCGGCTCTCCAGAAAAGTGTATATTTTAGATTGTTTTCTGAAGATTTTATTTAATTAAAAATGTATCTTCACCAATAGAGGAGAATTTAAAAAAATATATATAGTTGCGATCAAAGGTAATCACTTTATAGAAATTCTTTTTGCTTCAAAAAAACGTTAGAAATTTGATGCCTTGGAGAGCAGAATAGTTCATAATAACGTAAGTGCAAGTCCACTGATGGCAGATTTCGCCTTACAAGGCGGCAATTTTAACGAAATTATGTAAAAGGTAATAGAAAAAATATAATAGAATTTTCTCTCCCATAAAGCCTATTACATTTATATTAAATATATATTTTATTAATTTTTTATTATGGATTCAAACTTGTAAACCTCTAACTAGCATACATATTAGAAAACCATAATGACATTTAAGAATGCTGATAATGAAACGGAGTTTTTTAAAAGTTACAAAGTAATGAGGGCTACTTATTTAACAATTCGTTATTTTTTATGGAGTAAAAAACTTATCACTATTTTCTAACACTTTGCTCATCCTTCCTGAAGGCTCAAAAATTACGCGTAAAAAATTGTATACGCCCATATACAACCTTATGAAAATAAAAATGCATTTAAATTGCTTCTGTTTTTAATAAAGAATAAAACCTGGAAAGCATTCGGCTTGTCCGCCGGAATCTAACCCGCGACCTCCTGTTTAATAGGCTGAGCATTATTCATTCGCCTACGGAGGTGAAATTTCCTTTTTTCTATTTCTCTGCGTATTATTTCGGCTGTGGAAACATAAGCAAATTTCGCAAGAGCGCCCCTTATTAAATGAAGTTGTATCTCTTATACATCCTGCATATAAATCTCTCCTTGCTATATTGTATACAACGCACTCTCATTACATACATAAACCCAAACCGGCATGTAGAGATCCACTTATTAAACGCTTATCGCTTTGGTTAAGAATGAATCCTTGTTCCATTTGTATATAACCGAGGCGGATCACGCTTTTGCAACGTCATTTACATTGTGGATCCAATGAAACCAATAAAAACACTTCAAGAAGGCCACCATTATTAAAATGAATGAGTGATATCTGATAGCGAAATAAGGCAAAATAAAATCTGCGTTGTGCCTGCAAAATTGTTTCCAGCTCTTATTGATAAGTTGCCATAAATGACGTAAATGCCAATAAAACAATTTTGTTCAATTGCCGCTTGGACAGTTGGATTGATTATCTTGTGAAAAAAATAAAGGAAGTTAACGAACGGGGCAGAGCCAGGGTGTAATAATTGGTTTGGGTGATTTATTTATATGTTAGTTTGCAACATGTATAAATACAGCTGAGAATGTGAGGCAGTTGCATAAATTGGACCACCGTAGTAGTTTGTGGCAACAGTCCGACGGATACTTTAAGATTTCAGACTTTTTCTACTTAAGTTTGCAAAATTTTAGAAAATGTATAACTCCAAAGGAAAGTGAGTAGACAAAAGTCTACTGGAAAAATTATGAGACCAGGGCGAGACTTAAGTGCAAAACTGGAAAAAGTCTATATGGTTTTGATAAGCGGCGGATACAAAGTAGATAATATATACCTCAGAGCAAAGCTAACATAATACAAAAAAAGGATAATTTGATTCAGCTTGTGTGCTAATAGACATACATATAACTGATCACACATAAAATTTTATGCAAATTTTTTACCCGCTTTGGCATATGTACTTTCAAATACGCACAGGATTCCGCTGATATCCCGAAATAATCCATTTTAATGCACTTTAAACATTCTTCAATATATGCATCAATTTTTCCCATTTTCCTATTTCGTATTTTCATTTTAATACCCTTTTCCCGTGGTGAGTCTTAAAGAAATGAAAGATGTTGAATAAAACTAAATGAGAATAAAGGAGGTCTGCTTTGGGATGCGGTAAAATGCGCACGGGAACCCCCTGATATCCCGAAATAATTAATTTCAATGCATTTTTAATATATTTCTGAATATTAATTAATTGTACGACTTTTAGTATAATTTAAATAACAACTAAACTATTTGTTGGCCAGTCCCGCATTCAAATAAAACTTTAATTCAAATGTGTTTTTTCATTTAAATAAAATTAGTTATGATATCACAATATCATTATCCTCTGCAACGTCTATTTAGTGAGTAAACTGGTCAATGTCGTTTGCTAATTTAAAGCTTTTAATGACTCCAAATGGGTTTTGACAGACCCATTCCAAGGATAATTGTATCCATGGTGTAGAAGTTGACTTTTACATCAATAATTGGGGAAGTCAAAATTATTTGCAAAGAGAAATATGTGTCATGTAGAATATAAAGTCTTTAGGCCTTCTTCCTCAAGTAAAAATTTCTAATTCAGCTTCTTCAAAATTCACATTGTGAAAGAAAATTATGAAATATATATGAGCATGTGTATCTTATATAGTATTTCTTATTTGGCCATAAGCAAATTTGCACTACTTTAATTGGCTAATGTGTACTTAAAGGCAAAGCAAGTGAATTAAGTGAAAACATGATTTGAAAGCTTGTTTTATGACTTTGGACTCGTCCAGAATATTACTGATGACTGTGTTAACTATACATGTCCTGTGTGTATATCTTATACAACTTGTTAATAATCTTGTGGGCAACTTTTCGACCCCATTATGTCCCAATGGGCCGTATAAACATTTCGTAGCACTCCCCTTTGCGGTAATGCAGCAGTAATAATGAGATTAGATCAGAGTTCACTGCCTACATTTGCAACGATGAAAATAAACCACAAAAACCTAAATACTAATTTTTTGTAATAGATTGTAACGCCATATGGAATTAAGTGCCATTTGTACGGCTATTCTAGTACTTTTATGCATTGCCAGCCCCAATGTAGTGTGAATTCAAGTGCAAAAAGCTTTTACTTCTTATAAAAATTAAATATGCATTTTAGTTAATAATAATATAATAACAACTACAACGTCGGCCTTCAATGAAAATATGATATTGAAGCAAACCATTAAACTAAAATAGAAATTAAATGAATTACATTCGGGAAAACCATTAATAATTATAAATTGTAAATACAAACAGAAATTATGGACAAGAAATATTATTTCCAAAATATTTCTTTTTCACGCTCTTAAAAAAGTGGGGCATGAAATGTTATAAAAAGAACTATTGGAGCTCTTCATTGTGGACGGCTTCATCAACTAAGCAAAACATATTTTGGTTGCCGCTTTAAAATAACGCGTATAGAAATTACAATCCAGTATTAGGGACTGTTTCACACAATGAAGTTGAACCAGTTCAGTTCAGACCCTATTCTTTCCACACTAGGCTTTAATTTTCTTACAGAACTCAATATGTCACCCTATTTACCACGCCATCACTTACAACTCTTTTCAGCTACCTCTATTTTCTCCACTATAGCTCTTCTCTCTTTACAGGCATTACGATTTGTGGGCCCAAGGGATGGAAGTGCTTCCCGACCTGTTAACCAAAACTACCTAAAGTATAAAATTTATTCATTCCTAATTATATATGTATATATTTACATATTTATATACATATATATACATATGTATATGTAGCTTTGTAATTATGGATATGTACGTCCCCACACACAGCCATATATTTTTGCAATACATGGATGTATTTTTCCCATCTTCGGATTTCCTATTTTCAAAGTATTTTGCTTTTCTAGCGACGACTCTTAAGTAAACGAATGATATTGGATGAAACTAAATGAGAAGGAAGAAGATCTGCTGGAATGCTTTGAATAATAATTGGAAAATCTCCATTATTCTAAACAGATGTGTATGAGAAGTATGTTTAATATCCAATTATGTTGTGAGTGTGTGCTTATAAATATACTCGTATGTATGTAATTTGGTCAAAATTGCATATATGTCGCAGTGACGCTAATGGGCTACTCGATTTTGTGTCTTCTGCATATTAAAAAGGTGTTGTATTCGTTACATTTCGTAACTACTTTGCAAAAGACCATTTTGTACTTGTTGTTAGATATGCTCGTACAAGCAGACATACATACATACATCGATTACGTTACAATAGAAAATTTGCTTGGGGATGCTGTAAAATTATAAACCACGGAATAGACCAATAAAATATATAGTGAGTATTGCAAATAAATAAATATACGGAATATAGCACTTACCTTCCGCATATGCAGTTCTGATGACGCCAATTAAAAATATTGCTATCCAATGCGACATTTTAGCATACAGTTTTCGCTTGTATTCACTTCGCTGCCGTCTGCCGTCCATGGTGACAGAGGCAACAAATAATTAATAGGAAATATTTCTTACAATTATTCACAATTAGAGAGCAAGCAAACGTTTATTTAAATTTATTAAACAATTCAGGGTTTATATCAATTGAACATGATGCACACAGAAGCAACTAAAAATCAAAATCTTCAATGCTGATTATTACAAAATATTTCAAAGCAAAAGGGAATTCCTGAAATTACAAGTCACAATCACACTTAATTTTTACGTCATGGGCATTCCTTATCACATTGACCTAGTCCAGCGTTTCTATGCATGAGTTGTGCAATTCACAACCACATGCTAACATAACCATTACAAGAATTCATTACATTAATGAGTGTGTCAGCATTTACAACATAAATGAGATCGGCAATCAATTGCCGGCCGGTTGAAAGCTAACTTAAAGTCGTACTTGTTCTTTTCACTATTAACCACAGCTGTTGTTGATTTATTTTTAATTTTTTATTTTTTTTAGATTTTGTATGCGCAAAGTTTAACCTGTTCCGGAAAGGCAAATTTTGAAAACGTATAAAGTGTTTCGTTTAATATGTGATAACATATTGAACTTTTTCAGAAAATAGTGCAGTATTATCACACATTTTTGACAAATTTAAGAAGTCAAAAAATTTCACTATGTATTTCAACACATCTTATTATGAAAAATAGATTAAATATAAGAAGTTCGCATTTTTTTTTTTATTTCTTTAAGGATAAATACAGCAGCATTTTAAATTTTTATAAATCTGCATGCAACACGACCTTTATTTTCAATATCATTCAAAATGCTTTGTTGGCCACACATCAATAAAATTTTTTATTGAAGTGATGACATCACTTCCGGTTTGAAAAGTTTTAATAAAACCAAGTTATAATTAATAATTTTTACAAAAAAAAAAAAAAAAAATGTACACAACTTGAATACATTTACAAACTCTTATATGAATTTGTTATTTCTTTTCTCAAAATTAAATAATACTTTTTTTTAATAATTTATTTTTTTATAAACCCATTCCAATATTTCAATGTAAAAACTATTAATCTACAACTTAATATTTTTTTCCGTTTTTAGTGCCGACACCATCAACCGCTGAGCAGGAACTGAATATTAGCATTCAATACGATCTTCAAAATAATTAAAAGAAAATATTTGTTATCTTCGGAACAGTCGAAACTGTTTGCCTCTACAGAGAACTACATAAATACTGCTTGAGAAACTCTTCTTGGAAGAGACTTTTTGAAGTGCCAATTTTTTTGAGTGAAACAATACAATCATTGCAAATCCTTTATTTGAATTGTTAGTAATTCTTCTAATCAAATATTTTAGAAATAATTTAATGCACATGCACTCATACATACATGTGTGCGAGTATGTATGGGTGAGTATGTGTATACTCATTATTATTATTATTCTCATGTGTAGACATGTGCTCATGTATGTTTCAAATATTGTTAAATTCTTTTAGATCAAAGCAAACATTATCGGTTGGTCTCACACTGTGAAATTTTCTTAATGAACTCAACGATTAAAATGATATAAAATCGTAGTTGACAGAGTTATCCTGAAATTATAAACAATTGCAAACGATTATCTTATCTTGCTTTTCGGATCGCAATCAATCTCGTTTCTTCCCCTGCCAAGTCCATCTTCATTTTCAAAATGTCCTAAATGCCAAAAAGTACAAGAAACAATTCAGACGCCATAACTGTTGCCATTCAATTTCTAAATGTGATTTACGGGGGAATTTAAAAATACTCGCACATTCCGAATACAAAATCGAATGTAAGCGATGTCATATAATTTGGCCACAATTTTTCGGAAAACCACAACTTTTTGTTTTTATATTTAAAAAAAATCTAGATAACCGAGATTAACCGGCACTTATTCTTATTTCCTTTTCACATTATTTATTTAATTTATAATTTAATTTATAATTTATCTTTCTTTAATTTGTTGGCGTTAAGCCAAAATTAGGATGTCATGTAAAAAGACGGATGGACAGACGAATAGTACTCAATCAATTGCATCACAAACTCTTATACATACATATGTACTCGTATGAATGCATGCTTGTATCTATTTATAACCTTTAGTGTTTAAAGCGGAGCAAAAACCAAATAAATACAGAATATCACATATTAGGTTTTACCAAGCCGTAGTCGTCATTATTTTTCTTAATTGGTGCTCATACGTACGATTACGCGTCAAGGACTCCATTTTGTTTTGTTTTATTTTTATTTACTTTTATATTTGTCAATGTAATGCAGACTCCTCTACAGATAGTGGAGGAAAGAATTTCTTTCCAACTAATATGCTTGCAAGAACATTCGACTTGATACATAAACCTGATTTTCTTTAAAGTAGAATGGAAATGAGTAAGAGTTCAATAATATATTTCAAATGGCATGCGATGGGCTAATTGCCAAAAACTAGGACACAGACAAAACAGATGAAAAAATATAGAACTTTGAAAAGAATGTGTATGCCCTCCCTCATGAAATATGAGTTACAAAATTTTGCGTTAATTGCAACACAGAAACGCACATTTCATTTGACTCTTAATGTCCACAATTTATTACACACAATTCGGCCAATAAAATTAAAGCTGATGGAAGATAAGCTATAAGAGAGGCTTGGAAAATGTTAAATTTAATACATACAAGTAAACGGTTTACTGAGGCGTACAGGCGCAATTTTGAATATAAATTTTCAAAAGCTTTTCGCGGCAATTTTGATCCCTTCGAGCATTTTCATGTGTTCAATTGTCTCAATCCAATCCGAACTTTGTGGATAATTAATTGGTCCCATATAAAAAAAAATTCTTTTTTTAAAAGGATTCTTCGAAGGTTCATGTTTGGTATTGTTTCCCCACACAACGTAGCATTCCTATAACTATTGCTATGGGTAATTAAATCATCTCATGTCGAACAAATCAATATGTGTCGAGCAAATTTCATGCGAATAAACTATTATTGTCCAAGACTTCGTGCGGAATAATTCTGGGCAGGAAGACAATGAGTAAGTGTTGTACTCGTACTCCTTGGTGCGCAATTATTATTTGGTTTTAATATCAAATCCTTTTTATAGAACTCATAATAGACAGTGCCTAATGCAAAGGGAAAAAGTTTGTATCTGTAGGCTTCTCATCTCCAAGCATGAACATACATGACATACATATGTATGATTACATTTAGATGGGCCTATGGACATACACATACATATATTTGTATACATATATTTCGCACAGCGTAGGTAGTTGTCCTTCATAGCTTTAACTCCTGTAAATTGTTTTAAATTTTTATACAACATTAGATTTCATTATTTTAAAGTGCCTTTCCAATGTAATGGCTTTTACCTACCGATTTTTTATAATTAGTAAAGAGAAAAGAGATCACACCCTTAGATTAAAGGAGCTCTACTTGTTTTTTACTCACTTTAGAAATCCAAAAATTTTAAAATATATCACAAAAGCAAGGAAAATATAACAAAGTTCACTTACTCAAATTTTATAAAAAAAATAATCAGTTTTAGGAAAAATTCTAAACTTTGTACATTGATACGAGTATAAAATAAAAATTTATTTCAAAATTTTAAGTTAAATATATTCTTTAAAAATATTTCTAAAAAATGTAAGTGTGGAAAAGTTTTTTTTCATAAATATATATGTACATATAGATATTTTTTATATATGTGCATCGTTCATACATACATTCATGTGTAGAAGGAATATGAATTATAATAAATTATTTTTGCAGCCAAAAAAAATACAAAAATTTCAAATGTGTGATCCTTGCTCCTCTCCTTGCAATCCCTGTGACCCATGCGGAACACCGTTTGAGGTATGTTTACATAATATTTTTCTTGCAAAAATATTCTCAAAATGAGTTCTCTTTCTTTATCCAAAAAAATCGTATTGTTGCCGTCTTTTAAAAGGGTTCTCCCAAATGTTACAATGGTGCCCAATTAGATGCAATACCACAATGTGCTCCACGCATACCACCGCCCTTGCCCAAATGTATAACGGTGCAACAGCCACCGCGTTTGATTTGTAAAAAGAGTGTAGTTTTCACAGAAAAAGTTATACCTGAACCAATGGTGGTAAATCGTTGCCGTCAAATAACCATACCAAAAGTTGTCGATACAACAAGAGTTATCAAAGTGCCCAAATTGACTTGGGTTAATCAAATGGTGCGAGAGCCTAGAGTTATATACTATCCATCAATGGTGCCGGACCCATACGTCGTTTGTTATCCTAAGCGTATATGCGAGCCTAGAGAAGTGTGCCAATCTATTCTGTGCCAGCCTAAGCCCCAAGCATTGGATATACCGCCTCCTCAGGAATACTGTTGCTATCCAACTGGTCCTATAAATTACAAACCAAATGCAGCATGCCCTCCTTTCCTAAGTGGACCTTGTGGTGCCGGTGTACCTAATTGCGCACCATGTGGAATAACAATGCCCTCGGGACCTTCTGTCCCCACTCCTTATGGGCCTTGTCGACCTTTCAAATCTTGTTTTCCAGGCTCTCCTTTCGAATATCCAGAGTACAGTTCATGTGCACCTAGTCCTTGGGATAATCGTTGCGCTCCTTGTGGGCCTTACGGTCCTCAAGCACCCTGTGGTCCATGTGAACCGTACATTGGACCTTGCAATCCATGTGGCCCTTCTTACTAAACCCTATGTAAAATTTATTTTGTAAACAAATATTGTATTTAATATTTATTTTGTAAACTAATCATATATAATTAAAAGTCTTTAACTGTTTAATGAACTATTGTCAAGGTGAGTTAAAGTCATTATAGGTTGAGTATATGTACCTTAAGTAACTTCTCGTATCAAAGTGGATTACATTCACCTTGGCAATAACAGTGATAAATTAAACTTTTATCTTTACATGATATACAAAACTAAAATAAAATTCTTCTGTTATAGTCTAAAGGATGTCGTAGTCATGAATTACGCTCTGGCATCATGTACACCACATGCGGTTGCATTAAACGTAATGGTCTTCAAGACAAGTGTCCACGTTCCTTATGCCAAGGTAGTTCGGCCTGTATGTCTTTTCCCACGCCTGGTTGTTGTCCTGCCTCTTTTCCTTTACGATATGCAAATCTTACAATGGGGGTTAGAAAAGGACGTTGTGTTACTCCTTGTAGTGCACCATTCGCGCCTTACGGAAATTGTCATGTAGCAGCAGGCAGTTGCGGTCCGTCTAATCTACCCCATCCGGCACCATCGCCCATCCCATGCTCTTCCACGGCATTATGTTGCCCACCTTTGCCAGAAGCTGGTGTACCAGATCCTCGTATTTGGAATGCATGCAATACGCCAGCAAATCATCCAAGTAAGTCACGAAGAAATCCATACCAAGCCAAAATTATATGAGAATATAGCAAAATACATCCATATGTATGCCTGTACATAATGTATGCATACAACCTATGCATCATATGTACATATTAATGTGTGTACATATAAAATTCTTACTTAAACCAATAGCAGTTTTTAAAGAAGCCCACAAGTTCCATCGAATTTCATTATTTCCCGTTTTTATTTTTACTTATTATTTTAATTTTTATTATATTCGTATTTATGAAATTATTTGCTATTTTACCTTAATCTCTACGCATTTAAAATTTACAGACGGATTTTAATAATGTTCGGCATTCAAATCTTTAGCAGCAAAAAGTGGAAGGATCATGTAAACCAGGACGCAAATAAAAAATTTAAGGTTTTTCGCCACAAATAAAATTAATGTAAATGTAAATCCTAGTTTAAAAAAAATGTTTCCCTTTTTACAAAGATTGTGCGTAACATTTCCATTTTTATATCTTTAGTACTGGAAATGTTTCGTTTCCATATCCATTGCGATCAATTGTTTTTAATATTAAATCGGATGAAGTAAATCTCTTTATTTGGCATATAAATATATACTGCGGTGTTTCTCAACAATAATTAAGTGATATCGAATTTAACGTGTTAGCTAAAGCAATCCTTCCTCGTAATTCACAATAAAAGCCACTTAATTGAGCCACTTACCACCACCGCAAACAATATCATGCTTTTTACGAAATGTCAAAATCAAATGTCTACATGACATTTGCAAATTGTAAATGAGAGATAGCGAATGGGAGTTGCAGTTTTGGGAACACCTGGGAATTTGTAATAAAAGTAATTAGGACCATTAAATAAATAATAACAAATTAATTTTCAAAATGGATCTGGAACTGAAAAAGGTAAGCTACGAAAATAATTCAAATAAAAAATGTCTCACATTTGCAAGTTCTCACAGGGTTTGAAAAATTGTTTTTTAAATCGGCTCCCTTTTTCAGGCATTCACAGAAATGCAGATAAATAAAATTGAAACCACGAAGAAAATGAATATGATCGACATGAAGTGTGATATGGTTAAGACCAGCAAACAAAAATATCAATTAACTGAAAAGGGCACCAGCGATTTAACAAATGATACTAGGTAAATAAATCCTTATAGAAATGTTCGTATGTAGTATATATGCTAAAAAGTTTATACTTGTACATATATACTAAAAAAATGTAAGTCTGATGTTTGGAAGTAAGTCTACTATCATGCGACCCTCTCATTGAATTTGGAATAAATTTTATTTGCCGATAAAAATCACTCAGATTAGAGTTGTAGATTTTTAATCTATTCTAGAAATAAGTATATGAGAGCTTGATTTGATATAATTTTTCCAAAATTTGTTTGGCTGAAGGTGTATTTATGAGTTTGGTTTTGGTACCAAGTAAAATGTAGATAAATATAATCGTTTAACAGTAAAAAAAACTTAATGGATTAATTTAAAAAAGTTGAATATTTATGAATTCCTAGAATATTTATTAAATTAAAATAAATTTATTGAATATTTCAAATTAATCGGGACTAAAATGAATTTTAGATGCATAGCTAAATAAAAATGTATACATCATTTTACTCTACCTATATAAATAAATTGTTTAACACTATATTTTCTTTGCAGAGTGTATTTATCTGTTGGTCGTATGTTTCTTCTGACTGGCGTCCAAGATATGCGCAACGACTTAAAAGCTAAACAAGAAAAATGTGACAAGGCCCTTGAATTGCTAAGCAAAAAGAAAGAATTTTTAGTAAAATCTCTTAAAGACCAGGAAGACGGTTTACGTGAATTGGTACAACAGCGTAAGGAAGCCAAATAAATTATTGAGGCAGCGGTAACAAGTTCACTTAACTTAGTACCATGTCTATTTTTGCATTTAAATTAAAACAAATTATATACATTTACACGTACGAGAAATAAATTAAATGCGTTTTAGTGCGTGTGTGAAACTACAATACCCAAGCTCCTTTTGGAAAAATGTTCTTTATTTAAATATGCCTTTATGCTCGTAGAAAAGCGGTTCTCAAATTTCAAATAAAAGAAACAATTCTAAATACTAAACTTGTAATTTATTAACTTGTAATGAAGTAATCTAAATTAAAATTAGCATATGATACAAATTCATTGCCCAAATTACGTTCATGTTCAGGTATAAATTTACACATATTTACGGGGAGGCAATCGGTCAACCACGGTTCCACAACTTTGCCAGAACAAAATATGATTTTCCCTTCAGGCTTAAGTAAATTATTTATAATTTTAGATATCTTTGATATACATTCCTTGGAAAGAAATGGAGGATCGGCAATAATCAAGTCGAATTTGTTCCACCACTCTTGAAGGTAGTTTTCTCTTTCGGCATCATTAAAATCATAAAATACAAAGTCATCTCCATAAGCGGAAAACCGTTTGTCGAATTCAAAGATTTTTACTAAAAATGTAGAAAATGGTTTTACTCCGAGAAATTTGATAATGGAACAATGATAATGGATACAATTTAACAATGGATATTGCCGATTCAAATCCAAAGGATTTACCAAAAAAAATTTTTTGGGTGGGAAAAATTTAAAATGGGTTAAAAGTTAATCTTCCAAATTGTATCGGAATTATAAAATTTCCTCCCATATGGCAATACATAAATTTTTATTAGAAGGAAAGCAATTCAATTTAAGCGATCAAATGAATTTATATTAAGTGTAAGCTTACCATTTTCATGTACGTCCTTTATAGTAGCATACAATGACGGACTTGATAGTAATCCTATACTATATGCACATTTATAATCAATATTTGAAAGCAGTTGAGCCACCACTGAACTTAAGCTCTTTTTGGTGTTTGCACTATACCAAAATTGACTTAATTGCTACAGCAAATCAAGAGTTAAATAATACATAAAAGCAATACCTTTTTAAATACATACCCAATCTTCCTCAAATTGGACATCAGTACCAGTTTTCATTTCAATTTTTTCCAATTCCAGCTGCTCTCGTTTAGCTTTTTCTGATAAAAATTGATTTAAAATGGCTAAAGTGTCTGCTGGTAACTCAAAATCATCATCCATGATTGTTAAAATTGAAATTTTTTTAATTTTTATTGGAATGGAGAATAAGTTTGCTATTTCCAGGCCGATTAAAATTAACCTTGTTTATATACACGTTGAGATTTACTCACAATAAATGTTGGTGTGTGTATTGTGAATTACAGTTTTGAAAGCATAATTTGACATTTATGTTTACTTACATTTGACATTTGGGTTTGTGACTGAAATGATTTTATTAAAAAAACTGACGTGTGTGTGCATAAATATTTTCTGAAAACGCGGACGTACTACCTTTATAAAACTAATAAAGTATTAAAAACCATAAAGTATATATATATAAGTTTGTGTAAAGAATTACATTACTTTGTGATATTATTTTATTGTAAAAAAGGTAGAGTATTTTTTTAAATAAATTATTGAGTATACAGTTAACTAGAAAAAAGGAAAAAAAAAGATTGGCAGGTAAAAGGTAATTGGGAGGCATGCTGAAAGTTTGAACTTTAATTTAATGAAAAAGTTCCATTTCACAAAAATTTATAATATATGTAGGCCAATATAAACAGTGAAAAGGCTGAAAAGCATCAATTAACGAGTTCTAGAATTGTCACTCTAGTGACTCATGTGTTTTATCCAAAATTTCAAGTAGAAAGCAATAGATTTTTTTTTAGCTATTTCATTTTATATTCAGTTCATACATTGAAATCACTTTGTATCTGAGACCAGCGATATGTACTTTTAAATTAACAAAAAGAAAATTGTAAAATAATAACTATAAGTTGGTAATTGAACCCCATATATTTTTGAAACCATATAAGTATTACACTAATATTTGTTTAAGAAATGAACTTTGGAGTTTTACTCTTGTGTGGATTCAATTATTTTCATACACTGGATGTATATTTTTAATGCTCTTTATTTTTATAATTTAAGAAAGGCTGTAATAGGAGAAAATAAGTCCTTTTCTAATTATTATCCGACACGTTCTGTACATTTCTTTCTAAAACTTTAATGACAGGAAAATTGTAAAAGGAATGAGCGTGACATTCTCGCCTCACCTTTCTAGAAAAAATATTTTTGTCTCACAAAATTGTACTTATCTTACAAACTTAAAAAACGTGGTATTTAGCATGATACTGAGATACCTTCCAAAAATTCAATGAATGAGCTGTTTTTCATTAATTTTGAAAAATTTTCCACCTGTTAAGACCTTCCTCTGCAAATGTCCAGATTCGTATTAGTACATACGTAGTTAGACCCTTTAATACAAAAGGTGAGACAATACCATTTATATATACACACTTACAAGTACATAAATCCATAATTAAAGCTGAATACTATTAAATGAATATATATTTTTTTTATCAATTAACCCTTTTTAGTATGCATATTTTATTTAGCAATTTAAAAAAATAATGCCTACAAAATTAAACAAATATATATATATATGTATATACATATATACATATAATGTAAACAATTTATTTTGGCTGTTTTTTGACCGGAGTGTTTCGTTTGATTCTTTTATTAACATTTACACAATTTGGCCTATCGTTATCTATAACTAATCTGCTCATTAAAATTTTTGGCTACATTTTTTTCGATTTACAGGTAAAAAAAAGTTTAAAAGAAAAAGTTTAACTGCCTTTATAAACAAATTGGATTTCAATGTTATAAAATGATATACAATGGGATTTGTCTTTAGAGCAAAAACATGCTACTCCCATCAGGAATAACAATTTCCCTAAATTAAAGATACTAGCAGAAGGAGAGGAATTCATGAGGTTATTACCTGATCAAGAGGTGCAAGAAATAACTAGAAATAGGATTTTTTAAAAAATATAGATTAATAAACAGAGATAAATTTTTCTTATATAAGATTAATAAAAATAAACAATTTTTTTTATTATATCGGTAAGATTAAAAAAATCAAAGAAATATGGTAATAATAAATATAATTATTTAGTAAAACAAAGGAAGAAAAGGGAAAATCAGAAATTTCCAATTTACTCTACAAAATAGCTTGTGGTGCTAATAATGGAGAGAATTGTATTAGCGTGTATTTAGCACCAGAAAAAACCAAGTAAACACTAAGATTATAGTATAGATTATAGCTTAATAGTAATCATTATCCTGATTCTACAAACAGAATCACTATAGACACAGTAACACAAAACGGATATTAATGCTAGAAATGTTACACTTTATAAAAAAACCACCTACAGACAACTTTAACTATAAGACAGATACATTAAATGTTGCTCAATGTTATAACCATCTAGTTAATAGATAACAGATATTTAAACATTTTTTAGTTTCGGAGAAACACTTATATATTTAAGAAATATTTTTGTCTATTTTTTAATTTTGAGTTAAAAACTTTTTAAAAGTTGGAAAAAAATCCATTTTTGAATTTTTTAAGACAAATTTTTATACATACATATGTATATATTTTAATTTTTATTTATTTTAATACCTTCCTCGTAGTGGCAGCTACATATTATAAAAAATACAAAGACTTTTTAAAAGATTACCATAGAAAACGTCTTAAAACTCAATCGAATATAATAAGATAAAAATAATTCAATATTAATTTTAAATCCATAAGTCTTTTTAGGAAAACGTCGGAAATAGGATAATAAAAATAACATGAAGTTTTAGTTATAAAAAACTATAGGCCAAATTAGCTAAAAGTAAATAGTTAATGTAAATAATTTTTCTTGCAATAAATTTATATATAGTTTTTGTTCTTTATTTTTAGAAAAAATTATCTAAATTTTTAGTATTCCTTCTTTTTTTATTTACTTTGTTTAATTTAGTTAGAGATCATGTATTTTTTATAAAATATATTGTTTTTTTTTTCGATATTTGTCACTTTTTCAGGATAATCAAATTAATTTTTCATATATAATAATATAATTGATAAGATTTCTAAAAAAAATTCTCTAATTTTGTTTCTTGTGTAGTTAAACTGGCTTAAACGCCTGCATTTCGTTTACTGCTAAAACTGAACTCATCAGTAGAACTTCAACTACACGTTTTTGAAAAATAATTCCAAAGACTTCTATGCTTTTCCCCTACCCTCAAAAATTAAAAGCAAGCCCCACAAACTATTTTATTCGAATAAAATCTAACTGACTTTTCTTAGAGATTTTACATTGGTTGGCAATAAAACTGCTTGTGAGACGGAAATGTAAAATATAAAGCCAAAATTAAGCATTTACATATTTTTGTTATTTTTTAAAAATACTTTAATATATTTTCAACCTTACCAATTGCATACATAAGTATATAAAATTTTATTATAAAATATCTATTAATATTTCTATCTAAATATATATATAGTTCTATCTAAAATATCTATTAATATTTGTATATATGAATATATAGTTTCTCATTCTGGCGGTAGCGTTATAGCCTGTATACCGGCCGCTGGAGGGCGGAAAGTAATTTTATTGACGCAATAAATAAGAACAAATTTAGTTATCTTCAAATTTTAAAGAATGAATTTGTATAACAACAGAATTTGGATTTTGTCACGATAATGATCCAAATACAAGTCGTATTTTAAAAACTCGGTTAACATACAACTGAGAAAATGTGATGACACCGCCACCGCAGTTACGAGACTTTAATGTAATTTAACATTTCCATAGTACCCGAAAACTCAATATCTCATACAAAAATGATTGGAAGAATGTACTAAATGCGTAGTGCGAAAATATTTCAGCATGTACTAGAAAAACTGCCACAAATCTGTCAGACAAAGAAAATGTACCACTGCAAATATTAGTTGCACTAAATATGTGTTTCTGTATATGTGCAGTGTTTTATCAATAATTTGAGTTTACTTCTCTGAAGTTAGTTAAAGAAAAGGATTATTCGAACTTTTTACTTGTAGTAGTGGTTTAACAGTGTTTAAAACTAGATCCGAGTAACATTTTTGTCCATTTATACATAAATACCTCAGAATTAAATATCTCAGTATGTGGAATCTGCTTATCTGTGCTGTCACTTGTAGTGGAAATCTAGTTTAAAAAGTAATTGGTAGTTTTATCTGCGAAATATTTAGTCGAATACTTTATGCTTCTAAAGATTAAAGGGGCAGTATATAGTCTCCGGACACTTTCGGAGATTGCATTGAACCTCACACGTGCTACAACCACAAGAAGTCTATGCCACTAAAGATTATTATACACATAAAGTTTATCTAAAATACTATATGGTAAAATGTTTACAGAAATATATATATGGTATATATGAATTTCCCCACTGTCCAAGTTTCATAGTGAGACAAGCGTTACTTAGTTTTCAGTTCCAGGAAAATCGGATAGATGTCTGCACGATGAAGGTATTGTATACCTTTTTCGCACTATCCCAAAACTTTCACTAAAACCTATTTAGAGAATTTTATGAAGTGCTGCAAACGTAATCAGTTCAACTGGCACGAGCACTGATATTAAACAAATTGAATTCAGAGGTGAAAATACTATCTGTTACATGCCCTCGAACTAAATTGTATTGACCACACAATCACACTAAATCTTTAATGAAGCTACACATTGGTACAGTTTCAGAATATATAAATATGTAATAGAATAAAGTCGAGAACCTGTAATATATACCTTGACATAATTCATACATATACTTATATAAATTTTTTACGTTAAATACTAGTATATTGTTTTTAGTAGTTTTACAATAGATATTTCTAATCAAGTAAATGCAAATAGTACGTTGAAATTTATCAGTAATAAAATAAATGTAATTGGGAAGGCGGTTAATCATTATATATGCATTCACACGGAACAATTTTATTCGATTTAAAATAAAATATTTTTCACAAAATTTTCATATACATACATAAATACACACGTATCTACGCACATAAATGTAATGCATGTATATGTAAGAAATGAACATATAAACATACTGACTAGTACATAGTTGGTTATAATAAAGATTAAAACTGGTTCAGTAAAATTATACAAAATTATATTTTGATGTGCTTTACTGCTTTTCAACAAATAACAGGTTTAAAGTGATTCAAATGCTTTTTGACCAGTTGCTCGTGTTAGGTAACATCTTCGTTAAGAAATTTTTTGTTTTTTGAGGTTATTGCAATTAAATAATTTTATTAGTTTAATTAGTCGTTTTCAATGTAATGCCGGTCAAATAAGCCATATAGTATGAATATATAAAATATTAATGTATATATGTATGTATGTATATGTATGTATATATATGTCTGAAAGTAGTTACATCAAACACGTGCTTAAAAAAGTAAATTTGGAAATTTTATGTTAAATAATTTTTTTTTTTAATATTTTAATTCCCATTGAAATTTTTTGATTTAAATTAACGTTAATTATTTTTCTAACCGCTAAAATATCTGTATTTTATATTATCACGTGTAAATTTTTATTTTAAATTTTGCGATTTACATATGCATATGTATAACGGCCGTTATATGTGTGTCACTATCCCATATGACTAAAACTATATTATAATACCATTGAAATTATAATACATATGTACTTTTTAATAGTTCAATAGGTGAATTAAGTTTAAATTATCATTCTATGAACGACTCCTCGAAACTGAGTTGTTAATTTAAGGTGAAATTAATGGTGGAAGGAGGTTTGAATTAGAGAAACGCAACTGAAAAGTATTTCATAATAAAGCTGTGAAACGATCACTCATAGAATTCGGTAACATAATATGATTCGTTTACCTATAAGCCTTACTAGGAGAAGATAATATGATGAACATTCACTGTCGATACTAAATAGTTTAATACCGAATCCATTTATGTGTATATATTCATATACGGATATGTATGTTTATAAAATCTTATGAGAACCCGTTTACCCATTTAGATAAGGAACACCTATTTGCAGATACTCCGACAAATTGTTATTGAGTCAAGTCAAGTCGTTGCATTTCTTTGAGCGTCAATTATATTATTTTGCTTTAAAAAAAAAATCCGAAAAACAAATAAGTTAGTTTTACTTTTGTTATATAAGTAATGTTATCCACAGCGGCATTGCACTCTAAAAATATAAATTTTCTATAACATTTATGAAAAAAAAAAAATTATTTAAAATTTTTTAAATTTTTTTTTTTTTTTTTTTTTTTGAATCAATAAATTTTATATTATTGTTTATTTTCAAAGGGTTTTTGCGGTTGACTTATCAATAACACCACTGTCGACTGCTGCTTGCGAATTACAAATTTCTAACTCGACATCACTATTTTCGTAAAATGTAAAACTTTTAAGTAAAAAAAAAATAAATTTTTGCGTAATTATTAGCGGGGCTCTTTGATAATGTAATTTATATATCAAATAAAGACAAAGTAAATGTTGCCAATTTTGTGAGAAAAGAATAAGAAGTAACGAAATAACAGAGACACAAAATCTAAACTGAAATAAAATGTAATTATATAACTTCTTAATGTAGTTTGCAATAATATCGTTATTACTGTAATATAATTGTCTTATAGTGAATTCTTGACACCAGCAAAACTTACCAGAAATTATTTCTTTTTATTGCAGATAAATACACAAAATGAGCAATTCAGATGATCATCAACAGAACAATGACACATCGCCCAGGTCTGACACGCCACCACCAGCACATCAAGCATCAACTAATGTACCCGCGAAAATGATTGAACACTTTAAAGCGAACAAAGTTGATGGTGCCATGTGGTTCATGCGCTTATTAGCTATCGTTTTTACGATGGGTTACGTATTGCCCATATTTGGAAACCAACAAAGTGCTTTTAATAAAGTTCTATTGTCAAATGCTGCAGTTTCGGCGTTACGTTTGCATCAGCGTTTACCTTCATTTACATTCTCACGTGAATTTTTGGGACGTTTATTTGTGGAAGACTCATGCCATTATCTATTATATTCGTTGATATTCTTTAATGTACAACCGATGCTCCTGATATTGGTACCAATAGTATTATTCGCTGTGTTACACGCCTCCAGCTACTCATTGAAATTGTTAGATGTAAGTGCTTAGTATATTTGAAAATAAATAACATATAAATATTTACCACTTTTACCTCAATATAGATAATTGGTCAAAACTCCTGGTGGGGTGCACGTTTCTTGATATCCCTAGTTGAATTTCAGGCAGCTAATATTTTGAAAGCAGCTTCGTTCTCGGAAATCTTCATTATGCCCCTAGCTGTTATTTTAACTTTTATGTAAGTTAGTTTTGTTTTTCAATAGTAACTTAAAATAAAGAGATATCTTTCAGGGGAAAAGCTGGACTTATGACTGCTATTATGTACTACCATTTCCTTGTCATGCGTTATAGTTCTCGTCGTAATCCCTACACACGCAATGCATTTGCTGAGTTGCGTATGACTGCTGATAGTGTAGCAGCACGCTCTCCACCTGTTGTGGGGAAAGTAATACGCGGTGGTATTGCCTTTGTTAACCGCTTAGCTCCTGCACCCCAACCGGTGCCAGCGCAATAGATTAAAAATATATTTTTCATTCATACCTTAAATGAATCATATTTAGAAAATATGTTTGACAAGTATTTAATTTCTTTCCGCTGTTCTGTAGCAAGGCGTTTTTATTTCTTTCCATTTCAGATTTCAGTAATAATGATTATTTCTAGCGAATTTTAAATATTTGTTTGACAACAGTTAGATGTTGTTACATTTTGCTGAGGTTTTTTCAATCTTTTATTTATTTTTATTTTATTCTATTAAGATCTTTTTTGGTTTTTACAAAAATGGATTTTTGTTTAAATTATTTCGTTACGAGTATGCTTAACTTCTTCAAGAAAATATTAAAATGAACAAAAATTAAAATAGGTATATACGAATGTCATCATGATGTTGATGGCATTCGTGGTTCTAGTAATTGTGGTAGAAAAATCAAATTTACATACATACATACAGATTTTAATTTTTCCTACATTTAATATTTTCGTGAAGAATTTACCCATAACTGTAACGAAATACTCTTGTTGCAATTGTCTTTACACAGCTTTGACCAATTGAAGTCAACCATTTTATTACAATAATTATTAATAAATCTTAATATGTTTATTAACAAAGATAATTATAAAGTTTGTATTTACTTTATGTCGAAATAAATTTGTATCGTGGGAACTTTGAACATATTTTTTTATTTAAAATAAATGTATTGCTTCTGGTACAATTAGAGACGGGAAAAGTTGTTTGTGACATTAGGTTCGTTGCTTTAACACGAATTGATTCCAATTCGCCAAAAAACTTTTTTTTGGCGAACAGGAGTAAAAATAGCAAAGTTTGATGAGAACAATTGTCAACTGGTAACTTCAAGTTATTTATAATACAAATTGTAAAAAAAATGTTTTTAAACACTGTTCCAAAAAATATTTATTTATTTTTAACAATTTAAGCGTAATTTGCTGAATGGCAGGCATTCCATGTTCTCTCCATTTCAACGTTATCACCAAATTCATGAGAGGCTATAACAAATCGATAACTATCAGGACCATTATACACGGGACGATAAAAATGAAAGTTTCCGCAGTGCGTCAAATTAATTCCAGCCTTCAGGGCTACTATGCCTAAATAAATATCATCAAAACGAAAATGTTTAGTATACTGGCTAACGTAGTAGAGATCAATTGCAGCTGTACGAGATAAAATAAAAGCGCCCGCAGTTACATATGGTGGCCATTTATTAAATGGATACTCTTTCAAAGATACATGCCATTTACTGAATTTGTGCCTTAAAGGACGAGTCTGAAAAACAAAACCACCGTATAATTTTTCATGTTGAAATTTAGCTCTGTGCTCCCATATGCTATTTAAAGAGATTGCATTTTCTGGATACAGTGTGGGGTGAGCTATAAAGCGTAAAACATTTTTCATTGAAACGTAATAGTCGTCATCCACAAACATATAGTAATGAGCTTTTTGGCAGTGTTCTACAATCCATTTCAGTCCCATCATCGTTTTAATAGTATTGTTGAAATAGTCATCAACAAAATTGGATTGTACTATATCTCCATACTGTCTCGCCTCTAAATCAATGACATCCATTAAGCTGCTACTACTGCTGGCACCTAGCAAAAAAACTCTTCTCACGTGAACATCAGAAAATCGTTTTTCATAACCCCAGGTACGTCTAATAGCGTCACGTCTTTTTACATTGGACAATGCTGATTTTATCAATAGCGTCAGTTGCGGCGTACCTGCCTTAACCAAATCGCATTGGCGTTGATGCAAATATGTGTAGTTATAATAATTTATAATATTTGGCACAATTTCACCTGTATCTAAACGACTTTTCCTGTCTCTATTAGCAGCGGCATATCTTAAAACATCTCCTTCCATAGGATAGTGGAAGTATTTTTCATATTGTAATTCAAAGAGATGAGTAAATAACCCCAGCAAATCTAATAAAATTATTGCAGTTATGATGCCCGTATATTTATAAATACGTTTGATATTACTTTTCATAGCTGATGTTAATTTTTTAATTAAATTAATGATTTACTTCAACATCACAATAAAACGCTGCTAATGCCAAAGAAAACAAAATAATTCAACAGCCGTAAATCAGCTGTTTAGTTTTCTGACACAGCGTGTATCATATATCTATTATTTTATTTCATTTTATTAAATCTTTTATAATGCGTATGTAATTTTGAAAACTTTTCTTATGTGCGACAAACTAACATTTAAAAATTTTGTCCTAATAAGCTGCGGGCCAAATTATTATAAAAAACAAAAAATATATTTTGGTTTTTGGAATTTTTCCAAATTGGAAGTATCTTTATCTTTTCCAGCTTAAGGACCTTTTATTATTTTTTTTGATGAAAACACTGCTCCAAAAAACATTTCATAAATTTAAATACATAGCATCATCAGGAAAAATGTTAATAAAAAAATAAATTATAATGCCGTACAAAGAAGTCGCGAAATATCGAATAATAAAATTATCCATATATGAAAATTATTCAATCTTCATTAATAAACTTTGAATACTTAAAAGGACAATTGTTTTGAGATATTAATGCCATATCATCTGCAGAAGTATTTAACATCATTATCGATATATGTATGAACCTTCTTTTAATTTTATTATTAAATTAATATTTTGCTCAATCCAATATTTACACCAGTCAACTTCAGTTTGAGGTGAAAAAATTTTTAAATTCTCGTTTGTTTAATTGAAAAGAAGTGAGATTAGGTTGTCAGAATCTGAAATATTCAAGAAACGGCTGGAAATAGCAGGGTAAAAGCAATATCCAATAGATCGGAAATTTGTCTTGGGTTGTTTAGCCAATATATGATCCTTATAGTCCACAAAACTGAATGATTTTTACAGATTATAGTTTTATGCAGTGCGTTTTTTTTAGATTTTTACCTATGGTTAACCTCCATTACAGTCACCGTTAACGATAAATCTCGTTCCTAATTTACAAAGAAAATAATGATAATCATTATATTTAACAAAATATCCGACAGGAGAATATACTTATTATTATACTGGTTATTACAAGAGGTTTTTATGTTCGTATTTTGAAGAAAATTTAGTTGATAATTATCTACTACAATATACATATTTTATAGAAGATTTCACCAGAATAACTCACCTGGAGTTCTGCTATCTTGGTGATTACTAGACATAATATCAGATCCATCTATCTTAAAAAGCGTTTTATAAGATTTAAAAACATTTACACTTTGTTTATATTGTAGAAGATACGGTTGCATTCCATATTATAGTAATTATATCCTTAAGAATAATTAACATTGATTCAAATCTCTCAAATGTATTGTTGGTTTGCTCATTTTAAAAATTCTTAACATAGCAACTCCTAGCAACTCTATAAGATCGTTTCCATTTTAAATAAAATGTATGGACAGGAATATTAATCCGTTTTCTATACGACTACTTAATTCACGATCAGTGTCATTCGATTACCTTTTAACGATTTATAACTAAAGCTTTCCTTTAATTCCTTACATCCTTTTGTTATCGGTTGCCGCCAGTTTAAATAAATATTTTTAGTTGACTTACTGCCTGCTTCGGTCTCATCAGTCTCATTGCACATTTTTCTTTTAGTTGCTCTCCTTTTCCTTTCAGTTTAATGCAAATCATTTCAAATTCATTACCAAACATCAAATCTCAAAGAAACCTTTTTTTTTCTTTTATCTCTTTTTTCAGAGTCTATTGCTGCTTTATTTTATTTGAATTATTAATCAAGACTCCTTGTTGGAAGTTAAATTCGAATTTATATTTAAACAATACATTACATATAAATTTCCTCATATTGCATTGTCTATTTATAGGATGATATTTTAAAATCATAAATTATAACATGCCAAATAAGTACATACATATGTATGTATATATAAAAAAAATGCTGCCAAATTTTTTGCAAATTTATTTTAAAATAATTTGTATATGTTGTATATACTTATATTTGATATTCCCCCAAAATTATCACACATAATAAGTCATTAAATAATTAAAAATTTGAAAAGAAATAATTTAAAAATTATGCATTTGGTTCTTAAAAATACATTTTTTTGCTTGAAAACAACTTGCAAAACAAGACTTTCCCTATTCGCGAACTATCGTCTGCACATAAATGAAGTTGTAGAGTTTTAAAGCTTAGCAGAACTTAAGCTTTCTGAAAGCATCAGCGGTTATTAATACAAGAGATTCATAAGAAAAAAAAAGTATTTGCCTTTTGCCCTCTACGCTGGTGTCCTTGCACACATCTATACACATATAGGTATGTATGTATATACACAGATAAGTTATTAAAGTATATATGTGCCAGTATGTAGAAATTTCCCGATTTTTTTGACATTTTTCATACAATTTTCTTTTGTTTTCAGGTATTAAGTATTTGTAGACAAGTTCTTGTACAACTAGATAAAATCATATAAGTAATAAAATGATTCCATCAATGAAATATAAGTTAGTTATTAACTCAAAAAATTCAGAGTTGTTAATTTCTCATTTGCTACTTCCCAACCCACAAAGTTTTTTCATTTATTCCTATTAGTTACTCGAATTTCGCCACTCCAAATTTTGAGCATTGGGTAATTGAAACATTGCAATTTTCCCTTCACCAAGCATAATTTTAAGGCACTTTTTGAGCAAGTTTGGAAGTGAATAGATTTACTGAAAATGGAATTCGATTGTGTTCATATATGGAATGTTATGGGGGAAAATAATCGATAACTCTTATAACTTGTAACTTGTATTGTTATCCTTGTTAGGCGATTTTTATTTACATTTCTCAAAATAGAAACTTCTTTATTACAATGTTTTCATAATCGTAACATTTTACTAAATCTCCCTCTGATAACAAAGTTTAGAAATGGAATACACTTAGCGAAACTTTAGATGAAGTTAATGGAGAGATTGATAAAAGAAAACTTTTATTTATGTGTGTAAATGCATACGGGCATGCCCCTTCCAACGAATTGGTAATGTTGATTTGATTTAGATTGCTTACGAAGAGCTGTGCTTGTTCACCAATTATGTATTAATGAAATTTATTATTATTTGCGGCGTTCACAATTCATTTATTATATTTATTTTCTTTGTTTGGATTTTTTGTTTATACATTTTTATTTTATTATATTTAGTTTCCAAATTCTTTTTTTTTTGTGGTGTGATTAAACTAGTGTAAATATTTTTTAACTTTTATTTGCAATTTATAAAAATATTACAACAAAAATCAGACTTAAAAAAACTTTATTTATTAAATGATAAATTGGTTAGCATGTAATAATTTTTAAAGTTTTAAAACACAGCAATCGAGAGCAATGGATTTTTAAAAACGAGTCGGATGAAATATGTATGCAAATATGTACGTACGTATGTATGTACTTCAGGTAAATTAATGTCAGATATGTAGTATGTTGCCTTAAGATCCCACAAAAGTTATTTTTTCATCCAAAAAGAAGAAAATCGCAAGTACTGCTCCACATTGAAACCCATGCTCAGATTTTCTTAGATTTGTATGTGACTATTAACAATTATTCATGCATATATTCCGCTAATCCACAATAGAATTTTTAAAATAAAAGTAAGAAATAATTTGGTAGTTTTTCTGCATGTGGTCCCTGCAAAATAAGCTGGTGGTAGTTTCTGTGGGGTTGTTGGTCTGGAATTCTTAATGTTGTATATGTTTATATTTTCCTTACTGGCAATGAATAAGAAACAATTTCCCATTTTTGTTTTCTTTTCTTGACATATTTTTCTATTCCCATTTTCTGCGAGTAACTTTTCAATATACTTTTCCATATATACATGTGGATGAATTTCCCAAGATGTGTACATGCGTTTATAACTATGTACTCGTATGTATCAGTATATATATTTTTTCCATTTCCTTTTTGTGAAATGAAACCACAACATAAATTCTTAAATGAATCAAAAAGGAGTTCATTGAACTTTAAAAAGCTTATTTTCAAAAAAGGAAATACTGAAGAAGTTGGTTGTGGTTGGCTTTCTTTCAACTGCTTTTGTAGTGTGAGGTATTTGTGATGGCATGCAACACTCCCATACATACATAGTTAATGATTTAATATTGTGTTTGTATACCCAGCTAGCCACACATTCATTTACACATGTATATGTACGTATGGATGCACACTTGCATGTGTAAACCCACCTAAAGATAAGTACATACATACGAGTATGATGAGCCGCGATATCAAAAACGTTTATATATTTCACTATATAATATATACGCACCCATTTACACATGTATATATGATGTATGTTCATATACTCATGAATGTATGTACATATATATGTAGATATCAAATCAAAGTTCTTAACTATAACAAAAAATATTAGGTAGATATCAAGTTCAATTTAAATATGTATGTATGTATGTAAATATGTATGTATGCTGCCTGTTTGTAAAGAAATGATTTATATACACACATACATACATATATGACATTAAACGCATTTCCTTCATTATACTGAAACAGAAGGGACAAAAAAAGTTTTAATCATTTTTATACATATTTCGAATGTGCAATTTTTCAGCCAGACATTGTGTGCAAACGAATTTTTATTTCGGACTTGCTGAAATACAAGTCTGCGGTCAAAACAAAAACATACTTGCATAAATCTGTGAAGATAATGCTTTTACCGACATTAGCGTTATGATCAGTCACCTATTAGCGTGTAAATATAGGCGTGGTTTGTACTCGGACAGGCGTACATATGCACTTATGTGCATATGTATAAATAAATTAAGTTATATTATTATTAAATAAATCTTTAAATATGTAATAGAATTGAAGAGCTGTGAAAGTATTTTCATCCTTAGCATTACTTACTGCTAAACAAGTACATACTCGTATATACATACATATGGACATATATATATATATGGTTTTAAAAACGTTCAGAATTTTAATTAATTTTGGTATGTGTGTACGTTTGTATGTACATAAAATTGGAGGCTTTAATCCAATATTAAAATTGTTTATGTGTTTACATGCATACATTCTAGTGCAGTTGTATGTATTTATTGTTTTCATTTTCATGAATAAGTAAAAGTTAGTCTGACATAAAGTAAATGCATGAATACATATATACAATATATGTGTAGTAATGTGTTTCAAATAATAATAATAATTGAGGCACATGTATGTAGATAAGTGCGTACATATTTACAATTTACTTATAGTTACATATTTATGTAACTATGGTTGCGTGTAAGTTCATATGAAGGTGTGCATGTATGTTACTAGGTGAACTGCATACGATCTACGATCGCTCTTGTTTGTGTCATTATGTAGTAGGCTTCTTCAATTAAAGGGCAAATAACTAAAACACATTTTCACAAAAATGCATTGCAAAAAGCGCCAAAAGAGGCCCAATTTAAATAAATTTGTAGCTTTGCGATTTTTTCCTCGTTTAGCATGAAAGTAGTGCGAAGAATTTCTGAAGATATGAATATACATATTTAGTCAACATCCTATAATTAAGATTATAAAATTTATGAAAATTGTTTTGCTGACTACTGAACCTAAATAGTTTCATATGGTGTGTGTATGAATGCACATCGTAATGCATACACACTACAACAATAAATCAGATTTTTGTTTAAGTTTGGAATAAGTGCATATATATTTGTAAATAGATATGCACATATTTATTTTATTTATTTACACTAATTCTTAAAATACACACTTTCTAAATGTTACAATATAAAGCTTACAGAACAGTGATAAAATATATGTATAGATATTTATGTATGTATGCAAGTATGTACTTACAACCACAAGTATGTATTACATTACTTTGGCTAGAGTTTTCATTTATAAGAAACACCCTCTCATCAATCACACACTCACTGCTTTTACGTGCCTCTCTTTCGAAGTGTTATGTCTCACCAACATTTTCTTAAACATATAAAAATAAAAGAAAATTATTAAGAGTAGAAGACACTGAGCACTTGAGTACAATACCAAATACATTGCATGACCTATTTTTCATACCAATTTTTATTTAACGAAAAAGTTCAACGACCTTTTCTGTACAAAACAATGACAACAACAAACTACAATATTACACACATATGTAATAATTTTTGGCATACACAACTGAATGTATGTATGTAAGTACGAGGATGAATGTTTATATACATACATATATATATGTATGTTTAATATACAGTAACAGGCAAAATTCAGCAAAGGATATTGTTTCTAATCTGGACAGATTTCGACAAATTAAAAAATATTATTTTGCCATGTGTGCATGTGTGTGTGTGTGTGTGAGCAAGTATAATAATAGAATGGTGAAAACTACTTTATTCAGACACATCAAGCTAACCACAAATTATTTATGGACATTCTATTCTGCTTTTTAATCTCGCTTGTATGGAACTACACGCCCACGTCACTGCAAATTACTTCATCACGAATATCAAAAAAAAAAGTTATACTTCTATGTGAGCGCAATCATTAACCTCTTATTAAAATTAAAGTTATTCAAATATTTATTAAAGATTTCTTGCAGAAACATTAAAACAAACTTTAAAAGGTCGGGAGTCTGCATACCGTGGCACAATCTTATATTCAGACCACTTTATAGTAATTCGTGGCAAATTTTTTTTAATTCATAAACTGTAAATTAAAGCTTTCAATATAATATTCAATATCTGTTGTAATTATTACAATAATTATTACACAAAATAAAATATTGGCAAAAGTTTTCAATGGGTTATAAACGTCGTATCAAAGGAAATCACAAACTTACGAATTTGTGTCGATATCTGGAGTTGAGCAATCCACAGACGATAAAGCTGCATAATTTGCTTGATTTGCAATTCCCAATTCGACCGAATAAAAACTGCAAACAACTGAATGTAAAAGTCATCAATTATGTTTATTTATGGCCTTCGTATGGCTTTCCATTGAATAAAATTTTTTACATTAAGCTTTATTATTTTACCACTATTATATGTATATGTATATTTACAATATACATATGTATATTATGAAATATAAAATTAATATAAAATTACAGCCCTAATAAACTTTTTTTGACGTATGTATATATTTAAATAGACGAGCCGGAAAACTTTATCATATATGTATATATGTACCGCTGAAGTTAAATACTTACATACATATGTAGCTTTAGCTAAAACTTTATGTGCCAACCTGTATATTAATAGTGTAATTGATTTATAAATATTTTTTAAAAAAAATTATATTAGTGATATGTATTTGGTACGGAATGGCGGACCAAAGGTCACTAGATGCTTATAAACTTTTATGTATACGATTATGATATATAGTTTGTATACGATTATACAAACTAAAAATTATTTTACACTAAGAGTGGAAAATACTGTCACTTAAATGATTATCTTTTTACAGCATTTGTTATAACATCTTTCGAATGTCCTTATATTGGTCTTAATATTGGTCTTGAATTATTCGCTCTCAAAAAAGGTGATTTGAAAAGGTTAATGCATTCCAAGCAGTACCGGTTTCAATTATTGCACCATTTGCTTTTTATAACGGAATAAGGGTAATTCTTTTTTTAAAATGTAATGTAGTGACGAACGCCATTTCTGGCTAAACTTGTGATAAATTATTATTTGCTCTGCACATATAATATTTTCAAAAATATGGAATTAAAATAACTCAAGGCGAGACTTGTCCGAAAATCTTTTCTCCCCTTTTACAATACTATCGCTGGCGTTTGAAAAATGTCGATGGTTTTTAAATATTCCATTTCAAAAACTTTTTTACAAAAAAAAATATAACAAAAAATTTCGCACAGATTTCAATACATGCCAGTTACGATCGGAATGTCTTACCCAAAATTTTTTGTTTTTATGTTTTTTATTTTATGTTTTCAAAATTTTTTAGTTTTGTTTATGATTGTAATGCTTTTAACTGTAATTGGGTTTATCTGAATTTTATGTCAGGATGTTTTTAAATCGAGTGATGCGCATACACACATACCCACGCAAGTAAATAAGTCCATTCATATATATTCGTCTACATATATATACATGTGTATGTATAATAAAAGAAATTCCGCCATGTAAACGACTATTCACAAGTGTGTACGTCCGTTTCCTTGTCAAAGCAAAATGGCAATTATGAGAAAAGTCTGACATTTAGACTGGCATTAACATTATTACTGTTGTTATTCTTACAACAGGTTTGTCGAAAATACAGAACGAAATACAATTTATTTTTAGAAAAAAACTTGCAAGCCTTAAAAGCTTTTCTTTTATATTTTAGCAACCATTTACTTGTTATTTCTTGTTACTTCTTTTAGGGTTGGCAATTGGCTACTATTTTTTCCACTTGCCATCATAGAACATGGGGGTGGTGTTTACACTAGAAAATATGGTGGTTAGAAACGTTTGAATTTCTTTGACCTATTTTATGGAATGTTTATTAAACTGTCACATGCACGCTTCTAAACCCCAGACATTTATCTACTTTTCTGTGTTTTTATTCATGTATCTACATACATACATAAGTAAATGCAAATGTATGGATTTAATTTATGTAGTAAGTGTATGTAAGCAGACGCAATTTCAATGCAATAATAACTTATTTTATACATTTGATTGGTCTTGCTATTTAGTTTGGTAGGCTATTATTGCATATAATGCATCCATACACATGCATGTGTGTGTGCATGTGCATACACACGAACACATGTAGGCAGATAGTAAGAAAAGCTCGTGTATCACTATTATTAGATAGTAAATGTAGTTGCTGGACTTTTATTTAACACGCCTTTGCTTTTAATAGATATTTTAATAGAAATTTGATTACGTCGTTATGCTTATTTAGTGAAATATTTGCCATCGCCATTTGCGATTGCGCCTAAAATTGACATTTAGACTGCATTTATCTTATCAGCTGGATAAAACATTTCTATCATTTTTCTATATAACTTTTTGTTTTGGTTTGTTTTTAAATGGCCTAAAGAAAATATTGCATAGCCAACAAAGAGTAGAATTATAAAAAAGTATAATAATTTTAAACGGCTTTGATAAAAGTTTTCAGAAATTTAGAGTCGTGCAGAAAATATCACGTAAGATTTGCTGAAAAGGCAAAGAAATGTCTGGAATATATTCTGAGTACAACTCATGTAAAGTTCTTTGTCTTTTTTGTCCTTTCCTCTTTTTCGGTATATGAATCAAACCATTAACGATGTAAGAAACGCTGCACAGAAACTAAAGTGAAATTTTATTGACCCAGTTATTTCACGATAGTAGTACATACACATGTATCTACATATTTACATAATCTTAATATTATTAGTACTTTTTCTAGTTATTACTACTCTAAAGTAAATTTAGTATTTTAAAATTAGTATCTTAAAACACAGAAACTGAGTTTTTTGCTCACCTATTTTTAACTGAGATGGCTGTGCTTATTTGTACCATTTACATAAGAATAGCTCAACTTCCTAATGAATAAATTTCCCCCTATTTTTATTAGATGAAGAAAATTATGCTAGGAAAATCCAAGGCCTGCGTACATATAAATAAATACGAATATATACTTAATAAAAATACTCAAAAAGTTCTCTCTTTTCCCCGCCGATGTGCTTACTTACATATGCAAGCACAAGTCCAAAATAATCCACAAAAGCAAAGCTCCCAGTAAAACCTGTTACAAATATATAGAACAAACTAAACAAAGAAGCAAAATATACATCCATAAATATACATACATATATATATGTACATATGTATATGAACATTAATTGTATATTAATCACATTAGACCGTTTCACCAATAAAGTATGTTTGTTAAATTACCAAATAATAGAACGAACATACTATTTAAGAATTAATGAGAATTACTATTCAGAAATGCAAGCGCCGAGGGTTCCTTTTTCATTTATTTTTTTTCATTCATTTTATTGTATTATATTAATGTAATATTTTTTATTGTTCCTAAAATTTCTTTTTTTAATTTTTAATTTATATTTGTTTCTATTGAAAAAAATTGGGCTTATCTCGAAAATATGTGTATGTAAGTGGTGTCGTTTTTCTTTATATATGGGTTTATAAAACGCGATCGGTTAATACGAGTACAATTAATGTGATCACATTCACATATTCACATAATTTAATAGGGTGACATTTACTACAAGAACAAAAATTTATATTATTCAACGGTAATTTTATTACCTTATATACAACGAAATTTCAAAGGATAAACTGCATCCAGCGAATCTCGCTAGTTGGCGAGATTTAATTTCGGATTTACCTGCTATGAAATAACACATTATATGTATGTTTATATGTCATCATATTTAAACTACAGTCGAACTTCCATAAGTCGAATCTCTATTATTCTCCAAAACAAGTTCGACTTATGAAGACTGCGAGTTAGAGAAGTTTTTTCAAAATTTTCTAATTTGTTGAATGACATCATACATACAGTACAAATTTACTTTTTTATTTGCTCTATATTAAATATTACATTTTTTGCAGTTACAAGTGGTTAAAATATTTTGTTATTTGGAGCTGAAGTGTTATTTTGTTATTATTTTCAATAAAAAGAGATTCCAGTTTGCTTAAATATGGGATTCCCCAAATAAAGAGAAAATAAAAATAATAAAAACAATAAAAAAGTTGTATTGTATATACGAAAAATTCTACTTAGAGAAGAAGGCACGTGCCTTTTTTTCATTTGAGTTATGGAGGAATTCGACTTATAGAAGTTCGAGTTATGGTGTGAGCACTAAAGGCTACTGCCTCTTGATTTAGTTCGAGTTATAGAAAATTCGTCTTATAGGAGTGCGACTTTTGGAAGTTCGACTATATATATAAAGTAATTTTAAAAATTCTTAAGTATTGCAATTGTAATTTATATTTAGTAGAGATATAAAATATTAATAAATAAAAATTTAAATAAAAATTTCGACTCGACTTCCAGAAGACTCCAAACTTTCATTTCGTAATTTGCTATTATATGAAAATAGTGCACAAAAATTCATACAGTAGATTTGGTTTATGGTCACTAACGCTTATAATCAGCATATAAACGATATTAAAAATAAAAATAATCGGAATTCTGTATCTCTACAAACTAAAGCAAACATACATAACATACATATATGGATATGTCATTCATAGAACCATCTGCCTGATGGAAACTTGGCGGTCTCTTTAACACTTTTGTTTAGCAAATGACATTTGGATAAAATTAACGAAAAGTTTTGTTGAACTTTGTTAAGTTACTTCTAAAATATGACCCCTTTTACACAAGCAAATTTATTTCTACAATGTTTTAATTAACATATAAAAATTTAAAGAAACAAATTTTTGTGTAAAAAACCATAAATTGATTTTTTCCCGACGATGAAAAAACAAAAATTCGATTTTGATCTGACGTGAGTTGGCCTATTATTGCACATTCACGCTTATTCTAATGCAAAGCAAAATGACGTAACAACGTACGCATTTAAATATGTATGTATGTGTGCGGGAATAAAGTTCGTGCGTGCGTGCGTATTCATTGTTGTTTTATTCTCAACTGCCTGCTTGCTTACACACATTCGCATGCATACATATGTACGCACTCAGCTATGTACACATGTTTGGTTGCATGCACATACATTTGTGTATGTATGCATATGTGGATATTTTATAACTTGGTTGAGCTCCAACTTTAATACACAAAAATAAAATAAAAATATAACAAACTATTTGGCGGGCAATGACCCCAACTACCATCTAACGGTACCTTCGTATTGGGTATGATAATTTTTCTTTTGCCTGTATGCTTTATTTACTTTCGTGTTGGGGTATTTTTTATATACATAGTTGTTATTTTTGCGAAGTTACAATTATTTATTCCGGCGAAGGGTGGGGATGAGTATGGATGGGGGTAAATATGAATATACAGACATACATATACATATATATATATATACATATATTTAGGAGAGGTGTGCTCACTATTTCACATATGTGCATATGTACATCCCAATAAAAACTAGGCCGTTTTTATTTTTTACCACTTTCCAGTTTTGCATTTTCGCAAATCCTGCTAGGCTTTGGTAAGACTGATCAATTGTTGATCAACAGTTAATCACATATGTATTTTATTTTATTCAAATTATAAGTTGAATATACATATAGTTCAAAAATTCTCATTATAGTTTAGTATAGTATATATAGTATATATAGTATGTTTATGAGTTTATATACAATATGTATGTTAATATGTATGTATGGATGTATATGTTCATTTATGGTATGGATCTGTGCCTATTTTTTTATTTATTAATTTTTTTTAATCCTGCAATTTATAGATATTAATAAGACGGCAGTAAACGCCATTTGCCTATTTACTTTTTTTTATTCAATATCCTCTTATTAGTAGTTCTGTAGATGTACACACACTCGTATATATCTATGTAGGCGAGAGTATATAATATAACCTAAAAACGCTTACGGAAGTACGTACGAACATACATATGTATATCCATTCAAACCTTACATATGAATGAACATATATAAATCCATATACAAGTATATGCTCACAAGTGACAAAAATATTATGGAATATCCTCCATCAGGATGGGCAAATGGATGTATGTATATGTATGTACAATTATAATATAGTTTACTGGTATGGGCGAATAAACTTTAAATCCTTTAGTTTTTACCGACAAGCTCTAGATTCTGAAAAGTTTAATTTACATATGGATGTGCATGCAGATCCTTATCACTAATTAGGAATATGACTGTGACGGCTGAATAGATAGTTGTTTACATCACTCTACACAGGTACATCGTATGCCACATCCATATCTATATCCATATGTATGTATATGTAGGAGCATTTATGTGCTCTTGATTAATATGTTGCAAATATTCATTGTTTTTAGATTAATTTTTTTGTGAGTTCTTTCTTTAACATTGTTATTTTCTTGGCGAGCTCTCATTTATTCACATTGTGCGATTTGCATTTAGATATTCCGGTGTTACAATATTTGGTAAAAATCAACTTTTCCTATCAATGTTGTAATCAATACTTGAATCAATTTATTACAACTAACTCACTTCACCTTGAAGGTATTTAGGAAATGCGATCACAAAACCACTTAAAAGAATATTTTGAAAAAAAAATTTAATTGCTATTCAGAGCGTTATTTTATATATTTTTTGAGACGTTATCCATACGACTAACTTTTTAAAAATTTAATAAAATATATGAATAATGAAAATATGTATATTTTTATATATTATTGCTTTACTTATGGTTCAACACATTTGAAAATATCGCCAAGTGCCCTGAGAAAAATTTGCCTAAATCTATAAATAAATAATTAGACATACGATTGCGAATTAGGTGAGGGGTAGTCAGACAACTCAATCGTTATTAATATTGTACCAACAATTAGGTGAAACTAATTATACTCATATTTATTGCTCAACAGCCAAATATTACGTGACCGTTTAAAAGCTTCAAATAATTTCGTTTATTTGGACTTGGAAATTTTGTATTAAAAATCTATTTTATTGTTAGTAGTGCAGTGTGTTATTACTGTCATTAAAATTTATTTTCATCAACAAGACCGAATGTATGAAATAGCAATTATTTTGTATTATTTCATTTTCTTATCGTTTTTATTATTAATAAATTATTATTCAGGCTTCTCTATAAGTGGGGATAACATTCTTTTGTATTTCTTTCAACTGCGTTTCAAATTTCACTAGCAGGTGCAATACGTCCTTGTGCTCGGCACGTCAATTTGTGTAGTATTTTACCATTTTGTTAAAATTGTTACAAAAAAATATTAATAAATAAAATACTCGATATGTGTATATGTGTGCACAGATATTTCCGCTACAATATTATTTAAATATTTAAATTGTATTTTTAAAAATACGAAATTAAGTGGAGACCCACTTTAGTTCCTTCGTGACCCTATACGAGCAACAACGCTTTTCATCGATTTTTTAATTTTATCTTCAATGGCTCCAGAAAAAAACGATTTGAAAAGATATAGTAATTGTGTTCCAATATTTCTTGCGATATTCATACAAAGGTTTTTTTGTATGTATGTATAGAAGGGTGGGTGGGTATTTAGAAATAATGCATGCAAATACACATTGTAGAGTTTAGTATTTAAGGAATACGGACTAGTATTCAATTAATACGGGCGGTAAGAGAGACCAACTATTTATTATAAAGTTTTAAAATATGTTTCGTAGAGTCTATTCCTGCTCTGCCTTGAATATAATCCTATCAAAAGTTACACTCATGCATACTCAATGAATTAGTTAAATTGAATTTGTTATTAATATTGCTATTCGAAAACGATTTCTTTTGGCTTGAGTTGTGGAGTAGATTTTCATGTTCACGAACTCATATCCAATTTTTTTAGGGAGCATTCCCACAATAAAAACTGTATGAATAAAAATTGAAAAAAGGTAGAAGATGCTCCTTTCAATTATAACATTCAAAGTGTGAAATGGATAAGATCTTGTGTGTGTTTAATTTTTTTAAAAAAAAAGTATCGCATCATAATTTCATATCATATTTGTCATATTTAAACAAATATGATACAAACAAATTTTTTTTGTTCAGCTGCTGTAAGTATATGCCCCATGGAGACTATAATTTTATGAAAATGTGTATGTGATCCTTTGTGTATATGCGCCATTATTTTTAAATTTTCCTTCGCTAATCTGAACAATCAATTATCTGTAATTTTAGGTTTTTACTATATTTACACAATTATCATGAAGAATGTATGATCATATTGACTATGCATAGCCGTGAACGCAAAGTTATCCACGATCCTATCTTCATATTGGAATTGAAAAATTGGTTCCGTTTTATCTGGCTCCGATTTTGAACTGTTGTGCACTGTCGCAAAGGAATAGACGCAGGTGTATTTCAAAACAAAATAATTTTTACTACTCGATATAAACAGGCTAATCATACAAAAACACACAAACTTATTTATAATCAAATACTCGTATTTGTATTTATGTATATGTATGTACATGCAAGCATACACACATGCATGTATATTTATGTATAACTACGTACAACATATTCATGTGGGTTCAATCATCCTTGCATACTCCTTGAATAAAAGCTTGTAGTTAAACAGACTAAAACACCCTAAAATTAAACCAAATATCACGTTTAATACAATTAAAAAACGCAAACCTTCTTTGTTCATCTATAAAAATGAAAAAGACCAAAAGCAACGCAGTTGAAAAGCTGGCAAGGCGAAAAAACGTAAAAGCCGAAACCGAAGACATTATAGAAGTATAAAACTTTGCACAAATCGTAAAATGTTTGGGAATGGTGAGAGTTGTAGAGGAAATTATAAAATATCTAAAATAAAAGGAATAAAAGATAAAAAGGGGAGTTGTAATTTGCTTCAAATATTACAGCTTTTTGATAATGATACAATAAAAGAAAAACATGTCTATATTTAGCATGTATCAGGATACAAAACACAGTGGCGAACAAAATAAATATTATATGTATATTACTTTGAAATTTAACGAAGTCTAACAAAAACTTGTGGCGTTTTCTTTTCTGCAAAAAAAAAAGGCAACATTACACTCAAAAATGCCAATTTTGTGTTCTTTTCTCAAAAAAATGTTGCCCTCCTAAAGGGTTGCGTGTTCTTTTGTAAAAATGTTGCGTTTTTGCCCCGAACAAATCGACTGGACAGAAAAAGATCTGTAAAACGGATTGCTTTTATTCATACACTGAGTTACACGACAATGTTCAAAAAAAGTCTTTTGAGTCGAAAGAATCAGAAAATTAGATTTTAATCATTATTTTTTTTTCTAGTATCGTATAATACAAAAAAAAGCCAACAATTCGGCTGCTGATTTTATAAAAAAAATGTTATAGTTTTTCAAGCAGATGAATTAGCAATCTGGCAACTGAACATTTTTGTTTACATGTTTTATAATGTTCATATGTTTTTTTATCAGCTGGTAAGGCGCTGCACTTTTTTTTTAATTTGTGTTCTTTTTCTGTTAAATAAAAAACGGCATTTTCACAGGGCGGGCAAGACATATTAAAAGTGCACCTTTTCACAGGGCAACCTTTTTACGGTAGAAAAGAAAACGTAATTAGTATTATATTTGTACTTTAAATATTTACCTTAACAAGTTGAAAGAATAAAGGATTAATTATTTAAATTAATATAATTTGATTATATAATAAATAATTTTTAAAAAATGATTGGAACTTATGTTAAAAATTTGAGTTAAAATTTACCCCATTAAATATTTATAAGATAAATTAATAAATATATATTAATATATATCTTATTAATTATTATTTTATTATATATCTATAGAAAAAAAACTTAGAACAATTAATTACATTTATATATACATATATATTAAACATTTATTAATTATTAAATACTTAATATAATTAAATTTTTATTAATTATTTTAGGATATTTATAAAATAATAATAATAATATATATCTATATATATATTGTGGCAACCCACCCAATGTGACAGCCCGCAACAATAAACAGTTGATCTGGCAACATATAAATGAAATAATATAATTTAGTTTTTCTGATACACAAGAAGTTTTGTTTTGGTTACGTTGTAAGAATAAATAAACAAGTTAATAATAAATAGGTTGTTTGTTAAATTTGATCTTGAAGTAGAATCCTAGGCTGGTACATTGGCGACGAGGTAAATATGGAAAAGAAATATATAGAAAAAAAAAAAAAAGCACGTGGTGGCACGGAAAAAAATTGCTGTCGGAAAAGAAAGTTTGGCAAGAGCAGCATGAATTGATTAATTAATACACAAAAAAAAAAAAAAAAAAAAAAAAATGATTTCATTATTGATTTCAGAGTGCCAGTTAGGCAAATAAATTCTGTGTTCTAGTTCAAGGAACGAGAATAAAAACAAGCACGAGCGAGGTGTACAAATCTGTGTTCCAATTTGGAAAATCCATTTGGAATAAGATCGGAGCCAGTTGGGCAAATAAATTCTGTGTTCTAGTTCAAGGAACGAGAATAAAAACAAGCACGAGCGAGGTGTACAAATCTGTGTTCCAATTTGGAAAATCCATTTGGAATAAGATCGGAGCCAGTTGGGCAAATCAAAAGTACAAGTAAAGGTACAATACGACTAATCGAAACAATAACATGAGTGAAACAAATGGAATAAAGCCATTTCTTTGTGAAGCGATTGACAAGTCGCTTATTCGTACTGAGTGGGAAGAGTGGCTAAGGGCATTCACTTTCTACATTGAGGCGGAGGAAATAACTGATGTGGTCAAGAAAAAGAATAAACTCTTACATTATGGTGGCACTCAACTACAGAAAGTGGCACTTAACATTCCAGATGCCCTTACTTGTGGGGAAAAAGACAATGCCTTTACAGTGTTAGTAGACAAATTGACGGAATATTTTTCTCCAGAAAGAAATTCAACATTTGAGAGGCATTGGTTCCGATCACTTAAGGTAGAAGAGGGAGAAACCTTTGGTAAATTCTTATTGAGGACGCGACAACAGGCTTCAAGGTGTGTGTTTGGTGAAACAAAGGCTGAAATTCTGGAAATCAGCATCAAAGATAAGGTGATTGACTCATGGGCATCTGCGGATTTAAAAAAGCGGTTACTGGAAAAAGAGCACTCCTTAAAGGAAGTTATTGGAATTTGCCAAGTCCATGAGCAAATTAATGCCCAGTCAAAAGCAATGGAGGCTCCAAGGACATCTTTTGGAGTCAATAAAATTTCAGATAACGAATGTTTTAGATGTGGCCAAAACAGTCATGACGGAAACAGTGCAGATTGTCCAGCCAGGAAAATAAAATGTAACAAATGTGGCCTTGTGGGACATTATGCTCGAAAATGCCGCACGGTATCATACAAACGGAAATTTACTTCAGCTGATAACAGGAACCCAAAGCGTCGAGATTCTAGTTACGCTAAAATAAGATACATTGATAACCAATCCAAACCAAACGATGATTACTGTTTTAAGATATTTGATAAAGGAGAATCCGCGGTTGAGGTAATACCGTGTTTTGTAGGTGGTAAGAAGATAAGCATGTTAATAGATTCCGGATCAAAATACAACCTCCTGTGTGAAGATGATTGGAATTTGTTGAAGACCGGGGAAGCAGTCATGTGGAATATTCGATTTGAATCAGAACACCAATTCAGGGCATACGCTGGAAACATGCCACTTACGATCAGAGCTGTTTTTGAAGCTGTCATTGGGCTTGAGGAAAGTTCTAATTTGATTTCAACATTTTATGTTATTGAGCGGGGCGAGCAATCATTGCTGGGTAAAGATACTGCCATCAAACTGGGAGTATTGAAGTTGGGTATAGGCATCAATCAGGTGGAGACATTGAAACCTTTCAATAAGATTGCTGGAATCAAAGTAAGCTTATCCGTCGACACCTCCATAAAACCGATTCAACAACCTTTGCGTAGGGTGCCAGTTTCTATTGAGGATAAGGTTGAAGCGAAATTAAATGAGGCATTGGCTTTGGATATAATTGAACCGGTTGTTGGGCCGAGCGCGTGGATATCTCCGGTGGTTGTTGTCTTCAAGGAAAATGGAGACATTCGGCTATGTATTGATATGAGGCGTGCAAATGTGGCAATTTTAAGGGAGAACTACCCCCTGCCAACTTTTGACAGTTTTATGACGAGATTGCAGGGAGCAAAATTCTTTTCAGGGCTTGATTTAAAAAATGCCTATCACCAATTGGAGCTTGAAGAGGAAAGCCGATACATAACAACATTTATTACTTCAAAAGGCTTATTTAGATATAAAAGGCTGTTATTTGGGGTTAATTCAGCTCCAGAAATATTTCAGAAGACTATGGAAAATATTTTGGCTCCATGTAAAAATGCATTAAACTATTTGGATGATATAATAGTTTTCGGCGCAACTGAAAAGGAACATGATAAACACTTGGAAGATGTTCTTACCGTATTTAAGAGCTTTAATGTGGCCATAAATAAGGACAAATGCTTATGGAGGGTGCATAGGTTAAAATTTTTAGGCCATATTCTATCGTCAGATGGCATAAGTGCGGACCCGAACAAAGTCGATAGTGTTTTGAATTTTCGAGCCCCAAACACCCGTGGGGAAACTCGGAGTTTCCTGGGTCTAGTAACCTAGTTAGGAAAATTTATACCCGATTTAAGTGATCTAGTTGAACCCTTAAGAGCGACCACAAGGGCTAATGAAAAATTTATATGGTCCGCTAGACAGGATGAGGCATTCACAAAACTCAAGGAAAAGTTGGCAGAGCTTCCAACATTAACTTATTTTTCACCAAACCGACGAACAAGATTGATTGCTGATGCAAGCCCTGTGGCTTTGGGAGCGGTCCTCATTCAATTCAGTGACGATACTCCGTTAGTTGTGTCTTTTGCCAGTAAAGCGCTGTCCGAAGTTGAGCGTCGCTACTCACAAACGGAAAAAGAGAGTCTTGCTCTGGTGTGGGCTGTTGAAAGGTTTTACTACTACTTAGCAGGTATCCAGTTTGAGCTAGAAACAGACCACAAGCCCCTGGAAGCTATTTTTAAACCAACATCGAAGCCGCCGGCCCGCATCGAGCGTTGGGTGTTACGACTGCAGTCGTTTGACTACACAATTATTTACAAAGCAGGAAAGCAAAACATTGCAGACTCGCTATCCAGACTCTGCAATGTGAATACAGCTGTTACTTTCGACAAACCATGCGAATTTAGTATTTATTCTATCGTGGGACATTCTGTTCCGCGAGCGTTAACAGTTTTGGAAATTGTACACCATAATACCAAAGATGACGAACTTATGATGGCAGTAAAATGTATAAATACCGACAACTGGTGTACAGCAACTAAGAACAGGTATTATCCATTCCGATTTGAGCTTAGTATTTTAGGAGATTTGTTGCTAAGAGGAACAAGACTCGTGATTCCAGGGAGCCTGAGACAACAGGTACTAGATCTAGCGCACGAAGGCCATCCGGGCGAAACCGTTATGAAGCGCAGAATTCGGGCAAAGGTATGGTGGCCGTTGGTTGATCGAGATATAGAGAAATTCGTTAAGAGCTGTCACGAATGTATGTTGGTATCTCGGCCAATACCACCGGCACCTATGAATAGAAGGACCATGCCGAATGGTCCCTGGGCTTGTGTAGCAATGGACTTATTGGGTCCGTTGCCAAATCACGATTTTGTATTTGTTATAATTGACTACTATTCGCGATACCATGAACTTAAATTTATGAGAAAGATAACATCGACTGAAATTATTGACTTTCTCGAGGAAATATTTGCCCGACATGGATATCCGAGGTCAATAACAGCTGATAATGGTCGCCAGTTCGTAGGCGGGGAATTTAAGGCATTTTGCAAAACAAATAATATTGAACTGATGACATCACCGCCTTATTGGCCCCAAGCCAATGGAGAGGTCGAAAACTTGAACCGCTCTCTGGTAAAACGACTTCAAATTGCCCACTCGCGGGGTTTGGACTATAGAAAAGAGATTCGTAAGTTTACCCTCATGTACAACGTCACCCCACATGGTACAACTGGGAAAGCTCCATCGGAACTTATTTTTAATCGAGTTATTAGAGATAAGATTCCGTCGCTGAATGACGTTGAAGAGCATGTTATCGACTCTGAAGCCAGAGACAATGACATTGCGAATAAAGAAAAGGGAAAACAGAGAGCCGATTTCGACAGAAACGCCAGTGATTGCGACATCAAAGTTGGGGATAAGGTGCTGCTTCGAAATACTCTGCACAGTAACAAACTATCTACAACATTTGGAACAACTGAATATGAAGTAACTGATAGAAAGGGAAATGATATCGGAATATCAGGAGAAGGCGGGGTGTACCGTAGAAACATTACTCATGTTAAGAAAATTCCAGCTGATTCACCGCTGCCATCTTTAGCCAAACCTAATAAGACTTCGGTAAAAAATTCAGAACATCAACAAGACCTGGATTCCGAGAATAGTCGTCGTGCCGGTAATGAGCTGCCACCGGGAGTACCATCAACGTCACAGAATATCGATCCAGATGAACCCAGGCCTAAATTGACATTGAAGCTTAAGAATATAGGAGGGATGTGGCAACCCACCCAATGTGACAGCCCGCAACAATAAACAGTTGATCTGGCAACATATAAATGAAATAATATAATTTAGTTTTTCTGATACACAAGAAGTTTTGTTTTGGTTACGTTGTAAGAATAAATAAACAAGTTAATAATAAATAGGTTGTTTGTTAAATTTGATCTTGAAGTAGAATCCTAGGCTGGTACATATATCATATTATATATACACGCAAATGAAAACTATTTAAATTAATATAATTTAATTATATAATAAATATATATGTATGTACATATACATATGTATATAAGGCCTATAACGTAAGTCATTAGCTTTTCTGGAAAGGTGGAACCAAAATATATGCACAAGTACAGAGAAACGGCAATAAAAACAGAGAAGACAAAATTATGATAGGCCAAGTAAAAGTGATATGAAAGTGATTCAAAATATGATCCACAGTTTTTTGGAGAAGGGTATATAAGACTCGGTAATTTTATTTGTTTGTTAATTTAAATAATTGAACATTATTTTTAAATTATTTACCAACGGTCTGAATTATTAAACGTTTTTCTAAATATCATATTTAATGAATAACTTTTTTTATAATTCTGATTCGTCACGTTTTAGAATCGCCTTTCCAAAAACTGAAGTTCATACCTCAAAGCTTAATGTGTAGCTTCCATTGTCATTTGAAATGAAATATAACTTTAGACCAAATTCTTCATACTTTATGAAAGTAAAATTAATAAATTATTTGCAGCTTTTATTGTATTGTTGGATTGTGTTCTAATTCTCCACAGCTTTTCTTCAATACGAAAATCTTCCGAAATATCGAGAAATAAAATTATTTATTAAATTTTAAATAAAAATAATAAAGGTAAAATTTCCATTTGTTTGATGTTTAAGGACGCAACTCTAAAAAGTTTTGCAAGCGTTCAGTCACTAAAAATAAAATGGCCGCTCCAAATATTCTTACAGTACGGAGGTAGGAATTAAAACAAATACAATTTTAATTTAATTTCCCATTTTCATAATTTTTTTAACAACTCAAAATATTTACTTAAAATAAAAAAATTGAAGTTAAAATCCATATTCGCATTATTTCTGTAGTCTCTGCCGACATGTGTAGATTTTCAAAATGAAATTTGGGGAATTTTTGTAGGGTGCGTGTTTTAAGGATAATGCCGCAATGAAACTACGACTTGCTTAAAAAAACTAATTCGTATTCTGCTGATCTAAGAAGTATATGAGAAATGAAAACAACAAGTCTTCTTCTCAGAAAGATTTTCGCCTCCGTAGGCGAATGAGTAATATGCAGCTTACTAAAACAGAGGTCGCGGGTTCAATTCCTGCCTAGACCCTGGGTGCTTTCACGCGGGCACGCAGAAAGCTTTGCAGGGTAAGTTACCTAAAAAAAAATATATATAAAAAAAGGAATTAAATTTAAATTTATTTCCAAATACTCGTATTTGCTTTTTGTGATTGTTTTTAAATTTGTTTTATTGAAACAGTAGTATTTGGCTTCCTACGCTTTATTTCGTCCCACATAAAGAGGCTTCTGTTTGTCGTGATAATTTAAATGTTTTTATGTCTGGTATGTATATCTTTTGCTTCTGGGAAGGGTTATTTAATTTAAATGCAACTTTTTTTTGGGTGGGAGTAAAGGAGCAGCTTTATGATATTTAACCACCAAATTTACACGTGTTTCATTTACACTTTCTCTTACTTTACATTTGAGCTTTTATATGGGTGCGAAATAATGTATAAGAGAGCTTTTACAAATTTCACATTCTCCCGAAAGCTTTTGTTATTATTAGTTTTGTTTAGCTCAAAGCCGTGAGTGAAAGTCTTTGCCAAGTTCAATGACCTTGCAAAAATTTCCATTACCAAGGAAAAGTGAAATTTCCCAATTTTATTTGGGTTTGGGGTTGGTTGACATTTCACTTTCCTCTAAAAGCCGGATGAAATTAAGAGTGGTTAGAGGTGTTGGGGACATGCGCTGTGTTTTTGGTATGAGTGTGTATACAGTATATTCTTCTTATTCGAAAAAAAAATTTAATTTTGTATCATCTTGCTGCTTTAGTTTCTTCTTTTAAATTTATGTTTTGCTTTCCCTTTTTTACATTTTACTTGAAATCGTTACATCTTTAATATTTGTTTCTTATTGCTTCTGTTTAAGGACCTTAAAAATATTTACAGGTGCTCTTTTGGAAAATATTATCGACGTTAAAACTTTGCTATTTTGGGGTTTTTTTTATTAATAATAGTTTTATATTTTTAACAGATTTATTATTTTGACACAGTAGTTGCAGTTGCATATAAATCACTTTTATACTGAATGAATAAGCAGTATAAAGTAACGTTGAAAGTTATTCTTTATTGAAAACGTTTATCTAGATATGGAAGAGAACTGCAAATTCATTCCATTGCCTTGTAAAATTGTTCTTAAAATAAAAAAGATGCATTTAAGGCGAGGCACCAAATATTATTCATGTATATGAAACTGAAACACAAAATGGAAACAAATTCACATTTTAGGAATGAATTACTGATAACCGTTAATTGAAGTATCTATCAGGTATTGCCTGAGTAACTGCAACAAATACAACAAAAACGATACCTTTTTTATTTCAACTACATGGATGCAATCTGTCGTCCCACACAAGCTGATAAAAGCCAACAGTTGGCATATTAATGACCGACTACCGATTTCCTCAGTTTGTAAGCATGACATAAAAAAACAGTATTTTTTAATTGCATCTAAAAAATATTAAAATATGCTTTTGAATATTGTATTGTTACGAATAAGCTGTTATTACGAAAATATGAAACTTTTATAAGATTTTGTCACACAAGCCCAAGCAAAAGCAAATTTACCTTCTACAACGATCAACATTATCTAAAAATGGTTAACAATCACAGAATTATTATTTATTCATTTTATACACTGCAAGCTTTCTGAAATGAGACTTTTACATCATGACACAAATCTCTGGAGCAACTCGAACTACACTAGGCCAAGAAGGCTTAGAATAACACACGGTCACACAGAAATGAAGGCTTATGTAGCTTGCAAGGGGCCAGCTGAGTATGTCGCATATCGGAAAATAAATTTTCTACAAGTGTAGCATGCCGCATATGGAACAGCTGATGAGAATAAACATATAAAATAATGTGTTCTTTATACCATCAGTTCGCATGTCAGATTGGCCATAACAATATAACCAGGATTGGATCGACATTGGTTGCTTCTATTTTTATCTTGAAATTTATCAATAAAAACATATTCTAATATTAGACATTGAATTTTGCTTATTCGAATTATGTAGGCTGTTTGTACATGCACACATACACATATACATACATAAATTACGTAAATAAATATTTTTACATTATGTTATTTTGTTCTTTCTACTTATTATCATGAAAAATATGCGAAATACTTAAAAATAAAATAAAATAAAAAATATTATCTAAATGAAAAAGAAGATAAATTTTCAACTAAAAGCTGAAAAATATAGAATCGAAATATTTTAAATTATTTTTAATTTCGATACTATTATAATTGAGAGAAGATTCGAAATTGCTGCAAAAAGGCCATGTATATCATAAGGCGCCACAGAGCCAACCTCTATCATATTTCAGTACTATAAATACTGATACTGGTTGCATTTTACAGCACTTTCTGTTTTTATTTTTTTAAATATAAGAAATTATGACTGGAGTACTTACTATTCCTCATAAAATCCTTTTAAGTACTTCAAACGTATTTTTTTTTAGAAATTTAGTTTCATGCCCGACAAATTATTATAGATATTTTATATTTTATAGATACTTTATTATGTAAATATTTTTAATTTGTTTTTAATAAAAATATTTTAAGCATTTAAAAGATATTAAATACATATAATGTATTTCTAGTTTTTAAGTTTTTTTTTCTTGGCATTTTTAATTACGCTTGAGTAGCATGTGTCTGATAATATATTATATACAGCCGAATACGGTTATAAACAACTCAAAGGTACCGAATATTTTATAATGTTATATATAATGTTGATTTTGAAATTTTATAAAGTTCATTTCATAATCAATTATTTGCATTTTTGTTGCAACCGAAATGGAATTCCTTTTATTTTTATCCATATTTAATTTTTGGTCTTCCTGAGAACTTAAAACCAATCATTTGTTTAAATTGTTTGTTTGTATAGTCTACAGCTGAGCAATGATGTTGCGTATAAGTGTTGCCTTGTGGCGATTTTTTTTTAAATTTTCTTCTTCTTAGTTCGTTAAACATTGTAATGTATTTACAAATTCATTGTGTCCCTCACAAAAACTAGTTTGCTATAAAGAAAGCTCGTTATAATCGTGTTCGCTATAAACGCAGTCATTTGTATGAAAAATATGTAGAAAAATATTGGAACCGCAGTTCGCTATTCGCATAGTTAGGTACACCGGTGTTCACTATAAACGTGTTCGACTGTAATATGAACCCACTACTCCAAAATGGGGACGGTTTATTTCTATTTATTTTTTATGGCTTTTTATTTACAACGTGCTGAAAATTCTTTTCAACTGTCAATAAAAAAATTTAATTTTTTCTTTTTTAATAAGAAGCTTATTTCGTATGAAAAATATTTTTAAATACCATTCGCAAATGTGAACTGACTTGGTGTTAATTACTTCGCATTAACACTGCAATTACTCTGCGTTCATTTACTTATTTGCATACTAGTACAAGTTTGATTTTATTATTAATTGTTCATACTAATTTGTCTATAAAGATTTTTTATGTACATATATATAATTTTTTTCGTTTTTTTGAGTTAAAAAGTAAAATATATAAATTTAATTTTTGGTCACTCAACAGAAAATTTGTTGTATTGTGTTACAAAGTAAAATAATTTATTTGTAAATATCTACATGGCAATCTATTTACGAATGTATTAGAGCTCGTGGACATTAAACAAATAAACTTGTATTCGCTAAAATAAACAACTGCTGATTTTATAAAAACACATTTTCGAATATAGATCAATACATATTTAATATTAATCATGCACATACAAGGAAACCAATGCATACACTCAAGTAATGAACGACAAATAAAAAGCCAGTGATCGTTTAAGAACTATTTTGCAAATTATTGTAAATGTATTTCACCGAAAAGAAGAGAAATAAATGGCACAATCATGAATATGTAGGGAAGCAGAGAACGCTTGCCGCGCAATAAAATAAATATAAGCCCTTGCTTAGCGCAACAATGTTGCACACGGGGAAATGCCAAATCTCGCCGTTACAGCGGGCCCATATTGGCCAAATTTATCTGTTCGTGATATGAAGTTGTTGGCATTTTTTTATGTGTTTACATACGACTGCAACTAGAAATTAGTAAAATATGGTATAAACAATAAAGCTCTATTTTTAGAGCTTCCAAAAATCACGTGAATTTAAAATTTAAAATTTTTTAATATTTCGCTAAAACAAAACAATGTATCAAAGAAGGCTTACGCTTAAAGAATAGACTACTAGGTGAATTACAGAGGTTAATTTATACCGAATATTGATCACCTAATAAATGCCGGCTTTTCAATTCTTTGGCTTAGCAGCTCTATGGATGTAGTCATCGAACTATTTACCAATCAAATGCAACACTGCTAATCCCCAAATATTTCTGTATGTGGCATATACTGATTTATTGATATGGTATCGTATCCTTCAAGTTTTTTTTTTCGCCAATAACAAATGCTACTTGCGGCTATTAATTATAATTTTTTTATTGACAGTGGCCAGCTGGACTTGGTCGACTTGATTGTATTCTAATTGCTGCTGCTTTTCAACACGTACTCTTTGCATGAGAAATCTTGTTGTCTAGGCAGAACTTTTACATATTCCTTTCCATTTTCTATCTGGGGTCATTTTTCACATCTTAAACAGTTTGAAATTGGCAACTCAAAGACTTTAGCAGAGTACTTATGGAAAGCTGTGGCAGTCACATGTGTCTAGGGCCCACGTAAATTATAAAAACGTTTTTCTTTACAGGTTTAAATAAAAACTTTTCAGGATATAAAGAAGCAGAACTCCATCAAAATGGTTAACAAATGATGAAATAAAATACAAAACATTTAATTCTAATAAAATAATGAAATTCTGAAATGAGAGTTTTCTGAAAAAGAAAAATATCCTCGACAAAAATCCTTAAATATTTTAATAAAAAATCCAAAAATATGCACACATACGAGTATAAACCTTATTACAAAGATGTAACTACTGATTTAACTTTTATGCGTACTAAACAGTAGCAGCGTACTCGATCTTTCGTTTAAATGGTTAATAATATATAAAAGAATATATTAATAATATAGAATATATTAAAATAACAGAATATCAATTATATATAAAAATTAATCAATAAAATGTTACGTTATTTGGGCACAAGTAAGTTATTTTCCGTTGAAAATTTAAAAGAGCGTTAACGTTCGATAACATTTGTTATTGCTAACAAACTAATATTTAATAATTTCACAATGGCATACAATATCGGTTAACTGAATTTCGCGAGGCTTTAGTTGACACATCGCATAAAATAACGAAGGAAAATTAGCGATCAGTTTATGGTAAAGAATCTGAATAAGTATTCCATCATTGGAGTAGAGCTGCATTATTCCAAAGCTATGGAAATCTATTGAAGGCGGACCAAAGGTTTCTCATTAAAGAATTTGCTTAAATAATGTGTATACGAATATGAAAAAATGCCAACACGAGCAAATCCCAAAATACATTTCGACTATCATCTTGTTCATCAACATCACCGTAAAAATCACACTGCATCACAAAAGTGAAAAAAACAACAAAAAATGCAACAATGTATCCGAATGTGAAAACTTTGAACCATTTGAAATTAAGTGTATTCAAAAAAATTCCTTATCATTGTTGTTAAAATAATATAAACATATACAAATTACGAGGGGGCGCTAAAAATATTCTTTAGCTTTGAGATTGCAAGGAAGCTTCCTTTTCCTAGTTATTCTTTAGACTTCAAGTTGTATTTACGCGCACAGCAAAATGTTCCTAATAGTACCTGATAAAATAGAAGAAAATTAATAAGATATCTCGATGGGTTTTTGAAGAGCATCTTATTTATATCATAGGGAAGTACATTTAAAAAAATCAAGAAGGAAACTTAGAAATTTTATTAAGTATTCTTCTTTATAAGGTAGTCTATTCTTTAAGCGTGGGCCTTCTTTGATACATTGTTTTGTTTTAGCGAAATATTAAAAAATTGTAAATTTTAAATCCACGTGATTTTTCGAAGCTCTAAAAATAGAGCTTTATTAGGTATTCTTCTTGATTTTTTTGGGCGATCTTATTGATTTTTCCAAAAAGCTTTCCTTCTTGATTTTACCCGGCTATGTTATTGAGTTTTTTTTATAAATAATACTTCTTGATTTTATTTGATAATTTTTTTATATATTTTTTTGAAGAGCATCTTATTATTATCATAGGGAAGTACATTTAAAAAAATCAAGAAGGAAACTTAGAAATTTTATTAGGTATTCTTCTTAATTTTTTTGGGCGATCTTATTGATTTTTCCAAAAAGCTGTCTTCTTGATTTTACCCGGCTATGTTATTGACTTTTTTTTTATAAATAATACTTCTTAATTTTATTTGATAATTTTTTTATATTTTTTTAATTATTTCTATATGCACTAATATAATAATATTAACAGTAAACATTATTACCAGTATATAACTGAGTTTTTCATATATAGATTACATATATGTAATCATTAAAGGCTGGATTTTATTGGACTTACATTGAATGTAAGCACAAGCTGTCCTTTTACAGTACTTTTAAACAGGTTTATAAGGCCAGCGCCACATATTAAATTTTCTGCTACCACCTGTGTACGGAGTGGGAGGCCCGCACACTCCAAAATATTGTCTATCAAAAATTTTTTCCAACGACTCTAATATCCGACTATTTGCCACTAATGTTTCTCTTTCACATATATGTATTGAATAAAAATTATTTTTTACGTACAATATTTCTCTTTGATTTCGACTTTGATCTTTATTAGCTATACCCAATATATTTTTGGATTCTTTTTAGTTAATCTTAACTTTTAATTGATTTAATTAATTACATAAATGCCACTCTTAAAATTTAATCGACACGAGTATTTTATTTTAATGGTAAAATATTAATCTTATTATAATCCAATAGAAAAAGAAGTTGTTGATTCAAAAGTCTTGAATAAAATAGAATATTAAAAACGATATACATAAAAAGCATTACATGTCATAAATTTTTAATTTGACAACTAATACACTGTTAACTAACAGTGGAAACATAGAAAATGAATTTTGATGTATAAACATTTAAATGTAATTTATATGTAATTAGTGGTTCCGGCCGCGTTGCTGGTCCCCAACTTTTCTATATATATCTATATATTCTATACTATATCTCGGAGAAAATCGAATTCAAAGTTTTTAGTTACTTATAATAGAAAAAAATTTTTTATTCAAAAATCCAAATTGCAATAACGCAGACAGTTTATTTTTTTATATTTTAAAGTTCAAAAAATTAAATTTTTATAATAATAAAGTATTAATTAACGCCGTTACATACCGATTAAGTACTCAACTTTTTCAGCGAAACAGAGGATAGAGTAATCGTGCTAGTCTCTATCGGGCAAAACGCAAAGAAACTAAATATTGCGCCATCTGCCGGACGAACACTCCCCACGGTCCGTATATCATGTATATAAAATTTGGTCAAAATCGGTTTAGTAGTTTTTGAGTTTATCGATCACGAACATACACGTCACTTTTATAGAGATATAAATAGATGAGAATGTAGATATAGATATAGATATTTTTTGCAATGCTTCTTGATAAACTACGTTTTTGGTTTTGCCTTCATTAGCGAATACGAATAATGATGATGGGTTACCAACGCGTGAGCATTTTAAGTATAATTGTCCATGTGAAAAGCATGGTGCTTCAAGATTCAATCCACATACTTGCAGCGATTGACCTTGGGGTTTATTCATAGTGATAGCAAATGCCAGACGTACTGGAAATTGTATGCGTTTAAACGAAAACGGCATATCTGCGGGCATTATTGGTATATTGGTGGAATCAATAAGACTTCACCTTTGTACCTTCCGGTTAATATAGTTGATTCTATAATGTTATTCAATAATTTGTATATAACAAAGCTGGTATAGATTTAAATTGCGTAATAGAATTATTGGTACACCAACTTTTAACTGCAGCATGTGAGGTGGAGTTAAACGAATTTAAGAATTCAATTGGGTAATTAACAATTTCGCCAGGATCACTAACACAATCAATGGATTTATATGTTTTTATATATTTAAATGCTTTGCAATAAACACATAATTGATCCATACTACCGATTTTAATATTGGGATGGCCACTGTAATCAATTCTCGGATTGTAATTAAATGCAGGACGCATTAAAGAAATACGACTGGTATTTTGTACTCCTGCTCTGGAGGCTGTTCTCGCAGCACGTTGTGGATGGCGTAAAAGTGACATTCCATTCCTGGCTACTTCGTTTTCTTCTGCGCGCTCCTCTTGTGTCTGCTGTAAGCGCTGCACACTTATATGACGTGTGTGCCGTAGACGACGACCAAGATTTGTACGTATGTGTGGCATTTTGTACTGCAATATGCGTTTAATTAATTTATTATTTTTTTTTTTGTTTTTTTTTAGTTTAATTTTTTTTTTTGTTTGTTAATGTTGGTGTAGGGAGTCGGTTATTTTGTTATCTTACCTATTGCTTGTTTACTTTCTCCAACACCTTTGAATAAAACAATTAATTTATTTTCACTAGCACGTGGGATTTAAATAAAATAAACTTCAAATTAAAATTTTTTTTTTGTTGGACGGCGCCACACGCAGATTAAGCATTAACCGTCGATTAAACACCCAACGCCGTCAGCGAAACACGGCATAGTGTTATCGCGCAAATAGAAATTAAAAAACAGAGATATTTATTTACTTTTCTGTCGGACCAACTTAAAACCTACATAAGAACACTCCTCAGGGCCCATAGATCAGGTATATAAAACTTGGTCAAAATCGGTTCTGTAGTTTTTGAGTTTATCGATCACGAACACATTTTATGCATTCATTTTTATATATATATATAGATATGTATATATGTTGGAAAAATATAAATTATTGTAACAACTCAAAACTCTATGGTTATCAATATATTACAAAAACATATTAGTTTTAAAATTATTTTTATAGTTTAGCTATGCAAATATTTACAAATAGGCCGATGCATACAACTTAAAAAATTTTTAGATATTGTTCACATATGCGGTAGATAAATCATGTGAACGAAACTAGTAACTATTAGGGGCCATCCTCGTGTATGAACACACTCAACGTGTTGCACTTCTATTCTAGAATTATTTAACATGATTTTATGGCGCATGTGCCCTTGACATTGCCGCTTTGAATAATTTCATTATTAAATAAAATCTAGATAATCGCGTGTAGCTTCGACCGTAACGTCTACTGCATTCAGTGGCGAACTTATTATTGCAAAGCTATTGAAAATCTGAATTACGGAAATGACCTTTTGTTATTTAAGCGGAATAAAAATAGCTTAATATAGAGTAATTATCGTATTCTGAAAAAGCTAACACGTTCGTATATATGCATGATCTGTGAGAAACCCTGGTCCGGGTATACACAAATCCAATTTTTTCATAGGTTTCGGCGGCACTCTTAATTGAGTAATGTCATTTTTATGTTCTATTAACTCACTAATATTATATTTAATATATAGAATTGACGTGTATGTTTGTGATCGATAATCTCAAAAACTACCCAACCGATTTTGATCAAATTTTATATGCATGCTCTATGGGCCGTAAGGGGTGTAATTCTGTGTAATTTGATTTACCCGATAGAGATTAGCGCGATAACCCTATCCTCTAATTCGCTGAAAGTGTTGTGTCCTTAATCCCTGAGTAGGAGCGGTAATTAGTCCAATAGCGAATCATACCTTACCTATTGTCGTGAAAAAAATTAAATTAAAAAATAATGTTGGAAAAGTAAATAAATATCTATAATTTTTAATCCCTATTTGCGCGATAAGCCAACGCTGTTTCGCTGAAGGCAATGGATCCTTAATCAGCGTGTAGTAGCGTTAATTAAAAATACAGATTTTGATTTTCTCCGAGAGGCAGTTGAAAATAAAAGAAAAATTTTTGGGGCCAGCAACGTGGACCGGACCCAGTTAGTTATATTATAAAAGTAAAAATGTGTTTACTTCGTCTTTATGCCACTATCGTGGTTGAACTGGTCCATGAGTTTAGATTAATATCTAAAAGAGGAATAGCTTAGAAGCTTAATTTAAATACGGTGTAACTATTAATAGGTAGAACGAGAAGAATTAGCATATATACAACTTATGACGTACATTTCCGTAAAGACATGGTATTTCGCCAACAATATCATTTGCATTTCTAGAATAAGAATTTTTAAAAAAAAAATCTAAAAAAGATCCAAAAAATTAAATTTTTTTTATTTTTACTAAAACACATCCTTGCATAATTTAAACAAAATATATTCACATGTTTGAATTGTAGTATAAATTATGTTATTTGAGGAATGTGTTAAATATCTGAAAAGTGTGCAGTAAAAATTTTAAAGTTCACTTGCGAATGTCTGGCTCCAGTGTTGCCATCATTTTTAGCTAATAATTCTAAAGTGTGTAATGCATTCTCAAAAAAAGTTACTGGTGAATCAACACCGTGGAACTGGTAACATTTCCTTCAGAGTATGTAGCATCCATAATTAAGATAAAAATCCATGAAGGTAAATTAGATTTATGTTTGTGTGCGAGTTTGTTTCGCACTTTTAAAAATTTATGCATGTACATGCATAATTTTCTAGAAAAAACCAAGTCCTATCGGACTGAAAATCTGTATTGCCGAGCCAGTGATGAAATGGCGTACCTTCAGAAAATATTAGATACCTCATAATATTTTTTTTTATTATATAAATTTAAACACAAATTTTGTTTTTGGTTTTCCAAAATAAATTCCATGAAATTTATAATATCCTGAGCTATGTATGCAATTGTTGTGGATGCCATACTGAGAGAAATGTGTAACTTAGTTAAATTAGGAACAACCAAAATTGGCGGCCGACTATTGTGGACACATAATTACCTATATAAAACCGGTATTGAAAATACTACATGCAAATTTCGAAGAAACAGTAACAAATGAAGCCGATAGAAAATTCGCTTTGTTATGTCAAGGGCATTCAGCCAATGAGGAGTTCGGTCATAACACAATTACCTTTTAAAATTCTTATAGAATACTTCGCCAGTTCAAACATTAGTTTTAAAAGTTCGGTGGGTTTCTCTATTCAAAACGATCTAAAAAAATGTGGTCAAAGTTCGATTCACTAAAATAGCAAATCGTTTTGAAATAAGAAATGTGCTAAAATATTTTGGCTTTGCGAAAAAAACTTATTAACTTAATTTATTATTTATTATAATACTAAAGCCATAAATACGAGTAGCTTCCAAAATTTAAAGTACAAACTACAATCAAATGCCACGCCATAGAAAAATTAGACGAATGTCCATGTGTTTGTTTTAGTATAGCATTTGTGTTGGTTTTCTTAAGTGGTTTTTAGACGATCCAGATAAATTCTTAAACCACTTAAAAAAATTAAGCATTTTTCAAAAAATAACTTCATCTCCGCATTTTCGTCTTAATCTGACCTTTAAAACGAACATACTTAAATTTAGAATTTAAAAGATTAATTCGCTGCCTTGTGTTCTACTTTAAGCAATTAAAACACGATTTAGCAAAAAGTAATTAATCGTATCGATATCAATTCAAACGTGTTAAAATACTTTAAAAGAAAAAAAAATTAAAAAATATTTTTGCACTTTTTGTCTTCCGTGTCTATTGAGCGCTCAAAAAGTTTGTCATTTTGAAGATTAAATAAACTTTCAAATTAGCACTTATTCTCATTATTTTTTAAATTGAAAAATATTTCTTTTATTACCTTACGGTTGCATCGACAAAAAACTTTTTAATTATTTGTCTGGCAGATGTTATAAGTTCATCATTTTATTTCCGTTTCTGATATCATGATCAAAAATTCGCAAGTTTTGTAAATAATTCTCTTGTTACTGTTTAAATTAACGATAAAGCAACATTTTTAAATATGGATGCTAATTGATGTTTTTTGTAGAAGAAAGTAAACAAATTAAAAATAAAATTAAATTTTAAAAATTATTTAACACACGCGCGTGCGATTTTAAATAAATATGCGGAATTAAAAACGTTTAATGTTTAATAGATATAATTTCAGAACTCAAACTTCATTATAACACAAAGTAAGTACACAAAGAAGATGGAATTAATCCCCTAAAGCTTAGTCTAGGTTGAACAGAGTTCTGGAGTTACTTTCATTCATTATGTACTGTAAAACGTAGAAGTGTTACATGTTTCCAAACGAATACAATAGCTTTAATTTATTGGCTTTCACAGACGGTTTTTGCGATAAGACTACCTAGTAGGTCTCTACAAACACATTATTAAATTCAAATCTGGTGAAATATATTTTAATATCAAAGCATTTTCCTTTTTTCTTATTGTTTTCCAATTTTGTATGAAAAATGTAACAATCATAGAACCCTACGCAATACAACAAATTGATCGGATTATAAAAATTGAATTGATCGGTAATTGTCTAAATATATGATGCATTCATACTTTCGCATGGCTATCGCATGACTAGCAGCTTCGCCCGGCTGTTTCTCTCGCACATGATTATAGAAAACATTTTATCAAACCAGCTACTGTTTCACACTAATATACGACAACGCTTTTTTGTATCAAATCGGGAAACGATGGAATTACACAATTTTTCTTATATAGAAACGTCCTAATGAAAATTCAGAGCATGAGTTGAAATGTCCACACATGTAAATACAATTAAAAGAAGACTAGTAAACGATTGTAACGCCTGCCACACATATTAGATCACAAAAAACTGTAGACTACTATGCTTTTTCCTTCGTGATTTCTCTATTCATTTGAAGAATTGCAAACGATCTATGTGAACTTTGATCCAACTAATTATAAATACGTTTGATACTTAGTTTTCTTCAGATATTGATTAATACTTTTTCAAATACTCGTATTATCAGTAATTCTCTGGAAATTGAAATTGGAAGGATGTACATACGTAGACAAATAAAAGATAATCACTTTTCCCCCCGTCACACGTATCAAATTAAATATAAAGTAAAAACATCTGATGAGTCTAATACACCGTACCAGATTCCGCATGGTGGAAAAAGCAGTCACCATGATGGACACAAGACAGACAAAAAAAAATATTAAAAAAATAATAGTTCACAGAAGACAGCATTATCTTGTCATTGTCGTGACTTAGATCACTATTCAGATTTCAAGAATGTTTTAATATTAGAAAAAGAAATGAATTAGAAACGCGATATGTATGTACATATACAGTAAGCTTCAAAAGAAAGTCTTCATCTTCGCATGCAACACTGTTGAAGTAAATTAACAATATGATGAAATATGTATGTACATGAAACTATTCGTATATACATACATATATTAGAAAGATTACATACATATGTAAGTATGTATTATAAATGCTCCAGTAAGTCGAAGAATTAATTTCAAATCTGATGGAGGTAATATGGCACAGATAATATAACTTTTGATATATTATTAATTTGTAACATGTACATATCTTCTAAAGAAGTTACATAAACAAGGATTAACAAATATCGTAAACTTAATTATTATTAAATAAAATTAACTAATTTTTAAAATAATAAGATGGCATAAAAAATAAGGTAGACAAAAGAGAACTGAAAACATCAAATTAAGCTTTTGTTAATATGTATATAAAAATTTCCAATGCAGCCGCCAACAATCGGGAGCAATAGCCGCAGCTGTTTATTTGTTTACTTGTGTATGGATATGTGTACGTATGTATGTACATATCTAGATAAAAAACCAAATGACAATATTAAAATTCATATTGTAAGCAAAATTATTAACCATACGCAACATAAAAATTATAATTTTATTACTGCATGAGTTGGCCATAAATGCAGTATTTGCCACTGATCTCCTACCATTCTCGCCTACATTACAAGCAAACAAAAACAGACAGATTAATGAACACTTCAGTCATGCGGCGTGAAACGAACATTAAGGAGGTTGTGTTTGAGTTTTCAACATTGTTATGTGACGTCATTAATTGCCAACCCAACATGTTTTTCTCATTTCTGCACGCTGCATGCAAATCCATACAGCTCAAAATGCATGAGGCAGTGCAAGAGTTTTCAACAACCAGAAGCAAAGGCACGTGTACCATTTAAAGCGGTCATTGAACTGCCAAGTTGTTGTTACACATGGCGTCGTTTTTTTTACGACATCCCAGCAACAATAAAATACAACAGCACAAATAAAAAATAAAAATTGCATGGCAGAGCAATAAGAATGAACGAGACACACACACTACTCTAGTTAGTCAGCTCACTTACACAGTCACATTTATAAACTGCATTTGAAAACAGTGCTGTCAGATGCAGCGATTTTAAGTTTATTTTGCAACTTTATTGCTGACTAAGATGTTGCAGATTTTTTTTTTTTTTTTTTTTGAGATAAGGAATTAATGTGGAAATACTTATTCTGGTATAGCAAGAGAACGATATTTACACTAAACAGTCTTTAACAGGTTTTCTCATTTCAGATATCGTAATTAATTCTTTCTGATTTTTATATTTATGTATGTATCAACTAACCTAATGAGGTAATTGCAAGTGTAGTTTAATCGTTGTTACATTTATACATATATGTATAAGTACATAGAAATGCCGCTTAAGATTTTTTTATACATCTCAAGGACTTTTCTGAGTTGTAAAAATTCTAGAGACTTTTCAATATTTAGTTACGTTCCTATATACTTATATATATTTTTTTTTTGTTTTTGCTGCGATTTGATTATGTTATTATGAATTTACAAAATTAACAGCGTAATATATGAAAATTTTTTACCTCCAGTTGCATACAAATTTGTAAAAAAAAATTCACATTTTTCTAGACTGGAACTTATTTATCATCCTTTATCCTTGTTATTTAGTTTTCCATATCTGTTTTAAACTAAGCACAGAGACTCAGCCGGCATTATTAAAATTTTTAATATGTCGCATATTATTATTTAGATGCCTTATGGATTTTCTTTATAGTTAACGCTGCAGTAGAGTCGTAATATTTAAATGAATAGTTTTGAGGTTCATTTAGATCAGCTTTGTATTTATGTATCTGGTTTACGAATCGTGAGCGTGATTCCCTTCACACATTATGATAACTTTTACACTTTTTTTGCATACATGTTCAGATTTGAACTCTGACAACTACGCTTCTGGTACTCTTCTGCCGATATTTTTTGTAGAAATTTTATAGCATCAAAAGTAGTAAATACATATATATTGTGGTCCTAAGACACTAATCTGGAAAACTCCGGTTTCTCCCAATTGCGGTAACTTCTAATATCGTCTTACTTAATAAGAATTTGCCGAGTAGTTAAATAGATTTCCGTTATTTTTAATTAGGCTTAGTAAAGATAAATGAATAAAGCAGAACAATATTTCTTGTATTCAAACCTCTTTCTAAGCGGATTTAGAGACAAAAGTCTGCTCCGTTGTGGTAAATTTTGTATTTGCTTTTCGTGACAACTGTCCCATAAAAAATTTTACAAACATATTTCACAAGATAGAACATTTACTGGTGGGTCTGCAAGACTTCTTTCTATGCTAGGAAATCTCCCAGTTGCAGAGATACTATTTAAGATGTGCAATACTTTTAAAAGTAAAGAGAAAAGTTTTTATTGCCGTATGTTTTACCATTAACATCTTAATATGGATTTTATCAGCGCTTGGCACATTCTTCGAGTTTATACCAAGAACAGCACTATTAACTCCCACCATATAAAACCACATTTGCGATTACCTCATTAGGCTAGTTGATAATTCCGTAGCCTTTCTTGCCAAAAGCTTCGCATAAAATGAATTTAACACTTTTATATTGAAATATTCATTACAATATCAAGCCTTATATATGTATAACCAATATTATTGTGGATGTTAATTCTCATAAGTCAATAAGTGGAATTGCATACCTGGGGGTATACATAAGCCAGCATAATAGGAAGAAGGGCGTAACTACGACTTCCTTTTAGAGACTAGCTGATTTTGTTACTGTTTGAAAATATATGTACATACATATGTATGTATACATATACGCACTCGTACATAAGAATGGAAGTTAATATAAATATGTACAACTAAAAATAACATTGAACAATATTATATATACACACTTTTCTGTACTGTGCAATAAAATAACTGAAAAGTATTATTTCGCAACTGTGAAATTTCTATTGATTCTCTCGATGTAGTTATACACTTTATATTCATATAAGCGTATATACATACATCCATACATACATACGAACAAACATATATACATAGGTATGTATTTTTGTAGGTATTTTGTGGTGTTAAATATTTGATTTTTTATTATTTCTGTCTACACATGCCAAAACATTGACGTCCAATTTAGTTGTTAATTGTTTAATTTGGGGATTTTAAGCGTAAAATCGTTAAATTGAATGTCTTTCTGAAACACTTTATAGCTATCGAAGACTATTTTATTTATTTAATTTGCAACAATGTTGTTGCTGATAATAGTTATCTTATTGCTTATAAGTCTATACATATGCCGTCCCATTTCCACTTGCTTTCTGAACGCCCAATTTGATACGAATGTCAGAACAAAATTTCGCAACAATTAGCAACAGCTATTAAAAATAATAATGTCTTTCGCTTAATGTTAGTTTGGTCTTCTGAGTTATTATAATTTAACAAATATATTTGCATAATATACAATAATAACTAATATTATTGTATATTATACATATATAATATTTCGGAGTATCTCTGAAGTTTACAATGTTGTGCGCTTTACAAGTTCTTAAAAATAATTAATATTTTTTTGTAAATAAGCCTAACATCAAATTTAAATTTCTTCCGGCTTCTTGTCACACTCTTTTCTTATTAAATGTTCGTTGCCTATTTTTAGGGGTTTCTTTATCTAGAATTAGTATTTCAAGAAGTTATAACTCATCTTTTTTTCTCTTTTTCATTTCATTGTTGTTTTGCATGCTTTTTTTGTAGTTTGATGCGTTTGCATCGGTCGCCGTCGCCGGCCATTTTGCATTCTATTCCACTCCAATTTTTATTTTTCGTTTTTATAAGTCGAGCGAGTAGTGTGTTTATGACAGTTGAGCATCAATGAAATCAGCATTTTGTGAGCATTGCTCACGTAGTAGTGTGTTTATGACAGTTGAGCATCAATGACATGAGCATTTTGTGAGCATTGCTCACGTAGTAGTGTGTTTATGACAGTTGAGCATCAATGACATGAGCATTTTGTGAGCATTGCTCACGTAGTAGTGTGTTTATGACAGTTGAGCATCAATGAAATGAACCTTTGTGAGGTTCACTAAATTGCTACAGGAGGAACCTTGAAATTTTTGTGAGGTTCACTAAATGTTGTATATATATATATATATATATATATATATATATTTATATATATGTGGTGTTGTGTGACTGGGAGAGAGCCGAGGGGTGATCACGTGCGTGTGTTTATGAGCCTGCTGATAATGGTCATTTCATTAGGATCGGTCATGAAAGTTGGTGAAAGTGAATATATATGGAGGGTTTGAATGTCACTGAAATGTTAATTTTTTTGTTCATTTTGCATGTCCCTAATAAAAATGAATAAAATGTGCGAGAGAGCCTGCTGATATTATTCATAACTTGTTTCTTGCCTATACTTCTATATGTATCTCTTTACATGTAGGGATAGCATTTGTGAAAATTTTTTTTTTTTTTTGAAACTATGTATTTAATGAGACGACGGTTATTAATAATAATCTGTTTCTCGTCTATGAATACGGTTTCCCAATTACTAGTTTTATTTTTATTAATTGTTTGAGAAGCGGATTTAAAGTAACTTCTTGTGGGAGTTGTATTTGTAAAATATTTTGTTAGGGTAGATCATGAAGGAACTGGTGAATATTACTCGTAATCTGTTTCTTCACTATGAATATGGTTTCCTATAAAAATGAGTAAAGTGTGCGTGAGAGCCTGCTGATATTATTCACAACTTGATTCTTGCCTATACTTCTATATGTATCTCTTTACATGTAGGGATAGTATTTGTGAAATTTTTTTTTTTTTTTGAAACTATGTATTTAAAGAGACGACGATTATTTATAATAATCTGTTTCTCGTCTATGAATACGGTTTCCTAATTACTAGTTTTATTTTTATTAATTGTTTGAGAAGCGGATTTAAAGTAACTTTTTGTGGGAGTTGTATTTGTAAAATATTTTGTTGGGGTAGATCATGAAGGAACTGGTGAATATTACTCGTAATCTGTTTCTTCACTATGAATATGGTTTCCTATAAAAATGAGTAAAGTGTGCGTGAGAGCCTGCTGATATTATTCACAACTTGATTCTTGCCTATACTTCTATATGTATCTCTTTACATGTAGGGATAGTATTTGTGAAATTTTTTTTTTTTTTTGAAACTATGTATTTAAAGAGACGACGATTATTTATAATAATCTGTTTCTCGTCTATGAATACGGTTTCCTAATTACTAGTTTTATTTTTATTAATTGTTTGAGAAGCGGATTTAACGTAACTTCTTGTGGGAGTTGTATTTGTAAAATATTTTGTTAGGGTAGATCATGAAGGAAATGGTGGATATTACTCATAATCTGTTTCTTCACTATGAATATGGTTTCCTAAGTTTCCACTGAGTAGGCGTAAATTAAAAGAAAAAGGTTTTAGATATTTACAATACAATTTTCTTTATTTGAACATAACTAAATAAAATTTCTTAACAAAATTACATTTTTTTTCAGCACATATTAAAAGACAGTTATTTTGCTTATTCTTATGATAATTACAAATATTTATATGTGTATTATTTTTTATATAAAGTTTTAATATTTGAACAGGTTATTATACTAAGTATACTTAATTTTAGTTCTTCAGATTAAAATAATTCTTTTAACCACTTTTCTTTTTCATGTCCTTTAACATATGATTTGATAGTTCTGTTTTTTATCCTCGATTTCAGATATTCTATAGATTGTCTTAGGGAAGAGATGCCATCATTCCATGATAATCCATGAAAATAATTAGTTAACCAATTATTAGTTCTTCTTTCTTTATTTGTCAGTTCAGAGTATTTATATGGAGATTGAATGAGAAATGTTTTAATCTTAAAATCATTATTATTATCATCTAAAACGCTGATTTCTTTTACAAATAATTTATTCGCAATATAAAAACCCACCCATCCACACACACACACACACACAACATTTAGTGAACCTCACAAAGGTTCACCCTGCAGTCGTGAGCATTTCTGAGCATTTGTGAGCATTTCATTGATGCTCAACTGTCATAAACACACTACTCCGTGAGCAATGCTCACAAAATGCTCATTTCATTGCTGCTCAACTGTCATAAACACACTACTAATTTGTTTAATTGATTCGTGTGTGATTGGAGAAAGCATAACTTTTTGATTTAATATTCTGTGCAATTTGTTCAGTACGAAAGAAAAAGTTTTCATCATATACGCAATAGATAAAGTATATTATAATGGATAGTAGTGAATATGTGGAATGCCCTTATGACAAGTGTCATGTTATTTTAAAAAAACGTATGCAAGTTCACCTGGTAAAATGTCGACGAAATCACTTACATGAACGTATAGTAACATGTCCATTCAACGTTACTCATATAATGAACAAGGCGGAATTAGACTTTCATGTAATAGTATGCACAGAACGTAAAACACTTGAACATTTTCGGAACGTTGAACAACCCGTTATTGAACAAACTGACGCTCCTACAATGCCTGCTTGTGAAAGCGAAGAAAATTGAGATGATGACGACACACCTTAGTATAATCCAACTGAATACCTTGACTAAAGCACCAGTTTTACGATCTATTCGAGGCGCTGCACCTTCTGAACGAAAGCAATTTCGAAAACAGGAGCGGTTGCGTTTGCTAGGAATTAATACCTAAATTCATACTAAAATTTACAACAAATCTAATTCTTGACTATATAATAATTATTAACAGATGCAGATGTGAGTAAAAGTTAAGACGAAAAGTCTTACCAATCCAAAAAATGTTATATTGAAATAATGAACAAAGCCCCTAAAAAATTATATATATGTATGTATATCTTGATTTAATATTACACAAAAAAGTTGCAAATAACTGTTCTTCAGATTTCCAAATCCGTATTTTGCTTTTGTGTATATATATAAATATAAATCTATATAATATATATATATATTCGAAAATTCTTTTATTCATTATTTGTTATGTGAGTTTATATATGAGCATATATACTATATACGAGAACTCAAATCTAAAATTAGGTGAAACAATAGGGCAATTTTCAGACAATAATTTCTTGAATAAAAAAGAAATGATGAGAATTTGTTTGCAAATAATTTTTACTGCCTGTAAATTTCATAAAAATATTTGATTTTTGTACTAAAAAGTCATTCGCAGATATTTTTTCATCTATTTGCTGCAATATTAATAATCTTTTGAGGGAATCAATGTCAATGACGCCTGTGATAAAGTCCACATTTTAATATTTTTTATTATTATTTATTTTTATTTCAATTGATATTTATCAGAATTACCTCACACTAATAACTTTGTATAGATTTTCAATTGGAGCTGTTTTCGGAACTACATTGATAAATTTTTCCTTCAAGTTGTGAATTATCGTCATGTCCTGAAGAACCTTCAAGTCAAGGAACATGACCTGATAAAGTGATACATCATATGAGGTGCCAAGACAGAATGGAATTTAAATAGCAACCTAATATTAGGTATGGCAATTGAATATATAAAAAAAAGAATATAATTAATAACAAAATATGTGTTGTCACCTTCACTGAGTCACATTGGCGGTTCCCAGAAAGGCGCCCTTAGTTTCCTAATTAAAACGTCAGCAAAGAAGAAATTTGTTTATATAAAACTTGTCTAACTTTGAAGGGAATTAAGACAGCACTAAAATATTTGCATGCTATTATCAGAAATAGTTTTCGTAGTCGTTTTTTAAATAAAAATATTAAATAGAAACGAAATGTTGTTAAATTATAGTTCACTTTTCTCAAAGAATATTTTTTGAAAATCTCTTCTATTTTCAAAACTGTTTGTACGACTATAAATAGAATTTTAGACACCTGAAATCATTATTACACATAAACATATCCTCCTTTTAGTGAGTTAAGTCTTACTTAAATTAAGTGACCGTAAATGTAAAATTATAAATCTAGTCACGTCAGCTGATTGCTTATATAGTACGTACAGTTTATGGATAAATGTAAATGTAGAACTCTAAATGCTGATCGTTTGCATTGTACGTAAAGCTTCTGAACAAGCTAAGCTAGCTGAAATGTCACGTTACCGCAAATGTCTCAATATATTTACAAGGTCACGTGACAGTTGTAGGCAGAGATGACATGTATTTAAGTTCACTAATGGAAGACGAATACTTCATATGTGTATGTACGGTTTAAGTGATGCCAAGGGGAAAATATCTGCAGAAGAAATTTAACTCATTTTGCAATATAAAAAAAACAAATATTATGACTGTCTGAAAAAAAAAATATACAAAACATAAAATTTTCAATGTCAATGTTACAGAAAACAAAAAGTTTGCAATTGGACAAGTTTCTTCAAGAATGATTGAATAGTTTGTGCAATTATCTAATTATATGTTTTTCAATTTGACATTTAAGGCTTTTAATGCTTCTGGAAAGGAACGAAAAAAAGTGTAACATCCATCGACCAGATGGATACTACCGTTGTTTTTAGGATATCAGCAGTGAGATTCAGTAGCTTTCAAAGCTTTGCGAAAAGGGCTTTAGGAGGTAACAGATATAATGGTTTGTAGTAACGCAGAAGTTATTCATAATTAATATTTCACATTTTTCTGACTTCCATTGATCATTAAAATATACTTTCGAAATACGAACCAAACTAATTCTACAATCGTTATCTATTGTCAAAGACAAAAAGCCAAGTTTTTGTTACCATATACATTTTAATTCTGAATTTAAAATAACATCTTAACCTGTCTTTCGATTGCAATTTATAAACTATGACCTGTGGTAATAAAGATTGTGGTAGGATAATCAGACACGCACATACTCAAGTATAAATCAGCAATTATTGTAGCGGAAACCCCATTTTATTGATATTAAATGACTAACAGTTCATTTCTTTTTTTTACGGCCGTATTCGCTGAGTGCAAAAAATTTCATTCCATAATTGTGTGCCGGTAGCTGAGATACTAAATTCCCCAGCATTGCCGCACATTTTATCCAGACAAATATGCAGTTGCAAGACACACACCACACAAACATTTTCTCGAACAACGTGAATACACACTTGTCTGCAAACTTGTTTATCTGCACAAAAGAACACCAAACAATATCAGATGATGACGTATATGCACAAAAAAAACTGTTGCATCAAGAAAGATTTCCAAGAGTTAACATGCCAAAGAGAAAATATTTGATTCCTAAAAGGGATTTCAAACAATTCGTATATGTAAGTTTTAATGAGAATGAATCTAATAGGCGAAACAAAGCTTTAAGGTACTGCTTGATGAACCTGGAGTTTGTGCAGCAACTGTACTGTGTTAATGTACAACTAAAAAGGTATGGCAATAACAATAATAGAACAATCGTATATAAAAAAAAATTAATTCCCTCCTAGTGAATAATATTTCTCCTCGTCAGTTTCCCCCTTTTTTTGCTTGGTTTTGTGCACTATGCCTTTGGATGGGAACTGAACCACATAAGCATTTCTCATGATTTCAGATTTTCCTTCAAATGTTAGAAAGAAATAATAGTGTTTACAATAATTCCCTGCAACAAAATTTATTTATAGAATATGGCCGTTTTTGGTTCCAATGGCGATAGTACACTTAAAATTATTTAAATACGACTTAGAATATTTCAAAACAAAACTTTACTAATAAAAGCATTTCCTCTGAAACAAAGATGTGAATTTCTTAATTATTAAACTTAATTTGTCTAATTTTTAGGATTTTCAAATCTTGTTTTCTTGTTTTATATTCACTGGAAACTGAAAGCGAGAAGAAAATGTGCTCACGATCCAAATTTCAGTGGGAAAAAAAAAATTCAGATTTTCTTAGCGATATACATAGCTGTGGATAAAGTCTGTTATGATAAGAATATTCTGATAATTATCAAGTGACGAAAAGTAAAGTTCTCTTTTAATATTAAGTATAATACTTTATGCAACAACTTTCGGAACATCCCCGTTGCATACACATTTTTCTGCACTGTGTTTACCCTGCATCATCGAATTTGTTGAAAACTCGCTCACTACCTCCACATGTAAGAGTTTTCATGATTTGCTCTTTCTACCTTTTACCCCATACCATCAAAGTCTGGTTATATTCGTCAAACTTTTTTGCAACACTGCAGTGACATAGAGTTTGTTATACGTATGTGTGTATTTTGCTAGCAACAGCAGCAGCAGTACCATCACATATCATTATATAGTATGGAGGCATAAACATGCAAACCACTACTACATTCGCATAATCTTGTAACTTGCAATTCCTTTTGCTTTCCAACCATTCCTCCCATACTACTATGACTGCGTATCTTAAACTGGTATTGGTGAATAAAATTTTATACGTGCTGCTTCAGCTGACAGCAGGATTTTTGCTGGCAATAACAACGCTACATACTCAAATGTGTTTACACACACACTTTTATAGAGAAATGTGACTGCAGCGGATATGTTTTTTAAGTTCCTCTATGCAGTTGCCTTAACATTTTCCTTTACGAGTATTACTTACATATTAATAAGAGCTTTGAACACCACTTGTATTTAAAATACATTCGAAGTTTAATTAATGAGTAAAAAAATTAAGAAGGTATTCCCCTTTCAAATACTATATATTATTTTATTTATTAATTTAAGTAAATAAAATTTCATGGACTGCTTGAAGATTTTATATTAATTTGACGTTGGGTAGTATAAAATGTCTTGTAAGATGTAAAATAAAATTTCTGCCGAAGTTCCCCTCAATTAGTAAAGTGATTTTCAGAAAATATTAATTTTAATATGTTGATAGTCTACTTGGAAATCTAGCAAACATTATAAAAATTTATTAATTTTAATTTTTCATGATGCATATTATATCTTCTGTCAGTAATTGGGCGCTGCAATGGGTATTATCTTACATCGATTTTTTTCATATTTATATGCACTAGTTTTTATTTTTATACGATATCTTTATTACCTAAAACCAGATTTTACATCGTTGATATGTGTCCACCCGCATGATACACACAGACGACAGCAATGAAAACTTTGCGGAAGATAGACTTACTATTGAAAGTATAAATTGAAAGAAAAGAATTGCAGTTGATGGGAACAACATGCGACTTGCAAATTTGTATATATATAAAAGAAATCGCTTGCTCTAGAGAATTCGTAATTGCGTTCTGTTTAGATTTTTCAGACACCTTCAACTATGTGCAAATAGACACCAATATCGCTATCTTTTGACTTAACCTAGTGTGTAACTTGTCAGAACAGAACTAGTCAGTTCTTCAAATGGCATATAATATTCTACAGTATATGACCTTCTATAATAAAGATAGAGGAAATTGGGTCTTACAGTCATTCGACAAGAGGAGTTTTTTAAACGGGCCCCATAAATTCCACCAACGGAAGTGTATTCCGATGGACGCCACCACAAAGTCCTTAACGCAAAACATATCAAAATTCTCCAGAAATTACCTTTGAAAGTAAGCTGATGTTACAACTCAATGTAGAGAATAGAGTAAAAGACTTCAATAAAGCTTTTTATACTTGCATTAAGGGCTGTGAGAAACATGAGCCTAACACCTTGGTCGTACTCAAACATTCGCTGAATTATTATCACTGGAACTTCTTAAAATATGTTCGCTTCGGCTTTGAATGTTACACGTTAAAGATCTGACTGGTACATACAATTACTTAAATTTATATATAGCCTTCTAATCCAACTGTTAACGGAACACTTTTGTGCAGCTAACTACAACTCCTAAAATTTTACCGATTCTCGTTCGATAAATTATGTAGAATTAAAATATATGCTAATAAAAATTATTTACTTGACCTTTTTTTTATTAAATTTATTTTATAATAATAATGATTACATTTTTTTTTTTAATTTCGTAGCACTATGTGGAATTATTTGTCCAGCCTTGCCACACTCTTTTGGACTTAAAATAATATTAATTAAAATTTCTTACTGTTAACCATTTTTTAAAATTATCTTTTAGTTTAACTTACTTCACTTAATTTTACATGATATGAATTTTAATTAATAATTATTCCGCCAAATCCGATGTTAAACTTACTCTACCAGCGGTGTATGATACAGGTTATAGAATTGTCGCTAAAACCGATTGGAAAATTCGCCTGCTTATTAGAGAAAAATATAAAAGTTGTAACTGCTTTGCGGGTGTTATTTATATAGTTTTTCTACAGACTTTCCTTTTTTTAGGCAAAAAATATATATGTATGTACATTTTTGTACATGAATCTATACACATACGTATAGAAATTTTTATGACCGCAAAGTACGAGCAATAACGCAACTGGAAATCGATATTAATAAAGTTTATGATTTGCAAATTTTTTTTTAAAGAATTTTTTTTTTCAGCATATGTAACATTCTTAAGTTACCACGGGCTATCGGATATAATGGCTGATACTTACGATTGGGATGACATAAAGAGACTAAAGCAACAAAATAGGAAATTTTTTTTTTTACTGAAAAAAACTAAAAACTAATTGAAACATTTTTTTAGGGAATAAATAAATTTTTATTCTAGAATAACATAATTTGCATAAGAAATGGAATTTAATGAAAAAAGTTTTATATGTTATTTGGCCGAAAATGTAATTTGGAAACTGAAAAATTCAAAGAATTATTTATTCTAAAATAAAGAATGCCTCGGCTAAGAAATTCATATGTGATGTAATGATAAATATAAATTAAATTTATATTTTAAGCAAAGTAGATTATTTATAGAATCTAAGAATATGTATTCAAATCTCAATTCCAAATGAATTGTTTACTGTATGCTCCTCGGCAGAATGTGCCACCTAATATTTACGTATGTACATTAGAGAATAAGCACATACACACATATTAATATGTATGAATATTTTAGGTTAATTTTTAACAATAATGCGAGTTTTCATGTATGTAGATACATATAGATATGTATATATTTGGATATATGTTATGTATGTACATATGTATGTGTTTGGTTATGTACATATGTACATATATACCAAAGTCATTGCTTGGTTCAAGGTTTTGTGTAGTATGTTAATTCGTACTTACATACGAGAATATATTTTTATATCAGCATCACACCCACAAATCCTTAAAACTATTCTTATTTTAGGCAAAACAAAATAACCAAAAGAAAATATATAACTTGCCGTATAACAAAGGTCAGAAATTATTACAAGTACACTAATTTATATACTTAAGAGTATGTGTCCATGCATATGTGTGTATATAAGTATGTCCATGCAAAGAAAACAAAGAAACAGGCAAAAGCGTACCCAAAAAATAAACGGTTGATATCATAATAAAAATTTTATTGAGTAAGTAAACAAAGAAAAAAGTATCAACAACACGATGTTGTGTTGTTGCAGAGTGCTAAACATCAAGAAGAGTGCGTAAAAGCGGCATTTATAACAACAAACACAAAGCAAGTTAATTTTATACATATTAATTCTCCTCAAAATAAATTGCTGTCGATAATTTTTGGCAACAATAAGAATTCTGAGAACTCACACATACAAAGTTTCAAAGAAATCACTTTTATTTTGTATACAGGTAGTACAGACGGGTGGAGGAAACGATTATATGTGGCTGCTGATAATTGTTTCATGGAAAGAGATTTTTGAAGATTATTCCTTAATTTAATGAATTTTTCAAAAAATTGTTTTTTTTTGCCCAGTATTCTAATATGAATTCATTATTTTTACTAGTTGTCAACACTAACACTTTCTCATAAAATTACCCCCGCACATGTAAATTCTAACTTGTTTGTAAATTTCACTGGTTAGACGTTGCTGCGGCTCGCTGTTCTGTTTCAGTGCTGCTTACTTCTTGGCATTGGCAGCATTTTGTTAAGTAGTATGTGTTTATTTTGAAAAGAGAACAAAAAAAAGCTTTGCTTTTTATACACACACAGAAACCCCTACCAATTCTTTGCAGTACTCCCTATCAGACTACTAAATACAGCAACATACATTCTAATACATGCATAAACGCTCACGCATACCTACTGACATTTTGGTGATTTTTGTTTCATCTAGTGAATGAATTGTGTTGTTGATTTTCTGTACGCTATTTAAATGTTTGTGTATTAGTGTAAGAACCAAAAAAATAAATAAATTATCAAACAAGCCACAGAGAAGCGTTGCTGCTGTCTGTGCATGGCGGTATATTTATTCTTTTTTAATAACGTTTTTGCCTTAGAGTATTTCAAAATTAACTCGCAACGCGTTAACACAACACTTATTGAGTGTATAACTGAATTAGAATTAATATAAAAAAAAAAAAATAAATAAATAAGAAAATACCTAGAACAATTTAAAAAATATTAACCTTGATCTTACAAAAGTGAAACAAAACAATTTTGAAATATTACATGCAAAATTCCTTTAAAAACGATCTCATTTAATTGTTTTAAATAAATGCCTTAAAAATTCTTTTAGTTTTGTTTAAAACGAAAGCAAATAAATAAAAGTATATGAATTTTTTTAAATAAAAAGTGCAATTTTTCGTAAATTAAAAAATTATTAAAATTAAAATAAAAAATATTTATAAACAGTGAAAATTGATAAAAAAAAAAATATACAAACATATAAAAATTTTAAACAAAATAACAAGACTAAAATCAATAAGAAAAAATTTTTTACAAAAAAAAAGAAGCATAAATTGCGTTTAATATTGTAATGAAGGCTTCAAGCTCTTAAAAAAAATCAGGATTATACAAAATGTTCTTAAATATTTTTAAAAAATATTCTGAATCGTAGAATCTACAATTACTTTATAATAAAATATATCAAAATTTTTATGCTTCAAATGAGAAAAAACAGGAATTAGAACAATTTTTAAAATCTACAAATTGCAATGGAATCTTTAATTAGTAAATAAAAAGATTTAATTTTAATTACAAAATAAAAAATAGATCACAATTTAAAAATAAATCGAAATTCTTTGACCGAAACTCGATTTTGAAGGTGTTGGAATAAACAAGTTTTCATGCATAATAAGAAGACATACATACATACATACATATGTATGCACATATGCACAGTTAAAAGACTCATCTATTTAAAAAACGATTCTAAAAATACTCCAACAATAATACTGTTATAATAAAATTTGTATACAGATGTACATACATATGTATTTCCAATTATAAATAATATTTTAATTCGAAAAAAATAAATGTATGATTGTACATAGAGACATACATACATACATATGTACTATATTATTTTACAAAGATCCCAAATAATATTTGTTAACAAAATATTGAAAATAAAACTTTAGGAAGCAAACACTCAAATAAAAAAGTAAATCCTAATAAACTAAAACAACAATATGTATGGTAAACACAAACGTACGTACATATAAAGGAAAGTAGACAAAAATCCTGTAATCAATTAACAAATATATAACTAAAAATTATTTTAACATAAAAAGCAAAAACAGGTTTTAAAAAATAAATTAAATTGTGTTGACTCGCCAAAAAAAAGTAAAAAACCCATATTTAGTTGGATGCTGCAAAAGTTTCTTTTACGGAATTTTCAAGCAACTTACAAAGTAAGTATCAGCTATATAGTATATATGAGAACCCTTCTGTTCAGTGGACTTACCCAAACTCAGCAAAGGAGTTACATGTACTGATTAATGATAAACAAAAAACATTTTATTAATTAATACTATTAGAACAGAGAATCCATTTAAGTTATTGTACAGCAATTGGATATTTAAACACATTGTATTAAAAATACGCAAAAAATATCGGAAAAATCTAATCAGAGATAGAAAATAAATTTATTTCAATTCCATATTTTATATGCAAGTATGTACATATACATACAAATGTATATGTATATACATACATATAAACACAACAACCTAGGGCAATATTGTTTAAAGTGGCATATAGTATGAGATTAAACGTAACATAGCTGTAAAAGCGTAAAGAACAATTTTCAAAAGTCAGCAAAGGAAAATAGCAACCATTGCAAATATTTTCTATTGCATAAAAACCTATAGTATATATATATATATATATAATTTTACACAAAGCGTCATCGAAAATGTTCAAATTATAAGAATAACTAACAACACTGACATTTAGGGTTGCCATACGCAGCATCGCGAATCGTGGAAATTATTAGTTTAAGTATGATTTTATAATGTCAATGCTCAACATTTTTTTTAAAAGTGAAACAAATTTATTTCAAAAATAATTAAATCTGATGAATTTTTAATATTCTGCTGGATGTTAGTATTTGCGAGCATTTGAGTAATTAAAATAAACATGCAAGCATTAAAAATATTTATTACATGAAATGAAATGTAAAAATTTTTTTCAACCGGCAATTTCGAAAAACCGATTTTAAAAGAGAGGAAAAATAACTCTCGCATGGTTAAGTACATACATTTACATGTATGTATGTATATGCAGCACCGAACTTACAAAAGATGAACCATACAAAATTATGCAGAACGAAACGCTATGTACTACTATAATTATGTACGCATGTACATATGTATCTCCCATTAATCACTGATATTTTAAAATGTTAAATGATGAGAAATATTCAAAAATTCGTATAAAACTTATGATTTACGAAAATGTATAATATTCATTAAAGAATAAATATATACATACATATATTAATTTGAACAGTACTTTTGCCTCATTAATAAAATAAAGACTGATACAACTGAGATATTATCTAGAATAACAAAAATGATATGCTCCCTTCTGAAAAATAACGCCTCACATTTAATTCAATACATTATATATCGATTAGATATTTCGAGTGTTAGACATATCCACGAGAAGATTTCCAGAAATTGGCATCCCTACTGTATATCCGCCTACTTACTATAAACAAAAAAACAAATTCGCATTATAATAACAACAATAGGTATGTATGTATGCCTGCACGTACCAGTTTATTCTAATTTAGTATAAAATTTCAAGTTTAACATGGAAAAATATTCTAAAAGCAACTGCAAAAAACTTTTGTATAACAAATTAAATATAAGTTTCTTATATCATTCAGTAAGACATCGCAAACCAATACAAATGCGTCACGTGTAAAATGTCAAGAAAAAAAATTAGCTCCTCTCATTCCAACGAACCCACAAAAAACTGAATACATCATTACGGAAAGAACGTTTCGATTTGTGTATGTGTCACTTATATATGTATGGCATGTGTACACATACTTACAAATATTTTATAAATACTCGTATGTGTTGAGAGCAAATACTCTCTCCCTCTCTATATATGGATATTCCCAAAAAATAACTTTCTCGGAGGAAACGTATTAAATGCAGACAATTACTTTTTCTTTTACAAATATTTAATTTTATGATTTTGTAGTTTTTTTTTTTTTAAATAAAAAGAGTTCAGGTAAAGCAGTTAACGCATCCACTCCAAAGCGAATGGTGATTAGATAATTAAATATATTATGCACATAATGTGCCATTATGTATTAACTAGTCCCGCGAAATTCACACATCCATTCGTAAGCATGTGGATATTCATATCTAGTGTGTTCATAAGACAAATATTCAATTTCTATGCCGTAATGCCTTGTCACATAGAATACTTCATACGTACACTTTGTACTCTCTCAACTGGCAAATAAATTGAACTACATAACCGTCCGTATCCAATCAATGGCTGGCCATTAAGTCTAAGTACTAACATTGAACAACTTTTAAGTTTTTGTATACGTTCAGTACCTTGACAAGTGGCATTCGGTTCTTTACTACATTTTTATTCTGCTTGATTCATGATTTTAAGTGTAAGAACACATATGTATGTATGTACATGCGTTTATAAGGTATTGGTTGTGGCAACCTTGTGAATTATTCGAATGGACTGATCCTTCAGACTTACAGGGTAATTATGAATTATTGTTTGTGACTGCTCCTTCAGTTTTACAGGGTAATTATGAATTATTCTGTGCCACTGGGCCTTCAGACTTACAGGGTAATTAGGAATTATTTTATGTGACTGGACCTTCAAACTTACATGCGTATTCTAAATTGGTGAACTAATACCGGGTCAATTCACGGCTACAACAAGTACTGCGAAAATAAGTGTACTCGTATATTATCAAATGTAAAAAAATGTTAAGAGCTCTGCTATCACTTTGCCTTGTATAAATGCGAATATGGTATTAATAAATTTTTATTTTTATTTTCTATTATAATTAAAATAATAGTAGTTCTTACGACTTAAAGCCGTAGCAACTGAAACATTCTGCAAACGAAAATTATATTCAATTTATATTCCTTGTTTACCCCACTGTTGATTATTAATAATCCGTTATTGGATACATTCTCTAATCACTCTATTTTTGCTCTGCTATCTTTTGATTATGGGAGAACTTTCAAGTATAAGTATCTCTAGTCTGTCTAAAAGTGCTGGTCCGAACATTCGTTACTTAATTGCATGCTAGTTAACGGTATTGATTCCTTATCAATTTCTAAATTTGAAAACAATAAGCTTAATTTGATATAGTATTATAGAAAACATTTCTTGGAAATTTCAATACAAGTAATAAATAAACAAGTACAAGTAAATTAAATACACAGTGTACATGTTTATTTTGATTTGCTATTTCTGTGAAATCTTTTAATAGAGAAACAGGTTTAATCGGAAAGCAAGTGCTACAAGAACGCCTTCCACAAATGTGTGGTGAGTTTAATATATATGTTATTTAATATAAATAATATCCGTATTTAGTTTAAATAACATGTACGAGTAAGAACGCAAAAGCATTTGAAAACAGTGGCGTATACGAGTAAATTATAAAATAAATGAATGCATGATAAATATTTTGCAACTCTTTATGGATGTGTGTATGTACATGTATATGTAAGTATTTATTTACACATGCTTGTACATATTTAGAAAATCTATTTTAATTATATAGTGACACCGCAAACTTGTTGTGACGTCAATTATTACGGATGCCAACAGTAATTATATACATTTAAATACATTTACAAGTTATAAATATCAAATCAAAAAGCTACATATCTTTTTGTTTAAGTTTGTAGGCTTACGTGAAGATTGCAGCTTAGCGCAGACCCTTATAAGTATCATAAAATTATCCCATCTCTCCATGCAAAGACTTACTCTCGTACACTTAAATAAATCAAAGTATGTACAAAGTTCAATTCGATAACTTTAATACACCTTCTCTGTAATTAATGCGTAATGGTCATGTTTGAGATCCAATGTACATGTTGAAGATGCACATATGTACATATATAAATAGATATATGTCCTGTATCACTTGTTTTTAAAATATGTTATTTAAAATTTTTATTTTTAAATCTTAATAAAGATTAAAAATAAAATATGTGTGTTATAATTAAAGCGTGACACACATTCTCTCAATGCCTGCCAAAATAAAATATCTATCAAAATACAAATGATCATAGTCGATAATAAAAATTTCTCGTATGTTTGATCGATTTTATTATCGGTTCCAAATTCATTGTCTAATTATAAGAGTTTTTAGATGTCACGTTTTTATTTTAGTTATCGAAATCATAAGTTTTTTTTAGGGTTTGCATCTTTGTGAAAAGTTATACGTACTAATATTTGTTAATGTTGCACATATAACTTCACGTCAGAAAAAGCATAGGACTTGTTAAAATTTATTAAAAGTGTTGATGAAATATTTTGATTTCATCACGGCATGAGCCGCTGGTTTTTTTCAGTGCATGTGTACAATTAATTATAATAATGAAAAAAGTCAGAAACATATTTCGAAACCGCAAAATACGAAGAAACAAAGTGTAAAATTATTTTAATACTAACAAATGTTGGAACTTTTTGCAAAAAATGAGCTTTTCTAACCACTTTTGTTTCTAAATAAAAACATAAAAATAAAGCGAAATAGTATGAATGCGAAATATTAATATGTATATAAAGGGTGTTCCAAGTAGACGATTATTTTGAGTAAACTTGTAGCTTGTCAACATAATTATACAAAAAAATTTAAATTTACTTAATACAACGTTGTTCATTGTCCATTGTCCATTGGTTATTTAGAAATCAAATCTCGCAGTGTAGTTTTCACAAACTATTAGATGAGGAAAATGTTCGCAAGAGTTGAAGAGTAGTTCAAAAATTAAATAAATTATTTCATTGATATTCATCCGTTATTATCGATAAACTATTCTCTTTATAACTGGATAAACATCAGATGATTTCGCGTACACTTTTCCTATATATCAATATTACCTGTCTTTTTGGAAAACCTCTTAGTAATACGAGCAATTCACCCAAAAAAAATGCTGAATTTGGAGTGAACTCAATTAAATTAAAAGTAATTTAATCATGTGCATGATTATTTAAATAATGTACAAAATACACACATAAATAAATATATAAGTATGCATTTATATGTGCTAAGCTTTACGTTTCAGTTTAAATTTAAGCATTCATTTTGGAAAAATATCCTCACTACGTGACACGTTTAAATAACCACTATAATTAACTGACTTGATAATTTTATTGTTGGAGTAGTTTATTGCAATAAATTTATTCAAATTTTATCTGCAATGTATTATAAACCATCAAATAATATTCTAATTCTACTTTACCACTGTCGACATCCGGCTGACAAGTTCAGGTAAAGTATATAAAGACTTTCTCGTATGTAGTCAAATATTGCAGTCAAAATAATCATACAACTTCAGTTTATGGATTTAATTGTAATTAAAATAAAGCAGATTTTAGCTCGGTAATTCAGATAATCAATTGGTGCTAATTCTCAGCGCGAATGTGTTAGCTTTTAGAACTTCATTACGTTTTCTAACAAAAAAAATTCCTTTATAGATTTTCAACGGATACGTACGAGTATAGAAGGTGCGATAAAAAAACCGTTATTTTCATATTTCGTGAGTTACGTATTTTCGATTTTGGATTTTTTTTTGTTTTTGTTGGTGCGCATGGCTGTTATATATATTGGCAATATCAGCAATTTTGGATTGTCAATTTTTTTTGACAGATAAAGTAGTCGGTTTTTGATATGCTCTTCGATTATTCAAGATTCATTCTTCGCATGGGCATCGCACGTCGTCAACGATTTGTTCAAAAAGGTCATGGGTGTATGGTCAATCATCCCAATGAAAACGTCCAGAAGAGGCAAGACCGAAATTAGGTCGCCAAGTTCGGTCAAATGTTAAGGTTTTCCTCAGTTTTTGCCCAAAAACAAAACTCTAATCATGCTTCAAACACCGTATACAATGAACTTGCCCCTCGCTGACTTTTTCCTCTTCAAAAAACTGCATACAGCAATGAAAGGAAAGCGTTTTGCTACGTTTGAAGTGATAAAAGAAAAATCAAAACAGGAGCTCTTGGCGTTACCAAAAAAATTGAGAAAATGCTGGCATCTGTGGGGGATTACTTTGAAGGAGAAAATGTAGTTATTGATAGAGATGTATATAAATACTTTTGGAAAAAAATTTAATTCCACATCCGAAAAGTGAAATAAAAAGAAATACATATGAGCCGATTACGTGGGGTTTCGGCTTTTAGAAATATAAAATGTTGAGATACACTAGATTTAATGATATACATATGTGTATTGGTTAATTGCAACATTATTTTATACTTGAAGACTTTACAGCCACATAGAGCTGCCAAGGATAATGTTAATATAAAAATGGTGGTAAAGTATTAATGGAATGTGAAAACCCCTGTAATGTCCACGGCTGCCATCATTCAATAATTTATTATTAAAAGCCGTTAAAAAGCGGTCTATATATAAATCTTCTCGTGGGTTTTTTTTATCTAGAGTGGGCGAATAATTTCATTCGACAATAATTGTGTTATAGAAAATTCTTCATAGAAATCCCCAGTGTGTATGTTTTAAAATTTAAAAAACAAATTCATTTAAATATACAAGAAAACAAGCTTTAAAGATTAAAATTTTAACAACCATCTCAAAACGTACTAACCAATTAACCAACTATTCCAAGGACAACTTTCTATTTATCTACTGCTTATGTACTTTCAGTGCTTTGAACTCAATCAAATATTTAATCTTCTAATTTCCGCACGAAAAGAAAAAATATATAAAAGTAAATGCGAGATAAGATTTGCTTTGCTTTAAAAAACAATTTTACTTGCTTGGCCTTGATAATTTCTAAAAGCAGCGCAAATGTCACATATTTTGGTTTAAGATTTTTGAAATACTAAACATTTAGATCAAATTTCAAAGATCCCTGAAAATATTTACCTAGAGCTAGTCACCCAGTTTGTAATAAAGGCTAGCCATGATTTCAATGTGTGAATTACAATATTGTTAATTTGTAGAAAAATATTATTTCTATATTTCATTTATAGTATTTATAGTCAAAAATTGCCTTTATTTGATTGTGTGCTTTTTAACTTTTGCTAATGCAGATAACCTGGAAAATCTCACCCAAATTTTCTCAGATCCACTGTAGACTTGAACCACTCTCAACTTTAACTGAATGGAAACTTAATTCAAATTAAAAAAATAAATATAACATTGATATATTTAAAAATTACTTAGCGTGAATAATTGCACATAAAATCATAAATGATTAGGATTATTAGCAAAACTATATTAAAATATCACTGTGTAAAGTAAAATGGTTATATATTCTCGGATCATTGCATAATATAAGCTCTATACTTATATACTACAAAGCTATTGGGGTAATTTTTGCAATGGGATATAACCAGACATTACTAAATCTCAAAATACTTGAGATTTACTTTTTAAAATTTTTTTTTTTTTTTTTTATTAAAGCTTTTTAATAACAAAAATATACTCATTTCCTCATTTCCTCATTTTATTTATTGATTAAAATATCATATTTAAAAACTTGGATATAGTTATTTGCGTCGTGTGGCATTTTTTCATTTATTTTAGTTACATTCCTAACAGATCAGTAATACTGATCTTGCATAACCAAAATCTTTTTAGCAATTCAACTCAACTGTATAACATAATGTTTTCAATTCAATGTTCTAACAAATTTATTTTAAAAGATACATACATATACAATAATTAAAACAACATTATATTACATATATTAAAGTAGCTGCAAATTATGCCAGGACCGAATGACGAATTTGTGGCCGCGAATATTTATCGGCAAGGATAACATTTATGTGAACGAAAAAGCAGCCAATAACAATGTCAGCGGAAATTTGTCATACACGCCAAACGTTGCAATACATTTTATTTTTGTTGCTTATGTGGTCAAACGACGAGAAATCAATTTTTATTTTCAGTTGTATTTCTTTAATTCTTTAATGTGGTTACATTATCAGCAATAGATTTTATCAAAATACTATTTTTTAATAAATCAAACAACAACCTGCTTTCCAGAAGCTGATTATGGAAAAATACATGTTTTTCTAAATTCAATGAATACATTTACAAAAAAATCCTTTTGCAAATATTTATTTTCACCAATATCGTTAAAAAAAAGAAAGTTCAGAATAAAAAAACACATTAAATTTAATTTAGGGAGTATTTTTGTATGTACTTGCGTATTTTTTTGCGCCGGACCCACTGTACTTTGAGATTAATTATACAATGCGTTGTTAGAATAGTTATATGTATGTGTGTATGTGTAAGCTTTCTTATTTCTTTGTCTACTGTACTCTATGCCTTAATTCAAATTTATCATAAAATTTATTATGTATTTAAAAAACATAACAGCCATCTCTGTCCCACTTACATACAATTCAGAATGCGTGTTTGATTTTGAAATAAAATAAAAACAAATTAAAATGTTATTGGTATCTACATACATACTTAAATGCATTCACACATGCATACATATTTTTTTACCCGATTGTGTTGTTCGTGTGTATGTATAGCATTTTTGCAAGTTCAAGGATAACTGCTCTGCTTTTTTCTTCTCTTTGCGTTAGTAAGTGCATGCAGTTTTGTATTGGCGTCTGTTTTCATTTTTATTTTGTTGTCTTTTTCTGCTTTATTTATTCCATTTTTTTTCAATTTATTTCATAATGATGACCATGACTTTGACTTGTAAACAAGGTATATATGTATGTATGTACATATATTCTATACTATATATATATAAACACGTAATGCTCATATATTTATTTATATGTGTATATGTGTATATATGTAAATGTTTTCTATCACATGAATAGACGTCTGAAAAGAAGGAATGCCTACAAAATTACAAATTTTTTTTAATTTGAAATAACCGATATGTGCATATGCATGTGTGTGTGTACTTGCCCATGCATGCTTGTACTTATTTAAAAGCTACATATGTATGTATTAAAGCCTATTAGGGGCGTACATATGTATTTCAAATGACTTGACTTGACATAATCACCTTTTTCGTTCATTAACCTCTGTTGCTGAATTGCTACTTTTGCTTACAATCCTTTTTGTACAAACAACTGCGTTTAATTAGTTACCAATAACTGCTCGTTTAAGTTCTCAAAAAAATTATTTATAAAATTACTCTCATTGTTTGCCAGCATGTTTCTGAACTCTCGCAAGGTTAATTCGTTTCACTACTAGTGAAATAAATACAAATATGTATGTATAAATGTGTGTACGTATGAAAAGAATTATTGACACTCTTTTTAATTACTGTGTACGTATGAAAAGAATTGGTGACACTCCTTTTAATTACTTTTCATTGATCTCCACTTTGCATTTTTTGTTTTTTTAATTTTTCTATTCAATATTTTTGTTATCTAATTGTTGATACTGTATTATATATGTATGTACATAAACTTCAATTCGAAAAATTATTTAATGTAAATTATGCATAAGATTTAGGGCAATTAATGAATGCCCATAATTACCTCCATTACGTACCACACAAATAATTACTTAAAAATTTGTTAAATTTGAATATGGTAATTAACTTGACTAAACTTTAATACTATTATTTGCATAATGCGGCAAATTCTTAACAATTAAAAATCTCTTAGCTTTCTTGTTCAAACTTAGCGCGTTATTTACTTAAATTCTATTTTGACAACAAAATTCTTTAATTTTATTTTTCGGATCTTGGTATTTTTTCAATATAATAAAAATCCGAAGAAAAACTCAGAAACTTGTCATTTACAAAGTTTTTTCCAATATAGCTGTTATCCTTATTCTAGAGATACTCATTTATATTACACTTCCATTTAAACAAATGAGAAGCTTTAAGATCAATTTGTGTAAATGATTCCTTGGAAAATTGGTGCTTGAACGTGTGTTTATGTTTACTTTAAAATATACATATGTACATAAGTACGCATATTTACATACAAACACTTGCCGGTATTTATGTACATATATCCATTTTACGAATTCCTTAGTTAAAATGTAAAATATCAGTCTAATAATGATCGCCCTTAACCTTACGCAAAAGAAACAAACTCACGCTGTTTTCGTTCTTGTTTACTTACTTGAACAAGTTTCTGAATTTAGCAATTTATTATTTTAGCCTACCACATTAAATTTTGTGTTAGACAGGGAACAAAGAAATTATTTGACAGACACCGCAACGTTTCTATCATCAATTCTTGTGCAAAGAATGAAAATAAAAATGAAAAAGAAAACAAACAAGAAATAATATTTGTGTGGATGTGTGCATACATACATACATATGTATGTACGTACATGGGATTGTATATATGCATATGGATGTGTAGAATGGCTGAATTTACCAAAATAATTTCTAAAATGTAATAAAAATTTTGCTATTCTCTATTTAACAATTAATATCAATTAATTAAGATAATTCTAAGCATGATATGCTGTACATTATTTTAAATAATTATTAATTATATACGTATGTATATATAAATATGTAAATACATCTTTCTTATTTTGCTGAAGTAGTTAATAACTTTATCACTAACAAATGTCGAAGTTCATGGATTCGATCCCAACTTTACTTGTCATGAAGTAAATGAAGTATAGTGAATTTTTTTGAAAGTGTTACATCTCATATGTTAATTGTTGTTGGTATGATTAAGTTATGGATTTATACTTATAGGATTTGTGGAAAGAATTAATAAAAGCTTAAAAGCATATGAGAAAGAATATGCCATGAGTGAAGGTATATAATAGCAAAAGCATCATATCTATTTAATATATTTCTCTTGGTTGCTGCTTAAAGTGAGCTAAAAGAATATATGCATGTATGTGTATCTCTAATATATTTTTATCTGTGCATGTGTATAATATAGAAATACATAAGTCCTCCCCTTTTGGAAACTTAGGGACAAAATTTCATATAAATACGTTTTTACAGTCAAAATTGAAAACAACATTTAAATAAAGAAATTTTGAAATAATTCGCTAATGAAGTAGCAAAAAATTTATTAGCTCTTCTATCAGTAATTATGGGCAAAGTCTTATAGTAGACATTATTTAGTGGGTAAAATAATTATGATGTATAAATCGGCTCAAATAAGTTTGAAAAGTATTGAAATGTATTATTCTCTTTTGGGAAACAATTTGTTCTTGTTTTTTTATTATCAGAAGAGAAATTTAGCGTTTAGTGTTTCGATATAATTTCTTTGAAATTTTTATTTTTATATAATAATTAATAAAATAATAAATTTTTTAAATACATATGTACACACGTCATATGTATGTACGTAAGTATCTTTCCGACATCTCCATGATGCTTGATACCCATATTATTTTTAATTGAAATAACTAATTTTTTTTAAGTTGTGGATTCGAAATTGTAGTCGGCAGGATATCTGCATAAACATATCCATACATATACACATATGTACATATACATATTCACTTATGGATGCATGCATATGTATAAATACATACATATGTATGTATGTAATCGTATATACTTCATAATTATTTTGCCTTTAAGACCATAACGACGCTATTGTGGAATTTGGTAAAAAACAAAATGAAAACATTAAATATTATATTTCTTAAATTTTTACGACGGTTTTGAACGATGGCGTTGATCCGTTCACTGACCCTTTCTTTCTGGTATTGTTTTATTTGTTGTTAAGTTTTCGTTCTTTTGTGGTCGTTGCTCTCGAAGCGTCTTATTACTTACAGTTTTTACTGTGTGCTCAAAAAAAAATTACATACATTCAGTTACACTATTGTCCGAATGCATTTGGACTTTCATGTACAGTATGTTCATTCATTTATATAGATACATATGTATGTATATACTAAGCTAATTATAGTTATATTGTTATGTCATTAACAAGACACGTAAATACACACAAACATACATACTCGGATGTGTATGTTATCTCAAATTTTATTGCATCTAATTGATGTAAGTTCATATGTTTACATACATACATACACACATATGTATATGTAGGTGGATACGTTTACTAAATAATTTTCTATAATCCTTATTCATTTTTTTAAATTGCATACTTAAAGGGTCTAAACGTGATTTAAGTGATAGAAATGATTATTTCCCAGTCGGACATAAATAGGGAACTCCTTCTCTTCTTTACACTCCCAATGTTTAGCGAATAAATATATACTACATGTTATTTTAAGCTTAACATTTAACGATCATTATTAACTCATCTTATTTAGTTGTTTGGCTAAGAAATAAAATGTTAGAGAGTAAACACACATTAAACTATTAAACCATTCAGAGTCTGTCAATGATTTAAAAAATAAATATGTATGTATATCTACAAACATCCGTCACTACTTATTTACTTACACGTGTACGTGCACCATACTGATCCACACTACTGGCAGCAGCAGCTGCAGAGCAGTAGCAAATTATATCTCATACATACACTATAAGTTTATAAATGAGAAAGCTTCATGAGAAATAAAAAGAAGCAGTAGCAAAAGCAGCCTTTCATAGATGTGTAACTTAAGAATGTGTGAGTGCGTATACACTATATCCATCCATAGGTATATGAATACGTTGAACGCCCGTCTTCTACCCTCGTGTTTTTTTTACAGTAAAGACAACAACAAAACAAAGCAAACTCCTCTCACATAGAACACAATTGTGCCCATTCTACGACACAGAGAAAGAAAAAACAAAACAAAAATTAAGAACGAGCGCACAGCAAAAACAGCTTTGAACTTGAACTACACGTGGAGGCAGTGCAAGAGTTTTCGACATACGCTCGACTCGAGTCGTTAGATTGCACGACGAGGAAACGACGAAACAGTCAGTCTACTACAAGAATAAGTTGTTTTTTTTTGCATGCACAACCGACAAAAACAGGCAAGTGCACAAGTAAGGCATATACATAGGTGTACATATTTATTTTGCAAGGTAATCGCGAAATTTCATGAAACTACAAACATGCACATAATGCCAACATATGTATGTATGTACATCAATAGGCAACTTTTTTAGTTTTCAAAATTGATTATATTTGATGTGTGAACACGTATGTACCATGTCCATGTGTATGCTACGATGTGTCAAACTCAGCTGATTTACACAAAGTGCAAATAATTTCTACTTACATATGAACATAAATATCTATTGACATACATACATATATATTTCAAAAGATAAAGAATTAAAGTAAAAAATTGAAAAAACATAAGAATAATTTTTTAAAAAGCCATAAAAAGATTCATACATAACATATGTAGATGTAGGTACATACATACATATATACTTGCATATATGTACATATACAATTCTTTTCGAAAATCTACTCTAAATTTATGGAGAAAGGACGGACAAGGAAATAAATTAAATATTATAAATTATTTGGTATAGCAAGATATCGTAATAAGGCTCCATGTGTTTTATCAGTAAGCTTGTAAAAACAATTTTGCTCTCCATGAAAATGGGCCTACCCGCCCGTAGTAGTAACATCAATTGTTAGTGATATTGATTTCGCATTCCTGTATGAAGTTTACATAAAAATAAGTTTATAAGTGTGTGCATGCACATCAGTATACAATGTTGGCAAATTGAAAACAGCAAATTGCTGAAAGAAAAAATAATTGTTGCTGTGAGGTGAGGACACTCTATATGGAAACCGCCTTGTTCATGAATTTTCAAATTAAGGCAGGCCAGTGTAGCAACAACAACAACCACATTAGCATGTTGTTCATGTTAGCTTCAATATATGACACAGGGTGGTTCATTTCATTTATTGGATTTTCGTGTTTTTATGTAATACACATTTGTTTATGTACATACATATGTATGCAAATCGCATACATCCCTTTCTATGTACTACATACATACATATGTATGTTGTATTTACATCCATTTTTGTTAGTAAAATAAATTTGAATCATATTTATATACTTTAAGCATTGGAAAATATGTAAATATGTACATATTTATGTCCATACATACATATGTACGTACTTATGTGCATACTCGTACATACATATGTGTGTATTCACATAGTGGCGAAAAAATGACCATGCATTTCGAATAAACAGGTTTATGTATGTATGTATGATTCAAATCAGAACTGCAGATTGTTTCTAAATTGAACTGATGTTATGAATCGTTTTCTTCGTTAGATAGGACTCATGATTGTAGGATAACCCGGTAGAGGCGACAGTAAAACAAATCTCCCATTTCATGTTACAGTTATTAGAGTTATTTGGTATGCACTATGTCTCACGGTACCGTTTTTTACATTTTTTTTTAGTAGACATGCGAACACATGTTCGAGTGGATATAGCATTGCTAGTTCATCATGACAAACGAAATGTGAAGTTATACGAAAGCTCTATAAAATTCCGATTATGCATATTTACGATTAATATAAAACCGAGCTACTGTGTGATGATATCAATGCTGCCCATTCCTAATATTTACTAAAATGAGTTATTTATTTTTTTTATTTGCTTTATTAGATACTTTTGTCTTAATCACAAAATTAAACTATTACGTCTACAGGAATAAATAATTTAGCTTACTATGAAAGCATGAGTACGTTCTAATTTTAAAAACTACGTAACAATAATACAAATTCTAAAATATTTTCGTTAATATTTGCAATTATATTGAAATTTTTCTGATATCTATAAAATATTATTACCATATTCTTTTGAATAAACAATATTACGTTTTAAAAACAATAGTGTGGTATGAAGAAATTGAAAACTTTAAAATTTAGACTATGAGTATTGTATTATAACTATAAGTAATAAGTATTATATATAACTTATTGGCCATGTATGTGTGTATGTATGTATGTATATACAAGAAAACGACTTATAAAAAAGTCTATATTTTCATAGAGTTTAACAAATCCTGTGATAGACTGTCGAATGGAAAATTTTGTTAAATACACTAGACTCAGTAAGTGTAACAGGGCAGTGCTAAAAACTATTTAAAAACTGTATCTTGAGGGGAAACTACTTTGTTAAAATATATGTACATACATATAATAAAATTAGCAATGAAACCTCTCTCGACTGCGATGTACCACATTCTTATATATGTATATATTTTATTCGCAAACGAAAAAATAAAACTACTAATGGGAAGCAGAAACTTTTCCCATACAGATGATATGGCATCAACAGTTACGAAGAAGAATTTAAATGCAGCAAGTATGGAACTGCAATAGAAACTTGTCGAAGCTACTAGAGCCACTTAGGTAATGCACATTTCGATACGAGTATACGAACACGATAACAAAAACTGTAATTCTCATTACAATACAGACAAATGCACTAAATAAATAATAATTACCTGAAATATTCAAATGGAATATACATATAGATGATGTGAGAAAAAAAATTGGGAAAAGGGGGCTCTTTGTGACATGAACTAAGTAACTGCTCAAACAAGCAGTTATTAAAAAAGGAGTACTGGCTTGTGATAGAATCGCACATAACGCATTTCGTAAAGGTTTAGCGAAATAGTAAGTACCCCAGCAGTCACAAAAACCAATATTAAAAATATTAAAAATATCCGAAATATATTGATCAAACCAAAATTGTGGCAAATAATAATAGTACAATGACTAGATATCCATATAGTGTAAAACAATATAAAAAAATTAGACGTAAAAAGGATATGCAATACCCTACTAGCAACCCAATTCAACAATGACATAAGATATCTACATAGAATTGCTAATAATTATCAAATAAGACAAAACGCTCAAGGAGGGGGATCGAGCACATATATTTAAGAATTGCATTAAGCTGCTAATATAAAGTCATGAAAAAAATATTCAAACAAGATTTAGGAAGCAGCAAGCCCAAAGTACTTAATAATATAATATTTAAAATACAAATGATTTGTTGATATATGAACATATATATAATTTTAGAGATAATCAGATTTCACGTACGTATATATACATATATATTTATTTATATATATAAAATAATAATTATAAACATTTACATTTACCCAATAAGACATCGCAAGGTTACTGATGTTAAAAATATATTGCCATTTGCTGAATAATGAAATAAAAAAATAAATAAATAATAAATAATACATAATATAACTACTACATACATAAATAATAAAAATAAACACGAAGTATATAAAACGAAAAAAGAATTTTAAATGGAATTTCCCGCTTTTCTGTTATTATGAAGCCATGCAGATATTTTCGGTGTATTTATTTTTCTGAACAAAATAGGGACCATCCTAATACACACACATATGTGTATATGTACAAGCATACATACATACATATTTTTATATATATTTATAACCAATTTTAAAAAAGAGAATTAACTAATTAATTTCTATTTCATATAAAAACGTATTTCATATTAGTAAAATAAAACTAAAATATAATTACAAAGCTGGTATTTAAAATAGTAAGCACGGTACATATACATTTACATACATATGTATGTATGAACTTATTACGTATTAAAACTGTAGGCCAATAACAATTCGTTGAACAGCCAAGTAAAATAAAGTAAATAAAGTTGTTTGTGACCTAAGCCAACGGATGGATGAATAATTTATTATTTTCACAAGCATTATATGAAAAGCACAACAAAAGCTGCTTTCTAATAATAAAAACAACAAAAAACTTTTCTTTCAGATTGTGACGATCTTCATTATAATTTACATCGATGTACATACATATGTATGTAAGTGTGTGTAGACACACAGCTTTGTGCTTTCTTACTGTTTACGATTTCCGACTTAAGGCAACATTTAAAAAATAATCTACTTTTTCTAGCCTATTTATAAATTTTATAAAAATATGTATGTCTGTATATGGATGCTCTTCCTCCCATACATATATACTCATATGAGTGAAGAAATGCAAACACGCGCGTACATACACTCCCATACCGATGTGGAACGTATATGTTTACACTGTGTGTATGCATCCATATTCATGTGACTATGTGTTTGTAAAATATACTGTATATACACACTCATGAAAGAGTGAGCATTACCTGCGTTAGTACTTTCGATTTGGTGTTCTTATTAAAAGCTTTGTTGTAAAGAAAAAAAAGAGAAAAAAATTGTTTGTACTTTATTTACAGATGTTCATATACATATATATATGTATGTATGAACGCATTGTGTGTATGATTAAAGCTGTATGTTTAGTATGTATAATATGAATTCTTTCTGCATAAAAATAGCTTTTAATACAAAACAGTACAATTCATGTATGTATATATGTACATTTATATTCACGCAAACACATATATGGTCAGAAGTATGTACATAACCACATCCAAAAATATATACATACATATATACATACATTCATATATGCACATCCATACATACTCGCATATAATATATATGCATACATACCTACACACATCCAGGCATACATACGTATATGTATATGTAAAATATATTGCGCTGTCCCACAAAGAAACTTTGTTTAGCTCGAGAAAATTTACTGAGTACATAAATCGGAAATAAGATAATAATATTCTAGAGTACAAAAAGAATAATTTTTTTATATTCAATAAAACAGAGATCACTCGATATATACATATATATTTATGTATGTATGTAAGACTGTGTGATCATCGTTTAAGAGAATCTCATATACATACATACAGACATACATAGTATATAGCTATGTTCTTATTAATTTAATAAAAATCTCAGAGTCTACAGCACTGTTACTAGTAATTAATTCAATCTAAAGTTGATAAACTTTTTTCCCCCTTCAATCATTAACATCGGATATTAGCCAAATATCCCAGTTTAGGTCAAAAGTTCGTAGAATATGAAACAGGACAAAGCGGAGACTAGTAGAAACCAGACAGACACACATACTCTTCGAAATATATTTAATTGGTTTTGGTCTTTACTTAAGCGGATAATGGGTCCAGTTAACTTGTGACAGTTGTTCTAGTATTAAATCGGCAGTCAATCTGCCCATATACATACACACATATCTACATACACATGTATGTATATACACAATTACATTTAACAAGAAATCCCTACATAATTTTGTACGTGGTTTGCGTTTGTTTTAAGTTGATTTTGTTACATATGTGTGAAAAATTAAAGTGAAAGGACATCTACTATATCGGGTGTAATAATTATCGTTACCCTGAAATATGTATATGGATGTATTTGTATACACATATATGTACATACAAATTTAATACGCAGCATTCGCTTATTTGGGAGTATATACATATGTACTCCATTAAAAAGGTAACTGCAATAAAGATAATATAAAATCGGTATGTACCGATATTGTTGCAAAAATTCTCGTTTGTTTCTTGAAAGTTTGTAGATAAAAATAACAAGTTGAAGACCACGAAGATGAAATTTGACGTGCTTTATAAATACATATGTACATATACATACATACATACATTATTTTTTATACATTGAAGCATAATGTATTTTTAAGCAAATTTACAATCATAGAAATTAATGTAGTATAAATATATAAAATAAAAGTTAAAAAAACAAATTTTTTTTACTCACATTCTTTATTTAGCTGTGTATTTTACAATTTATTACGGTTAATTGAATTTGATTTAAATATTTTGGAGTCGGGAGCCGTTCTGTATATAAATCTATTGGCAATATTTTTAAAAATTTACCTTATTTTCTCGAGATTTTCTCATAATATAAAACTTTATTTAAAATAAAGCTTTTAATGCAAAGATGGAAAACATAAACTTCTTACATACATATGTATTTTAAATAAATAAATACATACATATATACATGCATACATTTATACGTATACGTTTAAAAAAGCAATATTTTCATCCAAAAAATTGCTAATTTTTGTATTTTTAATTTCATTACTGTTGTCAGCAATTTGTATATTGACTACAAAAATTACGTAAACCAATTAAAATAATATTAGGAAATTTATAGAAATTGTGAAATTCAATTTCAATATGTATGTACATACTTACATATGTATTATTCAAAATATAAAATTTGTTTTGTTTTCAATATTGTTGCTTTGCCATCTAAATTTACCAAACAAGTTATAAATATGGGAGCAGTAGCTTCTGTTGGCTCAAATTGTTAAACGTATCTCATCCATTTTTATTGCGTATGAAGGTGGCGAAAAGTATTACTGGATGCTAAAGTGTGGTCATGCATAATTTTGAACATTATTTGAAAAGTATTGCACTGAACAGTGCAGACAGAATTTGCACAAATATACATATACATACATATGTATATATTTAACAATCTCTTCTTTTCAATGCAGTTAAGTTTATTATCAGCATTATTTTTTAAGTAAAAATATGTCTTTTTCATTCTATGTGTATATGTAGCATTTTCTTAAACGAGTCCAATTTAAAATTTTGTTTACATCTAAATTTTAGTTCATTGAGCTTTGAAACATTACAAAATATATGCATACATACATATGTGTATGTACGTACATACATACATACATTCATTGTAATAAACATCTAGACGAAATCTACTTGTAAACAGAAGTAGATATGCATGTACAATCCTATATACATACATATGTATGTGTGGATGTGTGTACATTTGTGAATACATTTAATGAAGCTTTACTTCATTATGTGGAGCTTTAACGTCCACGATATGTTTAAAACTTAAACATTTTTACCGGAAATTTTTAAAAAAAAGACTTTTTGGATTATTTTTTGTACGCGGCTAGTACATTTTGACATATAGTACACACACACACATATATATATATATATATAAATATTTGTACATATATGCATGTATGTCTATAAGTCTGTAAGAATGCATGTACATACATATGTACGTATAAATGTCAGTACTTATTGTAAAGTGCTGGATGAAAGACAATCATTTATTAAAGTACAAAACCAAAAAAAAAAAACCAAAAAAAAATTCAACTTATTTATTTGTTAACAACAATACTATGAAAATTGAAATAATGAAATCATTGAAAAAGCACTACGTATTCATTTATTTCATTTTAAGTTTTATACATACATACATATATTTTTTCTGAGGAAACAACAAAAATGCTGGTGGCAGCAGTGAATTTAACAAGGGGTTCAATGACCCTTTTAACGATGAACACGTAAATATTAAACTGTGTATATATGCAGTATGTCTGGCATTGCCCAAAAAGTGATACACAAACACTTTGCTTCATTATGAAAGCACTTAGTCAAGGAAAGTACAAGACAAAGTGTATAGAGCTGAAAAATTGTATACCTATGATTACATACATACATACATACATATGTATGTATGTAATCAAAAAGTTCAAACATGCGTAATATACATACATATATACATATACTACATACATAATAAGCACACATACTGACATACATACTATCTGTATGTAATAAAAACAAAGCTTAGTACTTAAGAGGAATCACCTCAACGGTGTTCACTTATGAATAAACGATCTTAAGTCAATTAAAATAAAATATGACGCCAGCCTAATTTCGAGAACTTGTAGGCGTGTAACTACATAATTTTAAAATAAAGTGAAGGATGAATGGATGGGTTAAATATTATAATAAAGTAAGATGATACGTAGTATTTGAGCATGTGGTTTTCGCAGGTAATTGAAAAGCGCACAAACAAATAAGCTTTACTAAATAGAATGTCTTTTTTTCGAAAGCAAATAATCGAATAACAAACAGAGAAAAGAATTCAAAAAACTGAAGTATATAAATTACACTTGCAAACATAAATACATACAGACAGACATTCATATGTATGTATGTATATATGCAGGTATGTAAGTTGACCAGAGTACGTACGCTTGTACTTAGACCTTTGCAGTTAATTGTGTTATCGAAAGAAAAAGAGATTAAATTTAATTTATTTAAAGCTATGCTATATGTATGCACATATGTATGCATTTACATATGTATGTATGTATACATATGTACGAGGTGTGATCAAAAAATAACCGTTGTTTTCATAGTAGACTCTCCAAACGCCACAGTCAACATTTCAATTGTCCTTGTACATTTTAATTTATTCCCTACAAAAAACCTAATACAGTTTCTCTGATCCAAATAACGGTTCCGTTTTTATATATGTATGTACATATGTCAAGTTATTTACAGGGTGCAGGCGCGAGTGTGTGGTTAACACTCAGCCATATAAAATTTATAATACTGCATAACGCAAAGTACGATTTCTACAAATATTTATTAATTATTTCCACTTTTGAATGTTACACTATAAACTTTATTTTCAGTAACTATGCACACATATGTATGTACACACGCACATACATTTGTTTTAATTAAATTGTTTTTAATATTCCAGGAGAAATATTTAATTTTTTAAAGTAGTGGACAATAGAAACAGATTTTAAGAACCGAAGAAGATCAAAGAAATGCAAGAATGCCAAATTAATTTAAAAAAAATGCTTCAAAAGTTTGAAAAAGCTTTATAAAGGTGTTGAAAATTTCAATTTCAATAATTTTATTTACCTACAGTAGTGTTACGATTTAACAAACATTCGATTTATTGAACAGCACATTTAACTAGCACTAATATCTTTTCTACTCGGAATTTGCAATAAATTCTTACTAAAAAATTACTAAAATAGATTTAAAAAACGTATCGTTAATTCCATTCTTTTGACAGTTTTATGTGATGACATTTTAGAGTCAGCTGGGTGGATTACGTTATACTGCAAATTTCAAATTGAGTGAAAGAAATGAGTTGATTGTTCTTAAAAATGAATTTAAAATTATCGATGATCCTTACCGTTTCTTATGTGTATTAAACCAAATTAAAAATAAAACTACTTATAAAAGAAAAAATTCTTATGAAACATAATTCATGTCCTTCAATTAAAAAATGTGTGAATGGTAGAAATCCTTGGAAATAGAATTTGTTTTGAAATGTACTTACGGGATTTTAGTCATAGCAAAAATTGAAATTGGGAGCATGCTATAACAAACCTGGCAACCTTCAGTTCAAATATCGCAAACTAACGGTACATGCATGTTTGTAAGTTTTTTTTTTAATTTTACAACTTCCCCAGTTTCTCTCTCTAGCGCTCTCTTGATCATTACCGTACTCTTCTTATCCACTTACATGTGAAGCCAAACCTTAAAAAAACAAGTTATTTGTTATAAAGTGTTTGGGAAATCCCAACATTGTAACGGTTTTGTATATTAATGGGACCGATTAATAGTCATTAAATCGAGACAAAATACAATTAAAAAAAGCAAAGTGGAGATGAATAAACGACACGAGTTCGCGAAACAGCACATGATGCAAACGATTTTTGGTTATATTTAATTTCTAGAAACGACTCCAAGTTTAATATACTTATGTGTATACATATGTACATACATATACATATATATGTATATATTTTATGTACATTTATATGTGGATGCGAAAGTAAACAAAAAGTTTGGAGCAACCCCGCTACAGCGATGGCAACGCAAATTTGTTAAGCAACTGTAAAGCACGGGCAGCGCTGTGTCATAGTTTGTTCATCCATGTTTACTGCTGCAATATGAAATCTCTTTTTCGATAGAAACATGTTTCGTTTTGTTTACAGTAACCTTTATAAAGTATTCCGCTGATAAGATATGTATGTATGTCTCCCTCGCCAATCGGAATTCCTGCAGGATAACGATCCTAAATATGCATGAAATGAATGCGAGTGCAAACTTATAGCATGAGTTGGAGCAATGTGAAAGAAAAAATAAATTGTTAGCAGCTACTTGAACATCATACTTCTTTAATTGGAATTTTGTTCATTCATATCATTAATAATGAGAAGGTTCAATTAAATTAAAATAAGGGTAATAATTACCTATTATTAGGTCGAAACTAATTGTGATTTATCACTTCTAAAAAGAATTTTAGTAGATGAATGGAATTCCATTGGCGCAGTTGTGACCGAAGACTTGTATTCTTAAATGCCAAGAAGTGCCGAAGCTGTAACAAATTTCAAAGGTGTGACAAGAACAAAGCAAAGTTCTGAAGGTCCACATGTATTCTTACATATATTTTTTTTTCTGAAGTTGGATCAAATCATGTATTATGACTTAAGTTTGTTTTTTAAATAAATATGTATGTATGTATATGTTTAATAAAAAAATATAATGAATGCAGTTAAAATGCAAAAACTCATTATATTTTTCAATGTGCATGCACATATAGACTTTAGTAGGCTACTGTACATAAGTTTGTTGGTATTAATGTATTGCCTTTATTGAACTTTTGTTTTTTGCCTAAACTTTATTTTCAGATGTTTGCTTTTTCAATTTACAGAAATCACCGTTTCATTAAACATATAGGAACTACAAATAAGTTATTACATACATACACACATACATACGTAGTAATGTTATATTACTTTACATTCAGCAAAAATTACTACTCTTCAGAGTGTACTTTTAAATCAGAAAGTAAATAATCAATTTAATTTTTAGTATTTTGAATTGACAAGCCAAATGTTTCGCAATTTGAAATTTTTTTTTTTTTTTTTGTAATTAAGTTTTTTTTATGATAACTGCACAATATTGAATTTAACTAATTTCTCTAGTTAGTAGTGGTTAGTAGTGGATATTTAATGTAACAGATGTAAGTATGTGTGTATGCATTTAGAGATGGATATATTGATAATCTTATATTAGAATTACTTAAGGCCAGTTTTCTTTGCTACTCGTGTTGCAACGCAAAGTTATCTCTAATAAGTATACACAGTACATTCCGCTTATTGTCACTACCTCTTGTTGCACGAAGCTGATTAGGATTATCAAAGCGATTTCTGCAAAATAAGACATTTTAGTAAATACATACATATGTATCTACATATACATATATTTATTTTAACAGAAACGAGGTCTTTACACAAATCCAAACAGATTGTATGTATGTATTTTAACTCATTTGCATACAGAACATGCACGGATAGATGTATTTTTAAAATACGTAAATGTCTTAAATGTCCTTACAAAGTATACAATATACACACGAGTATGAGCACTTACATACATATGTATGTACATATTTGCATATAAATATTTACATTCGTATGTACACATATATAAAGACGTATGCATAATTACAGGGCATTTATATCAAATCGCGAAATTGACTGCGGACAGCGAATGTGCGATACGGCTAATGCGACTGTGCGGCAGTGGCTGACTGTAAACGAAATCCACTGTATTGATAAATGCACTTGTAATAAGTGCATTAAGCAACAAGCCGGCAATAAAAACTCACCTTGTATGCGATCAACTATAATTATGTCGATTGGGAGTATACACTTCCATACACACACACCCATATATATATCTATGGATGTATAATATGTATATATGTGTATATGTACATTTATATATATATTTACGTAAGTATATGCATTTATCTGTCCATCTCGGCAGTGTATTGTGCTTTCCGTTTAGTATGTTAATGAACTCTTGTGCTAGTTTTGCTTTCCAATTTTTTCTTTTGTTTCAAAGTTTAAATGGTAAACAAATTCTTCTCTTTTCTTTTCTTTATTTTTAAACAATTTAAATAAATAGGTTTTAGCTTACCACACATACATACATACATACATACATACATATGTATATACACATATATAGTTAGCCTAAATATACCCGTATTAGTTCAAATGTTTTTGTGTAATTTCCTCAAAAAAAAAAAAATTGTTAAATAATTTTATTAAAGAAATTACATAACATTTCATATTTTATCGTCAAGGGCAAAAAAAAAATATATCACAAATACATAATATCGTGCTTATGAGAAATTATCATATAATAAAAAGTCTATATAAAAAAGTTCAGAAGCTTTAAGAAAAGGATTATGAATCAGACAATATTGATTTGTTAAGCTTGATAGCTATTGGATGGCTTAAAAAAATTTAAATATTTTTGTTATTTAAATTAAAATAAAAATAATAAAATAATAAATTATTATAATAAATAAAAATTATTTTTAAGCAGAATATTAAAAATGCTTTGAAATTCATTGCACGGTGTTATTCAGGAAACTTTTAATAAATGAATTAAATATAAACATGTCCTTTCATTTTTTATGGATAGCAATTCCTAAAGGAGATATTGAGGAAACTTTTACTCAAATGAATTAATTAATGACGTTTTCTTTCCCTTTTTATGGAGAACAATGCATGAGAAAAGGGATGCCACCTCCGAAAATGTTATTTGTATCTGAGGTGCCATACGCACCTTATGGCATGCTAAAGCAGATCTTGAGGAAACTTTTAACCCAAATGCATTAAATAAAGAGAGAAGAGTTCTTTTCCTTTTTATATAGAGCAATTAATGGGGAAAGGAATCCCCCTGCGCAAATACTATTTGTATCCGAGGTGCTATACACACTTTATCGCATGCCAAAGCAGATCTTGAGGAAACTTTTACCCAAATGAATTAAATATAAACGTACGTGCCCTTCCCTTTTTATGCAGAACAATAAAATTAATGGGAAAAGGGAAATCAGCCGCGTAAATGCTATTTGTATCCGAGATGATGATAACTAATGAACATTTCTAGGCTTATTCAACACTTTTGTTCACAGCTTCTATATTCTAGGTTGACTAGCCACTACGTTTATGAATCCGCTTTCTATTGTAATGAATGGTTGCATCTTAAATTTGCCAACCATCAGCTTAATGCCCCTATTTATTGCAATACTTTCTCTTGCGAATCTTATTCTGAATTACATCTTAAGAACTTTTTGCCAGAAACACGCTGTTCCTTCGTGAGACGTTTCATTTTAATTATCCGGAATGTACTTACAATTTGAAAACAAAAATTTTGAATAAAAATTACAAGTAGAAAAAGTGGCAGCCAAATAAAAATGAAACCTCAATTTTAGACAACCTTTATTATAAATCGTATGCAAATATTGCGTGTGAAGGAAAAAGATTTATGTATCTTATTTATTCTAAAAAAAAAAAGTTTTTCACAAAGCGGCGCAATCATATGTTGATATCGAAGATCAGTTTTAAAGGAGCACTTACCGCTTGTGAACGATTCCAGGAATATTTGGATGTATAGCAATGGAATATTGCATGACGAATTTCATAGTTTTACTTTCATTATGTTCAAAAATACGTCTCTTTAGTGAAGGCATCTAACAAGTGAGAGAGTGCCGGATCACAAAATTTTTCTGTTAAACCGAAAATACTGCATTATAAAAAATGACAAAAATGTATTTGAAAATTGGCATTGCATTGAAAACAAACTTATTAATTATTAACTTATTATATAATTAAAATTTTATTAATTATTTAAAATAATTAAATTATTTATATATATATATATAAATATTAATTTATTAAATAATTTATAAATTATTATTATATTAGAAATTTCCCTTGAATTTTTCCACAGATTTTAGTAAAACAAAAAATTTGGTCTATTTGCTCTTTAAAAAAAATTACTGGATTTTTTTCTTTTATAGAACAACTTGAAATGAGTTTTTAAGAGAGATTGAGAAAAAAAAACTTTAATTTCCCCCTATTACCCCTAGCCTATGCAATACATTATTCATTACTCGTACACTGTCAAACTATGTCGTGCCACTTTTTTATGTTATTTTTCCGTTGCTAAAACCGATAATAAGAGATTTTGCATATATGTATATATATATGTATGAATGTATGTATTATAAACCTCATTCGCTTATAAATTTTTCCTAAATATATTTCTCATCTGATACGAGTATGTGGTCAAGAAAAAGTACTATAATCCCAATTTAGACAAATGCCAAATATCGATTTACAAAAAATGGGGTAACACAGACAATTTTATTAGAATTTTATAATCTTCATTTGTCATGGCTTTTTCGGAGATGAAATATTTCTTAACATTTTGGAGAGAAGTTAATTTTTTTAGTTCGAGTTACCGGAATTTCTTCAGAGTTTGAGAGTGGTTTTTCCAAAAATTGATATTTGCTCTATAATTTCCCTCTCTGTAAATTCCCTTTCCCCTCATTCCTTTCTACTCAAGTTAATGTCATATTTCTTCCACACATGATATTATTCCTTGGGAAATTGAATAATATGCCCACAATGGTACTAATGGAGTTAATAGAAATTGATTTTTCAATAAAAGAGATTAACAGAACTTCGAAAACCTGCCAAATGGTTAATTTGGATGGTTTTTTTATAAATCGAATACATTTTATTATAAAAGAATGAAGAAAATATTTAGAAAACTATGAAATTTACTTGGTAATGTAATAATGTTGAAGAATTTATTTAACTTGCATTTTTAAAAATTGCTTCACTAAGCCACCCTGCAAGCAAATTCATGTATCTAGATACAAATGATTATTCTTGTACTCATACGCATGTAACTACATGTATATATGTTTGTATGTGTGTATGGATATCCTTTTGTTCTTTTTTTGCATTTGAAGGTTTAGGCAATATTTTTGGTTGTAATTTTTTAAATAAGGATCCCATGCATGCATACACACATCTAATTTCATTTTAAGAACAATGATGCCAACTTGATGCTTATTTCTAATACTGTGCGTTTCACACGATATTGTTTAGCGGAAAATGAACAATTTATATTTAAGGCTTTTCCACAACGGAGAAGAAAAATATGCGCAGTAGCATAATTTTTCCGAAGTATGTGTTTTTACAGCAGAAAGATCAAAGTATTTAAGATATGAAAACAATTTTTTCTATTTAAGATAAGAATCAGTTACATATGTATGTGTATCTATATATTACGTACACAAATTTTGTACGGTCAAATATCCTTAACAAAATGATCATATTAAAACTAAATGTTTTTTTTTTTAAATTGCAGCGATTTTATAAGACTTCTAGAAATATATCGATAGTCATACATCTTCTACTATTCAGATTGGTTCAATATCTGTACCAAAATCGATGGAGGTTTTATTAACTTCATTTTCATATAAAGATGCAATTTCTGATCGTAAAGTTTTTTTTGGTGGTTGTTACTTTTTGACAACATTCAAAAAAAAAAACTTAATTTCTAGAGGCAATTATTTGTAGTAAAGTTCACTTAGTATTATTTAGACCGAATTGCTACGATTTACTTAACGTCATAATAAAGCAAATGGACAAAAAAAATTTTGTTTATTGTAAACATGAAGTATAATTTTTACTCATTCCAAGCAAATATTTTTGAGACTAATGTTTGCTTATTGTAACCGACCAGCATCCACATCCTTATAATGATAACTTAGAAAAATATTTATCTAATAGTTCATTAGAAGGGGGCTTACACTCGTTTAAGATGCGTAAGAAAATGTTCGCAAAATAAAACATTTGCTACTCTTGTTTGCGTTTGCGCACGTCTCTTAACGCATCTGATTTGCGCACGTCTGGTATCACCGTACTCTGGCTTTCGCAAGCGCTGGTCAAAATAATAATATTAACTATTTACTATACCCAACTGAAGAAAAACATGTAAATCCTATATCTGATAAGTTATATTTTATTTTATTTACTTTTAACAATAAGTATATTTAAAAAATATATGTATATTTTTATTGTATTGAGTGTCCTTTTTTTATTATGTTTAAGTTTTGTTATGCCGACAAAGTGCAAAAAAAAATTTATTTTTATATTTTTATAAAGCAATATTTATTTAACCATTAAAAATGTTAATGTAAATTTATTTGCCTCTGTATACATAGTTGTTTGATCATTGCAAGAATTATTAATGTCAACTGCTGAGAAAAGTTCTTGCTGGCTTTCTTATATGTATTTTGACATTTGATAAAGCATACCATGCCATTTTTAATTTTATGATGGCCGTATTGCCACTTTTTCAATATGATTTGCGAAAAGACTTGCGTTCATATTATAGAGTACCAAATTAGTTTATTAACGCATCTTACTTACGCATCGCAAACGCTTTCGCATCGCAAACGAGAGTAAGACCCCAGGTAATGAAAATCTAATCAGTTCAAAATATTTTAATAAAATTGTGCTGATAATAATTAGAAACGTATGAAATAGTTCATAAATTTTCTTTTTTTTTTATACCAGTTTATTTGAAAATTTCTTTATGTTTAGCACACTAGTTGTACAAGTTCTTTTTTTTTTTTGTTTAATATGTTATATACGCGAGTTTTCCGACATTTGACATCACCGGTTTCAGCCAAGGTTGTAAAAAAATCCTCTAACACTCGCTCTCCTCTCTCCAATATTTTTAACGAATAATGTACATTTTTATGGATGTACGTAAATCTAATAAGAATTGGTAAAATAAAACATATATATATATATATATATATATATATATATAAATATATATAGAATAGAACGTAGAACGTCTAAATTAAATTAAATTACATTAATTACATTGCGAGTACAAAAATTTCGAGTATTGTGAATTTAATTGAAATTTTTTTTAAACGGTACACTTTCCTTTACTGCAGTCGTTAAAATTTCCTTTCCCCAGCCGCACTGTCCACTATGCAGAACACTGTTGTATGTAATTTTTATAGAAAATTCTTACTGGATTTTTAGTTTGAGTAAAATGAAAACAGTGCGTTACTATGACATGTTAGAAAAGAGGGAAATTTTTTTATGAGTGTAAAATCATTGGAAAAACCAGCTTCGCTTTATGAATGAGATATTCAACGCGCAAGGGAAATCGTAGACCCTTCATGAGTTAGAATGATTAGAAATGATAAGAACATTATATATTTGTTGGTATTTTTGGTGGTTAGTGGAACATTCTTCATAAACTCACCCACCAGTCGGGTACTTACAAGCGAACATTGAACTTCTACTAAACGGAAAAGTGACTTAAGCGGAAAAGTTTTGTGTAAAGAAAGGAGGGAATCAATAGAATATTTTGTCCAAAATTTATACAAAGTGCGCGTGCGTTTGATAATAACAAAAACTATAGAATATGTTATTAAAAGTGACATCGGAAATAAACAACTACATAAAAATGTTCAAAATGATGGCTTCCATTTAGTACGCAAATGGTTCTTAATTAACATGAATGCTGTACAAAAATCGTTTGAGAAAATGCATATGAATAGCAAAAAAACCACAGTTCCCTGTAAAATAAAAACAATCCATCCTTCGTTTTCGCCACCTACAGACCCCAATAACACAAAACAGTTAAAGAAAATATTGAAATTATTAAAAAAACAAGTAAAAAAACAAATTATCTTCAAGAAGGGTAAAATTTTAATTTAAAAATTAATTAAATACGATGAGCGCACACACACACTCATGCAAACATAATTAAAGTGTTAAACTGCAAAATATTGCAATGTCAAGTAAATCAAAGACTGAAGCATATACAAACTTAAAGTGACTGACTGACTGACTTAAGATTTATGGCAATTTTTTTTTATAAAAATCTATGTAAAAATAAAAATAAATATATTTTTATTAGCCTTAATATAAAATGTCCGAAACTTCTACTACAAGTGGAAGTACTGCTGAAAAACCCTGGCCAAAAGAACAAAATTGGATTAAAGATGTTTTATCAAAATCGGGCACGGAACTCTTGCAATTATCACCAAATAAAGCCGTTAAAATTACGAAAAAAGTGGTCAAGCAAAATGAAAAAAGTGAGTCCCAATTTTTTTTTTATTACAAAAATCAAAAAGTTTCATGTGTATGTATACAAGCTATATATGTGCATACATATGCAACTATATCGATTGTATTACATAGAAGGCACTTTGAGCAGTATGTAATAAACGAGATCTCTTCCAGAACTTATTTTAGATGCCTCTCCCAACTCAGTAAAATAATATACGTGAGTATCTAAGAAGTGCGCAGGTCGATATATAGGTCATCAACCGTTGTTCTATTAAAGTTTTCTTTTGAGAAAAACTCTACAATATAATCTAATTTCCTGCAGTAAGGCAAGAAAAAAGGGCAAATGAAATTAGAAATTTAGAAATTTATAATATATATTTTTCTACAGCTGTTCGACGAACTTTAACAAACAGATCATTGAAAGGGAGACTTCCTAGGAAAAGTGCATTAAATAATTCAATCCGAATTTACTGTAATAATTTTTGAAATGCATATCAAATGTATCGACAATCTATTTTTAACTCTTTTTTATTTGGGAAGAACAGGACATACGGACATTCGCTCATTTGGAACCGCACTTGTATGTCATAAGCTGGTCTACTTCTTCAAGAAAGAACGTCTATATAAATTTAAGTGTGCCACAATTTCTTAAATCGTACATAAGAAATGGTTCAATCATATAAGTCATTATAATGCTCTACCTTTAATTATGTAGTTTAATTGCACAAAAATATTTTTAGATTATATATTATTTCTTTGTTAAATTTGCTATACTCCAAGTCCTTCCATTTCGTTTGGTGCCAAAACCAAACTCATCATTATATCTTCAACCAAAAAGTTCTAAAGTTCCCACATTCACAAAATCAATTGCATCAAAGCAAGTTTTGAAAAAGTTTTTAAGATCTACACAACAAACTAGTTTTATTTGATATGAAATGCAGGCATCTAAACCAGCTCAATCACCCAACAAACAAAATGAATAACAATAAATAAATTGTGAGAATTCCCCAAATAATAATAAATTCCACAAAATAACGCACTCCTTTTGCTTATTTAATATGATTTAGACACTACCGAAATTTTTGCTATGCTGAATTTAAAAGAATACCACACTGTAAAATGTTTAAAATAAATTTTATATATTTTTTTTTTCTAAAACCACTCCTTAAGTGTACGGACCGTGCTTACTCAATGCATTATGGCTATTAAGGAATTTTTGGTAGCCATTTTGTTTATTTAAGGCATGTGTACTTCCTCAAATGTGAATTTTTGCATTTTCATGGCTGTTAATTGATATGCTGGCAAATGTCAAGAGGGCGGTGACTATATCTCCGACACTTAATTCTTGCCGACGACCTTGGTCATTTGTAGGCAAAGACTTAATTACACGTTCAGAGAATAAGACCCATTTAATTTACGTTTATAGATCAAAATGCGTTTTCTTCGAAAGCCGTTATAAAGTAGAGGAGATATTTCTTTTTTAAGCAGATGAACCTCTAATCAAAGTTCCCGATATTACTGATTTCATCTGTCCACAATTGGGGAATGCCTTCTCAATTTACGCTTATAGATCAGAATGCGTTTTCTTCGAAAGTCAGTATAAAGAAGTGAACAAATTTTTTCTTTAAGGAGATGAACCCTAAATCAAAGTTTTCAACATTCTCATTTCATCTTTCCACAATCGTTTGCAATAACAATGAAACAACAAAACACTTTCCAAATCAAATCATTAAGAATAACCTAGTGGAGCAGTATACCTTCATTACGCAAGATTTTGAAACTCCTATAGTTATGTGGTTGATCTAAGACAGTAATTTTTTTCAAATTTATTTTAAAAAATACAATATAAAATTAAAATTTTTTTTCTTGTCAGCGCTTAAAAAAGTGCTTTCGGAATGGTAACTGTGAAAGAATTACAAAAACATATATTTCCTATTATATACCACTATTACAACTGACAACTCTTCGAGTTTTAGTGCATTTTAAAAATATATTATTTATAAATCATAAAAAATATATCATACAAAGCAACGTAAAGCAGAGTAAAGACAAGGCTTTTCACACTTTTAAAATTCCATACTTCTCAGAACTTTTTATTTTTGGCGAACACCATTTTGCAAATGATAGTTTTCCTTCACGAATGCAAATGATACAAAATACCGGCCGGCGATTTTTTTTCGAATAATTGAAGCAAACGAAAAATTTAAAGAAAAACAACAATAATGCCTTTTTGGGAAAAGCTTTTGTCCCCAAAAAAAAATTAAGTATAGATAATACAACTGAAAACCACAAAGAAAATTCTCCCCATACTGGCTACTAAAAACATATTGGGGCCACAACTTTTCTCATTCTCTACTTTATGTGTGTATGTACATATTTTGGTGAGCATGTGTGTAGAGTCAACAAATTCAAAGGAAAAATTTCCGTTTTCCTAGAAACGAAAATGAAAATGAACACCCCAAGTGCGGAATAAGGGAAAGGAAGCAGAAAATCATGTCTACATATATATGGTTGTACCTATGTGTGTATGTATTTACTTTAGAGTCGTCTTTCATTGACGGAAGTCAAGCAAACTGCGTAGTTTTTTCTTAAAGCCTTGATATCCTTTTGTGCAAAGAAGAAAACTAAAACATTCAAGTTAAAAAGGAGAAAAGTATTGCCTGCATATTTAAATATGTTTCATTGTAAGTGTGAATGTAAGTGTGTATGTAAGTTTTTATGGACAATAATAACGTTGCGTAGTTAGGTCGCAAAAGCCTTAGGAAAAGTCCTGTATTCCAAGTTTTCTTTTCTGTTTTTTAAGGGTGGTTGTTTGTTACCTTCGCCATGCCAGTTGTGTTCTTTCGTTGTACGGGGTTGTTTCAAGTGCATTTTCACTTTTCACTGGAAAATTAACTCTTAAAAATCTGGGTTAATATTATGTTAGTTGTATTATGTACGTATGCATATCCATTCATATACATATACGTATGTAGATATGTATGCATATGTTTGTATGCGTGTGTGTATGTATGCATTTGTTTTTATTTTTATAACTCTTACATCTGATTTTGATTTATCAGAAATCATGCGAGCAGATATTTTGGAAAAGTTTAGGGGTTGAGGTTTATAGGCTGTTAAATACTTTAGATGAATAAAATCGTAGGCACACACACACACATGAAACATAAAAGATCAATAACTAGTGTTTGTTATCACGAAAATAAAAATTTTTAAAAAATTTACGAATGCTTGCTAGTTATCTTCAAGGACTAAATGCGCAAAAATGAATACTCTGTAGAGTATTTATTATACTTTTTTTAAAAACTATTGAAATAGATTATTTGGAGGTACCACACTTGATGAGCACTGCATTGAGATTAAAAACAATTAACCTCCTCCATGTATAAACTCCCTTTAGTACTATCAATTTACAAAAAAAGAAAAATCTATTTTAATTCTTAATAGGTAGAACGTTCTAATTTCACGAAAAATTAGTAATAAATATATATGTACATATGTATATACATATATATAGGCTCACTTGTCATAGGTGCGGTCAAATAATAAAATAACTATAGAATAGTTTCAAAACCAAGGGCGACTGCAAGAATCATCAATTATCTTTGCTTGTAATTTTGTATACAGCACGAAACCTTGCCAGGCGATCTTTGCAAATTAGTGATCAAAAATTTCACAAGAAAAACTGTAAAATATTAAGGAAAATATTACAAAATAATGGCTTATCATATTTGATGGCAAAAAATATTATTAAGGTTGCTTTTGAATATATAAACAGAAAAATGCGGAGTTTTCCGAGAAGACAACAGGAAAAAAAATTATAATCAATAACATATGTCCCAGGTTTCTCATACAGAGTTGTATTTTCCAACATATATGACATAGAAAATTTCAGTATTGCAAGTAAGACTAGTGACACATTAAAAAAACTTTACAAATACTGAATCGAAAACTTTAAAATTTCAAAACAGACCAAAAACAGCATTAGCAACCCATTGTGATAAAGATGGTTATTTTCCAGACAGAAATAACGCTAGTAACAATTTTACAATTTTACAACAAGAACAAAATTATAGAAAGAGATATTTGCTTGAAATGTTACACATAATTAGCAGCCTCGCTAAGGTGGGAATGAACTTTAAGGCAGACACGAAAAATTGTGCATACAAGTACATACAGACACATGTCAAAAATATATAGAAGTCTAGTTTAGTAAACTTAACTGTATATATTTTAATTTTTATTTTTATAATTTTTTAATTTTTTATATATTTTTGATAGTTTTATTATGTTTGTAATTATAATTTTTATTATGAGTTTTGTTTATTAATTTTTAGTTGTTCCTGAAGAGCACCGCAGGAAATATATCAGAAATTAAGTCAATTTTCATCTTCGCATTGATTTATTTCTTCATCCACAAAAGAAAACTCTTTTCAAAGATTTCATATATGCATGTATATACATGTATACATATCTGTGTATGTATGGATTATACTCCAATAACAAATATAAAAAAATAAACCAAAAATTTAATAATTAATTATTCATATATTTTTTGTATATTTTAAAATATTCTAGAAATTCATAAAAAATTTACTATTTTGATATATGTATGTATATAAAAAATTAATTAATTAATTAATTTAATAATTTGTTATATTGCTAATTGTCGATAGGAAGAAAGGAACCAATTCATTATTGATTTACTATTTTTGAAGGAAATATTTAAATTACACCCAAGCTTATCTCAACTATGCTTATTAAAATTACAAAATAAAACTTTTTATTTCATTAATAATAAATAAAATGTACTCCATTAAAATCTTAATTGTAGATTCGCAAAATAACACAATGGTTTATTACCCATCGACGCCATTAATCATTAAATCGGAACCAACTAGTCAGACGCAAATGTGTGCACCTCTTAGGAATCATCATGATTCACAACATACCATACAACAACTACAACCAGCCACTAACAACAATTATATGATTAACAACGTGAATGTAACAACATTGCAACATCACCAACAACATGTGTCACATAACATTAATTCTACAAGTATTACAACAAACCATAATCAACATCAGCAACAGCAATATTTTACGAACATAAAAACAGAATTGTTACCACCGGGCATAACACTGTATGCCACTACACAACCAAAAATCGTAGCAGCAAAAACTGCAACCACATCAATCCCAACATCAACGACAAACAATGTTAGCAGCAGTACAACTGCTTCAGCGACAACGGTACGCAAAACTAATACGAATAAGCCGCAATTTAAGTGTGAACAATGTGGTATGACCTTTGGCAGCAAATCGGCTCATACTTCCCACACAAAATCGCATGCTAAGAATAGTGAACTAACTTTAATGAGCTGTGGCAATAGCACAAAAAATTGTGGACTTAATACATCGGCTGCTGTACCAGGTTTAGAAGCAACTGACGCTAGTATACCATTGGGTATACCAAAGACACCTCAGATTAAGCCCAATTCCAATGCGGCCACAATTGGTGGCGATCCCTATCAATGTAATGTTTGTCAAAAAACTTTCGCTGTGCCCGCAAGACTGGTAAGTATATTCATAATGAGGAATACTTTTTTTTAATTATTCACACTATACTTGCCTTAATAGATTCGTCATTATCGTACCCATACTGGCGAAAGACCCTTTGAATGTGAATTCTGTCACAAACTATTCAGTGTCAAAGAGAATCTTCAAGTACATCGTCGCATACACACCAAGGAACGTCCATACAAATGTGATGTTTGCGGTCGTGCTTTTGAACATTCTGGCAAACTACATCGTCACATGCGCATACACACTGGTGAACGACCGCACAAATGCTCCGTATGCGACAAAACATTTATACAATCAGGTCAATTAGTAATACACATGCGCACACATACGGGTGAAAAACCTTACAAATGTCCAGTTGAAGGTTGTGGCAAGGGTTTTACATGTTCAAAACAATTGAAAGTACATTCACGTACTCACACGGGCGAGAAACCATATCATTGTGATATTTGTTTCCGTGATTTTGGCTACAACCATGTTTTGAAGTTGCATCGTGTTCAGCACTATGGTTCGAAATGTTATAAGTGTACTATATGCGATGAAACATTTAAGAGCAAAAAGGAAATGGAGGCTCATATAAAAGGTCACGCCAATGAAATGCCTGACGACGATGAAGAGGCCAACGTTAATGCCAATGGTGCGGTATCCTCTGTGTCGACCTCCTCGGGCGTCGAAACAAATTCCGGACCAAATTCACCACAATCACCCAGCTCAAGTGTTGCTACCGTCAACATTACTACTATCAGCAATACAACAAAATCTCGTAAGCAGAAAAAAGAAAAACTAATAACCAAACAATCTGTTGCACCAGTAAGTCCAGGATCGCCCGGTTCACCCATATCTTCATCCATGTCCCCATCTTCATCATATGCTTCAGGGTCAAGACTATCTGCGGGCTCTCCCGCATCATCTGCATCTTCTCCTACGATGTCTTTAAATTTAGAGGCTGATCATCATAGCCGTGATAGTGGCGTGGCTAGTGGCTCCATGCCTTGCAATAATACCCGGCAATTAGCTGCGGCCTCTTTAGTAAATCTAAGCCATCAGGGGAGTTTCCCTACGTCTGATGAAATGCCAACAGACTTAACTGTTACGCAAAGTCATAACATTAGCGGAGATCCACAGGTACAGCAGCACCAGCACAAAAATCACTACCAAGCACCACAACATCTGAACTATCATTACCAAAGTTCACCATCACCCCAGCACCATCTACAACAACAGCAGTATCATTATCTGAACAATGCTGCGAGCCCATCACACGTGACTGAAATAAACCATACCTCGTTAACTTCGACCCAACACCATCATGTACGCTATGACCAACAACCCACTATAAATCCCGCTCTTTTAGAAGCAGCCACTATAGCCAGCCGTCGTGAGGATGATGTCCAACAAGCTGCAATACAAATAATGCAGCTGCACCATTCTCAACAGAAATCGAATAGTAATCAACTTTACAATGACTTACAAAACAACTTATCCAGCAATATGCATCACAAAACAATAATAACGCCGCAACGTGAAAACTCACATGCCGATGTAGTCAAATCTATGGTTATGACTAACTTGACCGAAAATTTAATAGAACATTATACAAGGGATGAGCTAACGAGGCATGTGGGAGGTTTAGCTAAAGGCTACGCACCAGTACCGAAGTTTGAGTGAGTGTTGCGAACTTAATTTAAAGCATTTTCAATATAATTAAACTTGACTTTATTTTCTCTGCAATTTCTTTCTATAGGCCTTCCCTGCATAATAACGAAATTATCTTGCGTCAAGTGGAAGCCGCTATAGCACCTCTGAGATCGTCCGCCGACTCCCCCGATAGATCATCATCACCAGAAAGCGAAATTATGTTAATGGCTGATCGTGATGTCATGACATTGCCGCTAAGGAAACGAAAACTCTATATGAGTGACACAGGTGATAGCGAAACCATCAATACTGGCGAAAAAGATCTCAATCACAAAGTAATCAGACACAGTTCGGTCATACAGTTCGCTAAAGCATCGTAGGAATGTGAGCTGTACAATGAGAAAAATAAGGATATCAATAAACAAAACAAAGGAATAAATGGTTACTGACAAATAATTTAACTATTTAAACCAAAAGAACAAGACTGTTGCAAATTAAAAAAACAAAAAACTAAAAAAAAAAATTATGAAAATACTGAAGTTGGGAAGAGGATCTCAAGGTAGCAAAAATATAACTATTTTCTTTTTTTTATTTTATCCAAAATAAAAAACTACTCGATTTTCCCCTTGGCTTTTTATAAATTTATATAATTCTTGTTTGTTTTGAAACTAAACTAAATTATTTATATGCTTAAATTACTCGTAGTTTTTGTTTTTTTTAATTAGTTTTACTCGTCATTTTCTTTAAATAATTCGGTTTGTCACACAATTCGTATGAAACTAAGAAATAAAAAACGTATTTTGCAACCACGGGAATGTTTCATTCTTAAGGTTTCACGTAAAATTTCTGCAACACGCTCACCTGAAGAAATAAACATTTCATTTGTCGCTTCTTTATATTGTTTTCAAAACAATATGCAAACTTACATCAATAAAAAAAAATATGTTCTCTTTTTGACTTTCGTACGAATAAGAAAGACTTCTGTGCTACAACCATTTGAATATTTCAAGATATGTTTTTCAAAAAAACTCTAAAAGCCAATTTAAAATATTTGCACCACAAACACAGAATATATTAAGTTGCAAAACAACAAAAAATATTTAAAATATTATTTCATTTCCGTATCGTGTTTAAAAAAAAAATTAATAAACAATGTAGAAAAACTGTTCTAGAGCGCATATGTGTAGATGGAGGCAGGACTTGCGGTGAAAGTCCATTTAAATTAATTTTATTTGAAATAGTTTTGGTGCTCGAGTTTTAAAAATGATTAAGTCTTGTAAGAGCCGATGGCAACTAGTACGAGTCGTTATATTATTTAAATTTTATGCAGATGATATAGCCAACTAGTGAACACTTATTACCAAAGAACTAGTTCCTTAAAAACTTTATAAAAGTGATAAAGAATCCGAGCATACCATATTTCATCAAACAAGGTTTCTAAGAGGCCCAAACAGACAGACTACGCTTGCTGCAACAAGATTTGAAGTAAAGCATCACCAGTGCTGCTCTGTCCACATACATTCGTACATACGTACATATATATGTATATACATATAAGCGTTTCAGAACAAGTTTTGGCGTTATTCTAGCGTTTAAACACAATTAAAATTTCATTGAAAAGCCTTATTTTTAATTTGTTATTTTATTTTTTAATTTTAATTTTTGTACGAATGTATTTCATATAAAATATTTATTTTTTTTTTTTTTTTTTTGCAATGCCAAAAGTATTATTTTCATTTTATTTTGTAATTTAAAATTAAAGATTTTCCTTTCTTAAGTTTGCGCGCTGTTAATTAAAAATAATATTTTTAAATATTTAAGTGCATTATTATGTAGTTTTTAATTTTTTTAAAATATAATCATCACTAAACTTATGTATGTACATATTTAAGTTACGTAACTGCTACTTATGTAAATTTAAAAGCTGCAAAAAGTGTAACAGTAGTTAGAAAGTTAACTTTTAGTTAACCATTAGCTTAATCATTTATAATTACATCTATACTTATACAAGTAAAAAAACCCGAACACATACATATAAAAGGATACAAAATATAATATTTATATTCAAATAATTTTCAAAACAAGAAGCTTTATGTTTTCCGTTTTATTTTTTACTTTTCTGTATTAATATGTTTTTAGACAATCTTAGAGTCGTTTTGTATTGAACTATTTTGTTTTTACTAAATTTATTGCTTGTTGCAATTTTTGTTTATATAAAGTTCAGCGCAAACCAGTGACTTGTGCGCGTGATTTGTTCACATACCAAATCACAAAGGCCTTAAGCGATAACGGGGAAACATGAATCGTGAAGGGAATAGTAATTTATTTGCGAACAGAGCAAAGAAGATGCAAATTGGTAGATTACTGGCTTTTAGAAACCAAGTGAGGTTCAATTTTTATTTTTATTAAACGGGGTTTCCTTGCTTTTGGTTTTTTGTTTCTCTTTTTATAATTTTCACTTTTACTTTCAATATTGCAATTAAAAATTTCTTTCCACACTTCTTGCAACACAACCACACAAACAACTTTTGATTTTTCATTGTAAACAGAAGAAAAGAAATAACAATTGCATTCTTAAGATTAGGAGAGGTTTGCTGGAAAAGTATGAAAGTGTGTATAGTGAAAATTCTTCTGTGTGACAGATTTTCTACAAATCGTGCGATTTACGATAATTTCCATGCCATGAGAGTTGTATTTACTTCAAGCAGCTGCAAACAAAATTTATGTATAATAGTATGACACCTACAATTCTATTGTAATACGATTTTTTAAAATAAGATGGGATCACATAACATCTCCATATGAATAAATTGTACGTATTTAGTAAGCATATCCGTAATAATTATGGTTGTACGTTTCGTTGTAAGATAAATTCAAAAAATTTTAAAATTGTATCGCGCAAGATCTCAACGCAACGAACAAAACATAATAAATTAAACATTTTCTGCTTCCTCGGATTTGTGAGCGCACAGCCCCATTAACGAGTAACAAAACGTCGAGCACGTTCAAAAAAACTCATGTGTGTTCATACTTAGCAAATGAATGGGCACTGGCGCAATTTCCTTTGATTGACCCACATTTCCAACAATGAGTAAAGAGACCCCTCTTACCGAGTTCTTAATTTGTTTTTTATTCCACCATTCAATAATATTTATTAAGAAGAAGATATTCCCCAAAGCAAAATGTATATTAAAATATTATATTACGTATCTGGTAAAAAGCCAAGCCTTATTTAAAAAAAATCTGTATGTGAATTAAAAGTGAAATTGAAAATATTTAGTTTTCATGTACATGTATGTACTTTAGGAATACTTTTCCAATTACAATTGATACCAAATTCAGTATGGCTTCATTTTGTACATTCCAAACATTTATTTGGTATTGGCAAAATAGATAGCAATGGAATTCCTTATTAGAAAGAAGATCGATAACAGATGATAATAGTAGAAGTCCTGCTTAAAGCCAGTATACTCTCAAATTTATCAAATTCGACGTAAAAAGTATGATGAGTTGTACTCAAAATCTGTTAGAAGCCGTGCGATTTGCAAAACTTTCTAAAACTGTGCAAAACATGACAGTTTCCAAGACATCAGATCTGTATTTACTGCAAGCATCTATCAAAAGAGTTTGGTTTGCTTCATTTTCGTATAATAGTGGGGACTCTCCCATGCCATTGTAGGATAGAATAACATGCAATTTGACGTTTAAATACTTACATATGTAATTATATAAGTATATACCTCAACATTAGTACCACTGTATGAAGGCCCCAAAGGAACGATTTATGAAGATCAATTACAAAATGTGGGGAGATAGCAATACTTCTATGTACGTCAGAAAATGGCTTTCAAAATAAAGCAAAAGTGCAACGATTGTGTTTACATACTCGTATTTGCATCAGCTGCATGGAACCGTTCCCCAACTCAGAGTTAATTTGTAAATTGTTTTATATGTTCATTTGTGTATGACTTGTCCTTTGAGCATATAATGTGTCAATGTATCTTTCATATGTGCACCCCGTACAAATTTAATGCCCATTTACATACACAGATACACACTTTGATTTTGAATTTGGCTTTCTACATAATTTTTTTCTTTTGCTGCGTTACATTTTTTATATATTCTTTTTTACTCTACATATTTCATTTATGGAAATTATATGATATATATTTATATGTATGTATATGTAATTGTATACTAAATGAATGCACTACACTGTATGCATGCAGAAAACTGTATTAATTTTTCTTTTACGAATTTCCTCAAAAAAGAAATTTATTTACGTATGATATATGAAAAATGGGACAGCCATGAACGACCCTACTTTGAGTTGACGTGAATACACATGCATTTGAAAAAAGTTGCCATATTGGATTTTTTTAAAGTTTAAAAAAAATCGCACATTTTGTGTGGAATCAAACAAAATTATATAATTATTAGATAAATTTTTTAACATAAAATAAAAAAAAAATGCAAATCTTTTAATGGTAAAAATACGCAAATTTTATAAATAATAAAACAAATATAAAGAAATTAAAGAACTGAAAATATTACAAAATTACGAGAATAACTAAAAGCTATTTGTTTAGGCTCGTTCAAGTTCAATTTAAGAGGCTTATTTACCGATATATATGTGCATACATATAATTTTCAGTATTATTTTACAACTGGCTAAAACATTAATGAAAATTGAAGTATCTAGTATATGTATATCGAAACTTTCCCTCTTAGCAAAAGTATAGTTTTATAAATCTTTTTAGAAAAACTCTACTTTTTATTCAAATTTATGGTCTCATAACATAATTATAGAAAAATAACATAATAAAAAATCATCTAAATATTCATTGATCTATATTCACACTTACTATTTTATAAATCCTCTTCAGAAAATAAACTCTTGTTTTATAAGCTGTCGAACTGAAGAAACTATTTTCAATAATATATAAGAAAAACAACAATTTCAATAAAAATTGCCAAACAAATAAACTGATGGAAGAGAAGGGGACTCTTCAATTCTCTATCAATTCTGAAAATATAGAAATTTAAGAATTTTTTTTTTTTTTTGGTAAATTAATGCAATAGATTGATTCATTTTACTGAAAAAAGCAATACAATAAATAAGAAATATAAACGATAATAATGCAAAAATAAATTGATATTTAAATGCAAGTAATATTTAAACAGACAAATAACGCAGTTTTTTATTTATAATAATACAATACTTATGCATTTACATACACACATACATACTTGTTTGCTGTGGACAAACATTACAGCTTTCCAACAATACTTCAATTATTTGGCAGCAGCGTTTTCTTTAAACGGTTATCATTAAGAACTAAAGTTATATGGAGTTTGTTAGACAAGCATGCGGATGGAATTAAAATTCTAAAATAAAACTTAATTTTTTTCGCGAACGAGCTAAAGAGTTCTTACAACCTTATTTGGTCCTCTGTGTATTAGCTACGCCAACGCTCTTTCGGTAAGTGTAACACGCAATTCATAACAGAGTTTTTTCCATGTTTAATTTTCTTTTTCTTTAGTTCTCTTTATTTTCCCCTTTAAAAAAAATTCTCCAATAAATATTGTTAATAATGAAAATGGAACCGATTTTGAATACACAATGGAATAGAATATGGCACAGGAACCGAAACTTCCGATTTTGTTTCTTTACTCCAAATAGTTCATCAACAAAAAAAAATACAATCGATTTAACAGCAACAGAAAAGAAGGGAAATCATGTGAATTCTAAATTATGCGAAAATTTGCACGTCTTATAATCCAGGAGGTGTATTGCTGGACACCAACGTTCTACTGATGGCGACAATTCGCATTATTCGCATTATTCTTGGTTAAATTAAACGCTTTAGTAATATCACGGTGAACCGCAGAATGCCCCTCCAGGGCAACAGAAGCTCTATACATATATATATGTATACTATATACTAAATGCTCATGGTGCCAAAAACTCCAAAATGTCAGCGCCTGCGAACTAAATAGAACATACAGTAGGCGAAGCAAAAAATATAGGCGATACAGCCAATGGTCCTAAGTCCTCTTCCCGACAAAACTATTTACGAATCTGGAAAAAGTTACTAGCAACTTTAGGCCAAACATAATTTTAACCAGAAGTTTTGACCCCGACGAACCACATTTTCCACCATTGCCAAATGATGTGCAGATTGACAATAACCATGTATAATATTACCAACATAACAAAACCTTTTCAGAGGTGACCAACCATCAGAACACTGAAAATAGCAAAGTAGATAACATGGATATGCAGTCGCATTGCTGCTGAGATATAAAAATGTGTAACATGTTATATAATTCAACTGACCATGTTATGCTCCGGAATACTCAGCAGCGAGAGTTTTTTAAAATCTCTTCTCAACTTTCAATTTGGGGGGTCACAATATATCAACAAAACCGACAATCAACGCATCCTGACCGTTGAATTTTACTGCGGCTTGCAGTCCAATGTTTATATGCGACTTTTTTTTATATGTATTTAGTAATCTCAACGCAAATCACACTCAGTGCTGCTGTGCATCTAACAACACAGCAGAAATTGTTTTTTTTTTTTTTTTTTTTTGTAAGAATTGGAATGTGTTATTTATTTAAAAATAATTTATTAAAGAAAAATAAAAAAGGAGCGAAAAATGGGCAATAGATTACTTGATTACTTTCTCGCAAAGTTTAGATACTTTGTTGCGATCGAACTCTACGAAATACTCGTATAGTGTTTTGTCGTCAGTAGATCTTTTAGCCTGAATTTGTCTTACACTTACCGCGGTAATTTTCCCTTGGTTCATTAGTAGACATAGATCCAACATTGAAAAATCCAATTTCCATAAGAGCAATATCACACGAAACCTTTTTGAATGTTTTAGCTTTCTTCACTTCGAAACTTTGTACCCGTAGCATTTTCATCTCTTACTCATACTGTACTAATAAAATCGAAATAACTGTATTTCCTATTGATATTACTTTATACAAATAATCGTTTCCAAATAATCCAACTAATACACTATAATTTGTGAGGTGGGATGTTGGAAATTAGAATTGTTACACCGTACTAGTTTACGTTTTTGCATCGACGTAGTAAAAAGTTCAACAAGTTCTTTTATTTGTGCATTCATTAATAAACTGAAAAAAAAATTTTACAGTGCACAGAATATAAACAACATTTCATGATTATTTTTTATTTAAAGCCACATAAATAATACAAATAAATGTAAATGAATTTCATCACGAAAAATTGTGTAATTAGAATATCTTAACACTTTTTTCATATATATTCGTGTAGTAAATATTAACGTAGAAACTGTTTTTGGTTGACTGCCGAAAAAGGAAAAAGATGCAGTTGGTTCCCGCTGATAATAATATCGATAAAATTTGTAATGAATAGGAAATCCGATAAACTTTTGTAATATTTATAAACTTACTTTTATCGTAAAAAGTAAGTAAATTTCACTACAGGTGGCGGTAGTAACCCACCATCATCACTAGATGGAGCTGTAGTAAGATGGGAAAACTAAAAAAACTTGTATAGTGTGTACATGTTAGCACCGCTAGGAGTAATACAGAGAAAGATGACAGTTAGAACCACGTGCCCTGTAACAAGTAAAGTTATGCAACACTAGATGGATCTGCGGATGAAAAATACGTACACTGACACAACTGTACTTATGCAACACTAGACGGAGCTGCGTATAAAAACTTGCACGTTACAACTAAAGAATTGCGGAGACCCTGGATACAAATACAATTTTAGTGCTTCAGGTATATAAATATATGTACGAATATGCGTAGAAAAGTAAAAAAAAGCTTTATGAATACAAAAAGAATTGTTTTAAATATAAAAAAATTATTAATATACATATGTATATAATATATACAATTATAAATATTATATTTATTTATCTTTTAATATTTTTTCATTTAACGGAAAGAGTTGGTTATTTTAAGCTACACACATATAAACACACTATAGGAAAGTGGAATTGTTTTATCTACAGGGTGGGCCAAAAGTCACAATGGGGTTTAAAAATTTAATAACTTTTTTGTTTATATTTTTTTTATTTTTTTTTTAAGATTATGAAATATACAAAATGGAAATTTTTTTACGCTAAGTATGGAAAAAAATGTCACTTAAATGACCGCCGTTATTAGCTTCGCAATGATGGGCTCTTTTGAGAGCATTTTCCATAACATCTTTCAACATTTGTGGCTGTAGCCCTCGAATTTCTGCAACAATGTTGGCCTTGAGTTCAAGGATTGTCTCGGGCTTGTTGACATATACTCGCTCCTTCAAATAACCCCAAAGAAAATAGTCGCATGCTGACAAATCTGGCGAACGCGCTGGCCAATTAATTTCTGAATTTCTTGAAATTATTAATGGCGACGATATGCTCTTTGCGTTAAAATAATTGATCGCTGATTTAAGTAATAAAATTCTATTATTCTTGTTCTTTGTTCAGTTTTAAATCCCTCCATTATTTATTCTCCAGATGTTATTTATATAATCTTAAAAAAAAAAAAATAAACAAAAAAGTTATTAAATTTTTAAACCCCATTGTGACTTTTGGCCCACCCTGTACATAAATATGTGTATAATAATATTGTGTGTATGGGTAAATGTATATTATAGATATAATATGTATATTATTTAGATATAATACTTTCTTTAACATCACTATTAGTGGTTTTAATGTAATTATTTCCCAAAAATAAAATTGTTCTTTTTTAATTTATTTTCACCACAAATAAAAATGCTGTTGCTTAGAGTAAGACTGTGTTCAATAAAAAAAAAAAAATTTTATTAAAGATATTAAATTCGAAATAAAATAAATATATACATTTGACTTTTTTAAGCTAAAACTTTCCCCTCTCATTTGAAAAATAACCGAACAACATTAACTACTATGATGCTGATGGTTGAAATATTTGTATGTATGTATGATTATAGCAGGTATGTATTTTTAAGTAATATATTGTTAATTATTTTGCACTATTGCAATAAAAAGTTATTAAACTGAAATTAATTAAAAATAATATTTTTGAGATTATATTTTAAAACCATACGTACATACGTATCTGTATATTTAATGTTATTTTAGAAAAAAGGTGACCAAATTTTAACAAACGTTTGACAGCATGCTTTATATTTCAAAAAAAAAAATTTACCACTTGTAAATAAATGAAATATGTACATATACTGAAAATTTACCAATTTTAGTGAGAAATAATTAGAAGTGGTAGCTCTGTCTGTCAGGAATTGAAGTTTGATTTTATATGCGTTTTGCACCCGCCAATTGTTACAAACATAAAGTGAATCTTGATTAGAAGTGGTAACAGTTTATTGAAATATTTGCGTTGAAATCTAAATTATTTTAAAAATTAAAAAATATATACATATGTATATAAATCCTAAGAAATAAACTAATGTTTAAAAGTTAAATTCCAAAAGAATTTTTTGTAAACAGCCCTATCGGTGAGTGTTAGAAAGTTAAATGCTTTTGTGTTTTATATATGGAATTTAAAGTCATAAATTTGATATCAATGATAAACAATATACATAAATATTCAATATATTGAATGATTTTCTAATTGTTGTTTCCAAAAAAGAGTTCCGCAGTGCCGTTATATATATATATATATATATGTGTGTGTGTGTAATGCCTTGTACTGAAATTGCTGTGATATGTATTTTTTATATTTGGATGTGTATATGCACATGTATATATAATTCGTATGAGAGTGTGCAAATCTTCGTTACCATCGGATATGTTAACGGTATATAAAGTTTACTGCTTACAAAGTGATATGGAAACAATATTAATATGCACTTAATATTAGATTCATGTATATACATATATATATGTATGGATGTATTCCTGTGTGGTTGTGTGACACGTTTCAGAATTTACGAAATATTTTCATAATATGTACATATATGGATATGTATCCTATTGAGTTTAATATCTAAATCCACACATACATACATATGTATATTCACATTTATAAATATTACGTGTGTTTGCTTGATAAATTTCACACTAATTTATCACCAGTGACATTACCGACGTACACATGTACACACATATGAATATTCAATAAAAAATATGATCCATTTCTTTATTTGAGTTTTAAGAAAAGTTTTTAAAGTTAATGCGTGCCCAGAAACACACTTACATACATATTTATACATAAATATGTATATTACATACATATATATATATATATATATATTTATTTATACATAAATATGTATATATGCATATAAAGGGCCCTAAAGGCCCTTCTACTAAGCGATTTGACAAACTTGGCATGTAGGCTGAAAAAATGAAATAGTGTGGCGTAAAATTGTACGATGTTTTATGACAAGCAAAAGTTTATGAAAATTTTCATAAAAATTATAGTTTTTATGCGATTCAGAGTTGCTTTTACTTCAAGCAGCTGAACAATGAATTATTCTTTCGCCGCCGGGCAGCTCAGTCGATAGCTACAGCAGCCGATGCTTTCAGTCATATTTTTATTATCTCTATGCAAATACGTACATGAAAATGAAGTGGATGTTCGTGATCTATAATCTCAAAAACTGCTGCACCGATTTTGACCAAATGTTATATGCATGCTCTATGGACCGTGAGGAGTGTTTGTTTGAAGTTTGTCCGACAGAGGGCGTAATATTTAATTTTTTTGTGTTTTGGCCGATAGAGATTAGCGCAATAACCTTATTCTCTGATTTGCTGAAAGCGTTGGGTAATTAATCGGTGTGTAGCGGCGTTAATTTTCCCAATACCGGATCATAACTAACCTATTTTCATGAAAAAAAAATTAAGTTACAAAAGCAAATAAATATTTCTAATTTTTAATCTCTATTTGCGCGAAAAGTCTACGCTGTTTCACTGAAGGCACTGGTTTCTTAATCAGCGTGTGGTGCCCTTAATTAAAAACAATGATTTTGATTTTCTACGAGGGGCAGTTTAAAATAAAAGAAAAATTTGAGGCCAGCAACGTGGACCGGGTTCAGCTAGTATTCATATAATTATAATGTTAAGTAATTAAGTAAATATGTTTCATAAATAACGATTCATGTGCCGAATTCTAAATAACAATAGTCAGAAATGTTATAATTCTATGGCCGTCTATTTGTTTCTTTGGAGTAGCTCATAATAGAGCACATTAGACATCTGTTGTTAAAAGTTCTACTATATAAGCTTTATTTGCTATTTAATTGACCCTTCTGTCTTCATTGCATGACGATCACAAATAAGCCATTTTGATTGTTTCTGGTTTATAAGAAGATAAAGTTAATTCGTTGTTATGTCGCATTCTTTTAAGTATTTCGTATTTGTTTGATTGCGTAGTACCAACTGTCAGATTTTTTGGTTCAAGTAAGAGGAATTTTTAAAATGGAACTGGTTTGCGTCCAGCAGTTGCCATTTGAATAATACCATGCTTAAAAGTAACTCTATAAAAGCAAGTTTGAAATTTCAAAATGTTACGCAAGTGTCATACATCGTCATTTCAGCGACGACGATTTTCAAAAAAAAAATCTTAACTATTGCTCAGCTATCAAACGTAATGAAAAAAAACAAGGGTCATCAATTCAAGGGAGAATGATATTCCAGTGTTAAAAAATTTCCCCCAAAAATTATATTTCATTGGAATATCTTGCCGTTTGACGTTTTTTAGAAATCTATTCGAAAAACACTTCCTTCCCATATATGCAACGGAAGTTTCACATATTGAGAAGTGTGATATCGCAGATGGCCTGAGCGGTATTGATTCTAGTACATTCAACTTCCGGCTAAGGACTTTCTAATTATTTAAAGTGACACGCACTTTATTATATTTCTTATCATCAAAGCTCTGTGGAAACAAAGCTATTCAGAATTTATACCTGATCCAAATAGCACATTTTTCAGCTGAAAAAAATTAACTGTTAGATGTAGATTTTTATAGTTTAAAAGTATTTAAATGTAAATTTTTGGATAAATTATTTTTATTTACTAAACAAAAATGTTTTAGCCATTTACATTCTTTTTTGAGATTCCTGAAAGCTTTTTGGTAAAGCTTTAAAAACAAGTAAGGTAATAAAAGTGTATTGTTTTAGTGCTAGAAATTATGATAAAATTATTCCAAAGCGATTTATATTTTTCTGAAAGTGCATTTGCAAAATAGTATAGATTTTTAAAAATTAGTGCATAGTAAGTAGTAAAATAATGCGAGAAAAATACTTAAAAACTTTAACAAATCCCTTTTTAAATGATTTCTTCAAGTCGCTGGAATTGTTTGGTGATGATGAGTGTATCGGTATATGCGAGTCTAATGGGGCATGACTCGTGCTGTCCATGTTAAATAATTTCCATTTTAACATTAAACTATTCAGCTGAACGACCAATTAAATTAGAATATATATATAATAATATATATATATTATATATATATATAATATATATATATAATATATATATATTTCAGTTTTATCAAATTTTTATTTAAACTACTTTTAAACATTTTTTTTGTTTCTTTGGGTCAAAATACATTTTTTTTTAAGTTGGATCATATCTCTTCAAAATTTTTCATTACTATTACGATTTTATTCAACTTCCATGAGGTTACTGGGAATAGAGCATAACAAGAGTGTGTGGTAAAATTTTGTCTTTATTAGTGGTTACTTAAAAGAATATTTCTTACAAGTTAAAACATAATGTGAATTTTTTTTCCTGTGAGAAATTTTTCTTTTCGTTACAACGAAAATAAAAACAAGTATAAATATTTTTGTTTCTTTTTTTGACAAATATTTTCAATTTTTTGTTTATAATTTTCTTGTTTTAAATTTAATATTTGTTAAAACTATATGTGTGTGTATATGAATCAAGATCATATCCTCACTTATATAAATATAGTGTAATTAGTATTAATATTAAATATTGTTATTGTGTGGTAATTTTTATATTTGCTTTTATTGTTTCTGGGCAAAAATTAAATGTTCTTAAAAAAAAGAAGAAAACATTTATAGTTTGTGGAGCCGGGACAAGTGATAGCTATGTATATGAGAACAATGTATAAATAATGGGTACAGTCGTTTGCAATTACAACCGAATTTTTTTTAATCGAAGGAAGTACTGTTGATTAAATTTAAATGTATTAATTTTTAATATTTTTGTTGAAATTATACAAAAATATATATTTAAAATCTGTTGTACCTAGACATTTTCTCCCAACTAGTTTTTTACTTACGTTGTTTCTATAGGGTGTTATTGTGTTTGAGAACATTTTTTTCTTTTTACCCTTCTACTTTTTTTTGTCATTTATATTTTTTTAATTATAATGGTTTTTATTTTATATTGTGTACTACAAACATTTTTCTTATTTTTTAATAAAATTAAAGACTTGACTTCCAGTTTTGTTCTGCTTTTTTTTTTTTATTATTAAAACATCTTATGCTTGATTTCTTATAATGAAATATATGTTTAGACTTCAAAAGAGATGATGATGTTTGGCGAAGATGTTTAATTCATCACTTATATGAATTTCTGCTAGTGCTTGTAATTTTTAACAATTTATTGAGAATTATGTCGTTGATTTTTTAGTCAGAGTTTTCTTTAAACATGGATTATGTTTGGTTTATTGTTGAAAAATTGTTTAAAATAAAAAATTACTGTATTGACTAACAGCGTTTTAATAAAGATTAACACAAATAATTTCTTATAAAATAATTTTCTTCCAATGCTATAAGAGTAGAAATAAAGATTATTCCTCTTCATCTGTTGTCACGCTTCTGTATTTTAAGGATCCAATGTGGCCCAGCTTCAAAATCAAGGCTTAGTAATTATGTTTTCGAATTGTCAGTTTCTTAAAGATTCAATTTTTGTTAGAAAAGATTGGTATTGTGATGTGTTGCGCAAGTGGTGGTGTTGGTGTTTTTGGTTTCTTATATAAAATTACTTCTTTTTTGGCTTGAAAAACAAAATATAAGACTTTACATCATCTTATTGGTTTTTTTTTATAAAATTTTTTGATCATAAACATACCTTCTACTTGGCTGATTAGAAGTTTTTCTTTTTTTTTTTAATATTTATGCAGCCTGTTTAATTAACCGCAAAAGATGTTTAAGCCAATGTGGGGAACTGACGCTCATCATTGACTTTTGGTGCAAACTGACGTTTACCACCGCCACGATTGGCAGCAGTATTGTTATTGCCGCCACGACTACCACCTTCAAAACGCGGCTTGCTAGGGGTATTAGCATTAGAGCCTTCACCGCCAGCAGAAGCATTATTGTTACGTGGTCCATTTCGATTACCACCACGACCTCGTCCACCAAAACCACCTAAACGACGACCATCATTAAAATTAAATTGTATGTCCAAGACGCGCTGTTGTCTGCCCACTCTTTGTGGATACATGGCAGGGTCAAACTCGAATTCATCTTCACTTTCTGTTCCTCTCTTTTCCTTGGTAATTTTGCTATTGTTTAAAACAATCATCTTTTTCCATTTGGTAGTATCCTCGCCTAGAAATTATTCGTTTGTTTCGAATAAATTTTAGTTCTTATAAGATCATATAGTTAATGGCTTACCTTCACCAGCTTTACGTATATTAAACTGCGGTTTAGCTCGTTGTTGCTGTTGAGCTTTCCATTCATCTAAAGTCAATTCTTTTACCTCTTCTTCTACAGCTGTCTGTTCATTTCCTTGTTCATTACCAGATTCTTCATTCTTTTCAATTGTAGTTGCAGCACTATTGTGCTCATCAATGTTTTTATTGGTGTTGCCTTCTTCTATGGTGTCCTTCATTGATCCCCAATTGTGAGCGCCAGCGCCTTCACGTTTATCTACGGCTTTAACACCTAAAAAAAAAAGTAAATAATAATTTTCCTAACTTTATAAAATTATCACTGAAAACTGTTAAATGCTTTCCTAAAATAATCATTAAACAAATTGATGATAACCTTATTGCTTATCGCTTTAGAAGAATACAATTTTCCATTATTAATTTTTGACACGTTAATGAACTTTTTTTTATATATGATGAACATATGTGTATTACGATAATAAATTCTAAAGTCAATGTTTTTTATAAAAAAATCCAGTTTTATTAAAATATTGTCAGTCCTTTGACTTCTTACGTATACATGTTTGTTCCTAAGGTCCATAATGGCAACACCTCCATAAAGTGAGCTAGCCAACACGATTAAATAGGCAAAATGAGGAAAGTGTACGTTCTAGCATAGAAGTCAGTAGGTGCATCTGGTAAAAATTATTTCAATTCATAAATTTTAATTTTTTTATGTATTAAACATAACCTTTTGATACGAAATACGTCTATTGATTTAGCAATCACTAACTCGTTTTTTATACATATAAATAAATAACCAGTAACGATTTTGTTATTTTTTTTCTATGATACAAAAGGATTAGTTTAGTAGAATTTAGTTAGTAAGAGATAACTGGCATTTAAGAAGCTTTTTCAAAAAGTTTATAGTTAATTCAACAAGAAATTTTTAGTTTAAAGTTTTTTATATGTTGTTATGAAGCTGAGATTTGAAAAAGCTCATAAAATATTAATATTAAATTTAGCAATAAACTCTTTACTTAATTCGAGCATAAAGTTTCATCATTCATCAAACTTTTATCATTTTACTGAACTGAATTTTTTTTTATTTTTTTATATACGTTCACATTTTATAAATACATACATATATCTTTATGATATAATATTAATGGAAAATATATAATGCTAACAGTTGCTGCTTGCTAGTCATTTCTATATTATATTTTTCTATAATAATAGAGCATTGGAAACTGGCACTGGACGTAGTAAATAAATATAAACATTAATATATATGCATGCATACATACTTATATACATTAAGACGCCCACATTTTTCTTAACCCACTTGCGGCGACAGACTTGATTCTTTTTCGAAGTAACATATTACAGATTTTTCATTTTAGTTAGTCTCAGTACATGAGGTCTTTATATTTTCATACTTAATTATATTACAAAAACCAAAACCGAATAAACTTGAAACTATATGAATATTACATATATATTCAAAAAATAAAATGTTTCATAAAAAAAAATTATAAATTAAATAGGAAACATTTAAGGCGTTTCTAAACGCCTCTTCAGTATAACCAAATTTTTAAATATGTAACTTAAGTTAAAGTTGGATTCTTTCATAATTCGGATATATATAATACAATTTAAAAGATTTTAGATCATAAAAAGAAAGTTATGATGTCGAACGTTTCGCACTAACATTAAAGTAAAAAGTTTATATGTTTAGAATTTCACATATTTTAATACACTATCACGCGAATATCGTCTATTTTATCATGTGTAAATCATGCCCTACCCAAACTCCGGGCCACGGTTTTTAGTGAAGTCGAGTACATTCTTCCTCACTTCTTTGCTAAATGCATATACTCGTACATTCATACACTAGTATGTATGGATTTTTATTAATTCTGATCGACTTCGTAGTGAATGGATTAATAACAAATATAAATATAAAGAGTAGAAATAAAATTAAGAATAATTCAATTGTTAAAAATTTTACAAAACAAAAAAAATGCTGCCACCAACTGCTGGAGTTTTCAAATGTGTTGTTTACAAATTTCAAATTCGAATAAGCACTAAGAAAAATATGTAAATTCATTGTAAAAATGTTAATTGGCATTAGAGGTGTAAACCTCTACGGCAAAAAAAAAAAACACGTGCTAATAAAATTTGAAATAATTTATAACCTCTGAAAAACCTTCGCGAAATTCGCCTAGAAGTCTCCTGTAATAGAGAAAGCACAAACTTCCAGTTTTCTTCTTTAATTTGATACAATAAAATAATTATTTTATTTTCCTCTTTCTTGAAACAAATTTACAATTTTACATTAATTTACATACATATGTATATATGCATGTGCATGAACACATGGATGTGTGCATTTGTCGAGAGAATTGTAAGGAAGAGGATGGCAAGAAAAATATCAAAGAGTAAATTTAACTATTTTTAAATATATTTAATGCATGCATACATTTATGTCCATACATACATTTGCCCATGTACACATTGTCAGTGATCTCCTGTATATATGGCTATGCACACATATTCATATATATGAATGCATGTACATAAATATTGTAAAGTGCATAAGTATTTGGCTTTTATTGTTGAATTATTCGCCGATACACATTTTTTCGTAAGCCAATAAATTATGAACAAACAAAATTTAATACAACGTACATTTAATTTAAGTAAAATTTGGAAGAATGGAAGAAACAAAAAAAGAAATTATATATATACATGCAAGTGTATTTATTTTCGTTTGCATGTTTTATTGCCTCCCGCGCGTTTTATGTGTATGTAGTGGTTGCTTAAGTAGAAAAATTTTGCTCTTTTTAAAAGTGATCGTACATCATCATGTTATTAACCCCACTTCTTTTATTTTTTATATTATACTGCATGTACATACCATGTAAATATGAAACACATATTTATTCTTTTTCTGCAATGTCTTATCTGCAAAATTCACGAACGTCCAATATGTTTATTGGCGTTGAAATTTTCAAAAGTAGGAGCTTTTTGTTATAGAGATTTTGTTTCTTAAAATTGTTCAATATATATTACTTTAGACTAAAATCTTAATACTGAAGTACTTTAAATTGTGGTTAGAAACAAAATGTTCATGTCTTTACTAAGCAAATGAGTATATGTATGTATGCATGTATGTGTTCATGTGTATGGAATAACGTGTATGAATGAAGGTGTGTATATGTGTAATAATAGTATTGTCCATACTTACCAGTTTTATCAGAACCCGATTGACGGTCAAATTCACGTTTGCGATTGCCACCTTCAAAATTGCGATTACGTGGGGGTCGATCCGCACGATCCCCGCCTCTGAAAGGACGTTCGCTGCCAGCGGCAGCTCCAATTTGCCCATTGTCGCGAATATTACGACGATTATTACGTTGTTCACGTGTTTCACCATTTTGTTGTCTGAAATTGACACTGCGCTGTTGTTGTTGTCCTTGAACACCTTCACGAGCTTCGCCGTTGTTGCGCTTACGATTTACGTTAGCAGCAGCACCATTAGCTCCAGCCCCACCTTGTTTGGTTAATCTATCACCAGCTCCTGCTGCTGAGGAAATGTGTTTTTTGTCATTTCTATTCAACGGCTTATTTTCCTTTTCGGCTTGGTTGGTTTTTTTAACTTGGTTATTGGCTGGTTTATTCGTTACTTTTGTTCCATTAGTGGTTGCAGCTGCACCACCAGTTGTAGCAATGCTACTAACAGCAGTCTTAACCTGCTTTTTCTTCTTGGCAACAATATTATCTAACGGCTCTACAATTTCATCGTCCATGAACAAAAGTTCATAACGATTTTTCCCAGCTGAATCCATTGTTTTTAAATTTTATTTATATGTGCTTTAATTTACTTCACTTATATTTTTTTTTTTCTATATTTTAAGTTTTGCACCCAAAATCTTTAAGCGGACTACAATATATTTAATGTTAACCTTAATTTTGGTATTTTATTTTTGCGTTCTTCCGCACACACACTCTTATCAAGTCTTTATAAATCTTAGAACACATGCCCACCATTAAAAAAGCATGGTATACACATATCAAATACGAATTTGGATGTGTAGTGTAGAAATAGGTGAGAAAGAAACGAAAGACACGATAAAGTGTGGTACGATAACGAACGAATAGAATTGTAAGAGAAATAATAATAATATAATCTTTGGCGCTGATGTGTAATAAATCATTCAATATTGTTCATCCATAAATACGTCTGCTTTCTCAATATATATACATATTTATATTGGAATTATGAAGTCCATTTTTACCCTACAAGACATGTGGTTTTAGCCCATTAAGTTTGCATATTTAAGCATTGAAATTTACATGACTATATACATGTTTATGTGTGTGTACTCATATGCGTTTATATTCTCTTGGGTCGGTCTTTTCCAGCTGTGTTCTGTTAGCTTTAAAATGTGAAAGGAAAACGTCCACTAATTCCTTTTGTGTAATTCACCATACTGTGTTTCATTTGAATTGTTGTGTACGAGGCAAAAAATACTGGGTGCAACAAATGTTATTTTTTTTTTACTTATGTATATACTACAAAAAGGTCTATCGTGATTGATGTCACTAAAAAACGTTTTTATTACGTTTTACATTATTTTTAATAATTATATGCAAGTAATTATCTTACTGTAAGATACCGTAATCTTTGATCAGAAATGCAATATCACACCTAGCATTTACATTCTGTTAAATTTGTGTACATACATATATAGTCAGAATTTAGAAAAAGCGGAATGAGTAATATAAAAAGTAAATTTTTATGTGATTTCGGCTTAGTTGCTTACGTTGTGCATGCGCACCGAAGGCATACAATGTAAATGATTGTAATTGCAATACTTATATTACACCATGAATATTCAGACGGCGTTACGACGTGGACATTAACTCCAGCATTAAGCGCGTTCGTTGTACAAGGAATTTTTTTTTATTACATTTGTGCAAGTATGTACTCGTAAGAACACCACGTATATAAAACAATTGTTAAAAACAAATTTTATTAAAAAAAAAAAAAAATTATATTTGCTTATGGGTTTTTGATTTTATGCATTATATACATATGTATGTATATACATTTATTTAATTTTTTTTGAAACTTAAGATCTATGTTTATTTATAACATATTTTTCTTTATTTTCGATATGTCGTTAACACTATTGAATTATGAATAAAAAGAACTTAAATTCCGAATAAAATAAAAAAGTTATTTGGTAATTGTTTCAATTCCCTGTTTAAGCAGAAACAAATATTTCTTTTCTGTATTTTTCGTGATTTCGATTGTCATTTTTTTTTAAGCATATACACATCTGTTGTGCTGACTGTATCTGGTACTCAATTCGCGTTTCGTTTATTCCTTATATGTGTATCCTTGTTGCTGTAGTAAATTCACCCACACTTGTTTTTTTATTTTTATTTAATTCTCACCACTCTGTCAGAAATGAGGAAATGAAATGTGCGACAAACACAAAAGAGAAAATTAAAACCTCTTTATTTGTAAAATAAGTGCGTCTTTCTTACAAATTGGTGCTTTCACTTTTGACAGTGTGGCAGTTTCTATTCTTTCGTTGTGAACTTTACTTATCCCTTGTAAATTCAGACATAAAGTTTGAATTTAATTAATTTTTTTTTCGTAAACATTCAAACATTTTCTTTGGTTTTTTTTTTAGTCAATAGCATGCTCAAAAAAGAAAAGAACTGATTTTGACAAATACAAATCAAGAAGAGCAATCACTTCAAAGTTTACATTTGAATTTGTGTTTTAACCAGTGCTGCCATAAACAATCTTGGAGACAGGTATGTATGTTTTTGAACATTTTAATTATTTTAAAGCAAATAATTTAAATTCAAATATTTTTATTGTATACTTTTAACTTTTAATTAATTGATTTCATATTATTTATTTTAAGCAGTAGGTTCTTTTACTCACGTATGTATTTTGTTTAAAGATTGGAAAAATATTTGTATAAGATTAAAAAAAGGTATCACAAATTACACACAGAATTCAAACTTATTTCGATACTATTGTGCACTGCGGTACGATATGAATGAGAGCCTATCTAAATTTATTCGGCTAACATGCTTGTTGCACAGTTTAGGCCAGTAGGGCGAAACACTAACTGCTTCCATAATTGTAAATGTAACGAAAATTTATCAAAAATTTTGTATTCGATTGTTTTGTTTACGAATACATGGTATACAAATGCATACGAAAATACTTTCAAGAAATTGTAAAAACACATTTCTCTTTGATGAAATGTAATTACGAGTATATCCTTGTGTATGTATGTCAATTTAAAAAAAAACTGCAGTTATGTATACATATACTTATGTATGGGCATGTACATCTCGGTGTACATACCTACCTTTGCACATTGAATGTGTCGTGTTTACCAATCCACCAATGTTTCGTACCGACTTTGCTCTTTCAAAGTATCTTATTGCTACTAGTCGTTCTATGCCCAACTTTGCAAATATTATTTTTTTCCCCTTTTCTCCTCCAGATTTGTTTAATAACTTTATTCTGAAGTTTATATTTTTGCATATAGCAGTGCAATTGTTTTAAGATATGTAGAGTGCTTGTTTTTTCCCAGGTTTATTTTGACATATTGCAATGCCTCTTGTTGCTGTTGGTTTTGGGTAAAAATAACGGATTCAATTTAGACGCTGTATATGTATATATTTACATACGGACATACATATGCATTTGTCAATAATGTACATACAACAAAGGAATTTTTTGTTAAATAAAATAAAACAAGGTTTAAATTTGTATGTATATACACAAGAAAATTGTTTTGAAAAGTTTTGCTAAAAACCTAAACCCAGATTGACAAAAATTTGTAATTACAACAATATATGTACATATGTAATCTTTGCCCTTGCGACGAACTATCAGTAAAGCAATTTTGTGGCACAAAAAGTGTAAATTGCCATGTGTTTTAGTAACCTTAAAGAGCAGTTATTGCAAGCCGTTTGCTGTACATTAAAATCACTAAAAAATCAAGTATCAATAAGAGCGTTTCCACTTGAAACCAACGATATATGCTCCCTCGTCCTGTATAAGTAAATAAACCAACTAATTTGTAAAGCTTCATGGAATTTTAAACTTTAATCTTGGTAGAATTACGAATAACAAACAAATTTCAGATTTTTCCCCCGTATTTTGCAATATTTCATACTAAAAGTTATTTTCTAACTGCGCTAGAAAATGATAATGAAAGCAAACAGCGCACATGTAAATTAAGTAGTAGAAAATCTGTAGCTTGCCGTTCTGTTTCCTCTGGTATACCCTGTGCATGTGGCAGTGCTGCCGTGTGGTTTTTTTTTAGCTGCAATTTTATTTGAAATTGTGTTTAGCAAATAAATGCACTATTTTTTCGCAAGATAATAGTAATTTTTTAATTAACAACCAAATCTCTGCATTTGATTCTAGAAAATCTACAACGGGAATATCGATTCTTCATAAGAAACTGAAGGCAGCAGGACTTTTTCCCATCACGTCTGAATGCAATACACAAGTAAAGCAGTCTAGTACAAGACTAACTAATAATCCAACAATAGCTAAAGTTGAGTCTATAACTTTTAAAAACCAACGCAATCCAAACAAAATGTCTGACTGGCGCGATGAGGATTCTGCCGAAGTAATTTTTGCAAATATTCTTTGATAATTTAATAGATTACTTATGCTTCAAATTTATTATAAACTGTAAATTATTTGCAGGATTATGGCAAAGGATTTGGGGAAGATAATGACGTCTACAAGAATAATTATAATAACAATCACATTGAAGGCGATAGCAATGATAATGATGCTGAGGCACTCTATGCCGGCACCCATAATGATCTTGGACGAAGAGGAGGTAAGAACTATGACCTATTTTTATTTAATAAATTCCGACAAATAATCTTATCAATGGATTTCTTCACCAATGACACAATCACTTTGCAAATGGTAAAAATTTGTTCTTATTGTCGTCGAATTTTCCAACTGTTGACGACAAAAATGCTACTTGTTCCTAATTTACTGCAAGCTGCTTAAAAATTCGTCGATTGTTATGAGATGCCCCTGGCAAAATATTGCGCATTATGGTTGAAACAATAATTCGTATCTTTCTTTGATAATTAGAATTTTTAAGAAATCGAAGTTGGTGACGATGGTTTCCTTCCAACAAATGTATTATTGAGAGAAAAGTTGTTTATTTGATTTCATCAAAAACATGTTTAAATTTTGATAATTTTTTTTAGATATTTTAAGTAGAGGATGTTGTAACATACCGTGCAGGTTCTAAATCGTTTTATATGAATATAAAGAGTTGGCTCCCCATATTTCAGATACCGCTGCTGTCAATTAGCCAAATTAATAAAATTACTTTTAAATTCATTTGAGTTTGTGTTAGCTTAATTTTTTTTTGTGGTTAATCAAATGTTTGTTTTTCACTTTTCTACCACATTTCTTCAAATTGATGTACATTATTCTAAAAACATTTGGATACTTCGCTTGAATGCATCTGCATATTAAAAAGGCCAATGTTAACAGCTAAACGGCCACAAAATACTTCCTTCAACAGGGTAAGATAGTCCAATTATATACTTTGTAATACATTTTGTGCTTTTACTTATAAATGAGAATGATACTGTGCACTGGTAGCCTTGCCTAATGTCTTAGAGGTAGCAGGCAGAATTCCCGCTTAGACTTAAAGTGGTTTTGTACTGGTATTACAATGCGACGCTAATTTGCAGTCCAAGTGGCTGGCTTAAATTAACCGAACTATGTAATTGCGTTGAAAATTGTAAATGTTTGGGACAACGTTTTAAATGTGTTACATCTGTCAAACTTTATTTATAACTTGAGAAATTGTGAATAGGCAATGCTTTTTGTTATTACAATTTCCAGTACTATAATGGCTTCTGCAGCGAAATTAAAGACCAGAAATAGATCTATTAAGATCTGCTGCAATTTTTATAAAAAAAATTTCAAAGACTTTGAAGTATTTCGTAAAGTACTTATTAGATCTACAATATTTTAATCTTTTTATTATCATTATAATAATTAAATGATGTAATCGGATAATAAACTTAAAAATGTACACTATGAAATTTAGGAGATATAAGAATTATTTTTTAAATCCAAGGTAGTTTAAATTGCAGCACCCAATCTAATGAATATGCATCATATTTCAATCGCTGGCGACAATAAAGTAACGATCTAGTGATTTTTTCAAATCGTAGTATTAAATTTGGGTGATTGAAAAATTAGACTAAAAGCAAACTAATTGAAAACACTTGTGAGGTTATTTGAGACACCAGTGTTGCTGGCAGATAAACGGATGATGGGAACTTATGACATTTCTAATTATTTAAACGCGCTAAATTGCAAAAAATTATACTCAGTAGAAATTTAATATTTTATTTGAATATAATAGCAATAATTACGGGGTATCAGCTAGTTTTTTTTTTCGGGGAACTTTTAACACTGATAAGCTAATACACAAACTATACATAAACTACTGTAGGCAAACCGATACATTCTCAGAAATTTAAATCATTATCTAATTTTAATTAATTGCCTTTGGTTTTATCACAACTTTGTCATATGTTTGGGAATTTGAAAGTAATGTGCTTATGTACGGTCGCATTAAGCCTAAGCATAAATGGCTTATAAAAAATGTTGGGGAATACGAAACTAGTGATGTCCTTGGCGAGAGCATTCGCTATTACTTTCGATCACTACAATACTTAAACTGCCTTCATCCAATAAAAAAATTGCACACAATTCTGACGTGTGGGCCGTCATTTTGCAAAGTTGAATGTTTGTTTCCATTTTAGATCCAATTATTTATTTATATATGTTATTTATTAATTTCCTTTGAGTCCTGAGCAGTACGTCTCCGTTCGGGGCTTGCATAATTCTCGTTGTTATGCAAGAAATCCAGTTTACTTATAAACTAAGTTTGAATATACAAAATGACTTAAATTGCACTCATTAATCTCAACATTAATTATAAAGATTAAAAGAATTCTTGGTTAAGTGTTTTAATTTATTACTATTATAGTATGATCATGAGAAAAATGATTAAATGTGAGATGAAAATAATTTGTAAGCAAATTTGGAATTTTGGACACGAGTAAACAAATGCATTCAATCATAGGCAGACGAATACGTCTGACTTCTAAAGTTTGCGTATATTTTTTTGGTGGTACTTTAGAATAGTGCACCAAACATACTGATAATTATTTGGCTCATGGATTGCGTTTTGCTTTGTTAAGTGCATGTCATAGGTTTCAAATGACCCCAATTTTTGTGGAAGATTTTAATGTTTCATGTGCATAATAATGCTAACAATAACAGTTGTCATGTTATTCTATATTACACAAGTCACAACGCTGTCTAGGTTACGCTACACCATAAATGAAACAAAAACGTTTGCTTTTTAAAAATTCAACAAAAATCCGTCCATAATTACTATCTTAGTCATTTAGGGAAAACATTTCTGGGAGTTATTGAACAGTGCGCATTATCTTATCTTTATCTTTTCAGATCGTGCTGGGTTTAATCGATATAATAACGACAATTATGATGACTATGAAAACGCTGAATCAAATGGTAAGAATTTATTTTTTTATACGTACGTATATATGTAGGTATTTAAAATATATACAAAACTTTCGATCATTTTAATTAATTGTTGCTATTAAACTGTATGTATGCATGTATGTGGGCGTTTTGTTTTAGTTAATAATTTTTTTTTTATCAAATTTGTGTTCAAATATTAAAAAAACCTTAAAAGATTTTCGAAACGCAATATCGCAAAAGCATCAAAATCCAACATTTGCTCTAATTCCGAAGGACTTCTCAGAAGAAAGTTTAAATTATTTTATGGGCAAAATGCCAGAGTTATTTAAAAAGGCGACTTTAGTACAGAAATATACATTAATGAAGTATTTAATGGATGCTTATAAACTAGAGCTGAAGAAATTTGATAATATCCCGAAGCAACAAGGTGGAATTAAAAAACTACCTGTTGAAATTAATGACTCCAATGCAAAAGTATTACAAGCAAATTTTGAAGAGCATACAATCATGTCGCCAACATTTCGCAGTCAAGTTAACGAACAAGAATTAGCAATGTCAGCCCCGAAAATTGATGATATAGATTTGTTGAAAACGTTTCATCAAGATGCAAATGAAAGATGCAGCGAACCGAATTGTTTGGCGAGTGATAATGATGACCAACACGAATTCAATGGAAATATAAAACTCTTAAGACCTGAAATATCTCTCTTGAACATTTCTGATTTGTTTAAAGATGATCAATTAAACAATTCGGATATGCAGCTCTCTTTTTTAAGACAACATCAACACCAACAAGAAAAACAATCAACCGTACCTGAAAAGCATCAAGGTAGAAATGAATTGGCACATGTTGAAATTGTTTCAGCTACAACTACAAAGGAAAAACAAGCAGCAGGATCGAATATATCGACCCGGGGTGTTACATCGCCACTCAATTCAAAGCGTTTAAAACCTCGAACATACATATCAGAAGAAGAGTACAGTTTACGTTTCCGTTTGCCGCACAGGAAATTTTTAGAAATTGCTGAATTGCCTATTATAAAATATAATATAGAAACATCACCATTTGCATACTTTGAGATGAACACAACTTTAATTGAAGACGAATATTTTAACGAAACAGGAGTTGATTATCTGGCTGATGGAAGAACTGCTACACACTTTTCTAGTTTAAATCTTGTACGCCAAGCTGCTTCCTCTATAGAGGAGTTGTCTTCCTTTCGTAGACCTTTATTGCCAGTTGCAAGTTCTGTTTTATCACATATAACAAGGGAACAGAATGCTAATGGAATCATGGACTCAATTACATCTGTAGCGGCCGGTGCAGAACCAGGGTATACATTTTTATATAAACATATTTATAAATTTTTAACAAGTTTTACAAAGGGGTTATATTTGGTTGATTAAGTTAAGTTAAATAAGTTAAGCTGCAGGACGTACTCTCCGCTTTGCATGCAATAACAATATATAAGCGTTGACGAGTCGATGCGAAATAGAAATATATATGTAGATACATTTCGTGCCATTGTTGCATTTGCTAATTTTTAATTGACATTACTTAGAGGGAAACAAAAGGGTTTGTTCGCAAAATAATTGCGCAACTTGGTTTTGTAGTTTTTGTACTTCTGTTGAATGTGTTGCGATTTTACTGATCACACACAAATCTCGCAACATGCTTTGACTTAAGCAGATCTGTGGACTTTCCCATTCTTTGTTTATATTGAAATTTTAATTTTGGGGCGCCTATTGGTGGTGGATTTATTTCGATGCTCAATTGATGACATCTGAGTTATTTCACAATATTTTTTAAAATGATTGACATACCAAACATTTACATGAATATATGAATTTTATCTAATCTCAGATGAAAGTATATTCTATGCTCTTGTTCTTAACCTCTTTACAATTCGGGAGGGTAACTTTCTCACCGTGGCGGGCTGGTATTTGTATATGTTAGTTTTTATACTAACTCCTTCAGTTAATTTAATTTGTTCCGTCCTATCACCACCTTGATTTTAAAAGTGCATTAAAAATGTGGCCTGATTCGTATTCAATTTTTTTTTTAAATTTTTTTTTGACACATCTGAGTATGTGATGTGAGTTAAATACTTTTTCTAAACGAATGTAGTGATTACGTTTTAATTTTTTGTGGTTTCCCACTCTTTAAGTTTGTAACTTCAACTAAATGTATTTCTTATATAAAACTTGCTATCCATGGTCTTGATTACACACATGATTGTAATAAGTAATGCTATCGCAGAGAATGCCGACAACCTCAAGAACAACTCAATATAATAGATGATCGTAGTTCATTAATTGCGCCCGAGGCTCCAATATCGAATGTGACTGCAGATAGTAGTCACAGCGTTTCGTCATATAATAATGCGTTTGGACTTCAAACAACATTATCTAGCGTAGAGGAACATAAATTTCGAAGTAAATTGAAAGACCGAGCTGTAGATGTTTCTACACCTGTGTCAGTAATGAATGTGCCAAATATTGCACCAATAGGAAATGCGGCTTTCCAACAGCAACAAAGTGCACACGCTGCTATACAGGAAAAATGTTTGCATCCTATAACAGAAGTGAGAGAAAGTAATATAAGACCTTCAGTACAGCCAGTAAGGAATGAAAGTAGCATTGAAAATTCTGAAGTAAATCAGATATTGCATGTAGCACACACAGATAACGTAATAAATACTCAAATTGACGATGAGGTTGGTGATTATCGGAAAAACTGGTATGAAATACTTAGAGCTAGATTACAAGATGTTGACTATAAAGATTCTGCTGCCCCAATTCATAGACCTAAACATCGTCGTCGTAACCTAAGATTAGGAACCATTCAGGAAATAGCACAACAACAACAACAACAACATGATCAACAAAATCGAAATAATGCTGCGACGAGTATTCAAGTACAAGAAATCTTAACTAGTATTCTTCCAACTGTACCAGGTATTTCAGGGTGCAGTAGTGATGGAGTTCTTCCTTTAGCTATTAAAAATTCTGCGGAGCAGCGAAAATACGATCAGTTTGTATTTGACAATATTGATAGTATAGACATAATTGTGAATAATTTAGAAAGCTGTCGCACAATGCTAGAAAACCATCGACGTGCACTAGAAAAAAAATTATCTCCTGGCATTACATCAGAACCATGTCTACATTTCGATCCAGAAGTCTTGTTAAATGCTCCAAAGCAACGTTTGTCAGTGAAATTGCGGTTGCTCCAGAATATTATATGTCACGTTTCATTTGATTTTACAAAATGCGACTGCATTAAAAATCGTATGGATGCCGCCATTGGCTTTGCCTTTCTCTTAGAACTGAAATCGGCTGGTATAATAAATTTAAGTTTGGATGGTCGCATTGTAGCTTTACGTTAATTTATTGACTATTTTTCCTTTTTATTTTCTATTCTAATTATTTTATTTCTATATACTGAGTTAGCCATAATTTAATAAATATTTTATGCTGTATTATTTTATGTACACACTCATCGTAGGGAATTAAGTGATTCGGATTTGTAACATGGCTTTTTCCCGAAATTTATGTAATGAAACTATTTCATTTGGAAACGTTATTATTATTCATATAACGTATACCTGCATACAATAAATTTTACAAAGCATTCAGAAAAAAGAATGTAAATCTACTCTGAACTACATTTTGCAAATTTCTTGAGAAAGTATTCTTTTTCTGTTATGTGTACATACTCGAATACTAACATATTAAAAACAATCTAAGCAATGACTTTGCATAAATTAATTACTTACTAATTAACTGTATTTTATTATTAATCTTGGTTTCGGATTTGATTTTACATTTAAATTTCTTATATACATTATATTACTAAACATTCTTCTTTCCTCATTTGACTAAACTCAAAGTATAAAGTAATAATATCAGACACAAGTTGTTCCGCGTTGTGGATAAGATTAGAACTTGCTTGTAATGTGTAGAAAACTATTGCTATTTGCATTCAAACTTGAATAAGAAACAAATTTATTAACGCATGCGCACTTTAGACTTTAAAAGGCTTTCCGCGAACACTGCCACAAGTAATATAGTTTGCGAAAATTATATAAGAAGTATACGGTGGGTTTGAGAAACTTTAAAGTGACACGTTAAGCAGCATGGAGATTGTTTATGTTCTTTTTGGTAATAAATTGTAATTAACAACCTGTACTTAAAGCTTTTATGTACGTACTTTGTCTGAATTATTATTGAGTTGTGAAACATTTAAACTAAAACTGGTACATTTACTATATCTAAAAAATAAAATAATAAAAATTATAACTCAAATCTTATTAATGTATTTCTTTATTTACTATTTATCAATGATTTTTTTTTTATCGACACTGAAATTTATCTTACAGATAATGTACTACTAATCGTTTTAGTGTCTCCACTAATACATAAAATTATCGTTTGTTGTGCGGTTAATAAAGCTTTTAAGTTCCCATTTTGATAAATTCTCAATATAAATTTGGCTTGGTGCGTATTTGACTATCTCAGGCATAGCGAGCTGTAGCTTGGAAAAATAAAAAAGTATTCTCTGCCAATATTTAGTCGTTTATTGATTTTGTTTACTTCTTTTCGCATTATCTATAATTTAGATTCTGTTGTTGTTTCTTAGCAGCGTTCTGTTGCACCACGACTTCTTACTTTACGACTGTTTACTTTAAATTTAATGCAAATGAATATTGCCAAATAACTTGGATAGCTCGTTTCAGTAAGAAAACTCATAAGGACTAGATGAGGTATTGAAATACTGAGACGTTCGCCTAGAAAAAGGAATTTATGTAAACTTGGAGTGAGGCGGTTATTTTAATAGTTTATGAGATTAAGATTAAGATTAATTTCCCCGCTTGCGGGCCAGAAAATTTACAGACTTCTGTAATGAATTATGATACGATGTGGGTATTAAGTAGATTGTGTATCAGAGAAAGGCAATTTTTGATTGAGCAACATGTATACGTACTCATAGCCTTAAAAAAATTTCAATCATGATTATTCAAATGATGAAACTTATTGCGATATTAAAGTTCACGCGGACTTAAAAGCATTCGAACAAAATGACTATTGCAAGCTGTATGATTTTAATAAAATGCTGCATCAAACCTTTTATTCCGGATAGCTGTTCGTTTGGTAAGAATGAAAATTTTGACTAAAATTACCCACAATGTGAAGAATATCCTTTCGAATCTGCCTAAATATTGCAAAAAGTAATAATGAGCGAGTGTGAACTTCTACCGGAGAATGTAAAGCAAAAAAAATTTAGCAATAAATTTGAAAATGCATTATTTTTTTTGTGTTCCAGCGAACTTAATTATGTTAGATATAATTGTTCATGTAATGATGCTTCTTTGCTTTGCATCGTAGTGGAAACATTTTCATTCTTATGTCCGTATGAACGTATAAATTATCACTGTTCATCACTGCTGATTACCAATATTGAAAATAACTGACCCAACTGGACTAAGCATTGGATGAAAGTGTCTTCAATGTTGTGTTTTTGATTTTGTGCAGTTCCCTAAAGGATGTTGTGAACTCCAAAAAAATATTCTCGTTTTTTTTTTTTATCATTTCAAACATTTGCATGGAGGTGTTGCAAATTGCTCCATCGAATTACATTGGAAGATTTGACTACGTCAAGATTCTGAAATTGGCTAAGACTTATCTGTAGTGAAAAATGCTCCTGCAAGCGTTGTCACATAAAATACAGATTTTAATAATTAAAAAATGAAACACAAAAAATATTAACAACGAAGAAGAAAAATCACTTCATCTGGTTGGAGAATAGAAATATAATTTATCACTGTTTCTAAAAGGCAAGACTCCTATTACAACAAAGTTAATAATATATAATTTATTAAAATATTTTATTATTATTATCTTCTTTATTGTTCCGAGCAATAGGTTCTCTTTTAATTTCATTTATTTTTGGTGGCAATATGTTGGAATTAAGAAGAAGGAAGAAGATAACATTGATAACTACATTTTAAAATATTAAAATATTTTATTTTAAAATTAATTTCTGAAATAATTTTGAGAAAGAGAGTCTAAACAGAATTTTAGTTTTATTTCTAATGCGAAAAGAGAGCAGCTTTTTTAAAAGTCGTATGAATTCGATGAAATTAAAATTACACAACTTGCATTATTTACTACAAATTATTACAACAGCAAATTAACTGATGGGAATCCCAGTCCTTTCTCTTTTTATTATATTTCGGCGGTTTTTTTACGATGTGAATATAAATATTTACTCCAACACAATACCCTTAGGAGAGCTCGAGATTACATTAGTTCTTATAAGTTGTTTTAAATTTTACCATTATAAATATATTTCGTACATGCAGAACTAAAAATGAGAAGAGAAAAAAAAATGTGAGGTGTATTGGGTTTTTTCTTTATCTATAAATATATGTTTGTACAAATAATTCTCGTATGATTTTTCGTCAAAAAGTTTGTGTAAGCTGATCAGTTTTTTTTAGTCAAATTATACAAGTTGGGTAATCAATTAAAAACATAAGTGTTGGCCTTATTCATTTTCTTTGAATTTGTATGGAAGGAAGCGATAAAAATAATTTATTTAACTTAAAAAGCTTACCAAAAATGTTAACATGATTGAACCATTCTTAGACGGGCCTCAAGCTACCCTTTTTTTATACTCTTCACCATCAAAAAAAAGGGAAGTATATATGTAGATTTTGGTATGTGGATGGCAGTTTCAATCCTATTAGTTTGCCTCCCTGTAAAGTAAATACATTATGGGTCCTTATAAGAGGGAAAACTGATAAATGTGACTACTATTTTTGTTGTGATGTAAGTTAAGCTTGAATTTTACTTAAAATAAAAAATTTAAAAACCTATTTCAGAATTTTCTGAATGTTATACAAAATGAAAATGATCAAAATCAGGTAATACCTAAATAAAAGAAATGTAACCAAAAAATTATTTTATACATTTAGAGGTCAAAGGGCAAAAGTTACTTCTTATGTTTAATTATTTCATTCATCTTCAAGCCTTATCATCCTGCCAACTATAACTGTCCATGCAATTCTGCATATTTTGTTTATATTGGCTGTGCTTTCTTTTAAGTTCATTGTCTTTTTTATTCTTTGTTGTATTCTTAGGTTCGCTATTCCTATTCTATTCTCTTCTCCGTACTTTTTCTTCTATATTTAATATTTTGGCGCCTTCCAAATCAGTGTTTGTATAGGAATGAGGGATATGAGGAATATATGCAAAATTATGGTTTGCTACTTCAATCCAGAGGTGTATCAGAGTATGTGTGGACACATTCTTGAAGAAGGGTATATAAGATTCGGTGCAGTCGAATATAAGACTTTTACTTATTATTAAAAGTAAAATATTTTAATAAATTACTTATTTTAACTCAATTTAGTAGCGATATATTCTTTTAAAATTTTTAAAACTTGCATAACTTATATATATCGCTTGAAATTCTTTTTCTTCTTGGTTGTGTGCTAATTTTTTATTAAAAACTGACAGACTTTAGATTTCGTAACAGACGTTGTTCTCTTACGTTTTGAAAATGTATTTTTGATTTAATTACAAATTAAATTTTAAACGTTTTATAAGTATTGTTTATTCCCAATTCTTTATGAATAAAAGTGTCACTGACTTTATACAAATTTTATAAAATTAATATTGTGTTATCTAATCAGACCCACATTATAAATTTGTGCTTAAACGTAAAGCAACTTTTATTCTCATATTAACTATTAAAATTATTTTAAACATTTTCAAAACTTATTTTAAATTCTTTATTTATTACAATATGCAATGGTGTAGAACGTCGCGATTTTGGTGGTGGACACGGTCGTGGACGTGGTCGTGGACGTGGTCGTGGACGTGGTCGGGAAAGCGGTCAGGTACTCGACGGAGGCCTTACTGCGCGTGGTGGACGTAAAGAGTTCAATAGCCGAGAAAATGGCAACAACAATAATGGTTACGCTAGAGAACACGAATATGAAGATGGCGAACCTAAAAAACCGCGTGAATTTTACATACCCCCGGACCCAACAGAAAATGAGGATGAAATTTTTGGAAGTGGGATTAGTAGTGGAATAAACTTTAACAAATACGATAGCATACCAGTTAAGGTAATTCTAATGCTGAACTGTTACTCCACTGTTACTGTTACGTTTGTGTGCAGATTGTCCATATTTTTAATATAAACAATTTTTAGATAACCGGAGAAAATGCCCCCTGTCCTATAGAAACATTTGAGGAGGCAAATTTACGTGATATTGTTTTAAGCAATGTCAAGCGATCAGGGTATGTTATCCCTACTCCTATTCAAAAAGCTGCTATTCCTGTTATCACAGATGGAAGAGATTTGATGGGATGTGCACAAACGGGATCCGGTAAAACAGCTGCTTATCTGCTACCCATTATTAATAACTTGTTAAATGAAGGTACTGAGACATCTATTGGGAAACCCCAAGTTCTAATTGTTTCACCTACACGTGAATTGGCCATACAAATTTTCAATGAAGCTCGTAAATATTCTTTGGGGTCTTATTTGAACATACGTATTTTATATGGTGGAACTTCGTCCAAACATCAGGGTGAAAATATCGGCCGTGGAGGTAGTCACATTTTAATTTGCACTCCAGGCCGTTTATTAGATTTTGTGAGAAGGGGTTTTGTAACGTTTGAGGATACACGTTTCGTTGTATTGGATGAAGCTGATCGTATGCTTGATATGGGCTTTAAAGAGAGTGTGGCCACTATTATGAATCATCCAACCATGCGTCCCATGGAAGCACGCCAGAATCTTATGTTCTCAGCCACTTTTCCAGCAGAAATTCAACGTATGGCTGGCGAATATTTGAATGAATACATTTTTATAGCGGTTGGTGTTGTAGGCGGAGCTTGTTCTGATGTAACACAGCGTATCTACGAAGTACAGAAATACCAAAAGCGTTCCAAATTGATGGTGAGTAGTACCGATAAATGTATTATTTAATTTTTTCGGTATATACGAGGCGTGGTAAAGAAATAACCGTTATTTTCAAATTTTTCCAAAACTATTTATTTATTCATCAATAACTATCTTGCCCCCTTTAAACAAATCCCGCCGGATGTCAGCATTTTTTCAAATCCTCGAAACACTTCTAAATCGCACTTTTTGGTATCGCCAAGAGCTCCTGTTTCAATTTTTTTATCTCCTCAATCGTAGCAAAAGACTTTCCTTTCATCGGTGTCTTCAGTTTTTGGAGGACGAAAAAGTCAGCGGGGACCAAGGCTGGTGAAGGCGTTGGTTGATGCATGACTACGGGGTTTTTTTTTTGGTCAAAACTGCTTCGGCACAAACGGCCCTTAATTTCAAGGTAGTATTCCTTATTGACCGTCAGGAATTGCGGCAAGAACTCATGATGCACCACGGCATTGCAATCGAAGAGACCAGTAAGCAAATCCTTCACATTTGACCGAAATTGTCGTGCTTTTTTTGGTCTTGGCTCTTCTGGACGCTTCCACAGGGTCGATTGCGGTGGGTTTCCATGTCATGGCCATACACTCATGATTCATCACCAATTACGACTTTTTTGAGCAAATCTTGATCGTCGTAGACGACGTTCAACAGCTCCCATGCGTCGTGGTTTTTGCTCGAAATTTAGTAAAAAAATAGTAAAAAATCGAAGAGCACATGAAAACACGACTAACCTTTTTATCTGTCAAAAACAAACTGACAATACAAAATAGACATATCCAAAAACTGATAAATCTAAAATAAAAATCCAACATCGAACAATGTAACCCACGAAATTTGAAAATAATGTTAATTTTTTGAGCAGACTTCGCATGTAAATAGCAAACATAATAAATGAATGAAATGGTGGCAGATTATTCGAAAACGCCTGATAACGTTATGTTATCAGTGAGTATGAAATAACTTTACCTGCTGCATACATAACTTACGAAATTTGAAAACAGCGGTTATTTTTTATCGTACCTCGTATTTATAGAAGTAAGGAAAAAGGAATATAAATACCATAATTGTCTTGACAATGTTTTCAATTTTACACTCTAATATGGAACGAATAATGGGTGAATAGGTTTTCTTAAGCTAGAAATGAATTGATGTTTTACTTACGTGATTCTTTCTTTGAGCTCAGTACTTTTCACGACTGGAGTGTAAATATGACGTGAATTTACTTTTCTTGAAAATAAAAAATTACATGAAGGAGCTGGATGTAGGCTTTTGTTAAGACCTCGTTTCACTATCCTTTAGACAGTCTTACGAATCTCTGTTGAAAAAGCTGAATAATGTGGCCTAAAAATGTCAGATTTTTATAATATGCAGAATTTTCATAAAATGATTTTCATGCGATCAGAGTTGCTTTTACTTCAATCACCAAAGAAAAAGTGTTTGGCATCATTTTTCTATGTTAGGATGGCACCAGCAAAACTATTTTGATGCAATTTTTTTAAATATGAGATTTTCACGTGAATGAAATGAATGAATGATTTTCACTGTCTAGGATAGTGAAATGAGAATTTTGGTGGTAATATTACAATCACCTAAAAGTTTTAGGTGAGGTTGCTGGCAGTTCTTAAGTCCGGTGTAAAATCAATTATGCAAAAATGCTCCAATAATAGTTATGAAAATTAGATATTAGATATAAAATATGCCCACAGTATATTTCTTGGTTTCCATTATGAGTTTTTTTAACATGTAGTCGCTGCGATAATAATTATTTTAATACAAATTTGTCTTTACAAGTCACAAGTAATTATATCGCGATATTCAGTATTTCATAAATATTTTCTATACAATTTGCAATCAGAGGCATTGTAATTATACGCATTAGGTAATGTGATGATAAAGTGCAGTGACTATAAACGAAACCTTTTTGGTGGCTTGAGTGCAGTTATAATCGATAACGTTGAGCATCGTTCTTCGCCTCGCTTACAAAACTTTTCTTCTGAATAAAATGCAAAGCTGCGTTGGTAAATATTTTACTTTTCCATGTAAGCAAAAATAATTAGTTCTCATTTAAGTGCATTTTAAAATGTGCAACTACTGTTTGAAAACCACATTCTAAAGTCATAATTTCCATACGAATATTTTGTTGATCATTAAAAATAATAATTTTAAGTGCAGCGATGGGGTTTCGTATCTATGATGCGTATACTGAGAGCGTTAAATATTATATAGTTTACAAATAAAAAATTTTAATTTTCTTACGCATTGAATTATGAAATAATTTCCTAACAAAATTAAAAGCAGTTTTTTCAATTTGAATCAATTTCTGAAATATAATTGTTTGAATTCTCTAAATACAAGTGTTTTTATGTCTTAGGAAATTTTGCAAGAAAATCCTGATGGTACCATTGTTTTTGTTGAAACGAAACGCGGCGCCGATTTTCTGGCTTCGTTGCTTTCAGAAACTGAATTTCCTACCACTTCAATTCATGGCGATCGTTTGCAAAGCCAGAGAGAAATGGCATTGGCTGATTTCAAATGCGGTAAAATGAAGGTTTTAATAGCCACGTCGGTAGCAGCGCGAGGTCTGGATATAAAAAATGTGAGGCATGTGGTTAATTATGATATGCCTAAATCCATCGACGAGTATGTGCATCGTATAGGACGAACCGGCCGTGTGGGTAATAACGGTCGTGCTAGTAGTTTCTTTGAACCCGATAATGATTCAGCGATAGCCGCAGACTTGGTCAATATTTTAGAAGGTGCCGGCCAAGAAGTACCTGACTTTCTAAAGAATTACAGCTCAAGAACTGGCGGTGATGGTAGGTTTTCTAATAAATTTGGCGGGCGCGATGTTCGAAAAGGCGTACTTCAGGTAAATTTTTAAAATTCGTTATATAAGTAATGTTATATACAATATATTTGCTACCATCTAGACTGATGACAATTTTGTTACGTATTCTGGACCGGCTACCTTAGAAGAAGATGAAGAATGGAATTAAAAAACTCACTTATTTTCAATTTTTTTCACTGCCTAAGTTCATTATCTTTATTAGTATTATTCTTACAAACTCCATTATTAACATTTACGAATACGTAATTTTTAGCTAAGTTTGATTTTCTTTTCTTAATCAAATGCAAATCCCATGAATTGACATTATAATTTAAATTGCTTTGAAAATAGTTATTATATATGTTTCCTATTAATTTTAAACAACTATAAGTCATGATTCCATATATTCATATGTATTCTGTTACGGCTGTATATAAAAAAGTAGAAGCGCTTTTAAACATTAAAAAAATGAAATGTAAATGAAGTTTCGTTATTAGCAATTAAAACCATTGTTAATTTTTTTTTTTATACTATCAATAATAAAAAAATAGTTTTTCGAAATCCATACGACAAACCTTTCTTTGTGCTTTGTAATATGTATCGGATTTATAATCTTTTCATAAAAAAAATATTTAATCACATTTATCCGATGAGCAACATTAATATTAAAAACGCAGCTAAAATATCGTGTTTTAGAGAATAAGCAAGAGGTTCTTTGTATAGAAAACATTAATAAACACTATGAAAAGGAAATTAAATGTACTATTAGAAACTGTTTGCGTAGTCTCTTTAGCTTTCAAAAATAGATCCACATGACAGCAAAACAATTGGTTGCGAAAAACTTTTTTTTTTAAATTTACTTTTGAATAAAATGCAAAATGCTTATTTGTTTTGAATTCGTTCGTATCAAATCCTATCCATCCATCTACATTATTTCGTTAGTTGAAATCCTCTCAGCTAACTGCAAGGCGATATCAAATTATTTAACGGGGTTTTAGGACTTACTGTTTTTATACTCATTGCTACAAAATTAATAACATCAAATCTTCCTTATTATTTTAAATTTTATTATTATTCAAGATATGCCTGAATAGACACACAATTTTGAAATTTGTACTTAGAAAGTGTAGTTTTTGGGTAAACCTTTTAATTAATTCGTAAAGCTCACGCAATTAGCATTGTAATCGTTCTGAAGTTCGTGGTAGTTCGCATATGCCTAACGTTGATTAATTATGTTTTTGAAAGTATTTTTTTGTGCTATTCTCCTTTTTGGAGAAGAAAACCAAAGTATATAACGAGTTACAAGTAGAATCTTAAGAGGTAATCAGTAGTAAATCTTTGATAGAGATTTTGTTTTAAATATTCGTTTCCTTAAGCTTTCAGAAATTCGTTAATAAACATTATAACATTAGTAAACTTATAATGTAGAGCTTAGAAGAAATTTATGAAATTATTTGTGGTTAGTTTTAAATTTACTGTTGATAACTGTCCTTTCGAAAAATTGTGGTGTTTCTTTTTTTTATTTTCTTTGTATAATAATTATTTATGTTCAACTTTCATTACACGTATGGGTGATAATTTCTTCAGGAAAATATTTTAATATCTAAGAACTAAAGTTGAATGAAATAAAAGTATTTATAACAGATTGAAAAAACCTTAAACCAAAGTTATTTTTTTTTTTAGTAATTTTTATACATTTTTTTGATATTAAATCAAAATTTTTATGATGTATAGTTTCTTCTTTAGGCTTAAGATCAATTAATAAATCAAACTTTTTGAATGTTCAACTCATTTTTTTTATTATGTAAATTTTTTAAATATTTCGAACATCTTCGCTCGAATAACAAAAATTATATGAAGAAGAAAAATAAAACAAAAACATTAATAATATATTGAAAAAAAGCTCGTCTAGCAAGGTTTCGTGCTGTATTCAAAATTACATGCTTTGGTTGACTGCAAAGGTAATTGATGATTCTTGCAGTCGCGGTGCGATTTTGAAAATATTCTACAGTTATTTTGAGTCCAGGAATGGTAATTTTTCTTCTCTTTCTATTTCCATTTAGGGTTTTTTATGTGTCATCTGCAACGTTTTTGTTTATTGTGCTTAATAAATCGTCCACATATTTTTATAAGAATGTTGTTTTTTTTTTGCTGAAAAATCTCTGCTGCCCTATTTAGCAATTCTTCCCTGATAATATTAGCAGCGACCGGTGAAGCTCGTGAACCCATATGCATTCGTTAGAATTGTCCATATATTTTGCCATCGTACTTAAAATGTGAATTTTCTTTTTATGTATGTATGTATATAGATTTTAAAATATCTGAAAATAAAATTCTCGGAATATTAGTAAATATTTCAACTTGTTCCCATTTTTTTTCTATTAAGTCTGACGTTAAGTTTATAGGTATGCTGGAAATCAATCAAATTATGTCAAAAGAAACAAAAAGTTCATCATCCCAAAGGAGCGTCTGTTTCAATTTTACTTCTAATTCTATGGAGTGTTTGACATTAAATTTCTAATATTTTGCCAATTCTGCAAATTCATTGTGTCACATTTTATTTTTCTGTACGCATTCATGTCCTGTATAATAATTTCCATTTTTGTTTCACATTCGGGTTTTTCTATTGCAAGCGTGATATTCCTCCTGAGTTTAAGATAATAAAAAAATTAAATGAACATTCAAACTTAAAAATAATAAATTAATATTAGTATTATAATTTATGGTTGGGGAAAGAACTTTTCTGATGCCACTGTGATGCGATTTTATGAAATAACATTTTTATATTTGAATAAATAGTAGTACTGTGACTTGTGTCTGTTACGCAGAGATTCAGTTGGATACCCATGTAAGAGATTATGAATTATTATCTGATTTAATTTTGAATAATCTAAAGCCTTTTTAAATGGGTCTAGCAGGCCCAGATATATAATTTCGTCTGTAATTGGAATCATACTTCCTTCGGGTACAAACTTCTTATATCAATATCTTGAGAGTATAATAGCTGAGGTTTTACTGTCAATTTTTCAAAATATTTCCGGCCCTTTTTTTTAATTAAGAGCCCTTTTTGAATTCGCTTGGTTATTGCATTCGAGGCTTTCAAATAACATATGTTTAAAAGGCCGGTCCTGATTCCTGTGGACAATTACATGGGACGTGCCCAGTAAATTTTATTTGCTAATACGAGTATAGTTGGTACATATGTAGTAACACTTATAGCAACGTTTATAGCACTCCTATAGGAGCCACTAAAACGCTTTGACCTTTTCAGCATCGGTTTTTAAAACTTTTTCATTACTAGTCAGACCTGACAGTCTGGCAAAACCGACTTTTTTCCATTTAGAACTTTGGATGGTTTCCAAAAATTTTTAGAACAGTGTAGCAGCTGTTATATAAATCACAAGCAGGCCTTATTCTCGTCTAAAGGGTTTTATTTCACAAGGCGAATATTGCAAACGCAACCGAAATTATTGTGTACGCGTTAGCCAAAGTTGCCATTGCAGCAATTCTTATTTACTACAAATTTAATAAATGTTCAAAACATTTAGAAATTTAATTTAAATTAATTTAAGAAAAATAAATTCATTAATTTGCATTTTATTTTTATTTATTTATTTTTTTTTAACAAAATGCATTAAAATATAAAATAAACATCTGATTTAGCTTATTCAGAAAACAAGGACGAAAACATGCAACGAAGGCAAGAATGATGAATGCTTATGTTGGTGTAACTACAAAAAGTGTGTGTGGACTGGCATCAGTTATTAATTTCTTCTTGGAATTTGACTTCAAAGTCAAAGAATTTGACTTTGATCGAACATTGTAAATCGTTTCATAACGTGGCAGTACGAAAAGTTCACTGTATAGATAGGAGCACTTCCTATATCTACCAACGACTAGTCACGTCGTGAATAGAGTAGCAGAATCGAACATTTAAAAGAAGATGTGAAACTTTAAGAGTTGCGCTTATGTGAATCAACATTGGAAATAAAAAAATTTGTTTTTTTATATAAAAAAATATCTAAAGCTGCCTAATTTTTAATATTTATAGAGAGATATTATTACATGTTAATATCTGGTATGTGAACGTTTTGAGCGGACATACCATCGCAATCGCGTTACATTTGTTAGTATTCTGAATTCAATGAGTTTATAGTTTAATAATATACCCCCAAACCTTTATATCTAGAAATTCTGCCAACAATAATAGTTTTATTTTGACATTTCATCTCCCAAAGGAAAAACCGACTAAAGGGGACACAAAACAAAATGCCAAACCGGCATCTACGTTACATGTACACGTATGTGCATGCAATAATAAATGCATGACTAGCAGATAAAGGAAGAAGCAAAGAGAGCTAAATAAAGCGATGTGTGAGCATAGAAGAGAAAAAAATCAATACTAGAAATTCACCACGAACCAAAATTTACCCACTTTTTTATACACGCCACTTTTATTTAGTATTTAACGGTAACTTGAACTTGACGGTTGACATCACAAGCGAGATTTCTGATCTATAACCGCAGTGTTTTTTTTGCGCTGGTGTCAAAATTAAATAAAATTTTTTTAAAAAACTTTATTAATAAAAAAGTTTTAGTAGAGTTTACTAGTGAATAATTGTGTGAAATATGCTTTAAATTTTCCGACTGTCGAAGAAATGCATGTGTAAGAGAATGAAAAAGTTGCTTTGAAAAGAAAATGTTATGAAATAACATCCTTTTTAGCTTTGGCTACCAAGAGTTCGAAATATACATATAATTTTATACGTAATCTGGCCCTATTAGTTCATATTGGGTTTGGTTTTCACAACATGTTCTATTTCGACTTTTTCCGAGTCGCGCATTCTAATTTGTTTAATAAAAGTTTGGGTTGCTTTTATTTTGTTAAAAACATATTTTAAAACGTATGACTTACGAGGATAAAGATATGGTATATTGCTTGTTTAAAAAACACTTCATTACATTCTTTAAGTTTTTCAGTTTTTCCACCCCCCTTTACTAAGCTTTAAAATTTTCATGTGCTTTTATCCAATCGCAATATTGGGAAGGAGGGTGGTTTGGCAGTGGTAGACTCAGTTGTAAGAGTAACCATTTGTGTTAAATTTTTTAAGACAATGTTTTTATTTTAAAAACTTTTACTACGTACATATTTTTAGTTTAATAGCATTAAGTTTTCTTGATGCAGGTCGGATTATATGTAACGTAAAGAGGGGGAATAGCCATGTTTTCATAACAGGTAGTTCGCAACTGAAGCGTATACTAAAATCACAATGCAATAATAATTAGGAAAAATTAAATACATTCATATGGATTAAAATTTGTTTGTTGTATAAATTTGAAAACTTTTTCAAGGCTTGTTGTGACCATGTTTTAGTAATTCTCAATTGATTGCTGAGAATATGGGCATATCATAAAAATGCTTGGTATGCTTTTGCAAGATTGTTTGGTGGAAGGTCTACTCATAAGTGCAACAAAATGCAGGTATCTAGACTGGCTTAACCACACAGCAAACAAAACCTCAAAAACAATGAATTGGGGAAAGTTCCGAATAAATTGAACAAAATTAATAAATTCAATTTACGGTGGTCATAACATTAATTTTTAGTTAATCATATTTTTCTTCAGCTGTAGATTGTTCAGATAACAAATTATTGTAAAATTTACTTTAAGTAATTAAAATAATTTTAAATATTAATAGTGCAAAAGTGCAATTAAAGATTGAACAATAATATGACCATAAAAGCGGCAGATAAATCAGCTAATGGTATATTTAAAACTGGCCACAAAAATAGAAAACCGATAACGACTTCTAAATTCTCTAGTGTAAACATATTTTTATCCTTTATATCGCAGTCCATTACTTTCGGCACGATGTTCCGATCGTAATGATTTTTCCTTATTTGGAAAGAGACCAACACTTGCCAAAGGTAGCTGCAGGAACCATTGTACGGAATTTCAATCCCTAGTTATCATTCTCTACGCATGGGAGTGATCTCAAGGGTATTTAACAAATTTACTTTTATGCTTGCGTCTTTCCCCAACTTCCTTCACAACAGCATGCTGACAAGAAAACTTGATTTAGATGCAAGAATTGCTTACGAAATTGCACAAGTTCGAATGCTTTCTGCTTAGCTAATCTTTTTGGTGCAATGATGTCGTACTTATCTCTATTCCAAAATTCACTAAAATTTTTTTGGGAATTAAATTAAAAAGAAAATTTATAATACTTAAATACGAGTAGATAATACAGTCTCACACGAAACAGTTGGCAAATACATTTATTTGTAAATTTGCACCGATTGCAAAAATTGAAAGAAAGTTTTGAACTGAATTATAATTGAGATTTTTGTAAATCAAAATGAATAATTTTATTCGGAAGACATTTTGCAAATTTTAATCTTGCAGCTGTATTTCCATTCCTAATGAACGTCTTTCGACTAGTGATCTATAACAGCAAGTTTGGAGAACTTACAAGACATTCGTTTTCACTTTTCATACATTGCAATCATTCCCTTCCATCAGATAATGTTTTGTTCTTAACTCATTTCACACAATTTTGGACGTTTTGAAGCGTTTCATGAGTTCCAAAAAGTACCGGCATAAATCCCATTGATAAATTTATGATACTACTAGTGTCTTAAAGTGGTACGGATATGTACGCAAATAAACTTTTATTCACATGTATAATATATAATTATTTTTTATTCCATTTTTATGTAGAGATATAAGTTTTGGATCATATTATAGCAGACTTCACTTCCTTCTAATATAGCAACATCGTGAATATATCAATATCGGTGACTTTGTTTTGCCTGTTCAACTTGAGCCAACTTAAGCTTTGCAAAGCCAACAGTTAATTTTGTATATACGAGCATAACTTGTATAGCAATCTCGCTTGCTTTTAATTAGTTTATAATGTTGCTACTTCACTTTCCCCAAAATCAATAGATTGATTTTTTAAACAGTAGTAGTCATACTTAAGGCCTTGTTTCACTATCCCACACAGTCGAATGACCCATTCACATGAAAGTGTATACCTTATATGCCTTATACTTTATAAAATCAAATTAAAATGGCGTATATGGTGGTACACCATATTATCCATGTATTAAGAAAACATATGTTTTACGTTTGCTACATACAAACAAAGTAATTTATTCTATTTGGCGCTATAGAAAGAGTTGATTGCCATACTAATTTAAATTATAAAAAAAACTTTAATAATAATAAACTTTTTGCACTTTTTTGTTGCTTTGCGTGACAAAAGAATAATTTTTTTGTGACGGATCTCACTTTTACAGGATGTACAAGTACAATAAATTTTTTTTTTAACTTTATTTTAACGTGAACTTTTTTTTGTATTTCCGCCACAGCTTGAGATCAATTTAGAATAATGGATGCGTTAGAGAAATCGTAGCTAAGACAGATTTTAGTTCAGAACTTATTTGATGGTGGATAACTATATAGCACACATACGATATATAAAATTCAAATAATAAAATAATTTTGTACACATACTATATATAAAAAACTTTAGAGCCGGTAGAAGCTGAATGGCTAGAGGGGAGCTCCGGTTCTCTTCCTTTTTCCCATATATCCTACGTCGGCTGATATCAGTACCAATTAGCATTGGAAGCCAATCTAGGCAATCCTAGCCATTTTGGTTATATTATAAGCACTGATAGGTTTCCTCGAATTCTCTCTTTTCTGATGGTGTGACCATTTATTTTGCTGTTGAGCGACAGGCGATCGCCGTATTAAAAGTTTCACAGTATTAAATTTTATAATAGACTGCTTGCTTTTCGTAGTTTAGTTTATTGAAATTAATTTTTTTAAAATTTCTTTTAATAGTTTGGGCATAAATGAATGATTTAACTAGATTTACACTATGACTAGCTTACACCGCATATGTTGCTCTACAAAATATATTATTTCCAGTAAAAATTTTGTTTGATATATAAAGTCAAACGAAAGAATTGTTAAAGCTTTGCCGGCTGAAGGCTTATAAAACGCTACTTGTCACTTTAGATATAAATAGTTTCGTCTGAAGGTTTGCTGATACTGAGCATTAGAAATTATTTTTAAATAAAAAATTAATTGTCTGTTGAATACAAAGTATTGAGAATTTAGTGAGATTTCAGTAGTGAATATTTTTTTCTTCGGTTTGTAAACTTTTGAATTATAGTGAAATTGTTCACACAAACCTCAGCATTTGATCATAAATATTATATTTATTTTTTATTGCCCAATGTGAGGGTAATATAAAAATGACCTAAAAACTACCAGATACATAAAAAAATATTTCATAAAAATCGATCGGCATAATGAATTGCTTTCGTAGCAGGTGCCCTTAGAAAAAAATTGTGTCAAATTATTTATAAAGTTCACTGACCAAATAAAAGATACAATACGAAGTGATGGAAAAATGCCGAAAAGGATAATTGAGTGATGAGTTTGCTTTCTTATGATTTAATAAATAAAATTTATTGTATTTTACACTCTGTAGAGCTGCTGAGAGTGTTGTAAACACAAATGAACGAAGAATAATTTTAAAGGCATCGCAATGGTGTTAATCACGACTTTTTTCACTACATAAATAATCAGTAATTAAAAAAAGTATTATTCAAATTATTCTGAAAAAGTTTTAAAATTGATACATCTACAACAAAATAAAAAAACAAATCAGGAGTAAAATAATGAAAATAAAGGATACTTAATTATCGACGACAACTTTTAACGAATATATATATGCATGTGTGATAAAAGCAATTTAAAAGAATATAACCATTTTGTCCAGCAAGTGTTGAACTGTTATGAATAAAAGTATTGAAAGTTTGATACAGCGCGATAGCGGCAACATGTCGTCAGAGCGTCAGTCTTCTGAGGATGTACAGGAGTCCACTACAGCCGATGATCCCGCCTTAGATGGTGATGGCGACTTCACCGATGATAATAATTTCGAATCAAACCTTAGGAAGCGGAAAGGAAAGATCATATCGTGTGCTAAGGAAACAATTGAAAACGGTAAGCGTGATACTTTTCTATGGTACTTTTAATACAATTTCTTTCCAATTTAAAAGAAATCAAAAAGTATTTGTTACATTTAAATTGTATATAAAATATTTTTTTTAAAAAAATTAAACCAATCGTGTTAGTTGGCTTAATGAAAAATACAAAATATAATCTATCGCACTATCCTCTTCTCTTTAATGAAATTCCGAAATGCTGCTTAAAGAAAATAAATAAATAATAAATATGATTCGACTTCCTATGCATTAAAAATTAATATTTCATAGAACTAAGAAAAAGATATTAAAAATGTTTAATTTTCACAACGCTATGGCTGCGGTGAGGCGTGCAGATACATACATTGCAAACTCGAACAATTTTTTTTAACGTTTTACAGATCAGTTTCAACCTTGACTTGGAGCAAAAGTATATCACGCCGGCTAAGGAAAATATATATTTAGAATAAAACCCCCAAACACATTTTGAAAGCAAAGCAATTTTGGGAAACGAATACACAATTTCTTGCCATTTATTTTGTTATTGGGTGCCATACTATGTTATGTTGGTATGCTACCAAATTTTCAAGATTTACATGAATGTCAAATATACTTGAAGCTATACAAATCCTTAGGGAAGAAGTCCAAATTTCATGAGAATGAAAGGAGGTGGGCGGCTAGAAATTTTTGGAAATAATGCAATTTAGCTCCTGTGATAATACCTAATCATCAAAGTATCTAACATTTTCCGTTTTAGCTAACTTTTTTTTTGCATTTAGGGGAAAAAAGTAATATAAATGCAAGGTCAGCTTAAGAAAATTTGGAATTCCACTAATCATTAAAATATCTAACATATTCGATTTTGTTCAATTTTTTTGCATTTCTCCTGAAATTCATCCTTTAGAGGAATTCCAAATTTGAAAACTCAAAAAAATTCAAAAAAAAAATAAGAAAAATGGAAAATGTGAGATATTTTGGTGATTAGGTATCCTCACAGGAGTTAAAATATATTATTTCGAAAAATTTTTAGTCGCCCACCTCCTTCAGTTCTCCTGGGATTCATCCTTTAGTGGAATTCCAAATTGGAAAATTTAACAAAATGCAAAAAAATTAACAAAAATGGAAAATGTTAGATATTTTTGGTGATTAGATAGTCGCCCACCACCTTCCGATCTTCTGAAATTTGGACTTCTTCCCTAAGTACTTGTATAACTTCTAAATGTAAAAATTTGAGTGCCAGTGTATGTTTCTGATGGGCTCTGGCGTTTTTACAAACTAACTGGAGTCTCCCACTTGTCCCAGCATTAATTTTTTTAATCCATAAATAAATGTAGCCAGAATTCTATTTAGAATTTGCACTCCCTGAATTACACGTTTAACAGGGCTATGTTATTACGTTAATAGAAGTCTGTTAAATCATATGGTTTGTGTCCGGGGTGATAACTCTCGAAACTTAACTTCAGACACATATATAGTTGCAGATATTTTGTTTTAATCTTTGGACAAACACAAAATACAAACTTAAAGACATTTCATCTGCACCTCACAGCCGCTGCCGTTAAGCTAAAACTATTTACAATATCCTCTTTGGTATTTATTGCACTTTCGCCACTTTCTTGTATCCCCAAACAAACCTACATTTCCTTTTCGCTTTACCCTTTACTCTTATCGGTAAAATAAGCTTTCTATCCACTTCAATGCAATATTGTATTGCTGACTTTAATTGTTTTTCCTTTTTTATAGCTGCATCACGTGTCTCGATTCTAACTTTTAATCCACTACGTATTTCATTTCCATCACATTTCATTTCACAGACCGCCTCTTCCTTATTTTTCTCTTTGTTATTACAACTCGACAGTAAATTTGGTGTTTTCATTAACTAAATGCTTACTAAAACTAAAAATTGTGAGAATTATTTCACATTTTTTGTAATTTTCACCATCAAAACGATGTAAGGCATCTGGTGATGATTAAGGAACTTCTACGTCTTCCTCGCATGTTCTATTACCATCGATTGCATCTGCTAATTTGAAAAAAGTGAAATTTATACAGCAAATCCATAATCTATTATAAACTTGTATATAATAAAAGTACGGATCACTCGATTGCGTGAATGTTGCCACTAGTACTCTTTTTTATCTGCTCAATGTATGATATTGAGAGCAATATTGTACTGCTTTGCTGCTCTGCTGCGACAGTCGTAAGTCTACTCGATAGACAGCTATGTGGTGATGTAGACGCAAAAGCTCATTGTTTCCAATTGGAACTATCAATATATGGCAATTTCTTAAATTGTTTAAATTATTCGTGCGTGCCAATTAGTTAGAAACACAAAAGTGTAGACAATTTTCTCTATTTTAACAGGATAAACAATTTTTTGCAATGGATAGATTACGATATTTCTCCTGCGGAGCCATTCTTGTTAGAATCTATATTTCTCCAATTAGCAGGGCAAGCAAAATTCAGACGTGCAATATTTTTGGAAAATTAGGAATATTTTCTGTACATATTTGCGATTATCTATTTAACTGCTTTGAAATATTCTATATATCTCACGCTTAAGGTCCTTTTTTTCTATTTAAAATTTTAAATATGTATATAGTATAATTTTATACCTCGATATTTCGCTCCTTATTTGTGTAGCATCATGAGGCAAAATGTTATCAATATTATATTACTATTTGCTACACAAAGAAGTAGCGTTATATCGAGAAATAAAATTATATATTTAAATTTTTAAATATAAAAAAAGAGGACTTTGAGTGGAAGAGAATTAGAATATTAGAATATATTTTCTATTTTACAGAGTTCATTTTTAGGTTTATAAATCCCTCTATTTATTTCTATATTTTTGTTTAAATTTTTTGTTTCGGTTCTCTTTAGTTGCTGGGAAGTTTTCGATGATATATAAATAAATATAATAAATAACTTTGCGTGTTATGATAAAAGTCCTTTTCATAAATTTAGTCATTCTGAAAAGTGACGGAATATCACATTAGAAAATAGACCTCCTAACGTGGTTTCTTTATATATAATTAGACTAATTACATCACTTATCTTGTCCCGATTCTTCAACTGAAATATTTGTTATTTTCTTTAGAAAGAAGTCCTTTTAGTTTTTTATACATTCCGTCGTAATTTGTTTCCCGAATTTAACAGATCGCTGTTCTCGACTTCCTAGGTGATAAATATCACTATTTAATATAGTATATTTTGAGTCTGATATTAAATTTTAGTAACGTTTGGAATTTTCATTATGCTTATTATCTTAAATGGAAGATTCTTTTTTACAGTAGTTGTAGACAATACAATTTTCCTAACATACATTTGACATATTTTTTGCGTTTATATAATTTGGTATTTAGTTACGTAAAATGGAGTGGTTGTGTCGAACTAATAAAATAAAAATAAATCGTAACTTTTACGTTTATGCTTCTAATGCAGCTTCAGACGCGGTACAAGTTAGTGCCATGCCGGAATGATTTAAAGGAGCGTGCCAGTTCTAGAGGCGATCCAAACTTTCTTAACAGACGTAACAGATATCATTTCATGGCCTTCTAACTTATAATCATATAGCGCACCCGCCGCACACCTCGTACTGTGATAAATTGCTTTTATTGTAATGCAGTGTGATAAACCAGATTTGTGGTTTTTCCATTTTCGGTGTACATATACAAAGCCGATGCTTTGAACAGGAAAAGGAAGTGGTATAAATTCAAATGGCATATCACACGGAATCATCGGGATGCTTGGAATGAATACCTCTTCCGCTTTGAATTTTCCACTTAAAATTGTAGCTCCAATTACATGAGCCATCGACCTTTTAATAGCAAGTCTTGTACCACTATATATATGGGTTTGATTGATATTGCGAAGCACGAAAAAAAATTAATGGCTTGACTAAAAACGAACTGTATTCGGTTCTTCAAAATATTAATTGAAATATTTTCAAATATTTTGTGAACCAATATATATGTACAGTTTAAAAAACTTTTGTATTGACGTCAACTTTCATATGAACAATCAATTACTACCACAATGAAACCTTTTTTTATACATATAGAAGATTATAAAAAAAAATATATATAAAAATATTCTTTCAATTTACATATACTATTGAAACTTAACAGAACCCTTGGAGCCTAATCCAAGCATTCGCGGTTTGATAGGCGTTGCTTCTTGTTGTCTTTTTACCTCTAAATGTTTAAAATATTTTTTGGCTACGTTTTTTTTTTATTTATTATGCGATTTTGGAGATTTTCAATATGCGAGTACTTTGCGACATAAATAGCCATGACGGGCAGCCAGATTTACAAAGTTCAACCAACTTCCCTTATTATATGAATAGAGAATCTAGTATACAGACTTTATAGGGTCGCAAATTTCTAATATTGCAGAATTTGCTGGGCTTCTGATGGAAAAGGGTTTTAAAGAGACATTTGAAGATTGCAAATCATTTCTGTTATTTTTGTTTCTGTGTGCTTTTCGTATGTATTTCGTGGATATGCATTTAATAAGACTTTCGTTGTAGGCTTAAATGACATTGACTAAATGACACCACACAGCACTATTTAATTTTCACAGAATTTTTTTTTTTTTTTTGAGAGCAGCTATTCAAGTTATAGTCTCCACTCATGCAATGCATTATGCCGGAACTAGGGGAAAGCTATAGTTGTAGGGAGGCAGACAGTGGTCCTCTGGAGCCATATTTCATAGCTGAAGTAAAAAAAAAAAAAAAAAAAAAATAAAAAGGCTTAATAGCGCCTGATTAGTCAGCAGAGGCACTAGAAAATACACTTGCAATTGTGTCACAATGGATTGCGTGAGTCCGATGAAGTACGTTAAGGACTTGCACGGAATATAAACTTACGAATACATGAAATAAATATAAAAATCAAAATCAAGGAATTTTGTTCGGATAATCAGTTCGTTAAAAACGACTACAATGGAAATTCGATTTTTCATGAAGAATTGCTTTTTTCTAGAAATATATTTGTATAACAGTATATTTGTATACTTATGTGTATACATTGATACACCCACACACACACATCTATATACATACGTATGTGTTTGTTTATTTTTTTCACCAAGAGAATTATTCTACATCTCCAGGAGCAGAATCAACAGAAACAAATAACTGAAATTCTTTTTATTTATTTATTCTTAAAAATATACATACTTCTTATTTAAGAAATTTAAATTCAAAATGCGAGTGTGTGCGTATGTGTGTGGGTAGATTCATATGCACATACGTGTTGTTCAGCCCAAAAGTGTATGTTGTTTATTCAGATATGTACATACAGTGTCGTTCGTTAGCACAAAGTATACATTCTTCGTAAGATTCATTCTTTGGCAGTTCTTGGAAATTAAGATGGCAATAACATTTAATGCAATTTTGAGTACATCAGAATTCTAAATATAATATATATGTATATTGTATATTATATATTTTCTAAATATATATATATATATTAATATATATATTGTTCCGAACCTTATTTAAAATAAATTTCTTTACTAATGAAAACGAGAATTGTTTAAAATAAAATAAGAAATGAAACAATTCAAAACATGTATTGTATTTTGTGGAAGTTGTCATATTTATCAGAATGCGATAATGAAACTTGGGTTTCGTCTTACTATCCTACACAGTCGTGCGATTTGCCAACTTTGACATGTGTGCTCAAAAAATGAAATATTGTGACATAAAAATGTGTATATGTGTTTGATAAATCGTACTATTTGCAAAAGTTTATGAAAAACTTTTTGTCTGATCAGAGTTACTTTTATTTCAAGCACCCGAACAAAGAAGAAATTATTTCTTAACAACCTGAAAGCATCTGGTTTTGTATCGCATTTAAATTATAGTGTGGCATCAGCAAAAGTCATTTTGATGAGATTTTTTAAAAGACGATCGTATCATTATAACATTTTCGTGAAACGAGGCCTTTATGCATCCACCTTTACTTTGTACTGTATTCAAAGTTTTTCTTTAAAAGCTTTGTTTACAAAAACAGTGAGATTTTTCTACCTGTATTTTCTAGGTGTGAGTGTATCCAAAGTTTATACGTTGCTTATTCAAGAAGTGAAGCAAATTTGAAGGGTTATCAAATAAAAAAAACTTAATAACCTAGTTTTTTATTTTATATATATGGATTCCTGTCTTCACACTTACTATATTTACTTTTTATATTTCTTGTATGGTCATAAGGGGGTGTTACGTAGCTTTTATTGAAACTAGAACTCTGCTGCTGACGTATAATGGTGCCATAAATATATATTTATTGAACTGGTGCTACTAGTTTTTGGACTAAAATAAATATATATATGTATATATAAATCTCGACCTTATTCAAATGCGTATGCAAACTATATTTAAGAAAGATTGCTACATGCTAAAGCACTATATATTTATTAACATAATTTATTAAAGCAAAATGCGGTTAACCCCATTAAATTTTACTTCATATAATAACATTTTCCGATTTATTTAACTTTATTATTGAATTCGAATTTTTATAACCCTCCCCATTAAAAATAGGTTAGCCACGCACGTTTGGATTACTATTTGTCTCGCACTCACTCTCACTATATAGTTTCAATGCCATAAATAGGACATAAAGAGCATTTTATTTATTTATTTCTACTATTAAAGTTTTTATTATTTCTTAGTAATGGGAGATACGAGGTATGATTTAAAAATAATCTTTATTTTGAGCTTTGGTGAGTTACGTATGTTCGTATGCTCAAAAAAGTCATAACTGGTGACGAATCATGGGTGTAAGGGTCTGACATGGAAATCAAACACCATAGGAAAAAACGAAACTGGAGCTGTTGGCGATACCAAAAAGCATATTCCAGAAATGTTTCAATGATTGGAAAAAACGCTAGCATAAGTATATTATATCTGAGAGGATTTCTTTGAAGGGTTTAAAATAGTTATTAATGACTAAATAAAAAATTTTGGAAAAAATTTAAAATAGCAGTTATTTTTGGATCACACCTCGTATATATTGCAAAATTAAAGTTTACTTGAATAATTGTAATCTACAAAGAAATGTTTGGAACATATTCTTGGAGAAGGATGCATAAGGCTTTGTACAGTCGAATATAGAGTTTTTACTTCTTTTGCACTAATTTTTATACGAATTTCAACATTTCAGTTAATTACACATTTCCAAATTAATTAATAAATTACCCCTACGACTTCCCCGTTTATTTAGCCGTTTTTAATTTTGCAACCTTCCACGTTTAAATTTTACCTCTTTTAGACAGGCAAAGTTTACTTAGAGAAAGTTTTTCCACTTTTCTTATAAACTTTGGTATCCAGACAATGTTATTTTAAAAATTTTGTTGGAAACAACAAATCTATGCGACGAAAGAGAAATAAAGCGATTTGGCAAATGCAAGAAATTATGTAACACGTTCACTCCCTTATCAAAGTAAACTTTGCGTGCCAAAAATGTACGCAAATACTATTTACATAAATATAAATTGTTACTCTCTTTTTTAATTTTTAATTATTTTTTCCTGATCTCCATTTTATATTTTATGTGATATCAATTGCAATTTTGCGTTTTTTATAAAAGCTATTTTTGTACTTAATTATTCATTTTCGCGTTATTTATTTTACATCTATAATTCTTTTTCGAAATATTTCTTAAAGTAAGTTATAAGATTTTGGACAAATATTAGAATTTTGAAAAATTACCGTAAGAGGGTTGGGGGGCATTAAGAGCCGTTAACTAAATTGCAAAGTATACGTGTACTTGTGTATTTGTTATTGTATATGCTACATTAGCTGGATTAGTCCTCATACATATGGACGTGCAAGTTACCAGATAAATGATTTAAGTCATTTTAATAAATATTGAATATAGTTCTTTTTGTTATTATGCTTGGTTTTTTTTTACATAACTTAACATGCAAAGCTTTCGGCTTGACCGCAAGAAAACACTCGTTTGTCTAGTCAGGAATCGAAACCGTGACCTCCACTTCAGTAGGCTGTTCATTACTCATTCGCCTACGTATCTTAATACTTTGACTTTAATTATTCTCACGTATCTGGCAACAAATTACTTTTTATGGTATAATTTCTTTTTGTATTCTTTAAAATGCTATAGCTTGCAAACATTACTATTGTGTTGCGTTATATTGTTACATTGCCTACAACATTGTACATGTTGTTTCGAAATAATTCTATTATAATTCTATATTGTGGTATACCGGTTGTAATCATTGTAAATTCCATTGCTTGCAACATGTTATTTTGAATTGAGCCTAGAAGTATAATTTTTCATGTAACGCTTTTGTGTATGAGATGAAAGCTTAAAATTAATAATATTTGTTGCCAACATTGCTTAGAATATTCTGGGAATCCAGTTGTAGAAGAAATTCATATTGATTGTCAGTGTACATAAACACGCCATTTACAGCATTAGATGAAGCACAGAAATGAATATTACAAGAGCAGTATTAGGAAGAACGGTGATAACAGTAAATAATAGAGTAATGAATAAGTAATAAAAATCTTGTGTAATAAGTCTATTAATAAATTGTGGTTTGTAAATAGCAAAAAATTACACATTTTTTTGTTGTATATTTTATTCAATGCGTGCAAACGGAGCATTGCTTTGTGAAGAATATACAATCTCACACACATTTAATATGTATATTTATATTTGATTTTTACTGATTTTATTCGAAAAAAGATATGAGAACACTAAGAGTGCGTACATTAAACTTTTGTTCACTTCTTGTTCTTATCTTCGTTCTAATATGCAATACAACTCTAATTCGATAGTCGAAATCATACTATAAATAAAAATTTATTAAGATATTGCACTATCATTCATTTGATATTTTATGAAATGAAAATTCATTGCTTGATTTTGGAATATTATGAAAAGTCTAAGGAAAGGACTTTCGTGTTGTGTTGATATTGGAATATATGTAAATTCCTAAAAACATTTTACTTTTATATGGAAGGAAAAGATTTGAATTTTAAATGTGATTTTGAATTTTATTGCAAGAAAAACATATCGTAACATAACTTGTTTACTTTAATATTATTTCAGCTAATTATAAAAACGCAAAAGACAATAATTTTTTAATAAAATAAAAAATGTTCCCCCACAAGAACACAATAATTTTATGTAGATTACTTCTATATGTATAAATAAAATAAGCAAAGGAGCATTTTGTCTAAAAATATTTGATTGGGAACACTGCCATATACTAACAGCAGTTCTTGTCTTTATATTTATTTTTCTTTTTCTTCTATCGTTTGAATTTAAGCTTACAAATATCAAGTAATATAAAATGTTTTAAGAAAACAAATAGATTTTAAATGATTATTAAGTGTTACAACTCTGATTTGACAACATTTCATTACAGTGCATTATTTTTAAATGAACTTTGGTTATGCCCCTAATTTTCCTTAGAAAATTTTTGTATGATTTTTATTAGCACGCTCATAACAAAGTTGTGTAATACCTCAATATAATAATTTCAATGTGCCTTTAATATTCTGCTTGGAATTAAGTTTTTGATAGGGCTTTTGAAAAAGAAAATTAGTTTACTTGCGTGTGTTTTAATGGCGCCGATAAGTAGCAAAATATTTATATACAAATAGGAATATATTGCTGCGTGTAAAAGCAAAACGATTTAATATATGCAAACTTTTATTCTCTTTAAATGTACCAGTGAACACTTTGTCTGCTCATAAATAATAAGCATAAAATTGCTATCAACTTACAAAGTATAACTTACTTGCTATCAGCGTATTAATACAATATTTCGTAGACAACATATATTGCTTATATCTAAACTCCCGTTCCAAATGAAAATACAAGATGTTAATATTAAATATTTTATTTCTAGATTGCGCATTACCAAACTTTCTAAATACCTGAAGCAATAAAGCTAAATGACACTTATAAACCTCAGATAATGTTAAATGGTGTGTTTGTGTTTACTTTACCAGATAAATGAACAAATTATACATGTATATTAAATTAAAAGAATATTAATTATAATCGAAAAGTTTTTTTTCATAAGCGAAATTTCTTCTACGTCTCTTAAGCTCTTTGTCTTTTCCGTAATAGCCATAATTCGTGATTTCTGGAAGTACTTTACTTTTAACAGTAAGTTATTACAAAGCCGTTGCTGCAGTTTGGGGGGGGGGGGGTTAAAATAGCAGTAAAGGTTAACACAGATAATAAACATTTTAAGTAATAAAAATAAAAGTAAGAGTTTGTAAAAAATAATAACGAATCATTGTATAATTATGACAGCCTAAAAGTATGCCTTATAATATTTAAATGAATAAATTTATGATTTAAATTTAACAACGTAAATTGGAACATTTTAGGATACAGGGCTTAGTACACAAGTTTTTATTATTTAAAAGCTTTAGTGGAATGGTTGGGTGCATAAATGTCGAATATTCCTTAAATACGATTGTCAATAGAACTTCGTCTAGTAAACACCACTATAACAGTGATAAAAAAACATTTATAAAACAGTGATTTGTTAACAATATTAAGGAATGCAGAGACCTTAATTTTTCTTACTAAAACTAATTAATTGTCTATATTCAGTAATTGAAAATTGGCTAAACTTTGAATTCTTTAAAAATAGATTTAAAAAAATCTATAATTAACCCACAAAAGTTTTATCACTTAGTTTTTATTAGTAAATAAGTTTTTTTACTTGAAAGAACTTTATAACATTGTAAATTATTTCATATTTTATGCATTACGAGTACATTACAGATACATTTTTAAAAGTTTCGAGTTTTAAAGTTTATGCATTTGATTGAGTAAAATTTTATTGTGCCTAAAAATACTGGCAATACTGGGAATAAAAATACTGGTAAAAGGTTGTTATTTATATCCTCCTCTAAACAATAGACTCCTTAAATACATATCTTCCATTTTCTATTTTCAGTAATCAATATAAATATTTATTTGAAATAAAAATATTTTTTATGCTAAAATAAAAATCTTTGCAATTTTCCCTCATAAATTAACAAATTTTCGTTTCGTTAATTTATAAAGAATTTATTTATTTTTTATTAAATTTTTTTTTATAAAAATTTACAAATATATTTTATAACGGAGAGTTTGAAACTCGGCTCCTTTCTTAATTTTAATATTAGTTAGGAGTTTCTTTTTAAATCGAATAGTAGTGTTGCCTGCAACAGAAGTGTATTTGTTGCATTTTGTATTTAAAAATTATTGTGGAAATTAAGCATTTGAGTTTTTGATTAATCTAGTATTACTTTTTTTTCGTTTGAACACTTCCAAGTAATATTTTTTGTCTATATTTTTTTGTCTATATAAACTATTTGTAAGGGCAAAACTTCCCATTTTAATTGTACTTAAATTTCTTTTGATATCGAATGCCCAAGTTTAGTGCCTGATGAATAGACTAAAAAATGCGGGTACGTATGAGCAAGTTCATATTTATTTAAATTGCGCATACGCGACATTATATTCTGATTACTATTGCCATTTTAAACAGACCAAACCGTACAATACAGTTCTGTGCCGCACTACCATGTTCATGTAGATCACATGCCCACACACACGCAATTACTTATGTATAAAAGTGTCGCCCTGTGCAAATATGCATTTTTAAAATGTTTTGGCCGCCCTGTAAAAATTCCATTTTTTATTTAACGAGAAAAGAACACAAATTATGGCGTTTTCTTTTCTACATTAAAAATGTTGCCCTGTGAAAAGGTGCCTTTTTAAAATGTTTTGCACGCCCTGTGAAAGTGCAATTTTTTATATAACGAGAAAAGAACACAAATTAGAAAAAAGTGCGTTGCTGTTTTTTTAACAGTTCATAAAAAAACATTGTTTGGTACCGCTGTGCATTTCTGCCCTGTAAATTTTTGAACATTGTCTGGTAACGCTATGTAAGAATAAAAGCAATCAGTTTTACAGGGCATTTTCTGCACAATCGATTTGTTTGGGACAAAAAGTGCAATGCCTTTCACCTTGCAAAAGGGCAACATTTTTACAGAAGAAGTCGCAACTCTTTAGTGGGCAAAATTTTTTTGAGAAAAGAAGACAAAATTGCCCTTATTGAGTGTAATGTTGTCTTTTTTATAGAAAAGAATACGCCATTAGTTTTTCTTGAATATATATCTACAAAAGTGTTCACGGGAAATAATTCATATGGCGGAACAACGTATGCTGGGTCACACACATAAAGGCTGGAAAGAAGAAAATATATACATGAATAAAATTCTTTATTAAATAAAAACCATATTTCTAACAGCCAATCATATCTGTTTTTTTATAACAAAAAAAACTGTTAAACAATAAAGTCCGATATGAGTGGTAGCCTCTGAAAATGCTCGTAAATGTTTTTAAAGCATTATTCCAAATATCGATTGGTAACCAATTTAAATAAATTAAATTAAAACGTCCCTTGTTGTTATTTGAAGTACAGCCGATAATTTTGTATGAATTGTTCTAACTTTTATTCCATTGCCCTTATTAAAAAAAGTTGTCTGATAAGCCTTTTAAAATTAACACGAATTACAACCAATTATTTAAATTATAATCCATTTTACTTACTCATAGTGCCCCACTGTGCTTTTTCATTGAAGAAGAGAAGATATAATTTAAATCCGGAACTGCTAAATATTTATTTTAAAGTCGACGTATAAGGACGCATGTATAAATGAACGTGTATATTGGTACGCCAGTGGCAATAAATCGTTATAATTAGGCGCTTGTTATTCTTAAGAATGCTTTGTTAGTGTTTGCTGTTGTTCTTATAGCCATGCCATAGCTTACAAGCTCTAAGCTGTTAGGTATTATGTGTATGTGTTTGGTAAGAATTTTATAATTGGTAGTGTTTGTTATTGTTGTTGTTATTTTCACTGTAATTATTCTATCGATTCTAAGCGTTATTAATGTGGCATTGCCAGACGTGAGTTTTAATTCAGCCTCCCATCGGATGTTTTTAGATATTCTAGTGTTTACATTGTTCTAGTCAAAACTTCCTGAAGTATATCCAGTCCTATAGCTAAGCAGTGATATAATGCAAGAGGCACTGAGCGTAATCCGTCATGACGTGATTCCAATATAATAGTTACTTGTTAAATTTATAAATTGGCAACTTACTTTTCATTGTTTCATAAAGGCTACACTTTTGAAAATTTGTTTAAGGCCATGATTTACTATGCTACACAATCGTACGAATTGTCAAATGTATGGTAGTGTGCAGCTGTGTGACCGATAGATTTGATAAATGGTATGAAAATGCCATCAGAGTTGTATTTACTTCAATCGGCAAAGAAAAAATATTTTTGCATGATATTTGTATCATATGGTGGCACCTATAACGCCAATTTGAAGCGATATTTTAAAATAGGATGGATTTGCATCAGATTTTTGGGAGAATGAATTGCATGACTGTGTAAGGTAGTGAATCATGACCTTTAGTGAGCACAAAAGCCTTGTCCTTGGCACCATTGAATGACATAAAACACAGTCAAACAAAATGTTAAAAATAGTAAAAGAAATTGATCTCGTGATTTGTATATGGTGATTGACTAAAAGTTAAATTGAAAATATTATTTGTGAAAAGTTTGTTATTTAAAATAAATTGGCTTAATTTAACTTCATGCCTGATAGAAGTTTTTGCATTAGCACTATTTTGATGATATTCTGCCAAATAGAAATGATTTTCTCTTTAACTCTACTGAAATAAATATCAGCTTTACTTTAAACATTTATAATACTTTGCAGGTAAAGTTATTACATACATACTGATAATATGTATATCGTTATTGGACATTTTCGGCTTATCTGCCACCATTTCATTCGTATTAGGTTTGTTATTTACATATATGAGTATAGAGTCTTCCAGCAAGAGTATGCATTTCGATACTTTAATTATGTTGATGGTTGTTACGCTGAAGTTCTTGGGCTAAGTTCTTGGACACAAGGCTGCGGTCTGTATCAGAGAATGGAATGCATTGATTTCATATTTATATGACTCGTGTTATTTTATACGTAATGTGTCCTATTGCCATTGCTTGCAGTGTAAATTTTGTCATGTTACTGTCATTTGAATATTTTGAAATGTATTCCAATAATTTTTGATAAAAGTTATTCAAAAGATTCCTGAAGTAATAATAAATGTGGAATGAAAAATAACAGAAGCAAAATATGGAATATATTTCCATATACAATTTGCATGTTTAATTCTCATCTGCCAATGTATTTTCAGTGATTAAAATTCATATGCTACTGAACTAGTGAGATACGCACATATTTAACAACAGATGTACTTGTACATTTATTTTCGCCTTACTGATTGCTACTACTTTGACGTATAAGTTTTGTAAAAATACGTATAAGAGAGTGAATTTGTTTCAATTGATTGTAGAGTTAATGCCATTTCTTTGCGAAATGCTTCCGGGAAATGTAAATATTTTGTGGTACCGGAGAGCAAAAGATTAAAGCTGAATTTGAATGGCAACAATATCGCATTTAGGGACACAATGAAATACCTTCGTGTGAACTTTAATAAGCTTCTGAAATTTAATGGACACGCGCTGTATAATTTAGAGAGGGGAAATCGTGTGAAGGGAATATATGCGAGATTATTTAACAGCAGAAGTTTACCGGTAAGGACCAAATTGCTTTTATACAAGATAAGCATTCGTCTACTTCTTCTTTATGCCTTTCTCATATGGTTTGCCATATCAAAAACCTTGATGAAAAAGATGGAGATTTTTGTGAGGCATATTTTAAGGAAATGCATAGAGAGGAACTAAAGGCATTTGGGTAGAAGGTTCTCGAATAGATGTGTGTATGAAAAGGCACGATTGGATCCAATTTCATTTTATACGTTGAGCTTAATGAAAAAGTTTGTGGAGAAATTGCCTCATTTTGAGGGTAAAGTGATTAGGGATATCTTATCTACCGAGAAGGACACATATTACTCCCGGTATTCATAGGGGCTGATTTTTTTTTTATTTGTGTTATTAATTTTTGATTTATTAGCTATTTGTTTTATTTTTAAGGTTTAGTTTTGGTGTAGAATTTAAGTTTTAGTATTAAGTTTATAAACAATAGATCCAAGTCTATTAGTATAGATAATCTCAGGGAGCAAGCACTGCTTAGACCATTAATTAATGTATTTATAATTATAGTTTATAATTATTTTTAGATTGAATAGGTAAGTTGCATAGGCAAGAACTAGTAAGGTAATTAAAATAATACCTGATAGTTTTAAGTTTTCAAAAAAAAAAAATAAACAAATATTTGTAAAAAAATTCTATATAATGGAAAAAAGAAGCCCCATAAATAAATAACTAACTAACTAACTAACTGATTGTTGAGTTCTCGCTGATGTTATTTTAGCTATAAATTTATTTTTCAATGCAAGTTTGGTATTCATTTGTTTTAAGAAAATTTTAAAAGGAATTATAAGAATTGAGAAATATAAGATTTGCTTGTATCTCGCTAATTTTTAAACTTTGTTGCCCCATTTTATTTCGAGCTGGTAAAACCAAGAAGTAATTGCTAAATTTATTGCAGCCATGTGATATAACCTTGCATGTCACCCTTAGGTGGATTTATATGCACTCTATATATTATTTGGATGTCATTAAATTGACGTGTACATGTCACTGGCTATTTGCATGAAATTTATTTGGTATGAATAGCAAATTTAAGTAACTCATTCGACTGTGTACGTAATTGTGGGCATGTGGATGCAAATGCATTAGCACTTGAAGGAGACTAGTAACAATTACCGATACATTACAAAATTCCTTGCCATTGCTACTAGTTCCACTGATTCTAATTGTTTCTTTGGTGTCACGTTCAGCAAAAGGCTACAGGCAAGCAACTTGCAATCAGCTGAGGGTATCACAAATAAATTAAAAACCGCAAAATAGTCAACGAAAATTTTATTAATTTTGAAGCACCCTGTATAACTCTTTTTGACACATTCCACTTTACATTTGTTACCACCTTCCCTTATTGATTTTTATTTCCAACATTATTGATATGCATGTCGTGCCATAAGAAACTTAAATCCAAAAATATAATTTTACTTTACATAATAATATGAGGGCGCATTGACGCTACTTTATTTGCAATACAATGCTTGTTTTATATTAAGCTGCAAATGTAGGCGCCAAGGCTGTTGTAATCCACATTTTTGACTTTGCTCACTGCTGTTGTAATTTCTAATTTCAAGTTATTGCTTCCCTTTTTTTGTTTCCGTTTAACACTTTTACATGCTTTTATTATTTTTTTTTGGTAAATATAAATTTTTTTCTTATAAATCCATCTCTTCTTATTTCGTGGGATTGTGTGTTCCTAAAGTCTTAATCGGTGAGCATGAAAATTATTTATAATTATTTGAAGTACTTTTTTGCACTGAAGCGCAAACCGTCATTTTAAAAATGCTACAATAGTATTATTGCACATTATGATTGTACAATATTATGGAAAGAAAATGAGGATCCATGTAAGTGCATAATTTAACATGCATGTGGTAACAAAAATTCTCATTAATACACAAATGTAATGCGTGCATTAACTCGCATGTACACACGTATTTTACTTTAGTTTTAATAAGATTTTACTCTGGAGGATCTGCTCCATCAGCATGAATGTTTTTAGAAGATTCAATAGCAAAGTTTGCGTATGTTTCGCTGCGAGTCTGTGCGTTTTGGAGCACATGTAAACGCACATAAACGGAGGCTTATAATTACATACTCGTACTTGTATATTAAATTCTGAGGTCACCAAGAATTAGTATTTTGCGGATGAGAAATTTGCCATGTCGCATGTGCACTTACCCATCAAACAAGGGGTTTCGATTTTTCCTGAAGTCAGAATGGTCCTAAACAATTAGTGAAGACATATTGGAAACTCATCTGTAGTTTCAGTTAAATTATGAATTTATTTGAGTTTGACTTAAAGACTTAAAAAACTGATTTTGGTACTAGTGAAAGTGATAAAATATTAATATGTGAATAAGTTATATGAAAGTAATAACGATTTGAAAACAATTATTAGGAAAGCAATAATTTACTGTACCGCAAAAGTATTCAAAAATATGTAAATTATATGCGAAAATCCTTGTGAAATCGGTTTTGCTCTAGTCGTTAAGAGTTCGCAACGAATTCGGAACAATTTGTTTGTTGGGTATACAGTATAACCACAGTTTATGTGCTAAGTCTACCCAAGAGCTAAATAAACACTTTTATGATAAAGACATACTGCTGTGTTTCAGAGGGGTTTTCTGTTTGTTGGTTTCTAATGGCATTTTTGCTTCACAGCAAAAAGGAAAAAAAGGCAAATAATTTATTACTTTTATATTAAAGGTTATTGTTATACCCTTCCCCTTCAAAAAGGATGGAATGGTATACTCTTATAAACTTTCGATATGGGGATAGAAATTCCTTATATAATAATAGTTTGTTACCTTATAAGCTATATATGTCTGGACGAGTATGTATATATGTAATCAGGATTCATGTAAGAAGGGAAGTAGATTGAACTTTGCCGGTCTGTCTGTCAGACTGTTCTCGGTATTTTTGTCGCGTTATAAATTTGGGTTAAATTTTGATTGAAATAAAAAATCTAAAATCACATCAGCTTTAAAGCAAATAAATAGAGCGTTCCCAGACGCAGGCATTTATCTAAATTTCTGTTTTTTAGGAAATACTCTTTATAGCGTCCTGATTCTTTACAACATGTATTCATATTTACGTATGGATGTATGTATGCATGGATAAATTTTGATAACCTTTTAATATAATATAAATTTTGAAAAATTAACTCATAATATAAAGTTTTTAAATATATGTACTCATACTTAATTTTAAAGAGCGCGCCTTAGCCCATAAATATACCCACTTCTTTGATAAAAAGGGAGGGAGGGAGAAATATTTTTTAATGACAATATAAAAACCGCTGAAATGCTAATTAAGAACAATAAATTTATTCATTCCTTTTGGAACCATGTTTACTCATAAATTGGTTTGCTGTGGAAAATATTCTTGGAGAACGACTTATTTAATTTTTCATATAAAAAAAAATGTGGAAATTCTTTCCGTTTTTTTACTTACATTTTTTTATTAAGTTCATAATTCTGTTATTATGCCTCTTATATTGATAAGGGAATTAAGAGAAAACTAATTAAAAGTAAAAGTTCATAGAAATTTGTTTGTGGAATTTTCAAATTTCTTAGCTTTTTCAATTTGATGATGCCGTGCAAAATACAATATAATAATACTGACAATGAGAATTGTAGAATTCTAAACATAATTTAAAAACTGGAAAAGTAGACAGAGATCTTATTAAGAATGTGGGAATGTTAATCCAAATAATGCTGCATTGCAATCCCATTGCTCCAAGATGTCCTGACCTTGAAAAACTTTCAAGTTTACATACATAACACGCCTGAAAATCCATTTATATGTTGGAAATATAGGAAAATCAGGGAGTTTTTATATATTTTATATTTTATTCTCGTCATATCGTATATCCATATTTACGAAATAATTGTAGAAATTAATTTTTTTGTAAAAATGTTTTTTAAAAAATTTTCTAAATTGGATAAAAATTTTTTTCAGAGATGTTTATGTATTCGTATTAAACTCATTACTTCAAGATTTTGTTCAAAAGAATTGCTTTTTAAAAATAATTTTAAAATGATTTCGTTTTCATACTTTAATTAAATGAAAGTTCTCATGTTTAGATTCCATATTTTTAAAATAAACTCATCTATTGATATTTATTTTTACAAAAAGCTTTATATTGTTTTTAGGGGATTTAATTAAAGTTACAGTTTATTGGTATTATTTTTTCATCTCTTTTATTTATTTTTTATTCCAGCTTTAATAAAATAAAATTAATTATTTATAACTCATGATTTTTCTTCTACTTTAATGACAGAAGTCCTTATGGATTTTTGTAAGGAAAATGATCCAATGTGTGTAGGTACTTTTTCGAGCAATCTACTAGCCACACTGAGCACTGGACCGGCTCAACATTTGAAATATTAATATCCCTGTGCATGTTGAGTTTTCTTTTTGCAGTATTTCGATATTAGAATTACTGTTTATGTTTCAAAGCTGCATTCTTATACCCATACCGGCATTAGAAATGCCTTATCAAACAGAATCTTGTTTTATAGACAAAAATAATGCACGAATTAAAAGAAAGGCTTTCCCAAAATTATAGTTTAAGTTTCTTTTATTAGATTGATCTTAAGACTGAGTTAATAACTATTACTTAACGTCTATTTATACTAACAAGGATCATAAAGTAATGAGTAATTATGTCGTCTGCATACCAGACAGTTTTTCATTTGGTTTACATACTATTGGTTTAGTTAATGTTTATGATCGTTATTATCATTAGTACAATGTCTATGTCTAGAATATTATAATTATGTATAGTTTCTTAGTCTAGACTATTATAATTATGTTATGTCCTTTTACCTCTACCATTTCTTGTCACCCTTATTTCTGTGGATGGTAGTGTTAATTATGTGAAAGGATGTAACTCACGTTTAACATCTTTGCAAACGTCATATATCCATCTTAGGATATATGACTTCTGTGTTAACACTCGATCCAAATGCGGATCTAAATATTTTACAGTACTACTTTTAGATATAATTGCTCCATTTGAACATACATGGATAGATTTTCCAGTGTTGCCCTTGATGTTCCGCTTTAGCCACAAATTTTGTATAAGACTTAATTAATTTTCAAGACTAATTAATTCACGAGAAGTTCTCGGTCCTTTTCTAAAGTGTCTTTTTTAGAAATTATTTAATCACTTATGGATTAAAGTAATTATTATTGGTTACTGTTCTTAACTATACCACAAGCAAAACTGTATGAGAGTTGTAATGCTTAAAAACTTAATTTGACATCTTTCATTCATTATTGTAGTTGTACAGCTTGTATGAGAGTGTGTTTAAAAGATTTTTAATCATTTTTGTGCGAAATGGAAACCTAATTATATTTTTTAAATTATTAATGTCTTTAATCTACGTAGCCATTCTCAGGATACCCAATTATAATTTATTTACAGAACACATGACAAGAATAAGTTTAAAAATACCAATTATTTCGAACTAAAGAACAAACACAGAAGATAATTTTTTTTTATTTTAATGACTGGGAAATTCTTGATGAAATTCCATTCACATCAAATTAATCAAAATTATTAATGATTTTTTTTTCCTTGGAAAACGAATTCATGTAATTACATTAAAATAATGAGCGCTTTTAATAGGCTGGCAGGCAATATTTCAAGGATTAAAAGGTTTAAATGCTCGGAAGTTTTTGTTTTCTTAATGGATTTTAAAGTCATCGCTAAATTCAGGATTGCAGAAAAACAAATTAATAATTAAAGATTGAATAGTTTAAATTGTTTTATTTATTTTATCACAAGAATTAAGTGGTCTCGTATATATGGCTTTTTCGCAATGATAACGCACCAGCTCACAAATCGATGCTTGTGCGTGAGTTTTGGGCCAAAAACAAAACCGTGGTCATGCCTCAACCGGCATATTCACCAGACTTGGCCTCCGCTGACTTTTTCCTGTTCGCCAAACTAAAGACACCGATGAAAGGGAAGCGTTTTGCTACGATTGGGAAGATAAAAGGAAAGTCAAACAGGAGTGTTTCAGAAGTGTTTCTAGGATCTGTGTGGTATTACATTAAAGGGTACACACAAGATTGTTAGTTATTAATGAATAAATAGTACTTTTGGAAAATATTGAATAAAATGGTTATTTTTTGATCACACCTCGTATGGCAAGTAAATGTTATATACAGCTCATTATAGGATGACAACTAACTCATCTTGAGGAAAAAATGTTAAAGAATTAATAATTCGATTCATAGCATTTTGAAAACAATTAATTCCACTAAACTTTAGTAATGAACATTCGTTCCATCTTCTATTTTTCACAAAAAAAAAAATAATACATTATTTATTAAATCAATTATCTTTATCAGTGGGGTTAAATTTTGTGGAATCAGGGATTTTCCTTCCACTTTATTCTGAGAGTTAAGTTTCAACTATTTAAGTTAAATCATTCTAAACTTCAATAGTTCAAAAGTTATTTTAGTCTGGATGAATATTAATAATTGTTATAGTCGCAACCGGAACTTGGCCCGCCTGGCTCACTATTACTCGCCGTAATTAAATGATCAAATTTAATATAAAAGATTTAATTTAATAACTTTTCCATTCCTGTGCTTGAATATAAACTTATTTATTGTATATAAATATTGCACAAAAATGCTTGTTGTTGCATAAAGTAAATATTTGTGTTTAATTAATTATTTTTCATGTTTAATTTTATAGACTGAATTTTTGTGTTCAAAATTTAATTAGATAAACATCAACGACTTTTGCTTTCAAAAAGACGGCTCAACTTCGCATATAGTACGTCCACCAAACGATTTATTGCACAATCAATTTGATAATCTGGAACCCCCTCTGGATTACTTTTTATAGTCTTCTCTCAAGTAATTGTTTCATGCCGCTACATCGGCAACTCTTGAAATATTTTCGGAAGAAATAGTAAAAATGCATCCGATTACCGGTTTATTTTCGCAGGCCTCTTAAAAAATTCCACGAAGATTAAAAATTTTGTGTGAAATTGTAACTGTCAATCATTAAGTTGAAATTAAAACAAATTAGATTTTTTTATAAAAGACATCTCTTAAGCAGTTCCAATATTTAATACTAGAAATATAAATATTAATAATAAATTTGAAAGTGTTTGACTGTTTGCATGAAAATATTTTGCATTGTTTACGCAAAATGCATGAAAGCTAAATAAACGATCCAACTTTTTAATCAATATTTGCCATTTCGGAAAAGAGAAAAATGATAATGTGACCAGCAAAATAAATTTTTTTGTGATGTCTAGTTTGCATTTGATTCAGTTTACGTTTTAAGTAAATTTCTTAAAAAAAATATTTCAAAATTTTTTTTTTTTTTAAATGTGTGAATATGTATTAAACTACCATAATTTAAAGGATATTTTATTTCCCACTCTTTTGTAATACTGTCAATTTGTTGTAATTTATATAATTTATGGTAAATTATATAATTCTAAATCTCGACAAAGAGAGTATAAGTATAATATATAAGTATTCGAGCTGTATAAGATCCGCATGCGAATTGTCTAAGAAAATTCAGGATAGAAATTTCACCCGATACAGTTACACAGCAGTTACCTGTGTAAGTGCTTGCGCAATGTTTTCTATAATAAGCACTTCCAGACAAGCTTTTAGAAAACAATTAACTTACAAATAAAGTCTGAAGGAAATTTAAAATTAAAAAAAAAAATTAAATGTACATATGCTAGCGGTCTGTCAAGCCACATGTTAAACAATTTTTTGGTCCCAGAACCGCTAAACTGACATTCACCATACACATCTAATAAATCTCTGAAATGAGTATGTGGAGTCTCCCAGCCAAAGTGCTGGAAGGAACATAAAATGCCTTCCATACGGTCCTCATTTTTTTTGGAATCGAACCTGCGACCTCCGGTTCACTAGGCTGTTCATTAGTCATTTGCCTACAGAGTTCCCTTGAAACTTATCTGCTGGTAATAAATCGCCCTCATCATGGAGTTGATCTACCGCACCACAGTTGTAAGTGTTAATGTTCTTCTAAATGAAAGGAGAACGCGATGCTCTATGTTTAAACAATATTATTTTAAAAAAACGACTTCCCAAATACTTTATTTGGATAATTAAAAAACATTTTATTTGAAATATCCTTATTGACTCGCAAATAATTACTTTAATTTAAAACCCCCTCTATCTAAGAATATAGAAATAAAAAATAAAAAATAGAATAGAAAACGAAATTGGGGCACCCACCACGTTCTTTTTGTGACACTATAAATAATTACAAGTTGCATTATTAAACGGCACGTTCTAATTATAGGAGTTTACTATCAGACAAAGTGCTTGTTAGTGCATTAGATATGCTAATCGGCTGCATTCTATGGTAACCAGCCGATGCCCTCAAATTCATTCCATTAGATATTAGACCGCTAATTCTATTAATATCTCGCACGCACAAATTTTATAATATCACTTCTTTTAAACGTTCCATCGAACTCATTTCAAATCTATTTGTTTTTTATGATTTAAATGCAGAATGCTTTTTTATTCTATTCCACATATTATTTTAAGCCGTAACGAAATTTGCAGTATCAGTTCAAAGTGTTATTAGCGAAAAGTACGGATTATACAATATTTGAAAAAGAAATTGAGGATTTTACTTAATGAAATACTTGAGTAGACAGAGAGCATTTAATACAAGAATTGCGAGGGAAATTTATGACGTATATGCGCTTCTGCCTTCTTATAATAGGAAATTATTTGTAATCGTCTTATACTTTTTATTAGATTTCGTATAGACACATCAATATATCGCTCGAGCATTATATTTGTCTTAAAGTGAAAGTGCATTACATTTGCGTTGTGTGCGTGTTGACACGGCAAATTTTTATTAAGAAATGTTGGCGTTGTATTCATTAGGCATAGTAAGCCCTCCGGAGCTTATTGTATAACATTTCAGACTATTCCAAAACCAAACAAAAACAAAATAGGACTGAATGTATTGCAATTTGTAGATCTGTAGTCTAGTTGACAACTTGAAATAATATTTCAACTCACTTTGCAAATAGTTTTGAATAAATGATGCCAGGAATGCATTAATCAAGCACCGGCCTACTGACATGTGAAAAGCTCTAAAGTGTATATAAAATGTTCTGTAGTTGGAAATCTTAAATGCAATATAAATTGACAAGATCAGTAGGCAATCAGGACCATTTTCTATGCAAATGACGTATGAGGTACGACTATACGAAATTTTCTTTTATTTCACTCTTTTTATAAATATATGAACGAATAATTCGGGAAATAATAATGTAAAATAACAATATGTGTGTACGAGTATATAGTTGAAGTTGAAATTCCGTGCAAAATTGCCTGCGTTCCTCTAAAGGGTGAAAGTTACATATTAATGCACATCCGAAAGTAGAGTAGAAGTATCCGATAATTGGATACGGCAAACCGGAAGTGGCAAATATATTCACGATTTCGAGTTAGTTGGTGGGAAAAATCTGTAGTCGTAATATTTATTTTTCGAATGGAGTTACATAGTAACCTCCCCAAATAAATATTATTCATCCGGCATTGCCAGCTGGTAGTTATTTTCTGTATTGTCTTGTCGTTGGCTTTGCTAAAAGCTATAAGGGCGTCTCACAGAAAGTTTTAGTAGCAGCTTCTGTAAATTACCTGATATACCTAAGCAGCGATCATCAATAGCATCGTTGGTTCAGTCCGTAAGAGTGGCTGAAGCTTTGTTAACAACCTCGTTAACTAAACAACGGAGTTTTGAATATAAACAAATTAAAGATTTGAGATATAGATTGATTATAAAGTGCCGAATTGTTAAATATGGAAAAGGCAGCAGCTGCCTCTGCCTCGTACTTTATTTCCATTACTGAATTCAGTAATTGTACATAATTCTTTTAGCCTTAGTATTGAAAGCTTAATCTAGCTTTTATAAAGCCTGGAAGCTAAAGCCAAAATCGCTTCCGATTTTAAATAAAAATTGTGCAACAACATTACAGAATTCTTGTTTAAATTTTAATTGTAAATTACTGGAACTAAATTTTCTCTTAGGTTTTATTGAGCTTAGCCGTAACTTGGTTCAACCTACTACATGTTGTTTCCTGGTTCGTCTTAAAATCTTGCTTTGATTGTGCTTTACAAATTCTCAATTATTATTTTGTTAATAATTCCTTTTTGTTTTAACTTTATTATTTTCTTAAAATTCCTTGAATGAATGCCTGACAATATTACAAAATTTTATAGGTCATATAATTTTGGGGAGTCAACATATGGGATTGGCCAAACCAAGATAAACAAAAAATTAACTTAGGAATGCTTAAAATAGGTTTTTCGAATTTAACGAACCAAAGAATTTCTAAAATAAGCTGAAATATTTTAAATTTTACTCGGATAAAAATTTTTATTCAATTCAAAAGTTTACTATTATTTGAGCTTACAATTCACAATGGAATACCATTTGAATTGGCTGACGTGATGTTTAAGGACATCCTAACATAATGCTAAATTGCAGAGCATTACTTTTATGTATTAAATTTATTATTATTGATCTGTTTATTTTCAAGTTTTGTTGCGATTGTACTGCTATAATTCTCAATTGGTTTTCGAGAAGGAGGGTATACCATATGAACGTTTAGGATTATAACTAGCTGAACCACACAACTAACCAAATTACTAATAATCACATTTTTAATGAAGAATAGATATATATATATATATATATATATATATAATAGATATATTTCTCGATAGCATTTCTTTTTTAAAAAATTCATGTTGCATTTCCCTCTATTACTTTAGTGCATCCTTTTTGCTAAATTTCTTTTTCTACTACAGTTCACATTTTTAATAAAGAATAGATATACATATATATATATATATAATAGATATATTTCTTGATAGCATTTCTTTTTTAAAAAAATCATGTTGCATTTCCCTCTATTACTTTAGTGCATCCTTTTTGCTAAATTGGCTTTTTCTACTATAGTTACATTTGTTACATCACATTTTTAATAAAGAATAGATATATATATATATATAATAGATATATTTCTCGATAGCATTTCTTTTTTAAAAAAATCATGTTGCATTTCCCTCTATTACTTTAGTGCATCCTTTTTGCTAAATTGGCTTTTTCTACTATAGTTACATTTGTTATTCTCTTAACAACTGATATCCCACTCATTTCTCTGATGGATGACTAACACTTAATTTAAGGAAAACTTTATCCCTTATTTTATTTTTTTAAAAAATCGCTTGTGCTTGTTATTTTCTGTTTACGTTGAATAATGAACAAGAAAAAAAATTATATTTTTTGTTCTTCTCCAATTGTGTATTAAATATCAAAGGAAGCAACATAAATGACACGAACCAGAGGAGAAGCTTAAGGAGTGAACAAGGAAAAATAAATGTGTTTCCTTTTCTTTTCTTTTTTTTTTTTTGGATATTTTGTGACACAACCAAAATTTATTAATTTTGTTCTGCTGTTATTTCTCAAAGTCCTCAATTGGAGAAATAAGGAATAATTGAATAGCTGTGGGTTGCAATAAACTCGTGGTTAAAAATTCAAATATGCTTTTAGTAAATAATTTTTTTGAATTGTTTTATTTTTATATATCGATAAAAATATTACACAAAATACTGTAAAAAACACAAAAGTATTGTTTGCTTCTTCATATTGATCTTCTTAAGATCACTGACGACAATAGTTTTTTTATGGGGAATTTAGAGGGAATTTAAGAAATAATTTCTTCAATAAATTAAAGAAATATTCTTTTGTAATACTCTTGAATTATTCGTTTTTTTATTCTAAAGAGTTTAAACCTTTAAAAAGCTCGTGCCATAAGAGTGTCCTATTACTGTAAAAAATATAAACAATGTGTTTTGTCGAACTTGTATAGCTCGAATCACCATTATCCTGACAAATACATAAATATATAAGTATACATGTAGTTGTGCTCATATCACATGAAACTGAAATTTGTAATGTTGTAATCTTTTTATTTTAATTTAAAACTTACGTGAGCTTTTGATTTTTTTTTCATGAGGGAGGTTCAATTGAAACAATAATAGTAATTTTTCCAATAAATATTTTCTATATTGGGCTCAATTTTATCGTTAACCTCGATAAATCGATAATCGCTTGGCCAACACAAATGCAACTCTGAAGAAATTTAAAGATAGCGTTATTGCAACTCACATGTCTTATCACATTTTATATTTTTTGCAAAGTTTTGGTGTATAATATAAATAAATACATTCTCATATATTATGGAAGTTAACGACGATGGCCATACTGTTGCCAAAGAATAACTTTGCAACGTAAGCTTTGATTGCCTGCACAAACGATGGGAAAACAATTCTGCATGGTTAGCGTCTGCACACCTGCACATGGTAATGCAACGCGACCAGTGAGGGAAAATGATTTCGCGTGATCAGCATCTGCACACCTGCACATATTGATTCCATCTACCGTCGGAGGTGACGAGCCAACAAAGTTGGCTGAGGGCAGTCAGTCTTGGCTATGGCTTCGTATTATTAAGTGTTCTAAATTTAACTAAATAAAAAGTTGTTTCATTCAAAAGGAAATAAGTTGTTTCATTATAATATAAAAGGCGCTAGTTGGTGCGCCTTACAAATATATTTTTTACGCGATCGTTCTAAAATCCCTTAACTTGGATAGAAGAGATAACAAATTTGCTTTGTTTATTAAGTACATAAAGAGTATACTTTTCGAAGTCATTGCATTTGTGTGAAAAGGACAACAACAGCTTCTTTAAAACTTCTATCTACGGTAAAGAAATGATTAAACTAAGAAAAATCCCATATTATAGATTTTTTAATAAATAATGCTGTAGATGTTATTTAGTTACCCTTATCCATCAAAAAAGATGGATATATATATATTATATATAACATTATTTATATAAAGATTTGTTATGGGGATGACAAGTTCTGCAATATTAGTTTGTAACTCTATAAATTATATACATATATTATGGGTTCGTACATGAATGGCAGTTAATGGAGATTTGCCTGCCTGTCTATTTGCTCTCTGGATTTTTATTGCAGTACAAACTGAGTTTGCATTTTTCTGTAAATCAAAACTTTAAAAAACCATCTGTTTAAATTTTTTTCAAAATTATCCACTATGAAAATAACCAAAATCGGGTGATAAATAAGAAAGATACACATTTCGAGGCGAAGTAGCGCGAATGCCTGAATTACCAGTCACAACAATTCGTAATATTATTTTATTTAAATATTTTTATTTTTTAATTAAAGTTTTTAATATTTCTAATGAGAAATATATTGCAGTACACTTGTAGTGTACAAAAATAGCTATAGAGCAGATTCGTGGAGAGGGAAATTTTTGTAAGATTCATCATTCAATTTTTTGAAATAAAATCACTTTGGATCTTGACCTTTTACGTTAAGTTTTATTCCATCAAGGATTGATACCAATCAGGATAACAAAATACGAAATTATCGGAGATATTTTTTCTCCATGTGTAATTCTTATGCAAGTATATGTATATTCATATCTTCATATATGTATATGTACTTATAATAATGCCCCAATACAAACACAAGAGTAATTTTAATACTCTTGAATAAAAAAAAAATGAAAATTTAATCATTTTCAATCTAAAAGGTCGTTACTCGCTAGAGGCCATGAACACAACCAGTTGAGGGAAAACTGCACCGGCTGCAATGACCTTTGGAGTATTTAAATGAACATTATACTACTTAATCTACTGACACCATTTCTTACAAATTCACAACGTTTAATTGCGCTTTGCGACATCTATTAAAATAAAGGAAGCACACAAAATATCACACAAAAAACCATTGGCTGCAACGAAAATTGGAACCATTAACTATTTTGTGGAAGTTTTTAATTATTTCCAATATTCTGGTTGGCCTTTGCCAAATTTTGTATATGTTATCTCAAATTCGGAATTAATTATATTGATAAAATGCTGAGTACTTTTAATTTGTATATAAAATGAATTTAGTTGGGCATGATAGAAATGCATGTAATAAAAGTAAAATCTATGGCTATGAGCCTAAACGTATTTGCAAGTACCCTGTTCAGACATACAGTAAAATTGCGCAACTAAGGATGAACTGTATCACAATTTAAATTACTAAAAAGCATGCGGCTTATAAATTGATTAAAGAGGTTTATGCAACTTTTCTGAAGGTACTTGACAGCTCTGAACACCATAAAAGAAACGAAAAAAAAACATTTCAGAAATATTAGAAGTTACTCTTGTGATTTGTGTATGATAATTGAGCATGTTACGTGTGAATTGGGTATGCATTTTCATGCATACATTTCTGCAGCTGTTTATTTACACATGTTGTACAGTATTTGCATGGCTGCATTTGCATGCATTTGTGTTAGTATCATGTGTGTTGTTTAAATATGTGTTTATATGTCATTCGTATGGATAAGTATGTAGCATGCAATGTACCATCAACCGTAGACACTTAATACTATAAAAACCACATTAATCACCGGCAAAGGCCATTGGGTATGAACAAATTACAAATCGGTAAAGAAAATACTAGTAAGGAAAGTAAAATATAATTAAAAGGAAGCACGAAATGCAAGCCATTGTAAATGTCTACTTTCTTTGGTACTATAGAGCCCATCGAGAAGAGGGGAATTTTCATTTGATGAAAATTGATTTTTGAGCAATTTTATATGAAAAAAATAATTTCCAAAATGTGTGCAAATACATGCAAAAGAAGGAAGGATGCATTACAAATTTGTTTTTAGTTTTGCGTCATTCTTTATTGCATTAATAGCGTAAGATGCTCTTGACATTTATTTTATAAATAATGTAAAATTATTATGGATAACTTGCCACCAGCAATAGCAAGTAGCATCCCCAATTTGAATTTGTTAAAATAAAATTCTACGTAGATGGGTTAGTGGAAGGGCAGAAGGCAGCGTCTTTTCTAATTTCGTACGAAAAACTTTTTCCAAATTAATGCGACAATGCGAAGTATCCGGTTGAAAGGCGTGTTCCAATAGTCAGTGAGTGTAGTTCGGTCATCATGTTGAGATTGCCGTGGCTTGTATGAATTTGTTGGTTTCAATAAACCTCAAAAGGTACTGTAGGTAAGCTGATATGTCGTCCGAAGATTTCTTGAATTAGAGGCTAATTCATGGCAATAATGATTTGCTTCAGTTATCATTTGAAGAGCATGGTACTAATGGCGGCGAAGACAGCCCACGTGCAATCAATGCCCGTGCATTGAAGTATGCGATCAGAATATGAGAATCACCATCCAACTGGCAGAATTGAAGTATGCCCCGTCATTAGTACTGGATCATTATCACTTAAGAAAATTCGAATCATTGAATCAGAATTGTATCAGGGTTATTACAATGTAGGTGCTGACGATGCATGTCTAAATGGCGATACAAGAACACCTGAATATGTACCGAATTTTCGAAAGAAAAGCAATTTACTCCATCTTCAATTGAGATATAAAATATTTTATAAGAAGGGAGATTTTCATGGTAGCAGGAAGTAAAGGCGCTATTGTCATATAAAATCATCATCATTGACGGCATGGTATCTCACAATGAATTTCTTACGCAGAACAAACTAAAAATATATGCAACAAGATTGCTGACTGTCGTGTTATGAGAGTAACTTGTCATGCCTTCATAAGATTTTTCATCTTTAGAACATCCCCGATAGTTAAAGAAAAACAAGAATCCGTTCATGGCCTGACCCGCAATTTTAAATGAAAATATTTTATCACACTGTTTCTTATATCGCAAATGCTAACGAAATGCTTCAAATGCATACTCGGTGCACCCATACCACCATCTGACCATGGGTAATTTTGAAATTGATCGAGCCAAATTGTTTGAATTGCAAGATGAGATCTTGACAGCCCTCTGATAATATTAAGTAGAGTTGGGCTCCTTGGAGATCACATGCTTTCCACACGAGTTGTAGTACACTGAGCTTTTTTGACAATAACCATAATAATAATAATAATGGATGAAAAATATTATGTTTTTTATAATTTTTAGCAACTTGTAGACAATCGATCGGTTTTAGATGAAATGAAAAACTACTTCAAAAAATGTTTGATGCCTAATCAGAGTTTAAATTCTAAAAGGATTTTTTGTATTTAAAAAAATGAATTAATTAGTTTTAATAAAAATATTTTAGTTTCATATTCTTATGGTTAATTATTTAATGAAATTTATTACAATTTGAGGTTATTCTCCCCATTTATTGATACTTACATATTTATTTTAATGCTTTGTTGGTTCTAGCAGGAAGCAAAATGCAAACATATAGACCAGCTTAACCACATAAAACAAACAAATAAGCAGTATAATTAATTTAAATTTCCATTACAACCAACAACAAAATTTAACAAACATTTTATAGTCCTTTAAATCCTGTTTTTCTTTTCAAGATAAAGTTTACATAACTATGCTTTTGCTTAAACGCCTAAACAAATGCAACAATAAAATAAAAAGGGAAAGTTTAAACAGTGACAACTATTCGTGCTTATTAAATACATAGTTTATCACAAAAGAAAAACAAAAGTTCTAAACATTTATGCAGATTCTTTTCTTTTTGACCATGGCAATAATTGATACTCGTACAACACAAACTTTCGGATAAGTGTTGCCAACATCTGTAACTAAGCGTTTTTGGTGCGCTACCATTATTAAGTTTTTTAAAACTGCCGGTATGTTATTCTTTGAACACTATAAAGCACGAACAATAAGGAGCTAAAGCTAAAAAAGTTCAAAGTGGACCATTCCTAGTAATTTCCCTCAACGGATCGGTACTGATTGGAACAAAGCTGATTGGAGTGCATGTATTTAAACTTAGTTATCAGTTGCAAAAATGACATATGGCTGACGATGTTAAACAAAAGCTTTATAATATTTTTTACACTTTCAGTCTGTAGCAAAGCTCTAGTGTGGTTTTCTAAATGAGGATTATATAGGAGTTGGCTATTGGAGCAGAAGTAATTAAGAAAAGTGTTACTTTTACCGCAATGTAAATGAAATGGATGGAGTTAAGAGCTTTATGTTTGACAAAAGCTTAATTGTTATGATAAAAAGTTAATTTCGATTTACAAAGTGGTAGCACAATAACGTGACTTGAATTTCGCTCGAAAGCCTTAGAGCTCAGTAAATTGCATTCTAGGCGAGCTATATGGGTAAAGAGTTCTTAGATTTATATTAAAGCTGGAATAAAAAAAATATTTTATTAAGTAAACTGTCAATTGTATTTGAGATACATTCACCCAAAAATATTGATCGCTTGTAAGGAACGTTGCTGGAACCAGCTGATGCTTGCAACAAATCTGCAAAGAAGCAGCTGTAGAAGAAAAGAAAAGAATTGAGAGCAATACATGTAGTGACTTTTATTGAAAAGGCTATAATTGTACAGATCTTAGAATGCAAATTTACAAAAACCTTAAATACCTACACATTCCTTCACGAGCTATAAATATGCCTCAAAAGAACAATACCGAGCTCTCTTTGCATTCAGCTTGTTCTACAAGTGCTCCTTATTTTTATTTGCTTTTCTTTTGGTTTTCGCTTTTGTGTCAAATTTTTACTTTTATTTCCTTAAAAGCGAAATGTGAGGAAATTTTTAACAAAAGAGTTGCACAATTTGGTTTATGACACTTCAAAAGGATCTGCAGTACTGAAATCAAACGTTGCGTGCGTTGAAGTGGTGTAAAGCAATTGCGTATGTGCATTTTATTTTTTTATTTAAATCCACTGAAGTACGAACAAAGAAGTCTGTAAAGAGAAACAAACTCGTCTACTTTTAAATGGATTAATTGACTCCCGTTTATTGGTTAAACTTTATTATTTTCTGAGCTTTTATAAACTTTTTCTACAAGCAAAAAGTAAAGATTTGCGTATCACGCTACACTTTAAATTCATTTATAACATTTTGGTTAACGCATGAGATGACAACATTGTCGTTGTGGTGATTGGAATGTTGAAAGGCAGATATAATTATCTCTTTTACGCTCGGTTCAAAATGTAGCAATGGCATGTAGTGGTTCCATGTAAATAAATTCTGTTGGGAAATATTTTTGCCACTTGGTAGGTATTATAACCATATACTCAGGCCATACTCAATCTAATTACAGTCCATGTCTACTCTGTATCCATACGTAGAGCACTCGTGGATTATGCATACCTTATATACGCATACCTCATATGGTTGCGATATGCCATACTCAATCTAATTACAGTCCATGTCTACTCTGTATCTATACGTATAGCACTCGTGGATTATGCATACCTCATATGGTTGCGATATGCCATACTCAACCTAATTACAGTCACGTCTACTCTGTATCTATACGTAGAGCACTCCTGGATTATACATACCTCATATACGCATACCTCATATGGTTGCGATATGCCATACTCAATCTAATTACAGTCCATGTCTACTCTGTATCTATACGTAGAGCACTCCTGGATTATACATACCTCATATACGCATACCTCATATGGTTGCGATATGCCATACTCAATCTAATTACAGTCCATGTCTACTCTGTATCTATACGTAGAGCACTCCTGGATTATACATACCTCATATACGCATACCTCATATGTTTGCGATTAATCTCTAGTATATTTCTATAAGCAGTAGAGCCTGGATTGTCAGTGATTCTATTATTGGGCCTACAAGTTATTTAATTTCGGACTCTCCAAAAACAGTGTTTTCGTTTCTCCGTAGCTATATGTAGAGCACGCCTGAATTATGAATGCCTCATATTGTATGTTTGCGATTAATCTCTAGTATATTTCTAAAAGCAGTAGAACCTTGATTATGCGTGATTCCATTATTATTACAGGTTATTTAATTTTAGACTCTCCAATAACAGTGTTTTTGCTTCTCTTAACCGTCTTTTGAATTATATCTTATTCGATACTGCGACACTTGTCTTCTGAACTCTGCTGATTCTCCTAATTTATTTATATGCGTTTTCATACCTTTATGCATCATGTGCGTCGTAAAATATTACCCTTTAAAATGTAGTTTGTGAAAAAAAACTTCATTTATTTACTAAAGTTTACTTCTCAAATTGTTGACTGAAGAATTGGGTGTTGTTAAGTGAACTGTATGCGGGTTTGGTATGTGGTTCCAAAAGCGATTCAGTAGACTGTTTAATAAAGATATACTTTCAAAAGATATCCTTTGAAAATGTAATCACTTCAATGGACAGTCACGTGACAGCACCTTAATTGAGTTTCTGCATTCCATAACCAATGTAAGTGTGCTCAGTGCTAATCTGATATAACTATTAATAATTCCCGAATCATTTTTGGCCACTGTGTATGAAGGCAAAATTCCCATCATAGAAATAGTTTAATTATCATTTTATAATTTAATATAAAAAGAATATATACGAATATGCAGGCTCGTATGTACGCATATTTTTATAATAATTATTCAATAATTTTTCATATTTGCCTTCTGGATAATAGAACACATTGAGCTCACAAGCATTTTCGCTTTAAATTGTTTTCAATCTAATTTTAATTTTACAGTCTATTTGCAGCGAATTGAATGATAAAACAAAAATCTTCATGGTTTTCTAATAATTTTACTCCTATAAGCATTTTCTGGTCACTACTGCTTTAAAAGACTTACAAACCAACTATTTAAATATTGGCCAGTGGATTGACGTTGAGATATCTCAGTGCTGGATAAACTTCTTCCATTTAATGTTATTTTAAGCTCAATTCTTTTGTTATTCTCCCGAACTATTTCATTTCCAAGTGCACTTATACTTTTTCATTGTGCTTCTTACAAAAATAATGTTGTTCATTCAGTAGGAAAAGTTGTGTTTCTAAGAAGCTTTTAAATAAAATGGATGAGTAGTATTTGCCTCATATGCCATATTCTTATTGTACTCGTATTCCAGCGGGAAACATGAAAATTATATGTGCATTGTTTTATGGTAACAACGGAATTGCTTCGTTTGTTATCGGAATGTGGCAGGATATTCAAAGAAGTTATTTCTTGTTTAAAGTCACCGAAGTATGTGTGAGTTATTTCACAGGATGTCTATTTATGATGTTGTATATTTTGCAGATACTTTAGCGACAATTGAAATCTTTTCTTAATCATTTTATATTCAACTTAATTTTTATTCTGTATAGAATTCTTTTTTTTTCTTCTATGAGAGCGGTATTAGCATACGAATTTGTGTAATCATGTGTAATATTTACACATCCATAGGCACTTATATACATATATCTGCAAATAGATATCAATTTTACTTCTACTATATTTAATGAGCTTTCCAGTTAGGCAGAAATCAGCAATACAATAGAGTTCGTTGAATTTCTACGAGATCTAATCAGGGAGTTGGAATTAGCACAGTTTGTTGTAAAAGATTTATTATCATGTGGAATCGAAATCGTAGATTTTCAATTAAATTGAAAAATTTACTTTTTTTTTTTTTTTTTTTCTTTTACTATATAATTATATTTCAAATATGAGTAAATATAATATTGAGCAGCGATATGTGACCAGTTAAAGATTACAACTTTATAAGAGCCAGCTCGTATAAGAGTGTCTAGGGGAGGAGGCGTTTTCGCTGCTCATCAAACCAAAAAATTTTAAATAAAAATTTTTGTGACTGCATTGATATAAATCGGATCTGGCATCACACCTTACTTACAATGAGCGGCATATGCTTCATAGCAAACATTATGGAAACATTCTCTAGCTCGTATTCCTCCAAAGTAAGCTTAATGGCAAAATATCCCTTCACAAGAAATTCATATACTTGCACTTAACTGAGGGTACCTCCATAGGCGAATAAATACAACGCAGCCTACTCAACCGGAGGTTTTGCGTTCGATTCCTGACTAGACCCTGGGTGTTTTCCTACTGTTAAGCCGAAAGCTTTCAAGGTTAAGTTAGTTTAAAAACAAAAATTATACTCAAATGTTACTAGTATTACAGAGTTGAAATCTTTGATCAGTTCTATTAATATTTTTACTTGTTTTGAAATTCTTATTGATCTGCTATAGATCAAACTGTAATAAAAAGGCTTAAAAAACCGAAAAATGTAAAAACTCAGAAAAACATATATATAAAATTGTTAAATGGATCCGTTTTTAATAGAAAAAGCCACTAAACTATTTAAATATTGCTTTAGATCGAAATAGTTTTACTCTGCTTTTTCAAATTTTGTCAATTATTTGTGAGCTTCTATAACTTTTAATAATGTAAATATTTCCTTCTTCTAATACTCTGGCATTTTGTTTGTGGCAAATGGAAATTACATTTACATAATATAATTTAAATGTAGTTAAACATATTGCTCATATTACTAACAAACTTACGAGTATTTAAAAGGAAACGGAAAACGCATGAGTTATGAGTGAAAACTCACATAATTAAATAATAGATAGTTTAGTTTTCAGCTAAATACGACCTTAAATATGTAATTTGTAGGGGTATTTCGTAAATGGGAATCTCCTCTTTATTGACAAGAAGTTTGCAGGGACTTCCGTCAGGGACATGTTTTTTTCATAAATATTTTCCGGAATTTAGGAAATTCAGTTTACTTTTATTTAATTTATTTCGTAATCGCATGCTTAACTACGAACATAATTTTTACACAAATGAAGTATAATTAAAGCATATGCTTTGGACTAGTGTATAACTAAGTTGTAGTGCCCCCTGTTGCATATTGTCGCGCTGTTAAATTTTTAATTAATTTGTTCTCGCTTATATTTATATCTTTCTAAAAATAACCTTTTTTAACCTCGATAATAAGTATGTGCTTGTATATCCGACTCATTAATAAAATAGCAAAGAAATATTGAAATAAATGAAGCAGTGAAAAGGAAGTAGCTTGCCTTCATTTATTAGTGATTAAAGAAGCGTTTCCTGGTTTGGGGGTTTGTGCACTGATGAGAATTGCTTTTTTATATTTGAGGATTAAAATTTCAGTAGATATCGGAGGATATCTATGGAGTTTTTGAGGGAAAATACTTTTCTCAGTAAAGATCTGTCGTGATATTTTCAGCTTAACTGTGTCTATTTCGAAGCCGATGACGCCATTTGTCTTCCTTATAAGTATCCATTTCCCATTATTCCGATATTTCATGAATAGGAGCTATCTTTTGAGTGCTGCTCTTAGAAAAAAAAACATAATTCAGTTATGTCAGTTATTCCTTGGAAATGGCATTGCTATATTTGCAATGAAGTAAGGGATTTGGTGATACGAGGATAAAATATTGGGCATAAGGTATGAAAAAAGTGGCATCCTTGGACTAAAGATCACACATAAAATTTATGTTTATGCAAAGAGCATGAAATAGACAATTTTTTAGTCAAACGTATTAAGTACGTAATTTTGTTTTCAAACGTAAAATCCTTTTCTCTAGCCAGAATTAACAGTGTAGCAATTAATAGCTTCACATTCGAGTCCGTAATTAACCATAAAAAGATTCATAAGCATCACTTAATTATACTTAATTTCAGAAGATAAATATAACTTAATCATGTCTAATCATTATACGTGTGTGTGTATGTATATTAGCTCGTAAATGACTTATTTGTATGCCACTCTTTAAATCTTCATTAAGTACATTTTCAAATGGTTTCAGTAGAACAAGATACCAGGAGGTAGAATTATACATGCGAAAATGAAGCACATCCATCAATCCAACTCCAAAATGAATATTAAAGTGATGTTACGTAGTAACATCACGTGTGCTCTAATGACGCAAAACGAAATAAAATCCATAGAGGTGGAGACATTTGAAATTATGATTTTTTTTATTGCCTTGCCGCCTTCAGTTTCTGTGAAATTGTAAATATCAGCATTATTGTTTTTGCCTCTAGCTGCATGGATTTTCATTAAAAAGTAAGAATATATTTTTAATCATTTTTCGTTATCTTGGATCAGTAGTGGCTTAAAAATGTAAGTATGTGTATTACTTTAAATTGGCAACACTGTTTCAAAATTACTGGATTTCTTTTCTTTTTTTAAACGAATTTCATTTTAATTTTTTGGAATTATCAATTTATTTAAAAATCTTATATAATTACGAATAATCTATATGTTTTGTTTTATACGAGAAGCTTACAAATACGTATACGAAGAATTTGTCGGGAAGGTATCGTGAGTGTATCAAGTGTGCCGTCATTCATTAAATATGCAAGTACGCGCCTACAAGTAAATGTGCTTTAAGTACAAGTGAATGCAAAAATATGTAAGATATAATATTTGGGTGTCTCGACTAAATTGAAGTTAATATATCTGACCTGAATTCACGTTCAATCTTGAACGTGATCATCCGGGCTAATTATTTTTCAAATTCTTCTTTTTTTAATTTTTCCAAAATTTTTTTATTAAAAGAAAAAAACTTCACGTTCGGCATTTAAACACGAGTCTCGTTAAATCTGGAATTTTTTGAGATAAATATATAATATTATTTCCGTAGCCCCCGAATAAGACCCGCTGTTATACAACTTCAGGAAATTGGTTAAAATTGGTTAATGGATTTAGACTGTGATCTCTTAATATAATTTTTAATCTTTTGTTCGGAGCACTATAAAAATTACTAAAGGGGAAATAACAATCTAAATAATAATATTTTAGAATAATTTTTCTTTGTCGAACTCAGTCTCTTTGAAAACTAGACAAAATTATCTAAAGCCTTCAAGTTGAATATGCATAAAGTTTAAACTTTATTATTGTTTTGAATATTCAATTATTTTTTTAATTTAAAATTTTTCACTGATTTTTGGGAGTGAAGTTGTGCTATTACTTTCACTAAAATAGCATTACGAAGAATAAGTATGTGTGTATGTGTAAATAAGTATATAATATGTTTTTTCAAAAGCTTATATAAGTGTTATTCTATTGGGTGGGCATCGTATCCAGGATAGAGTGGCAAAGGAGAATTTACGGTAGGCTAATCGGAATCTATGGGGCAACTCCAACAAAAATAATTAGAGGAAAATGCTCAGGAAATCTGTAGAGTGATTAGATGTGCCAACCTGCATCAGATGGGCTTAGCAGATAGAGCGATGAAACGATGTAGAACCATCGGTGGTAGTGGAGTACTTTTGCTTCGATGAAATCCTAATACTTTGGGTAAGGTAGCCGGAATATCGTATACTCATAAAGAATTCCTGGATTCATAAAGTTATTTATCTTCCTTCTTTTACCATTTCTATAACAGACCGACATGGAAATCGGCCTCTCCTTTCGACTGAACATAATCTATTAAAAACAAACATATTCTATTAAGTGAATCAATTTTTCCACCCGTTGAATTCTATTTGAAAATATAGAATTATTATTGATATCTATGCGGACATACAGACTTACATACATACATACTCGTACTTCAATTATTAAAAGATATTTAGACTTTCTCTATTTTTCTCTCTATTTTAACTTTTAATTTATTTAAACCACAAACCAAATTATATTTACTATTCATCATAAGGTGCTACTATGGCCCTTTCGTGCCTCCGTAGGTAAGTGAATATTGCACAGCCTACTACTACGGAGTTCACGGGTTCGATTCCTGCCTAGATCCTGGATGCTTTCCTGCGGACAAGCCGAAACCTTTGCAAGTTGAGTTGGTATAAAAAAAAATTTATTTTGAGAGAAAAATATGCACTATATGCAAGTATTTACATTAGGAATTATGGAATTAAATTGTAAAAGTCCTTGAAAGGGGTCTGACAGGTGAGGGTCGTTCCAATTTCCATGGGAGAAAACTTCCCCACAAAATTAATTTCGCGATGGCACTTTATCGGCCACAAATGCAATCGTTTGAAAACTCTGCAGCTGCGTTTTGAGTTAATAAATCTCATTAAAGGTCCAGTTCGCAGCTGCGGCTGAACTGTAGACCAAACAACAAAGAAAACCAGCGTTTATTCACCAATAAAGTCTATTTTCTGGTATTTACGCGATATAAACGACTTGTTACAAGTACGAGTTATACAGACTAAAGTGTTATTTAATTGTTTAAATTTTTTAACATTTTTAATCAGAAAAAATTGTAAGAATTCAATTATTTAAGATTAGTGGAAAGAAAGTTATCCCATTAACAAAATCATCTCAGTTGGTTTCTCAAACAAAAACTTTTCCTAAAATTATAAAAAGCTTTTAATACATTAAAGAACAAAGAAATATATAAATAAAAAATTTAATCTAACATGCGCATTTATATTTTATGTTGCACAATTTTTTTTTAATATAACAATCCATTTGGTGTAGAGCACGTGACATTTAAATGGATTCAGACAGGAAAATGTCAGACGAGAGTGATGTCAGTCATTCAGTCGTTCAGCTGTATTCAAGGATCTGTATGGATGTGAACGTATGAGAGCAGGAGAGGAATATACGATTTTAATTACAATTTTAATTACAACAACTTAAACAAGTTTGTAGTGAAAATATATATTTATGCGTACTTACCCAGAGGCTACAAATTCAAGATTTTAAAACATTATGGATGTGGATACAATGCATGGCTATAATGCTGATGGACTTTTCTTTCATACATATTTTTTCATAGAAATAGATTTACAGTTTGGGTTTGTAAATGCACTATATACATACACACATACATATTGCTGGTGTCGAGTAGAAAGGCCCTAACTAGCATTTTTTTCCAATATGAATGTATGCACTGAAGAAACGAAATGCAAAAATTTTTCACTTCTTCAATGAAACTGGAAAGGACTTCGTTAACCTATAACTTTATATAAGAAGATTTCATTATGGAATTATGAATGGGCTGTTAAACTTTTGAAAATTATTTTAAACGATCATTGGGATCCTACTGCAATCTAATTGGCTATGCAATCTCCGATATTTTGAGAGCGAATTTAAAAAAGAAATAACTTTTATTTGCTAATTTAAAATTATTTTTTTAACAACACGACACATAAAATTGATTTTCCAATCATATTAAATTGTCTCCTTTGGCACAGCAAGTAATGATCTTTCTTATCTCTTAAGCATCAACGAATACAAATTTACTTGCAGTTCGTGACACTGTGCAGAGTAAATAATAATTCGTTTAAATCATAATTCGTATTGCCCCATTGGATCAATACTGCAAATAAAAATCAGATTTGACTAAAACTATTAGAATTAATATTTTAATTAAGAAGTATTTGCAGTTTCAATATCGTAACTTTATTTGCCTATGCCTATCTTGTTTATTTGCAGCTTCCAGGCAGTTAAGACGTAAAGTGCCATATGCCGGCCATTTGATGACACCGCGAAGATTATGGTTGAACAAAATACCCACACAATGTGATGTAGTCATAGAATTTCCCGAGGATGCGCCTGATGAGGCTTTAAGATGGCTCTTGGCACGTATTCGTTCACAACCACCCGCTGGCTTGGGTCTGGTGGTCCAAGTGAAGGCCCATGAAAGTTCAAGGAGAAATGCTTTTTATATAAGTGCTCCCACAAATATGTAAGTATGAGAAATTCCAATACAGTAAACTCGCTGAAACATGAATTATTTTTTAAAAACATTCCCTACTCTAAGACGTGAAGAAACGTTGCAGGCTCTCACCTCTTAGGTTTTTTGAAAGTTTATATCTAATTTTATACTCCTATTAAAAAATGTATAAGTTAATATAATAATCTGTAGCATCTGCGTTGGCAGATTATTGCCTCACAGTGGAGATGTAGATCAAAATTATAATACAGTGTTAAGATCACCTAGATCTACAAGCGCTCACCGAATTTTAGCTCATTAAGCTCATTTAGCTCGCTAAGGGAATATCATATATTTTAGAATATCTGTATATATAAAATATGGAAGGGAAAAGTAACGTATATTAATTCAAAAATACAGATAAAAAAATTTAAACATGTGATAAAAAATGCAATCTAAAACATTCACAAAAACAAAAGAAGAACATCCACGGTGAAAATGAGTTCATGTTTCTGCGAGTTCACCGTATTTGTAATTGTACTTTTAACTGTGAATAATATAAATGGATTAACAAAACTAGTTTACAAACATATTAGTTTGGACTTTGAAGATGATTGATACGGAAATTGAATCCAATAATGATTTGCTCCTTTCATTTCTTTTATTTATACGATGCGTAGTTTATTTCGAGCGGCGGAAGAGGCTCGTTTGCCAAAACGTTTACGCCCTGATTTAGGTGGTGCCTTACGTGAATTTACAACCCGCGAAAGCCATTGCTTCCAACAGATCAAAAGCGATGATGGTAATACTGCTCTCTTTACCTCTCAGGAACGCCAGTGGTTAGTATTGCAAGTTTTGCAAGGTTTGCGAGCTGGACAAACAGATATAGAAGCTTTGCAAGGCAGGGCGGCTGTGGAAGAGGGGCAAAGTATTGTGGCTGCATGGCAAGAAACAGGCCTTATAACTCAAATATTTCCTCTACATGAAACTAAAACTTTGACTCAGCTGCAGTATAGTTGGGTCAGGCAGGTGTTTGCTCCCCAACCTTTAGGTAAAGTGTTCTTTCGTTATAATGGAAGAAACAAATAATAGATAAACTTAATATTTTATTGCCAGACGACATAGCTGAATATTTTGGTGTGAAGGTGGCTTTGTATTTCGCCTGGTTGGGCCACTACACTTGCGCTTTGGGAGTTCCTGCTGTTTTTGGTACAATCCTGTATGCCTTTCTTTGGGGAAAAGGTCAAACGGCACAAGATATGGGTCATGTCTTATTCTCTTTATTTAATGTGGCGTGGGCTTCATTGTACTTAGAAGCATGGAAGCGTTACTCAGTTGAGTTGGCTTTTCGTTGGGGTACTTTGTCGACCCCGCCGGAACTTTTAGAACCACCAAGGCCTTTATATAAGGTAACAACTAAATTATCTAAATGATAAAGTTTTTCACACACTAATTAAATGACTTCTTGTTAGGGGCCACTCGTTGAAAACAATGTAACTGGACGTCTGGAGCCTAAAGAGGCTCTGGCGTGGAAACGACGTGCATTCCGTTATTTAGTTAGTTTTCCTGTAATCGCTTTATGTTTAATGCTAGTATTCGTTGTGATGTTCTTGATGTTGCGTTTTCAGGTGAGTAAAGTGAAATATACATATTGAGAAGAATAACTATAATATGTGAGATGCTGAAGAGGGAAGTAGAATTGTGTTTCTTTTTTAATTTCCCCCATTTACGTAAAGGAGCTGCCGATCTCTTTCTATAAGCATTCAAAAAGATACGGACTTATTGATTCCATTATCCTTATTTAAATAATTGATAAGTCACAGTGGTTTGAGTTCAATGGAGTATGGCCATGACCTCTGTGGAAGATCGCATTTTACTTTATTAAAGTATCATTTATTATTATAAAAAAAGGGGGAAAGTAAATTTACTTTTGGAAATCTCAGTTTTTAAATGTGTGTATGGTGGCAACAATAAAAACACTGATATGTTCTCCTAAGTGGGCCAAGTTTGCTTTTTCTGCAGTTTATAATCACACCAGCTGTAGGAAAATTTCAATTCCATTCCTTTTTTTTCATTTAGTTTTGTAGGCATTTCCTTCATTTTGAGAAATGCTTAAAGCATTCTTTAAGCTCTACAAGAATATCCTGCATTGCATTACATCAGCGTTTTTTAACTAGTATTTTATTGATTTCTTCGAATTGGTAAAGGGTATAAAAACTGAAAAGAAAAAAAATGAAACTTTTTCTCCCTGTATAAATCCTTTTTAAGTAGGTGTGTGTCCTTGTTTGCGAACATGACTCATGATTAACTTTTAAGTGTAATCATGCACACACAATACGTTTGTATGCGGGCATGAGCACACTTGACTTGCTTTATTACTGTAAGAATTCATGTTCTGAGTGTTAAAGAGTATGCGTGTGTAAATTCCCTACTTGCATACCATGCGAAAAGAAAAGTAAAAGTTCTCAAGAATGAAAAAAAAAATATATTTTTTTATTTAGGCATGTTCTCTCTTTCCTTTGCCCTCGTTTACACAGTTGACTTGGCGTATGTAGTTGTTGTAAACAGTTGCGAGTGCATAACGGGAAAGAGTAAAAGTATTTTCTTAAGTCCTCATTATATCCTTTTTAAAACTGCCTCAAAAATAGGAAACTGTGAAATGTTTTCTGCACGATAGCAAAAGGTATTTTTATAGCGAAAATTGAGACACGTTTATGCACATGCATTCATGCTCATGCATGTGCCATCATAATTTATTTATAGTTACGATTATTTTTTTCATTATTTATTGTTTCAAGCATTCGCTATTTTGTTTGTTTTATATTTTCACTTGAAAATATTTACCTTGTTCAAGTATCTGTTGCTTGTGTTGGATCAAGGCTTAGATGCCTGTTCCAAATATGAATGACTTACATACATATACATATATGTAAGTGTAAACAAATATAAAACAAATCTAAGTCAAAAATATAAAATATAAGATACAATATACAATATAAAGATTATATATGTATACAAATGAACAAAGATTATAAAATGTAATAAATTGGAACGCAAATTAAAAAAAATTTAATCTAAATTTGCTAAACAAAATAATACAGCTCTGAAAATATCGAAATACGAATAACGTAAATAGAAACCGAATACCGATAATGAAACCCAACTCAAACTTTTAACCAAATTGAACTTTTAAAGTGCATACAGTTGCTTTTAGATTTAAATATGCCGCATGAAAGCTACAAATTTGTAAGCAAAATAGAGGTAAATCCTGTATATTTTAATTAATTAATTAATTCAAGTGAGAAAGAAATAGTTTCCTTTAAGTAAAGGGTTTCACCAACAAGAATAATGTAAATTAAATGTGGCTCTCCAAAAGCAACCTCTCAATCAGCCTGAGAGAAATATTTTAATGTTCTTTAAAGTTTATTATCCTTTCATTATTATATTCCCCACGAATACGGTTTTTTATGCCGATTTCTAATTTCGGTGGAAATGTCAAAATTTATTCACTCTTGAGAGCCAAATTTTAAATAAGCTTTAAGTAAAAAAATGTAATATATTGAATTTCCCTGTTTCCTGCGAACCGGTTTCCCGCTACTTTTTAAAATTATGTTAGTTTTTATATTTTCTCAATTGAACTGAGGTGAAGGATACGACAGAGATTGTACTGTTTTGTAGAACAGAACCAGCTACTGTCATTTCGAGTAATTTCTCATTGGCGAGATGACGTCTTGTTCCTTTGCAAACCTTGGCAAAGTAATGCGGTGGAAAGTTTATTGACTAAAGGTGTGTGTAATACCCATATATTTCTCTTTGTTTTTCTCCTAGCATGGGAAGATACTTCTTAAGAAGTTTTTAAACGTTTAAGAAAGCTGCCGGCACTGAATAGATACAATGATATATGCTGTCACGGTACCTCTACACGTTGCTCCGTACTTTGATGCTTGTCAGCATTTCGACATTTCAGTGAGTTCCAACCACCACCATAAAAAACGTCTGCTGGTGTAAAAATGTTTTGAATAATTTAGAAGAATAAGAATGTAACTTTTTTCCCCCTCTTTATCAGACGTAGTAGACACACGCATACACACATCCATATAAACCTCTAATGTTAAGGAATTTGCAGCACCGTAGTAAGACAAAAGTAAATTTGTCTCATGCCTCATAAATATATTCAGGTAATAAAGTGAAGTAAATTACTTAATGAGGATCTCAGCTTTGAGGAATTATTTAGCACACTAATCGTTGGAAGAAATATGGCTTAAGTATTATTACAGTCACGCGATATACTTTATAAAACGAATAATTATTTTATGAACGATATCCGCTTTTTAAAAAATTTATTTAAGTTCAACTTTAAAGTGCTCATAAACGCCTCGTTTCACTTTGCTATACTGCCGTACGATTTGACAAATTTGACATGTGGGCTGAAAAAATGAAATAGTGTGCCATATAAATATGACATTTTTATGACAAGCAAAGGTTTATGAAAATATACATAAAATGATAGTTTTCGTGCGATCAGAGTTGCTTTTACTTCTAGCAGCTGAATAAAGGAGAAATTATTCCTTTACAACCAGAAAGCAATTGTTTCTGTAACACATTTAAATTGTAGTGTGGCACCAGCCACACCATTTCAATGACATCTCTGAAAATATGAGCGCATCACTATCACACTTTTGAGTGAATGAATTGTACGACTGTGTAGAATAGTGAAACGAGGTATTTGTTAAATCTTGTTTTCCATTTTATTTATATCTATGAATATATTTTGCGAGCAAAGTATGAACATTTCATTCCAATTTATCACAATTATTCTCACATCTACTTCATCTGCTTTTTATTTCCAACATGATTTATTACTTTTTGCCAAGAATCCAGACACATTGTTTTTATTAAAGTAATCAAAGTAGTAAAATTTGTTTAAGAAACTTTTAATTGAGTTAAAATTCTGTTGCTGATTTGCAGCAGCTGTACAAACTTTTCTATTTTATTTCGTTTTGTGACAGAAGGAAAAATTTTTTATTAAATTTTTTATATTCGTACATCCTGTCAGCGCACAGATTTATTCAAATACAGATTTTATTTTGTTTATAAGTAATATAAAAAGAATTTCACATTCACACATTTTTATTTGCAGGATTGGCTGGATAATAATAATATACCTGATACAGGAATTGCTCAATGCATGTATAATTTGCACAAGGTTAATTAATTTTGCTTTTAATATTTATTTAAAACATATTTTTTATATAATATTTTTTCAATTTCTATAAGTTTATTCACCATCATAATCATCATTATTAACAAACATCATGCCATAACACAGCTTTTTTCTTTATTCTCATAAAATTCAAAATTTTTAAAAATAGAAAATAAGCAAAAAACAGAAAAAAATGAATTGAAATAAAGAACCGTTTGCTATGCGGCAGGAGAGGGAAGTCCTTTTCTCTTTATCTTCCTCATTGTAGTTGCAAAAATGCTTCAATTGTCAAACATGAAACTTTTTTTATCTGCCTTTTGCTAAAATAATTATAAAAGCGAAATTTTCGAAGTTCATATTAAATTTAAAACCATATTCTGCGATTTTAAACCTCTAAGTGCCAGCCACTCATCCTTCTCTATTGCCCCCTTATTCTTCTCCTCTTGTAATTCGTTGAAATGTTCTGTATTTTTAAGAGTTTTCATTTGTAATGTTTTACTTTTTAGCAGCGAATAATAATAATACGGTTGTAAATATATTTGTTTTGCAAATAAATGCATTTGCAGGATGTGCTACATTTGTAAGGAGTACAGATGTTGTAATACAGCATATCACTTGTATGCATTTTGCTGTTATAGGTTTTTAAATTTATATTAGTTTAATAAAGCTGCAAGAGCAAAAATTTATATAAAACGTTTATATAAAGTACGTAATAAATTTGTTGCTAAAACTGTGCACCTATTATTATGATACGGACTGTACATCATCTGCCTCCAAATTTACGGCTTAAAAAATTTTACTTAAAATCTGTTAAATATTAGTTTGAATTAAAATTTTAAACGTTTTAATTTTTCTAAAGGGGTTTCAACATGTTTTATGGGAAACTTTTTTCCCCTGAAATCAATAACATTCCAGTCAACTAAGCAATACTAAACAGTTCCAAGTAGTTGCCAGTATTTTAACCGTTAGAAGAGTAATAAATGAGTAGGAACATTTTATTTGACTTGGATTTGATGGATCACTCCAATGGTTTTAAATATGATTTGAGGAAGGAAGCGGATTTTTGATCCATCACCTTTGTCGAGTAAGTGATGTTATGATATGGGGTATGATATCGTGCTTAGAATTTCGGAGTATTTAAATTTTAAGCATGAAAATTACAGAAAATTTCGAACAAACTATTTTAGAAACGTCGTTTAAAAAATTTCGATATATGCTTAAACTCATCGCTGGGTTTTGCAACAAGATACGGAAAAGTATTATTAATTATTACATTGGCGAGCAGAATCTCAAATTGATGCCATGGTCACCATAATGGTCGAGCCTAAGCATATTGGAAACCAAGTAGGCATGACTGTTGTGGAAAGTGTACAAATCTAGACGGCAATTTGCTAGCCTAAATTTCTTAATTTCTCCAATAAAACTTGTATGCTTCCGAATTCTCGCAAAATATTTATCACAATTGTTTTATTTCTTTCCAAAAAGAATTTGTGAAGTAATTTTGCCTGGACAGAAAAGTAAATATTATTAGAAACTAATAAAAGAAATGAAATAATAAACCAAACTTTATTCTGCATGAAAATATAAGTCAAATGTTTCTTCATCAACTACAACATAAAGAAGCGCAGATCAAACCTAACGGAATATTTCCATTTTTCTTTTATCTCTTTTGCTAAAACACCACACCTATTCATATGAAGCTCACTGTAATATAATTAAGTGCATACAATATTCATTTAAATTATACAAATCATGTAGTCACTCATAGAAATCTCTGTATTTGACGTTAATTAGCACGAAAACAAATATTATTAATGCGTATTAATACAAAAAATAAAACGAAAGTATCCTTTTGTCATCTCAATAACTTTTACGTTGAAAAAAGGATGTAAAAACTTTCAACTACAGAATAAAAATGGAAATGAAATTAAATCGTCATAGAGTGTCAGTCAGTATGTGTCTGTGTAATTTTTAAAATTTAAAAATCTATTATTAATATGGAAATATTAAGATTCTATAGAAGCTAAACGGGACGGCATTGTTTGAATGTTAAGCTTACATGCCAAGCGAATAAGTGCAGAGTTGAGAATGGTAATAAATAAATGTTTGAAAAGGAGAATAAATACAAGTCGCTGATATTTTATAAAATATTTTTATGATTGAGTAAAAGCAATTGTATTTTATTGTTTTATAAAATAAAACGAATTTTTGATGATGCAAAATATTTAAAGATTGTCATGCAAAAAAAATTCCCAGAAAATTACTTTTTGAGGGCTCTAAAATAGTTGGCTCTCGAGACTTGTAATGAAAAGAATCTGGTATTTATCAAGAAAACTCCATTTTAGCTTAATTGATGTTAATTTTCGGAAATTCCATTCTTGCCAATCAAATTCAACATGATTTATTTGAAAGACAAAATATTAACGTTTGCAAAATATTTTTTATCGCGTAATAATTTTTAGTGTACTGATTTTATTTACAGTGTACCGAAATCAATAAGCCGTTTACTAACTTAATCCCACTATATTAGTTTAATTTATATTTAAAAGTCATTTGTTTTCTCGGTAAACTTAAGCTAAGTAGTGACCTTTTGTGCCAGTTCGTAATAGCGTGTATCCTGCTGTAACATGTTTTTATTTTTGTTTTGAAATTCACATTTTTAACTAAACGATTTACGTATGAGTACGTGAGAGTTGCTCATAAATAATTCTTTTATTTTGTAAAAGGCTTTCCGTAATTCTCTTATAAATTCTAAAGGTTTTTTTTTATTTATTTAAATCTTTTTTCATTATATATACTCTTTAGCCGTGATTTACAGATATTCGACTTGTGTGATTCTGCTATTCAGTATTAACAGTTTGCATCCGTCAGATTTCAATTTAAAATCCTTTAACTCCTTTGGAAGCAAGATTTTTTTTTATACTCATATGCACATATGGGGTTTACCTAAATATACAAGCATACTGGTACATAAATATACATATACAATGGATTTTTTCAGTTAATCCAACAAATATGTGTTTCTTAAAAAAGTTAAGAAACGACATTTTAAGCTGTTTTTTCTCTTACAAAATATATATATACATAAAACATACAGTAAAATTACAATAATTGTGTTTCGATGACCGTTACATTTTCTCTCTCTCTCTCTCTCTCTTTTAAAATTACTGCAGAAGCTTAACATGATGCATTCTTATAACAATTATCTTTACGTACATATATATAGAAAATGATTCCTATAAATGAGAAAGTGCTTAAGTGCTTAGTACAGTTAAGCTCAATACCGATTTCCTGTAGTCCATATAAACTAGTTTACTGCGTGATACGACGAGTATCAAACATTTTTTTTAGGATATTATCGTCCTTCAAATGTCCTTGATCTCCATTTGAGAGATTTCGGATAAATTTTTTCGAAGCACATAGTAACACCGCCAGAAGATTCTTCCTCAGACTCATCCGCCAGTATGTTGCCAAGAAGGCCGATTTCTATGCCTTCTCCTCTTTCCACGATACCTTCCAAATTCCTCTACAACAGTGCAGATATATCATCTAGGTCATCGTCCATCGTCACTGGAAACATCCCAAACGAAGTTCAAAATTATTTCAATATCTTTGTTTGTCAAACTTTGCTCTTAGGGTCTCATTTCTCAAAGTATGAATATTAATTACAGTAATTGCCCAAAGTTGCTCACAAGCAATTTGAGCACTTTGAAAATTTGCAATTTTAAGTTTTAACTTGTACAAATATTTTACTTGATATTTACTACAAAGGATTCATAAACATATTTTAAATTTTTGTTATAATTTTGAAAAAAATCACATGTATAAAAAAGCGTACAGGCGTACTATTGAAAATAATTGACCGTCAACTTAGCTGTGCTTTTATTTTAGTATAGAGAACACTTGTAGATTTTGATATCAATAGAGTTACACGACCAAAAACAAAAAAAAAAAAAACGCTGCCCCTAAGTCGTCAAACATATGAAGTTGCTCGGAAGCAACGTTGGGCCTGAAAGGGTTAAGAAATACTCATCGTAGGAATAAATTAATTTTGTTTTATGCTGGAGTTAATGTCGACTTCGTAACGCCGTCTGAACGACGTCAACTGTCAAAAAAAAGTTGAAACGTATGAAATTGTATGAGAGGTGTTAATCTCAACGACGTCTGAAATTAAACGCCGAAAAAGTTCAATTGATTTCAACTTTTTCAGCGTTTGTACGGCGTGCCATGAAACGTCAAACCAATATACATACATAATTATCTGATTATTGTACTTGTTTAAACTGGTGCTTTAAAATGGAGTTGGTAAGTATATTAAAAGAAAAAATAAATGCTGTTCGCGAAAATGAACAATTGAGAGTTCAATTTATTAATATTGATATTATAGGGGGATAATATTTATTTTTTATAGGGAGATATTACCAAATATTAATTATTAATATAATTTAATTTTTAGTTTCTAATTTTAGTTATTATAATTTATTAATAATTGATTATTTAATTTATTTGAATATTTTATTTTAAACTATAAAAATTGAGAGTTCAATTTATTAATATTGATATTATAGGGGGATAATATTTATTTTTTATATATATAATAATTAAAATTTGGTAATATCTTTCTATAAAACCAATATATTTAAATATTAAAAAATATTTATATAACAAATTCTCCACGAACTATAAGAGTACAGCTCTTAAAAGAGATATTTGGAAAAAAAGTAATAAGCATTTAATTACAAATATTTCAGTATATAAATTTTCAAATTAGCAGTTTATATTTAAACGTCGTGTACGGCGTTGACATTAACAGCAAAATGAAATTACACGTCGAACATCACAATTCCAGCGTTCATACGCCGTTTACGACGTCGACATTAACTCCATTTAACGTAGTGTACGGCGTTGACATTAACAGCAAAATGAAATTAAACGTCGAACATCACAATTTCAGCGTTCATACGCCGTTTACGACGTCGACATTAACTCCATTAAACGTAGTGTACCGCGTTGACATTAACAGCAAAATGAAATTAAACGTCGAACATCACAATTTCAGCGTTCATACGCCGTTTACGACGTCGACATTAACTCCAGCATTAGTTAATAAATGTTTACACCTGATAAATTAGTCATTTCGATATAATTATATTAATCTCAAAAAGATGTTCTCTTCTGAAGGTAATTTCTCTTTAATTAAGGAAACCAGTTTAGCAATTCCTTGTAGTTCGTGACCTTTTCCACTACTTATACTCTTAAAAATTTTGATGCACTTTTAAACTCATACAGTCGGCAGCCGCAAAGCGTCACTTAATTTAAATAAATATAAACTAAACATATACATTTTAAATAAATTTAATTTGAAAAGAAAATAAAAAAAAAAATTAAATATTTCGGCAAATTCTATAAATAAATTAAAGAAAGATTTTAGACAATTTATTTTTTGAAATATGTTACACACAAGCAATTAAAATTTTCTTTTCGGGTGCGCTTTAATTTACATTGAATTTTTTAGGCCAGTCTTAAAGGCACCATTAAATTTTAAATTAACACTTTTTATGACACTTTCACCAATCCCCCCGTTAATTGATGTTAATTATATAAATAATCTATTGTTTTCATTTGCTCGAGGCAGAAGGCAATTAAAGAGCACTCAACGTTTTATTACAATAATGGTAATTTGCTTATATTTGCCATACAGGTAGCGATGTGTGTAGCAGTACTGTGATTACAAGAGTATTTCAATAATAACTGCTAAATTAACAACAGATTACAGAATAATCTTCTATTGAAGTTGTAGCATTTGAAAGTAAAGGTTAATGAAATACAATTTAATATTTCATTGTTAAAAGAATTTATGTGTTCTGTGTTTGAAATTGCTCGTTATTCGCTGTGTACGAGTATTTTACTCACGCTTTTAGATTAAATTCTCAAATAATTCAATTTATCATTTCATATCATTGCCCCTCCAACACAAATAATGGACCAGCATTTTGAATAGTGGGAATTAAACATGCTTGCAGTAAATTTGAATTTCATTATTGTAACAAAGTGCACATCAAGCTGGATTAATGCATTCATTCAGGAAGCAATTTTCTTATGTGTCCTTTTGCGGTGGGGAAGGATATTCTATATTTTGCCTGGACCATGAAATACTCGTAAGGCCAGCTGTCTTTTAAAAGAAGTAGTAAAAGTATTGCAATGAAAACTAAATTGCAGTCACCTGGTAGAACTACAGAAGTTATACTGAATTGTAAGATTAAGTAGATTTTATTTAAATGTGCTGGCTTTGATTGATATGCCCGATAAACCTTTCTTCCTTCACAAAACTTTCCGATAAAAAAATATTTTCCCAGGCAACATTTATGTTCAAAACAAGTAGGCGAATTCAGCTAAGTTGTTAAACTCTTAACAGAGAGTTGACGAATATTTTTTAGGAAATAATTATATATACCAAATTATAATTGAAATTTTTGTGCTCGAAAATAAACCATCTTTAATTTGTGGCTTCACATGTTTTCCAGCAGTGTATTTTATTATGGTGAAAAACTATGTAGTCTGCAAACAAACTGTGGCAAATTTTTCTTTACGCATAATGCTGACAATTATTAATATATTTATATTTATTTAAGACGCTCTGTGCTCACAACAATAAAACTCTGAAAAATGTAATAACTTTTTTGTTTTAAAATGTAATGGAATTGATCGTTAACAGTATCAGTGGACTGCCGTGCCCATTACACTGCGTGCTAGCGCAGATCATCAGGAAAACTATGCTTCGTAATTACATGAGACATCGAACTACGAAAATGGAGTAATTGGTGATTAAAAGTTCATCCGACAAGCTTTTGTATTCTGAAGGAGGGAGAGAGAAGTTACTTGTATTTATACAGGGTGTCTGGCGGGAAGGTATACTACTTTGCTTGTTTATATTAACAAATATTTTCTTTAATGTTGGCAATCATATATGGAATACAATATTATTTGAATATTGTATATATATTTTGTATGAGTTGCTCAAACGTTTCTGGTTTGTTTGATTAAACTCTCTTTTCAAATATGCTCACAAAAAGAATTCCGGAGCAAACAAGTCAGGCAACCGTGGAGGTAAATTAACATCACCATTTCTTGAAATAATCTGTTGTGGAAAGAGGTCTCATAGTAATTCCATTGTAATCATGCTTGTATGCGAGGTAACAGCGTCCTGTTGAAGCGACATTAGTCCAAAACAGGCAGTTGTAGCGTTAAAATGTTTTCAATCATATAACGATATCGCTCCCTATTGGCAGTTATCGTTACACCATTTTCAGTTTCAAAAAAGCAAGACCCAATGATTCATCCTGACCAAATTGACCACCAGACAGTCACTTTTAATGAATGCAAAGATGACTGATGAATAATTTGCGGTTTTGCCTTGGCCCAAAAATGACTATTCTCTTTGTTCACACATCAATTCAAATCAAAAGTCATCTCGTCACTCGTTATGATTTTTTCATCAAAATCTGGGTTGTCGTGGGCGAGGTGTAACACCATATTGGTGGCGTAAATGGTCTCTTGGAATAAACTCTTGTATCAAAAAAATCTTAAATGGAAACAAATGCAAGTTGTTCTTTGAAGACCATCTTGCAGTGCACGGCGCCGAATTGAGGTTGATGGATTGTTTTGAACACATTCTTGAAGAGCAGTAATATTTTCAGCCGATCTCGCAGTACATTGTGAACCTAAGTCTATGGGTTACAGCCCCTCTTTCCTCGAAGTGATTTACTTCACAATAAATATCAAAAATTTCATCTAGCCTTAAAAGTCGTTGGTTTACTAAATATTTTTCGTTAATAAATTGCCACGTCTCTACTTCATGACTGCAAAATACGAACTGTCAGGACAAATGTTTACCGAAATGGCGGCCACCTCTAGGCTCGGCGGACACCCTGTACATGATAATATATTTCCATTCAAGAAAAAAATCCAAAAATTTGTTTAAAAAATTTATTTAGAAATGTGTTCTGTTCTAATTCTAATATGAATAGAGAATAATTAAAATAAAAGACAGTAGAACATCGTTAAACATGACAAACTGTACAGATTAAAGTGAACAAATTTCAAAGCATAGTTAAAAATAATTTTTATTAAAAAAATTTAATCAAAAAAAATTAATTATAAATATTTCTGAAAGCATATTCGTTTATCGGAAAAAAAATAATTAAATTTGATATTTCGTAAAAAGTTATTTTTTATTAAAATAACTTTTGCTGTTTGTATTTATTTTATTCTACAACATTTCTATTGTTTTTCACATTCTATTTCTAGCAGCTTAAATATGTAATGAACAGTTTTGTAGCTTTTTAGCAGCAGCCTAAAAGTGATTTTAATTTTTAAAAAGGAATTGCTCTGACCCTTCGCGATATATAAAACTGGCTGTCAGCACCTTTTGTGGACTTGGAAAAAAATATTATTTTTTTAAAGTTTGGTTTGTCCGACTTTGACAATATTTTTTTTTTTGATGCATAAAATGTTTGAAGAAAGCTCATAGTAAGCGCTTAAATTAACTTTTATTTTGACTAAGATGTCATGTTTAGTTCTTAGACTGTTGCTGTAAACTGTGGAATGTATTTTTTTTACTGTGTGGAGGGTTAAAAAATCCTTTCGGACTTTCCAATGGTTAACATTTGTTAAAAATACTTTCGTGTAGTGATTCCAGTAAAAACAATCCTCCGCAAACTCTTTGCCAGAACAGCTTTCTATACTACTTCGGTAAACTGTAGAATGCATTTTTTTCTTAACGGTTAAAAAATCCTTTCGGGCTTCACTTTTGTTAACAAGTGCTTCGTGTGGTGATTTGACTAAAAATAATCCCTCCTATTTCGTACGCAAACTCCCTCCCGGAAGTACGCAAATTCTTTTACTACTTCGGTAAACTATGGAATGTATTTTTTTTCTTTACGGTTAAAAAATCCTTTCGGGCTTCACTTTTGTTAACAAGTGCTTCGTGTGGTGATTCCCCTAAAACAATCCCTCCTCTTTCTTATGCAAACTACCTCCCGGAACTACGCAAATTCTATTACTACTTCGGTAAACTGTGGAATGTATTTTTTTTTCTTTACGGTTAAAAAATCCGTTTCGGACTTCACTTTTGTTAACAAGTGCTTCGTGTGGTGATTCGAATAAAAATAATCCCTCCTATTTCGTACGCAAACTCCCTCCCGGAACTACGCAAATTCTTTTACTACTTCGGTAAACTATGGAATGTATTTTTTTTTACGGTTAAAAAATCCTTTCGGACTTCACTTTTGTTAACAAGTGCTTCGTCTGGTGATTCCCCTAAAACAATCCCTTCTCTTTCTTACGCACACTCCCTCCCGGAACTACGCAAATTCTTTTACTACTTCGGTAAACTGTGGAATGTATATTTTTTTTGACGCCTAAAAAATTCTTTTGGACTTAACTTTTGTTGACAACTGTTTCGTGTGGTAATTCCACACGCATCAGTTATGTTCTGGGCTTAACCAACAATTACGGTACATAAACTTTATAAAAAAAGTTGTATTATGAAATGTTTGTATTCGGATTATTGCAATAATTCGAATGGGAATGTGTTTGGTGATAACTTTATTACCTGCTTATTTAATTCACGCTGAATCAGCAATGCAATAACTTTTTTCAAATAACCTCGTCACCATTTATAACACAAGCAAGAATATAAAAATGCACAAAGTAGGGGAAGTACCTCAATTAACGACATTTTACAAATATTCCCAATAGCAACAGATGGACACCACTAACCCACATCAATTGCTGTATTAACACTTTTGTATTTGAATATGAATTTTTTGTAGCTGCCAATGAATATTATTTAAATAACTGGGGGTCTTAACGAGTGCTCCAACAAATATAAAATGTTGCTTTTGCCATGAAGCTTCGTAAGAACATGGAAAATTATAACTTTTTTACAGAAGGAGTCATTGCACTTAAAAATAGCTATAAATACATACAACATAACAATGGCACAAAGGCAATTACTAAATAATAATATGTAGGGGTAAAAATGATAACAATGTGGTGGGGGAAACGATGAAAGTACTAAAAATGGGAATTGTTTACTTGCACGAAAATTGTGTAGAACACTAACAGACTAACTGACTACTAAAGGGAGTTTGTTTTTAAAGGAGTTCATTGGGAATAACTAGTCGTTATTTTTAATAAAAAATTAATATACTTTGGTTGTCTACACACACTGCAGAAATAGTTGACGTGCTTAGATGGAGTTACACTTGTAACGCAGTGATATTATATACCACGATATTTCCTAAAACAAACCATTATTTCACAGTTTCGTTGTTTACAATTCATATAAGTAAATATTTTTGTTTCACTTATTTACGCCAAAAATTAGTGGCGCTTTTATAATTAGAGACATTGGAAATGAGACTATGTCTGCGGGAAGTTTAAATTAATTTTAAGACGTACTTAACACGACTAAGAGAATTTTAAATATTTCTGATTTTGAATAAATTATTTAAATTATTTATGTAACCAGCAGACGCAAGTAGAGCAACTGAGTTTTTATTTTTAGGTTGGAAAACGTCAAAAGTTGATTACTTGCACGTGTTTCATGTTGGCATCACTACATGCAGCTGGTGGTGAAAAAGATTCTTATTTTACTTCCGCTAATGTGTCTCTATGTAAATGTATTAAACATCTAAGAGCAGGTTCAAAAGTATGCTTTTAAGGTAGAGAATTATTTGTTGACAATACGAAACGTATTCTGGCGTAATACGAAAACAGTTTTATTTAGGAACTGTAATAACAATAATTTGAAATATCATAATTCCCTTTCGCTGAAGGTCTTTTGAGTAGCCTGCGGAATAGAATGTAAAGGTAATGACTTCGAGCTACGAACGAGAAACGAGTATACCTGGACAAAGATCTGATCATAAATATGGCCATTTTAATCCAAATAAGGCCACAGTGTCTTCACATTGTTCGTGAATTAATCGCTAACCCAAATTTGAAAATGTTCAGTTTTAAACCCAGAACATAATTATAAATGTCGCTTTATATTAAGGATGGACCCCATAAACAACATACCAACAACACAAAGATTTATCTTTAGAGATGACACAAAAATCAGCTGATATATATATATATATATATATTATATTTGATTAAATGATTGATTAATTAAGGTCCATCCAGAAAACGAACCCGCGACTTCCGGCTTTATAGGCTGCGCATTATTCATTCGCCTACAGATAATAATAATAACATTTTTAAATGTTATTAACTAATCTAATTTTATTTTTATTATTATTATTATTCATATTTAGGCTTTTTGATTACTTAAACAAATTTTTATTTTTCTTAGATATTAAAGCCCCTAATTCGATTTTATTTTAAAAAAAATGTTTTAAAATGTTTGTATGTATATGTGATGAATTAAAAATTTTTTAGAATTAATATATTTTCTTATGATCCAACACAAAGTAGTAGCAAAATATCGAGAAATAGAATTACATATTTGAATGTTTATATATAAAAAAAGAGAACCTAGAGGGGTAGAGATTTAAAATATTTAAAACTTTTTTAAATAAACTTTAATTAATTTATTAATTTATTATTTTTCCCATATCCATTCACATAAAAAATATAGACAAAAGCTGAAATAGTACGATTAATTATGTAACGAGTTGTGTATAGTCCAGGGCTGGAACTCCATGCAATAGATTATATTGAGCAGCAATGCGATTATGTAATTAATAACGCTTTTCAAGACAGTCTAAGCTAACTTTAAGAGTGGTTTCCAGCAGCCGTTAAGATTTCACTAATTTTTAATTTAATTTTAAATCATGTACTAGCTTTCTTAAAAATTACGTAAAGTGTGAAGAAGAATAAGGAAATCATATAAAGTTTTATTGATCAACAAATACCGCATTTGGAATATATGCAGATTTAAAGCGTTATATTTCCCTTTTTTATAGTTGCCCCGAAACTCTTTACCCATTTGCAATAAATTTTTTTTGGTTTCGTTATGAAACAATTAAAAAATATCTTAATTACACACGGCTAAAAAAAAGGGGAACCCCTTAATAGATCCAGATGGATTTTAACGAAGAATATAACGGTATTAATAATTTTTTTACTTTAAGAAAAATGTAATATTTGGAAATGCGCAAATACCATTAAGAAAATATATAAAAAAGCTGATTGCCATTACCATCAATGACTGTTTTTAAGCAGCGAACTATAATTCCGTAATGAACTTGTATTTTTGATATCTGCAGTCAAAAAAACTGTTACAATTCAGACATGAAAATGCCAGCGTTCAGTGTTTTCATTATGTGTTTAATGCAAATGGATTAAGTGTATGATAAATCATAAATGCAATTATTAAACATATTAACAATGCAGTTTCTTATCAGCTGAAACGCATGAGATTGCATATTTGGTATAATCCACATAACAAATGAGCAAATATTGCTAAAAAAAATTGTTAAAAATAGAGTTAATTTTTTATATTGCACACTTCGTAGTGCAAAAAAGGACATAAAAAATCAATTCGAATTCATTCAAATCAGTGATTAATCGCTTTTATTGCAATGCTCTGCGGTAAACCAGATTGGTTGTTTTTCCATTTTCGGTGTAACCGATGGTTTGGCAAAGTGCAAACAGTCCATGTGAGAAGACTGGATACTATCAATTCACTCCACAAATTCCTACGGATTTGCCTTCCGGCTTATTAATAGTAACCGCAAACTCAAGGCGAACAGGAAACTGAATTGGTATAAATTCAAATGCCATATTAGATGGAATCATTGGGATGCGTGGAATGAATACATCTTCACTTTTGAATTTTCAAGATAAAATAGTAGCTCCAATTACATGAGCCATCAAACTTTTAATCGTAAGTCTGTTACCATTATATAAATGCATTTGATTGATATTGCGAAGCATAAATTAATTTAATGGTTTGACTAAAATCGATTTGTAACGTACTGTATTTCAGTTTTTCAAAATATTAACTGAAATATTTTATATATTTTGAAATGAATGCAGTGTTTACTAAAATGGCTATAACTCATGCAACAATACACATGCAGAGACTATTTATACTTAAAAAAACTTGGTATTGACATTAGCTTTCATATGAACTTTGCAGAAAATATCGGTTTACGCATTCCACAGAATGTCAAATACTAACACAACGCAACTTTGTTTTTATATATATAAATTTTTTATTTCATTTTACCCAAAAAGTGCAATTTTGTCCTCATTTGGGCCTGACGGAGAGTTGTGTTTTCTATTCTAAACATGTTGCCTTAATTATGTTTAAAATGGCATTTCCACTTGGCGGGCAAAACATTTTAAGAATGCACATGTTCACATGGCAACCCTTTTGTGGTGGAAAAGAAAACGCCATTAATTATTATTGATAATACTGTAATAAAAAAAAATAACAAACTGTCTTTGAGTCTTGAAAACAAAAAAAAAGCTTGTTTAAGTCAATTTATCACAACACAAATTAAAATACACAAAAATGCTATTTCTCGACTTTAAATAACAAACAGAATGGTTGCCAGATCGATGGCAGGTTAACATGGCATAAATACATCGTCATTCCATGAAGTGTTAAACAGGGCGTATGTTTAATATTGAAACGAGTTATATGTCGCTTATACGCCAGCAACAGAACTCTACTACAGTGAGTGACAATATTGGCCATTATTTTTATTTTAAAGTATTTTATATTGAAGAATTTGTGTACTAAATATATAAAAAAAATCGGCTAACCATTGAAAAATTTCTACGCAGCACTCACGCTGTTTGCATATTGGAATATTTCAATTTTATTCTTGTCTAAATGTATTAATTGTTAAATTTCAAGATAAAAATTAATAACTAAAAGAGAACATACTCTTTTGGTATGAAATTCAACCACTTAAAGTTACTTAAAGTAAATAAAGAGGAACTGCCATTGTAATGTTTCTTTTTCTTGCGAACTTACATTTAAAATTCTTTTCAAGGATGTGCAATTGGTAACATAAAATCAAGTTCACATTTTTCTGAAAAGTACTTTCCACACAAAAGTGGATAGCAATAAGATTTTTTCGCTGAAACTGAAATTTACAAAATCCTCTACTTAAAAACTAAATATACGAAATTATTTGTGTGTATGCTTAGGATAGGTAGTCCTCATCTACACTCTGTAGAAGTAAGCTAACATATTGCTCACATAATATTTTGTTATTGCACTTTTACATATCATGCTCGTACGTGACTTAAAATCTCGTAAATGTCACTAAATTTACACCTTCGGTAATAAATTTTTTATTTTACTATACATAAACACGTATTAAACGTAACCGATTTCGCTAAAGCTTATGTTTCAGCAATATGCCGAATGCTATAGTTTTGCTCTATATCGTTCATAGCAGTTGTTTGTTCTTCCGACCAACTATAAATACATAAAAAGGTGTAGAAGAGCATTTCTTATAAGTTCAAAGGCATTAGGAGAAGCAACACAAAAATCATGTTACATGATCATATACAATTAGAGGTGTTAAGAGGAGTAATAACAATTAAAGCAAACAACAAAAAATTTAGAGAAGTACATTTACAGTAGATTTGCACCGATTTGCTTAGAATTTTTTATGTATTTATGGTTTTAGAGCAGAAAAAGGTTTTTCGTCCTTTTTTTTAAGTGAGTTTCCTTGGTGTTTGTAGCATTAGCAAGTACTCTACAATAAAATCGAAAAAAAAAAATTATTCTAAAATTCTACAAAAAATATTATATTTTGTTTTGCTACTGGGTTTTGTGAAGTATGCTCTATGATGAAAATTATTACGATATTGACAATAAAAAGTTAATGGGTCCGATTATTGATAACATTTTTTGTGCGGAACCAAAAATTTGCAATTATTCATTCCGCCGTTGAGGTATGCTTCCCTTTTTGCGGTATCATCTCTACTGTTGCGGTATTGCCACATACGCTCAATTTTTTTGGCGCAAAGTTAACGGAAAGAACAAAAATATTACAAAATGTTAATAATTTTTTGTAATTTTTTTTATTTGTATTTAAATAAAATTGAATTACAAATTAAAAATTCTGTAGTATTTGGTTTTTTATTTCATTTGATTCCCCATTAAAATCATCTTGTCGCCTGTAATATTGTAATGAAATCTAATGTTGTGAAGTGGACAGCCAATATTTATGATCTTTCCAGACATTTCTGGATCGTAATGTAAGCCCCATTCGTTGTTAAGGCACCTAAAAACAGATTAGGGCACTTCAATAGTTCTTTCTACTACAGTCGAACACCACATGACATCAAAAAAATCAATCTGTGGTTTGAATTTATATTTGACTCTTTTTTTAAGAAGAATAAAAAAAGGAGTCAGAATACAAAAACGTACCTTGAATTTGAGATGGGTTTCCTATCTCGCACAATTGAATCGAGAAATATTAATAACTATTTAAATATTTTATAAAAAGAAAAACAAAAAACATTAAAAACTGTAAACCAGTTTGTATTGCATTTTTTTTTTGGATACGTTTAAAATCGCTACATTGCAACACTAAATTTGAATTTCGAATTTGAATTTCAAGCTTTATATCTATTTCTTACACAGGATTGGTGGGATTCAAAATTACCGGAGACCAGTGTATTCTGTTGCTTAAGTGTTATACCCAAAGTTTTATTGGCAGGCGCCATAACCTTAATGGATGAAGCTTATTACAATTTGGCTGTGTGGTTGAATGACAAAGGTAACTCTCCTTCAAGCCAAAGTCGGCGCAAATGAATTTAAAAGGATATATAAATTTTTTGCTTTCGAGAGACAGAGACCAGGCATGATTGAACAAATTTTTTTATAATTTTTTTTGCAGAAAACTATCGTTTACAGTCGAAATATGAAAACCATTTAATTGCAAAAGTGGCTTTGTTTCAATTTGTCAATTCTTTTTTATCGCTTTTCTATATCGCCTTCTATCTAAGAGATGAAGAGAAGTTAAAAGAGGTGAGAAAACAATTTATTAATTAGCTTTTGAATGAATGAATAAGCAAAATGAGAAACGGATAACTTTAATTCCTTTCGCTTCAGCAACTGGCTGGTCTATTAATTTCACGCCAAATTATTGGTAATTTAAGAGAATCCGCGGTACCATACTTTGTGGAACAGTGGAAACTAGCCAAACTAAGTTTCAATATGTGGGGCGCTTTAAGTCCAACACAAGATATAAATCGTTCCTTTGCTGATACCTTAAAATTAAATACTGGCTCAATGGCAACACCGACTACGGAAAAAACAAAACAAATTAGTGGAGCATCGACATCACAGCCATGCACACCATCGAAACAGATGCCAAAAAATTCAGCTGATACGACAACTTCCACACCAACCACAGCCAGTGCTAAACGTAATATTGGTCAGGCAGAAATTGAAAGCTCTTTATATAAGGTATGTAAATATGTAAAGATGGTGTTATCTCATATATATTTAAGCACATCAATACTGAGCGGCTTTTGGAAAAACCGTGCTGATGCATTCACACATGCTTATGGATACACTGCATAAGCATTTGCTTCTGCGCACTCCAAAGCAACTTTCTTGAGGTATGGCGCAGTTCTACTATGTGGAACATATCGAAACTCTCCATTTCAAAATTTATTTCTTATTCGAAATTAAGTAACCAAAAAAAAAAAAAAAAACAAAATTACAAATAGATAGAGTTGTTTCCATTCGAATTTGAGCCTCACGAACTTAAGATGAACAGTTGATGAGTTTTCAAGATAAAGATAGAAAGTGGGTACATCCCAGTATCGCAACCATGAAATAGTGCCTTCGCTTCATATAGTATTAAGTGAAATATGAATTGTTGCGTATTGAAGGGAGTGAAATACGGAAAAAGCTGATATAAAAAAAGATTAAAAGGAGTACAAAGTGAAAAAACTCCAATAGGTTTCAATACGAAATAGAATCAAATATTATCTGAGCCATCTTAACTAGCAGCATGTATACAATGGGTTTAAGCAGACACGGTATATCATAAAATATCGAACGAAATGTGAATCCAGTTAAATAAAATGACTTAAAATACACATCGAAACTTTGGCGAAATTAGTGAAATGTCAACCATTTTATGTAGAAAGGAGAAACATCTGAATTAGTTCATGATGGGACTAGGACCCTTAACTATTCGCTTAAAATTTTCTCACATGTGAACCGACTACTGCCAAACAACCGAGATTACTCATTTTGTGATGATGAAATGTAAATGTCTTTCTTGGAATTAGAATCGGCTCACTCATAACGTAGGGAAATATTACAGTCGAAGTCGGTTATAACGAACTTAAAGGGACAGGACATTTGAGTTCGTTATAGACGTAGTAAAAAAATTTGTCACACCCACACACAAAAAAAAAATTAAAACAGTGGATAATGTTAATTTTGGGATTTTATAAAGTTCACAGATTTATTGTTTATTTATGTTTCCTTTCTCAACTTCATTAATTATTTGCATTTTTGTTGCGACCGAAATGAAATTCCTTTTATTTTTATCCATATTTCAGTTTTTGACATTCTTAGAACTTAAAAGCAATCATAGTTTAGATTTTTTGTTTAAATAGTCTAAAACAGCTGTGAAGTGATGCTGCATATAAATGTTACTTTGTTGGATTTTTTTTCAAAAAGGAATTTTCTTAGTTCATTATAAACGTTGTAATGTCTTTGCAAATCCCTTGTGTGGCTCACAAAAACTAGATCGCTATAAAAAAGTTCGTTATAACCGTGTTCTCTTATAAACGTAGTAATTTATATGAAAAATAGGTACAAAAAAGTTGGTTATTCGCATAGTTTGTTATAAACGCGTTCGGTTCTATAATCTGATTTCTTATAATAAAATCGATTTAAATTCTAAACTTAAAGCCTGGACTTTAGATTTACCAATATATGTATATGCTAATATATGTATATGTATCGTAGAATAAAATTTCCCCTAATATTTTTCATGTAATTATAGCGAAATATTGAGTTCACGTTAATGCGTAATTCCTATTCAATTTTGATGAGAAGAAAAAGGCCATTTAAATGATAAAGTCTATTCTAGAAAATGTTTAAAATATAATCTTCTATATAGTGCAGGGTAGAAGATAATGTCCTTTTAAAAAATTAATTGTGATGGACCAAGAAGCTGTGCCGCATTGAAACGGTCCGTTTAATGAAAGTTGCAAAAATATATCATGAACTCCAGGGATATGCTTGTATCCATGTTCTCATTTGCAAATTTATAGGGTTTCTGGGCTGCCGTTTATAGCCCAATGATAGGTTTTGCCAATCTGCGAATTTTGCAGATCCTAATCGGCATTCTGAAAGCTGCTGAAATTATTAAGACTTGGAAAAGCTTCGCAACACATCAATATGTGCTTATTATTCATTTAATAAGAAAAGAAGAAAAAAAATTAAAATTGTTAATTCATTAAATAAAATTGCTAGAAATTACTATCAATGAAAAACTCCAGAAAAATTTCATTCTTTACTTCTATCATGCAAACAGAAAGCTCAAATATAAACAATTGTTACCGACTCACATTTTGTTATTTTAGTACGATGGCACATTTTCTGATCACTTGGAAATGCTGGTGCAAATGGGCTATGTTGTGCTTTTCTCGGCTGCATTTCCTTTGGCCGGCGTATGTGCGCTCATTAATAATCTAATGGAAATACGTTCAGATGCTTTCAAATTAGCCCATGTGCATCAGAGACCCTTTGGACAGCGTGTTGCAAATATTGGCACCTGGCAGAATGCGCTTAGCCTGCTCTCATTGGCAGCAGTGATTGTAAACTGTGCTTTAATTGGTTTATCCGGGCAAGTGTCTCGCTTATGGCCCGGCCTTACCACAGCACACACAATCATACTAATTGTTACACTTGAGGTATGTATAAATGAGCACAATTGCTTGTATAAACACTTTAAATAACGAGAGCTAACAATTGTGAAAAGCAAGACAGAAAGCGAAGCTATTAGCAAAACTACATTCCATTTCTTGTATTTTATTTTCATTTCGTTTCATTAATTAACAGCATATAATGTTGGGTTTACGGTCAGCTTTGACATGGCTACTACCTGAATTGCCATCATGGTTGGCAGCGGAAATAGCAAGAGCTGAACACTGCCGGCGAGAAATGCAATGCAAGGGAACATCACCACGACCAACACCACCAACACCACCTAGTACAACATCAACTCAACCGGAACATGACTTGGCGGCATTACATCTAATAGATGCTGTTGCAGCCAACACCAATGTAATGACCACCAATGACCAGTCGATAGACAGTCAGATATCAGACGACTTGTTGTATCAACGGGAATTGCTAAAACAAGCAGATTATGAACCATTTACAGATGAAATAGCACGGTTCGGCTTACATAGAAATATGGCAACGGATATCTGTGATAATCGTGATTCATCACCAGACTCTCCACCCTCGCAGGTAAATAGTAATAACTACCCTAATGATTTATTTTACTACTAACTGAAATCAATGGGAATATACTTTATTTTCTACATATATGATTTTATCTTTAAACTAAAAGACCAGCACCATTTTAATACGCCCCTTACTGGACTCTACGCCTCCCAATAGTGGCGCATCACTGGCCAGCCTCAACCAGGACCTTTTATCCCACGGCCCCGGTGGGTAAGTACAATTTTCTCATAATTTTGCCTCATCATGCAAACTTTTTTCTTACTTCCTCCCTTTTTCAACTTTTCTAAACTTTATTGTTTATACTTCTCACTCAATGACTTGCTCCAAACACTCTTTTTCAACACTCTCTTCAATTAATTTTTCTCCCTTTACTCACACAAATATTTATTCACTCTGTGAAAGTTCTTGATTTTTAAATTGCTTTTATTAATTAAGAAATTATTTACTTCCCTTTTGCAATACGCACGAAGTATTTGTGGGGATAGAATGAAAGAAAGAAAAAAATTTCTGATTTCACGGAGCTTAGCGTGCAATAAGAACGTGATAATGGCTTAAAGTTTTGTGGTTTTCGTGAACAAATTAATGATTATGAAGAAGACAACTTTTGATTGGTTGATTGGTTGGTTTTCTTTACCTCAGCACCGCCAGGCACGAATGAGATGAACGCGACAGGCGCTTTTAAGTGACATTTTTAAACTTGGAAAGGGGCTTTTGATGCAGAAAAAAAATTCTATTTCTATTAAGTTCAATACAATCATTATTACCTTATAACGCCGCTAAGTTGCTACTTCCAGCGAACGGCTTTTGCTTTTGAGCTTTAATAACTTCAGTACATTTTCCCTTTAATTGTTGCTGTTGTTTTCATTATAAATTTCATTAGCTTGCAAAAGCTAGTGACATGCCATGTTATATTTCTGTATGACTAAAACTATGCTTTATAAGATGATGTTCGACTGTATAAGTTTGAGGTTTCTTTTAAGCGACTACACTCGAACATATTTGGATAAAAGCTTTTGCGTATAAGTTCATGTGAGATAGAAATGCACTGTATTCAGATTAACGTATACTCTGTGTGGTAATAAACCATTCCGGAAACATGATTGCAAAATTGTGGTTGGGATACTCCTGATTACGAAGATTGCCTTCAAGCTGGGACTAGTAAAGTAACGACTAATAAAAATATTTTTTGCAATCAACTAAGCCAGCCAACATTAGCACGTTTGCAAACAGCATAAAAATAACACTATAAAGTTCATTAATTGTATGAATTATTTCATGTATGAAAAGAATTTTAAATTTTTAAATTTTCCCAACTTTTGTTTTTTAATTATCTTCTATTAAATTTGAGCAAAATGTTGTTTTCTTATTTATTTGTAATTATTAAATATTTTGCCAAAATTTGCTGTCTTCTTCAGGGAATTATTTATAATTCCCCAAAGATTGGCATAATGTTACCATAAAAATAATCTATAGCTCGAATTAAAAAAAAATTAATTATAAAATAAAATAAAAAAAAATATTTTTTTTTTGGCAATGTAAGCAATAAATGTTTTTACTAGAAAGTTTTTCATAACATCGCCTCATTAAAATATTAATTCCTGACAACATTTTTTTAATTCATTAAATAAAAATATGCATTCCAAAACAAAGAGTAGACAGTTTTTGGTAAAACCATATTTCAGCTGGCAATTTGAGGAATTCTACATGAATTCGTCTCCGTAGGCAAATGAATAACGCACAGCCTACTAAACCGGAGGTCGCGGGTTCGATTCATGACTAGATCTTGGGTGTTTTCCTGCGGTAAATCCGAAAGCTTTGCAGGTTAAGTTAGTTAAAAAAAATTCTCGTATGTGTAGAACTTTGACAATTTTTAGCTACTAAAAGGGTTTACATATAATACATTTAGCTGCTTTGGATGATACATTAACAATTGAATCAAGGCAATGTAATTTTTTATTCACTAAATGAGGATAAAATCCTTTCGAGTGGTTGTCGTTTTTCGAATTAAGTGGGAAATACTTGTGCCAGTCCTGCAAAGGAGCCAATTTTAAAACACGCACCTTTAACATTTTTTTTTTTTTTTTTGTAAAACTTTTAATTATACACCACATCACACATATTCACATATTTCTATATACTATGCAATTTAAAATTCTATCACTTTTTATTTTGAAACCCAGAACATGTCCTGAAGACCATTTCCTAAAAATTATTTACATCAATCCACTAAAAAATTTATATATATTTTTTTATGTATATAATTTATTTCTATATACGATTTGATTAATAAAATAAAGCGCATGTAAAAGTTGTATGCAGAAAAACAAAATACCGGAAATTCCTCAATTTCATGGATATTCAGTTCGTAATTTAAGCTCGATACCAATTCAAAGATTGCACGCTTTAAAGGGGTAAATTATTTATAAGTGTTAATATGTCTGTCTGTAGAAAATCTTAAACAAAATAAACAACTTAAAGTAATTTAGTAGAATTGAAATCAAAGATATTAAAAGAAATTATTTTGTTGAATTTTGTATTGTTTTTATTATATTTTTTTTATTGTTAGACGAGTACCTTTTAAAAGTAAAGCTCTGTGTATAAGAAAATCCTTTACATCAAAATGCTAATTTTGCAAAAATATTTTTCTTCTCTATTTTTTCCTCTTTCAATTTACTTTTTCCATCAAACTTTTTAAATCAAACGCACTTTTTTTTAATGTTAAACACATTATTTTATTGTATTGCTTTTCCTTCTGCATATGAAATTTTCTCTTTTTTTAAACATCCTCTCATGTCTATAACACTTCTCCTTCCCCTTCCCCTACTCATCCATTGATATTGTCTTGTTGCTTTTGGTTTGTTTTCTTTGGTTTTTCGCATTTCGTTTATAATTTGAAATTGTATAGAGCTTCTGCAAGTTCCTTGGCCTTAAATACCCGACAACCCATGCATATACCAGAAATACCACCATTCCGGAAAAGGTCCAGTGAGTCAGCTGACCACACCGGTAGCAGTACAAGCAGTAGTCCACAACGTACTACTACGTCTTTCTCTGTAAATGCAGGCGCCGCCGCAAATACCACCAGTTCCCGCCAACCGTTAATTGCTACACCATTATCATCATCACCGCCTCCATCATCACTTACCAATCCTATACAGCATTCCAACGCTAAAATACCGGACATTCCGCCATTTACAGCTCGAAAAATATCCGCTGAGAGTTCAACACACATAAATTTGAGCGTAAGCCATAAACTTTCTTCTCTCTTACAAGAATATGTATTATTTTTTTTAGGTTTTACAATCTAGTAAACAAAACTTAAAAAGAAAAGTGAAAAGTATAACTTCGCCATATTGTTTTATTTATTTTCTGTTCCATTGAAAAGGATGTACTCGTATTTACTCTGCAATATTCATTCAAATAACTAAAGAAAAAAAAAAGGGAGCTCTTTAAGCTCCATTAAGAGAAAAGAATTGCTTATATGCGTAAAAGTAAAAAATCTATTCTCTTAGACTAAATATCAAAAGGCCGGAGGACACCGGACCAGCGTCTTCATCCATGTGCTATAAATTAATTTATAAAATGTGTTGTCAAAATAAATAAATATTATATTTTTTTCATAATATTTTATTGATCAAAAATGCTAATGAAGCTTTTAAAGGTGTGCTTAGAAAAACGTTTCGCCAAAAATCATGCATTAAAAATATGCATCACGAAGTAATGCGACGAAAACTTAAAAAAATAATAAAAATGTAAATAATTATGATAATTTTACAACAAAATAGATGACACGCATACGAGGCGTGATCAAAAAATTACCATAATTTTCAAATTTTTGAGTTACGTATGTTCGATTTTATCAGCCATTTTGGAGTGTCTCAGTTTGTTTTTGACAGATGAAAGGATTAGTCATGTTTTGATCTGCTCTTCGATTTTTAACTATTTTTTTTTACTAAATTTTGAGCAAAAACAACTTTGCATGGGAAATGTTCAACGTCGTCAACGGCGATACATATTGGTTCAAAAAGTCTATAACTGGTATATATATAATCATGGGTGTATTGCTATGACATGGAAACCAAAGCCCAATCATACCAATGAAAGCGTTAAGAAGAGCAAAGACCGAAAAAAGCCATTCCAGTTCGGTTAAATATGAAGGTTTTGCTCACAAGGTCGTACGGTCAATAAGGAATACTAACTTGAAGTAAAAGCAATTCGTCAAAAAGGATTTAGCACCAGCTCATACATCGATGCTTGTACGTCAGTTAATCCGTAATCATGCCTCAAACACCGTATTAAACAAATTTGTCGTCCGCTGACTTTCTCCTCTACCCAAAGCTGAACACATCGATGGAAGGAAAGTGTTTTTCTACGATTCAGGAAATAAAAGAAAAATCGAAGAAGGAACCGTTGGCGATACCAAAAAGCACTTTTCAGAAGTGGCGAAAGTGTAATGTATCTGAGGAGGGTTACCTTGAAGGGTACAAGAGAGAGTTATTGATAAAAAAATAAATACTTTTGGCAAAAAAAAAAAATTGAAAATAACGGTTTTTTTATCACACCTCGTATTAAAGCACTTGAATGTGGGAGTACAGATTTCCTTCAAGAAAAATAATATTAGAAGTATCTGTATGTCGCGGGATTCTATTCAACTGAATAATATATTTTGTTATTGTTTTATCCAATCGCATTTATATATCTGAATATTTGTATATTTCTTTTACATTAAACAATATTTTTCAGTTCAAATGGAAAATAAAGCAGGCGAGAAAAAAGAGAATAACAACAAATACTATAAATATATAGCGGTGTTGCCAATCAAGCATTTTTAAGCCAAGTGCTGTTTTTTTTAGTTTGTTTCATACTTGGTCAGTTATAGCTAAAATATCCCTGAAGTAAGTTGAAATAGTCAATTTCAATGCATTTTTAATATTCTGCTGAATATTCATATTTCAGATCATTAGAGTAATTAAAAATAAGTAACTATTAATTGGTAATTCGCGCAATAAAAAAAATGTATTTCTTAATTATATGGAAAGGCTTTTATAAAGAAGCGGGCATCTCTACCCGACCTTACGAAACTAAGAAAGTACCAAGTTTATTAAGTCTTAATTGCCTTAGATTTATTCTGTCTACAGAACACACATTCTGTAGTAGAACATACATTCAAAAATGCAAATCGTAAAATTTATAATAAAGAAGGAAATAAAATTTCCTTATGAATACATCCTTTTCAATAACATCCACTTTTGACATATCCCACGCACTCTAATACTTCCTTAATTACATTTCTTTCAACTTCCTTTATTTAAATACAAAAAAAAAAAAAATACATCATCAGGATAAATATACATTGAAAGCTCATGCACCCGAGTGGATGTCACGTTTGAAAGTGAGCGATAATATAAACCTTCATAGGAGCATAGATTGCATAGCAAAGGTAGTTAGTTTAGTTGTAGCCCTTAACTTGGTGTGAAAAAATCGAATTTAAAGTTTTCCTAAATGTATATGATATTTTATTTAAATATGTGGAGAGTTAAATGCTTTAAGTGCGGTGACAAAATCACCAACATTATAATGAGCAGTAACAATTTTTAGACTGCAATACACTTTATATCTCATGTAACATTCGTACACGCTTTTGCTGCTTGTACAGAAACTTAAGCGACTAACTTAACCAGAAACTTGCATGACAATTATTGAAAAACTGATGGCTTTTCACAAAAGCTCTATAACAGTCACGTTTAAATTGTAGGAACCGCACTTTAATTTCAAAAAAAAATTTAAATAATTAAAAAACGTTATAATTGTAAAATAGGTCTTCAAGGCATCATTATTACGCCACCAGGCTAATTCTTGTTTTTTTATGTGTTATTCTTTGTTGTTACTTAAGGCCATGATTCATTATCCTGCACAATTGTACGATTTGTTAAATATGTCATGTCAGATGGAAATGTATGATAGTGGGTCGCAAAAATGTATCTCTGTGAGAGATTTTTTAACAAGTCGTATGATTTGCAAAGCTAAAAACTCATGATTCACTGCCCTACCCAAACGTTCGATTTGTCAACTACGGTCTGCATGTAGAAAAAGTAATATAATGTGCCACAAAAATGCATTTCTATCAACTACGGCATGCGTATTTAAAAGTTGCATAATGTTACCGATTTTTGACAAGTTGTGTCATTTGCAAAACTTAAAAATCATGATTCACTATCCTACACAATCGTACGACTGTATGTGTGTTAAAAAAGTAACATAATTGACAGTAAAAATGCATCTATGGGACCGATTTTTGACAAGCTTATAATTTACAAAACTTGAATGCCAAGATACACTATCCTACACAATCGTACAATTTGTCAACTATGGCATGTGTGTTGAAAAAGCAGCAGAATATGCTGGAAAAAAGTATCTGTGTGGCCGATTTTTGACAAGTCTTATAATTTTCAAAACTTAAAAGTCAAGATGCACCATCGTACACAATCATACGATTGCATACGTGTTGAAAAAGTAACATAATGTACCCTAAAAATGCATCTATGGGACCGATTTTTGACAAGCTGTATAATTTCCCAAACTTCAATGCCAAGATACACTATCCTACACAATCGTACGATTTGACAACTACGGCATGCGTATAGAAAAAGTAGCATAATGTGCCGTAAAAATACATCTACCTGACAGATTTTTTTGACAAGTCGTCACTAAATTTACGAATATTATCGTAAATGGCAATTTTCATGCGATCAGAGTTGCATTTATTTCAACTAAGAAAGAAAAAATGTATTCACATCATATTTTTTGTGAGCATGTGACACCAGCTTCATGGGTTTTTTTTAAAATAGAATGTAGGATAGTGGAGCTTGGCCTTAAATAAGACGAGTGTAAAATAAAAACATGCCGATATAAAAACGGTTGCCAATGAATTGAAAGTGAGTTGTTGCTGGTGGAAAATTGACAGCAATCGTTTACAGATTATCGTTTATTTGAGCCGTTTTAGCTGTCAAGTAAAGAATTGTAAATATTTTTTTACGAGAACAAAAGAAGCCGCCAATGCTTTTTCGCTAAATTAATGGTCACCTTAACACGAGATATTAAAAGTACAGTCTACAAATCAGTTGTTTAATAATTTTATTGAAATAATGTAATTATTCATGTAAATTGTATCTATTGGCTTTTTAAACAAAATTCTTTATACTCGTATATTCAATTTGGCAAATTGTAAATTTTATTTTTAAATGTTTAAATGCGCATTTTAGTTAATGTTTCCTTTTGGAAAAAATGTAATGCATGTTAATTAAGTTCGTTATTGCTTTCTGTTTTAAGATTGTTATAATAAAAGTGGCTGACCATGAGCAGGTTACTCTTGAAGATCAGTTATGCGCCCCAGGTAAACTTATTCAGTAAAAGCTTTTTATTCAGACTTTTCCAAAGGGAAGGAATTTAATAGTCTTTTTATGATCCTGGTAATCTTACAACTACTTGTAAATTGTTATATGCAAAATCACGGCATACATTTATTTTGGTTTTTATTTCATTTTCAATTACAAGATCATGTAAAAAAAAAGAATTTTTAATTGATAACAATTTATTATAACAGAGATATTATTTGTTCCTTTTTTTAATTACATCACTTAATAATATAATAAGCGGGCTGACAATTTCATTTAAACTTTCTAAGAGATGTTTTTAATACGCAGCCTTTGAAAATATTTATTATCCTGCATTGCTGGCTTACGATGAGAAAACTTAGTTGTACTTTCATACGCTCCAAAATATTTTTATTTCACATCGAGCTGTTGCACCAACTATTTTACGGTGATAAAACATTTTATTAGTAGTTGCTGATAATTCTGTACAATTCAAAAGCTTGCTTTAGAAATCAACGATTTTAATTACATTATCCTTACAAATAAAAGCTTTCAGTAAACCTTTAGCTATTGGATTAAATTATTTATTTAAGATCTTTTTTCCAAATAATAATAAAAGTGGTAATACTTGTTGGTTCACTTGCATGTCAATATAAAAACTATCAAAAATTAAGATTTTAGGCAAAATATTTTGTTTCTATGCAAATACCTCTAACAAAGCTTTAAATGTTATTATTTTTTATTTAAACAAATAACAATTTTAAATAAAATAAATATTTCCAATATACTTTTTTCATGCTGCAACATGTAAACTAAATTTATTATAATGGATCCTGAAAAATGTATGAAAAAAAATCATAAACCGTGAATGCTAACAAATCCCAATTCCTACATTTACTATCCCATGTAAAAACTAAAACCACCACATATGTATTATACACTCAACCCGCGCCGCTGTGTCCGCCCTTTTATCCGCTGCTGTTTGATCGTGGCCACCACCACCATCATGAAAATTGTATAAAATATTGCAAATGAAAAAATTAAAAGGAGCTTAAAAGCAATACAGACACGATGGATATTTTAAAGCCCGCACCTTCCTGGAGTAATGTGGCCAGCAGAACGCAGCAACACCACCACCAAACAGTCACCGCTACCTCACAGGAACAACAACACCAAGCAGCACCCTCATCATCGGCATCGCAATATTTAATAGCATCGTCATCGTCGTCTTCGGGCGGTGGAGTGAGTGTTAGTGGCTTATCGACAAGCAAACCAGAAGCTTCAACTTCTCGCCCCAGTGTAGGTGCGATATCGAATATATCAACATCTTCTTTGCAGCAACAAAACGAAAAGGATTCACTCCAACAACAACAGCAAGGAAAAACATCTAGTGGAAGTGTTACAGCATCCTCAGCTACTGCAGACGATGAAGCAAAAGGTATATTTTATATTGTAATCTTAATAACACTTATTAATTGCTTAAATTAATTTAAAAATAAAACGAGTGCATTTGCTTATTCTCAGCTGCCGAGCTGGCTGCTAAGAAATCACGCTTAAAGCAAAAACTGGTGAAAAGCGCCAGATCCGTGGCAATATTCTCCTTAAAACTTAAAGAGCGACGACAAAGAGAAGCTGAAAAGGCGGCAGCGATTGCAGTGGAGCATGCCAAGGTAAGAAATGGAATATTTTACATATAAATGGTTGTGTATGGATGTATATATATGTGTGTGTGTGTGTGTAGAAAGAATCGTAGACAAAATCGTAGATAAAATCAACTAAACAACTAAGAGTGCGAACAGATTGAGCGCTGATGGCGAGCGGAGCCCTGCCGAGCTTATTGACGCTTATTTTCATGCGAAAAAACATTTGTATATAACACAGTGAATGCGAGAATCAGCGCTGAAATTCTGCTCATTCCATGTGTTTTGCTTTTATGTGAAAAAAGTATACACGGCAACACTCATCGGGTTTCCTCTCAGCTGTGGCGGCGTTCACTGTGTTACACACAAACTTATTTGTATTGACTTGTATGTAATCAGTTTTATCGCACTGGCAATCTCGACTCGCTTTTCTGCGCTCACTCTATTCGCAGCCTAAGGAAATGTGGCTGTTTTAAGAACTCCTGACACCATGCATACGAGGTAAAAAAAACCACTATTTTCCAATTTCGATTTTCGTTATTTCATTTCAATGTTCATGATTGTTCAATGATGGTTTTTTTTCTTATATTGGTACACATGTCTGTTATATACATATGTATGTTGGTAATATCAGCCATTTTAGATTGTCAGTTTGTTTTTAACTGATAGAAAGGTCATTCGAGTTTGGATGTGCTCTTAAATTTTTTGCTATATTTTACTTTATTTTGAGCAAAGACAACTTCGTAACGACTATAAAGATTTGCTCAAAATGGTCATAACTGATGAAAAATCATGGCTATATATTTATGACATTGAAATCAAAGCCCAATCATCCCAATAGAAGCGTCCAGAAAAACCAAGACCGAAAAAAGCACGTCAAATGTTATGTGTCAGTTAATAGCTGCCTGTTGAATTGGGAAGAGAACAACGGTTAGATCACTGAGTAACTGTTCATTGTAGAACACTGCAATCCAGATTGAAACGTGAGGTAGTATGGGCTGGAAAATGCAAAAAGGGGTTTAGATAAAAGACCTAATTAGAATAGACGATTGTCTTTATTAGGCGCCACTACTTACAAATTGTCTAGAGCTGAAAGCCCTACTATGCGTTTCAGCATCTGTGCATCCCATGAGCTCGCTTCATTCTATTCTGTTTTTCATACAAGAAAATGTAAAATGTATTATGCGTACTCTTTTTCAATAAAAAAAAGTAAAAAGAGAAGAGAAGGAGGTGAGATTTCCTTCCGATGCATGCGACGTTTAAAAAAGTAGAAAGACATGCAATGATAAACCTTTTATGCATTTAGCTCTGTATGTTGCCACAAATAATTGCATTAATCCTACTTGTTGGCAGACGCATGGACTTGCAGCTCAAGTCCTCTGGCTGGCAACTAATGGACGTTTTTCCTCTTTTTTTCCTGCAACAATAGTCGTACTTTGTTAATGAAAGTATGGATTTATTGAAGGTAACGGCCTAAAGCCATTGCTTGTAAATTAATAAATTCTAAACATTCAAATGCTGAGTTCTAAACCTACAGCGCGAGATGATGAGCGCAGAAAAACTTATTATAATAAATATATTTAATAACAACCAGTTTACTTTCATTATTCATCGAATTTTTTTTTTCTTGAAGGCTTTAGCAAAATTACCGCCTATGCCACAGCCTGGTGGCGAATTATCGCTGGTACCCATCGAACAACTCATCAAAATCGAAGATATTAAACCTGCACTACGATCTCCGCCACCAGCTAATACAACATCGTCAACGTCGCTCTCAGCAACGACCTCAACATCGTCGGCAACAACGTTAGGGAATACATCAACAACATCATCAGCCTTGTTAGCTGCAGCAGCTGCTCATCTACAACAACAACAACAGCAACAGCAACATCAAAGCTCCTTCTCTGGTAGTTTTTAAAAAAGGAAGATATAGAATCTCTCTTCACTCCCATTGTAAATAAATGTTAATCAAAGGAAAGTACGAGCCATTCCTTTATTCGCATTCCACATCACGGATTTTAGCTGATAAACTATTTTCAGCGGAAATCGGAGCAGCAGGTAAATATTTTTTTTTTTTGCTAATTTGTATATGTTTGTATAAGATTTTTAATACATAAAGCAGAAATTAAAATGGTATTCCCTTCCGTAGTAATCGATTCAGAAAGTGTTCTTTTATTAGATCATGTTTGTTGTATTGCATATAATCTTTGATTTTGTTACTATTTTTCATATAAAAATATAATATGACAATACAACTTATGACTTTAGAGTGTGATATGCTATCAGCTGTTGTTTGTTTACAAATTCAATGACAACACGAGTACAACAAGCCCTTAAAGGCAATACTAATTGGCCCTTAATAGTACTTTGTAACTTATCACATTAGAACACTTTGCCAATTGTATCGTTTCTTAACGTAGAATTATTTACGGAAGCATTTCTGCAATGCTTTACTAAGAGCTTTTAGTAGAGATTATATGCTTTTACGTATGGCATTTCAGAGAACACTTTTATTTAATAAAACCTGAAGATTTGAATTCTGCCAACAAAACTGTTATATTTAAGTGTAACAATTGATTATAAGTTTGCTTCAGTTTGACCATTAAAGTGCGAATAAAAATTATTTTTTACAACGTTGTAAATACATACACATTACAAATGCAATTAATTTTAAGAAAGTTTCACTATTTTAAAATCCCGAAAATAATCCCAATCTTAAACTAGATTAAAGCTGAGAAAAACTTAAAGTGACTTAATATACAAACGAAATCTTATTCACAAAGAAAAAATTATTTAAAATAAAAATACAAAAAAGAAAAAACTTTACAACAAATTAATTAACAAATTTTACTAAAAACAAAATGCATCAAACACATTGCAAAAATACTTGTAGTAGTTAGAAAAACCAACTGAACCTAAAATTAGTTTTACAAGCTCAACAATTTTTTTTTTTTTTTTTTTTTTTGTAGTCATAGCAAATTTTAGGCAAGAAATTAATACGTAGTAGGACATTTAAAAGAGATAAAAAATTAAAAAAAAAATTGATTTAAATTTGGGTTGCAATTTAAATAGAAAGAAAAAATATATTAAAAAATAAATAAAAAAAAAATTGTATTTCAGGTGTTTGTGTATAATTTGCTAAATAAATGTGATAAAAAAGTGAAAGTTTAAATTTTCTTAAGTTCCTTCTTAAAAATCATACACTGAAAAAATAAAGAAACAATAAAAATATCCCAACATTTAACATAATTTTGTATAACTCATATTAATTATTAATTTCACTTAACGTTTTTTTTAAAGAACTCAAGATGGAAAGCATTCGGCTTGTTCGCAGGAAAACAGGCGGGGTCTAGGTGGGAATCGAACCCGCTATTTCTGGTTCAGTAGGCTGTTTAATATTCAATTATCTCCGGGGCAGATAAGACTGTTAAGCAGGTAGGCAGTCGAGATACGGCTTAAAGGAAAAGGTAACATTACGAATATAGATAAGGAAGTATAAAATACGTTACTTATCATTAGACTAACAACAACATGCAATCGAATGAAAGTCGTGCATTTCCTTGCATTTCCGCATGACTGTACTGCATTAATCGAATTGCCTGCAAAAGTCTAAATGAGAATTCTGAGAATAACACAAAGCTTTTCATCATCAATACGAAACGGTATCGTCGACTTTTTAAAACGGTATGCCAGTTGCCAATAACAAGTTTTATCAATAAGCGTCAATGTATTTTTGGAACGGCGTACGCAAACTTATGGGCGGCTTCGATATAAATATACTCTGAATTAAATTGTAGTCAGTTTTATTGGTGTCGAGACAGTTTTATATATTTCTTTTTTTTGTATTTGCTCATGACTGAGATTCTACATTTCTACAGTTATGAGAAGAGCCCCCTTATTGGAGATCTAGAAATATTGTTGCGATTATGTGGCCAGCAATCTAAGTTGAGAAAATACATATACATAAATATAAATTTAAAATCAACCTCCCTGGGTAGTTTCCTGCGGTCAAGCCGAAAGCTTTGCATGATAAGTTAGTTAATGAAAAAAACTAGAGAGGCCAGTTTTCTGAAATATTTTTATTACACCAGGCAAGTCAGTTTTCTGAAAAAATGTAATATTGCTTCCCCTTTTTCTTCGTCTGTCGTAAAAAATTCTTTCGTTTGTGGAAAAATACATATATAGTATAATATGCAGAATCTCAGAAATTATCATTTCTGACACTAAGCTGGTATGATCTTTGTGACAAAAACTTTAACATTCCAGTCAACTTTAAAAGAGTCGAAGTGACTCCTAGTTTTAAATCTTCTGTTATACTCCTCAGCATATACTTAAATGCAGCTTTATTTAGGCGAAATATATTTAGTTATGAATCCTTCAAACAAATAAGAACACCAATTGTTTTTCATTTCCATATCATTCGGAACTGTATTGCAAACAGGAAACGGAAACATTTCAGCTACTTAAAGTGATCAAGTAAACTTTTTAATAAAAACTGAAAACAAAACAAGCGCCACTGTCTAAATTAACGGAGATGCGATTTTAAAAGCGATACGCCTTTGTGGCTTATAAAAAGATACGAAAATATTTATATAAGAAGGATAGCTGGGCGAATCGGTATATCCCCGAAAGATAACTACACAATGAATTGTTTTTCAAAGTAATTTATAATCACTTTATAAAAGTTATCCAAACTATTCAGAGCAGCTTTTGAGTAAATAAGAATTTAGAAGATAAAAACAAGATAAAAAAGGATGTGTAAACGCAGCATGTTATTATTTTTAAGAACGTGCAGAGAATCACAGACTCAAAAGGATATTGAATTAATGATTACATCCAAATATTAAAATAACTGAATAAATAAAAAAAAACAATTTATATACAATTATTGTTTGGCGGTAAATATTACAGGGTGTTTCGGAAATATTTCTTTAAGCAAATAGCAAGAAATTTTTGATGGAAATTTAGTTGTCAATGTTGCTTCCTTTTAGAGCCATTACAGTTTTTATAGTTTTATCATTACGTTTTGTTTTAAGGTGTCAAACTAACACGAGAGCTCTCTACCGAGGCACGTAGGAATAAAACCAAGATAAAATGTAAATAAATGAAAATTTAATATTGCATTTGATTATTGGAAGCTGCTTTTTCTCTTGACTTTTCTAACACCAGTACTCAGGAATTGGACCAAGTTGTAAGAAACATTATGCCTAAATAATGGGAAAGGAATACTTTCGAGTCGCACTAGGCTTTTAATTTGTAGCTTTAAATACTGCTGCTACTATATGTTTTGCTAAATATTAGTTTAGCGGTGACTATGTGACACATTTCGATAATAGTAAAAGCATGAGAGCTTTTAATTTGGTTTGTGCCTTTCGCCAGACAGGGATCTCGCATTATCAGTAAAGGACACCCCAATCCACAATCTTTATTGCTACAGTTATTTCGTAGAGGTGGCAAATCTGCGAAACTTGCTTTCCATTTATAACTTTCAGGCATGTAAAGAATAGAGAGATTGTAACTTTTAAATTTGTTTACAAGTTTGGAAAATGTTGCAAAGGATAATGGTTTTGATTTACTTTAAGAGGGGTTCATTTAAATTTGAATATCTAGATGTTTAATCGGTGTATGGTTTTTAAATTAATTTACTAAGTTGCCTCATTATTGCATTCTTATTTTTTTGGAATCAATCGTCCATTGTTCCTTCCACATGCTGCAAAATGTAACAAGCTCGCTTTTAAATAAAAACAAAAAACTATTTACAATTTACAAGAAAAACCACAAAATGAAAAATAAAATAATTAAAAGAAAATAAAATAATTTGCAAAATAAAATATTGTTCTACCGATCGCAAATAAGAGTAATTGGCGATTAAATACCAATGAATGTTAAAAAATTGTTAAGAAAACCAGCAACAAGAAAAACGAAATAAAATATACATATTTGTAAATAATTAATAATATAAATTAGTAAGCCAGTATTAACACTCAATGTTTTCTTTATGTTAATAAATAAAAATAAAAATAACAATAACAATTATTTAATGAAATTAAAGTGTTTTATTACTTAATTGAAATATGTTTTCGTTAAAGAAAACAAATCATTTTTTGCTCTGTTCTATAATACACTCTCAGACACATGCTTCAAACAGATCTCACGATATACATACATATATATAGTTTCAATTAATTAACACTGCGAGTATTTATCAGATAAATTTTCAATTCACAATTTTATTTCAGTTTTACTATTTATTTTTAAATTAAATTAATTAATTAATTTTAAAGCCGCATGCATACTCGTGCAAACGAATACTTTCATAAAAACCATTTAGGGAAAATATAATTTCAACTTAATGAAAAGATTAATTAAAGTGTTACACCTTTATAGCAGTTAAGCTAACATTAATACACAAACGATTTTTAATTTGTTTCCAAATACCAAAACTAAGCCAAAAGGTAAGTCCACAAAAGCCAGACAAATTTGGCAATCATTTTACTGCACAGTCTTAATAATTAAACACGAAAAACATAAAAAAGCCAGAAACGTTTTTATGGCCACATATTTTAAATAGTTGTTACAGCAACAACAAAATATCGTATAAATGGAGATCCAAACCGATAACATATAACATTCAAATTGGCTAAACACAGCCACATACAGAATACGTGTAGACAGTGGCATAAATGAGAAACTTGTCTTGCCAAAAAATATTTAAGCGATTCCATTCCCCGGATTTTATTTCACTCATTATAAATGAATAATCAATATGGTTTCATGCTTTTGAAATGGAACGATAATTAAAGTGATTTGAATTGATACTCAATGCAAACGGTGAAAGCGGCAATAACTTTTATACTATTAAGGATAAACTATTTCAATTTGCAGGCTTTTCGAAATAAACTGCTTCCAAACGAAGGCATTAGTTTGTTTTCGTTCACTATCCCGTATGTACTACAGGATCATTATTAAAACTAGCCGATTGGCTCCAGTTACGTAAATAAATTTAAAACGGCATTGTTGATGCCTCCAGCTTCCGAAAGTTAAGCGGTAATTGTACGAAATTATTGTACCATTTAAATCCCCACAATTGCTTTTGTGCAATTCCTAATACAGAATACAGTAGAACAGAGTCCAGTAAGCCTTAAAAGCCTCAAAAGAGGCAAGCGTGCTCCATTTCAAATACTCGTAAAATAAACACCAGTGTCTTATTAGAAATTAAACAGATTCTCTTTTCATTCCCTTTCGTTTCCATTAGCAAAACGAAAACAAATAAGTACCAAACCACTGTCTTCATTGCGTACAAAACTCATTTTTCACTAGAGGTGGAACTTTCACATGTGACTACACGAAATATAAATTCAAAATTGCCAAATATTATATTATATTATATTATATTATATTATATTATATTATATTATATTATATTATATTATATTATATTATATTATATTATATTATATTATATTATATTATATTATATTATATTATATTATATTATATTATATTATATTATATTATATTATATTATATTATATTATATTATATTATATTATATTATATTATATTATATTATATTATATTATATTATATTATATTATATTATATTATATTATATTATATTATATTATATTATATTATATTATATTATATTATATTATATTATATTATATTATATTATATTATATTATATTATATTATATTATATTATATTATATTATATTATATTATATTATATTATATTATATTATATTATATTATATTATATTATATTATATTATATTATATTATATTATATTATATTATATTATATTATATTATATTATATTATATTATATTATATTATATTATATTATATTATATTATATTATATTATATTATATTATATTATATTATATTATATTATATTATATTATATTATATTATATTATATTATATTATATTATATTATATTATATTATATTATATTATATTATATTATATTATATTATATTATATTATAATATATTATATTATTTTATTATATTAAGGTTATGTTTCACATATATTATTCCTAGACATATATCATAGACACTAGTGGGATTCATTCAGATGAATTTCTGATTGGGTTCTCTTTCTATTACAAAAAATCGCATGAAAATGCTGTTGATGATGCGTTATTGCACAATCATTTAATAAACTCTTGCATATCATTCATAATCGCTAAAGTACAGTGGCACTTGGCAAATTTGTGATTAAATAAGTAAAACTGCTAATATCATTGAACAATAAAAGTGTTAAACTTCTTCTCAAAATCAATTGTTTTGCATTAAAAAAATGTTGATCATTTTGCTTTAAATTAAATTTAATTTTTCAACTAAAGGCCATGATCCACTACCCTACACAATCTGTCAAATATGGCATGTGTATTGAAAAAAGCAATAGTGTGAGCTAAAAATGCATCTGTCTGACAGATTTTTTGACAATCAAAATTTATGGGAATTTTCATAAAATCGCAATTTTCATGCGATCAGATTTGATTTTACTTCCATCAGCAAAGAAAAAATTTTTAGCATAATTTTTATATTATAGTGTGGCCCAGCAGCACCATTTTGGTGTAATTTTTTTCGTGTGAATGAATCGTACGAATGCATAGGATAGTGAAAGGTTCCTTTATGAACAGTGTCACCAACTATTTTGAATTCATAAGATTAGAAGAGGTAAATTACCGGTACGCCAGTTTCATAAAAATTTTAAAATAGGAAGGAAATAACATCAGATTTTCATATAAATGAATCGCACGACTATGTAGGGTGGTGAAACATAACCTTAAGTAATTTATCTAGGCAACCATTGCAGAGAATCAGCCAATTGAGACGTTTGAGACGAGCAGAGGTACAAATACGTCCCGCCTCGCTATTTCTGCCGCGATATTTCTGCGGCAAAATGGAAAACAATTAAAAAAAATGCGTTACAGCAAAAAACAACTCTGCCTTCATTATCATCATCCATTCGTCTTAATTCAAGTGTAAGGCAATGAATCAGTAAGAAATTTCGTTTAAGCTATTAAGCTTCGTTACGTTAAATGAAGTTTGAAAATAATGATTATTAATAAAAAAAAACTTTCATGAGTCAAAAAGTTATACAATATTTGCAAAGTGTGATGCCTTCGTGATCTTAAGTGGCAAGAGTGCCATCCCTGTTTTAAGCGAAGGCAAAATTAGACCACCTTTTTTAATTTAAATTTAAATAATTAAAGCTAAAACACCAAAGCGATCCAATACCAAAAGCGATCATATCACTTCGTGTTGCTGATATTTCTAAAGCGGTCCATTTGAATTCCTAGCAGCCCAAAAGAGCGAGAGAACAAAATAAGAGCGCGAGATCGAATTTCGTATTGTAAGCAGGCGCGCAACCAGTGGCGACACGCTGAGCGTGTATGCTTGAGTCTTATTAAGAACGTAGAGGAGGAAAACATTTGTTGGTAGTTCAAAAATTTGTCAAGATGTCAACGAGAATTTAGTGGCACGTTGTTTAAGCTCAAACACATTATTAACCCATAGTTTCTGTTTAAAAGTGCTCCTCGCATCATCATCGCCTGTATAAATTTGTATATATTCTTGCTTAGAGTTGTTCCAACGTATGAACTTGCTGGAGTTTTCAGCGCGTTAAATTTGTTTTTATTTTTTTTCTTTGTAAAACAAACCATTAGTGTACATTTAAAACATTAGTCAAGCTCAATATCGCATTTAAAAGCTCATGAAAATACAACGAGGCAAAACAATTAATCTCCAACCACAAGATGATTTAGTTAAAGTAATTAAAATTTTTATATTTCGAACATCAGTATCAGAAAACACAATTCGTAGAATTGTTGTTCAGCTTTTGTGTTTTACTTTTTACTCATTCATTTACTCGAGTCTTCAGCCAAAAACGCCACCAGAACAAGTCTTTGCCGTGCTGAAGAGTGTTGTACGATAATAAAAAATTGGAATAGGAGTATGATTTATTTGAAATTAACCGTAAATGACTTTGTAGAGATTTGAAAGCGATAGTTAATATAAATTTCTTTTCGATCAATCATTCTGGTATCTACTCGTACGCGTTAACTTGTTTTTTGGTTGGATTCTGATTTGGGACATAAAAGTTTCTTGATTTGGGACACGATTTCTGGGAAAGCGTTAAACTGGGTCTTTATTTTAAGCACTGATTTTAGTGGAAAGTTTAATTAAAAGAATTTGGTTTGATGTGCGGATTACTGTTGCTAATATGATTACTAATGTATGCTAATGATTACTGTTGTGTTGCTAATAATCGATTGATTTCTTAATCGATTAATTTATTTCAATTACAAGCTTAAACAATAATCAAGATTAAGCAATAATCCCTACTGGGAAATCGTTAATCCCATTAAACAGACTCACTCCTATTGGCAATAATTTTTCACGCGGAATTCCCATACTAGCGGTCATAAGTAATTCGATTAATTCAGTCCAGAATAACATTGTGGAAGACATTCGCTTAATAGTGAAGCGAATGGCAGGTTCAAAAAACTGCATAAATATTTCGCATAATTTCAGATTTTCCTTCCAATCAAATATTAATTGTTATAAATATTTATTTTTAGAACAAGCCCATTAAATGATACTTCCCGGGTTCAAGCGGCGAAAATTTTACTCCATCGGAATACTTAAATTCTTTTCCTACTGCCCTTTGAAAATTTTAAAACTTAGAAACAAGTGGAATTCACATACTAGTAATCATAATTAATTGAATTAACTCAGTCCAGAATAACAGCGTGGAAAGACTTTCGCTTAATAGTGAAGACTCTTTAAGAGAAGACTTGCATTAAAAAAAGGACTTTCATTTTACATTTCTTTAATAATTAGACTTAAACATATTTGAGTTTTAATTGCTCTTTAAGCTTTATAAATCTTCTTCTTACTTCGAAGATATTCGTGTTAAATTTCACAGGATATTCATGATATCCTTTGTTCCAGCGAAGGATACGAATAAGGAAGGATTTCATGGGGACAAAAATCCCACTTTATAGTGACGATTGGAGTGATTTTAATGCATTCTGCATAACCGGGAATTATTGAAATCTCCATTTATTCTTAAAATTGCAATGAAATTTTTTAATGGGCCCGTTTCTTTGAGCTTTTCACCACATTCTAATGCAGCTCATCCGCATTACTGTATTATTTGATAAAATTATTTGATAAAATGTTCTTATACGTAGGTTTGTAATATAATCTTGGAAGACTAAAAAGGATATATAACTTATTCTAGAGACATGTAAGAATTTAAGTTGATAACACTTTGTCCGTCTCTCCCTTTGTCCATCTGTCTGCCCGTAGTACTTTTTATTGCGGTGTAAATTGATCTTAAATTTTGTTTAAAATCAAAAATTTTAAAACCTATCTACTCAGACTTTCGCCAAAATCGGGTAATATATAAAACAGATATAGCCAAACAACTATTTTAATCATTTATAGGCAAAATTTCAAAAATAAAGTTTTCTTTAGTGCAGTATAAGTGTATTGTGTACAAATATCTGTATAATATATTCCTGGAGAATGCTACATATGATTCGGCATAGTGGAATACATATTTTTAATAATGGTGATGGTGAGGGGTGAAGCCTTTTAAGCAGCAATAAAAATTCACAAATGTGAAATATTTGGAGAAAACGAGAGTATACCGTATTAAAATTGTATGACAGGTAGTCGAAAAAGTCTTTTCGTAATTTGTCAATAGATGTAGTGGCAGTCGTATATTCCCAGTGCTACCAATCACATTGTATCATACCATATAATGTTGGAAAAGTGAGATTTTAAGCTTCTTTAAACAAAAAAAGAATTAAATCCGGTGAAGTTGAAAAAAAGTTGCAGCTGTTCAAAAATGAGTGAAAATAATAATTCGCTATATTTTGAAATAAAAAAGGGAAGAATGCCACGGAAGCCACCAACGAAATTTGTGATTTTGACTGAGACGATGCTCTATCAGTTCGTGTAGCACAAGAATCTCGACCTATCGTTCAAATAGTTGTTGAAATTATGGAAGAGATTGACCAAGACTATCACATAAGCAGCCATGACATCGCTAGAGAACTTAAGAACAGTGATTCAGTGTGGTTGGTTTAGATTAAACAGAAGAAATAATAACAGGAAATTGAAAAATGTCTGGTCGTGGTAAAGGTGGCAAAGTTAAAGGAAAAGCAAAGTCCCGTTCAAATCCTGCTGGATTACAATTTCCCGTTGGCCGTATTCATCGTTTGTTGCGTAAAGGCAATTATGCTGAACGTGTTGGTGCCGGAGCTCCAGTATATTTAGCTGCCGTTATGGAATATTCAGCGGCTGAAGCTCTTGAATTGGCTGGTAACGCTGCACTTGATAACAAAAAGACTAGAATAATTCCACGTCATTTACAATTGGCCATTCGCAATGACGAAGAATTGAACAAATTGTTGCCTGGTGTAACCATTGCCCAAGGCGGTGTTCTACCAAATATTCAAGCTGTGCTATTAGCCAAGAAAACGGAAAAGAAGACTTAAATTCACCAACGTACATATATAAATTCATAAAAAGGCTGGGTATTAAAAATAGCTCCATGTTTAGATACCACATGAATTGTCTCTGAAAAATTTAATGGATCGAATTAACATCGCCATTCTTTGCTGAAACGAAATGAAATCGAAGCATTTTCGTAGCGAATACTAATAGGAGAGGAAAAGTGAATCAAGTACGACAACAATGTGCGAATCAGATCATGATCCAAGCATGGTGAAGCTCAACAAATTAATTTTAAAAGAGAAAAATTAGTTGAAAAACAAACTTTATTTTACTATTCTCGAGCTACGAGTAATTACTCGAATAAAAATCATTGAATATGAGATTATTTTCTTAACTTTTGCCTGAAGAACCAATTGGGGCCATTAGCGTACAATTTCAGAATATGTATCAGAAATGCTGTCTATGAAGAATAAAAGATATTAACAAACTGTGTTTGCCACCGTGCCTTCTCTTAACCACCCCTGAGCTCAGAGGAAAAACCAAAAACCAAACAAAAACACATTTCCTAAATCCTTGACTTGTAACCTCCTGGTATATTTTATTTAAGTATTTGCTCGGTTCTCTGTTCAGTAATTGCTTACAAGTTTTACAACTGCTTACATAATCAATCAAAATGTCTAGATTTACAAGTCAACAAAGCAAACCAGCAAATTCCCCCCTTTAATTAATTTACGAACATTCTGCAAAACCCACTGCCAATACTGATGACAATAATGTTGATGATCTCGTTAGGTTATCGAGATCTTTCATTAAACAAGTTTGTTTTTGTTAAATATTTATTTTGTAAATGACAAAATAAAACTGATGAATGTTTTATTGATGTCCATGTGTGTGTTTTCTGGTACTCCAGCCTGTGTGTCACAAATGATAGACCCCTCTTTACTGAAACCAAAAGTCAGTCACTTTTGATTTGCAGTGCATGAATAATTTAAGCAACAAAACAATTTATTTTTCGCTTTTTTAAAATGTTTCATTTTATCATCGTATTATTGCGAGCATTTTTTTAATTAAACTTTATGACGAATAAAATAATTAATTTAAACTGTTATGGAGGATTGTTCATTGTAAGTGGCATTCTCTGCTAACAGCTCTGTATGTTTTGTGTAAGATGAGTGAGTTCCGCACTTTAGATCGGTAATTAACTTTCATATATGTAAGGAAACATTAAGTTCAGGCATTGTGGAATTTTAAAGGATGCTTTCATAATAAAAAAACTTTTGCTCCGATTAAAAAATAGATTAGAAACACGCACATTGGCAATGCATGGAAAGTCAGATTATAACTTTCCTGGAAATCTGGTGCTCCGCATAAATAGACCAGAGAATTGTCATATAAACCGCTGAGTAAAACAGTAAACACCAAAATAATCTTCAAACGCAAGAAGCGGCATCTTTAAGCTGTCTTTAGAGTCTATATGATATGGAAACTTTGGAAATTTTATATCGAGACTTATTCTGAAAAAAAAAAGAAAAATATTTTCCTTATGAAGAGACAAGGATTGCATTCAACAGAATAAAATTTTATATCGAGACTTATTCTGAAAAAAAAAAAAAAATATTTTCCTTATGAAGAGACAAGGATTGCATTCAACTTTCAATAATATAGATGCCACAATTTTTCAGAAAAAACTTCTTGCTTTCTATGTTTTAAATCAAAACGTACCATTTATAAGCGTTTCGCTTATAGTGTAGCGTCTAAGGTTTCGAACAGAGTGAGAGCTAAAAGCCGAGCCGAGATTGTCAGTGCGATAAAACTGATTACTCCCTGTCCACACTTGCAATTTTGTTGCAGCAATTTTTGGTTGTTTTAGGTGAGAGGGCTACGATACTCTGTACTTCTCAAGCTTCTCACCCCTCTCAACTAAAAACAATTGCTGCAACAAAATTTCAAGTGTGGACAAGGAGTTACATACAAGTGAAGACAAATAAGTTTGTGTGTAATACAGTGAACGCCGCCACAGCTGAGAGGAAAACCGATGAGTGTTGCCGTGTATTCTTTTTTTCACATAAAAGCAAAACACATGGAATGAACAGAATTTCAGCGCTGATTCTCGCATTCACTGTGTTATATACAAATGTTTTTTCGCATGGAAAAAAAAACGTCAATAAGCTTAGGTCCGCTCTGCATCAGCGTTCACCCTGTTCGCTCCCTAAAGTGTGGAGTGATTTTTCTTTTTTTTGAGAATATTATAAACCCCCTGTTTTCAATACTTATTACAGGGTTGCCACATCAAGTTTAGGTATTACGTGATTTGGAATAGTTTAGATGAAGATTGATTTATAACTACAAAGTTTAAACTCTATTTGAAAAAGTAATAACTTTCATAAATTCAGGGAATTATAAGCCTTAAAATGGATACATTTACTCATGTAATTTAAAAGGGAAAAAAGAAAATTAGTTTTCGTTTAGAGATCCAACAAGTTCAATATTAAGTATTAAGTTCCGATTTCGAAGCCGGAATTTTTAATAATACTTTCCACATGAAGCTTTCATAACAAGTTAGGACAAGAAAACTCAACAATTTTTGGTTCATAGCTTTAATTACAGTACAATTAGTTAGTTTTAATTAGTTAGTACAATTTAATGGCAGATCCAATAACTGATTTCCGTATAAAAAGTTTTGATTATGACAAAACTACAAACAGTCGCCAGAAGTATGAAAAGCGCAAAGCTTAAACATATAAGTAATTACTTAAATAAATCATATTATGTAGCGTGTACGAGAGTCGTCTCACATCGACTAAAATACTTGCACTTGTTTTAAATTTAATTTAATGTATGCATGTTTTTATTATTGCTTTACATTAACAAAATTAACATCATTCATCAATTTTTAACAATTACTCAAAAATAAAAACATTTAAAAAGTTAACCAATTATAAAATGCTTCATTTAAAAAAGCACAATTAATTATTAAACAATTAAATTTAATATATTTGTTTAGTAATATTAAATTGTTTGAAAATTTATAATGTATAGCAAGGCAAAAGCTTTTTCATGTTCCTTTCAATTAACCACTTTGCAACCGGGGGTTTAATCTGTAACTCGATTTGAAAGTATGAACAACTTGAAAGTTGTATTCGATCCGAATTTGAATTCTTACCATGTAACATTCTCGGATCGAGCGAAAAGTGCTGCAACTAAATGAAATAATTTTGGTAGTACTTTCGAGTCTATTTTTCAATAATGGCCGCATTTATTACGCACAATGTCAAAACAATGAAATTAAAAAAAAAGTAAATATTTCGGATACGCTTGCGCTTTGGATGGAAAAGGAAGACGAGCGATTGGAACGTACAATTCTGCGCGATAGTGTAGATTATATGCAGTTGACGGATGTAATGTAAGTAACAATTTATTAAATATGTTGTATGTAACTAAATATTTTTATTTGTATGTAACTGGGGATACTTTCCCATAAAGTTAAGCTTAATTTCAAATTGGCTTTGGCTCGTATTAATATTTTGCGCAGCATTTTCCCTATTCAAAAAGACTTGTAATCATTTTTATTTATTAATATATATAATATATAAATTTAACAAATATTTACATTTTCAGCATTTGGTATCGATGTTTTAATTAATGTAAATATTTTTATATATCATCCATTAGCTCAAAATCAAACGAGTATAAATGCTGACTTTCGAGCGATTTTGACATCTACATTCGAATTATGTAGTAATGCAAATCCGAAAGTAGAGTACGAGTATCCGATAATCGGATACGGCAAACCGGAAGTGGCAAATGTATTTACGATTTCGAGTTAGTTGCTACGAAAAATCCGTATTCGTAATATTTAACTTTCAAATCAAGTTACATAGTAACCACATGGTTCAACGATCTTCCCACGTCGATTCTTTGTGAGTCAAACTTATTATCGACGGAATATCTAATGATATATAATTTGAATCTTAATGTCCCTCTTCAATTTAGGTTAATTGATAATGAGTTTTTTGTTGTAATAATCCAGTAGTCGTATTATCTACGGCTGATTTTGATTTCCTTGACAACTTAAATGCTTCTTAATTATAATAGTATATATCTAAACAATAGAAAGATGTTGGTCGGCCAAAATACGAAGACCATTTTCAAAAGATAAAGATTGAAAAGCAAAATCCAAAATTATAACAAAGCACAGTATTGAAATGTTGAAATAAGAAAATGTTGGGGTAAAGGTTAGCTGGAGACCATACTGTGAAATGCGTATAGGAGCCAGCTGTGGCCCAAATTTAATTTTTGTGATTTTGAAACATAAGAAAGTCTTCCAAGCAGTAAATATTCAAAAACTCGATTTAATAAAATAATGGATTGGTATCTTTCTGTGTTCAGAACACGTTAAATAACATATCAGGAGTTATTCTTTTCGAAAAATCTCATGATTGAATCATTTTCCAAAAAAGGAAAAACATTTTCCAAATACAACAAAGAAACATATGAAAAATTAAAATTTTAAACAACAGTGTCCTAAAACATAAAACTTATAATACCTGGTGAATCCCCTCACTATTTACTCACAATATTTCTTTTCATCATTGCACAAACATAAGCAAATTAAATACTTGTACTAGTTCAGCTTTCATAGATACATTGTAAATCTTTTCTTTTCTACATGATTTCTTCTTAACGTAACGAAATTTGTTAAGATAACACAATTTTTACGACTTCCGCTAATTGTTCCTTTTGTATCTTTATATACATCTTTTCAATGTAATTCGTACTATGAGAATAAAATGGGTTGCTGTTCAAATGAGACTCTTTAATTCTCTCATCTCCTAATTTTATTAGCCTGAGAATTCTAAAATAATTTCCCAAACGAAAAAAAAAGAATAACCCCACAGTTTTAAGAATTTATCTCTTTAACACCCAACGAAAAAGGCAGTCGAGAATATGCTTATGAAAATGTTTATGACATTTATGAACAACATAATTAATTTTATTAACTTTTAAACCTTCGAAACCATTCAAGTAATTACCACAAATTGTGTGTAATTGTTATCGTTATTACTCATTATAGTTTTTACGATAGTTGTCAAAAGATATATAATTCTGATAGCGATCCTAAGGGTTGTAGTTTTATATTTAGAGGAAAAATAGTTTTATTTCCAATTTAGAGGAATGTTCCATACTGGGAATTGAAAGTGAACCGAGTTTAAATTGTCACTTCTTTTTAAGTTTTCTCAAGGCTGTAGTGGCGGGGAAATCTAAATGAATTGCGGAAGAAGAAATTAAGATACGCTGCACACTTTATTACGTAATTACATAAATTTGGAAAATCTACTTTGTCATATTATATTTTTAATCATTTCACTAATAGTAAAATTCCGATAAAAAATAGTAAAAGTATAATTCCGATATTTCGGACACCTGAAAATCCGGACAACGAGACGAATAGGACGCTTAATTTGTTGCCATTATTTACTCCATTTATCATTTTTCCTACCTCTTTTGCTTTTGTAATAAAAATTAATTATCGTAAAAGTTTTTGTCTGATATTGAATCAAGTTTAGAAAATCTCATAGATGTTTTAAAAACTTTTACATTAAAAAACGTGGCCTTTTTGATTTGAAATGCTTTGGATAAAGTTGGTGCAAATATTCTTAAAAAGTCCTTTAATAAAATCCTTTATGAAGACGAATGGGACACAGATGATGAAGTTCTTCTACCAAGACTGACTAGCGATTATGCCGAAGTAATTGATATACTGGTTGATTTAGCACCGGACATTTTAATTCTACTGAGGTAAATGATTGGTTGAATGATCTCAATGATGATGAAACTGAAGAAGATGAATCATTTATGGAAGAATATTGTGATAATATTTCAAAAACACTGTATTCTCAAGCCATATCGGCTTTTAATACCCGTATAAAATATTGCAAAGTGCATGTACTTCCTACAGGGGACATTTTAAAACTAAAAAGCCTTCGAACTAACGAGATTATACTGTATACATATATATACAAAAGACCACTTTAATTTTTCTCTTGTTTCGAAAATTCGGACATTTTTATATTTCGATATTATACTGTAATAATAACATAAAAATAAACATGTAATGAAATTTACGAGTATTATTATTTAAAGTATTCCTCCGATTTAGCTGAAGGTCTGCTGATAACTTAGTTTTTAGCTTAACCGCCCAACAACCAAATTAAGAGCAAACTAAAAATAGTTCAGCATTAATCAAATCAAACACACATTTTAATAGAAAACGAAATAGAATTAAAATAGAATATTAAAAAATATTTAATAGAAATTAAAAAAAAAATTTAATTTGCAATGACTTTTTAAATTTTTTATTTTAGCGAAATTTAAGCTCAGTTTATACCGCGACTACAATCTCGAGGAGAGACCGACTAACATACAGACAGACCAAACTTAATCAACTTCATTTCTTACATGGATCCACAATATTTACACTTTAAAATGTTACAAAGGAATATAGTGGAATTTACCAACCCCATATTGAACCTCTATATGGGTGGTCTCAAGTAGAAAGACTGGTTTAAGTTGAATATAAATACATATATACAATAAGCTCTTTTATCCTTTTGTTGGGAGAAGGATATAAAAACTATCTGAACATGTTGCTTCATCCCTTTAAAGGAAAAATGATATAAGACGTATTATTATGCTATTCGGTGAATTTGCGATCAGTTTGTAGATGACAAGTGAACTTAAATACGTCTCACAAGCAGCAAAAATTAAAATGGATTTCCATATTTTTTTAATGCCAGCTGAGTTAAGCTTTTCGACTTTAATCCGGCATTTCATGATTATTTTTAATATGATATTATGATATATGCAACATAATAATATACAGCACATTCCGTCACTACAAGTTGTGAATAAATTATTTTAAAACATTTTCGGATTTTCAAAATTAGTGGGTGACTTACTACGAGCTAATGAAACCCTCTTCGCATTCAAAAGGAATCCATCTAAAATTCATCATTCAAATATTATCGCTTCACATTTAACCAACAAATGCGTCGACATGTCTAGCTAAATCTCGAGACCATATTATAATACAGTGTGTAAATAGCGCCATTAAGTATGTATATCCATTAGCATTTACACCGAATAAATGGAAACATAAAATAAGTAGGTCGAAAGACTACGAACCACCCAGGCAGTAAATAACGTTTCGACTTTATTTCATACGAATATATAACAATTAAATTATGTTAATCGAAAAGCCAAAACATCTCAACACCGACATCAGCGTCAACATTAAGTTGAACACCATTAAAACTTGTCTATTATTTCTTACAAGAAACTTTAACGTAAAATTAAAATGAAAACACATCGTAAAAATTGATTGATTGCCGGCTCGAAAAGTAAAAGATTCTAACTTTTTCTAATTTGAAGCGATTTCATATAAAGCAGCCAACCACGCTGACTGGTTGGCGAGTATCTTGTCTGCGGGGACGGGTACCAAATACGTTTTAGGATACAAATGTGATTTGAATTATACACAATAGAGTAATAAAATATAACAAAACACACGTGCATGTGTGCATGTGTGCATGTGTATGCGAGTGGGGATGTGTGTATATGCATATGAGTGTGTAAGTGGTTACATACTTATAAATGAAATGAATAAAAACGTGCCATGCGATACGATCGAATTTAAATTGAATTTGAAATTGATGTTATTTTTTTTTTTTTATTAAAAGATGTTTTATTGGTTGTTTAAACGCATTTAAATATACGAAAAAGAGTTTTTTTTTTAAATTTTTTTGTTATACAACTAATGAAACAGAAAAAAACGAAAAGGGGGAAATTCGGAGTTGGAAGAGTCAACTAAGAAGTACCAAGCTTCTATAAATTGGCCACTTTAAGTCAGTTGCTATTAACGTGCAACTAAATATCGTTATGAATATTTAGTTAAATGCTAAATAATTTCGCATAAATTTCCACTCGTAATAATTGTACTCGTAGAATGCTTTTTATAAAGCTTTTCTTGGTTTTTTAGTCCCTCTTAAGTACCTTTTTCATATATTTACCTCTACTACAAAATTCCAATTCTTTCACACTACACTTTATGGAAATTTTTATGTCAAACAACCGAAATGTTTTGCCCCTAAGCAAAATTTCCCCTCAAAAATTCCCATCCGGTAAACAAAAATTTGAATTTTTGTTTTAATTTTTCAAAATTATTTATTTTATAAATTTTATTTGGAAATATTTTTAAAAATTAGATGTGTAGGGGAATATATTGTACTCATGGCATAGACTTTGAAGGAGTTACGAGAAATTGCTAGGTGAAGCAGAGAAGATAGACTAGCGAACTAGGCGTTGTATGGATTTTATTTGACATGTTTTAATCAATTGTTTTTACTTCGCCGATGAATTATTTCTACAGAAGGGTTGACGAAGGGGCGATGTGGCCAGATGCATTTTAATATATTTGCAAGGCTATTGTTTGCTGGCCAAAAGTGGCTATGCCTTTGAATAGTGGGATAATTTTGAGACAGATCAGAGCAGTGGAGATTTACACCGCCACAAAAATGCTAGAAAATACAGAGGACAGACGGACAGACAAAATTCAATGGACTTTCCTTCTTAAATGGGTATAAAATATGAATGAAATTAGAAATTACCATTCCCTTATCAAAGATATACATATATGTATACCCTTCCACCCTTTATAGTGAGGAAGAGAATTACCATTGCAGTTACTAACATTTTTATTTAAATATATTAGGATTTGATTTGATCAATTTTTTTGTTAATTTAGCTAATTCTATTAATTAAAAGTAATAAATATTTAAAATGGTTGCAATTAGGACTACAAGACAAAATAATTTTTTTAGAATTTCGACGAATTTTAGATGAAGATTTCTGCACAAAAATATTTTCATTTATTGCTTCTTCATAGACTGAAATTGCCGTTTCGTGCCATCTTTCCTACGAAGTGAAAAAATATTTCTAAATGCAGACATGCAAAGACAGATATTATAGAAAAATTTTGTTACTCTCATCGGTGTTTTGTCGAGCTATTTATGTGAATAAGTTTATGCTTATGAAATATATCTGAAGCGGGAAAAATATTTCGAATTCCTGTGTACCCGCCTCGGGGAGCACGAAAATAATGTTTATAATTAAGTAAGAGCTCCCTACCGCTGGTTCCACGTGTAATACATGAGCTCATGTGATCTAGTCCTTCTTGCAGTTGATTGTCTTCTGCACGCGAGACAACCAATTGTAAGGCCAATCATACCCTGGAATACCATACATTTACATTAATATGAAATCCTTATAGTGCTCTTCAAGTTAAAACTCATTATTCATTCTAGAGTCAATGGCAGATATATAATTTTCGTAAAGCAGGAAGTTTTAAAGGACTACAAATAATGTAGTTCATTCTATGGAGAAAAAGAGAGTTTATCCGCACCGCTAGCACAGAATTGATCTATTTAACGATATCGAAGTATATGAAGCTACTTTGTAAACGCTTTAATATCTCTCTGATATCGCATGGAAGTCAATTCCACTACATGACTATTAATGTGGTTCAGCAACACCCTTAAGATTACTTGTAATGAAAAATATATCGGTCTAGCTAACGTGAAAGGATTCCAAAGCCGTTTGTTTGCCCCACAAGAAACTCTGTAAACATTACGCTAATCCCGGCCAATAAAAAAGAAGGGGAAAATCGAAGGCATTCCAAGTAATTGAAATGGTTTAAAAACATCATTTCCTATAGGAATTCTCTTAGCCGTAATTAGTTTACATACGGGTCAATAGATAAAGAGAAACCTACCGCGGAGTCAACCTATAGAGCCGTCTTCCCTTCGAATTACTCTTACTTTGACGATGAATCTCCAAAATATCATCTTCAGCAACATATACTGCAATCTTATATCTTATTTGTTGTATTTTCCAACACTTTTTCTGTAGGGTGCATGCAATTGAAAGTCACATCTGCAAAGACACTTTTCATTATATCCAATGAAAACGTTAAAATGATTTTTACCAAAGAAGTACATATGGAAGTGGTGCATGGCCATCTCGTACAACAAATGCGGCGAATGGTACGGAATACAATCTCTACAAGAAAACATTGTTTAACTTTACGTATGCATACGTCTATCTAAATACATACTCGTACATACAAACACGCCCATGCACACGGATGCAACTGCGGTTTTTTTTAAAGAAATTTATCGACACCTTTCCGTCAAGTTTTAATTAGGTGCTTAATGGAACATATAAAAAACAACATTCAAATATTGTCTTCATTTCTGGACTGTAATCAAAATGCTTTCACAATTTAAAAAACTGAGTTGGTAAAAACAAGTAGAATCTGTGAAGAATCTTATACACCCTTCACCAAGAATGTGTACCAAAGATATTTTTCCACTCTACACTTATACTACACTAAAGAAAATTTTAATTTTGCAATTTTGCCTATAAATGATCAAAATAGTTGTTTGGCTATATATCTTTTATATATTACACGATTTTTGTGGTTATGAGGAAATTTAAGCTCAATTTACACCACTACAAAAATGGTTGAAAATGCCGAGGACAGACGGACAAAGCTTAATCACCCTTTATAGGATCGCAAACTTATATTGTAGAAATTACCTTCCGCTTATCAAACCTTCCATCCTTTATGGAGGAGAAGGGTATAAAAGCAAAAGTGAGAAGCAAAAATATTGCACTATTTGGGTTCGAGTAATGCCCCTCAATTTCGGTGCGATAAGAAACAATTTAAATCTATTTTAAAGTGTGATGCAGCAGTATTTTCACGTCGATGAGATCCGAACTGTAAAAGATAGATGTATTAAAATCATGATTTTCGATCGGTTTTAATAAAAACTACATTATTTTCAAGAATTACTGACAAATGCTAAAGCTTTAAATAATTTTATATTAACATTGTTGCATCTTTTGAATTAAAGCTTCTCACATAGGCGAGGAGAAACTGCGTTTTTGGTAGCATGCCGCAATAAGAAACATGTTATATATTACATGTTAATCTATTACAATATTTAAATAATTTGCTCTTAATTTCCAATCAATAGTATTTACAAATTCATATCTGTCTAATATCAGCTATATTGGTTTATCAGCAATACAGCAAATTCGCCTCCGTAAGCGAATGAATAATGCCCGGCGTACTTAAGCAGGAATCGCGGGTTCGATTCCTGCCTAGACCCTGAATGTTTTCCTGCGGTCAAGCCGAAAGCTTTGCAGGTTAAGTTAGCTTAAAAAAAACTTTTTCATAATATCTGTAGCATTTATAATGAGCTGCTTCCTGTGCTTATCTTTCAACCGACTAACGCAGCTAAGCTTAAAGTTTATATTACGAATTGTTATTATTCAACTAATATTTTATTTAATTTATTAACAGCTTAACGTTTTGCAGTTAAATAATAATTTATAGCCTGTGATTTATAAATTTAAAGGCATTTCATAGCATGCTTTACACCTGAAATAATTAATTGCATTAGTTTTAATGTTTCTCCGCCAAATTTGTTACCAAATTACCAGTATTACCAGCATAAAAAAAATGCAAATTTCAATTGTTCTTTTATTTGCTTGGAATAGAGAAATTAAGTTTAATTTTGTTCGTTAGCAGAGACGGAGACGGCGGCCAGTGATGCCTGCTTTGTATCCCCCCACTCCCGTTTACATATGATAGTATATACACATGTAAAAAAGTACTACGCCATAAATAATGAATGAATATCGTATAATTTATACGCTGCCTCCATAATCACATTTATATTTTGTATGTGGTGAAAAAAAATCGTATTTTGTTTCGAAAAGCAAATTTCATTATACATCACTCTGTTGCGTTCTGTCGTTGTTGTCAGTGTGTCTGTGCATGTGTTTGAAGCTGGAAAAATTTTGGTCGCAAAATAACGATTACCGTTACCTAAGAATATCCTTTTTCAATTCCCTTCTTTAACTCTCTGCCATTTATTTTACAATGCCCCATTTACTTTGATTTAGACCCCAAAAAGTTTCGCATTAATCATAAAACAAAGTTCTCAATTTTCACAGCCTTAAATCAAAATATCCACGAAAATAAATTCACTTTTCTGAGAGAGAAATAAATCTACTCTAGAAAATCAGAAAAAGGAGTTGAACGCGATAAACATCTTAAAGATGAAAAGAATACAAATAAAATTTGTACGAGCTCCTGATTTTTAAACCGATAACACATGACATTAAAACAAACAGAAAATGAATAAAATAAGAAAAAAAAAATGAGCAGTCATGAGATCTACGTTTTTAAATGGTACAGGTATCATTGTTAGTGGTGCACTCTTAGACCCATCAGCAAACCGGCCAGCTTTATGTGCATCTCTGCGGGCTGGCAAGCACACACGCACAGCACAACATTTGACCACCCTTGGCTGTACATTTAAGAGCCGCCGTGCTTTGCTTCGTCTGGCTGAGTGTGTCATAAGATTAATAGTGTGAACAAAAGTTGATATTAAGAAATTCTTATTTAAATATTAAACATGAACATGAGTGATAATCACAGGTTGTGTTTTAATCTTTTTTCCTCTTTTTTCCGGCATGCACACACCCCCACACACACGGGCACACACACATACACACCACACGATTATCAGTGAAATCATCATTACTATTTGTGTCATCGTTATCAGCGATCTTAAAAATATAGTTCTCTCAACTATCTCGTATCGTGTAATTTAATTAAATTGATGGGAAAATGTTAAGTTAATTCGCCAACCATGTAAATCGTTTATCAAGATCATCGTCATTATTATTTCGGAGTGTCTTACACTGATTTAGGAGGTCACACCGATTAGTCATAATCAAAGCATGACGGTACTAAAAACAAATTCGGGGAAGGTAGAATTAAATTAGATAAGTTCTACTTCAGTTTCCACTTTTATTAATTTAAAAAAAAAAAATTATAAATTTATTATCATATATATTATCTAGAAAAAGTTTCGAAACTAACGACTTGTCATACGTTTTAGAGGTCATATGATGATGCCAACAGTTATAATTATCCTTCGGAACTAATACATGTTTAAGCGGAACGGCAGTCACTATAAAGTACCTCTGTAAATTGAAACAATTCATCAAGTGAATGTAGTTCTGTAGAAGTCCGCATGATCCTTCAACTCATTCGAGTTCAAAAGTTTCGATTGAAAAATTAAACAAAACCAATATGTCATTCTTTGCTCCTGGGCATACAGGATTAGTCTACCTAACGTCGCTTGCTGGATCTACTTCGTATGAATGGCCATTGAATTGCTAGTGCAATAGAGCCTTGGTTTGGTTGGTTGTTTTGCAAGTGGCACAATCTCGTTGGAACCATGTATTGTTCAGGTCTATTTCCTCAATTTCTGCTCACAAGAAGTCTGCTAGCATTTTATCCATCCACGATAACTAGTCGGCCGCCCTTATTTTGGAAGAAGTACAGTGCGATGACGCCGTCGGCCTATTAAATGCATAGTCACTCTTGGTGTATGAATCCACCTTTCAGCAACCACTAGCGATCATTTTCTCATTTGCCCAAAGGCGGCAGTTCAGCTTCTTAACGAATGCACTAATGTGAAAGTATGCTGCATCCCAGAAGATGTTCAATTGTTGGCCACGACCAGCGAAAAAGAGCATAGCCTTCCGCAAAATGCATTTAGCGAGCATACACAGGTGTTTTCATCTTTTTCACAGACATGCAATACACAATTCTCCCGGTTGGTCATTCATTTGCACAAATATGCACGAATCTCATTTTGATTGGAACGCTCAATTTCGTAAAAGGCTCCAACAATTTTGACTCACTGCCAAATTGGGGACCTCTCCATTCTTGAATATGTCAAATTCAAATAAAGAAATGTTAAATTAAGTAGAGAAGCAAAATTTGACGTTAAGGTTACGACTCACTCACTTTTTATAGTCCAAATCGCCCAAAGAATTAATATTCAGAAGAATAATAAAAATGCATTGAAAGTGACTATACGGTATATCAGCAACGCCATGTTTAATCGTTAAAATAGGAAGGTATGGCGCTTAACTACAAACTCTTACTGCACAATGACATGTTCCGTGATTGGCTTACGTAGTACCAGTAGTCATTTCATCCGCAATAGGGTTACAGGGTGGTTCGTTGTCTTCGGAAATGGCAAACATGGTTACCATGGAATGATAAACATGTTATTCGCATTGCTGATACAGAGAACTATCATGTCCAACTGTCCGTATGATCATTGTACTATTATTCATCAGCCTAACAGAGTACCCCACATAAAATTTAATATGTGTACGCGATTATTCGTTCGTTATATGCAGAGATAAACGTTTAGATAATTAGCAATATAATAATTAATTAAATATTTTTTTTTTACATATATTCCTTTATTTACGAAAAAATAATAAAATTATTGTAAGCTTGTGGAAATTTTTACAGTGTTTTAAAAAATATAAAAAATAGATGAACAATCAATCATTTAAAACAAATTCTTTGGGTTCGCCTTTAGCAGCCTATTTTTAGTAAATTAATTTTTTCTCTATATTATTATAATTATTAAAAATTATTTATTTTATTGTATTATATTGTGCAATGAAAACAAAAAAAAAATAACTATTTTCCAAGATATCACCCTTTTAGACTCGAAACAGCTGGCTGATTGGCCTTTGCCGGGCCCTGTTCAATTATTTTTCTATGCTTTTATTTATTGATGAGTAGAATAAATAAAAAAATAAAGTAATAAAAATTATAGTTGATCTATAAATTGATCAGCAATGATCTATAAATTTACTTAAAATTTATAGATCAGCAGTTTACTTAATATCATATTGAAGCCGAATATCAGAACTTAAGACTAAAAAGTTCTCAAACTTAATCTGGCACTTTGAAAGTTCCCTTTAGAAGACATATATAACATTTTCATCATTTAGATCAGTCCCTCGTCACTGATAATAGCCGTTCTTCATTAGGCAGAATGTATTGCCTGCATTTATTATGCCACCAAATAGTGTACGTGAGGAATCTTTTAATACTTTTGCTGCGGAATATCTTCGACTACATTAATCATATCAAACAACTAATCTTAAGCTTAAGACAAAAGCAAGCAAAAAATTAAAATAACAATAACAACAAGCAGGTCAAAATAAATGTATATCATCACTATCTAGGAATTTAAATCAGTAGCAGTTAAGAAACCCACAAATAGGCATGTGCAAGAGCAACACAAGCAACCAAAAGCAAATGATGGCGACAAACCACATGCAAACAACCATAATTTCTGCAGCAAATATGTTAACAACAGCAACAGTGCAGTTTTTGTAAAATACAACAACATTTACAACAAGATAACAACTGACAAAACTAATTTGTTTAAATATAAAATAACACACAGAATAGGACAGACAGCAATAAAAAATTACAATTAACAAATAAATATGCGGGAAAAAATTTTAAAGTCAATACTTTTGGCTTGTTGGCCGGTGTTGCCAATTTTGCGCACCGTGAACCAATCCAGAACGGATGAGTGTTTTACAAAGAGAAAACTGCACTTCCACAAGACAAGTATTTTATTCGAAGGATTAAATGTATAAAATAATATGGGGAAAAATTAAAATGATGTGGGGAATCCCTTTGCAATAACAAAATTCCAAATTTTTATAGAATTATTTAAAACTGATTGAGTTCTGCATCTGAAATAATTACCATATTTTTCTTTCTTTGCAAGTCCTTTCAATACTCATTTACACAGTGGGCACGTGCCTTAATTTGTTGTATTTATTGGCAAAAGAACAATTAAATTTGAAAACAATATTCGGAGTGAACCCACTGATTTTACAGGCATACTGAAAAATATGAAAGTAGACAAAGAGCAACAAGCACGGACTCCACTTGCAATTGTACACAGATTGTCTTAAGGGAAAGTATCTTGGTTACTCTTCACTATGGCCACACTTGGAAAGAAATTATATATGTTATGTAGAGCTTTTTATGCTCACATGTTGTACGGTCATGGAAAACCTGGCACGGAATTCCTTCAATATTATCAGGATATTATCACCAATATCTCAGCTCCGGCATTATAACAACAATTAATCCAATCGGATTATCCAATGGTAAAAAATAATAGAAAATTATGTCTTGGGCACACCTTTGAAATAAAAAAATTGGTCCATCATTGGTTGTACAAACCAAGAAAAAAACTCCGTGCAGAACGGATGAGTGTCTTACAAAGAGAAAACGGCGGTGAGACATGTAAAAAACAATAATATCGAAAAAAATTAAAATTATTTACGAAAATCCTTTGCAATAAAAAACTTTGATCAGGCTGTCTGATATCTCACGAAATTTCTTTCGATACGAAAGTTTACTCCTTCACGTATGCGACGAATTTCGCATTGCATCAGAGAATCTTTAGTTTTTAAATGGAACTTAGAGGAACGCCCAGCATACACAGTTTGCCAGATGTCGGTTAAGAGCACTGAAGAATACAAAGACAGGCCACATTGAACAAGCCATTCTGAATATTTCAGAGGTATTGGAAAAGGCGTAAACCTTGCAGGCAACATAAAATAAAATCGTTGGCATTTGCTAGAAGCTCAACTTATTACAGAAATATACTACAACAACATAACTACAATATATAGACTCCAAATATAGTACAATTCGGGGAAGACAGAAAATCAAAAATGTGCCGCCAAAATAGCGCTATAAAACAGTTTTAGTTGGAATATGTCATTGCGAAATTTTAGGAACAGTTTAAGTTAATTTTTTCGGCCTATACCAAAATATTGCCATTTCTTAGGGCTGGTAATGGTTCCGATTATCCTTCAGGGTTATGCGAATGCATCTCACACACGGTTTTTATTCGAATGTAAATTGTGATTAAGGTAAACAAATATCGAACTAATTCCATAACTACTTCCACATCTACTTTAATTTGTAGGCAAAGCAATTGCTGCTTCTTAAGCCCCCATCCTTAAGCCATTTGCTTTTGTGTAATTCATGTTAGGAGAGCTTTGATTTTTAGGGCGAAATCGAATAGTTAAGCTGAAATTTCCCCAAGAAAAAAAAAAAAAAAAAAATCCCACTTGGCCTTAATTTGAAAACAGAAATATGAAAGTTGACATCACTTAGAAGCACACTCATCTTTCAACTTACACATGACAACATCGTTTCAGTGACTCCAGTGCGTTGTCACCTATAATAATAAAACATTGTGTTGTACAAGTTTGCATGCGGATGAATGGACAAACGCTTTAAACTTTATATGTACATGCGTCGAATGTTAACATGACACATTATGCCATGTATCTCGGAATACTTTTAGCAAGTTCGTACACATTCGTATATTACAAATGCTTGCAAGTCATGGACTTGCTGAAAGCTTCTATGACCATTAACTAGTGGCAGGCATTCCGCAAAATCAACAGAGAGTGTGTATCCTTATTTGCCCACTTCAATGCTTTCCAAGTGTTTGTAGACAAATTAAATGAAAAATGTTTAAACAGCATTAGATGTGGTTCCTCTGTGAGAAGAGCAGCCTACGAGAGAGCAAATATTTACACGACGAAATGTATGAATGTGATTTGGGCTATAAGTTTGTTAATTATACACTCTCAGTTAGAATTGAGTGCAGGAATATAAAAACAATTTAAGATTTTTTGGAATTGATAAGGTCATATGATGTATTGTTATTGTAGCACCATAATGCTGCCATCATTTTTCTATGTCCGGAAGACGTAAACTTTTGCATTTGTTTCTTTGTGATAAATTTGCAACATTATGATCCTCTTCTTTGTTTCTTATACAAATTGTAATTTAAAATTTGAATAAAATTTCTTAGGAAATGTTTTATTTAATATGAGCACAAGGAACCATGTTGGATGATCGTGCATGATGGCGTTAAAAAAGTTTGTTGCCAAGAAACACTTTCTGCATTTTAATAGATAAGAGTTGATCACGCACCATAGAATGCTTCACTGATTCCACAGACTTAGGTGGGCCGTGGAAAAGTGAGCGGTTTTCATGCACCTGGTGTTGGATGAGTGTCACGTTACATTGTTAAAAAATAACTATTGCACGTATACTCGCATGGAAGCCGAACTTTAATATTTTGAAAAAGAAGGCTTAAAAAGAAAAATATCTTCTTTTAAGCAGAAGAGTAGTAAATATTTAAATTGTTCTTTTATTTTTTCATGAATGGTGAAACATAATTACTTCCATTATTGCATCATAATTGTATTCTTAGAGATTCTAAAAAAATCTAGTACCAAGCTCTGGTACTAGAAAAAAAATTCGCAGAGTCATTGATTATGCGAACTATCTTAAGAGTCTAGCAGTGGTTTATTCACTTATCAGATGCAATAATTACAAAACATTACTTTCAACATGAAATCGAATGTTGAAAAATCTTTTCCTGAATACTGTAACTAAACCAAAACTTTGCTCTTCCCAGCTCAATTAGAAAAACTTTAAAAATTTAAATCTCCTCGATATCCACGACACTATTACATTCAACATCATTCAATGTCATATTGCCTTCCCTACATATTAATTTTCCACAATTATAGCTCACAGTGGGTCTGAAGAGCTTTAACTGGGCCATTCGTTATATTTTCAATAACCCTTAAATTTGTCCTTTATATTACGCTAATAGTGCCAGAAGTGATTAACCAATATTTTAGATCGATTATTTCGGAGTAGCATGTAGCAGATATGCGCATGGAACCACATGCTAAAGCATATCATCCGGTAAGCTTTACGCAATTGCCAATTAAAGCTAAGTAAAAGTTGCAGCAAGAACAAAACCATTTTTAATACACTCATTTTAGCATTGACCGATGTCAAAGGAAAGAAGAAAGAGAAAACAAATGTAAAACAAATTGCAAATACAGTTTTAAGATAAAAGTACTCTTCAAATTTATTAAAAATGTGAATTACAAAAAGGTTTCGGCTTTATAGTTTCTGCCGAAAAAACTTTGCTCACATAGAATCGTACTGGAAATAAATAGTATACAAAATCACTGAAAGTCATCTTTTTCTTATTTTTTTATTTTTATTTAATATCAATCTATTATTTATAAATCTAATACTTTTATTTTCAGAAGGCGACTAAAAATTTATATTTTAATTGTCATAATTTCTTCAAACTGAAAATTATCAGCCAACTTAAATCGGAGCAGGTTATCTGCATCATTTGGAAATATTCCCACTAGAAACAAATATAATTGATGCTCTCCCAAAATAACAAAATGTTGAAGAGAACCAAACAAAAGGAATCACCAAAAATGAGATGAAAACAAAATATTTTATTGCCGCAATTAATTATCACATTTAAATCACAAAATAAAGTCGAGAAGAGGGGTTAAACAAATGCCACACACAAATACGAAAACCTTTACGAAGACGAGAAAAACAATGTGATACGTAATAAGGAAAGAGATCGTTCAAGTTGGAGATGCTAGAAACCATCCCATAATAACATTTCAGTTTAAATACTTTCAATTATTATTTCATTGAAATTTATTTATGATGAAATTTACGATATAACTTTTACTTATGGATGTGGAGGCAGAATCTCTAGATGCTTTCCATTTGATTACCTTTTATTTCATATTTCTCTAAGCTTATCGGTATTCTATAGCCACTTACTTCAGCGAAATACAATAACTGAAGGCGAAATTTTGTACATTTCCGTATGACTGGTCGCAATAGAATTCCCTAATGAGTTCGAATCACTAAATGCTCCTTTACTGATCAATGTAGACTGTGATCTGAAAACCTTTTCACCTATATTGATCGATAAAAGCGAGCGAAATGCTCATTGTATTCAATTAAAGTGATCTCAGCCCTTAGCCAGTGATTAACGAGAAGTTATTTAAACAAATGAGAGAGTAAAAGAAAACACGTAACTGGTAGCAGCAAAAATAAAACTGATCAGCATCATCATGGTAATAACGATTAAAACGGAAAATAACACACGTAATAAAAAAAAAAACGTAAAATATTGTCATACTTCAAAGACAAAAGAACCATCCAGTACAGCAAACCTTAATGCATTGTGGATCCTTCTGCTCCGAAAAGAGCATGAAAGTAAACAGAGAAATCAAAAAACAAAAGAGACACCGAAGATTTAATTTGATCGCAGCCAATTAAATGCTGTGAGAACTCTTATAACTCTCTTTGCAATATTGTCTTAAACAGATGTACAGATCGTGCATTGGCTGATTGGACCTCGTTAACTTGTTAAAACAAAACAAAAATAACTTACACAAGCAAACCAAAACAAACCGCCTTCAAGTGCTACCGCTCTATGTGTATATGTGTGGCTTTATTGGCTTAAAGTAGCTGTTGATTTGATGTGTGTACTGAAAACGTTGTCAACACGTTTTGCTTGACCAGCAATCTAAAACGTATCTAGAGCGCCAAGTGAGAAGAGAATCTGACTGCACAAAGAGTTTTAAGCGGGGTCTACAAGCCAAGTTAAAATCAGTAGGCAATGTGTAAGCTATGGACACAGTTGATGTAAGTGTAACATTAATAAGATTTAAAATCATAACGCAATTTGACTTTAATCCAAACGGTACAATAAGAAAACCCTAAACGGAGAGTGATGTTTTAAAAGGAATTCAAATCAATTTCGCATTTAAATCAGAAAGTATTTGTTTGCCAGAACTTAAAAAAAAAAAAATTAAATGTAATAAAAAGACTTTATAGTATTTAGAAAAGTGAACAAAGTGATGAATGATTTAAAAATGGGTTATAAACAATCCCTTTTTCAACGCATACAACATATTGAAATGTCATCAGCACAGCCTAAAACAACTGCAGAGGCCAAAGATTTGAGTAATACCCAAATCACTGATTTCAGCATACAAAGAATATTGGGAAATAAGCCAGATTTAGCAAATACAAAAGCTGCTAACGCAGATACACCACCTACCAGCCCAAAACTATATGCTCCAGTAGCCACTAAGCCCAATGTTGTAACCAGCGGTATTTTGGATTTATCGAAAAACAAACAAGACGAAGGCTATAGACATCCTTTATTGGATTCGAGAAATGCTACAAATGAATTTCCTTTTAGCAATCCAACAAACGCAGCATTTCATCCAAACATTTTGGCTGCAGTTGCTGCAGCAAATGCGCAAAAGTTTTATGCACATTTTCTTCCACACATGTTTCCCGTCGGTATTTACAATAATGTAGCCAGTATCACTAGGCCTCCAATGTCATATCAAAAACGTTATTTTGCTCCGTATATCTTAAATTCTCAGCAGCCTCCCGCAGTAACACAGTCGCCTTTTGCTACACCAACACCCACATCAACAGCAATCTCTACGAACCATCTCGGCCATTTAACAAAATGTCAGTATACTTCGAGTAGTAAATTAACATGCTCGCGCACCGATTGCCTCGATTGCTTAGATCCCCATTACAAATCCTCATCATATCCCTACAAATCCCCCGCTTTGTCGCCTATACCATCAACAGTCAATACTTCGAGCTCTCATCATTGCAAAAGCCTTAAGGAGAAGGACTTAATTTTGAATTCTTCTAACATTTCGTTAACTTCCGTAACGAATATACATCTGACAGCTACGAAAGTATCAAGAGGTAGTGCTTTGGGCCCTGCATATGACAGACGTTCTAGTGCCGAGGAGATAAGCTATAAATGTCGTATATGTGACAAAGTTTTTGGCTGTTCTCAAACCTTACAGGTAAGTTATTGACACAAACCAAAATGAGAAAGAAAGACATTAGAATGTAACAAATAAGTTCTATATATAATAGAGGAAGTGATCTTATATGCAATGCTTGTAACTTTAAGTTCCGTTTTTCTGTTCCGTTTACTGACAATATATCAAAGCAATACAAATTAAATATTATTTAAAGACGAAAATTATTACTTACGTGAGTGTTACATAAATAAATATGAATTAACATTTGCTTGTAGGAATATATGCTTGCTTCTATGAATGTGTCAGCATTTGTTCTAACCGTCCAATCGACTTAGAGTTTTTTCCTTACTCGGTACCACATTCCATGTTCCACAATGCATCTTCCAATTTCAATAGTGATATGTCATAACGGACCGAGCCATTTTTACTTTCATTGATACCATCGGAACTTTCGACAGTATAAGTGCGAAATTCTTTTCCTTTTCCCATCTCAGTGTGACATAAAAGTTCATCTTACACTTGGTACCCACACCCAGAAGTTTTAATATTCATAATGACAATTTGAATTAAATTTCCTATTCCTTACACAATATGAAGTTTTATTACGGAACGTAAAAGCTGTTGGCTGTATAAATAACGGTGTCAAGAAATAAATAGAAAAATATATTTTTTCTATGGTCTGTAATGGCATTTAATTTATATCCACCGTAAAACTTTCAAAACAAAAAGGACAATATAAAAGATTCGGGCATGCTGTCAAATGTGTGGATAATTTGACATGTAATATAAAATTCAAATGTAGTGCCTATTTGGCGAGACGAAGCTTCGTTTTCGAATAGTACATAAAAAACAGATTTAAAAAAGGTCCTGCCCATCAAACATTTCAAAAGCATTCTTGACGCAATCTGTAGATAGTTCCGTTGAAAGATAAAATCAGTTCCCTCGCAAAGGCGATAAGCTGTGACGTTCGAAATTACAAAATGTGATATCTTTCCAGTATGTTGTTCTTCAGCAGTATTCTTTTCTCTATATGCATATGAAAGCTTAGAATTCCCAATTAGGTTACTCATTACTTAATAAGAACTTAACGACAGATTTAGCAGTATCACGGTAACGAGCGATGGTACGAGACACAAAAAAATTATTCACATTTAAATGCTGGAGTGCTCTAACGATAGCCACTTGTGGTTTTCCACAAGGGAATAACTTTTTCTCTGGAAAATTCTCACCAAAATGCTTTTGTACGCTTGTAAACAATATAATGAGCTGTCACTGGAATAAATTTCACAGCTGTTGGACGAGTGGTTTAGAAATGATATCAGTCTGAAGTTGGTTGCAGTTTCTCACCTCACCCTGCAGAGATGTGCTCAGAACGACTTTGGAAATATAAATAAGGCCAAGTCAATAAATTGACAAACATTCCACTTTAATTCGATGAAATAAGTAATTTGCTTATATTTACTAGTACAAAGATATGAGGAAATAGATCACTGCACTTTGTAGTTCCTAGTGGGGCGTCCAAATTTTAAGAAAAAATGGTTTGATAAATAAAAATGCCAATTTCAACAGATATCTTTCTTGACCTACAATAAAAATAAACAATTTTATTAGGGCAGTGCTTCGATGTTTGTAGCACCATGCATATGGAAACTAAAATGGTAGAAACTTCCAGGTTTCTGTAAATTTTTCTAACTACTTGAGGTGAACATTGACCCTTGGGATGTGCTTCTTTATCTTTCCTTTCTAACAGCTCACAGAATCGCCTCGTCGTAAAAACATTGCTTTTGATGCTGTAAAGTTATATAAATTGAGTATCCCTAAGCATTATCCTCTCTATCCTTAAACGTTTTGGCATCATTACCGCCGGCGAAAAGAAGAGCAGCAGTGAAATTTTTACATTATTGATAACTTAAAATCTTTATTACTCGAAAGAAAATTCAGAGGTTACGCAATTGTTCAGAGACTTTCACAAATAATATCTAAAAATAAGTTAAATGAAGACAAAAAGAAAAATAAATGTAAAAATATAAAACAATGTGGGTTGGAGAGTTTCATTATTATCTGTAGCAATGTGCTTCCTTTGTCGTCTTTCTTGTTTCTTTAGATTTTAAATTCATATAAAAATTGTTCATTCCAGGCACACGAAAAAACCCATAAATCTCCTCGTTATGAATGCACTGACTGCGGCAAAGGATTTTCGCAATTACGCAACTACAAATATCATCTTTCAGTGCACAGAGGTACTAAAGAATTCGCTGCCGAGTGTCCAGAATGCGGTAAAACCTTCAATGACAAGGGCTATCTCAGCAGTCATATGAAGATACATCGCAACAAAAAGGAGTACGAGTGTCCTTACTGCCCGAAATCATTTAACCAACGTGTTGCATTTAATATGCATGTACGAATACATACTGGAGTTAAGCCGCACAAGTGTTCCGAGTGCGGCAAAAGATTTTCAAGAAAAATGCTTTTAAAACAGCACATGCGAACACACAGCGGGGAGAAACCATACCAATGTTCTGTTTGTGGCAAGTCGTTCGCCGATCGTAGCAATATGACACTGCATCATCGTTTACATTCGGGTATTAAACCATTTAATTGTCCAATTTGTCCGAAAGCATTTACTAAGAAACATCATCTAAAAACACATTTAAATTATCATACTGGCTGTAAGCCGTACGTCTGTCCACATCCTAACTGCAATCAAGCGTTTACGCAATCTAGCAATATGCGTACACATGCCAAAAAATGTCAACACAGGCCGTTGCAAATGCCATATCCGCCGGTAGCACAGAAGTCGAATATAACATCAACCGTTACAAGCAATCATTCTTCAATACTCGCAGCAACAATAACATCTTCATCAATGGCACCACCACTGCCACAAACAGCACAAGCTTTCATGTTAAATCCCATTTCCCGTTTACCTTCATCATTAACTTCTGCTATTGGCAGCAATCATGGTACTTTAACAGCACTCTCATCCACCAGTAGCTGCAACAGTAATAGTGGTAACAACAACTGCATTCCTTTCATACCCTCAACCAATTTAGCGGCTGGAATTCGGATGTTATCCACAGTTACCTCAGCCGTACCCGTAACCAGCCTGTCTTCTCCATCATCAGTATTTCCGCCTGCTCAGCAGCCTTTGTTGTCAACATTGCGTCCGTTTTAAACATGCAGTCATCGTCTACTTATACTGCAGTCTCAAAGTCTTTACGCATTCAAAAGTGTAATTAGCGTTTTCTGCTTTTAGGTTTCAGCGCTTTAATATTTCTTTCTTCAACTTTTTTATTATTATTAAAACTGTGATACAATTATAGATTTTTATTTTTATACAACAAGATTTTGTATACGTAAGACATTTTTTATGATCAATAAATTATAACAAAGTTATTTTTTAAAAGCATAAAGCAGGCAAGTTTTCTTTAATTCCTTTGTCGTTTCCTTTGCTAAATTTAATGAGTGGCCAGTGGTGGCAACAATTAGTTCCTTGTGGCACTTTAAGCTATTATGCATTCGGCATTATTATTATTGCAATAGAAATAAGTGCGCATGACTACGAGTTATACAAATTCAATTAATTATTTCAAATTTAATCTTAATTACTCTGTAGAATGATTGAAATTGGCGAAGCAAACTGCTTCCAAACCCAACATGGGAAACTAAAGTTCCCCAAAAACCCTAATGATGAGCCGAATTAAAGCGACAAACGAAATGGAGGAATATAGTCCTGCTTAACGCATAACAAACATATTACGGATTTGAAATAAAATGGGAGGGCATTCCTGGGCGCGATTGAAATTGTCTTCATTATAAATCCAACATGGGAAACTAAAGTTCCCCAAAAAACCTAATGATGAGCCGAATTAAAGCTACAAACGATGCAAGATGCAAGCATATAGTCCTGCTTAACGCATAACAAACATATTACGGATTTGAAATAAACTGGGAGGACATTCCTGGACGCGATTGAAATTGGCTTCATTACAAATTGTCTTAAATCCAACATGGGAAACAAAAGTTCCCCGAAAAGCTAATGACGAGCTGAATTAAAGCGACAAACGAAATGCAGGAATATAGTCCTGCATAACGCATAACAAACATATTACGGATTTGAAATAAAATGGGAGGACATTCCTGGACGCGATTGAAATTGGCTTCATTACAAATCCAAGAAGGTAAGCAAAATTTCCCCAAAAAACCTAATGATGAGCTGAATTAAAGCGACAAACGAAATGCAGGAATATAGTCCTGCATAACGCATAACAAACATATTACGGATTTGAAATAAATTGGGAGGACATTCCTGGACGCGATTGAAATTGGCTTCATTATAAATCCAACAAGGTAAACAAAATTTCCCCAAAAAACCTAATGATGAGCCGAATTAAAGCGACAAACGAAATGGAGGAATATAGTCCTGCTTAACGCATAACAAACATATTACGGATTTGAAATAAAATGGGAGGGCATTCCTGGACGCGATTAAAATTGGCTTCATTACAAATTGTGAAGCAAACTGGTCTTAAATCCAACATGGGAAACAAAAGTTCCCCGAAAAGCAATTGACGAGCTGAATTAAAGCGACAAACGAAATGCAGGAATATAGTCCTGCATAACGCATAACAAACATATTACGGATTTGAAATAAAATGGGAGGACATTCCTGGACGCGATTGAAATTGGCTTCATTACAAATCCAACAAGGTAAACAAAATTTCCCCAAAAAACCTAATGATGAGCCGAATTAAAGCGACAAACGAAATGGAGGAATATAGTCCTGCTTAACGCATAACAAACATATTACGGATTTGAAATAAAATGGGAGGGCATTCCTGGACGCGATTAAAATTGGCTTCATTACAAATTGTGAAGCAAACTGGTCTTAAATCCAACATGGGAAACAAAAGTTCCCCGAAAAGCAATTGACGAGCTGAATTAAAGCGACAAACGAAATGCAGGAATATAGTCCTGCATAACGCATAACAAACATATTACGGATTTGAAATAAAATGGGAGGACATTCCTGGACGCGATTGAAATTGGCTTCATTATAAATCCAACAAGGTAAACAAAATTTCCCCAAAAAACCTAATGATGAGCCGAATTAAAGCGACAAACGAAATGGAGGAATATAGTCCTGCTTAACGCATAACAAACATATTACGGATTTGAAATAAAATGGGAGGGCATTCCTGGACGCGATTAAAATTGGCTTCATTACAAATTGTGAAGCAAACTGGTCTTAAATCCAACATGGGAAACAAAAGTTCCCCGAAAAGCAATTGACGAGCTGAATTAAAGCGACAAACGAAATGGAGGAATATAGTCCTGCTTAACGCATAACAAACATATTACGGATTTGAAATAAAATGGGAGGGCATTCCTGGGCGCGATTGAAATTGTCTTCATTATAAATCCAACATGGGAAACTAAAGTTCCCCAAAAAACCTAATGATGAGCCGAATTAAAGCTACAAACGATGCAAGATGCAAGCATATAGTCCTGCTTAACGCATAACAAACATATTACGGATTTGAAATAAACTGGGAGGACATTCCTGGACGCGATTGAAATTGGCTTCATTACAAATTGTCTTAAATCCAACATGGGAAACAAAAGTTCCCCGAAAAGCTAATGACGAGCTGAATTAAAGCGACAAACGAAATGCAGGAATATAGTCCTGCATAACGCATAACAAACATATTACGGATTTGAAATAAAATGGGAGGACATTCCTGGACGCGATTGAAATTGGCTTCATTACAAATCCAAGAAGGTAAGCAAAATTTCCCCAAAAAACCTAATGATGAGCTGAATTAAAGCGACAAACGAAATGCAGGAATATAGTCCTGCATAACGCATAACAAACATATTACGGATTTGAAATAAATTGGGAGGACATTCCTGGACGCGATTGAAATTGGCTTCATTATAAATCCAACAAGGTAAACAAAATTTCCCCAAAAAACCTAATGATGAGCCGAATTAAAGCGACAAACGAAATGGAGGAATATAGTCCTGCTTAACGCATAACAAACATATTACGGATTTGAAATAAAATGGGAGGGCATTCCTGGACGCGATTAAAATTGGCTTCATTACAAATTGTGAAGCAAACTGGTCTTAAATCCAACATGGGAAACAAAAGTTCCCCGAAAAGCAATTGACGAGCTGAATTAAAGCGACAAACGAAATGCAGGAATATAGTCCTGCATAACGCATAACAAACATATTACGGATTTGAAATAAAATGGGAGGACATTCCTGGACGCGATTGAAATTGGCTTCATTACAAATCCAACAAGGTAAACAAAATTTCCCCAAAAAACCTAATGATGAGCCGAATTAAAGCGACAAACGAAATGGAGGAATATAGTCCTGCTTAACGCATAACAAACATATTACGGATTTGAAATAAAATGGGAGGGCATTCCTGGACGCGATTAAAATTGGCTTCATTACAAATTGTGAAGCAAACTGGTCTTAAATCCAACATGGGAAACAAAAGTTCCCCGAAAAGCAATTGACGAGCTGAATTAAAGCGACAAACGAAATGCAGGAATATAGTCCTGCATAACGCATAACAAACATATTACGGATTTGAAATAAAATGGGAGGACATTCCTGGACGCGATTGAAATTGGCTTCATTATAAATCCAACAAGGTAAACAAAATTTCCCCAAAAAACCTAATGATGAGCCGAATTAAAGCGACAAACGAAATGGAGGAATATAGTCCTGCTTAACGCATAACAAACATATTACGGATTTGAAATAAAATGGGAGGGCATTCCTGGACGCGATTAAAATTGGCTTCATTACAAATTGTGAAGCAAACTGGTCTTAAATCCAACATGGGAAACAAAAGTTCCCCGAAAAGCAATTGACGAGCTGAATTAAAGCGACAAACGAAATGCAGGAATATAGTCCTGCATAACGCATAACAAACATATTACGGATTTGAAATAAAATGGGAGGACATTCCTGGACGCGATTGAAATTGGCTTCATTACAAATCCAACAAGGTAAACAAAATTTCCCCAAAAAACCTAATGATGAGCCGAATTAAAGCGACAAACGAAATGGAGGAATATAGTCCTGCTTAACGCATAACAAACATATTACGGATTTGAAATAAAATGGGAGGACATTCCTGTACGCGATTGTAATTGGCTTCATTACAAATTGTGAAGCAAACTGGTCTTAACATGGGAAACAAAAGTTCCCCGAAAAGCCAATGCCATAACAAGCATATTGCAGATTTGGGAGGGCACTTTAAATAAAAAATTTTTAATATCTAAATTTCCAATTAAATATATTACGATTGTAATACAATACGAAGTGAACTTCCCAAGTTCTGGTATTAATCACTATTTCTGTAAAGATCGCTTTTTTCAACTGCTGAGAATGGCAACTTATATCAAGAAAATATTTTCCTAGTTATCGCGAATGGTTCAACGCCAAAAACCAGCTTTCAATTTGTTAGAATTTACTTTGAAAAAAAGAAATAAATGTATTCGAGAAGTTTATAGAGCTCTTATTCCCATTTGTGGTCAATCTAATGTCAAGGCCAATTTGATGTGGTTGACTTGCTGGTGGCGTTATCGGTGGATTTCCAAAAATTAATCGACTAAATATCAGTGATATTGAGAATCCACAAGATGGCACATGAATTGCGTTTAACAATCGATTTATTGAAAAAACAATTTCGTTACATTATCTTCTGGAATGGGCCTATCACTGGGCGGTCCGACTCAACATCTATAAATTATTCATCGAATAAATTGCTTATCGAATGGTGATAAGCAACTCCTGTATGCCGGCAAACCAGCCACTCCTGAAGCAATGGAAAAACTAGTCAAAAATTGAATTAATGGAATGGACCACATCATTCCTAACCAAGGACCATATATACCCTTAATTTAAATATATATGTATATGTACGAGTTTATGACGAGAAAAGCGAGAAAAGTAGTATACTGTAGTGTACAATAGCCACCAGTATAAACTTAAAAAAAAATGTAAAGTTCAAAATGAAAACTTAACAGGCAAAGTATACTACACGAGTACAACATAAAATTCCGAAATACATTGGCGGTACTCTCGTGTGAAAACGACGAGAATATAATATAACGAATATGTATAATATTATATATAATATTCATATTTTTGGAAACTTTTAAGTTATCGTTTAAAACTGAAGTGATAAAATGGAAACTATTATGGGTATAAGAGGTCCTGATTTCGTAATGGTGTCTGCTGATACAACACAGGCGAGCTCAATTATTGTAATGAAAGAAGATCAGAGTAAAATACACACAATTGCCAATAATTTAATAATAGCAATAATCGGTGAATCTGGGGACATGGATCAATTTACAGAGCTTATTGCAAAAAATATTGCTTTATATAAAATGCGAAATGGTTATAATTTGTGCCCGCAGTGTGCTGCTCATTTCACACGTAAAAATTTGGCAGATTATTTAAGATCACGTAGTGCTTACCAGGTTAATATGTTTTTAGCTGGATATGATGACAAGGAAGGACCAGAATTACATTACATCGATTACTTGGCTAATGCAAAATGTGTTAAATATGCTGGTCAAGGATACGGAGGACTCTTTTGTTCTAGTATCTTTGATCGTTACTATCATGATAAAATTACTCAAGAGGAAGCATATGATGTACTCAAGAAATGCGTAGTAGAAATACAAAAACGCTTAATCATCAATCTGCATAAATTTAACGATAGTAGATAAAAATGGCATTAAAAAACTGCCACAAAAAACTTCAGAAAATCTTATCGGTTATAAGTCCTAGATTCAATATACAGCTGAAATGCTAATCGTTTTTTTATTAAATGCAAGACTAATGTGATTTCAAATTTCTTTTACTCCAAACCAGCATCCAGAACACACCTGTCTATATTTTAATTCATGTCAGCTTTGAAACTTTTTGCGTCTATTCCGAGCCATATTTAAAAAAAAAAATCTTGCAAAAATATCGGAGCTGATATGGGTTTGAAAACTAATAGAAGATTAAAATCTCTTAATTTTTATTTGAATTATTAAACTTGTCAAGTCTTTGCAATCAGAGCATTGAGTCCATCCCAGAAAATCAATCGATCATGCGTTAATTGAATAGTGTGAATGTAATCAATTTTAATTATTATACAGTGTTAATCGATCTCTTTGTAAATAAATTCTTTTCGAGCTGTCGAAAAAGTATTAAAAATAAATTTATTCTTTTAATCAGGCTCCTAGAAACTTCTGAACTGGTAACAAAATTAATGACCTTGAGCCTGATTCGAATAATAAATACATTAAGTCCAAAAATAAAAATTGATTAAACATCTCAGGTAGAATACGCCCTTCTTGTAGCACACCTGCAGTTTCTCATCTTTGTGGCTTCTGTAAGTGCTACATTTTTGTGGTCATTCCAATCTTGGAAAGAAATTTAATTTGATTTAAGCTAAGCTCGAACTTAAAAGCATCTTACTTGCCCGTAGAAGTGTATAAATGGGTTTAAATTTTGGATATGATCTACGAAGACTATCTCAAGAACACAAAGGAAAGATTAAACTGGACGATCTAATATTGCAACAATTAAATTTTCTCAGCATAGATGAAAGGAATATCAATCCGTCTAAGTTTTAAAAATATTTCTCATAGCTTTAATAAGAAAAGAAAATAATTTTCTTTACGTGAAAGGACTCTAAAAAATATATATTGTTCTGTGCAAGTTAGTGAAGAGCCGAATGTTGGCATTCGTTGTTGAATTTGCGTATATATGACTGGTTTTAATTTAGAATAATTCTCGAATTATTTTTTTTGAAAAAGAAAAACATAAATTACAAAACTTAGTTTGCACTGTGTGAAAGGCCCTAACTCGCATTATGTATTTACCAAAAAATCTATTCCAAAAAAAAACTATTGGGGGTTTTTACACGAGATCAACGACATACATACATATATATATATATATATATATTTCTGTGTACATAGTAGTAGGAATATTTCATTTGTATAGAATGCTTTCATTATTTGTTGCACAAGTGGTCCGACATTTTCATCTGGTGAAGTTGCCGTCTCATTTTACGTTTTGTGCTCAATATCTCGTGCTGTTATAAGTTTTAGCATATCCAATCAGGGGATTGCCGTTATTCTGAAAGAATATATATGTCTTACGATTTTTCTTTTGTTTTCAGAACATTCTCGAAATATGCTTCAGTAAATGACTCAACTTCATAATCTTCTTCAGACTATTCATTCAAACATTCATTCACCTGAAGAGGATAATGAATAAAAATTACTACGGCGGAACGCCTGCATCTTTCAGAGCCAAAAATCTTCCTTTTAAAGATTTTTATTAAAACACCTTTTATGAATTCTATCCAACTTATGCATTTTTTATTTAAAGGTTTGAAAAGCATCCATAAGCATTTCTGAACTTTCACCCATAATGTATTTCTAAAATTCGAATATCATTTTGCTTCACGAATTGCAAGATTGCTGTAAAGTTGGATGTAAAAGAAATAATAAACATTTCGGGAATAACATCAGGTAATGATTTTTGATGGCATATTGCATTATCTAACAGTAAGAGCGTTATCTGAGATAAATTGTAATTTTTAAAATTTCTTTTAATTCGCTGCACAACGTTTCCTAAAAGCAATTTTATAAATTATTTCTATCATCTCTACGTTCTTACCGCTTGGATGAGCTACAGGTGAATTTGTTTTTTTTAAAAGCTGGCGGATTTCCGGCTTGTCCAATCATTAATAACTTGCGCTTCTGTTCACTAGTTATACTCCATCATGTCTTAAGTATTACTCTTTCTTAGCCAATTTTTATCTGTATGTCGCGACTCATACTCAGTTTACTCAGTAGCTTTCTCCAAAAAGGTGCAGTGTTGCATGTATTTCCCTTCACCCATCTCTGCCTTGGACTGAAAAATGGGTCACTAAGAAAATATCCCCTTTAAATTATTATAAATACTATTGCTTATCAAAACATTCATGGTGTTGCGTCCCGATTTGCAGAGATCCGAAATAACGAGATAACTGTATTTAACTAAATAACAACCTTAATTGGCACACTGTACTAAAAACAATTCAAACTAAGTTGCTAATTTCCAAAATTTCGCATATTCCCTTAAAAAATTAATTCTTTAAAGAATCAAAATTCTCGGAATTAAAGCATAACTTTGTTCTTTTATTTATTCCGAGGAAAAGAAAGAAATTCTTAAACGAACTTCTCAGAATTTGTTGAAAAAATAATACCGTATCAGCTTCTTAGAGCAAACCAAATGTAACATAATTTAACAGGTGAATTTATTGTCGAAAATCATCTGAATCTTGGGAGCAACAAATGCATCTACAAAAACAAAATAAGTAACATTTAATTTTACATTTTCTACAAAAAAAAAAAAAAAAAAAGAGAAGGAAAATACACTAAAATCTCTGTGTTCATTTCAAAATTGCCGTAATTAAAGTCATTAAATTTAACATCTCCCCGTATGTAAATCTTGTTTAGTTTTTAATTTTTCGTTGATTTCTACAAAGAAAAAAAAAACTCAAAATGTATCTTTTCAACACAATCTCTAGTTAAATCGTTTATGGTCGAAGCGAACAATAGCGTTCGAGTGTGCGCATGTACACACTCACACTCTTACGTATGGTTAAACCAAATGATGCTTAAAATGATAAATATAATTTACAGTGCAGAATAAAAGTGAATTGACATACGAAACAAATACGAGTATAAACATTAAAAGTAACGCAGTAACCATCCGTAGCTTGCAGAGTGGAAAAAGGCTTAAGGACACACAAATTGAAAACTCAAGGCGTTAAGTATGGTAGGTAACATTGGAGTTAACACATCATCGCTAGATCATGTGCTTGCGTTTTTCATGCACTGCCAAAATGTATACAAATAGAGATGATGGGCCCCATCTCATTGCTGTTTCGAGTAAAGATGTTTTTAAATCACTGAATATGATAAAAGTTTCACAATTCTTAAATTGTTTTATGTGTCATGTTAATTGTTATAATGTGACCTAAAAGTGACCTACAAAATAAAACAAACAAAAAACTACAAAACTCAAGCGAGCGAAAAACATTTCACCTGTTTTAATAAATAAAGCAAATAATAAAGAGACCACCTCTTAACGCGTAGTATGTGTTTGTAATAGCAGGTGAATTATTATGAAAGGTGTACCAGCGCTCTTTTATTTATATGTACGCCTGCGTTACACTTTTTATTTATTAATGGCATGGAAATGCGATTTGCCAGAAAAATAGATAAAATAGATATCACTCGGCAAACTGAGTACTCTTCGTACGAACTTTCACACAAATCGCTTCCTTACAATGTGGAAGAGGCACAAATGTGGACTTTTTCTCATCTGAACTTGTTTACATCTGTAAAGGAGCTTTTTCAGTTACGGACAATTGCATGGCACTTGCTCTCCAAATGATAATACAAATTTCACTTTACTGATTGCTCCACGCCCAACTGGAAACCAAATCATATAACGACTTTAAAAATTAGACCAGATCCAAGACGAAAATTTTCATATAGTTAAGGTATTGCGCGTAATTTTGTAGTGTCGATAGATGGAAACTCACTCCTAGACGCGACTGGCTGTAAGTAACATTGAAGAACAGAATCACTAGTTCCAAAAATCAAACACTTTGCTCTTTTCTGTAACACCATCATCCACTCAGTGAAGGCTGTTGGTGAAGAAATATGTTGGAATACCCTTATTGCAGCCTCTCTGGTGTAAGAAACTATTGTGCTACTAAACCGAACCGAAGATCGCGGGTTCAATTCCTGCCTAGACCCTTAGTGTTTTCCTACAGTCAAGCCGGAAGCTTTGCAGGTTAAATTAGTTTAAAGAAAACTGTTAAGTTACTCGGCCATCGTCACTTTAACATTCTAACCATCAATATCACATAATATATTAAGGTACTAGAGAAAAATGCGCTTAAATTTTTCTTCTTACTACCGTCGGTGCTGACGGTCGAACCCACAACCTTAGAAATTTGTTCTTGACGAAGTTACTACTTTAGCCAAAGTTCGTTTTGCACTAAAAAAAAATAGTGGCTTTTCGACTTCTCCATTAGAAAATTTATGTATTCGGAAAAATCATAATATTTTCACAACATGAAGGTCTGGCATTTATATTTGCACCGCTGGGAATAGAAAAAATTTAGAATCATTAAGTCCACATTTATAAAGAATGACCTCAAAGAATTTTTCTTACCTCTGGAATGTATTCTAAAAATAGAAACGTGACTAGCAAATGAACCAATTTAAGGAAGCATAAAGCCGTCCGTGGACTAGTAATTTTATTAGTCACTAAAAAACCAGATTTCATAGCCAAGCCTGGCTAAAGTAAAGTCGGCGAAAATATGGGCCAAAATCTCACAATTTGTTCAAGTATGAGTGCCCTGGAATAGCTCCATTTAAAGATTTGCTTAGCAAAAGCATAAGTAATACGAAAAAAAAATTGTGAACTATCACTTGAAGTAATAAAAGTAATAAAAGCTTTTTGTTCTCGCAAAAGAAGATAAGAAGGAAATGATTATTTTTTATTTATTATTTTTCTTTTTTATTTATTTTTTATTTTATTTATTATTTCTTATTATTAAAAAATTATTGTTTTATCTTTTCCAATTTATAGCACACTTTAATTACTTATTGTAATTAAATATTGCTATTATTTCTTATTATTCCTTTATAATTCTTTAATATGCCCACTGTGCGAAGAAAATAAATACATGTGAACCACTTCAAATTGCTTTCTAGCAAATTGTCATTTTAAAATTTTAAAAACTCCAGCAGTTGAAAAGCACTTGCAATTATTATGCCAAATAACACCTTCGAAGCGTCCATTGAACACATTTGTGAATTCACATCTTCAGATGCCACAAATAATTAAGCCAATTAAGAGAAATATTCATTCTCGCCATTAAATTGATAATAATAATCGATTCCAGTTGTAACTTGTTCGTGTGATGATAAAATACCCAAAGGAGCAATCGATTAAATTTACTAACTTCACACACAATTATTGAGTCTCTACAATTGTGACTCGAAGTCCAACTGCCAGCCAGTTAGCCACATGATTCAACTAACAGAATCCAATGGTGCGAAAGTAAATTGGCCTGCGAGTCAGTCATTCAGGCTAGTAACCAACCAGCCGGGCACTGTGCCTGGTATTTAGTAAGTACAAGTATATAGTACAAAATAACAAGTTTAAGTTTGTTTAAAGAGAACTTGCTACTTTTTTATTTGTAACGCATAATAAAATAAAAAGAAGATGAAAACAATTTAGCCAAAAATGCCGATAAATGTGAACTGAATGAATGTTTGATTTTCTTTTAACCATACACTAAGGTTACGCTCAAAAAAAAATCAGATATTAATATTTAAACATTCATCTCAGCATCGCACAAACTACAATCTGCCAACAACAGACTGCCGTGTAAAGAACTGAAGTATGCGAATACAAAATTAATACTATAAAAATGTTTATATGTCGAACTTGTAATTTCAATAAAAAATTTTTGTATCTCAAATACGTAACTTATGAATGTGGCATGATTTATATATTCAATGCATCCGTTGCAGGTCTGCAATAGTAGCCAGCGGTATACGAAGTAGAAAATTCGTGTAGCCTGCTGGAGTGCAAGTCTTAATGCTTAATAAATCTCACTGCAAAATTGGTTTGATCTACCTTAAGCAATGCCCATGGGCTACCAGACACACACATACACGTATTAAACACATTCACTTAAAAACATTATATTATTAAATATTTAAAAAAATTTGCTTATTAAATAAAAAATAAATAGATTGAAAATAAAACAATTAAAAAAAAATAATCAAAAACATATGTAGTTTAATTACATATTTAAGAATGAATTTAATTTAAGCCAAATCCATTTGTATACATACATACATACATACATACATACATACATACAAACACCCAAATATAAGTAGATGCGGCAAGCAGTGGCTGATGATAACTCCTAAAACAGAAACCCTTGTCCATCTACTAACATTATTTCTCCGAGTGTATAAATATGCAACAGTAAAAAGAAATGACGGCGGCAACCAAATATTAAAAAAAAAAAAAAAACAAAAGCAAAAGCAAAGCAGATCAGCCCCAAAGGAAACACAATGTCACAACGACAGTTCTCTTGGCATCACGTGCGCAATTTGTTGTAGTCTGCTTTTTTCCTTTTTCCTTTTGCTTGTTTTCATATAATTTTTGTCACTTGTCAATTAACTGTCAATTGGCTGTCGAACGCTTTATAAATTGTCAATATTTATGAACACGTTCTATGCTGTTTTTCGCTTGCAACGAAATTGTTTGGCGATCTTAAAACATGATCATTTGTGGTAATATTATTAAAAAACAAAAAAAGTTTTTGTTTCTCTATTGTGCTTTTGCGATCTTTCTAGAGGCTGGTTGGTTGGCTACCCAACCGATCTGTCTTGGCGTTTGGCTGACTGGCGTTTGTACTTCTTAAAGAAAAATTGAAAATTTTTCTTCATACATTTTTAATTGACAATCACATTGTATTAAGAGGATTTATGGCTAGAAAAGGATTTATGATAGTTATTTCATTTTGTAGCTTTTGTTGGCGTTTTCGTTGTCGTTATTAGTATTTGGAGTGAGCGACTGTCAATAATGTGCTCTATAATTATTTTAATCAAAATTATTGACAATTTTTAGCGTAATTTTTGCTTTTTCCAGAAACTGAATAAACTCAATGTAGCATGTCTAGGGCAGAAATATTCGCATAAAGACATTAATAAATGTTAAGTGAAATGTTTACGAGTAAAAAGGAATTAATTGGCAATGCTAGCAGGGTTCTATAACATAAATCAGTACATGTTGTATAAATTGTATCTGCACAGTAATATTTCTATGTATGATTGAACTTAGAATGTACATTCATATACATACAGGGTGAGGTGAAAAAACTGCCACAAAGTAAAACGTCATAATTTCTTCAATTTTTTTTAAATTTTATTGAATGAAAGCAAAAAATGTCGGAAATAGCATCAAATTTTAGTATAAGTTTAGATTTGTTCGAATTGATCACCTTTGGCACGAATTATGGCCTTCAAACGGTCAATGAAAACGTCACAGGCTGCCCGAATGTTGCTCTGCGATATTTTGGCCCATTCCCGGCGAAGCGCTTGCTTGCCAACCTTGTTTTCCAAAATACTCTAGACACAATAGTCCAACGGATTGCTATCGGGAGATTTTGGTGGCCATTGTGTGCTGGAAATGAAGCGAGGTTCCTCATTTTGTAACCATTCTTGGGTGGCGCGTGCTGAGTGCGATGGTGCTGAGTTATGTTGGAATGTCCAAGGTCTGTGGCCAAAATGTTTGCATGCCTGTATATGTAAGTATTTACCACTGTGCAGAAATGGGCACACATGTGCCATGCCAAAAATGGTTTCCACTGACCAAAGGGAACCGGAAAGGCTAGAAATGTTTGGAATAGTAGCAAAAGCTGCGCTAATTCTTTACATTTTATAAGCGCTCACTACAAATTATAATATATATTAATTATGACAATATAATCAGGCACTAAGAGGAAGAGAGTTTTCTCGAAATTTTAAAAGAGTTTTTTGTTTAAAATCAAAAGTAGAAGACCTACCGACTTATTCTACATTGCGATGTTCGAAAGTCAATGCGAGGCGAAAATGAAATGCAGTGCGAAAGTAAATTGGTATTCTATAAGGCTTTCGCAATCGTATTTGCATTTTATTTTAAATCGTGACAAAGTCGCTCAAAATAACAACGCTGGTCTAAAGTAATCGTCAAAGTTAAATTTACAAAAGTTACAAAATAACATTAATTTATTTAATATTTGGTGTAATTTATTTTATTTATTTTCTGCTTAGTGTACACCATGAAATCAGCCCAAACCTATTAAAATTAAAGTTAAAATTACATACTTTTAGAAAACTATATTTTTAAATATTTTCCTTTTTCCATCCTGCAGTTTCTCTAACAGGCGCTTCGTTTGCGTTTAATTCTTCGCCTAATGTCTGCCACACAACATTTCCTGACTGACGTGCATTTAATGACCAATGACCTTTTGCAAGTTGGCGGTTTGTGGTCATAAATTCTGCTTGTTTGTGTCCCTGGATAATTTTAACAATTAATGTAAATAAATTAACAAAATAATAATTTCCCTGTTACATTTCTGTGCTTTGCGAATACTCTCTTTCGATCGAATATATTTTGGGATCTTCGTATGTATCTGACATTTGTCTTCGTAATACAGAATACAGAGTTGCCACATTTTCGCATTTGAAATGCGAATACAAAAGTATTTTGCGAACAACGCAACACAGAATAGGAAATATTTTCATTTGCATGTTTTCGCAACGCAATACAGAATAAGACTTCTGAAGCTTGATTATATAATCATAACTATTAAAGATTTAAGAAAAGGGCAGAAAAGTAACGACATAAAATTGTTATGATATATATATCATTCTAACGAACACACTACACACTCCGTAGTGCAAAAAAGGAAACAAAAATCAATTCGAATTCATTCAAATCAGTGATTAATCGCTTTTATTGTAATGCTCTGCGGTAAACCAGATTGGTTGTTTTCCATTTTCGGTATAAATATACAAAACCGATGGTTTGTCAAAGTGCAAGCAGTCCATGTGAGAAGACTGGATACTCTAAATTCACTCCACAAATTCCTACGGATTTGCCTTCCGGCTTATTAATAGTAACCGCAAACTCAAGGCGAACAGGAAACTGAATTGGTATAAATTCAAATGCCATATTAGATGGAATCATTGGGATGCGTGGAATGAATACATCTTCACTTTTGAATTTTCAACGTAAAATAGTAGCTCCAATTACATGAGCCATCAACCTTTTAATCGTAAGTCTGTTACCATTATATAAATGCGTTTGATTGATATTGCGAAGCATAAATTAAGTTAATGGTTTGACTAAAGTCGATTTGTAATGAATTTAAAAACGAATTTTATATCAGTTTTTCAAAATATTAACTGAAATATTTTCAAATATTATGACATGAATTCAGTGTTTACTAAAATGGCTATAACTCATGAACCAATACACATACAGAGACCGTTTATACATAAAAACTTTTGTATTGACATCAACTTTCATATGGATTTTTTTTTAAATATATATGTAGATAGAATTGCAAAAATAAGTCATGAATATTAACAAGATTCAAACCACGAATGGTTGGGTTACCAACCAGAGCACTTCCCCCGCAACCAAACTCTCTGTTGAGTTTCAATGGTACAAGTACGATGACGCCAGCATATATACATACATACATTGCCAAATTAAAATTTATTTCAGTGCAGTATAATTTCAGTGCAATAAAATATATGTGGCACATATGCTGGGAGGAGGATGTAAAAGATTCCTCACAAATAATTTCACAATTTTTTGTGATGTCACAACTTATAAAGAAACAAGTCAATATGAAATTTTTGGTTTCTGAAATTTTATTCAATAATTTTAAACGTCCTCTGGCTGTTCAAGTTTACCTCGTAAGAGATTATGACAGGCTACCCTGAGGAGAGTAGTGAATACTGCTCTTTATGGTATCAGTAATATCAGTGTTAATCACTTTCTACTCGTATGCACTATTTCTGTTGTTTATATGGATGTAGGAGTGCTTTTCGTGCCCGCAGTTGATATAATAAATAACCATAGCCCATGCAGCTTTTATTGTAATGATAATTTTTCTCCAAATTAAGAAATATTTGCGTGTACGTGTGTATGTACGAGTATATAAACCTTTTCATCTGCAATGTCACGAGTTTCAAATGAATACGTATTTAATGCTTTTATGAAAATATCTACAGCGAAAACCTATTAATGTTTGCCTCGGTTGTGCATTATAATGCCTCACATGTGAACCGATCCAAACAAACAGCAATGGTTTTCACAGAAAGAGTGTTTCGCGTCAGAATTCATTAGAGTGACCATAAAACAAACAAACAAACAATTTCGCTGGATAAAAGTATGCATGTTAAGTGGTTTAATCTATTAATACTACTAAACATTTTTGTTTTAATTTTTTTATATATTTGAAACAAATTGATTTGGGCACTCGGAGTGTTATTACAACTGTATGCATCTGTTAAGACAATAGTTCCATTCATAGGAGCAGCTATTAAAGAAACTTATTAACACAATTGAAAACTATTGACAGTTTTAATTACTTAATGGCAGCAAAGTAGCCGGAACTGGAAAGCACTTTTATTATGGTTAAAGCAAAGAGAGTAAAAAACATTTTCAAATGAAAGCATGCACATTTGATTTGTTTTTGTGTATTTCTCATTTTTTTTATTAATAATTAGAATAAATAATTGAATAAGCAGTGAAAGTATTCGATTTTTCAGATTTGTATTTACCTTTGCGCAGAAGTTTTCATATATTCCAGGCATTGTGCTTGTAGGGGTTCACTGTAAATTATAAAGAAAGCAAAAATATCCTTAAATATGAAATGGAAATCGTCTAGCATAGACAATCAATGGTGGCATGATTACTCGCTTCCAAGCCTTCTAAAGGGTCTAGTTTTTGTGCATAAGCCAATGACTTAGCACAGACAGATCCCTTCAAGAGTAATCCAGAGGCATTGAATCGTTGAATTGTTTTTGCAATAACACGATTGTTAACTTTAATTGATCAATTTTCTGAATCAAAAGTTTAGAAATGTAGGGCCAGCGCTTTGTAGCGCTTTGCTCATATGGAAAGATGATGCCGCCAACGTGGAAAACGCATGAAGCAGTCTATTTTAATGGATGTGATAGTGATTTGTTAAAGGCTTTAAGCGCATATAAACTGCGCGAATAGATTTATTTTGCTCAAAGTTAATTATCATAATTTAAAATCGTTCTTCTGACGTTAAGGTAATCTTGATGAACTGATAACACAATTTGACATTCCCATCTGTTACTTCACAGTTATCGATTACTATAGGTCCCATAAAGCTCATTAAAAGCCATTAGTCACAATCCTAAACAGTTGTACTATTCATACAACCAAAAATCTAAAGTGATGCCAGGTTTTTTAAAAAGTTGTCACAAAATGGCGCTGTATATGCCACACTATTATGCAAATAAGAGGCAAATAAATTTTTTATTCGGCTAGTGGAAGTAAATGTAACTCTCACCGGATGGTGATGATCATTTTATGAAAATTTTCATAAAGTTTTGCAAATCGTATGACAATCACATAGATACAATTTTAATACACATTAGCCTACTTTTTCCTCAGGTATGGCATGTTTGAAAAATCGTACAAGTGCATGGCATATTGAATCACAAAATTTATATACAAATTTATAAACATAAATTTATAGTAATATTATTGCAAAAGATTGGGTATTTAAAATTAGCTTATATCTGCACAGAGATATGTGAAAGCTCAATATTTTCTATATTTTAAGCTTTTTCTTTCAGCTATTGCTGTCATCTGTGAGAAATCGATGTATTCCAGCCGATATATTTTCAATATCATGAGCACTTCATAATATTGAAACATTTATTTATTTATTTACCAAATATTACAATTACATGAATATAATTGCAATGTGTATAGAAGCACTGGCTACTGAGGCCTTTGACTTCTGCCTCTCCGGGGAATTGCACCCCTGACACCTGCGTAACAGGCGGGTATACTAACCATTATACCATCGAGGGGCTTAATATTGAAACATAAAGGGCCGGCATTACAAAAAAAAAAGAATATCTGTCACCTAAACAACACCATCCGCTACATGGTGCTAAAAGAAGAGCTACAGACATCTTAAGACTGCAAGTCCTCACAGATTCAGTCCACACACTTACATATATACATATCGATGAAGGTATGATTACAAGGTATGATACAAGGTATGATTTAACATATTTATGATGCATAAAGTTCCAAAAATAAAAAACAAAAAAAACCGTAATTGCTTGGGTAATACTGGAACAAGCAAAAGTTGTTTGTCATGCTTTTTTTTTGCAATTTTAAATTAATTGCTTATGATATATTGTCTGCATGAATGTTAAATCTATTGAGTTAAATAGATAGATATACGCTCGTAATATCAGTATACATATTTACCATGAAGTCAGATTCCTTTTCAAATTATATTAATTAAACCAAATTAAGTTTACAGTCGACGCTTCAACAAAATAAATATATTAAATTCATTTTAGTCCTTGGAGACGTTCACATCAAACAAAGCCGTCATAATTTCAGGATTTTCCCCACTGACTGCAAAACTACGTTAATACATTGTTGTCTCAATTGTCATAAATCTTCATATAGTATATTATACGCTATTTGTGTTCTTCTGTGCAAACATGTGCATATGCAGGTAAATGCATTACAAAAACTTTTAGTATGTTTCGTTTGATAGTTATTTATACAAGTAACTTAAATATAATAGGCCATTCATTAAGTTTATGAAAAATGTAAACCTTAAACGAGATTTTCATCAAAAAAGAATGTTAACAGAGCACTGCACCGAATTGCTGCAGCCACAGAAACCACAGTTTAAATTCATCTCTTTGCAAGCCCCAGGCCACAGGTGAACAATTAACTGAATAATATACCTACAGTTTGAAACTTATAGCGAAAAATACTGAATAGTTAAACAAACAAAACGTTGCATAAGAACGTAATTTTGAAGGAACTTCACAAACAGGCAAAAGCGTAGTAACAAAAAAAAGCAACATTACACGCTCTCAAACTTAAAAGCGTTGGTGATGAAATTATAAATAATTGTTCCCAGCACTCTACGACTAAGACTGACAGACTGGTTGGCAGTTTAACAGCCTTGCTAGCAGCAAGATGAATGGATTGGCTTGATAAATATTTTTAATTTGAACACCAAGGAGATCGTAATGTGCGTTTTTTCCACAAATGCACACAATTGACCACAATTCAAAAATTGCTTTACAGAGAATAATTAACAGCAATAGCACAACAAAGTGTTAAAGTCACCCGAGAGAAGGATTCCCACCCAAACACAGGCTTGCTTAAATCACTTTTGTAGGCTTTATCTAAGAAGAATTCTTAACGACAAGCTAAACCAAAGGCTGAAGTTACTTCGGGAAGAGCTGCCATTACCAACAGTATCAGTAGGAACTTCGATATGGGGAATGGTACCGGCATACCGGTACGGAAACTGTAGCCAAACAAAACGAAAGATTTTTAATTTTTTTATTTCAACAAAACTATTTAGTTTTAAGCTACAAAAGAATTTTCAAAGCAACACCCGTATTTGCTAATTGTTTTCAGAAATTTTCAAACAAATTTGTTCTTGCATTCCACTTTTCAAATTGGCAAGATGTAAGATGTTGGAAATATGAAACATGCATGCATGCTATTGTGAACACGTTAATATAAACTGCGCTTTTTAAAACTAAATTCATGTTTTAATATTTAGAAGTTTTTTATGCAAGTCATTATCAATGTCTCCGTAGGGGAATGAATAACGCACAGCCTACTATAGCGGCAGTCGCATGTTCGACTCTGGGTGTTTTCCTGGGTGCGGACAAGTCGAAAGCTTTTTAGTTATCAAAAAAAAAATTAGCACAAGAGCTTTTATTTCTCCAATGATCAACTTGATCATGATTATCCCATAACCATTTCAAAGCAGTTACCTTTTCTTTATATGAATTATGGCATTATAGTTTATTGTAGTTTTCCAATGATGGAGCTGAACTTCTAGGAAGATGTAGAATAGTAAAGCAAAATGCGAAAGGAAGATTTTTCGAAAATCCTAAAAGATATTGAGCAATCGGTGATGTCAAATTCTTATGAGAAAATATCACAAAATAAAATATCGCATTAACAAGCTTCACACAAACATGTTTTTTGAAGCACATTTTGACTCAGTTTATTGTTCATAAAGTTTTTTTTCTTCCCACTGTAGTCAAATGTAAGTCATGTAATAATAACAAAAAGCTAATAAGCAATTAAAAGACAAAAATATTGCAATTATTAAATGATTTTATACAACATTCAGCTGCAATTTAAATATGTATAACTCACATATAGTATGTATGTGTGTGTGTACATACATATTTATGTACTGCCTGAAAAATTCTAAATTCAGCTCAGCAAATCAGAATGCAGTGTGAAGTATACCTTCCCAACAAAGTGGACATTTTATAACTTCCTATGAACTTCCAAAGAAAATGTAGCCGAGATATTAGTTTTTTGAATCACATACGACCACAGATGGTACACACTTGCATAGACGTCCAGCAAGCAATTGCAGAAAACAATTATGTGTTTTAAGGTAATGTTAAAACATTTTTATGTCAATCATAACTTAAGATGAAAAGAAAAATAAAAACCTTAGAGCCAGTTAAAAAAGATTCAGCTCATCTTTGCCAAGACAATTAAAAAATATACTTTAGTTTTCACGCTGCAGCTACATGCACGACCGCAACTACACAACTGCATGTGCAATAGCAGCGCTTACGTAGACTTGAAGTAAACAGCAGCAATGAGCAACTGACGATTGTTATTTCGATACGTATTTAAATAATAAGAAATACTTATCTAATACTAACATTTAACTAAAAAATATTTAACAAATTCTTCAACTGCAAATGATACGGTATCATACTCTCTGCGCCTGTAAACTACAACTCGCATCAAAATAGCCGTCTGCACAAAAACAGCGTGTTTTTAGTTTCTGTAATTCCTTAAACATAATTTTTGTTATAAATAAATGCTGTGTTTAGTTAAATCGGCAATACTCGTAAAATTACTTTCAAATACAATAATAGATTTTTTTATGTATAAAAATATTTCGTATTTCAAACAGATGAAAGAAAACAAAAAACTAAAAATGGCAATCGCTCAAACCCCAAACAGCTAAAAGAATTATTTTAAAATTATGGTTAATTAGGCGTGGTTTAAACTAACAATTTTTTAAGGTGGAGTTTAAGCACACACGTTTCTTACCAATAAAGAGCACAAGAGAGATAAACAACAGCGTTACCGTAGAGACAAGAGATTTTCACAAAATTTTCTAAATTGTAATGCAATTTCCTGTGTTTACATATTAAACCACAAATAGCGTAAAAGCCTCGTTTCTCTATTCTACACAGCCATACGATTTGACAAATTTGACATGTGTAGTGAAAAAAGGAAATAGTGTGGCATAAAAATCTGCGATTTTTATGACAATCAAAAGTTTATGAAAATTTTCATAAAATTATAGTTTTTATGCGATTCAGAGTTGCTTTTACTTCAAGCAGTTGAACAAAGAATTGTTATCTTGTGTCGCAAAAGAACAATCCCTAGAGAAATTATATTATTTTTAAAGTTTAGTTTATAGTTTAATTTTTTATGACAATCGGTCCTTTTCTACAGCACCAAATATAATGAATTACTTTGTTTACATTTTACAACCAGAAAGCATCTGATCTTGTAATTAATTTCAAAAATAGTCTGCTGACACCAACGTCATTTTGATGTGATTTCTTAAAATAGTGGGATATCCATATCACATTTTCGCGTGCATGAATTGCACTACTGTGTAGGACAGTGAACCGCAGCCTAACAATATGCACACAAACATACATATGTATGCATACGAAGATTACGAACTGCCTTTCTGCCGATGATTATATCAGGATTTGCACATTGCTACCAATTATTAAGCGAATTTTAAATTAAATATATATGTATATATTGCATTCTATCTTTGATTTGTAGTTTTCAAACAAGGCGATACAATTGGGAACATTCTATTCCCATACACACGAGTATGCAAATACATACACAATTTGAAAATTGAAAGCAATTCCCCTATATAAGAAGGGTTGCTTCGTAAAAACCCTTCACTTCTTACTTCAAAAGAATGCGAGAAAATTAATATTAATTACATAATTATGAATATATATAAAAACTGATGGATATTTTAAATGATTTTCATCATTGATTAAGTGAAGTTGGATATGTCTTCTCTCAAAGAGTTTATGTATTATTCATTCTTATTTGGATTTACGCAACTCTCCTGCAAACATTTCTATTAACAATAACAATAAAGAATTCAGCGATTACATCAGAAGCATGAAGAGCGCAGCAGACAATAACTTTTAATGGATGCAATGATGCCTCCTGCTCTTCATGTTGATTACTTTTGTTCCAAATAGGTGTATTTTGCGCTCCAACCGAAAACCCGATCTCAGTTCCTGTACGTCCCTGTACATTTTTTTTAAAATAAATCTTTACGATTTGTAAAAGCTGTAGACGTTGCTATTCAATGCATTATGGGAGACACAGAAATTAAATTCCCCACTGTAAATAACTTTTGTTCTTCTCTGTACTGCATTCCAACGTTTCTTAATGTACTACAAATTTCTATTAAGTAGAAAACAGAACCAGCGAAAAAAAAAACCAAAACGGCAACGCAGTTTCAAATCATTCTCTCTCTTTTAGTTGCCATAAATCTACATACCCGTTTACATTGCCTGGGCAGCTTTCAAATCTTTATGCAAATCATGTTTATTTCATAAACGCATGTGTGACTACAAAGATGGAGAATTATAAACTGGTTTAAACAGCCTGCAATCTGTTCGTTGCACGGAGGGATCGCAATCAAGTAGTGTTTGAAGAAAAACGTGAATAAGAAATGAAGTTTTGAAGAAACAGGTACCGCAGATCATCAAAGCAAAGATATGTATGCAAAACGAAACATGTTGAAACCGCTTAACATCTATGAACACGCCAATAATGGTGGTATTGGCAATTGTGATTAGCTAAAGAATATGGCGGACTGCCGTTTTAAGTATATTTGCTTTTTACCGGCCATATTTCGCCAAAGTGGCAACTTTTAATATGCAAGTATTATTGATTAGGTTTTAAGTGTAGGGCACAGGTGGAAAATAAAAGAGTACGTACCATGTAGTCGTTTTGCTTTCTAATCCCAAATTCGGAACCCACTAAATTTTCCATAGTTTTCATGTTCGATAATACCGTATAAATGATTGTATTCATATTCATCAAATTCAAGGAATAATTGTGGAACATTAAAAGAATAATATATATATATATAAAAAAAAAAATTTGCATCTTCAAAATTATCCATTCAATAGAGCTCAAGTTCGCCCTCTAAAAAATTATGTGATTTCCCCTGATGAAAATTTTCTTTTGTCCTTAAGTTATAAAGATCCACTCATTTAGTGGAGCACGTGCCCAAAAAAACTACTTGATTTTTCTTCAATGAATTTTTTTACATAGATTAATTTTTAATAGATATTTGTAGCTAAATTATTTTCAATATTAAAATATAATTAAATATGCTTTAAAAATATGTACGAGGTGTGATCAAAAATAGCCATAATTTTCAGATTTCGTAAATTAGGTATTTTCGATTTTGGCATTCAGGTTGGTACACATGTCTGTTATATATGTTGGCATATCAGCCATTTTTGATTGCCAGTTTAGTTTTGAGAGAAAAAAAGATTAGTCCTTCTTGGATTTGATCCCCGATTTTTTAATATTTTTTACTAAATTTACTTCGCATGAGCATCGCTCAGGAGCTGTTGAATGTTGTCAACGACGATCCAGATTTGCATAAAACGGCCATAGGTAGTGACCAATAATGGGTGTATGGCTATGAAACCAAAGCCCAATCATCCCAATGGAGGTGTCCAGAATTCTTCGATTGCAATGGCGTGGTGTATCATGAATTCTTGCCACAAGGTAGTACGGTCAATAAAGAATACTGCCTTCACGTTATGCACCGTTTGCGCGAAGCAATTCATCAGAAAAGAACGGAATTGTGGAAAACCCAATCGTGGATTTCCCTCCATGATAACGCACCAGCTCCGATATCGATCCTTGACCGTCAGTTTTTGCCGTAAAACAAAACCGAAATCATGCCTTAACCACCTTATCCAAAGGACTTGGCTCCCGCTGAATTTTTCCTCTTTCCAAAACTGAAGACACCGTTGAAAGGAAAGTGTTTTGCTACGTTTTAGAAGATAAAAGGAAAATCAAAACAACAGCTGTTGGCGATACCAATAAGCGCGTTTCAGAAGTGTTTCAAGGATTGCGAAAAATCCATGGCGTAACGGTATTACATCTGAGGCCGATTACTTTGAAGCGGACAAGATAGTTATTAATGAATAAATAAATACTTCTGGAAAAAATTGCAATTAACGGTTATTGTTTGCTCACACCTCATATAAGTGTATTCACATCATTATATATGTACATGTCGTCCAGTATTAATTACTCGTAATGGTGCATTGAGTTGAAGAAAATTATCCAATCTGAAAAAATGTTTACTGAAAGAAGTTAGAAAAGTTTTTAAGAATAATTTATAATTAACATAAAGCTTTTATTATTAAGTTGCAAGTAAAATTTTCCTATTCGTATTAATTTAGTTAATGAACTACTGTTTAAATAATGTACCAGCATCATCTAATATTCTTTTTGATTCAAAGCTAACTCAGAATATTTTCGGAAAATAACGAAAAGCGAGAAGTCAGTTTGAATTCTTGCAACGTTCAATTGACGTTGTGAAGAAACTACTGAATAAGTGGAAATACATAAGCCTGTTTCCTGTCTTTGCTAAATCCTTCAAAAATAATGATTTCAAAACTATAAAAATTTTAATTATTCATTTTCTCAAAAAAAAAATCGGTTTAAGATACATACGGTTTTATTAAAAATACAAATCAGAATATATTTTATATATTAAGATATTCGATGCATTAGAATATTTTACGTTCCGCATAACGCTTCAAAAATTTCGAAAGTATTTAGTCCAAAAAAATATGCGCCACATACTCTCTACAAACGTGTAAAACTGGTTCTAAAATTTTAAATTAATAAAATTTTAAATTTTTAACAGATTCTAATAAATTTGCATCGCACATATAAGGCTAATAACATACATTTTAATGGGAAATATACGAAATATACAAATATACATGACATTTGGGAGCACACTAGTCAATAAAATGGCACCAGCATATACATATGATATTAAAGACAAAACCACTTTCCACACTTCTCTGGAGCAACAGCTCGGGGAGTCTATCAAAGCCAATATGACGAATATGTTTAGGCCATGGCTTAAAAATTTATGGATATTAATTTTCACAAAAGGATGTTTGGAAGCTGTCCGTGCGTTCAATATTTGCACTGCTTTAGGGTAGACACACAACAGAGTTAATGTGCATTAAAAACTTGTTAATGTGCATTAAATTTTTACCGTGACACACGACAGTTTCTGCATTTACTAAATAACTGTTTGGATTTTTTTATTTATTTTTCTTTGCAAAAAGAAAAGCAAAAAATACGATTAGCAGGTCCGCTGTTGGTTAGAAATCAGCATTTATGTGAAAGAAAAAAAGTAATAAAATAAATAAATATATTTATTTATTAAATAATAATAAATAAATATAAATATAAAATAATACATAAATATAAATAAATAAATAAAAAATAAAATATATTTTTTTATTTTATATATATTTATAATTAAAAACATTTATTTTATTAATTTATAAATCTCACAATTTTTAAATTGATATGTACAAAATACCTCTATTTCTGCATAAAATTTCTTATTTTTATGTGGACTTCTTCCGCAGTAAATTTATTGCCCATTTGTACGGCAATTTCTTTGTAGATGTATCCATTTCTTTTTGTGCTTCGCAAATCGGAAGCAGAATCTGTGCATTGGAGCAACTCTAGCAGAACCTTTTTATTGCTTTCTTGGAAATCTTAAAATTAATATTAACATTTCTAAAATTAATATTTCTTTTTTTGTTTTGCTGAAAATAATTAAAAACCCTTTACTTTTCTGCATTTACATCCCTTTTTTTGTTAAATGTTAAGAAATCTACCGACAGCTGGTTGATTGTTGACGGTATTGCCATATTGAAATAGCTAAATTCAGTTCGATTTACTACATGAATTTCTGTCTTAATGCACTTTAGAATGGAGATAATGCACAAGTTAATTTGCATTGAAGCTGTTAATGCGCATTAACTCCGTCGTGTGTCCACCCTACTAGGCTCCTCTAAATTTAACTGATCAGTTATTAAAATGTAAATAAGAAAAATTCTAAGAATTATTAAGGGTACATGTAACCGAAACAGTACGAATAGTTGCATATCGACGCGAATGCATATATTTACAATAATTCGTCTCAGGCAGACCGACTTGTTTTACACCTTTTTAAAATCTTTAGAATTTTTCAAGAAATGAAATGGATTTAAAGCGCTAGACACCGTAAGGGGATTTATGTGCAAAAGTTATTACGGTGTTTCCTACGTCAGCATTCCAATGAAACTTTCTTGCGCTTGACAATGTCATGCCAATAAATAAATTAACTGTAAATTCGACGGATGAGAAAACTAAATTACTTTATGAATTTACTTCATAAATTTCTAGTACTTGCTGTGTTTGGATGTAAAGTTTCTTCAAATGTAGAGTAACGAAATTTGATAAATTTTTTTACATTTTGCCCAATGGGAAAATTGAAATTTAAGAATTGAAAGCGGTTTTTTTGTTTTTTTAACTAACTTAACCTGCAAAGCTTTCGGCTTGAGCGCAGGAAAACACCCAGGGTCCAGACAGGAATCGGGCCCCCGACTTCCGGTTTAGTAGCCTGTGTATTATTTATTCGCAATTATTTCAACCGGTTTGCAAAGTTACTATGAATGTGTACTGGCTTCGAAAACACGGCTCACGAATGTCGTTAAAAAGGTGAAAACAATTCCATTGAAAAAGAATTTTCACCGATGACGTCTTTTGTAGACGTCTTTAAATGGTCACGTAAAACGTTACTCAGCACTTGACGTGAATTTTGGCGTGTCTATTGCAGCCAAAACCGATTGCTACAGATCAAGTATTACAATTTTCAATGTAATGCGGCTTCAGCAGGAATACTTTGCGCGACATCGGAACAATTCAATTCTATTTACGCGGTTTCCGTTTTCAAAAAAATCATTTGAATTTTATACAGATAGATATCTTGTACTTAAATTTTCTTTCATGGTGATAACATATAGCAAATGAATTTTAAAATTATTTTTCACAAGAAAGTGAAATTTCCCGGCGCTATACACATCTCCACAACTATCCTCTCTCTGTAATGCATATGATGGCTTAAACTAAAAAAAATTTTATTGAGATCTTCCCTAAATACTGTCTCAGGTACATAATTTTTATACAAATATCTTAAATCTCCTTTTATTAATTGTTCCATTGTCAATTCCATTTAATAAGTCTATTAGCTTAAGGGTAAAACTAAAAATTTCGTGCGCAAATGACATCGATTTTTATTATATGATATGGAAAACATAAATATAAGACAAAAAATATACAAAACTTAGAGAAGTAATAAAATTTTTTTAATTTTTTGACGAAGTTGAACCGGTGTTTTCCAAAATTTAAGAGCGATAGTTCATAAATGATGAACTGGAAGAGAAATTGAAATATGATGTTATATACATTTCGTTTTAAACATAATTTAATTTTAAACGTACCCGCCAAAAGTGGCCTTTTGCTGAGGATTTTGTGTAGAGTGCGCTAAATTTCCAAACGACAATCCAGAGTCTTGAGAGCCTAAAGTCTCAAAGATATTTCCTTTGGGAGCTGTCGAACCTTGATTAGTAGTTCCAAAAGTTTGAGCTGTTGGAGATGTTGATGCAAATGAACCGAAACCTTTAGGGCTAGCGAATGTTGGAACTCCACCAAATGTTGCTTGACCGCCAAAAGTTGGTTGAGAGCTACCAAATGTAGGTGCACCGCCGAAAACTGGCTTAGCAAATGCGGACTGTTGCTGAGGAGAACCAAATCCAGTAGATGCTGGCGCACCGAAACCAGCCGTTGTTGGAGAAGCAAAAGGAGGTGCCGCAGAAGATTGAGAAAAGGATCCAAATCCGGAAGAAGTTGGAGATGCGCCAAAAGATGGTGCTGTTGTTGCGGCAGTTGCTCCAAATAATGAACCTCCCGAAACTGGAGAGTTCGTAGAAGCCGATGCACCAAAAAGGGATCCTCCTCCAGTTCCAAATCCTCCTGAAGTAGGTGATTGTGCACTACCACCTCCAAAAATGTTACCGCCGATTTGTGCTGCAGGTGTTGCACCAAAACTCGTTTTACTAAATAATGAACCACCACTTGCAACTGATTGTTGCGTTGCAGAGCCAAAAATACCACCTTCCGTTGTGTTTTTGGGCGCTGTCGATCCAAACATAGATACGGTTGAATTAGCTGAACTTGCTGGCGCAAATGAACTAGATGTATTTCCACCCCCGAAAATAGACCCCCCTGCAGAACCGCCAAAACCTGAAGAACCTCCTCCAAAAATACTACCACCTGTAGCAGTTATAGGCTTAGAATTGGCTGCAGCGGCTGCAAATAAACCAGTACCAGATGGTTGAGAATTATTGTTTGTACCACTAAAAATAGGTTGTTCTGGTTTTGGTATTCCTCCGAAGATGTTTCCTGGTGATTGAGGTGTAGCAGCTGCAGCCGCAAATATAGATCCAGAACTGGGTGAAGTGGCGGCAGGTGCTGTAGAACTAAACAATGAAGAAGTATTTGATGCCACTGCCGTGCCACTTCCAAATATCGAAGTGGTTGTAGACGTAGTGGATAATGTAGTCGTTAACCCAATTCCAGAAGGACCACCACCGAATATATTTCCAGATGCTACGGTAGTACGGTTCGTATCAGCGGTTGCTGTTTTACAAGAGGGCGATGAAGACGATACCGAGAGTGAACCAAATAATGAATCTGCTGTAGACGTTGTATCTGCGGCTACTGTAGTAAGAGAAAATGGAGATTTCGCACTTTCCGTTTTTATTGATGATGGAAGATTGGAGGGTAAAGCAACTGTAACTGTACATGTGGGGGGCACCTTCCCAGCAGAAATCGCGGCAGATGATGTAGCTGTCGTCGCTGATGCAGTAGACAAAAACGAAAATCCTGAATTGGCAGTGGTAGCAACACTTGTTGTTGAAGTATCTGAAAGTGGCGCACTAGGAGCTAACGATGTAGAAACAGCAAAAGCCGAAAACACATTGCTGCTTTTATTAGAATCTGCTGATTCTTTTACGATTGGTTTGCAAATAGTAAGAGAATCAAGTATGGAGCCAGGATCTTTTATAAAACTTGTAGTATTAGTTGTTGTCAATGGAGCTGTGCCAGCCTTATTTCCCGATAATTCAAAAGATGTCATAGTGATATTAGGTACAACAGAGGACTTGGGACCAGTAGCAGTAATATTGGAAGCGACAGAGCTATTAATTATAAGACTTTCATTAATTTAAGATTAAATTAGATATGGGATGGGTATCAAAGATTTGAATAAGTAAATGTTATAGTAGGTAATTGTTATGGGCTGTAGTTCCGAAAAAGTTTGAGCTTTCTGAATACAAGATTATGATAAGTGAGATTGCATGGCAAATGCGTTCATCTTTTGGTGAGACTAAGGATTATTTTCTAATTTTTATTTTAAATAATTTAAAGGAATGTTTCTTAACATTTCTCTGAATTCAGACCGTGCAACCATAAGTAAGGTTCCGAATGCAAATTTAGTTGGGGTCAGCTGTAATTTTGTTTTTGGGTTTTGTCTAGTATAAGACACAGATACTTAATATTGTCTTTTATATGAATGATAGTAACTCCTCAGTACAAAATTTTCTGTTAATATGTTTTGTCGATTTATTATATACTCCTATGAATAAATTAGTATGTGTTTTGCCATTGTTTTGCCTTCAAGAAAAATTGCCTTCAACGCAAATAATAAATGAACGATTCTGTAAAAATGTTATTTAAAAGGTATTGAAAATGTACATCAGACCATAATGCCAAATGGATTCAAAATCTTTTTCATCATCCAGGAAATGAACTCCAGTTGTTTTGCGATTTTTTTATTATTTTAAAGAACAATAATAATGCTATTTATACCAGTCGTTTTATTAGCTTTTAGTTGGACGACGTAAGATTTAACGTCTGAGGTATTAGCAACGAAAATATTATGAACACTGCAACAGGTGTTACCACACGCATCGCTTTTTGAAATTTATACATACATATTTAGATCGTATATAAGAAAGTCTTTTGTTACCTTACAGAAATTTTTGGAACCGAGAGTTAGATGTGAAATAAATCTTGGCCAGGAATTATATCTGCCGTCATTTAGATGATGATGTATCTTAACTGCCTCAACATACATACAATTCGAAATTTGTTTTTAATACTTATTGTGTCAATTTTAGATTGGTTGGTTGCCATCAACATGTGCCAAGTATAGTTAGTCGGGGTTAGAGTGTTTGCTCCCTCTTCTCGGAGCAATATTGTGACGTTTGATATATTCAGGGGCAAGTACTGTCGGCACCACTGTATTATTAATTTAAATACTATGTTCCTATTTTTTATCATTTACTGTGTCTATATTTTTTGTACACGTATGCACAAAGTACTAACATACATACAGATAGAGTTCATAAAGTATGCCATTGGTGGCTCAACTCCTTTCAAATTTGTAACTCGAATACAAGATTTCACTTACCTAGACGGTATAGGTTCGGTTGCTGCTTTGTCTATTGGAGTAGCATTTATGATAGGTGCTGTAATGTCAGTAGGTTTAACTGTCACAGCAGCTGTAAACTGCGAAGAACTTGTTACGATAATTCCCGAATTATTATTAGTATTTGTTACAGATGTTGAAGCTCCACTAGCACATGCTGAAGCGTTTGTATTAAAAGAAAACGAAGATGTTCCTGTAAATGGTGACACAGCAGAAGTCCCAGCATTTGGCGCGAATAGAGATGTCGATGAGATTGATGTTGTGGAGGTTGCACAAGTTGGTTTTGCTGTAATATTAGTTTCCTCGGCTTTCAAAGGTTTGTACTTATTTTGGGTAACCGTTTGCGTGGTGGGTTTGGTTGTAGCAAAAGCTGAAAAGCCAGAAGTTTGTTTATTATCTTGTAATGATGACTGCACCAAATTGTTTTGTGTTTGCATTTTATTTTCCAAATTTGCAAATGGTTTTGCAGCATCTTTTCCTCCTATTACTTTGGCCGCAAAAGACAGAGGGGCAGAGGCAATTTTGTTTTCGTTGCTTTCGTTAGCCGTTGGAATTAACATAGAAGTTTTAACAAATGAGCTGTTGCCCCCAAACGAAAATGTGGCTGATGTTGAACTTGTTGGCGTTATAAAAGTATGTGGCTGCGAAGACACCAGGATTGGTTTGGAAGCAGTTGGTTTTGCCAAAGTGGGCTGCTGCACAGTTTGAGGTTTTAGTATTTGTTGGGGACTTTGGTTTTGATAATTTTGCAACTGTAAATTTATGGGTGTATTGAATGCTGCAAACTGCTGCTGTTGTTGATACTGTTGCTGTTGTTTTTGCTGATGCAATTGCTGTTTAACCATTTCTTTTTGTTTACGTTCGTTTTCCAATTTTGTTTCTAGTATAACTTCCGATTTAAGTCCTACCCGATCTGGTCTTTTTGGTTTAATAATGGCTATTTGTCTCCGCTGCTTAGTAAAATTTCTTATAGCATTTAACTTTTCTTCCGATAGCTTAGCATGGGTTCGAGAAACAACTTGTGAAAGACTCATTGAAAGTATGGAATCAGCCAAAGATTCTACAGTACTACAAAAAAATAATTAAAATTTTAAAATGCACAAATATGTAATGTAGTTTCCATAAAACCTTATATTTTCTATACCTTTGACTTTTCGTTAAAGCTCCTATAGCCGCAGATGTTACATCGCCATTATTAGGTGGTTTGTAATTTAAACCTTTTTGTATTAATTTTGTTTTAATGTAATTCATTTTTGTCCTTTGCCTAGACAATGAATCTTTTAATTTCGACATTCGTTGATAAATACCATCCAAGCACGGTATATGCATTTGATTTTTAGAATTACGACGTACAACATCTTGATATTGTGACCATTGCGCATCGATTAATTGATTTAGTTGCGATAATTGGTTTTGATTTGAATTTACATATGCCTGTAGTTTAGCTAACTGTCGGCGACTTGTGGGGTCAGTAGAAGAAGCAACAGATAAATGTGTTAAACTGCAATTAATGGAAAATATTCAAATTTAATTATAATCACTTTCTATTATTAAATTTTTATACTTAGGATTGTTGTATAAGTCCAGTTTTGCACGACATTCCGCCAACATGGCATATGATTCATTCATGCAATGTCTTAAACTTTGCACATCCTGTTCAAATTCGTGGTCACTGGCTTGTTGCACAATTTCTTGTAAATCATTTAATTGCTGCGTATAGGATTTTAAGTCATTGGGAGATCCAATCTTCACAAAAAAAAAAAAAAAATTATTTCAACTCTACAAAATTTACTAAAAATATACATTTTCCAACAATTGATGGGGTTGCTGCCGAATTTTCCTCATCTCTGTTTCAAATGCTTGAATTTCTATTACTATCATTTGCTTCACCAATTCATCCATTTCTCCAGTACTTAAATTAGTCCTGTTTGAAGATGCATCTGGTTTTATTTGATTCATTTGTATATTATCTATCTGTTGAATCTCTTTGGGAGGTGTAAACGTGGGTGGTACATTGTATAAAGGCTTATTCAATTCAGTGTTTTTATTAACAACAACTGGCCGTTGTTCAGCAGGCGGATTGTGTTTTTCCTCACTCTTGGCTGCAATTGTTTATGTATGTTATTATTTATGCTTGGTAGTGTGATATCCGCAACAAATACTTTAAGTATACTTTTTTTACATATACACCCATACATATATATATAAGCATGGATCGAAGTTAGATATTGGACAGTTATGTTCAATTACATGACTTGCTTAAATAAATGCATTTTAATAAAATTAGACCAGGTAGTCATATATGAAACTTGTTAAGTAACCATGCTTACAATATTCACACATACATATTTACAAAAATACGTAGTACGTACGATCAGTTCTTTAAAAGTATAAAATGTTTGTATTACCTATACTATGTATAGTTAGTATAGATTAAAATTATTACCCAAAAATCCTGACCCAGAGAAACCTCCAAATGACGTTCCTTTTGTTATACCACCGAGTGGCTGTGCAAATGCTGGTGCATTTTGTGTACCTGTTGCTCCAAATACAATGCCATTTGAATTTGTATTAGTTGATGCAGTAGCCGCCACAGGTGTTGTAGAGGGAGCGAAGTTTAATCCAGTTACAGATTTTGAACTTTCCTGTTGAGAGGTAAACGAAGTCGTTGACTTATCTTTCTATAAAAAGTCATATACAGAGAGATGTATTACTTCATGTTTATAAGATAAATATAAAAAATTAACTTAAAAAGTATCATAATGAGCAAAACAAAATCCATAATTGCAGTTATTTCTCTAACGATACAGACAACTACTCACACTGAAGTATAGCGAAGGAAAACATTTCCACTACAACTACCCCAATTCTAAGGCAAACACTTACCAAGAAATGAGAAGAAACTATGTATACTTAACTTATCTTCACTCCGATCGAATAAGAGATTATACAATGGAGTATAGAAGAATACTACACAATTACATCGACATAAGAGCCCATATATCAGATCGTGTCACAAGAAACGCACCTAGCTTTGAGCTTTAATCCCTCTAAAAAATTACAACTGCTACTTCGAAAATAAGAAAAATAATCTATCAGCTAAAAGTGGAGTCGGACTGTTAGTACGCAATAACAATCCTCATAAACTTCCATCCAATTAGTCAAAAATTTTAAACATTTCAGTTGAAATCACAGTTAATATTAAAATTACAGTAACATCTATATATGTACAATGTACATATATAGATATTTACTCAATTTTTACTCTGCATATTTTTAACGTTCTATTTAAAAATATTCACACGCCTATCATATTACTAAGTGATGGATAATTCTATGATGATCAAGTAGTAGTAACCATCGCTTTATCAAAACAATTTATTCATCATTAACTATCGAAAGCTCATACATTTTCTGACTCATAACACACTCACTCATCTCTATTATCGACACATCTCTATTATTAACACACTAGATGACTTACATCATAGTGACCACTTTACAATTAAAACAATTATCACTTCCAACATACGCTATTCCGAGAAAGGGAGCAAACTGCTCTTTGTTTGAGCGCATAATGGATAAAAAAAAGCATCAGAAATTCCCTCAACATATTAAGGACTCAAGTCTTTCCTATTCAGAAACGTTTATTTTCTGGTTGAATATCAGCTAATCTGATCTACGAAAAAACAAAGTTCTAATGTGGAAAAGTTACAGTATACATCCTTCGAATGAGAATGTCATTGAATAAAAAAAAGCTAAACCGAAATACACATTAAAAGGACAAAAAAACTAAAGCAAAAATTTATGCAGGGATTCCCTATTATCCCCTTTGTGGAATTTTCCCGCAATTTCCAGTCGAGGTCCGTTTAAGCCAATAGAGCCAACTAAAGCCATCAATACCACCAGCACAAGTTCAAACAAAATTGCAAATCTCTTTGAAAATAATGGTCGAATCAGTCGCCAGATAAAAACCTTTCGGCGTAATTTTTCAACCAAAAAAACAGATAAAAGTACTACACCGCCAATCTAAATAGCCAAGAGGCCAAACTAATCGGCCCATCTCTACTACCAATGGAAATATTGATGAATCTCAGCAAAGTGTAACAGATAATATACAAAACCGTACCCATTTTTGCACAACAATATATTCAAATATAGTAGTACAATTCCGCATACTTGGGAAACGACAACAGTAGTGCCTACAGCTAAACCCAACGACTTACTTACATTTGTGGGTGTTGATGTCACCATGTTAAAGCCCGAAGTAAATGCTGTATCCTTAAAACCTGCAACTACGTCTTTTTTATTAGCGGCACCCAATTCCTTGGCATTATTCGCTGGTTTGACAGTAGCACTTCTCTGAAGACTAGTTTCACTTAGTTGCACAAACTGCCCCGATACATCATTCAATGGTAGAGCAGGCGAGCAAATATCGACAGCATCTGGTGACAAATTCAAAAAGTTATAGGATATCAAATGACCATGAGTTGACAAAACATGAATCATAGGCATAACTGGCAACTTCTTTTCGCCTATAACAACCTGATGCGATGAAGCAAAATCGAATACAAAACCTTGAGGATATGTCTCATCTTTTGATTCGGTTAAAGGCATTTCTATACGAGCTTCATCCAATAATGTATATTGTATCCACTTGGGGGCTTCACCAGATTCTTTAGTACCCAATACACCTATCTCTACGCCATTCGCCGAAGTAACCAATAAAAGATTCCACTGAGCTATGTGATTAAATGATAATTGATGTATACGTGGACCAGGAGCACTATAGCAAATGTCATAGTAGTTTATATATGAAGGCGGACCCGTTTTGGGTGCATTAATGATAAACAGTGAAGGACACATATCTGCACCTCTTTGCAAAAATATAGCTGCAAACTGAAAAGTAGAAAGCCAATGAACGGCAACACAATCAAAGGACCCTTCATATATTCCAGATGGGCATTGTATAGTGCGAGCTGGTTGCAAATTCGGTTTGAATTGTTGTAGCTTTCCTTCAGCAAAGCCAAAAACAATTTGTTTTCCTTTAGGCGACCAACATCCTGACTTTATTTTATAATCTTTACCTAAAGTCATTTTTTCGTACTGACCACCGTTATTTAATGTAAACATAGCAACAGAGCCATCACTTAAAATTAAAGCAATATTATTGCTGATTACGGGATTCCACAATAGTTGCAAAGCAAAGGTATTGTTTTCAGGAGCAACAGGAAGGTCATACAGACAGTTAATAGTCTAAAAATAAGTTTGTGGTATTTAAAGAAATATATATAATTTACTTAAAGCACTAACCGCAGTGACAAAGCTGTCAACTTGATAGATTTGTAAGAAGCTCGTATTATTTAAAATGTAATTAATAGCCAGCATGGATCCATCACTGCTACAGGCCAATATAAAAGGTTCTCCCGGTAAGTTTATAACGCGAACTGTCACATTCTGCCCCGTCGTTTTAGTATTTACAATATTACTTAATTTGAATACTAAAGATGTTATATATTGTATAATCAGCACAACAATAAAATTATTAAACTCAGGTGCACTTACCTTTCAATTCCTTGGTAGACGCATTACCGGCAAAAAGTAACCCCTTCGCCGAAGATACTGCTAATAAACTTACCAAACTTTTGACATCATTTCCCTCGGGGAATATGGAAATTCTGTTGTGTAATTTAAATTGTATGTCCTAAAACAGCATAAAATTTCGTTTTTAATTTTGTAAATCCATGCAAAAGTTAGAAGACATGAGTTACTCCTTTTGTTCTACAATTTATGTAAGCATAAATAAATATGTACCTGCACGTCTTGCGAAGGCGGAGGATTTAGCGACATATTTTTTTTTTATTATTGCAATGGGAATAGAACTTTTACTATAATTTATGAAATCAAACTTTATTTTTAGCTAAAATGAACAACAAAAGTATTTTACAAAATTTCAACAGATTTCTTCCCCGTTTTTGTTAAAAGAATAATCACAGGGTGGTCAAATGAGTGCATTCTCTGTTAATAAGTGGCTAGGCGAATCCATTACAATTCGCCCTAGTGAGAAGAACAAATTTTTGGTGTAAATACGGCTCAATATAGACATGGTAAGGAGTGTGTTTACATGTTAACTGCTCTTTTATGTAGTTGTAATTATTGTTAACATTAACCTCTTAAGCGAAATCAAAATGTTTGATAATGCTTACTGGGTAAATTTTTTGTTGCAGTTGCAATTCTCACTGGTATAAATTATTTTTGAACGTAGACCGTACATATTTTTCTTTATTATTAACCGAGATGTGAAACCACAACATAAAAGCGCAAAGAATGAGTTTGACATTAGTTTTATTTAGTTAATTAGTCATTTTATTATCATATAGTATATTTTAGTCTAGGCGAAAGTTTGAAAAGAACCCCATTTTTCAATACTGCCAAAGTTAGAGCCTCGTTTCATTATCCCACACAGTATTAACACAGACCAAATTTGGCATGTATTACGAAAAAGGATTATATTGTAACTTAACACCGTATTATTGTTTTCATAATCGAATACCACCACTTGCAAAAGTTTTTGAATATTTTTATAAAATGATAGATTTCGTCTGATCAGGGTTGATTTTACTTCAAGCCTCTGAACAAAGAGAAAATTATTACAAAAGACGTTTACATTTACATAGTAACTATTAGAAGAGTGCAGCCATGTGGTTTCTAACGTGATTATTATTTTTTCGAGCATTCGTATTCACGAGGTTATGTTTTCCCTGTACCTACATACTGATTGTGTTCCTGAAGTATGGCAGCGCTGGTTAGGAATTCGCCTTGCTATTTTAAATTATGGCATTTTGTGAAATTGTCAAATGAAGGAAAACGGAGAAAGAATAAAGGTGGCTATGTGTGAGTCAAGTTTATGTGGAATTTCATTTTCTTTAACTTTGAATAATCGTGCGTTAACCAACTAGCAAATTAATATCATGAATACTTTTAAATAAACAATCATATAGAAAAAGTATAGTTACTTATTTTCCTGAAAAGATTTCATATTTAAAAATCTAAACTTCATTGGTTAGTGTTGTTTGGTCAGCATTGTGAATTAAAAGAGGAAAATGGAGTAAAATTTTAACGCGTGCCTTCAGCCGCTACTCGCTACGTGTGACTAAATTGCAAGTAATTTGGCCTGTCAAAATTTTTATTTTTCATAAGTTCGCCTAAAAGGCAGGTGCTATTAGAAAATTAATTGATACTGACTGCAATAAAAATTTGCAAAGGCCTAATAAGGCCAAAAGATCAAGTAAAACCATCGAAAGTGGAACGACAGTGTGCTTTCACCTTTGATCTGATGTGATATACATATGTACGTATGTACATATATATATAGTAGCTGCAAAATAGTACATTTAAGATAAAAGCGGAAAAAACTACTAAATCAAAATGTCTACAGATTCAAAATCGAGATCTTCGCAACCGTCTCTATCTCAACTTTGGCCTGATTTTGGGTCCCTAAGCCCCGATATTAACTCTTTGGAAAATCAAGCAGATCAGTCATCATCAGTTTTGTACTCAAGCTTGGGAAAACAACAACATACCGATAACAATAATTATGTGAATTTCAATCAATTTATAATGCAACATAATCTTGCACCACCACCATCATCTGTGGAAGATATATTTGCAAAGCCAGACAGGCAAACATCTAAATACGACGATGTATATAATATCATTCATAACGTAGATGGTCTGAATAGTCATGCCGGTGCTAAAGGTGATAACATCAACAACAACGCCGCTTTAGTTTTCAACAAAAAAAGCGGCAGCAGCAATTATAATAACCAAGAGCAGCAATGCAAATATCAACAATATAAGGTGAGTTATGCCGAATATTGTTATGTGATCTTACTCTTCACTACAGTGATATTCCAACAGGATTATAATTTTTTTTCCAATTATGTGTTATCTATCTATGCATTTTATATTGAGAACACGTGAGAATTCCATTTTCAGACGAAAAATTTTACTAAAGCTTAACTATTTATAAATAAAATGTTTAAAGATTTTATTAATGTACCGTAGCATTTCTGATTGACATAACGTATTGTATTTGTGTGTGTAATTAAATTTCGCAATTTATAAACACAACAGAAATCTTTTGTTTTAACATAGTTCTGTTGTCATTGCAACATAGCTCTGTTAACTGTAAAAAATCAGGGGTGCACTCCACATTACAGCAAGCATTTCCTGAAAACAAAAGAAACCATTAGAACTGTGTATCAAAACTAAAAATGTAAGGAAAGCCCGTTCTCATGGGATACATCCATCCCATAGTAAAATTCAACACTGGCAATGTAGCAAAATGAAAAACAAAGCAAATATTGAACGTTTGGAATGTGCATTCCAGGATATTACAAGTCTAAGAGAGATGTGTTATCACGATAACAAAATTCTGTTAGGTGGTGTATGAAATTTTAAATGTCGAAATTTTACTTCGAATACATCATATTTATTATAGATCTTTTATGCACAATCACAAAATAATCATATTGACAGAAAAAATGTTTTACTTCTTTCAGTTTTTCGATTCGTCCCTACCGCAATATTCATTTGTTAATAATAATATAACCAGCAATGACAACCATAGTGTTTTTTCGGAATGTTTAAATACATATAATCTTGATCCCAACGTAGCCGGAACTTCAAATCTATCTATAAATTCAACGTCGTCTCAAACTGGAAATTTAAGTTATTTCGATGCTGCTAATTCATATAGTAATTTTCATAACAATGGCACAACTTACTATGCTAATCCTTTTGCCACAGGTTTTGATTTTTCTACTACCAAGTTGAAAATTAATGCTCCTGAATTTGTACCCAGATTTGATAAGCTTTCATTGTACGAAGCACCTCAAGAAGAAAAGCAAAAGGCGGAAAGTACTACTTTAAACTTTGAAAAATTTGTCAAGCCATACGACGAGTGTGCGCGACCAGATATTTCTTCTTTAGGAGATATTAAAGATGCAGGGGATAATTTGAATACTAGTTTTGAAAGAGATGAAAAACGCCAACAGCAGAGACTTGAACGTACCCGAGGTAGTAGTAGGCATCAAAATAAACATGACAAAGAGAATAAGAAAAATAATCGTTTAGAAAAAAATATGGAAAGATTTTCAAGAAATTTACAAGAAAAAGAAAAAAATATTGACTCGGCTTCGAACTCAAATTCTTCAACACCATCTTTAACTGTAAATGGTAAGCAGCGAGAGAATCAAAGTGATGGAGTGCCTAAATTTGGCGGGGCTTTCAGCAAAAATCAGCGCTCTGCAATAAGTAGTGGAAATGCCGACAAACATAGAAATTCGGACACTCATGATAAAGGTGGAGATAAAATCAATCACCAGAAGCGGTATCTAAATGGTAGGCGCTCTCAAGATCTTGAGGAACGTGAAGATCGCTATGAACGTTATTTGGAACGCGGTGAACGTTCGGAACGTGGCCACAATCAGCGCAATCAACAACGTAATGATTATCATCAACGATATGACAATTATCGCAGCAATAAAAGACGTGATGACTGGAATCGTAATCGAGATCGTATAAATGGGTTTCGTGTCGAAGAAAAATACTCTAACGACAATGGCAAAGAAAGTCCTTTGCCTTCGCCCGAAAAGCGGTCACCTCGAAAGTCATATGATAAAGAAAACGAAAAACTTTCGCAGAGAGATAAGCTAATAAGGGATATTGAGAGTAGACGTTTAGAGTGTTTAGTTTGCGTCGAGCCAATTAAGGCCCACCAAGGCGTTTGGTCTTGTCATAATTGTTACCACATACTGCATTTGCAGTGCATAATAAAATGGGCTTCTTCCTCTAAAGCAGATAATGGGTGGCGCTGCCCAGCGTGCCAGAATGTTGAAAAAGATGTTCCTCGAGATTATTATTGTTTTTGTGGCAAATTAAAAAATCCACCAAATAATCGCCAGGATATTGCTCATACATGCGGAGATGTTTGTGGTCGAGTAGAGGGATGCTCCCATCCGTGTATTCTGCAGTGTCATCCTGGCCCATGCCCACCTTGTCAGGCTCACGTTAAACGGGAATGTGGTTGTGGCAAAACCTCAAAAATGATGCAGTGTTGTTTTAAGGAAACTATAGAATGTGACTCGAGTTGTGAAAAACTTTTAAACTGTGAATTACATATTTGTCAAGAGAAATGCCATGAAGGAAAATGCCCTTCATGTAAGGAGAAGGTAGAACAAAAGTGTCACTGTTCTAAGCATGAAAGACAAGTAACTTGTACTCGCGAATCACATGACAAGCATAGTTATTCATGTGGTAAACCTTGCGGCAAAGATTTGAGCTGTGGTAACCATAAATGCAAAGACTGTTGTCACCCTAATGAGTGCAGGCCCTGTAAACTAAGTCCGGATTATGTTACATCTTGCCCATGTGGTAAAATGCCTATAGTTAGCGAGCAACGTAAATCTTGTTTAGATCCTATTCCCATATGTGAGGCAATTTGTGGAAAAACTTTGAAATGTGGGAAAGCAAACAACCCTCATCACTGTACATCTAAATGTCATTTGGGAAATTGTCCCCCTTGTAACAAGCAGACAGCTGTTAAGTGCCGCTGTGGTCATATGGATCAAATGATAAAATGCCGCCAGCTATCGACAAGAGCCGATGACGCTAGATGCAAGAAACGTTGCACTAAAAAGCGTTCCTGTGGGAAACACAAGTGTAATCAAGAATGCTGCATAGACATTGATCACTTTTGTCCACTTCCTTGTAATTATACACAATCTTGTGGCAAACACAAGTGCGATCAACCTTGTCATCGGGGTAATTGCCCACCTTGCTATCGTTCCTCTTTTGATGAGCTTTTTTGCGAGTGTGGTGCTGAAGTTATCTATCCTCCTGTTCCCTGTGGGACAAAACGTCCCGTTTGCAAACTTCCTTGTTCGCGTCAACATCCTTGCGATCATCCTCCACAACATAACTGCCATTCGGCTGCCACTTGTCCTCCATGTATGATGTTTACTATAAAATGGTGCTTTGGCCAGCATGAACAACGTAAAACCATTCCATGTTCTCAGCAGAGTTTCTCGTGTGGTTTGGCTTGCAATAAGCCTTTGCCATGTGGCCGGCACAATTGCATTAAAACCTGTCACGAGGGATCATGTCAAAACACAGGAGAAATATGTAAACAAAACTGTACTAAAGCACGCCCCACTTGCGGACACAAATGTAATGCACAATGTCATAATGGAGAATGTCCAGAGACTCCGTGTAAAGAAATGGTATGTGGTTTGATTTCTTTTTTTGTTATAAAATATTTATTTATATATTATTTATACGTGTGTATGGTCTAAGAGTAGAAGTAAATATTAAGTTCATTTGGAAAGAGACCACACATATCTACTTAAAAAGGTATATGTGTTTTAAAAGAATCAAATGTCAAATCCTTATTAAGATTGATAACTAAATATTTCGTTTTTATACAGATTTTTTTTGAAATCGGATAACCTTGCTCAATATGCTGATATAATTGCAACGGTGAGCGCATATGTTGTAAATCCGTATATATCTACCGATATCTATCCGATTACAAAAATATTCCTTTATTAATTAGGTTTCGTAACCGGATTTATGTTTCTTAAATAACAATCGACATTTGCTAACTCTGTTTATGATCGAATAGGTTAAGCTAGTTGTGTAGCCACTCGGTTTCCCGAGTTTAGTTTCTTAGTTTTAGCCAGTTCCGCCCGGATGAATGATATACATCCTATAAGTTGTCAGTCGTAAAATATTGCACCTTGCATAAGCTGTTATCTGACCTGCACAGCACAGTCAAGAATTTTAGACGACAGTGAATATAGTTAGTGTAAGTATAATATTGGTTTTATGTGAAATCGTGCAAGAACTTCATGGATTGTTGGCTTTCACGTTAATGAAGACCGCCTCTATGCTAATGTATACAGCGAGGCTATGAAGATACTGTGCTTAATGCACAGTATGCTATTGAGGATACCGCAATGCTTTGAAAAGCTGCAATTCGGTCTCGATTCTGAAATAAAGCGGAATATAATATGTAGCTTTATAGGCGTTTGGTTATGTTTTTTTTACCCAAAATTTACTTTGTCATTTCTCGATTTTAAATTTCAATTTATTTCAAATTTTAACATCATTAATCCTTGAATTGTTTAGTAACTGCAATTATTTTTTTTTTTGTTTTGTTTTAGGTTGAAGTGCAATGCGAATGCGCTAATCGCAAACAAATGCGAACATGTGCCGAATTGTCTAGAGAATTTAGTCGTATAGCCACAGCCCAGTTGGCTTCCTCTATGGCTGAAATGCAACGTGGAAATTATATGGAACTATCGGAAATTTTAGCTCCTGTGAAATTATCTGGGAAATCTAATAAAACTTTAGATTGTAATGAAGAATGTCGTTTACTGGCTCGTAATCGTCGCTTGGCTATTGGGCTTCAAATACGAAATCCTGATATACCATCAAAACTTCACACAAAATATTCTGATTTTATACGAAACTTTGCAAAACGTGACCCGGCCTTAGTCAAATCTATACACGAAGCTCTAACTACTCTGGTAAAATTGGCGAAAGAAAGTAAACAAAAATCTCGCTCTCACTCCTTTCCTACTATGAACCGTGAAAAGAGGCAGTTGGTACATGAAATGTGTGAAATGTTTGGTGTAGAATCGGTGGCGTATGATGCAGAGCCCAATCGTAATGTCGTTGCAACTGCTTATAAGGACAGAGTAAGATTGCTCTTAATATGTGATAATAAACCAATTTAATTTTGTATAAATTTTTTAATTTTCAGTCTTGGCTGCCTGCTTCTAGTATTATGGAAGTAATTGCTCGTGAGGCTGGTCAAAGGCGTGTGCCAGTACCAAGTAATAATGCCTGGGGGTTGAAAAGATAGTCCTATGAACAAAAAAAATAACTTTTGACTTTGATTTAAATATTTTCCTTTATATGTCATTTAACATGAACCATATTAACATTTATGTCAAACAAACTATTTATTTAGCACCATACAACCTAACTAACTAACCACCTTTGGGGCAACACCTAATCAAATTAATCAATTAAAAATGATAATACTAACAAATATTTTACTATATTAGTTAGTGAAGCAGGCAAACCCGCTTTTTAGAACTCGGAAAATTTTTTATTTTTATTTTATATATATAGAAAATAAACGGGAATTCTCATCCCATTGTCCTTTAGTTTTCTCCTTAAAAATACAGTAACACATATAAAATTGATATCGGATGATTCGGATTTTAATAGTTCACTTCGAAACGAAATCTTTGAATCCATCAATTTCCGTCATGTATTTCAAAGACTACATTTTCATTTAAATTTTTTTCAATTACGACGAAATATAAAATACAAATTGGAACAGTTTTATTTTAAGATCCTAATATAACAATTCTTCATATTATTATTATTTACTCTTGCACATATACATACATATTATATCTTGGCAAATGGATTAATAAACATTAATTTTAGTTTTTTCTTATTCAAAAATGTTTTTATGCTTTCTATAATCTTTTAAAATTTTAGCACATTTTCAGAAACGGATATTCACATCATAATTGGGTTAGAATATTAAGCTTAGAAAAATTCATTTGAAACCCAATTTTAAATTCAATAATCGTATTTGAACAATGTCACTAAACTGTATACTTTCTTAGAAATAAAAATCTAATGCAAAACTACATAGAATAACGAAAAAAATTGTTTATCAAATAATAAAGTTGTTTATTAATGAATTGAAAATAAACATTTTCAAGAATTTTATTTCAGTAAGAAATATCAGTAATGTATGAAAATGTGAAATTATGTTTTTATTAATTCTAAGTATTTGACAATTTTTTATTTTTTTTTTTTGGATTTTGTACCTTTTCCAAAAAGAATAGAAGAGTATTAATAGATTTGATTCAGGGGAAGAAATTTGTATAATATTGATTTGCGACCCCATAAAGTGTATATTTTCTGGATCCTTATTATAAGGGGAGTTGATTGAGCTTTGTCAGTCTGTTTGTCCGCTGTTTATTAATTTTGAGGGCATATCGAGTTTACATTTTGGCTAAAATCAAACATTTTAAAATACAACTCCTTTAATCTCCGTCCGATTTTTCACATTTAAAAAACAGCAACTATGTGAAAACATCACCACTCTATTCGGACCCAACCTCTGTGTAATTTCAATAGCAGCCAAAACGAATTAAAACCAGGAGGCTTGTGTCTTGTGGGTTTTTAACTTAAGAAAATTTTTTAAGTATTGGTTTTCTGGATCCTTATTATAAGGGGAGTTGATTGAGCTTTGGGTATTTATGTTTTATTTGGAGTATGTGTATGCAAGTTAAGGCTATTCTTAAGGATATTAATACAAGGCCAGACTTTTAATTATCAACTATTATTAAGTATTATTTTTTATGATTCATTACATAAACTAAATTGGTATAGTATATAGTATATAAGGAAAAGGAATTGCATCCATAAAGTCAGTAAAGATTTCGACGTGTAATAAGATGCATAGTAGTCATTCGTAATTAGCTCGTTAATAAAATGAAAAAGTAGACGCACACGCATCGAAAAAGAAAAAAATATATATTTATTTGAATTTTTTTTTCTTGTAGGTATGTATGTAAACATGTATGTAGTGATGAATCCATGCAAGTATGCATGGATATGTACGTTTGTATGTATATTATTCTCTCATATGAACTGTTTGAATGATTTTTTTTATTGTAAAAGTTTTTTTAAGCATTTGTTGATTTGAGAGAGATGTGACATTAATACGCAAATATCCATGTGTTATTAAGAAGTGCTAAAATGAAATTTTTTTTTATGTATATCTATATATTTATTTATATGTGGCAAAATTCCTTTCAAAATTGTTAAAAAAAAACATTAATATATGCTACAATAATTTAACAGTTTTTGCTGCTTTGGGTTTACTTCTGCTGTCAAATGGTAGCTGACCGATATTACCAAAATAAATATATATTACTCTCTCCCATCTTTTTTATATATAAATATTTCCAAAAGATAGTTCTTTTAAAAAAACTTTATAGCTCGTACTTTGTCCTAAAACCTTTCCTTAGTTTCTATTACATAACAGAAAAAAAATCGACGATCGAATATGAAAATAACAGTTATTTTTTAATCACCCCTCGTACACCTGAATTTCAATTTTTGGAAATGTAAGGCAATTTAAATAACAATTTAAATTAAATATTTCTTTATAGTTACAGGCGTTTTTAAGGTTTCTGTGTTTAAATGAAATTATATTGTCCTTGTAGCTTAAGAGGTGAAAGATATAACCATATATATGCCTTTATTTGAAATTCATGTCTGTACGCGGAATATGCGAAATTGTTTACGTTTTGATAAGGCTAAATGAAATAAAATTTCAGATTTAACACATGCATGCATGCATGCACTGATAAATACATCTGTACAAACACAGTACAAAATAAAACTACTACAAAACGTTTAACTCCGAAATTCATTTGTAACCTGTACTACTGCAAAAGCATTGAGCTCTTTTTTAAATTGTTCACAGTAGAGTAGAACTGTCCATTTCATTTTACCTCTGGTTTTTATTTTTTCTGATGGGGTTTTATACCTCTTAAGCATTTTTTTTATCTGCAACACAAATGCAATAAAAGCCTTTCTTTTAATTTTTCTTTTCTTTGTTTTGGTTATTTGTAGTGCATGCAGTCTACTGAAAAGTTTAAGAATGAGTATAAAGAAATGCTGAGATGAAAATATGTTTTGTCCTATAAAGCATGCAATTTGAAATGAATAAGTACTCGTACGTCTGGCTGAGTGCAGACTTTTATCCATGAAATTTTCGTATGACTGGTCAGTCACTGAGAAGGCTGTTTAACCGAAAATCATTATCTACCACAGGGAAGTTTAAAAATTATTAAATTAAAGTAAAGAAGAACATTATTTTTCGCTGCCACAAAAATGAATATCTTAAATATTAATTGAAATAAATATTGTTATGTTTACACATTTTGATTAAACGAGTATATTTTTGGCTGAGCTCGTTAATATTAATTGTAATAAAACAAGAGTCAGTTGTCTCCTTTTGCTTATTTGCAAGCTGAACACTTTATTTTAACAAACATATTACGCAGTCTTTAATTCCATCGTATTCATATTTATCCCTCCATAGGCGATTGAATAACGAACATCCTACTACACTGGAGGTCGTGGGTTCGATTACTGCCTAAACCCTGTCAATTTTCCTGCGCACGAGCTGGAAGCTTTGCAAGTTAAGTTAATTAAAAAAAGGAAAAAAAATTATAATACATCAAATTAACTCAACGATGATAGTTTCGTTACTGACGGCCTTACTCGCTATTTATATAATATCAGATATATTTCTAGAAGTTTTTATATATTTATTTACTTAATATTACCATTATATGAATATAATTATAATATAAGTGTATAAAATAAGGCTCTCCTATGGGGAATTGAACCATGTCTCTCTCACTTTAGAGAGACACTTTAATAATACTCTGAATATCTAAACACCAAATCTGTGAAAATGCTCACATCTGGCAATGCCGCATTATAAAGTCTAAAATCCATAGCATATTTACAGTGAAACTAACAACAACATTACAATAACAAAAACAATAAACAGTATAATTGTTTCCGATGATAGACAGTTACTAACAGCGCTGGTATTTTAAGCTGTGAAATGGCATAAAATAACAACTACAATAGCATAGGCAATTTTTGTGGCACAGGAATATGTACAAGGAGGTATAGGAGTTCTTTATAAAACATTTAATTAAAAAATATTATGTATTAATTTTACCAAATTGGGTACATAAATACAGTAGTTTTCTCAATTCATATATATTTGAAATATTTTGGGTTCTTAAAATAATATTGTGATTACGTAACGAAAACTTAATTTTTCTGGCAAATATTAAAATACTTTTAGGCAATCATACTCTTAATTATCGTTCTCATGCGACTTTTCGGAAATAGGCGATTCGATAAAACATCAATCTGTTCAGATGCATTAAATCTAAAGGAAAAATATGCATTTAAATTGAATGACAAACTAGTGCATACTTTTAGAAATAATTTAAAAGCCTTGTTTTTTGTATTCGAATACTATGCGATTATAAGCTTAAAAACTTGAACAAAAAATTAAAATGATTTATTGCGATAACATGAATATCATTCGCACTTTCTCTTTATTGCTACATAAAAAAATATTTACAAGGTTCATTCGTCCATTTATGTTCGTTAATTGCAAAGAAATAAAGGACATCTGTTGACTCACACGCAAATAATGGCAGGACCAAATATGGTTGGCGAAAATATGAGTTTTATATGTTCTCTATATGGAAAAGAATATAGAAAAACGAATAAGAATATATTCTTTACTAGGAAATGAATCACAAACTACTAAACGGTTATTTTACGAGCTATTTTTTTATGGACATTTAAAGGGAGAATGGCATTAAAGCTTATTAGTTGACACAATTATGGAAACAAAATAATAGGAAGGCTAAGTAAAATATTGGCATTGGAACTATATATTCACAATAGTGAAAATATTGTGAGTATTGCACTATATTGAGTCATGCTTAAATTTAAAAAAGATTTGTCTTTACGGCTTAGTTTTTTTTTTTGGAATATAAGTGTGACGCATGTGTGATTCGGAAAGTCATTACTAGTCTTTTGTTTTATTAAAAATTTGTCATGAATTAACAAAGTGTTTAATTGAATTTGCTAGTTGGGCTGAATGGTATTTAATTAAAGGAAATTTTAATTATTCAGGCTTAAGTTCTTTAAATTTAATTTCACATTTACAAATTACCATTCGTGTAATTCTCAAAAGTCATTTGTTATAGTCTGTCATATATTTTGGTTTCATACAAAATTAAATAATAATGTATAAATTGAATTTCAAAAACGAACCTATATAAATGATAATTTATTTGATTTTTATAGCCATTTTGGTCTGCTTCCATGCTTTTACGAGTATTTTATATAGCTGATACGAACAGTAATTTACGTGAACTATTAGAAATTACTTATTAATTTGACTTACGAAATTAAATAATTATTACAATTAAAAGTTTTAATTTCAAATATTAAATAAGTTATTAAGTGATTAGGAAAAAAATATCAGAAGTTACCGCTAAAATAATCTCCATTCCTCTAAAGAGAAATCAAACTTTTTCCTTTACACCCGATATGAGGTCGAATATATTTCTGATTCAACATTCACTTAAAAGTGCTACTGAAAAAAAAGTGCTCTTGAAAGCTACTGCCCAGTCATCTGGGCTATGTCTAGTTATATTCTCTGTGATTTGCGGCCCGTCTCTACTTTCGTATAACATGCAAAATTGGGCAGAGTCATTTCACCGGCTGTAGTTCTTCGCTCTTATGTCATAGTACAGCGAACAGCTGATTTATTTTACCCCTATTTGAGATTTAAAACATTTTTCAAACGGTCGCAGCGTGTCTGCATGTGTGCTTATACGTAATATGACCTATTAATTATCTGGCATTCATTCGCTCGGTTTCCTGTCAGCATTAATTTAATTAAATTTACATCTTTAATTAGCTTTTCTAAGTTGTAGTAGAAAATATTATTAATAATTTATTAATAAACAGAAAGAATTATGGAATTGATTCAAAAAGAAGTCCATTTTTTACATTTTCTGTGATTTGGCGACATGCAGCTGTAAATTATATAACTCAATAAATTTGGTAAACATTTTTATTTATTAATAAAATTCATAATTAATATTCTTTTCTACAACAATTAAAATGAAATTATTGATGCTAATTTAATATTGGGTACCGACAGGAACTCGTGCGTATGAATATCATATTATTTAGAAAAACATAGTACGTATACGCATACATGCACGCTACGGCCCCTTTACAATATTGGAATACCCCGTGAATGAGAATGAGAATCGATGTACGAATATATAAAAATATTTGTCATGTCCGCACAGTGGCTCGAAATGTATTTAAATTTTGAATTGCATTGTAATTTTGTAGAAAGCAAATCATTGGTTATTTTTCCTACCTTGAAAATAAAATCTTCACTTATTATTAAATATTTTAAAACTATTTAAAAAAATCAGTTTCGATAAAATTTAGCTTATCTTAAATTTTGCGATTACTAAATAAAGTATGTTTTTATATTTCATGAAATGTTTCTTGATTGTAAGAAAATTTTTCCTAAAAATATTAAAATGGCGAATGTAATATACGAGTATTAAAAAGCAAGAAATTGAAAGAAGATTTAAGAAAATTCTCTAAAAATTCTAATTGGAATTTGAGGAAAATTCTACTCTCTATCTTATTTAAAATAAGTCGTGCGATAATTCTTTAAAGAGATGTCGTAAAAATCGGCTTTGACGCTATTCCTCAACTCCTTTCGCAATATTAATTAATATGAATGATTGTAATAACAAATAAAATTGTTGGCCATAAGCACAATTATCACTAAGTCAAAAAGACAACCAAAAGCTCTTCTGGATCTTCTGTAATAAAATATGATTTTTAAAATATTATGAATTATTTCGTTACCTTTTAATGTCCTTCAAGCCAATGTCCTTCTACTCATATTGTTTTTGTGTTTGTAAACTTTAAACGTTTTGAATTCAAACAAAAGCATATAAAATTAGCATAAATATTTAAAGCGGATACACAATAAGTAATTGCGCTGAGGTAAATGCTTCCTTTTTAGTAGCCGATTTAATAACCCAACGCATGAATGTGTAGTCTTTAAACCATTTTGTGATTTTCGAAGCACGGAAAGAATTTATGTTTAAGTCACATGATTTTACTTCTTTGCCGGAAATGCAAATTTTATTGCATAAAATGGGAGTTACATTTCGTATACGTAATTTACTTGAAATAAAAAATATATATTAGGATCAACTGGAATAATGGAAAATAACTCATTGTGTAGTGTTCCTAATAATTATATTGCAGATTAGTGTTTTCATCTTTAAATGCTGCATATATACACGATAATGAAAAAACATATTCCTTTGCAGAAAATATAAAAAAATTCAAATATTGAATTTTAAAATTATGAGATATCGAGAGTTTATTTTATGCATTCCAGTAAATTTTTAGATTTTTTGAATGGTTTTCCAATCTGTGGCAGAAGGAATTTGTTTTCTGTGTTTTAATGGGATACAAATAATCTTTAATCATTTTGTGTTACTAGTCTAGTTATTATTGCATAGGTAGCCCGCCATCGAGTAGCTGCTATCAGATCAGATGACAACACCAATTATCGATCTGCACACGCCTTTTAATTCTGCATGTCCTGCCAAGCTTTCTAAGCAGCAAAGACTCGTGCTATACATCCAAGTTATACAAAATCCTTATATTTCAAAGCGGATGTCTTATCTTCGCCAATGCCTGAAATGCCAGTATGCATTCCAGTTTGTAGCTAATTATTATTTTGTCTAAATTATTTTAATTAATCTATAAAATAATGAATAATTAAATTATATTTTAAAACGGTTTTATACGCATGCCTACTAGACAACAAATGTTAAAAAGTACATTTGAATTTTTTTTTGGAACCCTATTCTTATTTTTTATCCTCCTTGACTTTAGGCCACTTTTTGAGGATGCAAAACAGCGGATGCCCGACGCAACGTAGCCTCAGTCAAGTTCTTGCGACATTTGTTGTCGATTAAAAGGTTTCTAAATTTTTTTATTGATCTCCTCGGACCAAATTTCATGGTTACTTGAAGAGTATTCTTAGCAGGACATTCTTCATCACAACTGTAAAACCTTTCTTATCGGCAGCTGGAACCACTACAAGCGTCTTCTAGTGTATGATTCCACTGTAGCAGTACGAACTAACATTTCCGAAATGATTGGACTCAGTTGAGAATGCTTTCTTTATATCACGCTTCTTCAACAAGAAAGCGTTGTTGTTCCGAATGATCAACCAATTAAGATGCGAAGAACTGGCCGTCTGTTATCACGGATTGCAATGGTAGGCTAATGAGAAAATGTTTTCTGTCCGAGAAACTAATGGAAACAAATTAAAATCTTCAATTTCAAAATCCTACAGAAAGAAATTACGAGTAAACAAGAAATGAAATGTGAAGTAATTTTATTATATCGTAACCACAGGAAAATGTTCAACATCGTTACAACGATATCTAACAAGCCACTGAAGGATGGTTAGACTTTCATATAAGTGTAAGTAACCTTGTTTTATGTAGTTGAAAATCATAAAAATATCATAAAAATACTGGTAGCATTGAGAATCGCCTGACACCGCCGACCGATTTGTCAAACACCTATCCAGCACTAACCGCCATTTGGGTACACCAAAATGAACTGGTAGATGCTTACATAGACTGGTAGGAACAATCTGATGATTAAAATTTTGTACCAAAACGCTCTTTTCCAAATATTATTATTCTGATCTATTGAAAAGGAATCTGCGTTGCACACCACTGGCAAATGAATATTATAATTTTCTCGCTGAGGATATTTATATTAGTTTTACACTTTTCCTTCACAATTACTTTAAGAGTATTTCTTTCTTATTCATTAAGGACTCTTTTGATTTGCAGAAATATACAAAGTTGTCTTCTCAGATTTATTTACTTTCATTATATCCAGTCCTTTTATTTATTACATTTTTATGACTGCAACGAAGGTCGTAGTTGTGTTCCATTCTTGCAACTTGAGTTTTGCATTAAAATAGCTCTTCATTTCTCCTTTCTATGCCATAATCATAATTTATTATAAACCTTAATTCAAATATTGTACTGAATAGTCAGAGAAGTAACATTTATCAAGTGAAAGTGTTCTCCTTTAAGCCACAAACACTATTCGTTCTTAATTAAGAGCAGCAATTAGTTATTTACAGTACAACAAACACTTTTGAATATTTTCTTGCTTAGTGATATCAGAAATAAATATATGATTATTTTAACAAATGCACACGCATATATAAACATTTATGTACATAGATATGTAAGTAACCAGTTGAATCTGTTCTAGGGATAACAATCAAGTACTCATAATCAAGCAATCAAGTAACCATAATAGCTACCTAACTTAATTCCTGCAAGACTACCTGAACTACAATTTCTTGAACTTGTCCTTTATTTTATGTACGAGGTGTGGTCAAAAAATTACGGTTATTTTCAATTTTTTCTTAAAATATAATTTAATTATTCATTATTTTATAGATTAATTAAAATAATTTAGACAAAATAATAATTAGCTTCAAACTGGAATGGATACTGGCATTTTCGGCATTGGCGAAGATAAGACATCCGCTTTGAAATATAAGGATTTTGTATAACTTGGATGTATAGCACGAGTCTTCGAGAAGTTACTCAATGCTGCTTAGAAAGCTTGGCAGGGTATGCAGAATTAAAAGGCGTGTGCAGATCGATAATTGGTGTTGTCATCTGATCTGATAGCAGCTACTCGATGGCGGGCTACCTATGCAATAATAACTAGACTAGTAACACAAAATGATAAAAGATTATTTGTATCCCATTTATCAATAACTATCTTTTCCCCTCTAAAGTAGTACCCCTCAGATATAATACACTTATGCTAACATTTTTTCTTATCCTTAAGATACTTCTGAAATGAGCCAACAGCTCCTGTTTCAATTTTTCTTCTTTTTTTTTCTCCTCAATTGTAGCAAAATGCTTTTCTTTCATCGGTATCTTCAGTTTTTCGAAGAGGAAAAAATCAGCGGGGACCAAGTCCGGTGAATATCGTGGTTGTGTCAAGAATTTGTGATGCACCGCGCCATTGCTACGGAAGAAAACAGTGAGCCAAATCTTCACATTTGACCGCACTTGAAATGTTTTGTGGGTCTTGGTTCTTCTGGACGCTTCCATTGGAATGATTGGGCTTTGTTTTCAATGTCATAGCCATCCACCTGTCCATAATTAGCCATCAGTTATAACCCTTTTTAAACCAATCTGTATCGCCGTTGACGACGTTCAACATTTCCCATGCAAAGTTGTTTTTGCTCAAAATTTAGTAAAAAAAAATAGTTAACCTTTAAAAAAAGTTTAAATAGTTAAAACCTTTTTATGCAAATGTGGATCGTCGTTTACGACACTTGAGCGATGTCCATGCGACGTTGTTTTTGCTGAAAATTCAGTAAAAAATTAAAGAGCCCATTAAAGCACGACTAATTTTTTTATCGGTTAAAAACAAACTGACTATCCATAATGCCTGACCTTAACCACACCAGGCATATGATTTAGTGAGAAAGCCCACTAAAATACCCAACATAATATTTCCTGAAGTATTATTTTTGTATTTAAAAATACATTGAAATCACCGATTGTTTTGGTGTCAGCAGACCATTAGAAACCTTTTTTCAAATAAATTTCTAGAAAACTATTTTGAGGACCACATAAGCCAAAATTTCATCGTTTAATAATACGCAAAAGGAGAATGAACGCAGGCACTACCTACGATACTTCAAAGGCGGTATTATTACTTCGAAGCATTTAATTATTATAAAGAAATAAAATAGTAAATAAAAAAGTAATGTACGGTAGTTTTAAGCAACTTTAGCCAAAAGGCGGAGATATCTAAATGAATCTTATATACTCTTCTCCAAGAATGTGTTCCAAAGCTATTTTTGTACACTGCATTTATAGTGCATTGATGGAAATTTTAATTTGCAATATATTTCCTATTACTAAGAAATTTTAAATATTTTATTAATCAAAATAAATAAATAAATAAAATACTCGTTTCTTCCTACTTAAAAACTCAACTGGAAGTTTGACTGCCAGGCAAGTGCTGTGGCTGGTAAGCCAAGCTTTCGTTAAATAATTATGACACGATATCGGAAATTTTCCAACTGGATAAATGTGACAAAATTCCCAGTATTTGCGGTTTTAAAATTTTAATTTTAAGCAAAATTTAAGCTCAATTTAAACCGCGCCAAAAATTGTTAAAAAGAGCGAAGGCAGCCGGACAGACAGACATACTAACTAACAAAGCTAAATCTCTTTCCAACCAGAGATCCTTGCATTACAAAATAATATTACATGAATTATTATCTGCCTATCAAACCTTTATATCCTTTCATGCCTTTTAATCGAGAAACGTATAGAAATCAATTCCCTGCTTACTTGTATAGACCTTGAAATGCGGCGCATACATGGATTAAGTGAACATTTTCTTGTGTTTTGGAAGAGGGAACAAAGTTTTTGTATCTATAATTAACAGCATGGAAACAACAATAAAATATAAAATACTGTATCTCGTTATTAGAATCAATATGAAATTCATTTTCATTTATTGGAAACTTTAATTGTTTTAATCCATTTTGCCATGATTTTAGTAAATAATCGATTTTAGTAAATAATAGAATAGAATAAAATCTATTACAAATACTATTTCTTTAAATTGTTGTCTATCAATTTCTTTCTCTTCATGCCCTCTCCTTGGCTCAACGAACCAATTCGTAATAATTTGTAGTAAATGAACAAACCGAATATCTACAAATTTATATAAAATATTATAGTGAGACTGTTTTGGAATTACTTATGCAGACACTACAATAGACGTTGCTGATTTCTCTATATGAGATCGGTTAATTACCTGAGTGTGAGAACAATCTTCGGCAATTCCTAATGAAATGAGAATAAGAAATTATAGCACTGCAAATTTATGATAAAATTATTGTTTGTCACGTGCCACGTGTTGGCCACGTGCTTTTAAAATTTCCTTAAAATCAGTTCCATACCTGCGCCCCTGCTTGGGAACATCTTTCCACAGAAATATCGAATTAACGCAAAATATTATATAAGACTCGGTTAAGCAATTTCGGAGAAGGTAATGTTTATGTGTTCTTTCGGATTAAATCCTTACAAATACTGCATTCGTTTGTAAATGTATTCGGCTCTTTTGTTCTCTGCTTGTGTGTGCTATTTTTATGCTCAGATATCTTTTAAATATGTATTTAGTATGTATTGTTAAAATGGTCTCGCCATCTGTATGTTCTACAGTTCTGCACATTTCAGTCGCCATTCAAGTGTGCACACAAACGTTCACTTTTCGTGTAGGACACCAAATGATGCTTGAAAAACCACAGAACTCTATTAAATCACGTAAAAGCAATAAAATACACATGTGACATTGGTTTCGTTTTTAGTTTAACTTAAGCAAAATTAGAGTAAAAGCACAAACTCGTGCTTCAAAAATAAAAAAAGGAGAAAATAATTGATAGCATGTCAATAGAATTAAATATAATGCCAACTGGAAATAAGCAACAAATAGCAAAAATTGTTTCCATACAATATAAATATTTTTATAAGGAAATGTTTGTGCAATAAAAAGCAACCCCACTAATGAAAAAATTTATTAAATTGTTATTATTAATTTTCCTATAGGAAAATTATGTGCATGAAAAATTTACTTAATTTCAATAGCAGTACAAAAGGGTTCTTATGTGGCGCCAAAGGCGACTTTTAAAATAATTTATTAAAGAATTTTTCCATTATTTCTAAAAATCTGAGATAAATTTTAGTAAATATTTCAGCAAAAATTTTTCTCAAATTTCTATTGCAGAAATTGCTAAAACTATTTGAGAATTTTTTAAATCTCCTTTCAAGTAGATGCTCCTTAATACTCATATATTGCATTCGCCACGTTATGAAGTGGGCTCTTCTTGCAGTTTTAGTATTTCTCTTTTTTTTTTTTTTGATTTTAATTAATATTTTTATTAAATTCAAAATTTATTAAAAACAACTGAGATGTGAAGAATCAACATTTCAAATTGAGGGGAAATTGTCTTAACCCACTAAAAACCGACCACGTTACTTTAGGAACATTCAAGCGCGTATAGAAAACGAGAACTGCCACAAACTCAAATTAGTGGCAAATTTGTGTCACTAAAGCAGAAACAGTTAACTTTATTGGAAAATATGTATGAACATGCCAGGAGTATTTATGATCCACTTTGAAGGACTTGAATTGTATGCTTCCTACTTACTGCAAATAATGGTTATTGTATCTGAGTTAGATTAGTTTGCAGTAAATAAAAGTTTCCGATATGGCTTTCAACGGTTTTTAAGACATTTTTATTAACATTTGTTTCAATTTTCTTTTATTAGTACGGTAGCCGATGGCCTCAACAGCCAGTTCTTCAACTCATATTATAATTATATTTATATGATAGTAGTATTAAGAAAATGAATACATAAATAAATAATGTTACTAATTATTTTTAAATGCATAATAAAATTTTGTCGCACATGACTATGGAAAGCCATATAGAGTTTGCATATATGTATGTATGGATGTGCATACGTTTGTATTTATGTCTTCCCCACCTACCACACTAATATTCGACTATATCTTATCTTACCTTAACTTGTTTTATCGTTTCGAATTTTTTCATTCCTCTTCTCTGCTGACCTCTGACCTCTGTTTTCTTCCTTTCTTTTTGTTTCATTTAATTTTTTGGTCCTCTTTCTTTTTATTTTTTTTTTTATTTTCTTTGTTTTTAATTTGTTTATGGATTCCTTTTAATATAATTATTTTACAAGCATATACTTGCAATTCATTTTTCATCATGTACAATACATGCATACATGTGTATATGTGTTTGTGTGCATATTGAAAATGTTCATTTCCATTTTCATTTTATTGCAAAAACTGTAATAAAGTCTCGTCTATTTACTTACCTTCCAGCATTGAGAATAGAAACTTTTGAAATTTATTATTTAGACTCAATACACGCGCATTTACCGCCTTAGGACAACTTGTTGTAATTCTGTGTATATACATATATATATAGCTATGTATACTCGTATATAGTATATATCTATGGGTTTTGGTCTCTTTTTCAAATAAAACTTTTAGTTCGGTTTTGCGGTCAGTCCATTAAGGCATTTGTTTTGTTTTTAAGAGGCCTTTGTTTTCTTTAATGTATATAAAACGAGAGATTTAAAGGGAAAGGAAAGTACATTATCACAGATGGAATTTAATGATTATTTTCGAAAGCCTAAAGTTCCGAAGAAAAACTAAACCATCTCCCCTATAATTATATATTTCTCATAACTCTGCCACAATGCATTAAAGGAGGGAGTTCCGGTTTTATAATAAAAAAAAATAATAATAATTAATTGGTATATAAAAAATTCTCAATAATTTTTTATAAAAAAAAGTAATCCTAGTAAATCTACGAGGTGTGTTCAAAAAATAACCTTTATTTTTAAATTTGGGCAGTGTTTTATGTTATGTTGGCAATATCAGCCAATTTGAATTGCCAGTTTATTTTTGAGAGAAAAAAGGGTTAGTCCTGCTTGGATTTGATCCTCGATTTTTTAATATTTTTTACTAAATTTAGAGCAAAACCAACTTCGCATGTGCATCGCTCAGGAGCTGTTGAATGTCGTCAACGACGATCCAGATTTGCATAAAAAGGCCATAGCTGGTGACGAATAATGGGTGTATGGCTATAGCATTGTATCCAAAAATTAATCATCCCAATGGAAGCGTCCAGAAGAGCCAAGACCGGAAAAAGCATTTCAAGTTCAGTCATTACTCTTTTGCAATTGGGTAGTGCATCATGCTACTACTATTTGGAAAAATACTACTATAGTGGCAAAAAATCGTTTCTTTAATAAATTCCAAAGCTGAAATCGTAAAAAGTTGGCGTTATTAAAAAGCCCTTCAAAGATCTATCCTCATGACAAAGTCCTCGCCGCAACAAATTTCACTTAATAGCTATTAGAAAAGGCTTGATGAAAAAGCAACGCACTTAGTTAGCTTGATACAATATTTTTAACGTTTACTTGGATTGCAATAAATTTAGCAACTACCGATTACTAGATCCCCTATTTGGTTAAACTTTTTTAATACGCATATCTTTACGCAGAGTTTGCACGCTGCTGTACTTGCAATATCTTTGAAACAGCCTTATAACATGTTAACGCAATAAAGGAGACACTTCTATGAAGATTGGAAAAGTTTGTGAGGTTGGTATGTTGTAAGTGTGTGCGTGTGCGCTATTAATACTTCTGTTGCCGATATTACTGTCATTGATAACTGCTGGTTTGATTCTCAAAATATTGCTGTTACAAAGCAAGTATGCGGTTCAGTATTTTATTTTCATAAAAATCAACAGATATACGAAATTAAATAGACCGAAGGCGGCTCATCTATGAAGTGTAAAAATTATCCTACACTAATACATACATTAGAGCGTGTGGCTAAATGACTGCCCTACACACATACACAAACACACACGAAAATTGAAGAAGAAATTTAGATTATGGACATGAAACCAGCTGGTACCCTCCATCATGAAAATTCATTTTTGATGGAAACTGGGCCTTTTAGTCATCTGAATGACAGCAGTACCGCTCAAATTATACAAAAACAATACAATAAAACATACATAGTGGGACGAATTTAACATCGAAAGCGACCAAGCCAAAGAGAATTATTGCGGACTGCATTTATTTTGAAAGGCACATGGTTATTACGTGGATGAATTCCTGAGCGCGCTACTTTAAACGTTTTTCTATAGGCCACGTGAATGAAAAGGTCTTCGTGGCGTTATTGAGGGCATCCAGCGGCAAATATGTAAATCGGTGATTATTATTTAAATATCCGGCAAAAAGTTTTACTTAGAATTATTACTTTATGATATAAAAATTAAAATGTTCAAAAGAGCAAAGGGCAAATCTTATTGCTTTGTTTATGCCAAAGAGAGAGTGATGGGAATTACTGGCATAATTTATGTATGATATTTGACGTGTATGAGCCCTTATTATTCTTCCAAATAAATTAAGTCATTTAAATTTATATCACTTATAACTTCAGATATATTTTCTTAGGAAACAGCAAATATGTTTTAGAACGGGGAATCAAATTATAAAAGATTCATGGGGCTACAGGTACTTCCATCCATTTAAATTCCCATGTGCCTCGTCACTAAAATAAGATTTAGAATATTTCTTAGAACACTGTGCTGAATCTTCAATAGATGAATATGCACTATGAAACAACAGATTTGGAAAGCAACTGGTTGGCCCAGAAAGAGACCGGCAGGTAAAACATACTAGGTGAGTGACACAAACTACTTTTCTTTGTAGGGAAATTTGTGTACAATGTGTTTATATATAATAGATATTTATATTTATATTTATATTTATATTTATATTTATATTTATATTTATATTTATATTTATATTTATATTTATATTTATATTTATATTTATATTTATATTTATATTTATATTTATATTTATATTTATATTTATATTTATATTTATATTTATATTTATATTTATATTTATATTTATATTTATATTTATATTTATATTTATATTTATATTTATATTTATATTTATATTTATATTTATATTTATATTTATATTTATATTTATATTTATATTTATATTTATATTTATATTTATATTTATATTTATATTTATATTTATATTTATATTTATATTTATATTTATATTTATATTTATATTTATATTTATATTTATATTTATATTTATATTTATATTTATATTTATATTTATATTTATATTTATATTTATATTTATATTTATATTTATATTTATATTTATATTTATATTTATATTTATATTTATATTTATATTTATATTTATATTTATATTTATATTTATATTTATATTTATATTTATATTTATATTTATATTTATATTTATATTTATATTTATATTTATATTTATATTTATATTTATATTTATATTTATATTTATATTTATATTTATATTTATATTTATATTTATATTTATATTTATATTTATATTTATATTTATATTTATATTTATATTTATATTTATATTTATATTTATATTTATATTTATATTTATATTTATATTTATATTTATATTTATATTTATATTTATATTTATATTTATATTTATATTTATATTTATATTTATATTTATATTTATATTTATATTTATATTTATATTTATATTTATATTTATATTTATATTTATATTTATATTTATATTTATATTTATATTTATATTTATATTTATATTTATATTTATATTTATATTTATATTTATATTTATATTTATATTTATATTTATATTTATATTTATATTTATATTTATATTTATATTTATATTTATATTTATATTTATATTTATATTTATATTTATATTTATATTTATATTTATATTTATATTTATATTTATATTTATATTTATATTTATATTTATATTTATATTTATATTTATATTTATATTTATATTTATATTTATATTTATATTTATATTTATATTTATATTTATATTTATATTTATATTTATATTTATATTTATATTTATATTTATATTTATATTTATATTTATATTTATATTTATATTTATATTTATATTTATATTTATATTTATATTTATATTTATATTTATATTTATATTTATATTTATATTTATATTTATATTTATATTTATATTTATATTTATATTTATATTTATATTTATATTTATATTTATATTTATATTTATATTTATATTTATATTTATATTTATATTTATATTTATATTTATATTTATATTTATATTTATATTTATATTTATATTTATATTTATATTTATATTTATATTTATATTTATATTTATATTTATATTTATATTTATATTTATATTTATATTTATATTTATATTTATATTTATATTTATATTTATATTTATATTTATATTTATATTTATATTTATATTTATATTTATATTTATATTTATATTTATATTTATATTTATATTTATATTTATATTTATATTTATATTTATATTTATATTTATATTTATATTTATATTTATATTTATATTTATATTTATATTTATATTTATATTTATATTTATATTTATATTTATATTTATATTTATATTTATATTTATATTTATATTTATATTTATATTTATATTTATATTTATATTTATATTTATATTTATATTTATATTTATATTTATATTTATATTTATATTTATATTTATATTTATATTTATATTTATATTTATATTTATATTTATATTTATATTTATATTTATATTTATATTTATATTTATATTTATATTTATATTTATATTTATATTTATATTTATATTTATATTTATATTTATATTTATATTTATATTTATATTTATATTTATATTTATATTTATATTTATATTTATATTTATATTTATATTTATATTTATATTTATATTTATATTTATATTTATATTTATATTTATATTTATATTTATATTTATATTTATATTTATATTTATATTTATATTTATATTTATATTTATATTTATATTTATATTTATATTTATATTTATATTTATATTTATATTTATATTTATATTTATATTTATATTTATATTTATATTTATATTTATATTTATATTTATATTTATATTTATATTTATATTTATATTTATATTTATATTTATATTTATATTTATATTTATATTTATATTTATATTTATATTTATATTTATATTTATATTTATATTTATATTTATATTTATATTTATATTTATATTTATATTTATATTTATATTTATATTTTTACATATATTCACATATATATATTTATATATATGTATATAATTTTATATATATATAATTTATTTATATATTATATATTATATAATTATATATATATATAACAATATAAAATATAAAACAGAAAATTATTATAATATAATTATTATTTATATATATAATTATTATATATAATTATTTATATATAATAATATAAATTACTATAATTATTATAATAAATATTATTATAATATACATATATATTTACATATACATATATATATTATATATATATATATTTTTTTCCAATATATTTATATATTTATAATATATATAATATTATATATATATTATATATATAAATATAATTATATATATATACAATAATAAAATATATAAAATAGAAAATAGAAGAAATGGTATACATATAATATATATAAATGGAATATATATATATATTATATTATATAATATAATTATATAATAAATATATTATATTTTAATTTTATATTTATATTTATAATTATAATTTTATTTACATTTATATCTTTGTATATGTATATATTTTTATTTTTAATATAAATGTAATTAGTTTTATATGTGCCAATATATATTGATGAATACGTTCACACTTTCTTTCCAAATGGGTTTTCAGTTTCATTAGGGGTATATTTTGATGTGTCCTTTTATATTAAAATACCTTGACCGAAAACATCTTGACTAGATAAAATAACTTTTCCCCTTTTTATTTTCTTCAGCCAAGGCAATAATTTAATTAAAAGGAAAAGCAATAAGGACAAGCTTTCCTTCATACTTAGCACAAGCTCACTTAGAGACATCAAGATATTGTTTGAGATTTTACAGTGGATTATTTTTTATGTTTCTTGCTTTTTTTAATTACTACTTATTAAAAATAATCATACAGCAGTGACACAAACTAAATGAATGCCCAAAACTAACAAGCACTGTTTACTTCTTCCTTTAGCTCGTACAAACCATAAATAAAATAAGATTTCCTTTAATGGTACTCCTGTGCAAATCTCTACTCGTTCATTCAACTTTTCCTGTTACGTAGTCATTTCGAAATCCAAGAAAATTACGATTTATATATTTTAAAGGTAAAGGAAAATAAACTCATAAAATAACTTGAGATTAGTTTTATTGTTCAAGTAACATTTTCTTCTTGTAAATTTTTATATATTTTTTATATGACTGAAGAAAGAGGAAACTAAATGGAAGAAATATTTTACAAGCAATTTATTTGATACCGAAAATATAAAATAGAAGAAATGGAAACTTGTTAAATATAATAAGAGGAATTACGGATACGTAATACATCAATGTGTATTAGAAGAAAGTATTTATTGCATGACTAACAATTTGTTGCAAAACCATTAGGAGAATGCATTTTCCTGACCTCATACAGAAGGATAGAGAAGTGATAGTTTAGAATTATTTGGAGGGGTCAAAACTTGTATTCAGTTGCTCAGCAGAATACTTTTATTAAATAAACTCCAAACTTAAAAAATTTACACGACAAATAAATTAATGATCTAATCAATGATAATTTTTTTTTATTTAGGAAAATTGAAATAAATTAAACTAGTGGTTCCTTTTCTAATTTTCACTTAAGGGTTACAGGTCATCTTATTGCCTTATTTCTATTCATTTAAAATATAAAAAAAATCCACTTTTTTATAATTATTTTTAATTTTAATTACATTTTTCGCAACTTGTTTTATTGGAATTTTTGTTATAATTAGAAACAAATTTTGTGATGTTATCATGTTAATTATAAAAAAAAATTTTGTTAAATTAATCAAGAATTATTTAAAATGGTATTGAAATTTTTCTTTTTACAAGCTTTTTTTCCTATTTTTTTTTTGTCCTGATTCATTATTTTTTGCTGTACTTGTTCAACTTTGAACTACTTTAAACCATAAAATATATCTTAATAAAATAAACATTCTATAAAAAAGTTTTTGATAAACAAAACTTTATTTTAAAAAAGCTGTGAAAGACTAAAAATTATTGAAAAGGAAAAGTTTAATTGAACGGTCGTAATCATGACGTTTTACAGATAGATGTTGGATTTGATTGTATAATAAAGGTTTCAAATCGTGGGCGAATTTATTTAGTTAATAAGCTTAATAAAACCATTTTTTTATGAAAACTTGTCAAGCGATGCCGTAAAAGACAACACACAATAAACACAAAATATTCTAATTAGATGTTTACTATATTGAGATGACAACACTGATTTATTTGACAGCCCATGTAACAGCTGATAGTTGCTTTTTGTTCAGCTCTGTATGACCATTCGCAATGGGGCAATGCTTGGGAATAGGCTAAAGGCAAATTAATATTAAATTTATGCTCAATGCACTCATTGCTCGCTATGTCGTTAGAAAAGTAATGTTTAAAGAGCCGTGATTAGAAATTTTTTAGTACCTCAACTAGCTGCAATTTATCTGCTTAATGTGTGATATGAGACGAATGGAGCCAAATGCTGGACTGTGAGTTCACCACTGATTTACTCATAACAACTTCTCGTAATTGTGCAATTCTTTGGATACCAAGATCGTGTGATTTAATATGTAGGATTTATTTTCGTTGGGGTTAAGTAAATTCAAAGAGATGGAAATCAACAAGCGAAACGATATTGGCGAAGTACGGCCGCAAATGCCAATATAGCTACTCAGGAATGTCACAAAATTGTCCATCCAATTCAATAATATACAGAACGTGTTCATACTGAAAGTACATTGCGTTGTTGATTTTAAATAAATGAGCGAATCGTTGGCTGAGCTTGTAAGTTTGTCAATTCCAAATGGTTCGTAGGTTCATATAGGTACATGTATAACAATACCCGTTTAAGTATGTGCAGTATCCTTCGCTTTTTCTGTAGCAGTATTTCTTTGGCAGTAGTATGTTTATGGGAGTTGAGCAGTTCTAAAATGCGCATTTCATTAAGGGTATTCACGAGAACCTGCAAAATTGAAAATTTGTAGTGGTTGCATATGTTTGACTTGTGTGTATGTGTGTATGTATATGTGTATGTATGTGTGTGTGTGTATGTGTGTGGGCGGGAGTCAGCTGATAATGGTCTTTTCATTAAAGGGTCATGAAAATTTTGTAGTGGTTGCATATGTCTGACCTATTCATTTTTGATCATTTCCGATTTACGTGAATATCCTTAATAAAAATGAGAATGGGTGAGAGCAATTTAGTTACGTGAGAGTGTGTATGTTCCTGCTGATAATGGCCTTTTCATTAGGGTAGTGATGAAAGTTGGTGAAAGTAAATATTTATTTATGTAGAATGCTTGTGAATTCTAATTTTTTACTCATTTATGATTTATATGAATTGCCCTAATAAAAATGAGTAAAGTGTGTGTGTATGTGTGCAATCCTTGTGAGCACGTTGATAATGTTAAAGAGAGCAAAAGTAAATATTTATTAAGGTAGAATGCTTGTGAATTCTAATTTTTTTGCTCATTTATAAATGAGTAAAGTGTGTGTGTGTGTGGATGTGTGCAATCCTTGTGAGCACGAGAGAGGATTGATAATGTTAAAGAGAGCAATTTAGTTACGTGGGCGTTTTTTATGTTCCTGTTGATAATGGTCTTTTCATTAGGGGAGTGATGAAAGTTGGTGAAAGTAAATATTTATTAAGGTAGAATGCTTGTGAATTCTAATTTTTTGCTCATTTATGATTTATATGAATTGCCCTAATAAAAATGAGTACAGTGTGCGTGAGAGTCCTGCTGATATTATTCATAACTTGTTTCTTGTTAAAGAGAGCAATTTAGTTTCGTGGGCGTGTTTATGGTCCTGCTGATAATGGTGTTTTCATTAGGGTAGTGATGAAAGTTGGTGAAAGTAAATATTTATTTATGTAGAATGCTTGTGAATTCTAATTTTTTACTCATTTATGATTTATATGAATTGCCCTAATAAAAATGAGTACAGTGTGCGTGAGAGTCCTGCTGATATTATTCATAACTTGTTTCTTGGCTGTACTCGTATGTACATATATCTCTTTACTTGTAGGAGGAGTTGTATGCCACTGCATTGTTAAAAATTGCTCACGACTACAGGATATTCCAATAAGAGCTACAAAAATGTGGGTGTGTGTGTGTGTGTGTGTGTGAGAATTTTGTTTAGGATAGGTAAAAGTGAATATTATCTCTTTACTTGTAGGAGGTGTTGTATTTGTAAAAATATTTTGTTTAGGGTAGATCATGACAGTTGCTGAAAGTGAATATTATCTCTTTACTTGTAGGAGGTGTTGTATTTGTAAAAATATTTTGTTTAGGGTAGATCATGACAGTTGCTGAAAGTGAATATATAGAGTCTACTGATATGACTAATATTACTCATAATATGTTTCCTACATGTGTATGAGAACTGCACTGAAGTGGATTTATCATAACTTGTTTCTGGATGTACTCGTACGTATATCTCTTTACTTGTAGGGGTTGTATTTGTAAAAAATATTTTGTTTTAAAAACTATGTATTTAATGAGGCGACGATGAATATTAGTTATAATCTGTTTCTCGTCTAGGAATACGGTTTCCTAATTACTAGTTTTATTTTTATTTTTTTATTTTTTTTTTTTTTTTGATAAGCGGATTTAACGTAACTTCTTGTGGGAGTTGTATTTGTAAAATATTTTGTTAGGGTAGATCATGAATGAACTGGCGAATATAGTTTTATTTTTATTATTTTTTTTTTTGATAAGCGCATTTAACGTAACTTCTTGTGGGAGTTGTATTTGTAAAATATTTTGTTAGGGTAGATCATGAATGAACTGGCGAATATTACTCATAATCTGTTTCTTCACTATGAATATGGTTTCCTAAGCAATGAGTGTGTGTAAATTAAAAGAGAAAGGTTTTAGATGCTTACATTACAATTTTCTTTATTTGAACATAAATAAATAAAATTTCGAAACAAAATTACATTTTTTTCAGCACATATTAAAAGACAATTATTATTCTTATTCTTATGATAATTACAAATATTTATATGTCTATTGTTTTTATATAAAGTTTTAATATTTGAACAGGATATTATATTAAGTATACTTAATTTTAGTTCTTCAGATTTAAATAATTCTTTTAACCACTTTTCTTTTTCATGTCCTTTAACATATATGATTTGATAATTCTGTTTTTTTATCGTTGATTTCAGATATTCTTCAGCTTCTTTTAGGGTAGATACACCATCATTCCAAGACAATCCATGAAAATAATTAGTTAACCAATTATTAGTTCTTCTTTCTTTATTTGTCAATTCGGAGTATTTATATGGAGATTGAATGAGAAATGTTTTAATCTTAAAATCATTATTATTGTCATCTAAAACGCTGATTTCTTTTACAAATAATTTATTCGCAATATAAAAACCTTGAATATCTATTACTATAAATCTATCCGGATACATAGTGCGTATGTAATTGAAAAGAAATGATATTTCGTTTGGTTCTTTTATTTTAAAATAAAATTTAAAGCTTTTATTTACATATATATAAACCTACAGAGAAATATTAAAAATATGTTTATACATATGATAAAGTTTTTTTGTTAATATATATTGATTATAATATAATTTACAGGCACATATATTAAAAGATTCTGTTTTAATATTTTCACAATCATATTTATGAAAATCACTTTCATAATATATAAACGGTGTACTATCATTATTATATATTCTTAATTCACTAATCATTTTTATAAAAAGGTCTAAATGATCTTTTTCAATATTACAATAATGTTTCTCTAATAATTCCGTTAGTTCAATTGAAGAAACCATAATTTATGCATGTTATTAGGGATTTAGAGGTTTAAATTACAATTTTCTTTATTTAAACTTAATAAATAAAATTTCAAAACAAAATTAATTTTTTTTATATAAATTTTTGATAATTGAATAAGGAATTAAACTTTTTTGATTTCCTCTTTCCTTTCGAAAACAAATTTATAAAAATAACCAGTCGTAACTTTTTTAATGTAATAATCCCCAGACGATAATTGATGTATAACGTCATCCGATATAAAGCTGTACTTCTCTGGCAGGAAAACGACAAAATTTTCCAACTCCAGCATTACTTTTAATCCATATATTGTTATTTTCTTCTCACATTTAAATATGCGTAACGCTTCGTTAATGGGAATATTTTTTAGCGGCAAAATACTTTTCTGAAACTTCTTCTCGCCGATTTCGTTTAAATAATTTAAAACGTTCATCTTTTTTTTTGATTTTTATTACCTTACGCAACAAACTTTAAAATTGTACTAATAAAATTTCTTTTCATTCAATCAATTTATAATAAAAAATTGAAGAAGTTATATATACATATAAAAAAAAAATTGAAGAAGTTATATATACATATAAAAAAAAAAATTGAAGAAGTTATATATATACATATAAAAAAAAAATTGAAGAAGTTATATATACATATAAAAAAAAAAATTGAAGAAGTTATATAGATACATATAAAAAAATTTTTTTTTTGTTTTTGTTTTTGTATCAATGTTCGGACTACTTGTGTGTAATTATTCTTTTATCAGCAATGTAAGAAATTAAGTAGGGTTTTTTTTTTTTTTTTTTTTACATTTATAAACTTACTATATATCATATAACTAATTCTTATTAAAGACACAATTATTATATTTAATTAAGTTATAAAAGTTAATAATACGTAAAGCTTCATCTTCAGCTTTTTTGGTTTTCAGTTGTTGATAGTGACATTGACAGGTGTCGGGACCACAGGTATTGTTTTCATTAGACCAAATACAATCCTCAAAATGTTCACCATTTTTATTTTTTATTGTTTTCAAATTGTATATGTATTCCAATTGTAATTGAATTTTAATAAGTTTTGTCTTATCTTCATGCGAAATTATATGTGAGCATGATTTTAAAAAGTTGCATATGGCTTCGAGAGTCATTACTAAGATTTATTACTTTATACTGTTATGTAATGTTTACAAATAATCCTTTATATTAATTGTATCTATATTTACGAGAATTTAAAATCTTTTCAGTGATATAATTTGTTTCTTGATTATGAAAATGTTTTCTTTCACTGAGATATGTATATATCTCTACCGTTGTCAGAGTTATATTGAAAACAGTAAACTCAATGATTCTGATATTTATAGTTACTACAGTATTCCTTACTGTTCGTAAAAAAAAAAAAAAACTTATTTTTTACTTAAAACATAAATTTACAATATTTTTTTTATTTCGTTTGTTAGAGGTATATATTCAAACATTCTATCATGTATAATTAAGCAATATGCAGATGTATTAGGTGGTATGTTTTTCAATGTTTTTAATTCAATTCGTATATCTATGGGTCCAGTTTTAACTGACTCATTTTGATTTGATACATCTAGAACAATTATTGGTGCTGTGGTTTTGAAATCATCTCGTTTCAATAAGGGTTGCGGCTCACGTAAATAATAATTTTGTTGAAACTTTGAATACATATCGTATAGTATAGCGAAACGATTTCGTTCAAACTTAAGATTTAAGTCATCGTAAGGATATGTGTCTGAGTTGAGATGAACTTTTACATCAGTCAAATCACAATGTATAAATTTGTTATTTTTATTGCGAAAAGCTATAAGCAAGAAACGTGGTCTTTCATTTTCACTAGCGAGTTTAACATTCCATAATATTGTTGTACTTTCTGGAACAGAAGGATAGTAATACATATCCCAACTTCTAAATGATATATTTAGAGGATGTTGATTTTTAATCGTTTTATACATTTCAAGTTGATAGACATCAGCAAGCTGCACATGTGGTACTTTCCACGTAATGTTTAATATAGATAATTTCCATTTTTCAGTTTCTAAAGTAGGTTTGATGACTTGCGAATCATCTTTAGATCGTAGAAGTATTAGTTCATGTTTAGAATTTACAATTATTTTGTTAAAATCTTCAGCAAATCCAAGTAACATTTTTAATGGTACACAAAAATTGAAGTATCCACTAATAAGTGAAATATTATCAGTATCATTTGCCACCCATCCTGCATTTGCAAGTGCATTACTCTCCAATTGATTTAAAGAGACATAATTCTTAATATCTGTTGTAATACCAAGTTGTCGTGTTCGATCAATCTCTACACCATTTAACTCATAACGAATTTCATCGAAAAGGTAACACATACAATTCCTTAGAAGTTTGAGTGTTGATGAGACTGTTGAATCATCTTTTGCTGCAAATCCTTCAATGTATAAGTAACTTTCACTTGGTAGTACATATAAATCTTGGTTTTGAATTGATATACGAATTTCATCATTATTCTTATATGATTGTAAATAAGATGTATAGCTATGATATTCTTTTTTGATAATTGAAATATCAAATTGTGGCTTCTGTAAAATGTTTATTACACTGCTACTTCTCATTTTAGTTTAATATATATTTATTTTAATTTATAGCCCAAATTTTGTAGAAACTCTTGATTAAATTTACTTAGAGTTTTATATCTCTGTTGTAGATTTTTTGGTGAAATTTGTTGTGTTGCTGACAATGGTGATGTTGATATTAGGTGTTGTGGTTGTGAACTAAATGTTGTTTGATTATTTAAAGTATTTTTATCGAATATAATCATTCTTTTGGTGTTGTTGTTGTTGTTGTGGTTTCCGATATTGGTTTCAAATGAAGTCTTATTGTTATTTTTTCTCCTCTAAAATTTATAAGGTTTCCGTCTTGATCAACTATTTTGAGAACAAGTGTATCTATTAATCTCGTATTAACGGGTAAATAAATCACGTTTATAGGCGCTTCCGTTATTTTATATCCAGGAGTAACGTTAAGTGAAAACTGATGTAGAGTATGTGCTGAAACGTTATTTATATAGGATCCAGTTGCAATATTACACTCAACTAAAATAGTATTAATTTTTGTAATGTCTATTGTTTTATCCGAATTGTATTCTTTATTTGGTTCTAACACTCTCTTGCTAAAACCAAGAAGCGATCCAATGGAACGTTCTTTATCGAAATAGATAGGATCAGTTGAGCTTTTTATAAAAGTTTGCAATGTATTATAGTTTGCTTGAATATCAAGAATACCTTTCTTATCCAATTTGTTGTATTTATGTATAATGAGATTAGCTATATCGGAAAATTCATACGATCCTACAGGAATTTCGATTTCATGATTACCAATATGAAATATGTTATTTTCGGTATCAACATTTGGAATAGAATGATATGTATCAAAGCTAATTAATCCACACAGATAGTTTTGATTAAGTTCAATCGGTGGAAAATAGTTGGTAATAAGTAGTGAGGAGTATCCGTTTAAAGTTAGTGTTATACTCATTTTAATAATGTTTGATTAAGGAATAAATACACTTAGTACTACTCCAATGTATTTTATAGTTGTGTCGATGATGTGGATGATATATCACCAGCATTAATCCAAGAGTTATGTTCAGATGGAAAACCCAACCATTTAACATACAACAAATTACCTCTTTTCCTTACAACTTTTTCAACTAAATACGTTTGCAGATATTTAGTTTTCATTAATTCAAATTCATAAAATCCACCTTTAATTTCTTGCCCTTGATAGTCCTCCAAAATAAAGGTGTTTGGATTTGTATTTCTTATTAATTTAATTTTAAATATTTCTGTTGTCCAATTTGGTGTATAACCTTTTTCAAATAAATATTTATATTTACTTATTCGTACATTATCACCAACTTTGAACTTTGGTCTCTGAAAAATTTTCAATTTACCATATACAGTATCTAGAAGAAATTTTTCATTGTCTGAATTTACATCATTAGGTGACATTTTTATAGTTCTATGAAATGTGTTATTATATTTGTTTATAAGTTCTTGATAAATGTTTATCCATTTATATGATCCTTGAAAACTGAATTCTTTCCACATCATTCCTTTTAATGTTCTATTAAATCGTTCAACTATTGATGCTTTTAATCTAGTATATGTTGAATAGTGATTAATTTGATTACTCCGCATTAGATGCTGAAATTGATTGTTGAAAAATTCTTTACCATCATCTGTTTGTAGATTTTGAGGTTTTCGATGATATTTATCAAATATGGTTTTAATAGCATTGGTTACATTTTGAGCACTTTTATTTTTTATAGCAGCTCCCCACGCTTTTTTCGAAAATGTATCTATTACTGTTAGAAGATAACGATATCCATTATTAGATGTTGCATAACTACCCATTTCAACTAGATCAGCTTGCCATAAATCGTCAATTCCTTTCATTACAACTCGTCTTCTCTTAAAATTTTTTCGCGCTTGCTTGTGTAGTTCTTGCACTATTCCCCTTTTATCTATATTTAATTCCATATTATTCTATATTTAATGTGTATGTACATATACATATCGGTATTAAGTTTTGTGTTTTTTATTTACTTCGATATTTAGACCAATTGTCTTAAATAGATGTGTTTCAATGATATCAAATCTTTGTTCAAGATTATTTAAATATGTTTTAGTATCAGCATACAAATTTTCAGTTTTTGTAATAGCTTCCTTATATATTTTTATTTCATTTTTAATTTCATTTAATTGATTTGTATATTGATCTTTTAATTCTTCCATTCCAACCCATTTGAAAATAAATTCTTCAATTTTATCGAATCTCTTTTCAATTTTACTCATATATTCCTTATTTTCATTTAACATTTCATTTTTTATTGTTTTATTGAGAGTATTTGATGAATTTACAATAAAGCTCTGTATAGAATTACTAACTTTTTCTACATCACTTGTTATTTTATCATACTTTTCTGATAACTTAACAGAAAATTGTTCAAAATCTTTTTTAAATTTTTCATCGTTATATTTTATTGTATTATTAATATTAAGCTCTAATTGATTCATATCAATTCGATGATTCATAGAAATATTATCTACATCTTTTCTTATGTTGTTTAATTTATCAGTTAATATATCATATGTTTTAATGAAATATTCTCTTGTTACCATATTTTTTTCATATTGTTTTTTAATCGAACTTTCCCCAAATTTATTTATAAAACTCATTTCTTCTTTATCTTCTTCTTCTTCTAATATATTATGTTAGATTCTTTGAGTTCTTCAATAATGGAAATTATTTCGTTTTTATGATTATTATGACCAACACTTTCCGATGAAAGAAGTAAACGTAGTCTGTCAACCAATTCATTAGGATTATCCCAATATATATAGTTTGGTTTACAATTATCTAATGATTTTAGTGTTAAACCACTTCCCTTTGTTAAAATATTAGACTTTGTATTAAATAAATGTTTAATTATTCGTCGATATTTAAATGCTTTAGTTCCTTTTATTTGCTCATGGAGATGATAACGACGTTTATGTGCATTTGTCTGTGTTAGAACTTCTTTATACTTTTTCAAATCATTTTTAGAATAGTGTAGAGGTTGTGCATGAAATAGTAATTCAAATAATCCTGGTGTAATTTTCAATTTCATATTTCCTATTTGTAGAATGTTACCTTTATTAAATACTAATTTTTCTTTTCCATATCGCCAAGTTCCTTCTGAATCTTTATTAAATCCATAAATTTTATCCAACTTCTTATTACTAATAAGTAACTGAATATTTTCAAATAATGATGATGAGTTTTTCTTTATTTTCATATTATTATCATCGTTGTTCGTCAGCTTCATACGTTTCGTATCCTTATTTAATTGTGTTTCACTTTTACGTTTTGTAAACGTATGTGACATTTTGCTTTTTTTCTTATACCAATTTGCATTATCATCATCAAATACATTTTTTCGTTTTAAGTCTCGTACAATTTTGATTCGTTTAGAATGAATATCAAATTTTGAAGTATTTTTACGTTTTAAAGATTGATTTCTTAATCGTTCACTAAACTTATTTAATTGTAATGTGTTTTCTGCTTCGTTATTATCGGAAACATAATCATCACCATCATCAGCATCAGCACTATTAATATAGTCATTATCGATTGCAATTTTCTTTACGTTATTATTATTATTATTATTATTATTATCATTATATGAAGAATGTTTTACGTTTTCAAATACAACTGATGGAATTTTCGAAACATTCTTTGTTTTATCTTTTATGGGCGCAGTTTTAATTTTCTTATTTTGAATGTTCTCATTTTTATTATCATGAAATCTTTTCTTTCTTTTTAAATTTTTCATATATGTATTAGATATATGTTTATTATAATCATATTCATCAACTATCGTATTATCATCATCATCATCAACTTCATAAACAGCATTAACATCATTTTTTAACTTAATATCACCATCATTGGTTTCCTCTATATTTGTTAAAGATTTAATATTGTTATGTTCCTTTTGTATATCATTACTAACAAGTTTTCCAATTATATGTTTTAGGGGTTTTGTTATGGGTTGAAATGTATCTTCTAACAAATTAACTCGATCTATTTCATTCAATTTAATATTTTTAAATTTTTCCTTTAATACAGCTCTCGTCTTTACAAGATCTTTTAATAAATTATTGTTGTTATATTTATTCATTATAATCTGCTTTATATCTGCTATCGATCTGCTTTATATCTGCTATCGATCTGCTTTATATCTGCTATTGATCAGGTTTGTGTCTGGTTATGATCAGAATATAATCTCCTTTATATCTGCTCTCGATCTGCTTACGATTGTTTTTATAGGTGAATGAAACTATCAAATCCTTTTCTATAACGCCCTTTGTTCAATAAATCATCCTTACTTATAACAAGAAATCCATATTTATTTTTCCAACACTCACTACAAATTTCAACAAACTGTTTAAATGGCATATCACCAATCACATGATCGTTGTATATATGTTTTAGATTCATTTCATCCTGTTTAAATACTACTATCATGTTTGCATTATCCCTTATAAGATGTTTAGGTATTTTGGTATATGTTTGACACAGATAAAAACAATCAATATATTTATGTCTCCCCATGCAAAAGTAATCTCTAATGGTATGTTGTTTTTCACAAATAACATCATCAAATATAATTATAGAATGTGGATAAGCCTTAGCTGGACTTAAAACTTTTTCATTTTCCGAAAACGTGAAAAGATTAATTTCTTTCAATGGTTTAATTAATTTTCTTAAATAAGAATATTTGGGTTGATACAATGATTTGGAGTATACGTAAATGTTTTTAAATCTTAAACCGTTAGGGCTTTCTATTAGACTTATCATAACATTAGTTTTACCACAATTCGATGGTCCGACAATTAATGCACGTATCGAGTTCGGTAATAATATGTTGTGTACAATTTTAGTCTCCCTTTTAGTAGATTCATCGATATTTCTTATTACAATTCTCTTTGATTGTTTAACCAACCTCATAGTATCAAACTAATATTAACTAATCTTAATTAGTTATAAATCAATCTTTATATAGTAAATCCTTTTACATTTGAAACATTCATATAAATAACACACACTTATTGATGCATTACAAAAATGGATATAAGCTATATTGATAATAGAAAACCTGATCAGTGTAAGATTGGAAGAGGATTTGTAAACAACTTAATTAACAAGTTACCAGTTGAACTTCATTTACCTGGATATCAGTTTTGTGGTCCAGGTACAAAACTTGAAAAAAGATTAGCACGAGGCGATAAAGGAATAAACTTGTTAGATACAGCTTGCAGAGAACATGATATTGTATACTCGCAAACCAAAGATATAAATAGAAGACATCAAGCAGATAGAATTTTAGCAGAAAAGGCTGAGCAACGCGTTAAATCTAAAGATTCTGATTTAAAAGAGCGATTAAACGCTTGGTTTGTAACGAACGTAATGAAATCAAAAGTCAAATTTGGATTAGGTTTAAAGAAACAGAAGCAGAGGAATTCAAAACGAAGGAAAAAAGGGGGAAAGAATAAACATAACAAAAAATTATTTGCAGCTACTGTAAGAAAAACTTTAAAACTATTGAAAGAAGAAAAGCCTTCTAATATAAATGATGCAGTTAAAATTGCACAAAAGACAGTTCATTCAAATTTTAAAGGGAAAAGGAGATCTAATATTATTATACCAAGAGTTTTAAAAGTACCGAAAATTGGGGGATTTCTTCCACTTATTCCTGTTCTAACAGCATTGTCAGCCCTTGGAGGTTTAGCAACCGGTGGATCTGCTATTGTTAAAGCAGTAAATGATATAAAAAATGGAAAAGAACAATTAGCAGAGGCTAATCGTCACAACAGATATATGGAATCTATTGCTATGGGAAAAGGATTATATCTTAAACCATACAAAACAGGATATGGTCTTTACTATAATCCAGCATCAAAAAACTTTTAAACAATCTACCTAATCGACCCCTAACTAATTTGGATTTGAATAAATATGGTAAAAAACTTAAAAATTTTAGAGGAGTGTTTATGCGTGACAATTTACCTAAAAAGGCTCTATCAAAAGAATGTGGTATTATTAATTTGGATAATTCAAATGGACCTGGCTCACATTGGGTAGCATATTACAAAAATGGTAATTATAAGGAATATTTTGATAGTTTTGGAAATTTACAACCACCACTGGAAATTATTAATTATTTAAAATATCCTATTGAATATAATTATGAACGAAAACAAAAATTCAATACATTTAATTGTGGACACTTGTGTTTAAAGTTCCTATTCAATAAATATAAATAAAATACAAATAGAAAAATTGTTTTTTGAAAATATTATTTCTTTTTATTTCTTTTTTTCATATTTTATAAACTTACGAGCTACTTAAATTACATATCACATTACATATCTATTAGAAGAAAAATGTCTTCATCCTCTTCCATAATTTTTGTATAATCATCTAAATTTGATGATGATACAATTTCTGAAGAAGTTGATGAAGAATTTGGTAGTTCAATAAATTGTGAACCTTTTAGAGGTTGATATTTATTGATATTTATTTCCAGATGGCATATCTCTATTAATGTCCACCCACTATCTCGCTCTTGGAATTCGCTCATCTTTTTAATAATGTGATCACATTGCTCTTCATATTGTTGTGCAATGTTTGATGCTCTGGAACTGATTACAACCATTTTGGTTTGGTGAGACTTTTTCTCTGTACACAATTCTTCATCTTTCATTAAAACATAATTGCAGAACAGTTCAAAATTGATTTTTATATTTAAAAGTATTTTTAATTGTTTTTCCAATAAATCAATTACTTTATTTTTTATATTTTTAATAAAGTTTTCCGGAATTAAGTTCTTCTTATCAGTATTTTCAATCATATAAGAGACAATCCGGTTTTTAAAGCTTGAAGATATTACCTTTACATCGGTATCTAATTGTTCAACACAATTTGTTTTATGTTCATTTCTTCTTATATGTGAATACCACTCTATTTTTCTTATACTTTTATTGCATAATTTACAATATATATCATCACTCTTATTAATGTTATTGTTGTCACTATTATTATTATTATGCTTATTATTATGCATATGGTTTAAAAAGTCTTTTTTAGATGGGAACTGTAAATTACACTTTGCACAATAATGTGATGAGGAAGGCCCATCATGAAGTAATCTAATATGGCGTTTTAAATTAAAATTACGCGTAAAAGCTTTTCCGCAAATTTCGCATATAAACCGCTTCATTTTTATTTTTTTATTTTTTTAGTTGCACGAGTTGCACGAGTTGCACTAGTTAAAATTATTTAAGTAATATTTGAATATTCATAGAAAACCGAACATTTATACTCAAAAAATATCTATGAGCATACACAAGTTTATTAGATAATGTGAAAATGTAAAAAAAAAAAAAAAAAACCCTACTTAATTTCTTACATTGCTGATAAAAGAATAATTACACACAAGTAGTCCGAACATTGATACAAAAACAAAAACAAAAAAAAAATTTTTTTATATGTATCTATAACTTCTTCAATTTTTTTTATATGTATATATAACTTCTTCAATTTTTTTTTTATATGTATATATATAACTTCTTCAATTTTTTTTTTTATATGTATATATAACTTCTTCAATTTTTTTTTTTATATGTATATATAACTTCTTCAATTTTTTTTTTTTATATGTATATATAACTTCTTCAATTTTTTTTTTATATGTATATATATAACTTCTTCAATTTTTTTTTTTATATGTATATATAACTTCTTCAATTTTTTATTATAAATTGATTGAATGAAAAGAAATTTTATTAGTACAATTTTAAAGTTTGTTGCGTAAGGTAATAAAAATCAAAAAAAAAGATGAACGTTTTAAATTATTTAAACGAAATCGGCGAGAAGAAGTTTCAGAAAAGTATTTTGCCGCTAAAAAATATTCCCATTAACGAAGCGTTACGCATATTTAAATGTGAGAAGAAAATAACAATATATGGATTAAAAGTAATGCTGGAGTTGGAAAATTTTGTCGTTTTCCTGCCAGAGAAGTACAGCTTTATATCGGATGACGTTATACATCAATTATCGTCTGGGGATTATTACATTAAAAAAGTTACGACTGGTTATTTTTATAAATTTGTTTTCGAAAGGAAAGAGGAAATCAAAAAAGTTTAATTCCTTATTCAATTATCAAAAATTTATATAAAAAAAATTAATTTTGTTTTGAAATTTTATTTATTAAGTTTAAATAAAGAAAATTGTAATTTAAACCTCTAAATCCCTAATAACATGCATAAATTATGGTTTCTTCAATTGAACTAACGGAATTATTAGAGAAACATTATTGTAATATTGAAAAAGATCATTTAGACCTTTTTATAAAAATGATTAGTGAATTAAGAATATATAATAATGATAGTACACCGTTTATATATTATGAAAGTGATTTTCATAAATATGATTGTGAAAATATTAAAACAGAATCTTTTAATATATGTGCCTGTAAATTATATTATAATCAATATATATTAACAAAAAAACTTTATCATATGTATAAACATATTTTTAATATTTCTCTGTAGGTTTATATATATGTAAATAAAAGCTTTAAATTTTATTTTAAAATAAAAGAACCAAACGAAATATCATTTCTTTTCAATTACATACGCACTATGTATCCGGATAGATTTATAGTAATAGATATTCAAGGTTTTTATATTGCGAATAAATTATTTGTAAAAGAAATCAGCGTTTTAGATGACAATAATAATGATTTTAAGATTAAAACATTTCTCATTCAATCTCCATATAAATACTCCGAATTGACAAATAAAGAAAGAAGAACTAATAATTGGTTAACTAATTATTTTCATGGATTGTCTTGGAATGATGGTGTATCTACCCTAAAAGAAGCTGAAGAATATCTGAAATCAACGATAAAAAAACAGAATTATCAAATCATATATGTTAAAGGACATGAAAAAGAAAAGTGGTTAAAAGAATTATTTAAATCTGAAGAACTAAAATTAAGTATACTTAATATAATATCCTGTTCAAATATTAAAACTTTATATAAAAACAATAGACATATAAATATTTGTAATTATCATAAGAATAAGAATAATAATTGTCTTTTAATATGTGCTGAAAAAAATGTAATTTTGTTTCGAAATTTTATTTATTTATGTTCAAATAAAGAAAATTGTAATGTAAGCATCTAAAACCTTTCTCTTTTAATTTACACACACTCATTGCTTAGGAAACCATATTCATAGTGAAGAAACAGATTATGAGTAATATTCGCCAGTTCATTCATGATCTACCCTAACAAAATATTTTACAAATACAACTCCCACAAGAAGTTACGTTAAATGCGCTTATCAAAAAAAAAAATAATAAAAATAAAACTATATTCGCCAGTTCATTCATGATCTACCCTAACAAAATATTTTACAAATACAACTCCCACAAGAAGTTACGTTAAATCCGCTTATCAAAAAAAAAAAAAAAAAAAAAAAAATAAAAATAAAACTAGTAATTAGGAAACCGTATTCCTAGACGAGAAACAGATTATAACTAATATTCATCGTCGCCTCATTAAATACATAGTTTTTAAAACAAAATATTTTTTACAAATACAACCCCTACAAGTAAAGAGATATACGTACGAGTACATCCAGAAACAAGTTATGATAAATCCACTTCAGTGCAGTTCTCATACACATGTAGGAAACATATTATGAGTAATATTAGTCATATCAGTAGACTCTATATATTCACTTTCAGCAACTGTCATGATCTACCCTAAACAAAATATTTTTACAAATACAACACCTCCTACAAGTAAAGAGATAATATTCACTTTCAGCAACTGTCATGATCTACCCTAAACAAAATATTTTTACAAATACAACACCTCCTACAAGTAAAGAGATAATATTCACTTTTACCTATCCTAAACAAAATTCTCACACACACACACACACACACACCCACATTTTTGTAGCTCTTATTGGAATATCCTGTAGTCGTGAGCAATTTTTAACAATGCAGTGGCATACAACTCCTCCTACAAGTAAAGAGATATATGTACATACGAGTACAGCCAAGAAACAAGTTATGAATAATATCAGCAGGACTCTCACGCACACTGTACTCATTTTTATTAGGGCAATTCATATAAATCATAAATGAGTAAAAAATTAGAATTCACAAGCATTCTACATAAATAAATATTTACTTTCACCAACTTTCATCACTACCCTAATGAAAACACCATTATCAGCAGGACCATAAACACGCCCACGAAACTAAATTGCTCTCTTTAACAAGAAACAAGTTATGAATAATATCAGCAGGACTCTCACGCACACTGTACTCATTTTTATTAGGGCAATTCATATAAATCATAAATGAGCAAAAAATTAGAATTCACAAGCATTCTACCTTAATAAATATTTACTTTCACCAACTTTCATCACTCCCCTAATGAAAAGACCATTATCAACAGGAACATAAAAAACGCCCACGTAACTAAATTGCTCTCTTTAACATTATCAATCCTCTCTCGTGCTCACAAGGATTGCACACATCCACACACACACACACTTTACTCATTTATAAATGAGCAAAAAAATTAGAATTCACAAGCATTCTACCTTAATAAATATTTACTTTTGCTCTCTTTAACATTATCAACGTGCTCACAAGGATTGCACACATACACACACACTTTACTCATTTTTATTAGGGCAATTCATATAAATCATAAATGAGTAAAAAATTAGAATTCACAAGCATTCTACATAAATAAATATTTACTTTCACCAACTTTCATCACTACCCTAATGAAAAGGCCATTATCAGCAGGAACATACACACTCTCACGTAACTAAATTGCTCTCACCCATTCTCATTTTTATTAAGGATATTCACGTAAATCGGAAATGATCAAAAATGAATAGGTCAGACATATGCAACCACTACAAAATTTTCATGACCCTTTAATGAAAAGACCATTATCAGCTGACTCCCGCCCACACACATACACACACACACATACATACACATATACATACACACATACACACAAGTCAAACATATGCAACCACTACAAATTTTCAATTTTGCAGGTTCTCGTGAATACCCTTAATGAAATGCGCATTTTAGAACTGCTCAACTCCCATAAACATACTACTTTTGGCGAAGTGGAAACAGTTAAAGAAATGATACCATAGTTTAATTAAACGCCCTGTGAAAATCTAATGCTTCTGCTCCCCCAATAACCAATTCCCATTACTCCTCCGCAATTCACTACATGAGTAGGGTTTATAGCCCGAATGTTGGTCCTAGGAAAACAAATTTCACTAAATGTTTTTTTCAGCTCTTTTATGTTGAGAATTTAGAGGGAAAAAATACGTTTAAAGACACATAAATATATTCCATTACTATTTGCGGCCGGTAACATAGTTAGAGGTGTCCTGTGTATACGAGTATATAAAATGATTAAATTTCAATAACTATTTTAAGCATAAACGAACATGCCCCCTAAACCAAAACCTAACAAGCAATTACTGTCATTGTAGATATTTTAATGGCAATCCATTTACTTTCTGAAGTTTGCCAAGCACATCATCCTGAATAACAATGTTTGGCTTAATAGAATTGTTTATTCTCACCTTAAAAGAAATCCAAAGCAAGTGGAAGATGACATTATCTCTGCTTCTTGTTAAGAGCGTGCTTAAAACTGTAATATCTATTGGGATTTATTTATTGCTAGACTATGAATAATATAATTATGAGTTATTGTTTTACCGCTGTTGAGCTTACAAGCTTTATGGAGGATTTTATTTTGTTGGCTGTGTTTTCACAATTTTCTCTTTATTTACAGTTCAATGGTTTTTACAGATAATAATTTGTAAAGTATATTTCATTTACCAAACCAAAAATAATTCTCAAGTTGTATCTTATTAAATAAGCTTTGCATAAGTAAGCTTTCAAGTTAAGCTTTCAAACATGCACTCAAGTATCTCGTTGAAATTCGTATGCAATCATTTTGGTTTTGATAAGGGAAGTGCAATTTTGCTCAAGTCAAAATATGTGGAATTGCATTTTTGTCACGAGAAAAAAGGTGCAATTGACCAGTCAATATATAATTCTCATATAATCCTTAATAACGTGAAGTAGCATTTATATGTGTGGTAGGATTAGTGGATGCTACCCAAATACTTAAACAGTGTTTCAATAAAAAATTTGTTTGAATAAAAACCAGAATTTAAACCTTCACTGAAAAGTATGAAGGAAATGGAATGTTTGTCCTATTTTTCTATACACTTTTGCCAACAATTTTTATGGAAATTGGCTTGCAGTTAAAAATAAAAGAAATGAAAATCATCTAGAATATAATGGTTTCATTCGTATCCTTGTCGTTGGCTGATAAGCCAACTATTTCTTGTGTCTATGCATGCCCATATGGGTTGGTAACCGTATGCAACACACGCACACGTAAACGTGCATGTGAATGTAAATTTATAAACAGATTTTATATGTTTGCCTTAAATTAAGGCGTTACGTAAGACTTTAAGCTTTAAATGGGTTATATTGCTATGCAGACTATATATAAAGCCTTTTTTGAAAAGGTAAATATATAAAATATATATATATACATATATAATACATGATGATCGCTGCGGCCTTTTGAGAGGTGTTAATGGTTTCGGGATCAGAAAGACTTTAAATTTAATTATGAATAGATAAATTCTTCAGCAGCACTTGTAATCGGTACCGAACGGCTTCATGAGGCAAGAAGGCAGATTTAGTCTATTTCATTTTTCATATACGGTAGCGACTGACAAGGAGAAAAACTAGCTTTGCTCTTTGATGTATGCGATACTTCAAATATATTATTCAACAGCACAAAAATATATGTCAGTATATTGTATGTACAAGGTGTCCGCCGGGAAGGTTTATTTGTTTGTGATTTTTGATTAAATGAAAGAAAAAAAAAATATGGGAAGAAATTTGAAGAGACTGTAGCGGTTACAAATATTGTAATGTCTGTGTGTAGGCCTGTGCATCATCGTTTCGCTCGTTCCGCTGAAAATATCGCTGCTGTAAGTGAAAGTGTTGCCGAAGACGCGAATGTGTTGATTCCTCATCATTCTCAGGAATTTGGACTATCTTACGGCAGATTATGGCGTATTTTGCATTTAGATCTACATCTACATCCATATAAAGTCCACTTCACATAAAAACTGAAGCCAGCTGACCATTTACAACGTCGTAGATTCGTTGGATTGAGTGCTTGAACGACAGGTGATGGACGGTGATTTTTCGAACAAAATTTTCTTCAACGATGAAGCACATTTCTTACTCGGTGGATATGTTAATAAGCAAAATTGTCGTATTTGGAATCCTCAAGTAATTGAAGAGAAGACATCACATATACAAGAAGTCACTGTTTAGTGCGCTCTTTGGTTCAAAGGTGGGATTGGATCTTACTTCTTCCAAAATGACGATGGAACGACGTTCACTATCAATTCGGACCGTTATGGTCATATGATAACCGACTTCTTTTGCCTGCTATTGAAGAATACGACTTGGAGAATATGTGCCACAAGGCACACGACTCGATCGAATATACCTAGTTTTATTGTAAGAGACATTTCCTGGCCGCGTAATTTCTCGTCGTGGCAATATCAACTGGCCACCAAGACCATGCGATTTAACACCATCATACTTTTTTTGTGGGGCTACGCGAAAGACCTTGTTTAAGCAGATAAACCTTTAACTCTTGAGCACTTAAAAGCCAACATTCGTCAAGTTATTATACCGCCCAATATGTCTCATAAAGTGGTCGAAAATTACCTCAAAAGAATCCATGCTTGCAACACCCCGCGCTGTTGGTGATCAATTAAATGATATAGTATTTCACACATAATGTCAACGTTCAAACTTAGTATTAAAAAGATATATCATGAAAAAAAATTTTATATGTGTTTTTTTTAAGTTTTCTTTTGAAAACGCAAAATGAGTAACCCGTTACTATATTGTATTTTTTGATAAATATTTCATAGATCCATTAAGCGAGATACACTTAAGGAAATACGAATACAAATCTAGTGATTAATATAATTAAACATTTCATTGGTAGCTGCAAATATCCGTGTAGATTTGTTTGATTTAATACCGTATCTGCGTTTTGTACACCATCTAAGCGACTTGTTCTTTCTTTCTTGAATTCCAACTAGTTCAATTTAAAATAAGAGCGATGAATGTAAATTAAATAAGAACTAAATACAACATACAACAAAAACTGTTAAATATGCAACACGAACGTTCGATTGAGTCAGTTTATTTCTTTTATATATAAAAATACACAATAGTTTCAACAACACAAAGAAAATCGCATAAACAAGTGGGAAAAAAGCTTTTTTTTTGGTTTTTAGTGAATTTTACTTTTGATTTTCTAAAACTACCAGTACAAATTACAGCAAAGCAAGTTAGAGCTGTGCGCAATTCGCATCGTATTCGAGAAGTATGCGTACTGCGAATTAGCATAGGCGCACCCAAATTGTAGGGTAATGATTAGTAGCACAAGGCTAAAATTGAATAGTTATGAATATCAGCTGATGCAGTAAATACTTCTCTGATCGATGGAATCATGTTATATAATAATAACAATGAAAATCTATTACACAGATCCATTTTTAGTATAAACTTTGATATTTTTCCAGCAGCTATGCGATATTTGACAAATCGTGCATTTGGCTTATGTGGACAATATCATCCAACTTCTAACTATCCACTACTTTTTTCCTGAAATGGAGGCACTGCTTTTTTCATGAGACGGAGAAGGAAAAACCTCAAGTCCTGTTTGCATAGAAAACATTCGGTGCAGCTCTCTGATACAGATTCGAAATGCTCTTCTCGTATGAGTGGCTGCTTGAATGAGTAAATTGAGCTCATGTTAAAAACGTACTTATTATTTTTATAACCGCGCACATATAGTTTCAAGTGTTTTTATACAAAAACGTAATAGCAGTTTAAGTATTTCTGAAAAACAAGCGGATTTGTGGTGGATTGAACACATGTTCTACTTGAATGATTGATAAAGATGAATGAAATTGTTTTTGTTTTATAGGTAGCATTATTTTGTGTGTTGGTTATAATATGATTATTTGCTTTTTATTTAACTTTCTTTAGTATGCGAGTATATAATATATATATATATATATATATATATATATAATATATTGGTCAAGTACAGTGTTTGTAAAGTTTCAAATTATTATTTTAGTTGCAATGCTGTACTAAATGTTACATATAACATACTCCCTGTGGAATCTCTTGAAAGTTGAATGTGTTTAGGACACCTTCATCTCTACTACATCCAGAATCAGTATGCAAAATCCATATTTATAGATTCTTAACAGAATAAGTATTTTCGCGATATCTTAAGATATCTTCATACACAATGGCAGCATTTTTGTTAACAAATATTGCAAAGTTTCCGGTTGTAGCTCAATTCTTTTTCATAAAAAATTTATTTTGCAAAAAAAGTGAAATGGGTCGAAAAACAACCGAAGTCACTAGGGAATCGAAAAAGCTAGTAACATATTTCCATAAAGAAGGGAAAGTTGTAAAAAGAACTAAACAATCAATTTAAATGCACTAATTTTTTCACATGCTTTTATATTGGATGATATTTTTCAACCCAAATGAATAATAAAGAAGGAGAGAAAATAATTGAAAAACAGCAACAACTACTTATAAAGACATTTTGCTAATAATTTTACACATATTTTGCTTATTCATAAGACTATTTTCTTAACCTGCGCTGAGAAATATTCAGGCCTCAACGATTTTGAGCCGCCACTAAAACATATTATTTCCTCCAGCCAGCCGTTTTTGATATTACAATAACAAGAAATATCAATAGGCTGAAATCTCAATGAAATGCTACCAAATTTCTGAAAAATATACGTATGGAATATGACTGCATGTTAAGAATGCACTCTATTTTTATACCCTTCTCATGCAATTCCTAATTCCTATAATAATACTTTTTTCCGAATTATGGCGAATTATAACAGCTTTGTCTAAAAGTCCGTATTGAAATTTTTGTTGCGTAGCAAATTGAGCTTAAATTTTATCTAAAATTCATAGTCTTAAAATCCATCTGTTTCAATTTCTCACTGATTTTCTTCCTACATCATTTAAAGATACAGTCTAAAACGTTAAGACTCCATTAGCGAATGACTAATTCGCAGCCTACTAAATCGAAGGTAGAGGGTTCGATTCCCGCCTAGACTCTGAGTGTTGTCCTGTAGTCAAGCTGAAATCTTTCAGGTTAAGCTCCTTACTTTCCTAGAAATAACAATATTCATAGTGACCTTAACGTATACAAAGTTAAAGCAGAGATAAGGAAGTACAGTGTGAATTATTTGAACAGACTCAGTAATCATGAAAATGTCCTACCTATAGGACGTTTGGCTGATAGTGATAAAGTTAAACGGCTAAAAAGATTGCATGTGTTAGACCTTTCCTTCATACTTTAAACATTTCATGATCTCAGTGAATATGGAATAAATAAGGAGGGAAAATTGATTAATGTAGCAACTCAAGAAAGCTTGCTGTACCAGCTGCAGCACTCCTTTAGCCAGCAGGGACGCTGTTCAATTTCATTGTGTAGCTTAATATTTTCCTTGTGATTTACCCTTTGCTTCAGATTCCAATTTTTCTTTGTCTACCCCTCTGTCTTTGAAATACACTTTTGAAGTTATTATATTATATATTACAAATATTTGATAAGGAATCGGCAAATTTTGTAAATATAATTGTTTGGGTGTGTGTGTGTGTGTGTTTGCTGTACTCGTATGAGTTATTATTAATTTGTTGCTCAATGCAATATATTTGAAAGTATATATATCATATATATTATTATAAAGTATATATAAATATATAAATTGAAAGTTTGAGAACTATGAAGCCTTTTTAGCATTTACTTAATCATGAATTATCCCCATTAAATATTTAATAAATAAATTAATAAATTTATATTAATAAATAGATATCTTATTAATTATTATTTTGTTATATATCTATAGAAAAAAAAGCTTATAACAATTAATTGAACATATATATATATATTAAACATTTATTAATTATTAAATATATAATATAATTAAAATTTTAATAATTATTTAAAATAATTAAATTATTTATATATATATAAATATTAATTTATTAAATAATTTATAAATTATTATTATTATTATTATTATATATATATATATATATATGCAAATAAAAAAAAAAAGCATATATATTGAAATATCCTGCGGAGACCAAATTATAACTGCGGTATAAAAAAAATATTTAGCAGCTTTGAAATTATACTGTCTGATAATAAAATTAATCATTATTAAAATACGAACAAAAGTTTTTGCACAAATTAAAATATGAACGAGAAGTTACACAGAATGGAATTTTTCTCTCGCGTATGCCCACAGGACCATAAATGTCAAAATAAAGTTATGTTTTTCGCAACTTATCGATGGGCATATAAAATGCTTCACAGTGAAATATAACATTTTTGCTTGTTTGTTATTAATTTTTAAATTTGTAAGCTGTCTAAATTGATAAAAAATAATTTTTGTACTATTTATAATTATCACTAAAGCAAGTAATACATCTGGTAAACAAATTTCGTTACGTAGTTAAATTATATATACAGTTGGCATCCAAATATTAATAAGCGATCGGATATGAACGAGTATCCAAATGTGCATGTGTGTAAGTGTTGTGTGTTCTCTTTACCAGCCATTAAATCACGGAAAAAATTGTTTCAAGTTCTTATTTGGCTTTCCTTTTTGTTTTTCGTTGTTTTGTTTCATACTTTTTTTCTTGTTCATTGAAAAGAGGATTTCTCTGTATGAGTGTTTTCATTCTTTTTTGAACTTTTGTTTTTAATTGGTTTTTTCCATTTCTATTTCCGCTTAATTTAAACAAGTTCATTTGCCTTTTTATGTGGTACAAAAACACTATTACAGAAGCGTACAACTTATGCCAGTATAATAAACAAACTACTGACTTGCACTACGAATAACTATATGCACAAAAATATACTCGTACATGAATATGCATATGTATTTGTGAAAAAGAAAACAGTTTCCAGCCTAAAACATGCACACATGCATACTCGTATGAAAACAGCTGGGAGTGAACACATACATCCATACCCACATAAATAAATACCCCAATTATGTTCGACGTTGCCATATAAAACATTCAAAGACTACACACATACTCGAGAAAGCACTCCAACGTTCGTTAAGGCCTTGTTTCACTATCCCACCCACTCGAACGACTCATGCACAAGAAAGTGTATAACTTATATGCCTTATACTTTATGAGATCAAATAAAAATGGTGTACATGGTGATACACCATATTTTAAATGTATTACGAAAACATATGTTTTATGTTTGTTACATACAAAGAAAGTAATTTATTCTATTTGGTCCTGTCAAAAAAGGAAATTAAAAATGTATATTTCCAAAGATAAAAAAATTACTATATTACAACTTTTGGTATATGCATTAAAAATAATAAAAAATACAAAAAAAATGCTTGCAGTAAAATCAACACTGATTAGATGAAATCTATCATTTTATGAAAATTTTCAGGAACTTTTGCAAGTGGTATTCGACTGTCAGAAAGATAGTACTGTTTTAGGTTACAATATAATACTTCTTCATAATACATGACAAATTTGATATGTCTTAATACTGTGTGCGCTAGTGAAACAAGGCCTTAACTTTGTGTACTATTATTAACAAAGAGAAAAATGAATGAACCGATCGTGGTAGTTAAACAATGTGACAAGCGGACTAGCAAAATGACAGCATTGCAAAAGCGGAGTCGTTTAAACTTTCTCCTTGACTGCCACTCGTTCGTCTGGGTTTATACATCAAAAGAATGTCAGTATACTATCAGTATGCTTGCGACATTTGAATATTTAATTTCTGCAATAAATAATATTAAAATATTTCACAATAAGATGATCCCCTTTTCGGCTTCAAAACTGTAAATCCATAACACCCGGATCGTTTGATAGAGTCGGTGGCATTGCATCAGTCAAATTCCTGTAAAAATAGCACATGCATGTCCATTCTTAAATAGAAAAAATCGACACAGGTGAAAATATCGCCATTAGGTGCGTATCCATCTGCATACTTATAAGGCATAATAGATAATATATAATAATACATAAATCTTTGTTGTACAAATGTTTGTTGGGATACACTTTAGCTGTGAGCGGATTGTTTTTGTGGTTGTTTTTCCTAATCAGTTTGACAGGCTGTTGAAATAAAACTGTGCATTTTTATTATTTGCTAGTTTGTAGTATTTGAATATTTCTATGCAAGTGCATAAAATGTGCATGTATGCATGCCTGTAGATGTGAATATTTTTGGATATGTATTGCTAAGCACAGGCATAATATACACGTACACATAATTGCATAGTGCCCTAACATGAGTATACTGGTATGTAAGTAAGTATGCATTAAATGTGCAAAACTGTTCGTTTGGCTGTACGCACGGCTGTCTATCTAACTGTTTGTTGTTTGTCTGTGCTCTTTGTTGGCGAGGTTGACGGGTGTTTTTGGGTAATTGACCTTATATAAAAAATCAATACTGGCAGAGCAACAATTTTTTTCCAGCTTGCATTTCTCTTCGTTCTGTGGTTTATTTAACATTTCATTATTGGTCGTTACTTTACTCTGTGCTTCCATTTCTGTGCTTAAATAAGCTGAAGTAAATAGTTAATGAATGTTGTTATAAAAGAGCTTTTTAACTAAACTAGGGTTAATACCGTTAACATGTACGGCAAACTTTGAGCTAACAGCAAACAGGCGCTTTTTAGGGAGGATTCGAACTTCAAATTTAGAGTATTTGATATATTAAATAAGTAGAATTATTTATTTATTGTTCTCAATATTTTATTAATCTTGATGCCTTTTTAAAAAAATGTTTTTAGTTTTATATTTTTTTCAGCAGTTCGTTAACAGATTTTAATTAAAAAAATATGTAATTTGTGTATGATTTACTATTTCCTGCGGTTAAAACAATTTAAATGTTAAAATCTTCACCACGAAACAATCACTGCTAAGTTCAAACTTAGTCATGTAGAAGCATGATTAAACACGATTTACAGAGCCAACCTCTAGATAAGCTAATTGGTAGAAGAAATGTGTGTTTAATTAAAAAAAAAATTGGGAAATGTTTAATCTTCATATCTGTATCAAAATCATATGCATTTCTTTGCGTGTAAATACTTTTAAAGTAATCGCTCTATGAAATCCTTTGTATTTAGGAGTTAAAATTAAAATTAAAAATTGAATTAAAAAGGTTAATTAAATTGTTTTTGTAGAGGAAAAGTCTTATGTTACTTTGGAGACACAATATTTTGTAGCATAGAGAACTTCTTAAATAACTCCTTTCTGAAGTTTCCAAACACTGTATACTGCATGATTTGCTTCGGGCAGAATTGAATATTTTCTATTACAAGGCAATTTTAGTTACTTCAAGTTAAGACTACAATTAAATAGCGCTTGTTAATGGATGCCCAGCCATACATTTCGTTGCATTCCGTTAAGCTTATTTGATGTGTATGTAAAAGTACGTGCCTTTCAATTTCGGTTTCCGTTGCCCAATTTTGAATGTCACATTTCCGCCATTAGGGTTTAATTTTTTATACTCGTACATCCATTTATCAACGTGTTAAGGAACATGGTTCTGTGCATGCATGCATGTTTGTGTATTGCTTGTTATAAGAACGTGCCCCATACTTTTACTGCTACAGTTGCTTTTGTCATTGTATACATTCGCTTTTCCTATTTTCCTTCTACAATATTTTACGTGGCATCTCAAAAGGTCTTAACACCATTTTGGCTTACGCTGGTATGTACCGGTGGCTATACCTATTTCTATGCATGGGTGTATGTGCTTGCGTAGCGTTCGAGTATCGAAAGTAGTTTCCGTTCCAACAATGTAATAATATAAATCTAATACTTTGTATGTGGTCGGAAAATTTGTAATATGTAATGATTTGCATTCACAACGATTCTGGCTTTTTGATTTGCACATTTATTGTTAAAATAACTAATGAATGCTTGAAGTGAATGACTTTTTAAGACTACACTGAAATATTAGAAGGTTGTACAATATACGATTCGGATAATTATAGATTGACTCATATGATGCATAATCCATTGCGTAGATTATAAAGTGAAATGAAGAATAAGATTGGAAATTTGGACAAATGTAATTTGATATATGTATCACATTCTATATAAAGTTAATTATAATAAAGAAAGCAATAAATTATATACAGGAACTACGAAGGCTAAATTGAAGACTAGAAAGCAGGACATTTCTCTGCCTAATATAGAAACGAAAAGTATCACGTAAAACAGCTTTAAGCAATCATTGTGTCAAATTCCATCTTTTACCAGATTTTACAATTATATCCTTAACAATCCTTAACACAAAAACTAATTAAAAACGTAGTTTTTTTTAGAAAATATTACATGTTGTTAACTTATCAAAAGGACAGGGAATTAATTCTAGTACTGATATTAAAAGTTCAACTCGCAATATGATATTGCAATAATATATTCTTCTGCAGACTGTTAATTATTATTCTTTGTTTACGAATTAAATATCAAGTATTTAAAATGTTTTTTTTTTTTTTTGGTATAAAAATTTATTATTTATTTTCCCTGATACCTGACAGTTCTACTTATTTACTGTGATGCGAAATATTTGATATTTAAATCATTAGAGAATAATTAAAAATTATTTAATAATGTATTTTTTGGGCCATGCAAAAATATAGTATTATAAATAAAAAACCTTTTTCTATAAGAACTAAATTATTATTTCACAAACATAAAATATATCTAATGTATAATAAAATACGATATCAAGCTTTTTGTGGACAGATTAGTTCCCTGGCAGGCTAGCATCAAGGAGCAGAACTGCATTACGTAAATCGTCCTCAAAATGTTGTTTAGAAAATCAATTTATTTATATTATGAGAACGTATCCTATACAACATACTTTTTCTCTAAAGTGCTTACATTTTCTACAACCGGGAATTCAACGATGTTTTCCAGACACAATAGGAGTATTTGTATCCATTTTCGGAAAGTAAAATCAGAAAAGAGATAAGAACATTTTTGGTTTTCACAGAGATTCTGTATAAAATGTATTTGGGAATTGAAAAGTATTCATTAACAGGTAAACAAATTTCCAAGATTCCTTTAGGCAGTCACTACTGTTTTAATCAAGAAAAAACTTGACATTTAGGCGTAGTTCACATTCAATATCCGCCACACTTTATAAACGATACACTCAATTTTTGGAATAAAATTATTTTTCTCTTACATGTCATTTAATTACGGCTTATAAAGTCAAATTTTTATTCAAATAATTATGGCTGCAGTAATTTTAAAACTTCAAAAAAAAGTAGCAATGAATACCCCAAACTGGGACCGTTTTCATATTTCTCGTTTTTCCCGAATTGAATTTCTATCTGATAGAAACTTCATTCTATGGCAAAATAAAAAAACAATTAAAAGTCAGAGGCTGCAAAATTTGGACTTACTTATCCAAGTATGGAAACAGCATTAAGCGATCATGGTGTACAGAAATTAATACTTTACATATACTGTTCGAACTCTTTTCTGTGTGTTGGATCATTAAGCATTGAGGCGAAATGCCTTGAAAGTCAGACCATGTCAAGGAATAGTATATCAATTTTTGCGACTTTGCTGCAATATCAATTTTGAAATGATATTTCCACTTTGTTATATGAACGATATAGAAATTTTCAATCAAGTTATTCATGTGATTCAAAATTTTATTTGTCGAATAGTTTTTCATTTCGTTTTATTCGAATTTAAGATTATTTTTTTATTTTATATAAATTTTTTTTCACTTTCAGTTATTTTTGAATATTTCTTTGTCTTTAGTTGACGCATTAGCGGGCATTCTAAATACATTAAAGAATATACACCGTACACCCTCCTTCAATAGCACATATACCACCCTTTCAATAACACATTTAGCTCCTGCTCAGCGGAGTAATTCCGCTCGGCCCTATTTACATTGAACAATTTGCGATAATAAATTCCCTATTGAAAAATAAGATGATACATAATATTGAAAGGAACATAAGCAAATAGTTTTTCTATATGATTACAGTTGCTCCTATGGAAAATTTTAATTTATAAAAAGGACATTCATTCAGCTTAAGCAAGAAATAAGAGTAAATAGAAAAGGTGACATTATTTAGTAATTTGCAACATTAGCAACACGTAAGAAAAAAGAATTTCGAAAGAAGTTTCTTTCACCTGCAAAAGCATCTCTTTTATGACACGACTCGTCGCATAGTGTGCATCCTACTCTGCAAACTAGAAGCAGATAAAGTCCTTTGAATATTTGTTTAATGTAGATTTTTTAAAATTTAGCGCCGTCACTTTTTGGTAAGGACGCTATTGGCGATAAATTATATAATTTTTTAGGTTTTCCTTATCAGAAATAGATTCTGGAAAGAAAATATTTTATTTATTTCATGCATTCCAATATTCTCATTTTCCAACTGGGATCCTGCCTTAATTTTTATTTGTTTGTATTTATTAAAATTACAAAATGTATATGAAGACAGTTGTTACTATTACAGTAATTACTATAGAGATATTGCGCCGCAAAATCACTTCTGCAACAAAATTTAGAAAAAAAATATAAAAATAATCCGATTTACATCTCTTGCCCTCCTATACCAGGCCAATGCAACAAAAATGCAGCGTTCTCCATTTAATATCGCATTAGAAGGCAAATCAGTCTAATAATCATCATTACAAAAGAGTAAATGTGTTCAAACGCCATTGCACTTGCATATGGACTCCTGCGAGCATGTAAGGACCTTTCAAAACTGCCAATACTTCTCAGATTCTGTTAATAAACGAATTCTTGAAAATTTAAAAGGTTACATAAGCTGAATTATATACTAAGAATTATCAGTCCATGATGTCTTTATGTTTCCAGTAGAAGACATACATACGACTTACAGCAAGACCTACGTAAGCATAAATGAACTCAAATCTACACCTACGATAAAGTCCTTTTTAAAGGTCCTTTTTTGGTCTTATTAAGAGAGCGCTTGGATAATTCTCCTTCGTTACGTTCTCCAGTCGTACGTATAGAGTTGAGTGACTGCCAAAAGTAGACTGGAATAACTTAAATTACAGTCATTAATCTTAACATTAATTATATGGAAAATTATCAGGAAACCAGGAATTCTCATTGACTGGTAATTATCATTATTATTAAAGTATAATCATGGAAATAATTAAATATGATTCCATCTAATTCGTTAAGAAATTTGGATTGTTAAACATGGGCACGAAATGTAGTCAAAACAAAGTAGACAAAAAATATATCTGACGTTTATGTATGATATATATGATGCATCAAAATATAACGAAAAGTGCATGTCGCATACTTTGTGTGTTGCCATTTAAAGTGACAAATATTTGTTCATCGTAATCACCATAAGGACCAAAATCATTACCAGCTATATAACTATAATTGGATTCTGTTCCTTCCAACGATACAATTTTAAAAGAAGCTTCAGGTGTGGAGCCAGGTTGCGTTGATAACATTCTCCGAAATCTAGTCAGACTCCAGGTGCGTACATGATGGTATTCACTACACACTGATACTAAATATTTTTTAGATAGCATTACTTTTGTTACAGGACTTTGGTGCACTGTAAACGTGTCAAAAAAATGAGGCCCATGACCCGCCGTTTCTGGATGTTGCACAATAATTCTTACGGCTCCACTCTTGGTTCCATAAGCGATCTCTATCCAATTACCACTTATACTTGATGTTTTAGGTGTTAACTACACTGAAATTGCTGTTATTGGATCCAAGTTAGGATCCTTATAAAGCTCAGTAACCAACAAATCATTATCCTTATCCATGATCCCAACTTGTGTGAAAGATTTTTATTGCATAATAACGATAAGGTAACTATTATTATGTTATGCTGTGTTACACAAGACATACCGACTGTCTAGGTTACGCCACACCTTTATAGATATATTCATCACATCTGGCATGTGAATGTCACTAAATGCTCCAGCGGAGATCTCTCATATTACCCACAATTAAGTATGGAAATCCGGCAACATCTACGCTAACTCAGTAGGAGGGGATTTGGCAAAAAAGAAGAATGTAATTTGCGAAACCATTTTGTTATAGATCCAGAAAATGATGAGCCATCTCATAGTGTACATACAAAACAACTGCATGACACTGTCGCATATGTTCTCCACTTGCTAAGGTAAAGATCTTTCGATAGCCGGCACGAAATATTATGCATAGGACTCTAAATCATGAATAATTTAATTAGGCCCATTTAAACGCAGAAGCTACAAGCTAATTATAGCAAGCTAATCTCTGCTCACTGTACTACTCTATCTCTATCTTTGTCTACTAAGCTGTTCTTATTTTTTTCTTTATACATATCCCACAAATGGGCTATAATTACGGGCTCAAGTAGCTTGCAGTTTGGAAAATGGTCAAATATACAATCGGTTCCAAAAGAGAGGAACAGTTACCTTTAAATAACAAGCCAATACAATATTTTGCTCCAAACCAGAAGGATATAACGGAGTTTGGTTTGAGTGCCAAAAAAATTAGTTTTTTTTGGAAGTTTTTTTTTTATTATAAGCAATTTGAAATCTAAGCCCAAAATTGTTTAAGAAATGTTTCTTTGCCGTCCAACAAAGTTTGCGACGAATCACGTCCAATTATTTATATTGACAACATCTGAATTATTGCAAATATTTCTATTACCAATTAAATAAAGTTAATTAAATTTTATTCAGTTTCAATGGGTAACAGCGCTACTTTAACAGATGGTGTGGCTTCTTAACGTTCAATACTTGTAGTACTACAGCGTGCACTACGAGTATATCAGAAATTGTCATGTCAATTACTTTCAACAACATTATCAAATTTATACAGACGTCTCAGTAAACTATTTTAGTATTATAATAGTAAAAGACAATGACAACTACAGGAAATGACACATATTCGAACATACTTGCGTGTGGAAAGTTATAAAGGAAAAATACACAAAACTACGTCTAGTTTATATAAGGAAGCGATCAATATTGGGGGGTGTCACAAAGGAGCCACTGAAGCATGTTACACTGTTTACTCTTATGCTACCCGTATACAAGTATTACACGAACATCAGTAGCAGCATACGAAATACGGGTAAACCCCCCATGAAACGATACTTGTGTAACATGGATTCCTTCGGGAATGGTTAAAAAACTCGTAATCATTTAAAATAAAACAGCACTTGGGGTAAACGAATTGACTCAAACACGAGTGGGGTATGCTAGCCGGCACCTTATAACATTCCTTGTTTACATAAAAAAATCTGTAAACTTAGAATAGAAAATAGTAGATTTCTGTCTAAGAATTCAAGCACAGCCCCTTGTCATGCAAGCTATTGTATTGGAATTATGATACTCTCGTGGTATAGAAGGGTATAGATATATAGGAAAGTGTTGCAGCGCCTCTGTAGTGCTACTTAGTATCTCTTAAAAATTGTTTAATTTAACCACTATTGACATCTTTCTCGCTGTTTAATTTAATTTGAAATCAATTGACAACTTTGTAGTCAGTCATGTAAATACGAGTATGAATGTATTTTCATTTAAGATTTCTTTACTTCATTATTGATTTGCTGCATATGCCGAAAGTTCAGAGTGAGGCGAAACCCCAGAAGAGTTTTACTTGGGGTATGTGGTTATAACAAAGTGGAAACATTGTGTCCTTATAAATCCTTATATAAATTAAATTGATGGAGAATCCGTGCAATCTATACAGCCGTGTGTACTCCATCAGCATATAAAATGCTCCATAAAATAAGTAAAGTAAACATTTAATGGTTGTTGGAAAATGTATAAACCGATATTCAAAAATATATAATAATATTCATTCATATTCACTAGAAGAATTACAGGAATTTCTTTCGTAGATTCCAACTTATTTCTAATTATTTATTTTTTCAATAGGGGCATATTTTTCATATCTGCACTGCATCTTTTGTAGCGTTACTGTGATTCATAGTACACAGATCTGTTATTTTTTTGGAAACAATACTAAAAAAGGAATTTGTTGTGTCGAACGAGGTTACCTGTCTGCCCACTCTTGCTCACAAACCTATAAAAAAAAATAATAATATAAAACAATACAACACAGATATAGAGACACACCGCAGGAGCCAAAGAACTTTTCTACTCCTTGCAGAAAATAAGAGCCAAACAAGGATAAGAATATTATAAATATATTCTGTTGGATTCTTTTATTTCAAAGTGTTGAGAACTAAATGTAAGTCAGAAAAAAGTGAATTCTTACAAAACTAACTAAAGAAATATGAGAGTCAATAAATAACAATTTTTCATTGTCAACAAACATTTAAAGTAATAAACAATTAAAGTAATAGACACTTAATATTGTATATTAGTTTAATATACAATATTTTATTAATCTGAACTTCAATTTTTTTAAATAATTTATTTATTTTTATACGCTTCTTCATTGAAAAAGAAAAAAGGCCGGGTAAGCGAAATTAAAGTTTACATTGAGCCAATTAAGTTTAAGGACACCCTACACAGAGAAGAAAAACGCATCAAACACATACGAGTATATGTAACTAAAAGCAATTCTTAAAATGGCTGTGGGTAAATAATTGAGACTTATTGAATTATAAAAAGAATAAAAATTAAATTTTTTTTAATTAAATTATAAGCTTTTTATGCATTTGTGTATGTGTATGTGCATGCAATTAATTTTATTAATAAATTATAATAATGGATTGATATCGTTATATTAGCGGCAGGGATTTGGTAAAATGTATTAACTAAGAAAATTGTATCTGCCAGAATGCATGAACTAAATGAAAAAGTAGAACAAAATCATAATTTACAAGATATTGATTAAATTTTTATAAATTTATGCCGGATTTCTTAAAAAAACGAATTGAAACTTTTAAGATGCTCAATAACCATAAAGCGGAAGTTTTTTTGATTTTTTTTAAATAATCGTATCTAATAATAAAATAAAATGAATTAAGAGAAAAGTTCCCGTTCATTGCAATAAAGCTACGGGACAATAAATTTTTGATCTTAAGCAGAAAGCCCTAAGTAGCATTTTTTGGTTTTTTGAAATACATTTTTTTACTTATTTTAATTATCAAAAGTTATCATTATAAATACGAGTATACCTACATTGTATGAATTGGATATACATTGAAATCACTAAAAATATCTGTTGGAAAAAATAAAAGCCCAATTTAGTCCCTCTCTACCTGAGACCAACTACCAAATGTCACTCTTTACGCACGAGTCTTCTACTGTTGATAATCTATTCTCTAGAATGAATATTTTTTTAATTTGTCTTATGCAATACGGAAATTATTATCCAGTGACTAAATTTAATTTTATTATAACCTTTTGCCTTTGTTCTATACAATATATGACAAGTACGGGCACGTTGCCGTCTTTTGCTACACTTGTTCATAATTGCCAGATTGTTGCATGTTTAGCAACAACTACATTTTTACTAACTTTTCATTATCCTTACAATTAACACCTTCTTTTACCTTTTTTGTCACTTTCTCTTCTCCGGTTTCAATATTTACCCTCTTCATTTTTTCACTTCACAAATTAAGGAACAAAAAATTTTTATTAGATGGGAATTCAATTTCCATGTCGTGATAACATAATGCTTTACAAGGATTATTCTCTATCTAAAGGAAAATATCTAATAAAGACGATAAAATTTAAAAATGGAAAATCTGACTGGATGACATTTTGCATGTGTATTTGTAAAAATGTGCGAATAAGAAAACAATGAACGCCTTAAATATGTAATGCAAGGAAGCGCAATCTAAGTCCCTTCCATTGCAACGATGAAGACAAGTTCAGGGACTGTGCCGAAGCAGGTATACCCTTTACTTATAAGCACAATTCTTTTTTTAGCTAGATTACACGATTGCCACAAGGACATCGATCCAATCCAATTTTTAGTGTGTTAAATTGATGAACCATAACCGAATGGTTCGAATTGAATACTCGCAGATACTTGGCTGTCCTACTTTACACACACTTGATCACTGCAAGTTGGAGAAGAAAGATTATTCTAACTTTCGGAAACTCCCAGAACCAGTTGTTAAGAAAGTCTGCCGATACTTTGTGGCTCTATTTTACGTACACTTGATCACTGCAAGTTGGAGAAGAAAGATTATTCTAACTTTCGGCAACTCCCAGAACCAGTTGTTAAGAAAGTCTGCCGATACTTTGTGGCTCCATTTTACGTACACTTGGTTACTGCAAGTTAGGGAAGAAAGATTATTTTATAATACAATCAGCTGTTGGGAAATCAGCAGATACTTGACGGCCCCATTTTAAGTACACTTGGTTACTGCAAGTTGGAGAAGAAGGACTATTTTCTGATACAATCAGCTGTTGGGAAATCAGTATAATCACAGTATTATTTTATACGCACTTGGTTACTGCAAGTTGGAGGAGAAAGATTATTTTCTAATAGAATCAGCTGTTGGGAAATCAGCATGTACATCACCGTATTATTTTACACACACTTAGTTACTGCAAGTTGGAGAAGAAAGATTATTTTCTGATACAGTCAGCTGTTGGGAAAATCCATTTTTTTAAAAATTTAGTCATATTTGCAAAAACATATTATAGACTTTTAAGCGCCAGGGAAAAAAATTCTAACTCTTGAAACTAACTTTTATGCATATCTTAAATAGAAAATTAAATAACAACGTAGGGAGCTTTAAAAAGAATCACTTCGTGCATTTTTCCGTCTACTCTCAATACGTGAGGCATCATGAATATTCGTGATTTGTTCTAATTGGCACATTTTAATTACTTATTTTCCCGATTAAATATCACATATTAAGGGCGCGGGTAAAAAAATTAAAGATGATATATTTTTTATCACTACTGTAATTTTTAAAATTATCTTCGTTTTAATCTGAAAATAGGTTCTCTTCTTATTTATTTGTAACTTTCAATATTCCGGCTATCCTTGGTGAGCTTCTGAAGGGATCATTGAAAATCTTTTAATTCAAAATTAATTCAGTAAGTAATTTTTAAATGAATAATTGCCTGACTACATGGCAACAATTGCAGTTAGCATCATTAGCAGTGGGGATTATGTTTAATACATATTCCAAACTCTGCACATGATATTTCAATAATTACCAATTGAATGAGAAACCTTTATTATTGTATACGTGGCTGTAGGCTTATTCTTCCTATCTACATCAAAGGGGGATAATAAGATTAAGGCGAAATGGTGAGGAAACATTTGACACAACATATTCTCAGTACTGAAGAGGATAGCGTGTGGAAGCCAATATTAAATTCCACACAAGCAATATCTATGCACGAAACTCTTTGTTCAATAGATTTTGCAATGGAATGCCTGTTTGCTCTTACAAGCAGCTGTAAGCATCAAGAAGGAAATGAAAGAAGGAAAGGGGATTCTTTTCTGGGCTAAGGACTTTGCCGTAGTGTTTCGTAAATACCAGCATACTTTAACTACCAGCATATTTCTTAACTTGTTGGAAAGAGATGCTTTTTTAGTAATGCAACGTTGATGGATTCAAATTGCTTTTGGCACTGTATCAATTTAAAGCAATTTAAAAGAAAATATTGAATACGAATAATGTAGTTAAACTACCAGTAATTACTAACTAAATCTTGTTGATGGTAAATGGGGGAGAATCTAAAAAAGTTCGACATTGCAAATATGCAATATTCGGAGCAAAGTCATTGAATATCCCGCTTTTGTTCAGTTTTTTTAACTACTTTCTTCTACATACTCATATAACATTCATGAAGTTTGTTTGTATTGAAAAGGGCCGATGCTGTCAAAAACATATGATTACTATGAAAAAGTTATGAAGAGAAAAGAAATGTAAAATAAATCCAATTATATTAAAAGTCAATTTTTATTTAGAAAATTTTGTTTAAAAGTAATTAAATTTATAATTAATTTCTTTCGTGGACCCTGACTAGGTTACAAATACATCGATAAAGTACGGCCAAGTAGGCCGTACACAAATACGAATGTACAGGGATTTTTTTTATTCTTTTTATTCCTTTACGATAAACGCATCGGTAAAATAATTATAACGAAAATTTATAAAATTTATTTACAAAATCCAGAAATGCCATTCAGTAACTTCTTTTACAATAAGCGGGAAAATAATTATAACGAATATTTGTAAAATTTATTTACAAATACTATGCAAATGCTAATCGGCAAGTTCTTTTATGCAACCCATACACGATACAATCGTTGGCACAACTCGCTTAGTAATCAAGTTGTGTGTTCTGCCCACATACGATAAAACCTCTTCGTACAACTTCATTTTGCAAAAAATTTACAGCTGAAAACAACAAATAATAAACACGCATCCCATGAAGCAAAACAAATTAGGCTTAAATTTTGTGAAGCAAATAAACAATTGAAAGCTCTTTAAGTAAATTAAATATTTATTGACATTCAAATTTTTTTTAATCTAAAAAATTTTTAAAAAATAAGAAAAAAATAAAAAAAATAAAAAATAAAATAAAACTTCAAATGAAAAACTTTAAAAAATAAAACTTCAATGAACTGTTTTTAATTGCATATAATTTACTAATATTGGCTATCATTAAATAATTCATCGTAGAACTGTGCTCTAGTTTCATTTCAGCTGTGTCTTCCATTTCTAATTAGTATTCACTTAGTTCACCGACGACACGTCTTTCTCGCGCAAAATTCAAATGAGAATGATGTATGAAGTCGCATGACTAACCCACAAACGTTGCAACGCGTTGGCACAACTTACCAAAAAATCAAAAAATTTTGATTTTTCATACAACCGAGACACAACTTCATACAACAGGGCCACACACGTTACAATCTTGATTACAACCTGCCCAAGTTGTGCCAACGGTTGTATCGTGTATGGGTTACATTACGATAACCGTATCGATAAATAAAAAATATGACAAAATTTTATCGAATTTGCTGCTCTGTAAAATATTTAACATTATTCGCTTTCGGCGGGAATCAGCTTTTATTATTTTCTTTTCCTTTTATAGGCAGCCAAATGAAAATAATTACTACGTTGATATTTTTAGCGATTGGAAGATTTTCAATTTTTGCATTGTTATATATATATTTCTTTTTCAATTTTTGGTACTCATACAAGGGGTGATCAAAAAGTAACCGTTAATACCAAATTTCGTGAGTTACGAATTTGGCATTATTTTTCCTGTAATGTTGGCACGCAAGTCTATTATATATGTGGGCAATATCAGCCACTGTTACCTTACTGCAATCTTCGATTGCAATGGCGTGGAGCATCATAAATTCCTGCAACAAGGTCATACGGACTATAAGAACTACTACCTTGAAGGTGTTTGCTTACTACCTTGAGCCGTTTGCCAGATGCAATTTATCAGAAACGCACAGAATTGCGGAAAAACCACTCATGGATTTTGCACTATCATAACGCACCGCTTACTTTTTCCTCTTCCAAGAACTGAATACACCGATGAAAGGAAAAGAAGAAAAATCGAAACACGAGCTGTTGGTGATACCAAAAAGGGTGTTTCTGAAGTGTTTCGGGGATTGGAAAAAACGCTGGCATAAGTGTATTATATCGGAAGAGGATTAATTTGAAGAGGACAAGATAGTTTTCGATGAATAAATAAATGCTTTTGGAAGAAATTTAAAGAAAAGATTATGTTATAATAAATGATATACTTATATATTTATATACGAGTATTTGCTCATATGTAATGTAATTATGTAAGTGTATATGTATGTAATTTATAGATACAATACATACATATATATATATATATCAGACATTAAATGCAATCTTTTTTTTCATAACTTTTTCATGGTTTGTCTCCGCGGCAGGGTTTATCGATATTTTTTATGTTAAATAAATATAACAAGGAAGTTGTAAATTAAATTTTCATTTGATTTATTTTCTACAAGATGATTTCAAACCTCTTGTTGTTTTTTTGCTATTCCCTTTTATTCGTATCATTGAGCGGTGATGCCATATGACGGAAAATTGTACGATTTTGACGTCTGGAAGTTACTGGATCACTAAAGGCTTTGTTTCAGTATCCCACACATTCGAACGACTCATTCACACCAGTGCGTATACCTTATATGCCTTATAACTTATGAAATTAAATAAAAATGTAAATGTATTACGAAAACATATGTTTTATGTATGTTACATACAAACAAAGTAATTTATTCTATTACTGTAAAAGGGGTGGATATAAATGTATATTTCCAAAGATAAAAAAATTAATATATTACAAGTTGTGGTATATACATTAAAAATAAAAAAAAGTAAAATCAACCCTGATGAAACAAAATCTATCATTTTATGAAAATTTAAAAAAAAAACTTTTGCAAGTGTTATTCGACTGTCAAAAAAGTAATACGGGTTTAGGTTACATTATAATACTTTTTCATAATACATGCCAAATTTGACAAATTTATAAGCGATTATTGTAGTGTTGTAGTGTGGAATAGTGAAAAGACTTTTAAGACTTTACTTCTAAGTACACAACCCAATCAACGGCTCAAGCTAATAAATTTATAAATCTATTTCTCTTTTTATAAGCGATTGTTGTAGTGTACAAACGAATAAACATATAAATGGCCACATATATACACACAATCAAACATACTTGTTGTACATTTTCCATTTGTAAACTAAAATTTTAAGTAATGAAAACAAAACAAATGTTATTATAATTTACTTTTTTAGATTGATTTGAAATCCCTGTAAATAAATTCAGTTGCTCTGGCCTGTTGTGGAAAAATAAAAAAGGAGATGAAATAAAAACTGCCGGAGGCAAAGCTTTATTACAAGAGCAATCAAATACAATAGATATTAAAAAATATTGCTTTTCCAATTTATTTAAATATCTGGGAGATAAATATAAATCAATTTAGAGATATTCAGGAGTTGCCACTGAGCTATATACATAAATACATATATACTTATATAAACTTAATTTTATTATTTTACTTTAAATAACAAAAAGCTTTATCATCAAATAAACAATATTGTATAAAAGTCCTCGGTCGTCTGGTAGTTGAAGCCATCTTTTAATTAAATGTGAAATTTTAGCCAAAACTTTTAGTAATTAAAAAAAATTTGGATATTTTTAAATAACCTGTTTAATATTGAGTAGAATAACCTCTATTTTCAATTACGTCTTGGCATCTACGGGGCATACTTTTCATCAAATTTTGGCAACGCTCTTTGGGAATCGAATACCATGCACTTTGTATTTCGGTCCAAAGATCATCCAAGTTGTTGTATTTCTTTTGAGCAATTTTACGTTTCTCTTCATCCCTCTTCAGAAAACCAATCCTTATCACGGTCCATTTTTCTATTTATTTTCACAAAACGACCTACATCATACCATGAAAATTCTCCCCACACCATAATGCTACCACCAGCGTGCTTAACGGTTTTTTGTGTGTAGCGAGGATCTAGTGCCTGCCGTTTATGGCGATGTACTATCACTCTACCATCCGGTCCCATTCGGATTACCTTTGTTTCATCACTCCAAAGTATTTTTTTCCAGAATGAGAGGTGTTTTGATCTATAGGTTCGAGCAAAGAGTACAAGCTTAGCAATATTTTTTTTTGACAGGTGTGGCTTCTTTCGGTTTGCACGTCCAATGAGCTGTGCATCGTTGAGGCGTCTTGCCACAAGCCTGTCCGACAAATTTAATTTAAATTCAGCGTTAATATCGTTGGCAATGTCGCGTGATGATGCAAACGGGTCCTTCTTTGACTTTCTGACGATAGCACGATCCACTGTTTCTGATGTTTTTTTGATACGATTGTTTTTTTTTTTGCTCTCCATTATAAAATTATTGTTCTTTTTAATAGAATAAAGTACATTATATACTAATTTTCGCGATCGGTTCAGAGTATGTGCAATTTCAGATGGCTTTTTGCCATCAGAAAGCATATTAAATATATTGCTCTTTTCCTCAGGCGTACAATCTTTTCGCAGTACCATTTTCAACAGAAATTAGTTAAATTATATAAAACTTAAAAAAAAAATTACTTTCAATCAAAAGTACGCACTAAAAAACTTCCTATGTCTATTTTATTCCATTTGTGCTAATTTACTGTCCATAAGAAAAAATACCCATTACACATCCTAGCAAACAAATCAAAAACGAAGAGAGATAACGGTAAAAAATTCTTATGTGAAAGAAGCTCAAAGGAGGTCTGCTTTGACAGTGCATAACAAAATAATAGACTACTCAGTAAAAAAATTTTAAAAATGGTTGATCAAACTTAAGATGACTTTTGTGCTAATTTAGTGTCCATGGCTGTATATATATATATATATATATAAGGATGACAAGGGCTGATATAAATACAAAGTAAATGTTAAAAATGTGTTGCTTTCGCTGCTGTTTCACCCAGTAGACGTAATTCTATATTATGATCTAGCGGGTCTAAATGAATAAAAGCAGGTTCGAGAGGCCTAATACAATCACTAGGTTTGCATTTTTAATACATGTGCCCTACTTAGTTAATTAATTACTCAAACACTAGTTAAGCAATTTATTCAAGTTTTAAAAACGATTTAAATGCATTTAAGGTCGCGGCTTCGATTCCTGCCTAGATCCTTTATTATTAGTTTGTTTTCAATAGCAACATTTGATTCAGAACCCCTTATCAAGTAGCTAGATCCAAAATTTCCGTAAATGTTATTCGGCATCGAGTATAATCAAAATCATTCGATCACGTATACGACCTTAATGTTTTGCTTTTATTTTAATAATTATTTTACTTTGCCAATGTAATACTGTGAATAGTAAATGTTTGCTGGTATATGTTGAGTTATTAGTGACTGTGCACTTATCACCAATAATAATTGCAACAATGCGTTACTAAATAAATGACATTAATAGTTTGTGATTTACGAACCTGCTAGTGCAGCCAGTGATATCAATACGATTTCTCAAATAATCGCTTATTCTCACTGCATAATAATTATTCGTTTAGTCTTGCTATTGTTGAACACAATTCAAAAACATTAATTTTTTCCTAAATGAAAGTCCAGCCAAAAATGTGTGCAAAAAATATTCTTATTCCAGAACAAAAGCTGGACTGGGTAGCTGCAGAAAACTTGATTCAAATTTATGATTACGAAATGTTGAGGAGAATTTTGGTTTGCCGATTACTATAATAGAAATTTATTTAATTGCAAATCTTCTCCCAAACTGCTGCTTTAAATTAATTCAATCAAACAATGTGACACAGTCTTTTGCTTAGTAATCTTCATTAGCATGACTTTGACCTCCGCCGAGATCATCGATTTGTTCCACGTAGAAATACCATTCGACATGGTATTTCTTCTGATTCCTTACATTTTCCCTTGGCATTTTTTTAAAAGAATTCCTACTCGTATTCGCTTATGCATATGTGTCATTGTCAAGAAAAGTAAGGGGAACATGCCGACATGTAATGTAATTTCCCCCCCTCAACTGCGACTTATTTTTTTTCCCTTGCAACGTTGATGATAATGCAGGAATACTGGAAACTAAACTGCTAGTGTGAGATAATATTGACTTTAGCATTCTAATGGAGTTGTTGGTGAGCCTTAAACACTTAAAATATGGTTGGGATTTTCACTACTTGCTGTATTTGTTCCTTCAGCTCAGAGGCTTTTACACTTGCATTGGAATTTTGAAAGTCAGTTTATCAGGATTTGCATTCATACACAAACAAAATTGCATGCAAGAATATATTTGTACGAGAATGTGCATGTTGGGCTGAATGTTTGTTATGCTGTTGAGAAATAAAACATCTCTGTATAAGTCTGGGCACGTGTACTCGTATGTATATTTGTAAGAATTCCTGTAAGAGTTTCAGCCCGCGGGAAACACATATGACCTATTCTTCATTAATAGTTATGTCCAGGTGAAATATAAAGTAAATGGGCCTTCTATAAGAACTTATCAAGAACGGCATTTGGCGGAGTTGCCTTTATTTTCCAGACCCCTTCAGCTACCTTAGAGCTAAATCTGAAATTTGGACTAGTAATCTGCAGGACACCATGAGCCTCTGACTGAGTTACGGCCCACGGTGATATTCGTTTTATTAGCATAAAAAAATTTTCGTTTAACTTTTTAATGAGGGAAAATTTTAAATTGTGTAACTTGGGGGCGGAAAAGTGAGAGATGCAAAAGGAAAAAACCTCAAAGGCAATACAGGTTACAAAGTTTGCGATTTCGTATAATTTTTCTTAAGCATCGCAACTTCTAATTTAGAACCATATTGGGAAATTTGCAGAGTTTAGCTTCTTTAAACTTCAAACGCTATTGCAAAAGTTTTGAAAAACTAAACGAGAATTACAATAATTCTTTTTTTCTAAAATTAAGTGAATTCCCTATAATAACTTTCCGTTGCAGCAATTAATGCTTAAGTAAAAAGAAGTTGTACTTTTTCTACTACAAACTTTAAAAATGAATTCAATTTTAAACAAAGTGAATGTTCGTAACCAATCCAACTTATGCATACTTGTTGTATTTGTTTGACAGCGGACTTGCTCGAGTTGGCCCCGAATTGTGTATAATATCTTAATAGGCCTCCAAAAAGGCCGCCTTAGTGAACACGTAGCTTAAAATGTGAACTCGTAACGTTTGTACATTTATAAAATATAAACTTTTACTTTAAGAGAATGTTATTTCAGTATAATATTTGCATACGAGCTTTTTTAAAGAACAAATATTTAATATTTGTGTTACACATATGAGTTGGAATAGAGAATGATATAATGTTTATGCATGCGCGTATAAATATTGATATATTGACTTTGCAACAGCAAATTCAGTTTGAGTACAGCAATGAATGAATGCAACATTGCACAACGGACCTACAATGAATCACCAAAAACTAAAAATAGGCAAATTGCGAAGCAAGTACAAAATTGCTGCATCTTGTTTAGTAAATTAAGTTAGTAATTAATTTGAATGAATGCAACATGAATGGACGTTTAAATGTGATATTTAATTTTAATCTGTGTAATCGAAAATCTTCATATGGCCCATTAATTTTTAATTTGTTATCTCAGATATGGTTTCCTTCATAAGATCACACTTAATATTAATCTTTTTCATTTAAATACGCACTGCAATTAGTTGCTGTAGGTTGTTTGCGAGTTTCTAAGCGAACTTCACTGTATGCTAATCTAGATCATCCAAGAACAATCTCCGAAATGTTTTCTTTAAGTAACTTCCAATTAAATATAATCGAGAAGTTCTAATGAAATGTAACTTATAATGAGATAATATTTATACGTCCGATATACTCGCAATCCTACAGTTAGATAATACAGATTGGCGATAAAGCCAGACGACCATCTTTGCTTGTTAACATATATAACTTTTATAAGCAATGCTTTTATATATTGCGACGAAATTTATATATCATCCTATGTAAAACTGCCCCCACACTAGCGATATGTGCACGGGATTTGTTCGCGTAACATTTCTCAACACAACCCAAAGAAATCAAAATATCCTTGAACATCAATTGATGATAGAAAATTTTAAATTTCTTGTGATTGGAGGGCAAAACGTCTAGCACGTGTAAATTCGCACACAATACGAATGTGTGTGTGCAGTTAACAAGGCTGTACTAAGTAAAAATGTTCACGGTATTTGTTCTTTTAAAGGGTGTCTGCCGGGAAGGTATACTACTGTGTTTGGTTATAATTTTTAATTAAAAAAATATAATGGATCTAATATTGATAAATTTCTTATTTAATGTCTGTAATCATGTACGGAATACGATGTTAGATAAAGGTCCGATTCTCTTGGCCTCAGAAATGCTACTCTTTTGAGGACAACTTCGGTATGTAAATAATTTTATGACGAACAATTTGTTTGCTTTTCAGGAGTTTGGAGTAGTCAAATCAGGTGACCGCCGGGCCAATCAATATCATAATTTCTTGAAATAATTCTATTATAATCCTGCTTGTATGCAGGAAGACCATTTATATATATCTTAAATAGAAGTATATAAATAGAAACCAATGCAAGTCCTTGTGTAAAATTATGGGCAAAGTTATTCTTTGAAAACCATCCTGCAGGGCACGGTGCCGAATTGAGGTTTATGGATTGTTTTGAATACTATCTTGATCAGTAGTAATGTTTTCACCCGATTAAAGCAGAACATTGTGGTCCATTCCTGCGCCTATGGGGTTTAGCCCCTCTTTCTTCGAAATCATTTGGTGTATGCACCATAATTAGTGCGTCTTGTTAGCACGTTATTTCTTCTAAAAATATCACGTCACAGTCTCTCATCGTTACAGATAAAATGTTCTTAACGATTTGACACCTTTCTAGTTCGCGATTGCCAAATATGGACTGCGAAAACTAATGTTTAACGGCAAAATAATACCTTAGCGGCGGACACCCTGTATAATTGAGCCATGTTATATAATAACAAAACTTTAAAAATCTGCCAGTTTCATGATTTCATTATTATTGTCTAATTCAGTTTTATTTACTTTTAATGCTAACTGTAAAGTATCTTTTGTAACGACTTTTCACTACTTCATTTAACCAGAAGAACTCAATAAAAGAATCAATTAAAATAAAAAATATTCCAAAATTTGTTCTTTGGCAATCTTTATCACATTTCTTTGTATGTGTGTCTGCATGCACAACATTTTCTTTTCTAATTGTTTGAAGCACACCGAAACACAATCTTTCCCACACACATAACGTACGTATAGTCAGTCATAAAAGAATCACAATACACGATTTAATTTAAAACTGGGTTAATGGAAAAGCAAATCGAAAAAAGAATGCATGAATGAGTGAGTGAACGAACGAAACACACCAACATTTAATTCCATTGTGTTGTGAGTGTATTTGTATGTTAGTGGTGTAACAACATTTAGGGCCACATATTGACGCATTACTATTGGTAACAGCAATCATGCAACAACAGCAAGAAAAGGAAAAACTAAGCAAGCAACAAACAACAAGCCACTGTTGATGGCTGTACAGCACTTTTTATAACTGCGGCTGGCTATAGGGGTGTCTGAGAAGTAAAGGTGAAAGTGCACATACACAATTACGTATATGTACATGTAAATATGTGTGTAGGTATGTAAGTATATTGCCGTTCCATAAGATAGCAGCGAGCAACAGTCATCCCCTTTTCAAATAAATTAAAAATAAAATTTAGCTTCTTCTTGTTTTTCAAATGATGTGACCGGTGTTCACTTTAAGTAAATTTTAATTCTGTATGCAACTTCATCTGCAGATAAAATGCAGCAAGATTTTAAACTATCATCCTTTTGTACTTGCCTTTCCTTCAGAAAATATTAAATTCAAAATATATTTTAAATGTTAATGTCAAACTGAACGCAATGTCAGCTGACTTTAAGAGCTCAGCTGACTTTTGACTTTAACTGAATTCATTGAAGCAAGTCATACTTGTGTGATCAAGCGATTGTTTAGGATAGTGGTTTGGTGAGCTTTCTATTGGAGCCAAAAAAGAGTATTTTAAGTAGAGGTATCACAAGCATTTCCTTTGCAAAACATTTTACTTTTTACGACACGATCTGTGATGCTGAAAGAGCAAAATGCGGGGAAGAAAATTCATAAAAATCTTAATGACGTATTTAAATTCAATTTGTGACACTGCACTTGATGTATAACCGCACCCATAATATCCCTTTAAATTCCTATAAAATTTAATTTTCCGATTTTGATTTGAGATTACTTTTGTATTGGAAGTATTTGTCGAAACAGTTAAATTTATTGAAATTGTCGTTGGATTTCACTGGTGTGTTGTAAGTAAAGAAAGCCATCAATACTACCTTATTGTGATTGCAGCCTGATAAATAAAAAATAAATAATAAAATAATTAAAAATTCTAAGGATTAATTGATGATAATTATAAGCAAACTTAGAAAAATGATTAAAGAGGAGGCTTCACTTGATGACTTTTGATATGATACGCAGTCTTTCTACTATCTGTATATTAAATTCTAAATACAGGATATTTTGTAATGAAAGGCAGACAGATGGGCCCACAATACATTTACTTAAAGGCACATTAAATACAGCCGATTTCCTACTGAAAAAAGAAATGTAACCACATATGGAATATACACATAACATATTGTGTTATGGCATAAGATGTTTTATTGCTATTTTATGCCTTATTATGCTATCTTATGTGTACCGTATGATGTGTATTGTGTTATCCTGTGTAAAGTTACATAATGAGAACTCAACACTCACTCCTCGTTAAAGTGTAATGACTGTGTACGAGTGCAACTTAATAATGTAATATTGTATTTACACAATCGCACATGTGCATGTATCAACACATTATCGTAACTAGAAATTTTCTTCAGCAACTACCACCACACCAACAACAACGACAACAACAACAAACCACAGAAGTCGATGCACATGGTTTTGTGACGTCTGTACACGTTTAATGATTGATATGTTTGTTATGTAAGCCTGATACAAATAACAAAACAAAAAAACCAAAACAAAAATGAAAACCAAAATGACAACCAGCAGCAACGTAGTACGCATTTAAAGCAGTTTTCAAAGTAAATTGTCACTCGCTGCATTATTTTATGTAACTTTACAGAATTTACACGCCAAACACAGAAATACTCATGTCCTGTATTTCCAACTCATATTCTCATATGAGTATTTTGGTCTACCAAGCAAAACTCTTCTTCTTAATGCGTTCACATTTCTATTTCTTTAAGTGTTTCCAATTCTTTGCTTCTAATGGTTTCCTTTATATTCCCATTGAATACTCCAGAATTTTATTACGAGCCTGCTTGTTGGTCCATGTGGCATGCAGCTGATTTAACCAACACTAAAATGCTTCTCAAATAATACAGAGTGCCGACTTATAAGGTATCGTAGAACAATTTATTTGCCACGGTATACTGATATTTTTACGATATTTTTTTCGTTTTTTGGACCAAAACTAAGTTTACTCCCATATCCAAGATCATTAAATCGTCTACACTCAGAGGCATATATTTTGAATTTAATAAAGAGTTAAAGGATGTTAACTGAAATCGACTTACAAGTTTGATACCACGTCGCCAAGGTCGCGGGAGTTTCACAATACTATTTAATTAAAATGCTAATCCTTTACACGTGCCTTCTTGTACACCTAATTAAATTTTATTAATATTTTTATATTCTTATACCTATTCTTGTCTTCTGCTCCACACGTCCCTTAACCATTTGGGGATTGCTGTACCATCTGTTTGTACTCTCTAGCAAACGTGACTCACTACTTTTATTTCCTATTTACTGTCAATGAATGACAATCGATTATTCTGTGGCATCATTAAATTTACACGTGGAGTAGCTATCGGCGTATCTGAAGCAGAATGATGTGGAATGGCAGGCACTTACTAAGAAGATTATGTGTTACAACCGTAAAAACAAATACTGATGAAATCTGCGTATACTTGTTTAAAAATCTTTTACAATATATTACACATACGCGCGGTTCTTTCAACGTGTTTACTTTCATTGCCTGGCGCAAAGCGTCGTTTCGCTATTGAGCCGAAAAAATGAATAGTACGTTTAGTTTTACAATCGAAAAGCAGTCAGCCAACTCAAGCTAACCAAAACCATTGTAGGGTTCCCATTTCTGGTAACCCACACCTTCTGGTGTGCAAAAGTACTTAGGAGACCCCTGATTTGCAACTTCGCTCACTGACTTATTGCCTTACAGAATGAGAAGCTTCTTCCATTCGAAGTGATCACACCATATCCTGTATGTGCACTACGCCAAGTAAAGTTATAATTCACCGAATCATGTGCCTGCAAAAAATTTGTTGGAATCTTTGTTTTGACTATTTCTTCACACGCTTGTCACCATTCCTATCTGAGGTACGGGTACAAACTATTTCACAATAGTAAGAAGACTTATGAAGGTCTTCCACGATATTCAACAAAACACGGTTATAGTAAATCTATTTCCGTAGAGTTCTATATATCAGCGCCTAACTATTCAAAGTATCCATAAATGTAACCATTATTTTCCATAAAGAAAATATCAAGACATCAGATCTGTAAGTGTTCCCTGCACTGTACTCTTAGTGCATTTTTCATCATATTCTTTGGGGAACCACCTTTTGTATCCCTTTATCGAGATGAAATGCAAACTGCGTCAATGCAAACATTTCCGTTTTTGATTGCCTATTATTTCATGCTTGTAATAATTCCGCGAATTTAACTCCCCTCCCCTCTCATGTAACATATTAAAGTTTTTATATCGAAAATTTATCTAAATTTAAATAATTTACTCCCAGTGCTTAACAAAATTTATCGTCTTCATTTTGTACTTGTGCATTTACTTTATTCTCAACAGATCCGTTCTATATTCATCCCCATCTCCGTGATTGATTCATGCACACATTTATTGTATTGACCATCCGAAATGGACGTTTAATATGAGATTTGAATAAATAATGCAACAATACATCAATGCATAAGTAGACTGTCTATACAGTTTGCTAAGTAAGTCTTTGCAAAATGAATATCCGCTTTCTTTGCAGGAGAAATTACGATAACAATTAATTTGGGTTTTTATGTACTTTTCAGTTGAAGATATTAAAATTTTTTTTTTTTTTAAATTGTGTTGTATGTTTACATGTTTGCTTGTTTGCTGCATCTTTAAAGCTCGAAACTTAAGTGTGAACTAACAAACATAATTAATAAAGAATAATTAAAAAAAATGGCTTTAAGTGTCCTGGGAAATTCACTGAGTATATTGAGAAATATATATTTTTAAAAAAAATTGTTTTAATAAAAATAATAATTTAAATATTTGAAGAAATTTTAGATTTTCTTGTTCCGTTTAAATCATATAAAACGAGAATTGTGACATTCTGTGAACAAAGTGGTCGTGGCTCCAATTTTATTCAAAGAATTTTATAAAATGATAATGTAAGTATTTGTTGTGCATTATGGGCAGCCCGATCCTCGTTTCCAAACAGTGTGAATCGAAATTACAATAAATTTAATTGTCTTGTTTGTAAATGCGTAGACATATTTGATGTATTTTGACATTATTTACGTATTAAGGTAAACGCCAATGGCCAATAAAGAGATACCAGCCCCTTCTTAGCACATTTTATTGTGATAGTTGAAAAACTTATCAAACATATGGAATAAAAGGATTTCACCATGCTAAAATTAATTAATTAGAGTTGAGAGAATATGGTCCAGTGCTAAATGGCGACTTATTAAGGGAGGCTGCTACATTTGGACTTCAGTTGGAATACTATTTATCATAGTTCACATGGCGACTGCATCAGCAGGAAGAAAATAAAGACAGCTTTGAATTTTTTATCACCCATTTTCCAAATTCCAATTCCAATTTTGCAATTTTTCCAAATTTGGGGTTATATTGTCCAAACGAACCACTTTGTTCGTAAGTATACATTTAACATTACCAAGTAAATACAGTAGGTCTTATGATTCCGTCTTGGCTCCTTTACTCATGATTCGCCTCCGAAAGGCAATATTAATAACATACAACGTCCAGCATATGACACTTCCAATTGAGGTTACAGCTGCAATTATTCTACCCTCCTCTTATAGTAGTCGGACTTTCTTGGCAATCTGTACACAACATTACTTAAGCGCATACACAAAGTGGCATATACAACACAGACACAAAAATTTACATGAAGACGTTTACATATAATTGCTCTTCACATGCATGCAAAGTAATCGGCTACATTTACCGCACGTCACATGCACACCATTAATATGATTCCACATTATCAACTCGGTCTCCTTTCCTTCTATGGCTCCCACTTGTTCTGCTATTCATTCGCCAAGGAAAATCGCAGCAATAATGATAACAAACATTTGTAATTGAATAGAATGGTGTCAAGTGTAAATGTATGAAGGATGCATAAATGTAATAAAATGCATTTGCTCCCCTTGCGCTTCCGACGTGTTTGAAGATCTTTGAAAAACATATACAAGAATTGAGCTAATAAATTGTGGCTTTCATTACTTAAAGGCAGAAGAAAATAAGTTTGCTTAGATTTAAGGGGCACAATATACAAGTACATCTTTGATGTTACTATTTTTGGAACACTTATGAAACGGAGAAATATTTACAAAACTGAATCCTTGCATTTACACAATTGACATACTTCTGTGTTGTACTGTACTGTGCTGCGCTACAATTGGCTTTATTGCGTACAGTCAATAATTAAAAATTTTAGTTAAAAGATATTTAATAAAAATATAATAATAAATAATATAATTTAAATAATATATATATAAATAATAAATAATAAATTTAATCATTAGAATCTGAAAATAAACGCCTTTATTTATTTAGCACGTCGTGTACAAATGGTATTTTAGGAGCCACACTATCACACAAATATAATGAAAATAAATTTTATCTTTGCAATTTCATTAAAATTTTCATATATTTTGAAAATCCTATGACATTAAAAAAATCTGTCACACAGATGCATTTTTAAGCCACACTATCCTATTTTTTCAGCACACGTGTCATATTTGACAAATCATAAGATTGTGTATGATAGTGAATCATTGAATTTTGCAAATTTATGATATATAAAGGAAAATTCCAAATGTGTGGGTATCAGCTGTTTCCCAAAAATTTGTTTGCAAACTTACTTCATAAGATATATTTCGCCAGATCATCAGAATTAAAAATATAACTTTTTATATCGTATTTTACTTTTATTGTATTCATAGATGGCTTACACATGATAATCCAAGAATGCAATGAATTTTCTTTATTACAACCTGGTAAATAATTTTCGGTACTAGATCCGCCCATTTTTTAATTACTTTTCCAATGCTTCAGAAGTTTTTATTTTGTCAGAATAAACCAATTACTTAACAAAGCTTTACATATAAAAATGATCAAGAAGCGCCATTTTGCCCCATCGCAAAGAAAGTAACCACGAAGTTCACATCGATGAAATTTTGTTAAGTATATTTTTGTAACGAAAGGGATAATTATGCGAGGGCGGTTAAAGCTGCTTAATTGTAACTGTAAAATGGAATAATTTTGTTAAGTATATTTTTGTAATGAAAGGGATAATTATGCGAGGGCGGTTAAAGCTGCTTAATTGTAACTGTAAAATGGAATAATTTCTTGTATTTTTGACATTTTCATTTCTAAGTTTTAATCGAGAAACCCCAACGCATTCACGCCTGATGCCAATGTATTAAAAGAAAGTTATATTTTGAATTAAAATTCATGTGAGAAATATCATTTTTCATTTCTATGCATGCAGTTGTTGCAGGACTCTGCATAGAAGCCCTCGTTGTTAAGCTTGCACTATTGCTTTTTCTCTTTGGTTATTAATTTTTCATGTTTTTCTAAATTTGCTCTTTCATCAAAAGTGGGCGTATCTTTCCAGTTGCACAGAATCAACTCTGCATAGTCAACTACATATAAATACAACTCTGCTTGCGAATGTAAGAGCAAATGTTGCTTAGAAGTTAATCTTCTATGATCGTAAGCTTCTTCTTCCATTTTCAATACTGTACATTAATCGTGTGATGTCACTGTTTTTATACAACCGGATATATTATTGGAAATTGTAGAGCTCTTTGCTGGAACCTTGTAGACTTCAATGCCCAGAAGCAGCTGTTAGTGAGCCGTTAATTTTAAACTTTCTTTAATACAGCCAACAACAAATATTTCAAACAACTACAACAATAAAAACTACTAGTAATAGAATTTCTGAGAAACACAAGCACGTAATAATGATTTGTTGCCAGTGGCGTAGCAATATATTCTTCCACAAATAATATTCTTCCGCAAATAAAAAACCATTTTATAGTTATGTAGAGTCAAAGAACTTACAATTATAGGCGACAGTAAATCATTATAATAAATAATGAAATAATAAGAAGAATTCGTTTTTTAATGGTTGTTAAATGAATTAGTGATTGTAATCTCAGTGTTAAATATTAAAATTTTCAAAAGTTCACATTTTTTTCTGGTTCTTCCACTAATTCTTCTTCGTTTTGGCAGGTTATTTCGCGGAACAACTTTCTGTATTACTTCGCAAAGGACGGGAACATCATCCTGTAAAGGATCACCACATTTTATTTGTCCACGTCTAGAGCCGTCATTTTTGGGGTCCTTTGCCGGAATTACTTTCTGTATTACTTTGCAAAGGACCAAGACATTGTCCCCTACAACATCATAAGATTCTATTTATTCACGTCTAGAGCCGTCATTCCTGGACTAGTTTGCCAGGACTACTTTCTGTATTACCTCGCAAAGGACCGGAAAAATCGTCCACGTCTGGAGCCGTCATTCTTGCATGATGCTGTTGACCTGTGCTCCTACAAATCTCATGCCAGCTTTTTAATTGCATCATTTTCTTTCAACAATTTTGTTCACTTTAATATAAAAGGATTCGTTTTATATTCAAAATAGCCGTTCATTAATTAAAAGTGAAAGCAGTCGATTACACAAACCTGATAGAAAGTTAACTTGCTTAAAAGCTTTTGTACCCTGTTTATATCTCTCTGTTTACATATGTGTAAAGCTATACTTTATATCATAATGCTTTAGTGCATAAATGGATATTGAATAAAAGCTCACACCTGTACAGGATTAGATTTTATATTAACGCATTTCTGCTAGATGCCATCAAATGTGTCTAGCAAAGATTCAATATACTTGTCAACATACATAAGCCCGTCATTAATGGCTGCAAGAGTTACTTTTGAAAGGAACTTTGGCATTTAAGCAATACACTGCTTAGTAAACAGCGATGAAAGCTCCAATATAAAAATCATATAATAAACAAAAAAATCTATGAAATCGTATATTAATTTCGTCATTTCCCAGACAGGCAATTTTCGAACTACGCATTTCATTTCCCAGCCTTCATTAAATTCATTACGCACTTTTTGTGAGCTTTGCAATTCTGTTTTCGCTTACAAATACAATTTCATGAAGAAAAAATTGCTAAACTTGAAGTGATCGTAATTGAAGTAACGGCAAAAGAAGGATACTCCCTTAAATCCTTTTTTGGTTACTTTAGAAGTCTTATTTACATCGATTTAGATTTTATTTCGAAACACAATGAGCCTTACAATCTTTGCCAAATATGCCGTCATCTTTATTACTATTATACCAATAAAACTTGCATTCAAATATATTTGTATTTTACTTCCTTTCTTTATATGAAACCTTGGAAATTGTATGATGAAATGTATAGAGTTAAAAGGGAATTGTAATCTCTACAAATACATAAATAACAGAATCACATCCTCAAGAACTCTGAAAGTCAAAATGATAAGCAGACAAGTAGTCGAGAAAAAGAAGCTAAATGGAAAGTAATGCAGGATAATAGAAAACTGAGCAACGAAACGAAATTAGAGGCGGGAATACGTGACATTACAAACAGTAGAAGAATGGTTGAGGAAAGATTAAGCAAACATAGGACAGCAATGGTAAGGGGAACTACGCGGAGCTGCAAAAAACTAAAAATAAGAAACATATAAAGGAAATTCCAGACCAAAATTAGAAACGCACACTCAAAATACCACTTTAAAACATAAAATGTTAAATAAGGATAAATGAACGAAACCAAACCCAAAAATTAATAAATCCTCCTAAAAGTAAACTTTAATATTTGAAGCTAAAAGAAAATTTGTTTTTTTAACTAGTACGAAGTTTATTTACATATAAAACGTTCCAAATATAAGCCAGAAATGGCAAAAGACTATTAAAAAGGCCAAAGAAAATTAACCAATAAACCAAATGCGTGCAGAATTCTCAAAGAAGTTCAAAACACAAAATCACGCACATTGAAAGTACATGCACATTCAGACACACAACTTAGTTGCATCATCAGGAAGAGAAACATCAAAGCAGAAGGGAGTTTACTTTGCTGGCGTATGAAAAGAATAAACTTCACCAATCCAGCTATTCAATTAGACTCTCAACGAGCGATCTCCTCATAACCACAGATTCCATAAGTAGTTATTTTCACAGCATACAACTAAATACGTATTTATTTATTTCCACTTCAGCTCCGATATTCAATTAATCGAACAAACGAACAAAGGCGTACATACAGGGAAACTAAATTCAATCTAAACTTGTGCTGCAGCATATTGCCTGCCAGGATTTTCATGCCACAACATCTAAAATGATGGAAGTGAATATTCATAGTATTTATGAACAAATTTTATGAATTTTCAAATAGTCCGATTGTCAGAATCCAAGACAGTACCTTTTATATACGCCGAGCACAAAACAGTATAACAAAAGAAACACACTTATACACACTATTTATGAACATACTCGTACTTACTATTTATGAACATATTCATTTGTAACAAAGTAAAATCTGGGAAATCAATAAGCTTATATACTATTAAGCGTTTCTTTTCGTAAAGTTGTGTCTGCGACACAAACATAAATCGGCGCGTCAAAAAATTTGTGCACATTCTCAGCAAAAACAGTCCATTGAGAATGAATAAAATTCAGAAAATTAAATTAAATATACCATGTAATGTATTTCAAATGAGTGCCCTACACTTGACAAAGTGGTTTCGGTTTGGGCGAAAAGTTTTCCCGGATAAAATGTTAATTAATAATCAGGCGACATCGACAATTTGTCAGTATAACACAGCAATATATATTATACATATACTCGTACCACATGCCCACAAATAAATATGTACACATGGATGTCTATATATATATATATGCACGTATGTATGCCAAATCGCTTTGTGTTTGCGCGCGTTTTTCGCTTTTGCTTCCATAATGATATAGAATTACTATGAAGTGTAAAAACTCGCTTTCGTCCTTTATTCATACGTAAACAAATCTATGTGTGCTTGTAATCAGCATGTAAAGTTACATTTGCATAGTTCGATATGAACGGATGTGTGCACGTAGGATGTTTATATACGCATACTGATGGCGATAGATACGCCACGCTTAAAATGTGTTAAAATTTAAAGTGTAGGTATCTATTAAAATTATTATCTGAGATGATCTACTACTTCACTTCAGGAATGTTTGTACATCCATACATAGTATACATGTACATATCCATGCACATAAACAGCCATATATGTATGTATAGCCAGGCTTAAAACTTGAAATGTAGTAATATTATGGACTAATATTAAATAAATAAGGATAGTAAGGATTGTTAAAATTTCATAGTGCCCACATATGCACATAAGTATATTAGCTTTTTAATTTTAGTTTAGTTTAATTTTAGTTCCTTCCAAGTTTCCTTCAAAAACATAACAAAAGGTTTTTTTCAGATAAATGAAATCAAAGCAACTTTATTTATTTACACATAAAAGAAATTATTAGAAATATTTACGTTCCGGATGCCATCTTAGCTCCAAAATGATATTAAACCTTATAGGACAATAAGTGTTTTGCCAACTTTCTTAAAAATTCAAGGAAAGATGTTTTTACGTAGCCCGCAGCCTGTTTTAAATGACAACAATATTGACACTGAGCATTAATTTGGTTTCTACAATGGTACGTGGTATACGTGAGCAGGATCACTATCTCACGTTCAACCGGCCTTTTACTATGTAGGAATTTTATATATGCTAAAAAGCCTTGCTCTATTCCTTTTGGTTTTGAAACATAAATAAAGAATACTTTGTATACTTGTGTAAAATATGTCTGAAGATGTTACAATTGCAACGCACATATGTATATTTGCGTATGATACTGCACTAATGTTTACAAGCAATAGTAAGTCTGAATTAAAAGCTTCAAGGGTGCTTACAAATCACCTATAATGAATGTCGAATTGTTTTATCAGACAGAAAATTTAAATTAATACGCCAAATTATACCTAAGAATATATATATGTATGTACATACCTTCACATTAAGAGTACATTCTTATCCTCCAATTTTTTTATAGATGCAATGAAGAAATTCCATAATCTACAAGTGCGAAATATTTAGGCTTGTGTGTAGGCGTAGAAACTGCACATAAAGCAAAAAAGGATCACCTAATCACTAAAGAAAAATTAATGTACTGTACATACGTTCACACATCCATATGCAACAATGTACATACATATGCATATATACGCATATGGATGGATGCATTTACTTGTGCATGTTAATACGTACACATATTCGTACTTATGGATATGAAATGGTGGAACACAGCTGTAAAATTGAGAGTACGAATTAGAAAATCTGCCATAATTTACTGTGAAACTTGTTTTAGTTGTGAAAAATATTAATTATTGCTATATGTTGTATATTCCAACGTACTTGAATATATTTTTATGCATGTGTTTATTTATGTGTTTACAATTTTTTCTCAAAATCAAAGAAATAAATATGTACTAATCTATGTATGGATTTATTTTGTATTCATGCATTTTTTTACGTTTACCAACACTGGCTTTTCCAAACATTTTATAATTTTAATGTGTTTAACACCATACATATTAATACCAATGTCCCTCTTATACTTATTATCGTTTGCCTCTAGTTAAGTTATATTCATCTCCCTTTTGCATTTCAGTGTATGCATTAGAAACTAGCGATGTCAATAAAGACAATAATAATGAAATTGTACTCAAACATGAAGAGCTATCAAAACAAAAGAATGAGAGTTGCTCAGAGAGAAACGAATGAGTGCACCAAAGAGAGGCTATTAAAAAGGAAAATTTTTGTTGTTACTGAGTATGTTTAAAACAAGTTTTAGCGACATTGCATGTAAGAAAAAGCGCTCAGTTGCTGCGGAAATTTTAAAGTGTACGTTTGGTGATTTTTGTTTGGCTACCAAGCAGTGTACGATTGAAGTGTTTGTGTTCTTGCTTAAAAGTAATTTAATAACCAAAAAATTTAAAACGAGTCGGTCGAAGTAATTAACAAATAAAATCAAAAAATACTAAAATCGTGTATTAATGGTGTATGCTTTATGCCCTCTAATAACGAAGTATTTAATGGCTTAAAAATAAATTTAAAAAGAATTGGAAGAAAACGAAATTTATCGATAAAAATGAAGTGATAATAAAATAATAAATGAAGAATAAATAAAATAAAATTATTCTTTGGTGCTCTTCTTTTTTTATATTCGTCAAAGAAGGAAGTTATTCTTAGTGTGAGGTAATTTTGAAAAAAATTAAATGAAACGCAAAAAAGAAATAAAAAGTGTGAAGTTTTTCTTATTCCAATAAAAATGTTCAAATTGTAAAAAATATAAAAAGAATAAATTTTTTGAAAAGTATTAAATATTTCTGGAAATTTTTTGAATGCTTCAAATAAACAAACAGGAGTGTTAAAAGAAATTTTTTGTAGTAGTTTAATGGTGGATTTTTTCTGCTTTCCTGTTTAAGCTTTAAGTGAGTCTACTTTTTGTTTTACAGTTTTTCATATTTATTTTTCCTTGCAGCATCTCCATACACACTATGAAAGTATGTATGTATGCATTCAATTTTAATTCATGATAGAAAATATTAGTTTTTATTAAATTGGCTGCTGTTTACCTTTTAAGTTTCCTTTTTTAATTCTTCTGTCTTCATAAATTTGCCTCTTAGAATTTGTTTATCTTGCATTTTTAATAAGGATTTATTTGTTCTCCTCTCCCATGGAAATTTGTAGTCTGAGATTCGCTCTCTTTAATTTTTTAAAAACCAAATATATCATTATGTTTTTTCTTATACACGCACATGCATACAAGCTGTGTAGAAAGATATTTTTTACAATATGAAAAGATTAATAAAATTTGAAATCATAATTTAAAATTTGGATCATTTTTGGTTCTCATTTTGCAAGAAGTTCTCTTTTATTGAGTTTTTTTGTACTGTGCTGCCAGAGTTCTGTAAAACAGATATGTTGTATTTTATTCGGGCGGGAAGCATTGGCTTATGATAATTTTAATTAAAATAATATGTAATAATAATATAGCAATAATCAACTTCCAATAATTTAGTTTGGTTATAAAAGTTAATGGTTTGAAATATTTAAATTATGAATTTGAAATTCTGGATAGTTCTGATGTCTGCAACAAATGTTCGTCTTATGCACAATAAAAGCACGCATTAATCACTAAATGTAAAACTTTTATTCCTATACTGTTGACGAAGGTGATGATAACTATTTAAGCAAAAGAAATTTAATTGAATGATTATAATAAAATTTATATAGCATAAAAATAAGCTTTAATAAGAGTTATCGGCCAAGTTCGTTATAATCAATTTGCTTAGAATCACCAAATCCTTTCATTATATAGAATTAATTTAGTTCCATTTAATGCAGTATAAATTTTATAGTGTAAATAGTTCTATGTTTTACTTTGGCATTAGGAATCTTATAGAGTTAAACGAAATAAATTACGCTCATCTGATTGTAATAAATACTGTCCTGATCGCATGAAAACATTGTTTTGCAATGAAATTTTGTTTCAAAAGAAACTTTTTAATCTGGTAATTTCAGATCTTTGTATGTTTAGGTTCTAAAGCCAAACAATGCCAATGTGTTAAATTTGTTGTAAAAATATAAATCGCTCATTTTCCAAAAAAAAAAAAAAATGGGTAGTCAATAAAATGGCAACGCTGGTTTTGAGTGCTTTTCTATGTAGACGTCTTGCACTTTTCTGTATATAATTTTCTGTGACCAATATGAAGTAATCTATTCAAATGAATTTAAAATATGTTTTAAAAAAATATATATATATAAATTTACTTAAATAATTTAAATAAATAAATTCCTATTGTATAAAACAAACTCTATATAGTACATATAAACAAACGAGAGAATGAGTGTTTAGTATTTTTGTTCATTTTCTTTTCACTTGTTATTCTGCCCGTTTTTAATCAATACAACAATATGTCAGATACCATGTTAATATAAATTTCTCTTTCTCTTGTTTTCATTTGCTTATAACATGCTGTTAGAGTGAAAGAGATAAGTAATGTGATTTAATTTGTAGAAAGTGGAGAATAAGGCAAATGATTTTTATTGCATTCTTATTAAAATTTTCCATTTGAGCGGAAGTGCGGCTAAGAAGCAAATACATATTTTTTTAAAATAAAAATTAAATACTGTGGCAAAATAAAATATAAAAAGATTTATGTGACGTAGTGCTTTTTGCAAAATTGAAAGGAGTATCTACTGTACGAAAATGACTGCTGAAGTGGAAATTTATAATCAAAAGAAGGAAGTACATTTACGTTCTCTAAAACAATCGGGGCATGTGGGATTCGATAGCCTTCCTGATCAGTTGGTGAATAAAAGTGTTCAAAATGGTTTTGTTTTTAATGTTATGTGTATTGGAGAAACGGGCTTGGGGAAATCGACCTTAATGGACACTCTGTTCAACACCAGCTTTGAGTCCACACCCAGTTCCCATACATTGCCAAATGTCAAATTGAAGGCACACACATACGAATTGCAGGAAAGCAATGTACGATTAAAGTTAACTATATGCGACACAGTGGGGTATGGCGATCAAATAAACAAAGATGACTCATTCAAAGCAGTTGTGGATTATATTGACGCTCAGTTTGAGGCTTATCTGCAAGAGGAATTGAAAATCAAACGTTCGTTGGTGGCTTGCCATGATTCACGTATACATGTTTGTTTGTATTTCATATGCCCTACCGGGCATGGATTGAAAAGCTTAGATTTAGTGTGCATGAAAAAATTGGATAGTAAAGTGAATATTATACCCATCATCGCTAAGGCCGATACCATCTCCAAGGCTGAGTTGCAAAGATTTAAATCCAAAATTATGCAGGAATTGTCCAATAATGGTGTTCATATTTATCAGTTCCCTACAGAGGACGAAACCGTGGCTGAGACAAACTCTGCCATGAATGACCATGTCCCTTTTGCTGTAGTAGGATCTACAGAATTCATTAAGGTGGGAAATAAACTCATTCGCGCTCGCCAATATCCTTGGGGCACCGTCCAGGTAGAAAATGAAACCCACTGTGATTTTGTAAAATTACGTGAAATGTTAATACGCACTAATATGGAGGACATGCGTGAGAAAACACACACCAGACATTATGAATTGTATCGCCAAAAACGACTTGAAGAAATGGGCTTCTCGGATGTGGATTCTGACAACAAACCTATTTCTTTTCAGCAAACCTTTGAGGCAAAACGTTCGAATCATCTAGCTGAACTGCAGGCTAAAGAGGAAGAGGTCCGTCAAATGTTTGTTCAAAGAGTTAAAGAAAAAGAAGCTGAACTCAAGGAGTCAGAAAAAGAATTACATGCTAAATTTGAAAAGCTCAAAAGAGACCACGCTGAAGAAAAGCGCAAATTGGAAGACTCACGGAAGAAACTAGAAGAAGAATTTATGGAATTCTCCAGACGTAAATCCCAATTGGCGGCATCACACCACACCCTTACCTTGGGTAAAAGCAAGAAGAAGTAGACATCCTCTGCAAACAAATATAAAAGCACAAAATATGTAACTACAACATACAAACGAAAGTCTTTTTACTTTATATTGTATAAAATGCAAAAATTTGCTTTTACATGCAAGACACGTATAACAAAAGTTTCATCGGCTTATTCTCCATTCATTATACAAACATCGTCACCATAAATCCATCGTTTATACAAGTATTTCACCATTCAGATCCATGGGCACAAAGACAAAAATTGCAATTTGTATTCATACACATTTAAGTTTCTTTAAGAAATTTCTATTTTTTTTTTTTAATTTCTTAAAAGAAAGAAATTATTAAAACAAAAATAATAATCAATTATATTATTAAATATCACGATATATATAGTATTAAAAAAATTTCGAATTATTTTAAATCACTTTATGTAATCTTCGATACATTTCAATTGATTTTTTACTTCAATATTCTTAAAGATTTTTTTAAGTTAAGAGTTTTCCATTTTTTCAGCTAATTTTTTTTAAGGTAGCTATAGCTTCCAATTATAGCCAACGTATTCTTATATTCTGAAATGTTATTACGCCTAACATAAATAAATAAATAATTTAAAAAATATATTTTTATTACGTTTTTTTAATTAATCAACACTAAATTGTTAAATAGGAGAGCATTTTAATGCTGCAAAATATGGCTTGTTTAGATTTTTATATTTATGGATTTCAGTTTTTTTCAGGGAAGTGCCACTGTAATGTTTTTTCTTTTAAAGAAATGTTTTAGAAACGGCTGATTTCCTATTAATGTTTTAAGATGGGGTGTAACTGTTTTGCTGAATATATTTCCCTTTTTGCTTCTTATCTGCCAAGTAGGATGAAAATTAACTGTTTTGTAACAACAACTTCCAAACAAGTTTTTTGTATTCCCGTTCTTGTTTAGGTCACACCATGTACTCTCACCTGTAAACATTTTTGTGTCTGATGTTAAACATGCATAGATTCTAAAAGATTAATTAAAATATGTTTATAAAGAATCATATCTTAAAATATGGAACCACTATTGTTTACATTTCTTGTGAGATTTTGACAGGATTTTTCGGTATTTAAATGAGTGTAAATGCCATCGTAAGGAAGGGAGGGCGACCGCCCGCTGGTAGCTTTCAAATAGTGTAGCCCTGCTGTTACTGCTTTTTCCACGTATTTTCATGTTTAGTTCGAGTATATTATCTCAATAGTTGTATTGCCATTAGACAAAATCCTAATGCCTGCCTTATTTACCCGCTTTAATATATACGTATGTTTTATATATTGACAATGAAATTAATCGGGTCAAAAATAATATTTCGTAACCATAAACATTTTGTGATTCATTTCAAGAACTAAAACAAAGCAAACAAAATTAAAAACTGGAATAAAATAAGGAATAGGGTCAAGCTCAAATTGTTTGTGATGTAAATAAGTCAAATTTAAATGATTTAAATTTCAAAACATATTGAAAACAAACAATACAAAACAATCAAAATCGTCATCTTAATTTCTCGCTATTGCAACTCACTAACTGGTGGCTTTTCGTGTCTATTGGCAGGTACTTTTTAGACAAGCATGGCTTACTTTGTTAATGTTTTCCAATTTTCTTTTGAGACCCGCGTGTTTTGACTTTATGCAGTTAAAGTTTACTTTGAAAAGTCTGCAGTTGGTTGTTACGAGGGAAAAGGAGAATTAAAGGGGGGATATACTTTGATGTATATAATTTTACATGCTTTTATTCACCTGATTTACAAATAACCGAAAGAAGTAACAGGGTGTCCGCAGGGAAGGTATACAACTTTGTTTATAATTTAAGATAAAGTGAAAGATAATGGATCTTACATTGATAAAGGTGTAAATGAAAGTATGGAATATGAGATAAATATCAGCCTCTGTTTGCTGCAGAAGTGTGAGCTCTTTTGAGGACATTTTCATTACGTTCGAGTCGTACGAGTAGTTTTTTTTTGCCATTTTAAAGCGGATTTTTTCAAAAGTGCTATTAATTTCTAATCCCACTGTAATTTCCCCATTGGAATTTGGCTTCTTTTGTAATTCCTACAAATTTCCTCCATCCTTTCAAAATACAAAATGACCAAGTTTTCTTAAAAAAAAGTAAAAACATCAAAAAAAAAAAATTAATTGAATTAATGAATTCTGGAAACAACTCAGACGAATGTCGAATTTCTCGCAAGGCGAATTTTGACAGACGTCAAATTTTTGCATATTTTCATATAATTAGATATATTATTTTTTGTCGTTGAAAATTTGAAACCAAAAAATTATTGCTCATTTGCGTTGTGCCCCCACCATAATATTCTTTTTGTTTTTAAATTATAACAGTTTTAATATATTTTAGTAGTTTTTATTCTTTGGACGAAATTTGTCGTTGATCGAATAATTCAGTTCACAAGGAAATGGTAAATGTGGCATATATGTATGTCAATGTTACTGCACTTATAGTGTGCTTAGAAAACAAAGGCAATACTACTTATTCACACATACATGTGTATATACATCACTATTTGTACGAATGTGTGTAACAATAACAAAAATCATCATTTGGCATCACTTGTTGTTGTTTGAAACCCTTTTTTCCAGTTCTATTACAATTTAGGTTACGAACTGTCAAATACCATAAAATACCCCGTTTAAATTATTATTCCAGCAGGTTTTTGTGTGGTATTCCCAAATAATAGTACAGGTCCTGATACACTATCCTACACAGGTCTAGGAATTGTCAAATATGGCATCTCTGAATGTCAAAAATGCCAGATTTTTATGAATGGCACAAGTTGATGAAAATTTACATAAAATGACAATTTTCATGCGGTCAGAGTTGCATCTATGTACTTCAATAAGTAAAGCAAAATATTGTTTGCATCAATCTGGCATCATAGTGTGGTAACATTTTGATGCCATTTTTTAAGATAGGAAGCATATCATATCGATTTTTTTTTTGTGACTGAATAGGGATAGTGTATCAGGGTCTTAAAGTGAATGAATGTAATGAAATTAAATACAACGTTGAGCCGAAAGGAAATGCTTGAAATTGAAATAAAAATCCAGCACAATAACACAAAGAAGTTTCTTAAGGACTTGTACGGACTATCCTAGACAGTCGTACGATTTGTTTCATATGGTTTTCTGCTGAAAAAATAGAATAGTTTGATCTAAAAATGTCAGATTTTTATGACAAGCACAAGTTTATAAAAATTTACATAAAATGACAATTTACATGCGATCAGAGTTGCTTTTTCTTAATTTTTTTTTATGTGATAGTATGGCACCTGCAAGGCCATTTTGATATGATTTTATAAAATAAGAGGGAGTCACTAGTAGATTTTCGTATGAACGAATCGTGAATTCGTGAAACAAATTCGTTTTGTATATGGACCAAATGTTAGTCAGAAGATTTTAATAATTGTTTTTATATACAGTATCGTATAAAACCAACAAAACACAACAATTAATTACATGAGATGTTAAAATAAAAACATTTTAGTTTCCCAATCTAGCAAGTGAACATTATCGTTTATAAAATATTGGAGATTAATGAAGAGGCGAGCAATCAGCCAATAGTAAGAGAAATAGAACTTAAAACAATTCTGCTTAAATAGAATTATTTTCAAGCATATTGGAAATTGCCATACATTTGTTTTTTAATTTTTTTATTAATTATTATTTGAAGATATTGTTTTACCACAATTTATTCAATAAATGTTTTTTATCAGCTGCTAAACAGAGGCCACCATACTTTTTCCTAATTTGTGTTTTCTTTCTCGTTGAATGTAAAATGTCCTTCTGCATGCTTTTCACAGGACAATAACATTCGTGTATTTTTATTTTTATTTTTAATCGTACTCGTATAAAACTGCTTTGATTATTGCTAAAACCAAAATTACAGACCTCAATATTAATAATATTTCTTTTTTCAGATTCTTTAGGCCAACGTCGAAAAACGTGATAAATGAAACTGAAAAAGGCAAATTGAAAATTCAATAAACAATAATACCAACAACAAAATATATAATCTCATCGAAACCGCACAAAAGCTTCACAAAAACACAACAGCAGTCACAGTAAATATTCGATGGTGTTCAATTAGCAATTGTTTATACTCACAACAGATACGGATTTTAAATACAATTCTTGTATCTTGCATAATACTCGACTGGCTGGCCTCGTTTGTCAAATGCAGAGATATTTTTTTCTATTTATTTTCCTGTGCCGTATTTAGGGAGATCGGTTTTGTCACTGCCAAATTCAGCATGAACCTGAAAGTTTACCAAAATATTTGATTTTCCAAACTTTTTTCTCTTCATCTGAAAACGGATAAAGGCATTATTCAACAGAACCTGAAAAAAGTCAAATATTAGATTACAGAGCAAAAAAAAAAAACCAAATAAATAAATCAATTTTTTCAATTCTTAACAACTACCGGTAGAATGCCAGTAAAAAAATCGTATTTGTAGAAATAGCGCTGCTATTTCTCTCGAAAATGCATTTATAAATAAGTCCGCCTTCTATAAATCCCAAAAGCGCTCAATTAAAACAAACAAAATCTAAAAGACAGAGGGGGGAGAGAGAGATATTAAAATTCGCAGCATCGAACGTAAGCCATTCGTGTTCGTTATGCATCATTCCATGTATTATAATACTAATCGCTGGTGCAACTTTAAAAATAGCAGCCACTAACATACTCGAAGAAAAAAGTTTTAAAATCTTATGCAGCCAAATATACATACATACAAATGTTGTGTTTTAAGTTAAGTTTTCACCAACAGCCTACACGCAACCTCTTCAACCATTAAAATCTTAAAGAATTTTTTTTTTCTTTGCGGTTGGTTCAGTACCTCCTTACATTCCCGCCTAAGCCAGCGAAAAGAAAACAGGAATTAACGAAATATTAATCAAGTTATAGAAACCGCATTCGTTGCATTTCATTGCTGTTGCGAAATATTTGAAATATTAATAATAAACAGCTTTAATTCAAGTGCTTATTTTTTAATAAATGTGTACTTGGAAACCTTCCAAATAATCATCATAATCGGCAGCCAGATTTTTCGCCCACTACGCGACAAAGAATGTCATCAACAAAATGTGGCTTAAATATGATTTTTATAGCGATCATTTTTGTCATCATCGTAAATGGTAAGTGAAATGAACATTTTTTATTATAAAAGCATATAAATTGATATCACTAAAGAAAAATCTATTGCAAAAATAAATGTGAGTTAGGGCCTTTCTCCTAGAGACTATTTACTTAATTCAATTACTTTATTGAGTTCTTTTCAAACTCCTTTTTTAATCTGCACAGTCGATTTATAGGCATAAATTGTTTTCGTACCAACCAGAACTTCCACAGGATTTTATTGACTTGTTGTATTATTAGCGCTTGATAGCAAAAAAAAAAAAAATATATATTAAAAATGCTATTGAAGTTATCTTTGAAAATAAAGTCGCTAACAAGTAAAATATGTTGTTTCCATGAATTTTTCATATCTCTCCAGTGAAATTTTTAATTCACATTCACTTCCCAGTGAATATGTATAAAACCAGGAATTATGATTTATAAAGCATAAAAATATTTAAAAAATCAATAAATTAAATTTTATAAAAGAAAAATTAACAATTGAAGTGTTTTTATAACTTAAGTCATGTTTTAAAGCATTCTAAGCCCACTATAAACAAATTGGATATGAAATCCGGAAATATTATTTAAAATTGTTTGTGTTTTCTCTTTATTATTATAAAGTTCCAATAGACGAAGTTCTTTGCATGCTGTGTATTATCGCTTCAAAGCTTTCATTTGATTCCTTCAAGTCATTACCTCTTTCCAGCGACCGGTATACTCTTTTCATCATCACCTCCATTTTGTTATTGCTATATTTCACTGATTTTAAAAGTTCCATAAAGTTGCAGTCTTAAGGTGGAACCTTTGCGTCTCTAGTAATAAGATCAGGCCATTTACTAGCTTTTTAGTTGATGTATACTTTTTCCTTGGAAAAATATATGGTTAAAGTTACATCTTCTGGCGGTGGTATTACCGGTTCAGTGTAGACAGGCTCTCCAAAATGAACAATGTCCTTCCATGCATTTTGCTTTCTGCGCGAGTAGGCTAAGCACATAGAAGATACTTCCAAAATTTTAGGCACGACAAAAACCTTCTTTTCTTAGAAAGGATAGAGCTTTCATAAAGTCAAAGGATGCCAAATATAATTTCAAATTTCTTTTTTATATGTAATAAAAGGAGAGTGTGTTTAATATAAAAAACATTAAAAAACAACAAGAGAAGAAGGTTAGGAATATAAAAAACTAAAAGAATATGTTCATAACTTCATTTATTGCAATATAATCATATCTCCGAAAATTCAAATTTCTAAGAATATTACACTAAAATAAGCAATAATAAAGTAATTTAAAAGTATTAGGTTCCTGAGATATGAGCAATTATTTGTATTTCTTTTTTATTTTGAAAGTCCAGAGTTTCATTATTGTTGTCACTAATAAAATTTAAGGGTGTTTTCATGAAAAGGCGACATTAATTATAAAGTAAGGGGATTAATCCAAAAATAATCGTTTTCTCAATTTTTTCCAAAAGTACTTTTTTATTCTTGCCCCCTTTCAAATATTCCCCTCAAATATAATTCACGGATGCCAGTGTTTTTTCCAATCCTCGAAACAGTTCTGATCGCCAACAGCTCCTGTTTCCATTTTTCTTTTATCTCCCCAAACATCGATATCTCTAGAATCATCGATATGTGAGCTGGTGGGTGCATTGTCATGGAGCACATCAAAACACGACTAGCCTTTTTTTCGGTCTATGCAAAATGGCCGATATTGCCAACATATGTATATAACAAAAATGTGTACCAATATACATAACTCACGTAATATGAAATTAACGGTTATTTTTTTCATCCCACCTCGTACATGTATGACATTCCTCAACAAGTTTGAGAATACGCTAAAATATTGCAATAATTTTGTTAAAGTAAAAACTCTTCAAAATCCAAAAAGAAAAGTACGTGAACGCCAATGAAAATTGTAATCAATTGTATCATTAACATGAATTCTTTTTGCCAACCCATATCTCGGTAGTTTTCTAAACTCTCTACCGATTCTCTTAAGCTAACGAGAGCAGGGAAGTACTATTCGTTCGCAGACAGAATGGTTGGAAAATGCTCTATATATAAGAGGTACGCTGTCGGTTAGCAAAGCCATAGGGATCAAAGCGGAAATGTAAACATTCAAAGGGTAATTTTCAGCAAAAAGTGAAAAATTATATTTGAATACCTCAAATCTAAAGTGGCAATAGATTTTCTGAAAGATTATTGTAAACTATCCGCAAAAGGTGGGGGATTGCAAGGAAAAAAGCTATTACTATTTGAAACACAGTACAAAATGGTTTATCTCCTACAAATCATATGCATTTAAATGTACATTCGGAAGTTTTCTTTGTATGGATGTGTGCATGCATGTGTGTATGGATGTATGTATGTATGTAATTAAAAAAGGTTATCTTTCATTTTTTATTATGAAATACCACAAGCTCAGCTCATCTTATATATTTCTACGTGCGTGTAGCGAATGGTATTGATGGCTCTAATCTGATTTATTATGCATTCCTTTCTTTCTTCTTTTGAGATTTTTAATAACAATAGAAAGAGGCAACAACAAGTTAAATATCAGAGCCCAAACGACATGGTAGCAAAAGAAGAGTACAGCCGTATGATGGTCATAATGTGCAAAACCGAGTATAAGAACTAGTAAAATCACTACATATGACTGTGGCGAATCTTATATACCCTTCTCTTTAGATATGTTCTCTTAAAGAAAAGGAACAAAAAGAAGAATGTAAATTTTATTATAATACGAACATATTGCATACATCAATAAACTAATTATTGTTCATGCATACCCGCATATATATGTACATAAATACATAATTTCGTTTGGCGATTGTTAAATAATTAAAAGAAAAACTTAAACAAGGCCAGCCTAAAACTTTGTTGCCTCTGTGGCAACACGCGAATTAATATAACACGTTTGAATTAATAGAAAAAAATATATTTATTTTTTCGACGCGATGCGTCTTCTCTTTATTTAATATATATTTTTCTTTCTTAAAACTAACTTACTTATATTCGAGTTCTATGCTCTAAGTCTGGGAAGGAAAAGAGATCGAGACTAATGGCGTTTTCTTTTCTAGAAAAAAAAGGCAACACTGCCCGTAGGTAGGGCAATTTTGTGTTCTTTTCTCAAATTGTTTTGCCCTGTGAAAGGGTTGCGTGTTCTTTTCTAAAAAATGTTGCCCTTTCGCAGTGCAAAAGGCATTGCACTTTTGCCCTGAGCAAATCAACAGGGCAGAAATTGCCCTGTAAAACACATGGTTTTTATTCTTGCACAGCGTTACCAGAAAATGTTCAAGAAAAGTCTTTTGAGTTGAAAGAGTCAGAAAATTAGATTTTAATAATTATTTTTATATTTTGTATCGTATAAAACAAACAAAGGACAAAAATGCGGCAGCTTATTTGTATGAGATATTAAAAAAAAAAATTTTGTTTTCTCAAGCAGATGAATAGCAATCTGGCAACTGAACATTTTTGTATACACATTTCATAAAACATACAGAAAATGTTTGTTTATCAGCTGTTAAAAAAAAGGCATTGCACTTTTTTCTAATTTGTGTTCTTTTCACAGGGCAACATTTTTAATGTAGAAAAGAAAACGCCATTAGTTACAATAATCGTGTCTAGCATTGCTTAATTATAATACATGTCGAGGGTTTACTTAGTTACAATAATGTTTATTGGTTAACAATTTAAATTTACCTTAACTAGGTAAAGTGATTACAAAAGTATGTATATAATATACGGGTTTGTGTGCCGTTAACTAGTGTGACGTTAACTAGCGTGTATGTGTGGTAGTACATTTATATAAACACACTTACATACTTTCACACATGCATACATATCACAAAACATAAACAAACTCAACCACCAATCCATGCGAAGGTATTCTTAAATTAAAGACTTACAAGACTCAAGTCGCCTGGTTTCATCCATTTTGGATGGGCGAATTTAAAAAATGAAATAATTTAATTTTATTGGCAATTTAAAATTTTTTTCATCAATATTTTGTCAACACTGTTTTAAAAATATATTTAAAAAAAGTATTACAAAAAGTATTAAGAAAAAAATATTATAAAAAAAGATTTTAAATTCCGAATAAAACAAAATAAAATAAAAGTATAAGAACAAACAGTAAAAGTATAAGATTGAAAAGAACATAATCAAAACTATAATAATAATTTATTATCAAAGTTCCAAAGGGTATATGTAAGAAAAATTATGCGCTTATCTACTTAATTCTATTATTGAAAATCAGCAGCGAGAGCTGCTCATGCAACTGTTACTGGTTTGAAAACCGGTGTGGTTTCAAAGACTTATTTTTTTTTAGCTATACGAGTAAATGTATGAAATAATTTTATTTATCACTTGATTTTGCTGAGTTTTATATAGGAAACATCGAAAAAAATTTTAGACTTCAGATAAAATTTATACTGGGCTTGCCACGCGACAAAAATAGAGCAAAAATACAGAGGACTGAAGGACACAGCTTAATCAACTCTACTTCTTATAACGGTCAAGAAACGGTCGCAAGTAAATAGTATAGAAATTTGATACACTGTATCTAACCTGTAAATAACCTTCCATACATTTTGGAGAAGGCTAAACAAATATTTATAATGATAAATAATTGGAAAGGTTGTTTTTAAACACTTAAAATATGTTGAGATGGGAGCAAAAAATGAACTTACCGGCCTACGAATATATAGCAGTTGAATATCAATCAATTCCAAATTTATAAATGGATGTAGAATGAAGGGACTTGGATCTTTCAATTAGAATATACTTTTTTAAAGTAAATTTATATCGTGATGCTTTTTGTTTTATATCGTGATCCTTAAATTGTTCCTCAATATATTGTGTCATAGGTTGAGTAAAATACTCAATGCAACCTTTATGAAGCTGTCTTTCGTCAGCAGGGAATTTCACGAAAATTTAAAATTTGATGAAGAGTAGAAGTAGTTATTTTCTATGTATAAGGTGTCTATGTATAAGGGAGACAAGTGGCTGCCATGATGAATTACAATAAAAATGCATTGAAAATTATTTTTTCGCTGGATCAGCTGGTTGTTATGCGAATTTCAACATACTCTAAAGGAGAAAGCCTTACTCTTATGTACTTAGTATATTGTATATCTTTGTGAAATTATTCGCTTCGTTTATCGTTGAATGGGCCAAGGTTGTGACAGTTGTGTATTTATGTACAATAAACAAGTGCATCGTTACCACATCTTACAGTATTATAAGATCCGGCAACTTCTCCTCTTAATCTGCTGGCAATAAAAAGTTTGACTCAAAAGTCAACTATCAGCTATGGAGTAAGAAAACTTTACAATTCATTGCCTGCCAAATGTTTGGCTAAATTATAAATACTGAGGTTTAGTTTACGGCTGAGGCATTATGGATGGCATCTAATGAGCACAATGTCCAATCTGCCTTCTCTATCAAAATCGCTTTCTCTTAATTCTAAAACTGTGCCCGGGAGCTGTTCCTTGCAAGAAAGCTAATAAAAATCCGAGGATTTGGAAATTGGAAAAGTGAAAATATATAAAAGTTTATTTAATGCAATTGCACCGTGTTATGTATTATATGAACTCTACCCAAATCATGCCGACCTTTGAGAGATGGTGTTCGTAAATGTCACGAATGAACACTATACTCAAGTGATTAAAATGAATCAAACCCAGTTAGCTAGAACGAGCTGCCCAAAAAATCTTATAACTCTCTCAGAAGCAAACATATTCCTGTAAAAATATATAAAATGTTAGTCGTTGTACTGAGCTTTCGCTGTGTTATAGAAGGTGGAAAATACAACATTGCGTAACGCTGAGAACATGAAAACTTTTTACCTTCGCTTCTGCTGATGTGGTTTTGCCTCCATTAATAAAATTACTTTCAATTAAATCATTCATTATTAAATGTTTGATTGCTTTTCATTTCGTTACAATCAATTACTTTGAGAAACTTTTTAATAAAACCCCTTCGATAATCTGAGGATTAAAGTAAAGTAAGAAAATCATTAAAATTTAATTGACTTCTTATAATAAAATTAAAGCATGTGATTCTTGCTCTTTGCGTACATAGCCATACATCTACACATATACATATATATCTGAACACATTGTTTTGGGGGCATGTTTTTGTAAAACAGCTGTCGAAGCTTACAGCGAGCAGTGCATATCTTCGAGGGAATGCATACGGATAATGAATATTTGGAATTATGGGGCTTTTAAAATTACAATTTATATAAAATCATAGTTCATATTAACAAAGTGTTGGCCCCCTGAAAGCATAGAATGTATAAGTAAATGTTTTAAATATTTTGAAAAATCATGCAATAAAAGCTCTTCAATATTATGTTTAAATTTTTGGCAATTTGAGGTAGTCTTGCTTGTCTAAAATGATATCAATTAGATGTGCCCTTCCAAACAAGAAGAAGGGCACAGGGTTACGCAGCATCAGCTAATTCTTCTATGAGCTGCTTAAGTTTAGGGACGAAAATCAAATCCAATTGCTTTCTATGGTTATGGTAATGGCTAGCGTTATGGCATGTATCCACTAATAGAATACAAGGTGGCGCATAAAGTTGGTTTCCTCGTTATCGTTATTACAAACCTAAATGAAAATTAACCGCTTTTAGCTTAATGACCGTTTTGGATAACGATGTGGAAAACGTCTTCCCAACAATTTAATGTTCTTTAAATTTTATTAAGCAAAATTAGCCCTTGACAAACTTTTATTATACACATACACTTACAGTTCAAATTGTTTTACGTTTCTTGAGCATTATAAAACTATTTTACTAAGCAACCATATTTCAAGAGCAGTTCATTATATCTATGAGGCAATTAAAGCTCGTACATGGACTTTCCTCTACCAATTACAGGAAAATGTATTGAATTTCAGTGACTCAATACGTAATTTGCTTGTAAGTGTGCTTACACAATTATAAAAATAATTGTCATTTACAACTATATCTATAATTATAAATTTTATATAAAATATTTAACAAGTATCTTCATATGAGTCAGTCAGCTTTTTAAATACAGTAGCCTTACGATAATATGAACACCTCGAGATGTGAATACCAAAAACATATAAATAAACAATTTCTTCATTGACTAATCTAAAATTCGGAATGGGTGAAAAATTCCTATTTTTTTTACAAATTCAATTCTGATTCCACTGCACAATGAAATTTTTGGATTTGCCCAGCTGTTTGCTTTTAAATTCTGTTCAGCTGTTCAACATGTGTTAGTCAGCTGGAATCCGATATTATTTTTTTAATGTTTTTTTTTTTTTTTTATTAATATTAGGTAGTATTATGTATGCTTTAATTTTAACAATTCATAAAAATTCATTTTCAATAATTATTCTAACAGTTCAGAAATAACTTATTCTTAATAATGTTCACAACACTTTTTCTAAATAATATATTATTTTATTCATTTTTGATTTCAATCGGCATCTGATTGTGTAATTTAAGCCCTTTATAAAATATTTTTCTTTTCATTTTTTCGCTGGTAATTTTATGTAATCTAAAATCTTTAGCATTTCTTAGGTTATATGACATAGTTTCTCGTACATATCTCGTCTGTTCCATCAAATATTCAGGTGCATCCGCCATTTTTAATTTCATAATAAAATTTATTGTTTTGAATTTCACATTAATAGCAAATTAATGTGAAACTTTTTTCCAAGCAATACAATAAATTTGAAAGTAGCCAGTGTTACCAATTTAGCGATTAACTTTTTTGAAGAAGAAATCTATAATATGTGTTATAAAAAAATGGTTAATGGTATTATTAAATGTGTTCACAGTATGTTTATTAGAGCTGGAAAGAGAAATACTGTTCGTGTAACCAGTTTTGGAAAATCCATTATACATATAGACTAAAGTACAATGCACTTATGAATATCCCCGACATATTCTTCTAAGATATTGCAATAAAAGCAAAGTATGTGGAACTCAATGCTTCAAAACTTTGTTGAAATAACTGGAGAAAAATTGACTTCACATACCCAGTTTGCGGAGCATTTCAAAATTTAGCTGTGACCGATAATAAAATAATAAAAATTTGAGAGTGCTGGCTGCTTTCAATGTAATTGAATATGAGAAATCGCATGTTTTCTCTCGTAATACCGGGGTTTTTTTTTATAAATAAATAAAAATTAAAAGTAGTAAACTTTTATTTTTATGCCCCACTTGCCAATATGAACACTTTGCAAATGCGAACTGGCTTGATCTTAATTAGTTGATGCTTACGATGTCACTGTACCCTCTAAGTGCGCTCTAGTTAAATGTGCACCTTTGTAGCCCTAAATAAGGCCGTATTAACTCGTATTTCTTAAGTTCATGATCAAGGTTACAAAATGACCTTAAAAGACGTGTCTTTGTAACATGCAACAGAAGTGCTAAACTATTTAACGAAATTGTTGTGAACACGATAATTATGTGGTTGAATTTAATTGCATTTTCATTTATAAAAAATAAAAGATGTATTTGCTAAATATAAAAATGCAAAAAACGATAAAACATACATACATAAAAATTAAAATTTATAAACAACTTTTTCAGTTAAAAGCAATGAGTGCTTACAGTGTGTTAGTGGTTTTTTTCACTCATTTAAAAATTCATGTTTATTTTTTACTTGGAACTGCAAAATAATAATATAATCTTGAGTCATTGACATTTTATAACACAAATTTTAAACTGAAACAAGTACGATCGGCGAAAAGCAAACGAATAATATACACACGGAATAGTAATGGATAAATAGTGAGGGTCTCTTCAGGCAGTGATTCTTAAACTTTTATTTTTCGTTAGTTAAATACTATTTTGCTGTAATCTGATTGTCAGTAAATGCAGTTCCAATAACAAGAAAGCGAAGTATTTCCTTCAACTAAATCTAATAAATTTGAATTCGAAGCGAACCAAATATGTTCATGTCGCTAATCTATGCAATTGGACTTTACAAAAGAATTTTCTTAACGTCTGGATTGTGTTTAGAGATATAGAAATTTGCCATACAATTTTAAATTGCGACAATTAAATTTCTCATTTAATTTGCATTAACGATAAGCCAATTGAGTGGAAAATTTGTACGAAAAGTGATTGATGCTTTCCCCTTTAAACACTTCTCTGGATCGTAACACCAATTTAATAGTAAAAAGCATTGCTGTCGAGGATGAAATTTGATTGTATGGTTAAATACTCCAAATGAAATATTATATTAAATATGTGTTTGGCTATTGTGTTTACATCAATGTTAACTTGGACTTACAATTTCTATTATTTTTTTTAAGTGAAGTAACTGGCAATTTTTGTACAAAATTCGTCAGTTCGAAGCAAATCACATGACACTGAATATTCTGGGTAACGAAAATCTTCATTGTTTTCGATACTCAATTTTAGCAGTGTACTCGAATGGTCTGTACATTTTTCCGGAAAGCTTATCGTAAAGGTAAATACCGATACCGGCTTGTTGCTTACACAGAAAAAAAGTTCTCTCAATATCAAACCGGCATTGAATTATGCTTAATTCGTGATCACGTTGGTTGGCAATCATTACCAGGGAAACCTATATATCCTCTGAGAGAGCCCTTTTTAGAACATTTCTTTTAACGATTATATAGAAGACATATGTATCTACCGATTCCGGCTAATTGCTTACATATAAAAAAAGTTCTCTTAATATCAAACCGGCATTGAATTATGCTTAATTCGTGATCACGTTGGTTGGCAATCATTACCAGAGAAACCTATATCTTCTGAGAGAGCCCTTTTTAGAACATTTCTTTTAACGATTATATAGAAGACATATATATCTACCGATTCGTGCTAATTGCTTACACATAAAAAAAGTTCTCTCAATATCAAACCGGCATTGAATTATGCTTAATTCATGATCACGTTGGTTGGCAATCATTACCAGGGAAACCTATATCTTCTGAGAGAGGCCTTTTTAGAATATTTCCTTTAACGATTATATAGAAGACATATGTATTTACCGATTCCGGCTAATTGCTTACACATAAAAAAAGTTCTCTCGTTATCTATCGTGCATCTTCTGCCTAATTCGCCTTCACGTTGCCTAGTAATCATTAGTAGGAGCCTCTTTGTCTTCTCACAGAGGCCTTTTTAGAATATTATACGAATGGTATACGAAGCAGCGTAGTAATCAGATCAGATGTAAATTATATCGCTTCGAGTGCTTATTTTTGCTTTCGAAAGAATTAATTTAATTAAAGAGATGGCAGTTACTCTTAGCCCGCAAAGGGCTACGCTCACCCGTCAAGCTTACTGGGTACAGAGGAATACTTGCAAGCGATTTTAAATTGCATTAATTTAAGAATATCTGCTTAAGCATCACAAAAAACAACAATATAAGGAATTGCTGATAACTTTTAATTCACCAAGAAAGAGATAATTTGCTTCATGCGTGGATTTGGTTTAATTTTCCATTATCTCTCTCTACTCTTCGCAAGTGTGTTGAACAAGATGTGAACGTGTTGTGAAATTCAGTTCGTGTATAAAGTCTGGATTTATTTCATTTCATGTTTTCGTTTAATTCTTTTGAAAATAGTTTCTATTAGCATTTTATGATGCATCTTCATTTCTTTTACGGCGAATTGTTTCTCGTTTATACAAGTTCATGGTTTATCTTCTCTTCATACGTCGAGTATCTACATGATAAAATCACAATTTTTGGTACATTTTGCCGCTTTCCTTCACTCTCTGTTCTGGTCTGAGTTCTGCGTCAGAGTGAATCATTATATTAAAATACATATCGGTATGTATGTATGTATGTATGTATGTACATATGCTCACACACATTCATGCATGTGCACCGGCATCTCCATATCTAGAATAATTAACATACATTTTTTGTATTATCAATTGGCCGTCTTTCAGTCATGGCGGCTCTGAGGAGCGCTTAGCTTTGAACTAACAAAATAATAATATTAAGTGATCGTAAAACAAGAAGCTTGTAAATTTCGACAGTTGACAAATTCTTCATTATTTCAGCAACACCCTTTACGTTTGTATTGCATTCAAGTAATAACTTTTGAATTATTTGCTCATTTTTTATTTTCGATAAAAAAGTCTGAAGAAAAGTTAAGCAATATTTGGAATGGTTCAGAGGGCCTTCAGAGTGTTGATTCAAATACTGCAGTACAAGTTTAAATAAAAACAAGCATTTAAAATATATAATTCAGGTAACTGTACTGAAATGAAATGTGTGTGTGTCGTATCGCATGCGATGCCTGTTTTCGGTGCTTAAGGCTAATAGGACTATCAGCTGATCTTTTTAATTTGGGTACTTCTTTTCCCTCCTCGATGGCACAACAAATCCTTAGATTAGCACTGTCTCAAGAGAAAGCTTTACAAGTGAATGTCTCTGGTTTTAAGGGGCGATGTTGATTTGGTATGGTTCAATTATGTATGGAAGAATTTTCGGCGACATACAACCAACCGATGGCCTACATTTTCAATGTAACTGAGGCATAATTGAGGTTCTATGGCGTTAATGTGCTTAATTATCTCATCCCTTAGATTTTGAATTATTGCTGGGTTGTCGACGTACACCTTTTCTTATATATAAGCCGAAAGAAAGAAGTCCAACGGTATCAAATCAGGAACAATTGGCCTCACCATCCCGTGAGATCACATGCTCACTGAGTTTCTTTCGTTAGGAGTGTGGCTTATCGTGGACATCCATATCTTCCAATTCGGGCTATAAAGACTTCGTTATCATCTCATGATAGCGAACACCACTCCCAACAATTGCCGGACCGGCCTTATTTTGGAAAAATACGGCCCGATGATTGCGCCTCGGATATTTTGTACAAAAGCAGGCTGGTCTTGAGGGAGTGTACTTGGAGCAATTCTGTAAAGCATGTAAATCGTCAAGGGAAATGAGACACACAAAATAGTGCAACAGTAATGCGCAAAATACTTAGCAAGGAAAACATAACTAAACACTCGATAGTTTGTCAAGACAGAGCTATGGGCTACCACTCTAGGGAACTGCCAGGGATTTAACTGTTGCAATATTAGAAAGCTACCAGTCTAAACCACTGTTTGTATCGAATAACGTTTTCAATAGTGATATCCGTATTCGAAAAGTGAAAGATGAAATTAGATGATTTATCGAAATCTATATGAACCCACCAGCCTTGGACCTCTTAAATGATCCACAAAAAAACCGGAAGACCTCGTTTTTAGAAATTAATTTACTATTTTCCCTGAATCTAAAAATATATTGAAAACTTCTTCTTATATTTTAATTTAGTTGTGTTGTTTTCCGTGTCATCGCTAATTCATCACATTTACTTTGTGCTTGTTCGTTAGTGGGGAAATAGTAAATAAAGAATTCTTATGAGAAATGGAAATAATAAAATAATTCCTAATTTATTGAATTGTACAAATATTCAACTTAAGCAAACATTGGACTTCATTACCCTACTCATACGTACGAGCATGATTTCATTAGAACTGCACGGTCCGTTTTAATGATCATTAAGGAAGCTTGGGATTGCATATATCTAAGTTTTAGATCATGATGGAATCCTTAGATTAGAAACTGTAATGGTAACCGCCCATGAGCACTTTCTAGTGGGTTTCATATGAATGAATAGGGAGCCTGAAAACGAGTCTGCAGCTGGCTAAAGCATCTGTATTGATAGCTTATCCGTAAGCTACGTTAACTGACCCTGAGAGTTGCGTGAAGTAGTGATGGATCTTTGTGTCCGCATAAGTTTCAAGTCACTGCCACGGGGAAGTGACTGCAATTATGCTAATTTTTAATTTAAATAAATAAATACCGCAGTATACGTAAAGTAATTTACTACAAAGTTCTTTACTAATGGCGTTCAACTAATTTCTTTTCACTTTTTCTATTCCGTTTTGCATACATGTCGTTAGCAAGCAATTTTGTGGAAAAAAGAAAAAACTTTTATCCCCTTTCACAAAATAATACAATTCATTTAAAACTTTCTTAATTCAATATAAAAATGTAGATAAAAAATAATAAAATAAAGAGAAAACCAAAAACATTTCCGCTTAACTTGCACCCATACGTGCGAATACGATGAGCGTTTAAATATGTAAACATTCTATAGAATTTTATTTAATTTTTAACAGAAATAAATTTTCATTGAAATTTTTGGATGTTGTGACCCACACACACATACACACACACATCGCCCATACAAACAAGCCATCATACAATGAAATTACGAAAAAAAAACTAAATCGGACCACTTGAATTAGTCAATGGAAATCTCTGGCAAAGCAAGTTTTTCCTTCATAAGCAAAACAGCAAACAACTTTTAAGTATCAACAACACACGTCACCTCCCCCTACTTAGTTCATTCTACATGTGATTTGGTAAGGAGTCTTTAAACGGTGTGTTTTTTCCACATGTATGTTACGTCTGAATATTCGTCAGTATTTCAGGGTTTTTGGTTTGCATATGATGTATAGTTCTTGCGCAGAGCCACCAGGGGGTTAACTTAACAGGGATGGGAAATGGTCTCTTAACAATTGTGTATGCGATACAACATATTTATGCAATTTAAAACTCCCTTATAGTAAACAAGGAAGCGATTCTAGTTCTGGCAAACATCTGTTTTGCATGTTAAAAAAGGACCAACTTTAAAGGAAAATTGTTACATGCATTTTAACACGTAGATTGTAGATTGTAGATTGTGTGTCAATTTTTACACAAAGTGTTCAATTTTTAAATTGGTCATACATATATTTTGAATTTTCTCACGAATTGAGAAAAATGTCTAGTGCAATCCTTTTACAGGCTGGTGGGTCAGTGTGCATGATAATTGACTGGGAATTAAATTGGGAATGCCGTCACTTCATGCTTCGAAATAACTCGACTCAATTTGAATGTAAAAATAACAAGAGCAAAGTTCTTGAACGTTTAGACGATGCCAACAAGTATTAAAAACACACCGTTTAAATTTACATTTTTGCGTAGTATTTTTAACGAAACGCTCGCTTAAATAACAGAAACTAAATAATACTGGTTTTGTTGCTGTAGAAACTAAATTATTATTCTTAACGAAATATCAGATAACGCCAGCGTTTATTGTCTTCAACAAAAGCAGGCAGAGTAACTAGAAAATTTTTGTTTCGGAACACTTTCTGGAACAATCTTTCATATTAACAAAAATTGTCTTTAGAAATACTAGATATCGTATCCATTATTCTATTGTAGCAAATTCTTGAGATAACACTGAAATAGTATAAAAATTATTCACTTAATGCTTTGAAAGGTTCTCGCAGGTGTTTTAAATTTTCTTAAAATTATAAAAAATATTTTATTATATTGTTATCATTTTGCTTATTTATTTATGTTTGTTTTTCATTATTTGTTTAATACTTGGATGTTGAGAACAATTATGTTTATATTTCATTATTCATCTACTATGGGAGGGGGATTTCATGTTTTCAAAATATACAAACTTCTCTTTTGCCTAAAAACGTACATAAAATCGACTTCAATACATAAATAAATATGAAAACTCATTCATATGAGCAGGCACAACGAAATTTATTTACCCTAAACACCGATGCTGAAACTTCGCCAACTGCATTCGCACCATAACGACGAAAATGTAGTTGCTGTTGTAATTGATAAACAAGTGTACTAATCGCGTGACCATGCTAAAAAAAACTCATCATCCAACAATTTGAAAATATAACAAGTGAAAGTGGTATATTCGCCTGTGCTGAATTTATATAATTTTCTTCTAGAATGTCTTCCTAAGCTTTCAGTGATATAAACTTTAATTTTGCAATTTTTACTTATAAATGTACGAGGTGTGATCAAAAAAATAGTTTCCAAAACTCTTTATTTATTCATGAAAAATTATCTTGGCTCTTGCAAAGTGATCCCCTTAAATATAATACTCTTATGTTAGTGTTTTTTCCAATCCTCGAAACATTTTTCAAACGCTCCAACAGCTCCTGTATCGATTTTTCTCTTTTTTTCTCTTCAACGGTAGTAAAACGCTTTTCGTTCAACGGTGTCTTCAGTTTTGGGAAGAGTAAAAAGTCAGCGGGGGCAAAGTCAGCTGAATACGGTGGTTGAGGGATGATTCGATATGTGAGCTGCTACGTTGCCATGGTGCAAAATCCATGATTAGCTTTTCCATAATTTGTACGTTACGCACGAAATCGTGCATAACGTACGACTTTGTTGGAAGAATTCTTGATGCAATACGCTATTGCAATCTATAAAACAATGACCAATACCCTCACATTTGACCTAACCTGACTTGCTTTTTTCGGTTCTGGTTTTCTAGACGCTTCCATTGGGAGTTTTGGGCTTCGGTTTCAATGTCAAAGCTTTACAGCCACGATTATGACCTTTTTTTTTTTTACTCATTTATGACCTTTTTAAGCAAATCTGGATCGTCGTTGACGACGTTCAACAACTCCCATGTGACATTGGTTTTTGCTCAAAATTTAGAAAAAATTAGTAAAAAGTCGTAGAGCACATCAAAACATGATTAATCTTTTCATCTGTCAAAAACAAACTGACAATCCAAAATGGCTGATTTTGTTAACATACATATATAAGACAGAAAAAAATCCGAAAATCGAACATACATACGTAACTCACGAAATTTGAAAATAACAATTATTTTTTGATCACACCTCGTATATAATAATTGCTTGAGTATATTTCGTTTATTAATTACCCGATATATCTGTTGTTATTTTCATGCTACATAATTTTGGGAAAATTCTAAGGAGATCTGTTTTTAAAATCGTGATTTAAGCAAAATTTATGTTCAGTTTACATGTTAACAAAAATGCCAAAAATTACCGCCGACAGACAGACTGATAGATAGACGGACAAAATTCATTGTAAGGATATATAATGAACTAATTAGTATATCTATTCTAAATAGACAAAAACGGAAATGAAACGTAAAACTCCCAAGCAGACATCGCCACTTCGTACTCATTCCTTAATTGTTCGCCTGCGCATGATCCTGGAGTTCGCTTCGTATGATAAATTTCGAGGGGTTCCATGGTAGCTAGCATTTACATATTTATTAATATTTTTAAATTATTTTATTTCGAAAATATTGACAAAAGTGATGCTTTATTTCAAAAATCTGAGATTTGTTCAGATTTGAATATAAAAAAAAAAAATTAAATAATATAATACAAAAATAATATAAAAAACCGTAAATTAGGAACAAACTATCGAACAAACTATCACACATTTCTAAATTGTAATAGAACGTTTTAGATGACTTTATTGAATCGTTTGTTTGTAATAGAATGGAGACAGTGAAAGCAAACCGTATGGTTTTCTCCTTCGTTTGATACAAAAATATTCAGACGACATATTTAAATTAAATGTAACGGGTGTCCAGTATTGAGGTATCATTTTAATTTTAAGAAAAAAACAGTCTTAAAAATATGGTTACAAGTAGGTTCCAGTTAGATATTGAAAATTATGAAGATCAAATAACCCCATCTGCCTCTATAAGAGCTCAATCTTTTACCAAAATTACTGATCACTTTGGTCAATAAACTATTGCCAACGATTTATATCTCCTCTTGAACTGTTGTGGCATTATTGCTTTACAACTTCGATTTTAATGACCTCCAAAAAAGAATCTCAAGGTATCAAATCGCAAGAATATGTTGGTTAATGTATGAGTGCTTCTCCTCTGCGAGATATAATGCGATTTTCAATCTTTTCTTTCAAAAGCGCTATTATTTTTCATACTGTGTGACAAGTGCTCCCATCCTGATATAACCATATATTCTCTACGTTTAAATCATCTATTCTCCACCATAAAAACCTCCACCTGATTTCGTGATTGACATTTTCATTGGCTGTAATCGTATTTCCATTTTTTTTGCGCGTGATATCTGTAGAAGCTTTCCTGTCACTGTAAGTGCTTAGACACGCAGAATATATACTTTTAAGATAAGTTTTATTTAATTTAAGACAAAAATCGCAAACTCGCTTTATACTTAATTTTACCGTAATGGCCTTTAATGCTTTCGTGTTCCTCATCAACACAGAAATAAATAAAAAATTTAATAAAAATATTTAAATAAATTATTATAAATTAATTTTTAATTTGAAGTTTTTTTTAGTATGTGTGATGCTTTTAAAGTTCTTTTTTTTTTAATTTTTCGATTTATAAAATAAGTAGGAATGAACTAATAGAGGAAAGAATGATAGTTTTCCGATAGTCTGCTTCAACGGCTTAAAGAGTAATCTGTTGATAGTTTACATAATATTTAATTTTGTTTTTAACTAATCTAACCTGCAAAGCTTTTGGCTTTACTGCAGGAAAATGGCCAGGGTGTAGGCAGGAATCAAACCCGCGACTTCCGGTTTATTAGGCTGCGTATTATTCATTCGCCTACGGAGGCACGGTTGGGGACAGTTTTTTTATATATTATATATATTCTATAATTCTATAGTTTGGTTTTAGGTTTTCAATCCTGTCGCCATTGTAGTGACCCTGGGGGAAGAGGGCATGCTTTTGATTACTGTTTTTTTAATTCCTCTGTCGAACTTGTGCCCAGTTGAACAACCTTTACGCGCCGTTTGAAAATATAGAATTCTCACATTTTTTTTACTACAATTAACTCTTTAAATTATTCAATTAAGTCTTTGTGTAATTTTTGAATTCGTAAAAATTTTTTATTTAAATTATTTTATGTTAAATTTAATAATTATTGTGGTCTTTGGAATTTGAACGCTATTAACCTTTAATGTGTGCATATAAAAAACTAAACTAAATAATGTGTATTTGGAAAAAGCTTCGTGGCGTACATGATTGCGTTCAACGCAGAGTTCATTAAAATCAAATTAAAATTTCAGTTCAGAAAATGTATTTACGGGCTCGTACATGCTCTGACAGTTACACATGTCCAGGTTTATGAACATGATTTCTGTTTAAACATTTTCGCAATCTGCTTTGATTGTTTTATGCTTGAAATTTTACTACAATTGCAATTTGAAAAAATTGGAAAAAAAAAATTAATTTTTTTGTTTATAACAAATTAAACGCTGTGGAAGAGAATTCTGTTGAGGCTTGAATGAGTTGCTTGTCTTGTAGTTGGAGCTTTTGAAAATTTTATGGTTTCAAACTCTCGTACATGACCTAAAATGTTATCGAAGCTTAAAAAATAATGATTTTCACAATTTGTAAAATGTGAAATACTACTGTGAATGGAAATTGTGCGAAGCAAATAAAAGGGTGCTTCTTTTGGTGTGTGGTGTAAGAAATCTAATTATCCAATATTATGTTATTTACAACGTTTTAGAAATTTATCTAAAACTTGTTAAGGAATTCACAGTTGTAGCCTTTTCGTTATCGCATTATTGTGTTTTCACACTGAGGATAAAACCTGGTTTTAAAACAAAATTTGGTAAAATTTATTAACTTTAAAACCAATCCTTAAAACCTGGTTTTACCATACAAAATAATTTTGATAAAACGATTTTAAAACCTTTTTTGAATTGGTTTAAAGTAGATTTTATGAAGTACAAGCTTGTTTTATATAGTACATATTCAGTGCTACCAAGTTAGAAAGATTGAAAACAGCTGATAATTCATTCACAATTCACAAATATTCATTCACAAAATGTAAAATCATTTCAATTTTAGAACACATTTTTAAAATTTCTTATTTTTTATATAAACAATAACAGCTGTCGTACAGTTTCTCAAATAAATGTGGGAAGAATAATTACAACAAACACACCTATTAACAAATTTATTTGACAAACTGTATTATAAAACCTGATTTTATCAAAATTGTATGTGAACACAAAATCAGCTGTTTGTAGGTTTTAAGTTAAAACCAGGTTTTAACTTTACGTGGGAAAACACTATAAAATTGCAAGAATTCGAGATGTTGGCGGTGTGGGCAATTTCTATTGGAATAATAAACTAGAAATGAAAAATGAATGAGAATTATTATATTAAATAAATTTATTAGTGCTTACTTTTCTATACTCTTGTTGCTATTAATCATTGCGGTACTCCCCCCACAAGACCTGCAAAGGCGACAGCAAAGAAATAATTTTATCTATACCTTAAACTGGTTTTCAAAATATATTATGCAAAATATCAAAACATTTTTCTTTCAATTTTTATAGATATTATTCTCAATTTCAATCTGTCATTTTTACATGTCACTTATAAATTTTCTATTTAAAGATACATGTAAAGTATAGTGAACAATAATATCCTATACAATCCTACCGTTCGCCAAATATAACATGTTTTCTAGAAAGGTATTATAGTGTGTACTAAAAAAATATCTGCATTGCATTACTTTATGAAGGTTTTCATAGGATGTTAATTTCATTACAATCAGAGTTGCATTTACTTCATGCAAAAAATTTCCTTGCACAATATTTGCTCTTGCCATTTTGACGTACGACTGTGTGGGACGACTGTGGCCTTTACTTACATGCGATATAATCTGGCACAGAAGACTCTGCTTCCTTCTCTTGTTTAAGAGAATTTGTGCTTTTAGGCGGTACAAAAATAATGCAAAATAAAGAAACAGGAAATTGCAACTTTGGAAAGAACTGACTCTAAATAAAAATCCTCATATGCATTTTACATGATGTATTTTACATTTGTGTAAATAACATAAAATTTCTGCAATGCATACGTGTGTGAGTTGCATTAACGTTAAAGTTGTCGTTAACGATTCTGTATTTTAAACGCTTCTGAAATAGTGTGAGACTGCGATAATACGTAGTGGGTGGCACCGGTAGCATCCCGAATAATCAATTTCACCAGTTCGCAGTTGCAGTTTTATTTAATATACTTTTTTCAAAATTAACAAACGAATATTTACATCGTGTAAATAAAAATATATTCGTACAAGCATTTCCAAAGCAAATTCAAAACTGTTCAAGTATTTTATGTAATGTCTTTGGCAGAAAACTGGAAATACGTCATGATGACTCAATGTAAGGTAACTTGTTAGAAAAAATCATGTAATGAACTTCTACAGAACGCTCTGTGAGATTGCGATATATACGTTCATTGCTATAAAGTAAATACAAAAAGATATTATTGCAATGCCATATGAAAGAGGCAATCGCGGAAAATAAAGTAATCGATGGAAAACTATTTCTTTTCCCTTTCCGTTTAATTGATATTACCGCTTAATCGAATCCCTTGTGATCGCTAGTTCATTCAATCCTACTGTTTCTTCAGAGCTGGTGGCTAATGCAGATCATTTGGAAACCCAACTATTCATTTCTGATTTAGGGAGATTCTTCTTTCTAAGACATCGCAATAATACTTTCTGATGGCGTCAGCCACAGGAACGCCAGGATCGTATTTTACTAGAATTTATTTCAGTTTTCGAGAAAATAAAGCTGCTTGCAAATCTCAATTAATTTGAAAACACTTTCCGCTTTTAAAATAAGTCGCTTTAATAATTGACAGAATGGAAATGGTGTACTAACAAAGAATATAATTATTGGGAGAGGAAATTTGGTGTCTTTTAAATGCTAAATACTTTAGAGCCAAAACTTTTTCTTCTATTACATATTTAAAATTTTTAAAACAAGCCTCGTGATGCTTTTTGCTGACACCATCAGAAAATTTCAAAAATCACCGTCCACCACCTGTGGTTCAAGCAACCATTTTACGTATCTACGACGGTGTAAATGGTCAGCTGGCTGCACTTGTTGTGTGACTTGCACTTTATATTGATTTAGGTGTAGATCCAAAGGCAAAATACGCCATAATGTGCCGTAAGACAGTCCTAATTCCTGACAACGACGAGGAAACGACACATTCGGTTGTTTGGCAACAGTTTCACTTCTAGCAGCGATATTTTCCGCGGTCCGAGCGAAACGATGATGCACAGGCCATACAATATTGGTAACCACTTCAGTCTTTTCATATTTCTTCACAATTTTGCCAATTGCTTGCGTAGTTGGGCGAATATGTAAACCATAATCTCCTCTTAAAGGACGATATGTGGCTATGTCAGAATCACCATTTTTGTAGGATGTTTTGATAATTTTTCAGCGTTGTGTGATAGTTAAGCGATCCATTTTCGTCAATGTCCGAGTTTCAACTGAACAGAAAAAAATTGGTTAGTATAGTATATTGATAGATGTCCAATTCCAGTCCTATACTTTTGAAACTATGAAATGGATAACCCGTTATTTTTACATAGTTTTAAAAAGGGGGAATTTTCCTTGAAACAGAAATGATTAGTTGGATTTCATAAATTAGAGTTTCCATAAATTATTCGTCATATTCGATTATTTGTACAACCACCACTTATTTTGAAATTCCCACCTATAAAAAAATTAGCTTTTTTTTGAATGCAGCGGAATTGGAAACTGAAACTCAACTGCTATGGGGAACGTTTGCCATGCAACTTCTATCGCAGCTAAGCTGAAAACCCTCTGCCGCCAATTAATTGTTTTCCGCACACATTAGCCGATAATTTCGATACAAAGTACATGTTTATCGTTGTTGTTTTTGCTTTACGTGAAAACAAATATTTAAACAAATTATTTAAAGATTTTTTTTTGTTGCAGTCTTGATACATTCAACAAGCTTTTGTTGTTGTGAACGGAATGATTAATCAAATAAAAGAAAAAAAATAATAATTAAAAGCCTTGGAATTGCGAAATATTTAAATACAGTACATACGTTGCTGCAACTGCTGTTGTACTTTGTTTCCGTTGAATAAACAAAATTTTTATACAATCGCATAACTAAATATTAACATTTTTATTTCTGTTTGTTATTTAATGCAAACAATACAATTATTTTCCTTTTTTAAAGAAATTCCCACATTGCATTGAGGTTATATTTTATTGAATTGTATAGAAATCTTTAAAACACACGAACTTAAAGATAAATCTTTGGCAGCACACGGGAAAGTCAGCTGGAACTTGCTGGTCTTAACTATAGAGTAGAAATTCGATTGAGCGCATTTTTTGGGGCGATTGACTTATAAGGAAGGCCCCATTCTCAAATTGATACATTTTATAAAATTATTATTATTATCACTTAACAAAGACGGCAGAAATTTCTTTCATTTGATCGTTTAAAGCTTTTAAAGAATAATCGGCACTCCATTTATTAGAAATTCATCTAATTTTTTATCTAAAGTCGCACTGACTCGAGTATAAAACATTGTTTTATTCGTATAAATTTGGCTAAAGTAGTATAGCTGATGTTAAATTACACGGAGGGCATGAGCTCATTGCGACCATGCTGGTTTTGTAAGCATGGGATTCTCGTCGAGACTTGTCAACTGATTGTTACCAAAAATGACCGGCAAAAGTTTATTGGACCGGAACCGTTCTATGACAAAAGCATCTTAAAAAATTTTGAAGGCCTTAATAGGGAATGTGTTTTTACTTGGCTGTAGTGCAGTACCACCGAATATCCCATGGGCCAACGAGTCAATGATCCAATGGTCTAGTGATCCAATTAGCCAAGACCTCTTGTATTATCAGACGATGTAGTATCAGACTATATTTGTAGAAAACAGATGTTGTTACATAATAAATATTAATTAATAAATAAAAAAAATAATTCATTTTGTTATTTAAAAATTGCATTCTTCAATAACCAGACGTGGTCTTCTACTGAGCAGAGATTGGCTTCAGTACTTGTCTAAATTCGAAATAGTGAACATACGAAAACGCATTAACTAAACCAAGTAAAAAAGGTTGTAATTGACGTAATAATAATAACGATATTTTTTCTTAAATATATACCCTAGATAAATTTATATATTATATATTTATATATATATATTTTTTTTTTCTCTAAAAAAATCTAATGCAAAAAAATGCGTGTTAGAGCCTTTCTATATGAACTAATTTTGTATTGAAATCACTAGAAAAATCTAATGCAAAAAATGCGAGTTGAGGCCTTTCTATATAAACTAATTTTATATTGAAATCACTAAAAAAATCTAATGCAAAAAATGCGAGTTAAGGCCTTTCTATATAAACTAATTTTATATTGAAATCACCAAAAAAATCGAACGCAAAAAAATCGATAAAAGCTAATTTATCGATGTAGAGCTGGGAGGCTCGGTGCTGTTAGTCTTCCATCCGTTCAGTTATACGACTTGTCATAGTGACTTGCAGTCGGGTCGTAGCATCAGTACAAAATGTCTGCAAGTTCTCATTGATCAATTCTTGATAATGCTCAGTGTATTAAATGCCTTCACAGCTTTTGCTTGCAGTTTTAAACGTTTTTAAATTAAGCATAATTTTTTCTTAGTTTTACTAAAGAATTGAAGGCCTCTTTAATTCCAAACCCTCCTTAGGTATAAGGAAAACTGCGGGGTCTCACAAGTTCTCGTAATTTCAGTACTTCATCAGTAACGTAATGAAAATTTATTTATTAATTTTTCTTATACGTCAAATGTCACCAGCTGTTTAATGCAGTGACAGCTAGACTTTTTGACATTTTCAATAAATGATGCTTTTATTACAATACTTTTTTTTTTTTTTGAATAGCTGCGAAATTATGTGTTACTTTTATTTATTTCTTAAATTTTAATTGTATTGCCGGAACTATGCGCTGTATTAATGGATGTATTGAAATCCTACAATTCCTGCAGTATTCGACAAATTGGCCAATATTGTGGAATTCTAGTACAACATGCTGACAGCTTTTTAGGCTGATGAATTTTCACAGAAGTGCTTAAAGCTTCACGGAGTTGTTGGGATGAGCATGTAGTTCATGTAGACTGGTATAGTACAGTCCACAATAGCTAAGATCTTTGTGAAAATATTCTTGGAAGAATTTTTTGTAAATAATGTGCCTTGAAAGAGAATAATAAAATCCGTTTGCTTTCCACTGCTTATTGGCAATTTATATCCTTGCGCACAAACTACAAAACCTTTTTCGGCTGTTTCTCTTTTTACTACTTTCAAGTAATAAAAACAATTCCAATGTTTATGGCTGCCATTATTAACACCGCCACCATCATAAAATACTCGCACATGGAAAATAATTCACTGCATCTGTCGTATTTTCAGTTTTAAATGCAAGAGAAACTCTAAAACTGACGTATAAATGGACGGGGCGAAAGGGTCTTAAAATTGTAACTGCAAGTGCGTTTGTTGTGTGACAACCATTCTGAAATGTTGTTTCGCGTAATTTCGTAAGCGTCTGTGCGTGTGCTTGAAACCATAAATCTGTCATCAAAGTATGTTAGAACACGTTGTTGTAAGTCCCATAATACTTTGCACAATGTACGTAAGAATGTGGTACGTTGAATTTGCTCTTAAAATGAATTTGCTAAACAGTCACGAGCTCAGCCAACGTACGATAAGGAATGCTGATTTTTCAACTGGCGTAAAAGGTTTCACACTTTTATAATACAATGTAAAATTAAGCTAATGCCGGTATTCTGTCAGGGCCTAAGTGAATGCTTTTCAACGCCGGACCAAGTAAAAATTAAATGAGGCGAGATATACCTTATTTATAACTATAATGGCGTAAAATATTATTCTATACGTTTTATTGTGAAAAGGAAATTAATAACATTTTTTCTCCTTGTTAAATTGGATTAAATTGAAAATGATTTTATGTCCTTGAAGATAAAAAAGTTACAGGACTTGGCATTTAATATAAAAATTTATAACTTTCTTAGCAATTAAATCGAGAAATCTGAAGAAAGGATAATAAGCGTGAATATATATGCCCTACTGTGTAACTACCAAGAATATAAATATGCCAGCTGTCATTATCGGCGTACAGTGAAAGCGACAGCGACGACGTAAAGAGGTGACATTGACTATTTCAAAGAATCCTCCTTGAAAGTACGCTGGCAAAATATAAAAGCAAACTCTGAATTGTCAAATAATTTTTAATACTATTAATTTTGCTAAAGTATTTTTTATTAAATAATGTTAAACTCACGTATTTTATAATTGCATTGCACTGGCAGTCAGCTGTTCTGAATGGACTAATCATAAATCAGGTTGCAATATATCAAATGAGAATGTATGCAATTTGGCATAAAACTTTTTGACAGTATATCTTAATAAGCACGCTGAGTAGTGTGCACAGGAGGCGACTAATACTGAATATTACTATTGGTAACACACTATTGTTAATTTGGGGAAAATTTTGATAATTTCTGCAGGAATTGGTGAGCTTTAACTATCAAGAATATTGTGTAACAGCTGTTTTTATTAATACGATACTCCTTAAGGCCTGTTTCATTATCCCATACACTATCAATACATGTTAAATATGGCATGTATTATGAAAAAGGATTATAGTGTAACCTAAATCTGTATTTTTTTCGCAGTCGAATACCACTTGCGAAAGTTTTTGAAAATTTTCATAAAATTATAGATTTCGTCAGATCAGGGTTGATTTTACTTTTTTTGTTTTTTATTATTATTTTTAATCTATATACCAAAAGTTGTAATATATTAATTTGTTTATCTTTGGAAATATACATTTTTAATTTACTTTTTTAACAGCTTTGTTTGTATTTAACAAACATAATACATATGTTTTCGTAATACATTTAAAATATGGTGTATCACCATGTACACCATTTTTATTTGATTTAATAAAGTATAAGGCATATAAGGTATACACTTGTTGTGAATGAGTCTTTCGAGTGTGTGGGATACTGAAAAAATGCCTTTACAGTTATCTTGAGTCATGTCTATTAAATTTCTATTACTGCATGCTAGCGATAAACGCTTCTTAAAAATACTATGGCAATCCATACAAGATGGCAGCCCATGATAACAACAAGCTGATCTGGCAACTCATATTTAGTGGTATAGTTTCCCTAGTTTTTCTGATGCAGTCAAGTTCTTTTGCGTTTTAATAAAAAGATCCCAAAAAACATTAATATAAATAAAAGAAATAAAATAGACTTTCCTTGGGTGGCAACACAGGAAATGGTATAATATATTGTACTGTTTCCATATTATTGCAAAAGGTAAAATTCACGCTGACTGATTGAATGAAAGGATCCACATAATTTGCAAGATCATTTACTTTTCATACTAGACATGAAAACTAAAAGATTCGCTATTTCGTGAAAGGTTTAAGTGTGCTTGTTGTATTTTTGGTAAACGGCCGTGTTGTCTTCTTCTTTTTTATATAAAAAAGCTTAAGATAACGATTTGCAGAAGGTTTTAACATTCCTTTTGAAGCTTTGCCTTTTATTTTCCAGCCACAAAGGTCCGTTAAGATCTCCATAAATAAAAACGTAAAAAGAAAATAAACAGAAAAAGAAATTTTAATTTAAGACGGTTTTATTTTCTTTTTTCAAATACACCAACGATATTACACAGGAATGAAAGAAAATGAAATGTCTGCTAAGATTTGAAGCCTGTACGGCTTTTGTTTCAAATCATTTGAAAATGTTTTTTGTATTAAAAACGAATTGTAAGAATATGAATTTTGCTTCAACTTGTAAATTATAAAATAAAATATTTTATCTATTTCGAAACTATTGTAGCTTAAAACTAATAAAGTCTTAAAAGAAACAACGAGAAGAAACAAAATATTGAAGCATAAATATGTATGTATGTATGTGTGTAAATCATTGGGAAAGAAGGAGAATGACCTGCATAAAGCTGCACTTAAAAAACTCTTGATGTACTAAAATCACACTGCAATTCGATTACGGATGTTCACTTAAAGCTTTGATAGCTTCTGGACATAAACGGATTTTTATTACACCAAGACTTTTTTTGTTTTGTCCCACTTAACATTAGCGATTACAGGGGGCCATTCCTTAGTTAAATAAAAAGTTATTTTGGTTTGCAGGAAAGTGCTGAAAGCTAGCAAAAATTGTTCGCTTATGAAATGAGTTTCAGCTTCAGAGATTTTTATATTTTAGTTTTATTACGAACTTGCTATTATACGCATTCTTAAAACAACAAGAAGTTCGTTTCCAAATGAAATTACGTATTCCTACATTTGCCTTTTATTCTACGTCATACATTATTGAAACACACACGGTTTATTAATAAGTTTGAATGTTTGGCTTCTCCTTGCTCGTAATGTATTTGCGTGTGTGAACACACACACATACACACATACATTCGCCCCTATGGATGCATAAATGTATGTATATATTTTCCTGCAACCAAAAATAACATCAGCTGTATGAGATACTTATCCCGATTGCTTTATCCAACTTTATCTCTTCACCCTCTTCATAGCCCGCATAACCCCATCCACACATACGAGTACTGACGTAAAATATGTATTCCAAGCTTAATTTTTGTGTTTCTCTGAAATTCTCATCTCTTTATTGCTTTGTGAGCAAGACTTTTTTCTTTTCACTACTTCTTATTTCTATTCTTTTATTTGTTCGCCATTTTCTTTCCTTTCATGATTTGCCCGCCATAGAAAAGTGTGACTTCTTGCTGTACGCTGTAAGATTTCCTCACATCTGAATTACTTAAAGCAAACGAGCAATAAAAGTTTTCGTGTTGAGGCAGCATCAATAATTTGTCCGTATAATAATTCTGTATAACTTTTCAGGGGATTTTTATTTTCCCTTTTATTTGTCATCTTTTCTTCAATTTGTAATAAAGCCATCAATTGTTCCATAACGACACAAACTGCTGATAAAGGAATTGATGTGGACTAATTTGTGTCATTGCTTGGAGTTAGCACACAGTACACATTGTCCGTTCCTGTTGCAGGCGGAATGTACATATAACTTGTGTATATAAACAATAAATGTTCTCAAGATGCCCTCACACACATTGAGCGGAAATATGGAGAAGTCTCTCTCTGCTACAATATTTCGGGAATGTTTTTTGCATATCTAATTTTTTTTATTCTATAAAAGTACAAAAAAGTTCAAAGTTCCATAGAGTTTCTATTTATTTCGTGCAAAAATATTTTTCGCATATTTGAACCCTCATCACATTCATACGGCGTAGGATATTCTGAAATGAATCTGGTGTTGCAAAATGTTCAATGTGATTCAAATGAAATTTGACATTATACTCAAGCAAACATTGGTAACAGTAAATATGGATCTATTATCGGTAAGGAAAGGGGGAGCTACCAGGCCCGAAAATAGAGACTGTTTTGTGCAGAGAAAGATCTTTTCAACTTGAAGTTTTAAAAAATCTAATCCGTTTTAATAATTTCCCGCTCACAATTTAGTATATAATCCACTATAAACATTTAATTTCTAACTCTGTCTTACTTCAATCCGCTAAATAGCAAGTCAATTAAAGTTGTTTCACAAATTTAATATTAGGGCAGCGTTACTTGGGAGCACAGAGTGGCATGAGAACTAAAATGTCAAAAACATTTAAACAGCAAGTATTAAATTGTGGGAGTTTTATAAGAACACTAATTTCGGCTCAAACAAGTTAGCTCAATTAATATTACAAGGACTCTTATATTAGAGACAATATTTTATAATGAATTTGCTGTGGTCCCTTCAAATGGGTTAATTTTTGTAATAATTAGCAACTATAAAGTTTGCTTTTTTAAATAGCAAAGTTGCAGTGAAAAAATTGATTACGGAAAAAGAAAGGCCTACTATGCACCCCAATACGATATGGTGGCAACCATGTTCCTTAATTATAACCGAGAAGCTTTGCATTTCGGATACCCTGAAATAGCCTAACATTTTGTAAACGATGTAAACTTTCTTAAATCTTTGTTAAATTATTCGGTAAATTGAGGCCTACAATTCTCCCAAGTAGAATATCGCTGCAACCACGTTCCTTAATTATATCGAAAGAAGCTTTGCATTTCGGATACCCTAAAATTTTCTAATACTTTCTAAACGATGTTAACTTTCTTAAATTATTTGGTAAATGGAGGCGTACCATGGTCTCTAATTCGATATGGCGGCAACCATTTTTCTTAATTATAACCAGAGAAGCTTTGCATATCGGGTACCCAGAAATTCTCTAACACTTAATAAACGACTTTAAACTTTCTTAAGTCTTTGTTAAATTATTCGGTAAATGGAGGCCTTCAATGCTTCACAATACGAGCATTAAACCAGTGTGAGCTTTGTTTTGAAACACCACGTATTTCTGTGCTTTGGGTTTAATTTGAAGTGTACCAGAGGGGCGAAAAATGCACCCGCACCTAAAGTAATTTGCCCCTGTACGTATAGAATATTGCTAAGTCATGGTTAATGAATAAGAAAATGTCTGTCACAAGAATGAATAATTTCTGAAAAAACTTGAAAAATGTATTTGAGTATATTACTTGACCCACTTCGATATGATTCAGACATATTATGAAATCAATTTGGTGCGCACTTGTAATAAATAAAGTGCGTGTAAAGTTATGACGCAGTTTACATTTTTAAAGAGCAACGCTTGAATGGAACGGCACACATACTTTCGAAAATTTTTCTTGCCCACCCACCCATTGCAACGTTTTTTGCGATTCATTCCATTGTGAATATTTCAACTTCAGGAGTATTTGAGCGCATGTTCAATTCCTTGTAAAGCTGTTGCTACAACGTCATACGATTCATTAAGTAAAAGAGCTTTTGATATGTTTGTTTTTTGAACAGCTAAAAACAACTTTGTGAATACAGAATAATTTAAAGCAATTTTAAATTGGCAAACAGCAACAAGAAGGCCAACTATTTGCATGTCAATCGGTATCTCGGTATGGCACGTGCATTTGGATAATTTTCCAAGCCCCTTGTTTTGGAACATCCGTTCAGCTTTCTTTGTTTGCATGTGAAAATCAATTTTATTGCTGAAAAAGACTATGCAATTATTTCCAAATCTGCTGCCTCTTGGGGCCTCCGCTCTCTGTGATGTTGTTGTTGTTGATGTTTGTAGAATGAATTTAACATTTGAGACCACCTGTCAAAAGTCAATTTCCGGCATGTTTTGTCTTTTTAACATGCAGCTCTTCCACCTTCCTGGCAGATAAATTGCATTTGGGTTTATTGGAAAAAGCTATAAAGCCGAACAAACGTTTTCCGCTGCAAATCTTTTTTTTTCTTTTTTTTTTTTTTTTTTTTTTTGCTTTGAGCAACTCTGGCAATTAAATGGTCATTTCAGACAGCGATTTCTATTATTTATTTCTGCTGCGTTTAAGTTTTTGAAATCGTCGCTGCAGAAAAACTCATGACTTGATTTGATTGCTTTGCTTCATTTGCAAAATGACTTAATACGAGCAATTGTCGTTCCCTTTTCATTGAAAAGTTCCTAAAAAGTTATGAAAAGTATAAAAGTGCTTAAAAAATACTTTACTATTTCCGTTCTCATTGAAAAAAATCACACAAAATCTCACAATTTGAACCAATTAATGGAACCAGCAGGTGACATGGACATGAAGAAAAAAATTTGAATTATTCTAGTTCAATTTAGTTTAAAATTATTACGTACGCTTTGATTAAAAAATTTTCTAAAATGGTGTAAATCATGGCTGTGATCGAAGATCTCTAATTCAGAACTCACTCTCTTATTGGCAAAGCATCTTAGAAGAGAAAATATTTTACAGAATATGAGAAAAATTAACTCAATATTAGAATTTAATAAAAAAATAGGTGCTGGGCAACACCGCTCGCTTTATGTGTAAAACTGTTGTTCTCTCACATTGGTCTCTTTCCCTTCTTCAATTTACATTTTAGCTGAGAAATGTTAGCAATGTAAAAGGATGTAAGAAAATTAGTTCATTTAAATCCATTTGTTTCGAAGTTGAATAAATCTGCAGTTCTTCTAGAATCTCTTGGATAAACTTTCGCTAAGCATTTGCTTTAGTATGCTGTGAACTACTCATAGGAATTACTTGATACGCGCAAGGGATCAATCTCAAAGGTGAAGGCACGTCTTTTTGCTCCAATGTTTATTATCATGCGTGTAAATTGTTAGAAGACTGAAAACCAATCGACAGCGATTCCTGAGAATTTTTTTATAGAAGCCAAGTCCATTTCTAGTTAAAGAACATTGCAGTTTATTCAATAACATTCTCTTCTGCATAAATCATGAGTAAATCAAGGAAAAGGAGTGCAAAAGTGAGGTATCATTTTAATTTTCCGGTCAGCTCGGTATAGAAATTCCTACGCCATAAAGCTGATTATTAGAAATTTGTAGAAAGTGTATCCATTAATAACAGAAAAATAATTTATCAACCGAGAATATAAGAGCTGTGTACACTTATGATGAAGAAGATCAGAAAACATATATGCCCAATCCTTCGCAGCGAATTAAATATCAAACAGTTCACTTAATCAACAATTTGAGTTGTGATCTTCTGAAATAAGAATTGCGAATGGTAAGAAATTAATGATTTGGACGTAGGGATATATATCCGTATATATCAATACAATGGTGCCACTTGTTATGTAGGATGAAAAATAATGAATCTTTTGAAAGAAAAGTTGGAAAATCGTAGAGTAAGTCTAAATTGACCAGTATGATTATGCGATTTGACACCTTTTGATATTCCTTTGTGCGGCTTTCTGAAATCGCAAGGGTACATCAATAATGCTAGAACCGTTTAAGAGTTTAAAACCAATGTTATCATGTACAAGACGTAGCCTGCCACGCCAGTAGGGCCGGACCGGACAATGAATAGATATAGAATATTTTTGATATCTGCAAAAAAGTATTTTTATTGTGGAAGTTTAAATGATACCTCGGCTTGGGGCACCTTTTATTGTTTTGCCCGCAGGGAGGGCAATTTTGTGTTCTTTTTTCAAAAATGTTTTGCCCTGTGAAAGGGTTGCGTGTTCTTTTCTAAAAAATGTTGCCCATTCGCAGGGCAAAAGGCATTGCACTTTTGCCCTGAGCAAATCAACAGGGCAGAAATTGCTCTGTAAAACACATGGTTTTTATTCTTGCACAGCGTTACCAGAAAATGTTCCAAAAAAGTCTTTTGAGTTGAAAGAGTCAGAAAATTAGATTTTAATAATTATTTTTATATTTTGTATCATATAAAACAAATAAAAGAACACTATGCGGCTGCTTATTTGTATGAGATATTAAAAAGAAAATGTTGTTTTCTTAAGCAGCTGATTTAGCAATCTGGCAACTGAACATTTTTGTACACACATTTCATAAAATATACAGAAAATGTTTGTTTATCAGCTGGTAAAAAAAAGGCATTGCACTTTTTTCTAATTTGTGTTCTTTTCTCGTTATATAAAATATTGCACTTTCACAGGGTGGGCAACATTTTTAATGTAGAAAAGAAAACGCCGTTACTGTACGCCAATACTGGCAATGCCCCGTTGCAGGTCTCTACTCCAAGTTCTAAAATAACATTTTTTATGAAACAAAATGAAACATTATCAAGTTAGAAATCTTTATTGTTTGTATTTTACATTTAATCTACACAGGTGGCAGTTACTAAACTATGAGATGGTGTGGTTTGAATAAAAGAAGTTGAAGCCACACATTTTTAATGCAGTGTGAGTGCGGTTTGTTGTTAAACACACAATTTAATTAAAAAGTTATGGAGGTGCCGCAGACAGCTTTGACATGCATCATCGTTGCATACGGCAGACAAAGTAACCTTGAACTTCATTCGTGCCTGGCAAGACACATTTTACTTAATTTGGCCCATCTCCCTTTTTTTTAAAACATTTTGAATGTGGATTGCTTTTGGCTGTTTGGCTGGAATGCGTATTTATTTTTTGATAAAAATCTCTCAACTATTATAAATTATTAAACGTATGACTTCAAAATAATCTAGATATGCAAATTTGTTTTATAATTCACAAACTACAGGCTGAATAATCCGGTATCCTTAAGATTTCAGGAAGAATTAAATCTTACTGTAAATAGCGTGTACACTGCGACTAATTTGTACGGCAGTTACATACAATTTCGTTTGGATCAAGAAAACCATGTGGGTTACGTTATGAAGGAATAACGCACGAGATATTTAAGTTTCAATAAAAGCTCAACTCATTTACTCCATCTAAAGACAAGCTCGCATTTATAAAAATCTTCAATAGCATTTTAAGTATATTAAAGTACTTGACTTACTTAGAAACTGCTTGGCATGTACTACATTGGCTATTATTTCTTATGGTCTGTAAGTGAGTTTAAAAATGGAAGTCAAATTGACTTCTGAAGCTGAAAGTTCTTTTTCTCATGATATGTAACCGGTAATAAAATTCATGATCTATTAGTTGTTGCTGCTGGCCAAGCTGCAAATCAAAATAATGGCGTCTTTTATATAAAAATGTTAGAGCATTTGAAAAAAACCAAAAGTCAGTCCACCCTTTTTAATATGGATGCCACTAGAAAAAACCACTTTCTCCATTTTATATATTTACATGATTTCGGACTTGATGTTTTAAATAATATTGATATAATTTCGTGAATGAATGTAAAAGATAACTATGCATGATAACTATGATAACAAGCTTCGAAATTCAGAACTGAAATATCGAAAACTCATTAGTTTCCCTAAATGTAAAGATTAGGTGTAAAATTCTCTTGTATTTATTTGCTAGATAAGCCAAGATAACTTTAAGCCAGATACTAGTTTCGATCAAGCCAAGATAACTTTAAGCCAGATACTAGTTTCGATCTAGTTTGATGTCTTGTGTGTAATTGGGGGATCTAAGAATGAATCACATCTTTCTAAATCCATTTATTGTAAAAAGTTTTTAAATTTCAATTTTTGGTTGGATTGATTTTAGCCATCAACATTTAAAAATCATTTTTTGATGGCCCTTGTGATGCAAATTTCTCAAATATGTACAATACAATATAAATTTTCCTAGAGCCAATATACATTTCCTAAGATGTAGGAAAATATGTTGTGTAATATTATGAATGGATTTTGAAGACATGAATGAACTGTATGCATTTTAGTTACTTCAACTTGATTCAAGATTTAATAAATTATAAATTTGTGATAAAATTTTACAGAAATTTAAGAAATTTTAAGAAATTTTCTTATTTTGCCAAATTTATATTCTGCATTTATATTTCCGAATTGGAGCTAGAGTCACATAGGCATCCTTTAGTAGAAACAAATGAAAAAGGCGGTGCACTCAGTAGTGGTCGAATATAAATTATTTTTACGAATTAATTATGCTCCATGTGAAATTTTATTTATAATATTTTTATTATTTTAAGGGTTGAGGAAACAGCTTTCAACTGTAATATTAATAAATATGCGACGATCAATAATATTAAAATTAAATTATTAAATTTTGAAATGTTATAGACACAAAGCAACGTAACACAATAAATTATTTGCCTAAAAATAGGCATTTAATAATTAAGTATACTCATCCTTAAAGTATGCCACGAATTAGTATGATTTCATGTTCGTCGCTCTATGGACTAAATAAAACAATTTATAATATATATCTAATATAAATATTAGATGCAGAGAAGTTTATAAGAGAAGTCCAGACGTCCATATTTATAAACTCAGAAATTCTAATTGGCTAAATTTTTTTAAAAGCTGCATATAAAATGCCAACGAAGAGAAAAATAAAAAAAAATTCTTTTACAATTTAAATTTACAAATAATTTAGTTCAGAACTCTTAAAACAATTACTAAATTATATTAAATAAAATATTTTAAATAAAATGTTTTTTTTGAAGAGTGTTCAAGTAATCACTTCATCTTAAAGTAACGATTACGAAGCGATTATGGCTACAGAGTCTTGTTTGGACTCTGTAATATTCTATAAGCAAGAAGTATCTCATGACTATTTTAAATTGTCATGATTAATAAGGTTAGTGTAACGCATCCATCCAAAGCCAAGGTAGAGATAGAAGAAAGAATGCAAGTAGTGTGTGAAGGATGAGAAAAACCTTGGAAAATAAATTAGCTTTTCAGTTTTTGACAAATAATTAAAGTTTTTGATTGGCAATTAGTTTTTTTTAAATTAATTTCACTTGGAGCATTAATAATTCACACAATGTTCTGCGGGAGGTCTTTTCCAAGTGGCGCACAAGGCTCTTCAGAGTTAGCCAATGTAATTTAAAAATATGTTTGGAGACTTTTGCTCTACCGAAGATGTTTCTTTGTAATTATAACTTTTTGACTGTTTCCATTATAAATCTAATTAACTTTTAAGAAATGGCTACGTGATCGAAATGCAATCCAACGTTTTTAATGGAAAAGTTTCATTTAAATTACAGTCGAATACGGTTACAACGAACTCAAAGGAAGCGGCCATTTTAGTTCGTTGCAGAAATAGTTCCTTATACACGGTAGTAGCAAAATGACAACAGTGGATAATAGGAATTTTGGAATTTTATAACGTACACAGATTTGTTGTTTACTTTTGTTTCCTTTCTCAACTTTATTAATTATTTTCACCTTTTTATTGCAATCGAAATGGAATTTCTTTTATTCATATCCATATTTCATTTTTTGGCTTTCTTAGAACTTAAAAGCAATCATCTGTTTGGACTGCTTGTTTGAATAGTCTAAAGGCAGAACTAGCCGACCGTAAATGTAGAACCGTGGATGTAGTTGCATCAGCTGTTCGATTCTGGTATACGAACAGCAATGCAAATGCCTAGCTGAACGGACGTGTATGTAGTTGCAAGGTTTGAAGCTGTAGAACTCAAAGTTGTCATACAACGGCAGATGTAGTTGCAAGCGACTCAACCTATTCAAAATAGAATTTGACGTGAAACACGCAGTTGGAGATAACACATTTCATAGTAAACAAAAGATACATAAACTTTTTAGTATTTTTGGCTCTTGTGTTATTTCAACCTTTTATTTCATAAATTTAGTTGTCTGTGTCAAATGTTTTCTTAATGAAATATAAAAAGAGACTTTGATAATCGTTTTAGCGTATTTGATGCAAAAATTTTATGATGATATTCAATTTATTGGTAGTCGAAGACTAGCAATTATTTTAGTCTACATATTATTAACGTTCATATGAACATATTCTGAAATAATTTCAAAATAATGATATAAGTGCATGCGTAGAATGTTTGTAATCATGTTCGTAATGAAAAAGAATAATAAATTATAATAATAATGAAAATTATTATATAATAAAGTAATGAAAATGACACTTAATAAATAAAAAAATAACAATGTTTAAAACCAATAAAATAAATTATTTTTAGGCATTAGATATGTAAATGACTGCAAAAAACTTATTTTTATCTTTGTTCGCAAAAATATCAAGTTGTAACACAATTTTAAAAAGTTTATAATAGTGAATGGTACTTTTGGTACTTTTTTCATAAACCCACATTTAATACTTAACACCCTGAACTGCCATCAAGGTTTCGAACAGCTGTTTACTTTCTGTTTGGATTTTTTAAATACAAGAGCAATGGATAATGAAAAACTTATAATTTTAGTGCAGGGAAACGAATTCCAGTATAATAACGCTTGCCCGAGTTACAAAAATCCGAAAAAAAATAATTATCAGACTGAATTTAATGATATTTTTTTGCAATTTTTTTGGTTACGTTTTACCTTGAATTTCATTTTTTATTTAAAAATACTTTTTTATGTTTTAGTTAATAATGGAAATATTTATTAAGTTAATTAATTAATAAAAAATAATATATTACAGGAATAATGCAAATAATAATAATGGTAGTATTTAATTAATAAAAAATTAATGTATTAAAAGGAAGGAAAAAAATAAAAAGGTTTTTATTCTTTTCTTTACAAATTATATTGAAATGAATAGCACCTTCGTTGCATGTTCACTTGTACACGACAAATGGCAAATTAAACTAAAAAACATGAAAAACATGTGTACCTATACCACGGTTTTATGTTTTATGTAAGCAACACTCGTTTGCAACTACATTTACATTTCGAACTGCAACTACATGCACGGTTTCAACGGTCGGCTAAATAGGCCTTAAAACAGCTGTGAAAAACAGCTGTATAAGTGTTGCTTTGTGTCGTTTTTTTATGTAGGCTTTTGCTTAGTTCGTTATAAACATTGTAATGGCTTTGTAAACTCATTGTATGGTTCACAAAAACTAGTTGGCTATAATGAAATTTCGTCATAACCGTGCTCGTTACAAACGTATTGATTTGTATGAAAAATAAGTACTATTGCTGTTCTCATGGCTCGTTATAACCGGTGTTTGCTATAAACGTGTTCGACTGTATCTAAACATTGCTCGCTCATACACTTTACATTGTGCCCGAGACTTCTGCTTACAAATAGTTGTTTTGTTTGATAAATACTTGCTGAGCATGTTTGACCTTCTTGCAGTAAAAAAAAAATAACAAAAAATCATTATCAAACTCATTAACGATAAGTGCTTTCTGAAGTTATCAAACATATTTCGTTTGATTTTGCTTGTTTTAGTTCAGAAAGTAGCGTACCGTTCCTAAGCAAATTTAATTTAAAATTTTTTAGAAATAATTGCGGTTTTTCTTGCTCTTCTTTTTAATTTATCTAATTGTTGTTTTCCTCCTTCTCTTGCAGGTTACGCAAAAGATATTGCTGGAGTTAAAAAAGGTATGTAATAAATAATTTTTTTTTCTTGCCCCGCTTACTTTGCAAGCACTTCTAACTCATTATCATAATGTTAAACTACATTATTAAACAAGTAAAACATCGCAAGTAAAAATGAAAAAGGATAAATTGGAAAAATTTACAACTGCGAAGTTGAATGAAACTCATTTGAAATATGTTAGGAGAGTGTGGTAAAAACAAAGCAAACATTAAGCAAATTATTAGAAATATAGAAATAATGGTTGAGGGAATGTTTTAAAAATATAAATGAAAACGAATGGATGAGATAACTCAAAGAAAAAAAGAAGTATAAAATCCACAAAGTAAGTAAACCACAGTTCAGAGGGAGAACGAAGAGAAAATGATAAAAATATGTTTGCATGCATACTCGTGCTAACAAACTCACATACCGACATACAAAAAGAAACTTAAAATTCACAATTGGCAAAAAGGATAAAGACCTTTTATGCCCGCTCACACAATACCACTCACAGCTGAGTCATATGAAAATGATGATGTTTTATGCCAATTGTAACCCATACACACAATGAATAAACCATCCAACCCAAATGAATAAATGGAACAGCATAAAAGGGAATAGAGCGGAGCGCCAGAACAAATAGCTTTATTTGGATGGCACTGGCTCCTCGGCGGCTGAATGTTTGCTTGTTAGCTGTGGCGTATAATGAAAAAAAACTGCATATAAAACATAATAAAAAGCGAAGTATACAAAAAATTCTATTTTGCTGCTATTCATATATTTATAATAAAATGTAACAATTTTCTATTTTGAATATTTTTTTTTTCAATTTTGTTGTGAATTTGCAACTTTACCCTCTTTACACTTTTGTTTCTTTTTTTTTTGTGACTCTCCACACATTTGATAAAATTTCCCCAAAAGGGAAGTGATAAGGAATTTAACAGCTTCTCTAACAGCAAAATTTTTATACTGCTTTAAGTGCATGCAGCAAAGAGCAACAAATCGTCCTAATTTACTGCATACTTTAAGGATGATCGCCTTAAAGAGTTTTCCATTGCTTTTTTTTGGCAATTTACCCTCAAAACAGTATATTTCGGAAGAAAGAAACTACTTTATTCTCACAAACGCACGTTCCTCCTCTGTAATCGCTGGAAAATAGCATTTTCCCAAAGTCATATCGAGACAGCCACTTCAGAGTGAGACTTTTAGATTTACGGCGACGAAATTTATTTGTGTGCGTGTGTATGTATGTGCGTTATGAAAATATGAAAATTCCTTTGGGTTTTACATAATTTCATTACATTTTTTATTTGCTGCACCAACTATAATAAAAATTTTTTAAAAATATTTGCCCATTGCAGTGAAAGTAGGAAGTGGGAATTGAACTCGTTACTTATAGTGTTTTCACACTGAGGATAAAACCTCAGTTAAAACAAAATTTGGTTTTAACTTTAAAACCAATCCTTAAAACCTGGTTTAACCATACAAAATAATTCTCATAAAACCGTTTTTGAATTGGTTTCAAGTAGATTTTATGAAATACAACCTTGTTTTGTACAGTACATATTCAGTGCTACCAAGTTAGAAAGATTGATAACAGATAATAATTCATTCACATTCGCAAATATTCATTCACAAAATGTAAAATCATTTCAATTTTAGATACACATTTTTAAAATTTATGTTTTATATATACAATAACAGCTGTCGTACAGTTTCTCAAATAAATGTGGGAAGAATAATTACAACAAACACACCTACTTCTTCAAAAAATTTATTTTATCATTAACAAATTTATTTGACAAACTGTATTATAAAACCTGATTTTATAAAAATTGTATGTGAACACTAAATCAGGTGTTGGTAGGTTTTAACTTTCGGTGTGAAAACACTATTATTCCATGATATGTTAGCCTGCCCTTAACAGATGTTTATATAGTCTATACAGTTACATATGTATATATTATATATTATTTACTGTAAATAAAATATGCAAAACGAAAATGTTTTGTTAGCAAAGTATTTTGCTTATTTTAGAACTGCTTTTAAACTTCAGTTATCTATTTTAATATGGCAATACCGTCAACTATCAATCAGTTGTCGGCAAATTGTAAACATTTAACAAAGTAATAATGTATTCAAATGCAACTACAGCTGTTTGGGAAATACAGAAACTACTCAAGTATGGCCATATTGAAAAAGCTAAATGCAGTTTAATTTAGTGCATTAACTTCAATCTAAATGCACATTGGAATAGAGGTAATGCATATGTTAATTTGAATCAAGGTTGCTAACGCAAATTAACGCTGTCGTCTTTTTACCGTATTACGCATCGCAATTTAGAGTAACCATTCTGGTCGACGAATTTTGGTAGTTGTACAAAATTTAGTGGCCCTTATATAATTTTTATTAGTTACTTATATTTTTTTCAATATTCCCGTCTCGTTTATTTTATCGTTTCGTATTCATAAGACATTTTTGGGTGTCAATTCCTTGTCATTAAAAGTTGAAGTAGAGCTGCTACATTTTGCAAGTGGGTTACTCTCGTTTGCGATGTTTAAGATATTTTTCACAAAATTAAACATTTGGTACTCTTGTTTGTGTTTACGCATGTGTCTTACGCATCTTACTGGCGCAAGTCTGGTATCACCGTACTCTGGTTTGCGAAAGCGCTTGTCAAAACGGTAACATTGACGCAAATATCTTGGGCAAGCTATTTACTAAACGCAACTGTGTGGTTTGCTTGCAACTTCAGAACTTTAAGCTCACCCACTTTCATTATATGACAGTTAGTTTACGTAAAAATTCGATGAACCTTGCTGTGGTCCTTGTGCCTAAAACTAATTAAAGGATCGCTGTTTATATATTAACTCCGGTCTCGAAATGAACTGCTGAAAACAAAGACGAAAGGCCTTACAATAATTTAATCTACCTTTTTGAGTAAACGACGCTCTTAAGGAATAGAAAAAAATCAAATTAGTAAAGCAAACGTATGTACGGCATGTTGCGTAGGGAGAGTTCCTTCGCGTAATATGATTATTTTGAAAATCTACTTTTCCAGGCGAGTAACTGTAAATGCCATAAGAACTTTAAGTTGAAAATACTTACATAAAGATTCGTAAAATAAAAAGCTTGCTGTTGGGCCAATGGGTCATAACAGAAAACGGCTCAATTTATTATTGTTCTCTCACTTTTTTTTTTAATGAAAAATGCAGCAGTAATGCCACTTTAGCGTTTTGTGTAAAATAATAGAAGCGATATTTCTATATCGCCTTTTAACACTCTAAATATTTTCTTTGTGCGTATCTTGTTTCAATTGAGTTACAGCTGACTAAAGTGACATACAAAAATATTCGTCCTGAGAATTCAACTTCAGTTTTATTTGGAAGCCAAATCAATATTTTTTTTACAACCAGTGAGTAAAATATTCCATAATATGCGAATAGCATTTTGTAGGGATTCAATATCGTTCAGTAAATGTACATATATTATATATTCCATAATACACGTATAGCATTTCGTAGCAATCTCATATCGTTCAGATCCATATCCGAAATTTCTGGCCAGAAGAAGTATGTTTTAATCTCGTGATAGCGAACACCATTCACAGTAAGTTTTCGAAGATGTACGATCCGATGACGCGGCCAGCCCACAAAGCAATTAAAATGTTGCTGTAAGTAACGATTCTAAAATACAGTGTGAATACTTTTGAAGTTGCTGTACACCGTTCGTAAACGCAGAGTTGGGTTTTGTGGCTGCAGTTAAGTGAGAGTGAAAATATCTTGTGTTGATTGTTCTGGCATTGCTTAACGATATACGAGTAGCCGTAGCCCCTACTGACTTAAAGGACACTCTCTAACAATCAACATCGATGGCAACAGGCAAATATGTGACTGTATATGCTGCCTGGTTTGCAAGTCTTTTGGACCAGTGTTTCATCGTAACAGTGTGAATACAATGGCCACAGAAAAACACTTAACAGCATCGAGTATTGAGGTGGTGCTGCACTGCTACTTCTTCATGCCTTGTGTTTATATTTTTCTAATCCTGCCACAATCCTTTAGAAGAGTAGCAGGCACCGATAGCCGGTTTGAGAAAAAGTTTTAACCTAATGTTTGCACATTGAAAGAGATCACTATCCTCTTTTTAGTCCTTTATGGAAACCGTAATTGTTTGTTACCTGCTTCGTTGGTATTAAATGTTTAGTTATATTAAATATTGCTTAAATATCTGGAACCGTTTTTCTCTTAAAAGTATTTAAGAATTATATTTACCTGCATTGTAGTACATTAAACACACTATTGACTATTGTCAGATCAACATGGTTGGATTTCTCCCTTTTCTCCTCACCTTTTTTATAACTTCATTGTAATACATAAAATTTAAAGCAAATTTGAATTTTTTCTGAAGGAAACATTTAATCCTTTTCCTTAATATCTTCAACTCCTCAGGCAGTGAGTGAGTAGTGGAGAAAACAAACCAGTCTGTCTCATTGCCAGCAAATTTTTTGCTCTTAATTACTATACGGTTTTTTTTTTCAAATAAAAACATTTTGGAAAATATCCAATTTCAAGGATAATTTTTTACTCTATTGTGCTATTGAAGTTATTGTCGCCTAATCTAAATTTAACAAAATTTATTCCATTTACCAAAATGCTACTGTCGCTTATTTTTAAACGGGTCTCCGCCGTCTAGCAACTTTCTAATAAAGTCTCAACTTGCTAAAAGCATCATTTCTTTTACATTTTATATACACAGACTACATGTAATTTTCGTTTCTACTTTTTTTTCGTAGCTCCGTGCCATTCACAATTTTAATCTACATTTCTAATAAAATTGCCCCAAGCTTTTATGCGGATGGCTTTGCGACTGTCTGACGAAAAACGTACTTTGCAATGGAAATGCAACTATAATAACAATGGAAACGAAGTGCTGCACACTTGAAAATTGTTCCTCTGCATGTATTTGTCTATTGATAACAATACTTAAAACTGTTCCTTTCCGAGAGGAGGCAGACAAATAGTCGAAAAGGAAAGCTGAAACGAACGAGCAATACGTTCTTATTACTGAATGTTGGCTGCTTTTTTTTATTTTTTTTTTTGCGAAATTGTCTATTTTGCATGTGATATTTGTGCTGTGCCTGCATCCCTTAAGTCTCATTCATGCAGGAAGGAAAACGAAAGGATATTATTTTTTATTGAATTGTGCAAGGAATATAAAATTAGATTTAAAATTCCAAAAGAAACTTTTACAACCGGACTTTTTTTTTCTGCTCAAATATTACCATGAAAATTATCTTTAATCAATATTGGAATTTAATTTTTTTTTTCGTTTTAACATTTAATTCTTAAATATTTTTGGGGTTGGTGGACAATTTTGTATTTAAGCAATTTTGGTTTATATACAGATTATGTTAGAGCTAAATTACAGGGCAGCGATCGAAGGGGTGTCGCTCAGAGACGACTTAGAGGTGACACCTACAACTTGTTTTGATCTGAAAATTCCGACTAAGCGGGTTTTCTTTGGCGCCTAAGGTTTGCCAGCTGACTTTAACATTTTCGTTAAAGTTTTATAATGTGAAAAAAATTTTTTTTAGGTACATATATTCCGACAGCACAAGTGGCAATAAATTTTGTAACAGACTGCGTCGAGGGCTTGCTTGCCAGAAAAAGCTTATGTCCAGTTTAATGTCAATATGTTTTCATCTATTTTTCTTATTTATTTTCAGTCTGCTTACGTATCCATTTATAAAAACTGGATTTACAATCAATTTTTAATTTTGTATAATTAGTTCGATAAAAAAACAATTCTTGTACAGTTAGTCACACAAGTGTTAGAAAATTTATCGCAATAGAATACTCTTATTTTTATCAGAAATCAATTTTTTTGCTGTTTTTTTTGCATGTGGATATATTATTTAATGAAATTTACATTATGAACTTAAAATCAGCTGATTGGGATCTTAGTGTTTAAAACAGGTTGTGTCTTTAAGTGTAGTTATCAGTCACGTGAGCGATACAGGAATCAATTTGCCACCCAATATGTGTAGTGGTTATAAACTCAATTTAACTTAAATTAGGATACGAAAGTTAGATGAAGAGTTTCCGGCCTAGAGATACCACTTGTAACACGAAACTGTGAATGAATCGCATCAAAATGGCGTTGCTGTTGCCACACTATCAAAACATATGGTTTCTGGTTGTAAGCTATAAAGAAATATAATCCATTATAATTCTTTGTTCATCTGCTTAAAGTAAAATCAACTCTGATCGCACAAAAATGATCATTTTGTGAACATTTCCATAAACGTTTGCAAATGGTACGATTTGCCAAACAAAATCGCATATTTTTATGTCACTCTTTTTAATTTTTTCAGCACGCATGCCAAATTTGACAAATCGTACCATTAAAACGAAACGAGGTATTTAATAATACGCATAGTAATACGTATAGCAATACGCATAGTTTACAAAATATTGAGAAATATATATCATACATGTCCACTTACTTGTAGAAGATCCGTAACAGCACTGGTCATGCAGTATTTTAACGACATCCTTTTAAGTGAGCAATAAGAGCCGGAGCTTTATGAAAATCGAGTCATATATTGTGCATGTTATAATTAAATTTTCTGCAAATTCCAAACTTAAGATTAATATATGCTTCACTGGTCACTTACACAACATTAATTTCCTGCTTTTTATACGACCGCTAAAAGAAATTCATGTACGAGTGTGCATGTGCAGCTCTTGCAAAACATGAAAAATTTATAAATGAACAAAAGATTTTTCTTAATTTTTTATTTACTTGAATTGTATGCCACATTTTTACACATTCATTTTTTACGATTTTCCTTTATGTCTATTTGGGAGCTGGGTTATTAAACTTATTTCCCTGCAAGTATCTACTGGATAATAAACTATGCACTCGGTTGACAGTTCATTATTTGCAACCATAAAGAGCAAATGAGAGAGTAAGGCAAGAATTAAGTTGGAAAAATTGAATTTAGGGTGGCCATGTTTCAGAGTGGAGAAATCAGAATTCAGCCGGTTACTTGTCCAACTTTGTTTACGCTTCCTTTCGATCATTTATATTTTATTTGGGATTGATAAAGCCTCCTCGAAACTTGTCAGTAATTCGGATTTCGGAATTTTAAGCTTCACTAAACTTCAGAATTAAATTGAAAATATTCAAGTAAGGGTGGCCATGTTGGAGAGTAGAGAAATCAGAATACAGCCGGTTATTTGTCCAACTTTGTTTACGCGTCCTTTCGATCATTTATATTTTATTTGGTCTTGATAAATCCTTCTCCAAACATGCCACTTATTCGCATTTCGCAAATCAAAGCTTCACTAAACTTCAGCAGCCCTCCATGCAATATGTAATATAAAATACATCGTTGTATTAAGCCAATCGCTGTATGAATAGCATAAGCCTATTTCATTGTAAAGCTCTACATGACACTGCTTTGTGAATCATAGTTTATTTATAACTCTTGCAATACAGCTTGACTTGTTCTTTAAGCATCTGAAATGCGATATCAGTAATTTTACTAATGAGTCTTTAATGTAGGAAAATGGGTGTCCATTGTCTTCTCGATGGAGTTTGTTGCTCTTCTGTAGTTAGGGAAATACATTGCGTCTGATACATGTCTTGAATACCTTGATATCAGAGATTGATTGAATTTAGCAATTTATCTCTAATTAGATGTAAGTAAAGGAGTATGAAGTCCTCGAGAATGGAGAATATGCGGATATAAGCGAAATTCTCGAGGTGGGTTGTAACATAGAATTTTTAGGACTGTTATCCTGGAAGACTCTAGCACATTTCAAAACATTCTATTAGTATCCCCAGGCGTATCATATATGGGACCGGCTACTTTATGCTATCAAATCCTCACTAAAGTTGAGATACTGGTGATTAGTGTAATCCACTTTTCTCTCTACCAGTGATATCTAAGAAAATCGAGAATGGGGAATTATTAAAATATTAAGTTTGCCGCAAATTTGAAGGATTAATATGTTTGGTATTGAAGTCACAATCATTGAGTTACGTAGTAGTCTGTGAAAAAAGTCTCTGTAATATAGATGACTATAGATTAGCATTATTATTTGCCGTTTTGTGATTTAATCACTAAAATTTTCTTAAAAAATGATTTCAATAGTGAAGTTTTATTGAGGTTGGCTCAAAGTCAAATAAGCGCAATATGGAATGTGATGTATGTAGATCTCATCATTATTCCATATTCTAAAAACTCCTTTAGATTTCTTTTTTAAGTGTCATGATTTTTTACAATTTATTGGGATTTCCAAGTGGGCCCATTTGGATATTCTTGGCGTGTTCTTTTACGTAACAACTGCTCAAGCGGTTTTTTTTATGAGTAGGAGTATATAAAATTATTAAAATATCTTACCAGTCTCACGCATTAGCAATTCTCTTATTTTCTGTTGGTTATGCTACGCCTTGGTCTCTCCATTCTCTTCGTCTCCCATCCATTTGTACTTGCACTATGAAGAATGCTCAATCTTAGGTTCCATGGTGTGAGTGCCATTCCGATTATTGTAATAAAATATTTATTATTTTTTAAACGTGGCTGCTTTTATAGTTTTGCCTTTTGTGTCTTATAAACTGCACTGGGTGTTTGGTTGCTTGATCGCAAGTGATAGTAGAAATCGGAGGCAGGGAAAGCTGAAGAGCATTAGCTTGAGCAGCATAAGAATAAGTGAAGGCATTGCGTTTTTTGTTTTTTTTTTTTCCTATAATTTGCGTATTTTATTTGAATGGCGTATGTGCCTGACACATTTTCAATAGACTGGCTCATATTCAAATATACTTAAGTTTAAATGGCTTTAATAATTTTTTTTTTTAATTTTTCTTTTCAAATAAAAAAAAAATCGAAACACTATTTCAGTCAGCCTGCTGCAATGACAGATTGTTTGCTTGCATTTAAATTGAATGCCTTTTTATGCGTTAATTAAAATTAAACTTTTCTGCAATTGAGTACTTCTGAAATTTTTTGATGTAGAAAACTTTCTGATACGTCGCCTACGGGATAGATTTATTAATTATTTTATTACGTTGTGGGCTGATGGTCTGACGGAGTGATGAATTTTAAATAGAATCTTAACGATATGCTACGTGTTTGCCAATACAGTTAATAACTTTGTAAGCTACAAATGCCGAAGATCGTGGGTTCAATGCCTGACTCCGGCATTAATCAAGAAAAAATGCTTTTGTATTTTTCTGGAAATACTTTAATATCTTATGAGTTAATTATTACAATTAACATTATTATCATTATTATTACAATAATATTGATGATATACTGCCCCCTGCACGGCTGCATCAGTTTTTCATAGGCGGAATAAAAACAATTCATAAAATGATAGCAGTTCATAGACTGTGTTCATGCAAAACTTTTCAGTTTTTCTTCTTTGAACTATCATCCGCGTTCACACTATGACAATCTTTATTACAAAAATATTTCACCTTTATAATGAGTGTGAGTAAAAGTGTTTTTGGCACGCCCCTCGATGGATAGTGGTTAGTATACCCGCCTGTTACGCAGGTGTCAGGTGTTCAATTCCCCGGGGAGCCAGAAGCCAAAGGCCTCAGTAGCCAGTGCTTCTATACATATTGCAATTATATTCATATAGTTGTAATATTTGGTAAATAAATAATATTAAAAAGTGTTCTGCTCTGAATGAGAAAACAAAATGTATCGGCAGTACATGATGTTGTGTAATCGTTTCTTTTCCCCTTCTCTCCTCGCTTAAAAACTCGCAATGCCGAAATTAGGACTCGACGTGTGTGAATACAGTCATTTTACGAAACCAGAGGCGTAGCAAATCTACGTGTTTTTTAAACGTGTCAGCTTTTCTCAGAAGTGCACGTATCATAACGACGTTGATTATTTTGCACGCGTTCTTGCTTGCTGACGTGAGTATATAGAACCACTTACTGATATTTCTTTTTTAATAATCGAAAATGTTTAATTTTGTTTTCTGTGTTTTTTTTAGTATCTTGCAAAAATTCTATGTACGATTGAATATTGAAAAAACTTTGTTTAAATACTTATGTTACTCAGTGTTATACGAGAGCTTCACGTCTTTCAAGTGTGCAGTAACTAAACAATTAAAGAAACAAAGTGTGTAATTACAACTTGCCTTTATACGAAAAAATATTATAAAGGGTTTTACGATCAGTAGTGCAAATCAGTAAGTTTTTTTTTACGACCATTGTCTGTCGGAGGCGATCAGCTGTTTTTGCTCTCTTTTAGTTTTATCGATAAACAATAGGCAATAATTTCTTTCTTTTTATTTTAAAATTTTCACGGCTTTTCGTCGCAAATGTTTTTTGTTTTTGCTATTCGATTTTTTCAAACATTTTTCGATAGCAGAAAATTTTAACTATTGTGTTTTCTATTCCATTTTGTGTTTTTTGTATATTTTGCGAGTGATGCCACATGGCAGAAAATTGTAACTTTATTGATAACAACAAGCTACTGAATCACTAAATTATTACTGCAACCGGATATAATTTTCGATAAATTTTGAGTTTTTCGTATAATTTTTTTTTTTCGCTACTGAGAGTTTTTTTCACCAGAAATATTTAAGTACTGATTCATATTTTAATGTAGGGTTTTATTTTCAGCAGTATAGACTCGTTGCATATATAATTGCTATTTATATAGTTAGCCATCTCCATTGAAACATTGATTTTTCAACTTTGTAATTTTTTGTGCGATCTTCCACGATTATGTGTCTGTTTCTTTCTTAATGGGAACAGCTGTAAGTGGGCGCTTTCATATTAAATATCAAAGTGCTGCCACACTTCTTTTCGCTTCATTAAGTTGGTAAAAACAAACATTTTTTAATTAGACTTTAAAGAAAGTTCTTTATTTAAATTAAAGTGTGTTAAAATATGTTTGGTGGAAGAGACTCTGAATCGGACTACAGATCTACTTTTCCTTAAATTGAAATAAAAACATTTGTATGAGTTATGCAAGTTTAGGTTTTAGGACAACTTCCTGCGCTAAATGTGAGGTAGCCGAATTTGAAAGCGTTTTTGTCATTTTTGTGATTTGATGAGAGGCTGAATACGCATATGGCTGCAAATTATATCCGCTCATGACTGCCCTAGTGCGAGAAGTCTGTATTAGGAGACCCGTTAGAAAATATTTAAGCTGACTGCGTGTTTTCATTGCCTTGTGATTGAAGTATCTTTAATTCCGAGAAACCATATTTGGTTGATGTTAAAGTGCCCTTTTAAAGATTAAAATATTTATTTTTCTAAAGATTATTTTTATTTTCTTATCATGTTCAGCATTTTATTTATTATATTAATCTCGTAAAATAAATTCTCAAGTCATTCTTAATTCTTTTTAAACTTTCTATATATTCCCCTATACGTAATTTTTCGTAGTTATTTGTTGTAAAGAAAAATTTTGTATGCAAGTTAAGTTGCACAGCTGTCAGTGAAAATTTGTTTGCCTCGAAGGCAGCACTTGCAGCAAATGAGTCATGGCTCATGACTTGTTATAAAAATTAAAATGGCAGCTTTAGAAGAATTAAAAAGAGACTACGTTGTTATCGATGAGAAAACCACTCCTACTTCATCATGCGCTTCCAAACACAAAAGCTGAATCGAAAAATCAATTATATGCGAATAATAAAAATTTAAATCATTTCATTTAGTTTAGAACTAATTTATTTATTAGGTATTAAATAGTTTTATAATAATGACGTAAAGGCTACTGCATGAGAGCGAAAAGTTCAACATTTGTAACAGCAATAAATGGAAAAGATTTAATTTAATTACTGAACATGACAGGCTTTTTTGCATAATCATGTATAATGAAATGGAATATTGTAGACTTTGCTGCGGGTCCGGCTGTTACTGCACTAAGATTAAACAATTAAATCGATTAATCAACTATTCAGCTGTTTTATTTGCTTCTATTTGGAATTGGTTAATTTTTGATAGAAGCAAAATTTACAGTGGGACAATTGGGCTATTACAGTTATAACATGCAATACACTTTTCATAAACTCTAACAGTAGTCATAAGTGGATCGAAAAAATCTTGTGTTCCACATTTTCGGAAACAATATATTTCTTCTTATTATAGATACTTAAAGAAAGAAGTTCGTGCATGACGGTTAAGCGCCGCTGGATGGAACCGCTCTATCAAATTTTAAATTGTTTCCCGAGATTACTTTTATATAACTCTTATATTCTTTTAAAACCAGCTCTCTTGCATTGAATTATGGTGGTATTAGAAAGAAAGGGCGGTACACTGGTGCATAAGAAGGCTGTGAAGAGATAGATACATAGAAAACCATTGCATTAAAGCATCGTTGCGTAGTGTGTCCAGCTATTTTGTTAATTTTCTAACTTCGGCGATGAAATACTGTTCCTGGAAGAGCGAAATTTTTTTTGCTGCTAAGCGGCCAGTGCCTCCACTACTATAATATCCCCACAACAATCGGCACTAGAGATGAAAGATCATTAGTATGAATAAAGAACAATGATCAAGAGCAACAAAAAGTTCTATATTGACTATGTCGAATCTTATATACCCTTCTCTAAGAATATTTTCCATATCTATTTTGGTACACTAGAATAATACTTTTTCAATTAAACTTTAATTAAAAATAAATGAATAAAAAACGCTTAACGTCCTACTGATACTCTAGCTGTATAATCCAGTGGTTCTTGGTTTGCTGCATGTTGATGATAGATGACTTATTTTTGCATTTTCCCCTAAAAATGTATAAAATCATTTTTTGTCTATATTTCTTTAAACTATAAACCGATTTTTTGCGATTTGCATGCTGGATAATTTAGAGAAAAACCTTTTTTTTAGAAAATTTGATTTTAAGCAAAATTTAAGTTCAATTTATACCGTGATAAAAATACAGACAAGACTCAATCAAGTTTCCTTTTATATGGAAACAGAATATATATATATTATAGTTGTTTGAGTCGAAAACTAATATTGTGGAATTTGACAAATCATATCAAATATATATAAACCCTTTCCCCTTCTGTATAAGAAATCTGAGTATAGAAATCTGTAACATTTTTCTATAACTGCCAGAGGTAGGAGTCGACCCCTCAGCAACTTCTAGTCAGCTAACTTGCTAATTCAGGCGGCACCCTCAAAATAAGCAGTACTTTTAGTACAGAATTTCAAAATCTCTTGAAGTTTTAAAGCTGCACATGCCTGACATGTAAACTGTCTGATTTAGACAGTTCATTAGACAGTCTTTCAATTCAAAACTGAAGGATTTTCTCTTGGATGTATTTAAAGAGAAAAAGTAATTATTAAACTATGGCAGGAGCAAACCACATAATTTCTGTTTTATTTTAAATTTTGCTCTTCAAGTTTTATTGCCTCTTTACATTACCTTCCATAACCTTATCAAATTGTTTTAATGCTGCTACCGTATCTTATACTTCTTACATTCCCTAATACTATACTTTAACAGTTATTTGTCAAAAATGCTTTATTTCCTTGAATATTCATTCATTTTAGGAGCATGATGTATTTTTATCTCCTAAAACTTGTTATTTATTTGCTTTAATTTATTTTTTTTTTTTTAGTTTAAGCTCTACGACTATGGCACAATCGTTGCATAGTCTGGCATGTGAAGCACATACCATGCCAGAACTATAGTGGGCCAGAATGTTCCAAATACGATTCAGACACAACCGCAAAATGAACAATAAAAGCAGGAAAAAATTATTTTCGGTCTATCACTGTTGGAAAACTAACATGTGATAAGACAACATGACCATGAATCATATAAAACCAAATAAGCTCATAATCGTGCAGGCACGTTCTCGCTTCTATGATGTGAATACGTACCCAGTGAACTTTCTTTTCAAGTGTTTGTTCACAAGATCTGCACAGGTTGCAATAATTTTATGCAAGTTTGTTAGTAAAGCTAACGCGAAGTGCGGCCGATTATAAATAATTTATTTTTGAAAATGTGAATTAAATTATATGTTAAATAAAAACAATTTTTTTTTTTAAAAATGCTTCAAGTTGTAACCGCATACCTTCTCTCACAGAACAGAAAAGTTAAATATCTATTTCATGCAAAAGAGTCTGAGCTTTGCTTTGCGTTACCCTTTAAAGGGGGGAAAAGAGAAAAATAAAAAAATAACAATAAGATTTTCACGAAGAACTGGCTTAAAGTAAATTATTTCTTCAAATTCTTTTTACTAATTTGTTTTCGTTTGATTTTTACTAAGAATAAAACACATATACTGAATATTACCTTTTTCGTCTTGGCGTTAGAAACACGATTAATCCGAGACACGGAAGAAAGCGGTTGGTTCAATTGTAAATAGATTTGAAGTCATATTCTCCTCGGAACCGACAGTGTTTCAAACGCATTCAGTTTGCCACTTAGCATGCCATTTGGGTACCATATACTGAGTAAGATATCCATATAAAAGTAGCACAGGATCGTTGAAATCTATTGAAAGTTATCTAAAATAAATCAGAGACAAATCTTTACATAAAGCTTCGCATGAGCAGAATTCAACCCTGGAAAATCAAGCTCAGTAGCAATAGGTTTTAATATCACTTGCATTAAAGACTTTTCAATATATAAGGTAGTCGAAAAGCTCTTTTCGTATTTTGTCAGTAGATGTAGTTGCAGTCGTACATCTCCAGTGCTACCAATCACATACGGTGTAATACCATATAGTGTTGGAAAGATGAAGTTTTAAGCTTTATTTAAGGAAAAAAAAAACTAAATTCGACGAAGTTGAAAAAATGTTACAGCTGTTCAAAAATGAATGGAAATAAGGAAGAAATTCGCTATATTTAGAAATTTTTGTATAAAAAAGGGAAGAATGCAATGCAAGCCCACAATGAAATTTATGAAGTAGCACAGCAATGGTTTGCTCGCTCTCGTTCTAGAAACTTCGATGTGAAAGATTGATCTCGCTCTGGTCGACCTGCCGTTGAAAAAGTCGATGCAATTTTGGAAAAGATGGACCAGGATTGTAACATAAGCAGCCATGACATCGCTAAAGCACTTAACATTCATCATCAAACGGTTTTGAACTATTTAAAAAAGGCATTAAAGAGTTTTCATTATATTACAATAATATAGTAATTTAAATATGCTATAATTTTTATGGTACAAAAAAAACCTTTTTGGGATGTTTGTAAAGTGAAAAACTTCCATCAATGCTTAGTGACACCCTCGGTTTATGGTCCTTTCATGTTCTCAGTTACAGAAGATCGGCAGATCGATGTGTCGCTTTCTTTTGTAAAGATGACCTTAAGAATGTCTGACGGTGTTGATAACTCTATTAAAATTTCCCATAAAAATCACAAACTTCTCGAACAAAGAATCGATTATCGGTTATAAAAATTTTTTTACCCTTCACAATGTAGTCTTACGTCCGTCTACTAGACAGACAAAATAACACAAATATTATTCAATATGCGAAACTGCTCAGGATCTGACCTCTACGTCTGGGATCTGAATTTTAATCATTTTTAATGATCTCTTTTTTTGAAATGGTGCTTGAGTGTTCTATCCTGAGGTTTTCCCCAGTAGGAAAGGATAAAGCTTTCCCTGTTTAATGTACATGGTTTTCTTTAATCGCATTTACTAAAAATCGGTATTTTCACTGACTTCTTATTTTCTTTTTTTTGTATTGCATACAATCCAATCTGTTTATAAATTTTTCAAGGAAACGTGGTTAAATCGGGGAAATTCATATACTTGCAAATGTAAGCAGAAAATCGCTTGAAATCTTGATATTTAATTAATTAATGCAATTTTTTCTAACATGGATGAAAAATAAGGATGATGACAGCGTAGGATTTAAAAAAAAATTTGCTTCTTGAAAAAGCCATTGTTTTTTGATAAGTTTATAAACTGAATCTTAAAAATATATCTAATAAAATTTGGGCTTGTACAGAACCCAGAAATTTCTTTAGTTGCTTCAATATTGTAAATAATTTATGAGATAAATTTAAATAGTTTTTTAAATTTTTGATACGTATAAAACACTTATCCACTAAAAATTATAGAGTAAAATTTTGATATACCCTGAAAATTTTCTTTTTTGATGACATCAGGCAATCCACACATTTGTTGCTCAAAAATTGTATTCCTGGTAATTTATCCTTGGCCGCATTGTCGGAAAGCGAAATAGATAAAATGTTTCATTAAAATATTTCCGCCATTAGAGATGCTAAGGAAATGATTGCTGGGTAAACAAGACTTGCTATACATACACACCTGAGTACGAGTATAAACACACTTGCATAATCATCTTCCTCTGGATGTGTGCTTAAAAGCTTAAATTCCTTAGAATATATAGTATACCCCTTGTATGATAATTTACAAAACACTTGCATCGCCGTAGAGCAAAACGCCTTTATATACAGAGTGCAACATCTATATATATATGTATAGGCATGTGTGTATGTACACATGAGCATCTATGGTTGCATACTGCCATCAGTGGGCCTAATATTTGTTAAAAGTTTTATACTGCATCATGTGGTGTATCATTCAGTTTTATGGATACTTTTGGGATTGTTTTTCCACTTACCAAAGATCACCGCCTTAATCAGGATGCTTTTTTGCTATAGGTGTATTACGTGTGGACACTACCCACAAGAATTAAAACGCCATTGGAATGTCTAAAGATGACAGGTTGTACAAAATAAGCAGACGCATAAAAATATCCTGGTTTTTACAGAACCATTTCTGTAAATTCCAAAAATGTTTAGTAACGCTAAGGCGTTCCTCGTAAAACCCATTTTGATTTTTTACAATGGCCACAGGACTGTCTGTGGACTACATATTCATATAGACGAGCATCAGTGGTATGAGCCAAACTTAATTACAATATCTAAAAGGGAAATCTAAAGGTAGATGCATTCGAGCTTCTTTAATCCAGCGCCTAGAAGTATGTAAGACAAATAGACTCAAGAGTCTATATTGAGTACCGATATACGAAATGAATCGTCCAAACATTTTCCTAAAGCAGTCAGATCTTGCAGAGAGTATTAGTGGATGTTTAGTTCCAGTTATAACTGCTCCATGAGATTTCTGAAGAGTTCACCTATATGTCATACTAAAAGCCATATTTCCTGATTCTTTTTCTGAATTTTGGAAGGTATTTGAAAGATGAAGTAAATTAAAATAAAAATGAAGATTTGTCGTTTTATTTTTAGTATGAGAGATAACGAACAATTGATAATAAAATAGATTAAAGGTATGCAAAGGGTAACGTTGGCGGAGCTGTCTTTGGCAGTCATAAAATAAAAAATTCTCACACGTGTTTTTTCTTTATTTTTTTCATGGCTGTTCAATTGTTTAAAGGCTCAAGGAAATCAGTCGAGCCAATATAGATAGATGTAATGTAATCAGCGAAGTAAGACCATGGCTGCAAAAAACTGAGGCGTGGCAAAACCCCGCTATCTACACATCTTTTCGGCACACTTGTCTCGCTTCCAAGGGAATGCATTGGATGACTGAGCTTTATTTCCTTTGCGCTTTATGCTGATCTTAAAAAAAAACTGTTTTGTTTAACTTGTAATATTTCTAGTAGAGGACTTCCCCCTGCGTTAATCTTTGCTCATATTGCACGAGCAATTGAAGATTAGTAAGTAGTAGTAAAGCTTGCTTATCTTCTGTATCCAGTCCTGTTAAGCTTCATTAATCCTGCAGTTGCTGTTCCTGTTCCTTGTTAGTAAATGCATAATATTTTAACTTTTTAAAATTGACAAGTTTAAGTAAATTTTTTCTATAAGTCCGCCGTTCCTTTAAAAGTTCGGTAAACTGCTGATAATAAATGATTTAATTGCAAGTTTTTAGAAATGTGTATTGTGAAAATATTTATCTTCAACATTGTTATCTTGTTGTGTTTAAATTTGAACCGTCATTGTGTTATTGATAGTAAATTCGTTTTGTTTTTGGAAGTATTTTTTATTTCGGTTTCAGTTTAATGGTTGGCTGCACAATATATGAAGTTTTTGCTGATATTTTTCTTTTATTTCGTGTATTGTTTCATTTGATTGTTGAAATATTTTATTTAATATTTTTACTTTTCATTTTACGGTAGAACAAATAGCGATAATATTAATGCAACATTTGGTTTTTTGTATTAAAAATGAATTGCTTAAAAAAAATTTTAAATTCGTTATATGGAATAAAGCTTATTTCGCTCTTGGCTGTATATATCCCCTTGCTTTCCAGTTGGCCAAAGTTTTAATTTCATATATACCGTTGAAAGTGATGACAAAACTAATAATAATTATTTTAAAAGAAATGTTTGTTAGTGTTAGTAATGGGTAAAATTTCTTGAATTTTCATGAGACAAATTGGCTCTCTTCTTATTCTTATCAATTACTGGATATGCATAAAGCACCGCTGAAGCTTCAAAAGCTTTTTAGGATATGAACTATATACTTTCATATGCTCGTATGTTAATTATATGCTACTCTGCTTTTTTTTATATATGTATAACTAACTTAACTTGCAAAGCTTTCGGCTTGACGGCAGGAAAACATCAAGGGTCTAGGCAGGAATCGAACGCGCGACCTCCAGTTTATCATTATTCATTCGCCTACGGAGGCACCACCCGTCATATTTATTTATTTTTAATATGAGGCGTGCCTTCGTCTAGTCATTTCTGAAATGTTTTTTATCTTTTAATTAATTTTGTAATAACTTGAAATAAATGCTGACTTCGTTTATGAAATAATGTAAACATGACTGGAAATGAAAAAGACCTCCAAAACGAATTAAAATTGGTTATTAACAATGACTGGTAGAATAAAGTTTCATTACTTAAAGAAAAAAAACGAACAATGGCAATTCAAATTAATAAGCCAGCAAGAAATTAAAAAGAGACCAGTGTTGCCATTAAGTTTCAAATGTATCTTACCATGTCTTAAAAAATTTTAAAATGGGGTACTTATGGCGTTTGCTTTTCTGGCATAAAAATGTAGCACCGTAAAAAAATTAATTTGTAAAATATTTTTCCCCCTCTCTAAAATATCCATTTTATATTTAATGAGAAAATAACACAAATTAGAAAAAAGTTGCGTTGCCATCTTTTAAAAATATTCATTTGCCAGATTGCTTAAGAAAATAAAAAGCTTTTATTTTAATATCTCATATAATTAAATAATATTTCGTTCGTTGTAAACGACACTAAAAATAAAAATAATTATTAAAACCGAATTTTCTCTGACTAAGAAGATTTTTTTTGACATTGACTGGTAACGCAATGTCAAAGTAAAACAAATCTGTTTTAGAGGACCGAATGGCAATGCCTTTCGCCCTGAGTAAGGCCCAAATTTTTACAATAGAACGCATAACTCTTTAAGAGGGCAACACATTTTTGAGAAAAACCACGAAATTGTTCTTCGTGTGTAAAATGTTGCCTCGTTTTGCGATTAATTTCGTTTACATTATCGAATACATTATCGAATAGTAATAAGCAAAAATATCTAAATTATCATTCCAAATACTAATTTAGCACCCAAATTCTTAACTTGAAAGTTTTGGCAACATTCTGAAAAATAAGACGAACATAATCTCATAAGACAATCTCATTCCAATTGTAGCGCAGAATTATTTGAATTTCTTAAAAATTAAGTGTATTTTTACAACTGTGCTGACGTTTTTAAAAGTGTGAAACATGAAAAACTTGCAATGCACAAAAAGAATTGTTTAATTCAATCTTTATTAACTATTTTCAAAACATTTTTTTTCTAAATTCAGCACAATTTGAAATAGTGAAGCTTTAGAACTAAAATTCACCATTTTTATATTTAGTTTAGTGAAAATTTCAAAGTAAAGATATTTATTTCTAATCTTCATAGTATGCCATTGTTTGCTAAGTGGTTTTAGCTGGTCAGAAAATCCTCAACCAAACTGTATTGAGAAATAATCCCAAAACTCTTCTATGTCATGCCTATATTCTCAACAAGCAAGTGTCATAACAAACCGACTTAAAACAAATTTGAGGGAATTCCCCGGCAATAAATATAAAAATACTAAATGTTCTATATTGATTTGTTTTTATTTTTTCAAAACTTGGCAACACTATAACGAGGTAAAAATTCAATTGCAAATTTAAGCTGATCTATGCAGGTACAGAAGCGGGCAGATAGAAAATGCAGCGCATATAATTAACATTAAATATAGCAAATTACGGAAAATTGTCGACATTGCCGAATGTCTTGAGTCACAGATTGCCCTGGGCTATTAATTTCACAGAAAGAAACCAACAAACAAAATCGATGTGACAATACAATTGAGTATGCCATCAAATAAAATAAATGAATAAATTAATAACATTTATGAATAAATTAATAACATTTATGAATAAATTAATAATATTTATGAATAGATTAATAATATTTCATAAGGAATATTTATGCATGTCTGCATATGGGCTGTGTGAAGGGCAGTACAGTAGATGGTCAATGTTTCGTTATGTTTACCCTGAAAGATACAAGTGATTGCTTATCAGAACACAATCACGAGGGCAACCTGACGTTCGTTTAAAAACTTACTCAAAATGGGATCATGGTACATTTTTACACATTCTTACCTTTCTTCACAGTATACATACATATAAATATATTTCATTTTTAGAACTTTTATATTAGTTAATTGCTAAATTTTTAAATTTTCATCCTCTGCATATATTGAGCGTACCCGTAGTAGCAGGATGGCAGTCGACACTACCCCTCTAAATAAAAAGTTACTGTTTTCTAAGTACTTTTCCCAAGTTTTACATTTCGTTTTTTACACTTTAGCATAACCATTGTAACTAGAGTAACGTTTCCGTTTTAACCCTTCCTTTCTCGACATAATTTTTCTGTACACATTTCTGAAAGTATTCTTACATAACCAAAATCTTCATATATCAAGTTTTGTTTCACTATTCTTTAGAGGCCATGTGCTTGCAATTGGTCGGGTGGGGTGACATGCACATTGTTAACTTCTAAATAAAACGAAATCTAGAGATTTTCAATATGAATGTGGTGCAAAGTCTGAAAAGTTCTAATGAGTTCTAAGCCACTGTTCGCAAATGCTTCTCAAATGTGGCTTTTATTACAAAAGTTGGTATTCCATAAAATATTTCTTGCGACTTCTTTAATTACATATGGAAATTCATTGCTGCGGTGTCATGTAGTTCGTATGATTATTTTGAATTTTTATTTTTATAAAGTGGAATTTGAGTAATTGAAATAAAACACCAGCCATATTTTTTTACGCTTTAGTTATGAACGTAATTCAAAATTAAATAAAAAAATTGTTAAAAAAGCATTTTTAAATGTTTTGTGTATTTAAAACCAAAAGGCCTTACGACTGCCTGTCAGAATATTAATTTATTTAATTAAAATTGCCTGCGGAAATCACATTATCAAATTGATTGTACACATCTTTGGCCATGTAACATTCAACTGGACGTGGGCTATTTTTAAAAGTATAAAGCAACAATACCCCATTTACCAGTAACAATATATTAATTTGTAGCGCTTCAGGAGCTGTATGCAATTGTATGCAAAGTTTAGATTGACACAAGTTTTTATGAACAAGTAGGCCGTACAAAGAGGGATAGGTTTCATAAATAAAACTTAAAGTAAAAGAAAAAAAAATTATTATAAGTATGCGAGTATTTTATTTCTACAAGTCTATTAATTTACATATTACTGATTTGGTACTCACTTGCTGCCCCTGTATGCAGTTTAAAGCCATTTAGGGCTGACAGTTAATTTCCTTAATATTAAATATTTTTCTCAGAAATTTCCACATTACAGTATTCATTAATCTTGTGACATTGCGTCGTACATCTTTGGTAATAGGATTTTCAGGGTTCGGATTGGTTGTATATGGCGTGGGTTATTCTATCACGGTTGTGCTTCTAATATTAGCATTTTTATTGTAAACAGTATTGTAAGAATATGTTTTTGTGCTTGTTTTAGACAGGTATTCCAAGCCCTGGTATAACGTTCTTGTTAAACTTTAGTGGTCCAATGTAATCATTAATTTTGTATAACATTTTCTTACACTTCCTTTACTTCGACATCCTTCTTTTTTATCACTTTGATTTTTATATAAGTAATTGATTTGTTATTCTAATTCCACTTAGAATTGATGACAATTAATGTAATGACTTTCTGCTTGTTGTTGCTATTTAAAATAAATAATTTCATTTTCCATACTTTCTTTAGCATTTTCAATATCCTCTTTTTAATGACATTCATTATCCGTTTTATGATTTATCATTAAATTTGCTCCGTGACTGAGCAAAATGAAAATCAAGTCTAATGCGAAGTTTAAATTAAGAGCCTTCCATTTTCTAGTGTATTAAAAGACAGTTATTGTTTGCTTAGTACCCTGTTCACACATACATCAAAATTGCACAATTATTATTTTTTATCGATTTAAGGATGAATTATAACTCGATATATGATACAGAGTATTACATTTTAAATTGAACAGTTCTAACAAAATTTTGTTTTACAAGTTATAAAATAAATTTATTAAAAACTTTTTATTTCAAAATTTTAATTAAGTAATTTTATGAACTATAGCACGATTTGAATGTAAAAATCAGAAATAAAAATTGAAAAGTATTAAATGTAAAATAAGTTCAAAAATCTCTTTGCTTTTCATATAAAGATCAGCACTGGTCTGGAGTTACTCACCGAAGTATTATGAAACAACGGCAACATGTATATAGTAAAACTTAACGACAATCATATTCATTTACATTAACGATTTTGTGAGTCGGTAACCTCTTGCAGTCAATATCGTTATAAAATCCAACTGCTAAACGCCAAAGGGAATAACAAAAAAAAATTTAATTTATATTATAAAAAATAGTCAAGGGCAATTTTAATTTCCGTGGTATATTTGGCAAATCTCAGCATTGTGTAAGGTAGTGAAGCATGACCTCAAGTATTTATTTTCATACTATATATTCAACATAAAACACATTCCATTAAACTATTGACCTAGAAATTGTTATCAAACTCATGAATTTTTACAGTACTGCTCTAAAGCAATGAACTTTTATTGTAAAATGCAATTATGTATGAAAATAAAGTATTGCGCAATCTGTGATTTCACAGATTAATAAAAGGATTAGAATACAAATGCAAACAACTTCTGAATTTTCCTGTCGTATTTGATAAATCGTATGATTGTGTAAGAAAGTAAAGCATGACCTCAAATATTTATTCTTATTCTGTATATTCAACAACATGAACATTCCATAAAAATATTAACATAGACAATCTACAATCAGTTAAAAAGAAGAAGAAAACAAGAACAGCTGACTATCGCCAATAAAGAAAAACCTTAAAATTTCACTGAATTCGATAAATTTACGTTACATCTGTTATACTATCGATTTATTTTAAAAAAAGTTAGCAAACCCCAATATTGATTTAATAAAGTTTGCAAGGTGGAGGCAAAATCAGCTGACTATGATTTTAATGTGTAAATCAGCTGTTTTCTTTAAGTGTGAAAAGGAACATTTTTTATCTTAAAAAAAGTTAGCGAATTCCACTATTGATTTAATAAAGTTTGCAAGATGGAGGCAAAATCAGCTGGCTATAATTTTAATGTGTAAAGCAGCTGCTTTCTTTAGGTGTGAAAAGGAACATTTTTTATCTTAAAAAAAGTTAGCGAATTCCACTATTGATTTAATAAAGTTTGCAAGGTGGGGGCAAAATCAGCTGGCTATAATTTTAATGTGTAAACCAGCTGTTTACACAGCTTTAGGTGTGAAAAGGAACATTTTTTGTAGTTGTCAGTAATGAGTGATATGAAAATGAGCTTGTCAAACACATAGTAGGCAGACTTATTTAAGTCAAGTGAAATTTAAACACTGTATAAAGCAGAAATTAAGTTTTTCTGGTAGACTCTTCTACGCATATTAAGGTAAAGTATTTAATCATTTGCTTTTTAATAGTTTTAAGCAGACAAGCTTACATATTATTTAGTTAAACAATTTGTTTCTTTTTTTTTGTAAAACAGTCTACTTGTGGTGATTGCATTTGTCATTTGCTCTTTACTTTAATGTTTGTTATACTATATAATTTATTACTTTTTCCATCTGTTTGATATTTTAATAAATGTTATTCTAATGTATTGTAAAGCTGCTATTAAAATTAATTAAATGCTTTTTATTACACGTAAAAGTTACAATTTTCATAACACCTGGAAACATGAGTGGCAGTGTCATAAACAAATTTGCATAAATGTGAGTGTGTGAGTGTGGAGAAAAATTAGATTTTACGAATAAAAACTCTATTGAATAAAACAATTTTCTAAGCTTAGAAAACTTCTACAAATATCACCACATGCATACAGATGCATGTATAGGTGGATGTGTGTACTCGCACATGCATACATTTCATTATGCTAGATGTAGTTTTTATTGGGAGGGAGTTGGTTAGAACATGAAGGAGTTTTTTTTGTGTGGGTTGAAAATTCTGTGGGTTAAAATATAAATGAACGAGCAGAACATGTAAAATATTTAAGGAGTTCACAGGTTCACCAACTTCGCAAAATAAAGATTTTTATATAAAAATTATTTGAAATATGTAAATGTTTAGGACCTGTTGGCGAATTCCTTTATGTATATTTTGGCTTGCGGAGTAATATCTGTGGTCTAGGCTGGTTAAGACCATCCTCTCCCTTATGAAGCTCCCCCATAAATATATAGCGAAAACTTATTATTATTTGTGGTATTCGCTTTGAACTGCTAGCATATAGACTGACTAGCTTAAGCACAGAAACATAAAATTAATAACCAATTTCCAAGCCAACCTGCAAAGCTTTTGGCTTGGGACTAGGCAGGCATCGAACTCGCAACGTCCAGTTGAGTAGGCTGTGCATGTTTCATTTGCCCGCGGAGGCAACAGTGTGACTATGTACAGAAAGAAATCTACAAACATTTTCAATGAACAATATAAAATTTGAAAAGAGCAACTATGGACTAGAACTAAAGATATGGGCTGCTGAGCTTAAACGGAGGGGTATGCCACCATTTTCATACACATATAGCTAAGGCAAATGAAAAAGATGACTAACGTTGTGTCTAGAGCTTATTATACAATGTTTTCCAGTCGTTTCCTCTCTCATGAGGTACATCGAGTAATGTGACAGCTCGGAAAAGAAATTTGAGGCCTCATCTGAGTAAAGCAGTGCTAAGTCTTTTTTAACTGATTTATTCTTGCCTGGATTGGCCGGTATGTTATGGCTATCCTACTGCAGTTGTTGTATAACCTTCAAAACTGTTTGGTAAATCTTATATAGTCTTTGCAGTAGGAGCCCCTCTTCTAATACGGCAGATATTTTGGTTTGAGTCAGGCGTTAAAAAATCTGTTTCCACCATTCCTACGGGTTCAAATAGTGTAATGACTGTACTGAAATTGTTAAAATTTATTAACTTTTTTTTAGTTTCCCTTAATCTATCTGACACAATTCGCACAGCTTTTACTGAAATATGCGAAAAAGCTGCTACGATTATTTCTTAACAAAGCCGAGAATAAAACTCAGGAAATTCCGATAGATGATGGTAATAAATGATGATAAAGCAGGGATACGTATGCAAAACATTTTGAATTGAACAATTCTCATATATTTTGATAATTTATTATTTGTTAACACATTAATTTTACAATCAATGACTTTATTGTTCATTAGCAGACTTAGAATTTCTACACAGCCAGCTGATTTTGCCCCCACCTTGCAAACTTTTTATTAAATCAATAGTGGAATTCGATAACTTTTTTTTTAAGATAAAAAATGTTCCTTTTCACACATAAGAAAACAGCTGGTTTACACATTAAAATCATAGCCAGCTGATTTTGCCTCCACCTTGCAAACTTTATTAAATCAATAGTGGAATTCGCTAACTTTTTTTAAGATAAAAAATGTTCCTTTTCACACCTAAAGACAACAGCTGGTTTACACATTAAAATCATAGTCAGCTGATTTTGCCTCCACCTTGCAAACTTTATTAAATCAATAGTGGGGCTTGCTAACTTTTTTTAAAATAAATCGATAGTATAACAGATGTAACGTAAATTTGTCGAATTCAGTAAAATTTTAAGGTTTTTCTTTAATGGCGATAGTCAGCTGTTCTTGTTTTCTTCTTCTTTTTAACTGATTGTAGATTGTCTATGTTAATATTTTTATGGAATGTTTATGTTGTTGAATATACAGAATAACAATAAATACTTGAGGTCATGCTTTACTATCTTACACAATCATACGATTTATCAAATACGACAGGCAATTTCAGAAGTTCTTTGCATTTGTATTCTAATCCTTTTATTAATCTGTGAAATCACAGATTGCGCAATACTTTATTTCCATACATAATGGCATTTTGCAATAAAACTTCATTGCTTTAGAGCAGCACTGTAAAAGCTCATGAGCAGAGTCTCAGCGGCGGAAGTTGGCATTTACAGTATGTGTATGTATGCACTAGTATGTGTGTACTATATATGTATATTTGGCCGTTTTTTGCCTTCTTTTTTGCAGAATCGTTTTAGTTTGTTTTTAAGTTTAATTAAAAAAAAAAGTTCTCTACATGGATTTACATAAAAGTTTATCATACGAGTAGTGTGCGTTTATGTAAAATTGTGTTCAAGTACTTTTGAAAGGAATCGTCATTTGCGTCATTCTAAATAATAATTTTAAAAAATATTACATTATGTTGGAATAGATGGTTAGTGTTTTCTGAATTCAAATTGGTTTATGAATACAGAGGAATTTCAATCATTTTATATTTTTTGTCAAAAGACTAGAACGACCATGTTATACATATTTATTTTATATAACTTTTCATATTTTATTGAAATGCATTCATATTCATCATACGTTTAATTGTACTTCCATATGTATGGATGCAGAAACAAATATGTATCTATGGGTGGGGGTATGTATCTAATACGCATAGATAAACATCCATATTTAGAACACAAGAAATTTCTTACTAGATTTTCGCATGGAATATTTATTGTTCCTGCTCAATGACTCTTCACTTTGTAGCAGCAGTCAAAGTAACTCCGTTATAAGGAACTACCAATTCCAAGTTAGCAACATCAGTTGCCACGCGAATAAAAATGAGCGGATAACTTTTCTTCGAAGTACAAAACTTTCTTTCATTTTCAATAAAATGAATTAAAGGTTGCTGTCATGTAATAAGACTGCATCCTGTCTTGCAACTTTGTTTCATATACAAAAATTATTTTGTTTTAATTTTGCTTTAATCCACACTTTCCTTGAATCCACGTTCGGGTGCCTCCATAGGCGAGTGAATACTGCTCAGCCTAATGAACCGGAGGTCGCGCGTTCGATTCCAGCCTAGACCGTGGGTGTTTTCCTGTGGACAAGCCAAAAGCTCTGCAGGTAGAGTTGGTTAAAAAAAATAATTAATTAATAGTGTGCCTGGATTAGCGTTAGTTAACATTGTTAACATCATTCGACAAATTTTTATTTTGCATAACTAAACGCCAATTACTTTTTTACTGTTTACTTTTACAACCGAAACTTCAACATTTTTAGGTGGAAGCATTCCAAGCATGGCATTTTTGCCACTACGCTTGCAGTTGCTCTACATTAATATGCAAATAAGGCGTTTGCAAATAACAACTGAGCTTTACATTTTATTTTATCTCTAAAAACTCACAAAGTTCATGCAAACTTGTATGTACGAGGTGTGATAAAAAAAAACAGATATTTTAAATTATTTCCAACTCAGATATACACTTATGCCAGCGTTTTCCAAATCGTCGAAACACTTCTGAAACGCGCATTTTGGTATCGCCAAGGGCTACTGTTTTGATTTTTCTCTTATTTCCTCAATCGTATCAAAGCGCTCTCTTTTCATCTGGCTTGAGTTTTGGGAAGAGGAGTAAGTGAAGTGGGCAATAGTTTGCTGAATACGTTGGTTGAGGCATGATTACGGATTTGTTTTTAGCCGAAATTGACGCACAAGCTTCGTTCTTTGTGCTTTTGTGTTATCATGGTGCAAAATCCATGATTAAGTTTTCCAAAATTCTGTGCGTTTCTGACAAATTGCTTCTCGCAAATGGCGCATAACTTCAGGCTGGTATTGCTTATTGACCGTACGACTTTGTGGCAAGAATTCATGTTGCAAGCTTCCCTTGGCATTATTAAGCATTACTTTCAATGCCATAGCCAGACACCCATGATTCGTCACCAGTTACGACATTTTTGAGCATATCTATATCGTCGTGGACGACGTTCAACAGGTCCAATGCGATGTTGTTTTTGCTCAAAATGTAGTAAAAAATCGAAGCGCACATCATAACACGATTAATCTTTTTATTTGTCAAAAACCAACTGAAAATCCAAAATGGCTGATGTTGCCAACATATATAACAGGCATAAGTACCAACATAACAGAAAAACAGTGCCAAAAGCGAATATATGTACGTAACTCACGAATTTGGAAATTTTAGAACAGTTATTTTTATCACACCTTGCATAATGTGTATATTCATTTCATTTTCGCTTTTCCAATTTGGTACGTATTCTTAATATGAAGTCATTCAATGGTGCAATCTTCCATCGTATTTCCTGAGCAGTTTTTCAAAATTTGTCGCCAAGCCTTCTCACGTCTGTACCGGCCTTAACATTCTGGGATAGAATATTCCCAAAGACAAGTCTGCTCTTCTACAGTTAGTCTTAAGTTTTTTGTTTTTTATTTTCTTCCTTCTTCCAAAAGTGATTCCCCTTGTCCTTTCAACGAACCGTGTACAATGTCTACCAATACCCAATCGTCCAACTCCGCTTTATACTGTAAACAAATTATGGATATCTTGTTTCAATGGATAATATATAAATATATGAGTCCATATTGTGATATACAATCGCCGCAACCCAACGCAATATATGTTTGCTTATCAGTCGTTCACACTATTTCTGCATCAGAGTTGCATTTGATTGTGCTAATTAAGCACGAGTTGAAGTGTGAGTTAATATATTGTGAGATCCTCTTGGTGGCGAAAGTGGTCTGCTTTTCCCGTTAAGCGAATCGTGTACAATGTCCGCCAATCCCGAATCTTCCAACTCCGTTTTATTGCTCCGTATGGTTGCTTATCAATCGTTCACACTATTGCCGCACCAGAGTTGCATTTCATTGGGGTAATTAAGCACAATATTGCTACGAGTTGGAGTCTGATACAATATATTGTGAAATCAAACTCTGGGTGTATTGTGGCAATAGTGCGATCCCACCTTTAACTGAAGTGATTTAAATTATGTTAGAGCGTGATAAAAATTGGCGAACCTCTTGAGTGCCACCAAAAATCGTTGGTATCAACATCCTAAAAGCTCATTATTATTAACTGGCCGCCACATAGTATTTAATCACCTTTGCTACCACTCCTGTGTGTTCTTAACCTAAAGTTTTTGGTAATCCTTGCAAATTATTCCCTGGCCGTCGTAGAGAAGGATAACTTTTTGTGGCAAAAGATTTATGCTTCAACAATAAGTTTTTAATTACAAATTATAGAATTATTAATGAAGCATTAAATGTACATTGAATTATAAACCACACCACCATTAGAATAGTTTGCATTCTAAGTAAATTGAATTGCAAAGTTTACAGTTTCATTATTAATGTGTCTCAATATTCGAAATTGTTATTACCAACACATATAAATAAGAAGGAATATTTTTAAATAGACCCAGCGATTCAATAGGAGATTTAAGAAAACTTTTCTTTTGTGAAGTGAAAGTGAAGTAAAAGCTCGCCTTCTCGCTACAGTGGGCTGGATATATTGGTAAATTTTTATGGTCGTTATCGTAAGCGATTTTAAGTCAACATTGCGCTCTTAATTCCCACTCATTTCATAAATTTGCTTATCTTTTTGAAAAATTCACTGACCGCCAAGTTAATACTTTTTTTTTTAAAATGGAAAAAAAATTATTTTTTTTTGCTGAATAAAGTAAAAAACTTTTTAATTGCATATTATTTTAGTTGATTTTGCTTTAAATGTGAATATTTTCATGCGAGTTGGTTTATTGATTTAATTATTTGCAAATTGTTCTACTTTCCCTGAATATCCTTTTTAATATAACATCAAAGGTAGGTAAAGCACAGTAACCAGAACTTCTGGGCTCACAAACAAACATAAACACTAACATAAAAAATACATTAATTCGGAAAATTCATTTATACAATCTCTCGTAAATTTTGATTATCCTTTCATTTTCAGACATTGTGTTTACTTAAGATGGTTAAGATGTAGAAAAATATTCTTTCATTATGCCACATTTGCCGTATGTCTTTGGCAAAATTCGTCCAGACATTATTTTAAATAATTTTGCATTAAAAAAGCTTAAATAATATGACTTGAAACAGTAAAGAACAGATGAAGAGCAAAGAATGGCAGAAACAAGGTATCCTTGATAATAAAATAGGCTGGATATCAGGGGACTTGGCATTGGATACACGATATCCAACTTGTATTTTTTGCCTTGCGCCGTAGGCGAATGAATGTTGTACAACATACTAAGTCAAAGGTTGTGGGTTCGATTCTTGGCTAGATCCTGGCTGTTTTCCTGCGTACAAGCACAAATAATTACATGTTGAGTTGTTAAAAAAATGAAATAAAATTATTAATTAAATGTTTAACAGCCAACAGATTTTAATGAACGATTAAACAGATTCAATGTAAATGTAAAATGTATTTAAAAAAAAATATTTTTTTTTGTATGATTGCAAGCATTAATGCGGGATTAGTTGGTGCGTTCCCTTCTATTACGAACTATGGCTTTTCCTTCTCCGCAGCTGAAAAAGTCAACATACCTGGTGGGCTTTCCTTGGTGACCTCTCGTCTTTCGAACGTATCTGTTGAAAGTAGAGCTCAACGTGCACAGTGTCAGCCAAAAGTGGTTTAATTATAAAACCACGATATTCTTTCTTAACTATTCATTTCTTTCTTGCTTTCTTATTTAATCAAGGACAAGAATTAATAGGAAAAGATTTTAGGCCTTGTTATTGCAATTTCATTAAACAGCAAATTTTTTTTTAAACGCAAGTATATGCAAAATATTTGCTTCTGAACAGAACGGCATAGGAGAGTACAAAGTAATAAGGCCGACGTCAGAGTACTTTGTGTGCCACAGACTGTGCTTGTTTATGTGATGGCTTAACAATTTTGAAAGGCATTTCTAGTAAAATGCTTCACTGTGCTACATCGTTATATTATACCTCATTGCTTCTCTTATATTCTCTAGAATATTCTCTAGAGCCGAGAATATAATAAAGACATCACAAAGCAAAAGCATCCTGGTAAATACACGTATTACCAACAATTTGTCCAAAGTGTCCCATTTGTTTTCCATCAATTTCCGCTTAGCGTAAAACAAAATCCGTTAATGTTCATACATTTCATTTTTTTATTATATAAAGTGTAATCGGATTATTGATTTATGGACTTTTAAATTGATTTAATCAAAAGCAGAAATAAAACACAGAAATGTTTCAAGCCAATAACGATTTTTCAGCGAAAATAAATCCCAGCAGTTGTTTTTCTTTTTGGCAAGAAGGCCGCAAATAGCTAAACGTCTTACTAAGCTTTTGTCACATTTATGGCGACATAGAGAGCATGGAATAATTCGGTTTTACCTTGAACTTGTGTAACTGTCTGTTGTACCAAGAAAAACAGCAATTGCGATGCAAAAAGAAATATTTATTATGTGTTCGTGTGTTTTTCCATGACTTTTTCTAAGCAATTTCACATTAAGCAGCAGGTTTATTTCCAAAATAAATCGAGAAGATTAGCAGGACGAGGGCTACAATATTTCGTATCAAGGATGCCAAAATGAAAAATTCTGCTTTATTAGCCAAAAGGCAATTTAAAACTTGTTTTTCTTGGCTTGAACTTTTATCGTTCCACACCTCACTACAATTCCATGAAAAGTTTTCTCATTTTATTCTTGTCATACGGAAAAGCTTTACAGTCAGTCTTCTCTTGTTCCATATTTTATATTGCTGATGTTGCTGTTGGAGGCTTCGTTGCTTTTTTTTTTAATTTAATTGCAATTTTGTGAAATTTCTTTTTGTCGTGGTACGAAACGTGTGAAAACTTAAGTTATTGGATTAATGCCGGTAGAAGTAAAAAAGTCTTATGTGTTTCTGTGAATCGGACAGCGAAAGTTTTCACTGATCCCGCTATCATCTCAGTTGTATTGAAATCGTTTTAATCTCAAGTGGGCATTAATAATTTTTTCATGGTGCAGTGGTAGAAGCCACGTGGTAAATGTAGACCAGAGTCGTACAACCTCTAACACTTTTAGTGTACTTTAATCAACGTTTTAATTCTCGGATAAAATGGTCTCACAGAAAACAAGTGAAGGATATTGCAAGTGCTGAGATTACCGATGCTAATTATCTGCTGGTAACTTAAAGAGCAGCCACTATGACTTCGCCAGTTAAACAACACAAGAACTGGGATTTAGAACACATTTCTAATGGCCCCAGACATCCAGTCGAACAGTTTATGTAACTTCTCTAATTTTGTTTGTTTCATTGAAACGCTTATTACATTTGTATATCATTCTCGACACTTACTTTCATTTAGTGTGTTGTGCATTTAAAGAGTTTCCAGTTGTATTACCCTAAGCAGTGAGATGTGCTTAAATTCCAAGGACAGATGTTGATTTTGAATAAAACAAGAATTATTTAGGAATTTATTATCATATACTTTTATTATGATAATATGGTATGGTTCAAGTATGTATGGAAATAAATATCTGCGACACACATCCATCCGATGGTCTAAATTTTCAATGGCACTGAAGGATAATTGAGGTTCTTTAACATGCTGAATTATTTCATCTTTTAGCTCTTAAATTGTTGTTGGTTTATCGATGTACCACTTTTCATTCAAATAAGTCCAAAGGAAGAAGTCCAACAGTGTCGAATAATGACCAATTGACGCAGTGACCAATTGACCAATTTGTTGCGCAAAAAAGCCACTGTTTTGGTAGCCTTGTGGCAAGCGGTATCGCCCTGTTGAGATATACATATCCTCCGCATCTATATCTACCAATTCGAGCTCTACAATATTTGTCATCATTTCACGTAGCGAACACCATTCACAGTAACTGCCTGAAAGAGTTCATTTTGGGAAAAATGCAACCCAATGATTGTGCCAGCCCATAAACCGCACCAAACACCCAATCTTTGTGGATGCATTTGTTTTTCGACAATCAATTTTGAATTAGCATTCGCCTAAATGCGCCAATTCTGCTTATTAACGAACCCACTGAGGTGAAAATGTGACTCATCACTGAAGATGATTTTCTTCGATATGAATTAAGATAGGAACACCCATCTTCATAATAAGCCTGCATAACTTTAGTGCGTTGCTAGAAAGGAAATTAAGAAATGTCAAATAAAATGCAGAAAAATCTTGAAGTTAAGGCGTGGTTCCCAGTCAACATCGTCTAAAAGTTTATCTGTCTAATTCCGTTAATTTAATTATCCTCTGTTAAAATCTACTCCTCTTCTTCCGAAAAAATATTTAAAGGCAATTGAAAAATGCCAGTTGGAGCAGAGAATTTTAAAGTTCCATTTGCTCTTACTTGGCTTTCTTCTCAACGTATTGTGAGCTTTTAAATAAACAGCAGAGTCCGAATGAGTATCGACTATCTATACCATTTTTCCTGGCAGCATTTTTAAATAGTTTTTCATTCTCCTGGAAAATCTTCTCTATTAGTTGGACTTTCGTCACGCATTGAATATGGAATTTTTGTAACCAAAGTTTGCTGAAAATAATTAAAAAAATACTGACAAACATTTGCAAGTGAGAGCACAATTAAACGGAGGCATCAAATCGCCAGGCCCTGCAAAAGCAAACTGTAAATTGCCTTTTACGCTAATTACGTAAACTTTTTTATTCTGGCCACTTTTATATGAAAATCTGCATACCCTTGACTGCTTTCATGTGGAATTAAATAGAAAAAGTCATGGAAATATACGAGAACACAAACACGTCAGAAATAGTTCCCGCTACAGTGCAGTGTGGCAAAAAAGTAAAAACTCAGTTTCTTAAATTCTGAATCGCAATTTAATTTTTTTCTTTTCTGTACATATTCTGCAAGTTCAAGGCAAAATTTATTGCGTTCTCTTATTCGCTAAAAAGGACTTCGTGTTACTTTAAAAAATTGCAATTCTCAGTTCGTTTTATAAAAATGTTTAATAATTTTTTTTTATATTTTTTTATCGTTTTAAGTTCACAGAAGAAAGCAATGCTGGCTGCAGATTATCGGCGATATTAAAACAAAAAGATTTTTAAATAAATTTTTATTTGCTGAAGTCATTAAATCGGTAATCTCGCAACGGAGCATATTTTATATGTGTTTCTGAAGGAACAGAACAGATTTCAATTTAGTGAAGTTATACTTTTTGGGTGCAGTTTTTAAACAAGTCTTTAAATATTTATTTATTCTATACAAACTTCCTCGTTTTCCGCTGAACAACAAGAAATTTTTCACAATCTCTGTTTAACTTACTAAATTCTGTTTAACAATTGATCCGTATCAATTTATCGATCCGAGTATTATTATTTATATCGGGGTTCCCCTTTGGTGCATACACACTTTAAATACAAATAAAACTAAAACTACTCATATATCAATCTACTCAGGTATCAATGTATTATGATCCTTATATATATCCCGAAAACATATACTTATAGGATCGCCAACTGATATTGTTGAAGTAATTTTCCACCTCTGTATCCTTCTATCCTCTGAATAAGAGTATAAAAAGAATTCAATTGATCAGTTTTAATTGATTTGTTTCCATCTTCCAATATTTCGTCTAAATTGGCTGATCTTCCTTAGGAAACTATTTACAATTAAATTTGTTGCAAAAAAAAAAAATTGCTAAATGTACTGCACAGTACATATGGCTAATTAAAAATATTTAACTAATTATTTAACATTAATTACTTAATTTTAAAAAAATTATTTGACGTAAAATGAAAAACTAATTTAAACGAATTTTCTGTCAATTAATTTTTACCTGCAGGCAATTTATAAAATGCTTCAACATATACATATACGAATAAGGTATTCTTAATATCAATTCTTATGCAAATACCAGTATATTATAAATAAAAAAAAAAAGAAAATGATAAAAAACGATTAATTAAACAATTAAAAAATTAACAATTTATGTTAAACAATTATTATAAAAAAAAGCGTTAAAACATTTTTTTGTTTGATTTTGCCATGTTTTTTTCTACTTCTTTCGCAGGCTAATTGTGTTATACGGGGTTTTCCATTTTCCTCTTAACATACTGCATACGATATTTGCATTTTCGCATAAACCAAAATTCACTTCTAATGCATCAATTGTTTGTGAATTATTCGCATAAACTAAAGACTTTACAGAACCCCGGAAGAAGTAATCCAATGACCTTCGATCAGAAGATATTGGCGGCCAACTGGTTCAAATCGTTGAATTTTCTTCGCGATATATAGACAGTATCGGAATCAGTATCTGAAATTGTGCCGTTAAGACCATTTGCAATTAAATTTGGCAAAAATATTATCGTTCATCATCATCCTATACCGAATTCCATTAACGGTAACATTGTTTGATGCATCGTTTTTGAAAAATATGGCCCAATTGCACTACCAGGAGTAATTTTTAATGGATGCAATGGGGTATCGTCTACTTCATACTTTGCTTATTAACAAAGCCATTCAGCCAAGAATGAGCTTCATCCGAAAACACAATTCTCCAATTATTTTATAATTAATAATTTTTAATTATTTTTGTAACAAATTTTTACGATTTGCAAACTTTGTTTTACTGTGTAATGGTCCATGCCAAAACTCTAGTATTGACCCTGGCAAAAAAATATGTCTAATGTATCGGTCACAATCCTATTGGAAAACATGAATAGTTCAAATGTGCATAACCCTAATGGATTACCCTTTATATAAAGATATCTAGCAATATATATAGAGAGTATTATTAATTAGTAAATATTCCCCGATGATCTGCATTAGCAGGCTATGAAATGTATATGAAAATCTCTGGCGGCCTTTAAAATATTTTTATTAAAAAAAAAACAAGAATAATATTTTCTTTTTATTAAATTTAAATAAAAATAAATTAAAAACTAAACAATTTTTACAAATTTAATTAAAGCAGTTTTTATGTTTTGCTAAAAATACTAAAATATTTTTTCCCCTCCTTCTCTTTACAGGTAAGTTTTCTGCAAAGAAAAATAGTGAATGAAAGTTTACGGGAGCGGTAAGTTAAGCAGCATCCTTAAATTACACTCTTCCAAGATAGAAATATAAAATTTATTTATTTTATATAAATTATATCTTTTGTTCTGGTTATGGAATCGAACTTTCCGATTTTTTAAACCGCAACAGCCTACACTAACTTTCTTCCTCCTCCATTGCTTTGGAGATCAATAAAGAGGTCTCCTCTAATTCATGTAACGCTCTGTTTATATTGGCTAGGGCAACTGGCCAGCGAAGTGTCTTTTCAATTGTTTTAATTTTTTCCTCTTTGAACTCGGGTGGCTGACTGCTATCGAAATTTCTATTGATCGTGTTTTACTAATTTCTTTTGTTAAATCTTCTAATTGTTTGGGAATCTCCCATCACGCAGTTCTTTTAGTATGTCTAGAAGCTTTTATTTAATAATTTATTATATAAAAACTAGTGCGTATGAGTCCAATTTGTATTTGAGACATTTTTTCAATGTAAAGAAGGATCCACTGTATGGAATTTCATTACAGACGATTAAGGTACGGTTGTAATAAAAAGAAAAAGCTGTGCTTTTAAAATAACTTGAGAAAAAAGGCAGCGCTTTGTAGCATTCCTTAACCTCACTATATAAACTATAAGTTGTTTCTTTTTACGGATCTCATTTTGTTTGCATTATTTTAGTCCTGTGAAAGAGTGTTTTAAATTACGAAGTAGAAAACCTTAAGAGAATTAAAAATGAAAGATAAGAAGACAACATGAAAATAGTTTGGGGAAGAAATTTCTAAATAAAATAAATGTATGTATTTTTGATATATACGTACGTGTGAGTTTGTGTGTATTCGTATGGAAACACAATTTTACTTGCCGTTTGAACTTTTCATACAGCTTGAGGCCGCTTGTTGCTGTTTCTTTATATAGTTTGTATACCATTCTGAACTTGTTCTTTAACCTTTGCCATCTTAAAAGTGTTGTAGGATATGAAATACATACATACAGCCACACAGGGCCACACCCACCCACACACGGCCATTTATGAGGGTCTTATTTCTTGTATCAAAGTTTAAAATTCATGGTGTCAAGTTCAGAAGGATAATAATTATTATGAACAGTGAAAAAATAAAAGTAACGACTGCTTTGACTTTTTGCAATAAAATTATTTAAAAAAATTTATTGGGTTTAAATTTAAGTAATTCCAATGACTAATGAACCATTTCCTACTTACTGGTTTTGGGTGGTTCCTTTTTTAAAAATATCCTTCAAAATGGTTCATGGTTTACGAGTAAAACATTCATCAATAACTTTGAAAGTCTCCACAAGAAAAATAATATAAAATGGAAGAGATTTGCTTGGTGTAAAATAATAACTCTTATGGGCTACATGACCTTCAAGGTCATGCCATGCCTTCCAGTCAACAGCATCCGAGAATTACTATGTTGTTTACTACTTTTACTTATACTTTTGTAACGTAGAAATTTACCTGACGGATATAGAGCTTTTGCAATTTCACATTTCCCAGATAAGCAATTTATGGTTAACATCACTCACGACGCTTCTACTTCTCTGCCAAGAGGGCTGGATTTTTTCTTAGCAAATGGTTCTCTATGAGGGGTATAATGTAAAGGGGCGCTCCTCGATTAAACTCTATGGGGTTTTTCTTGTGGTATTATATAAAAGTAGACCGACTTCTTTAACGAAAATGTTTCCATCACGGAGATGAATTGACCAGCCATTCTTGAAAACTTTACTTTCATCTAAATGAATACCGTAAAAGCAAAAGCTTACATTTAGACGATATATATTACAGTTTATTTTACCGACTCGCAAATATAACTGAATATGTTTTTGGGGCCAAAGTCAAACACATAGTCCTGTAGAAACAAGTCCTGTATACGAATATCAAACAGTTTAAAGTCGCTTTATGATTCCTAGTCATGGGATGTATTTTGCTAAAAATTACAGTTGTTTTAGCGATGAATATTTAAAGGACATTTTATTCCAGCTTGGGAGGAAGTACGTCTTATTAATGCAAAACTTAAAGGCAGGTTGTTATAATCCCAATTAATATTAATAAAATGTATTAATTGCCAAAGACAATCTGTCTTCTACAAACTGAATGAGAAATCAAATGTTATGCAATAAAGAAAACACGCTGCTACTGCAATGCACATCAAGAGTCACTCGTGGTAGAATTTTTCTAAAAATCCATCCTTCACAATAATTTATTTGTTGTAAATCATGTTCGAATTTTCTAGATTGCTGAAACAATTAAACAGCTTACGCGTACACTATCGAGAGAAGGATATTTTTTTAGTAGTCTCGTGGTAAAATTGCGCTATAATTTTCGAAAAGAAATCAAAAAGCGGCATTTCGGCCATGCCCTTGTGTGCCAAGGATTTTACTTCAGTAAATTCACACATATTTTTGAATGATTTCTCATAAATAGAATTTCTTCTACCGGATTTATTTGTTTCATAAAGTAAAAGAAAAGTGTTCATGTATGTTTTGTTATTTGATTTTCCTGTTATGCAACTTATTCATTTGGTCCCACCCACTGGGCAATAAATGTAAAAATAAATGCTCGTAAAAGTGTAATTAAACGCGTATTAAATCTCCTGCTTGTAATATAATGCAAAAATAAAGCAAACAAACACTTTCAATTTCGTCCTGTGAGGAAGTAAAATTACAACTGGATGGATAATGGAAAAAATCCTTTATATTTCACAAAGCATTTGTGAGGAAGCGGTTGTGTGCTGGCATTGTATTGCCTGTTGCCTTTAAGAAGTATGAATTTTATTGTGTTGCTGCCGCTTGTGCAGTCACTGCAATGTCAATGTTGCCGAGTAAGCAAAAAAAAAAAAAAAAATGTGGTAAAACACAATGGAGTTGGTACATCATTTAGCTACGCGAAAAAAAAACGTTGCGATAATGTGCATGGGAACTAAATCGTTGTTTTAAAAGAATTAAATTTTTTGCAAAATTTAAGTAAAGTAAAATTTAATTTACTTTATTCCTGATTTCGTAAGTGCAAGAACGATATTTATGGATGTGATCACTTTAGGCAATCTAAAATTTTCTTTACAATTAAAATAATATTTTTATATTCTGCTGCACAAAATACTTAACAAAGCAACGGAAAGCGTATCAACGGAAAGCATCGTTCCAGCTCCTTAAGCAGTCATCCGCTGGCTTTTCCTGTTTTGTATTTGACCAGTTGTACGTAAATTACTTCCTTGCTTATTGATAGATTTGTATAAATATTTCAATATATAACAAAAAGATTGGCATTAGAACGCGATAAGATCTGCTGGTACCCCGTAATAATAAATTTTTGTGTATTTTCAATAATTTACAGAATATTAAATTCCAGGCATTTAAATCGGATTAGATAACCACTAAACACTAATTTGTATGATTCCCGCAAATGAAACATGTTTGTTTGTGTCGATAAATCTGAAAATCTTGCTCGGAATTTCGATATCGCCTTAGAACGTTCTTGTTTGTTTGTAAGTTTCTCTTGGTGACTAATAATAGGCCTATAAAATTACTCTGCGAGGCTTTTTCAATAAAGTCCTAAATATGAAACGTGTTTGTTTGTGTCGATAAATCTGAAAATCTTGCTCGGAATTTCGATATCGCCTTAGAACGTTCTTGTTTGTTTGTAAGTTTCTCTTGGTGACTAATAATAGGCCTATAAAATTACTCTGCGAGGCTTTTTTAATAAAGTCCTAAATATGAAACGTGTTTGTTTGTGTCGATAAATCTTAAAATCTTGGTCGGAATTTCGATATCGCCTTAGAACGTTCTTGTTTGTTTGTAAGTTTCTCTTGGTGACTAATAATAGGCCTATAAAATTACTCTGCGAGGCTTTTTCAATAAAGTCCTAAATATGAAACGTGTTTGTTTGTGTCGATAAATCTGAAAATCTTGCTCGGAATTTCGATATCGCCTTAGAACGTTCTTGTTTGTTTGTAAGTTTCTCTTGGTGACTAATAATAGGCCTATAAAATTACTCTGCGAGGCTATTTTAATAAAGTCCTAAATATGAAACGTGTTTGTTTGTGTCGATAAATCTGAAAATCTTGCTCGGAATTTCGATATCGCCTTAGAACGTTCTTGTTTGTTTGTAAGTTTCTCTTGGTGACTAATAATAGGCCTATAAAATTACTCTGCGAGGGTTTTTCAATAAAGTCCTAAATATGAAACGTGTTTGTTTGTGTCGATAAATCTGAAAATCTTGCTCGAAATTTCGATATCGCCTTAGAACGTTCCTGTTTGTTTGTAAGTTTCTCTTGGTGACTAATAATAGGCCTATAAAATTACTCTGCGAGGCTTTTTTAATAAAGTCCTAAATATATATTGTAAAGCGATATCAATATATATATATATATATATATATATATATTGAAATATATATATATATATATTTTTTTTTTAAATATATATATATATATATATAAATATATTTATATATTTTGTAAAGTAGAATCCATATCCTTTTCAGTGAAGGACAGAAGGTGACTTTGAGGCTTCAAAGCATCACTAGCAGCACCACTAACTTTTAACAACAGCTGTTGTTATTATTCTGTAAAATATACAGAATTAATCCCACATCAGTGGAATACCGTGAACATCTTTAATAAGAAATGGGTGCCTCAGTAGGGGCATGAATAATGCTCAGCTTACTAAATCGGATGTAACGGGTTCGATTCCTGCCTAGATCCCGGAAGTTTTCCTGCGTTCAAGCCGAAAGCTTTGCAGGTTAAATTAGTTTAAAAATAATTCTACACTCATCCAATTGTTAAGGCTACATTGATGACCACTACTGTTCATTTCAATGCAGTTCCCGATTCTATTGATGACCCTTTTAGTTTTATGCAATAAGATATTCCCCTATTACCGCCTTGTATTTGCTGTACCCATTTAAATGATGGCACAGTAGACAAGGCGTGCGTACGAGTACAATCTTGAACTTCTGTTATTAAGATTTATTACATTTTCATACTTAGCGGAAACCCTTGACAATTTGTTTCCAGCCAGAACTCTTGATATTTGTTCCCCATAATGACGTACACAACCACAACTCTCCTCAACGTAATAAAATAAAATTTAGTATTTTCTTCGTCTGCCGTTCTCCACTTACTTTACTTGGAGAAATCTTCACAGCTAGAGGCAACTTCAGCGTTTATTTGAAACTGTTCAGGCGACGGTACGGCGGGAGGGTAAACAACGAAATGAATAAATGTAATTAAATTATACTTTAAATGTGACAGTGTTATGCGTACATTAGAGCTGTTATTATTAAAATTTTGTTCTACCCACGTAATTTTTGTTTCTTCTGCTGTTTTCGTTGTTGATTTTCAGCATCAGCATCAAAAATGCATTAAAAGTTGAGTGTTTGTTTTTGGAACGGAAGATTGTTTGTATTGTAAAGTTGGGAAAGGAAAATATATATGTAAAGCTAAACTTATAAACATTCCTGTTAAGTTCTCACTGCAGGAAAATGCAAAGTAATATTCTTTGTTAAACATATTTCAATAAACAAAAGTATGTCTGAAAAAAGTCTGAAAGGATTTCGTGCAGTTTATTGAAGATGTTGCACTAGCCTCGCACAGCTCTGCTCTCATTCCAACACGCCGGATGTGAGAGGCAAAAGCTTGTGCAGTAACTGAATTTATAACACTGTCGATTGTATCGACAGTAAAGTAGTTACTGACTAACAACAATGTCTGAAAATAATAGATATTTTTTACGAAGATTTGAAAGAGAACGAGATCATTTCCAGAGACTTCTCAGATATTAAATTAGACGGGATAGTTTAAGCAATTTTTGGTTCTAGTCAGGTAAGATACCTCTTTGGCAAGGGCACTTTCGTTTCATTAAGAATGTAATAAACTCGTTTCATCGAGTATCAGGCGGCCTGAGACCATTTGTTTCCTAAAGTAGGCAAGCACATACACTTTTCATCAAATCTTACGACAATTGAATTTTATGGAAAGCGGAATCATAAGCGCAATCATGGTAGCTTCCGTTTTTAAAGAAACCGAATCGAAATCGTTTATATGATTTAAATATAAGATACTTTAAAATAAAATCCTTTTTTTTTTCTTTACAACATTTTTGTGTAGATTCCTTACATTCTTATAGACTTTGAGTTTCTGCAGCAGATTCATCTTGAAGTAGTCTATTGGGCGAACCTCTTCCCTGAGAGCTTCTGCAAGCGAACAAAAATGTGTTAATAACACCAATAATAATGTTTACTGTTATGGGATTTTTCTGCGATTTAAATATCAAACTAAAGTCTTAATAATATTTATTTCATTATAAAGTATGGAAGAGGCCTACCGAAGATCACATCCTTAGAACACTTTTTACTCCAGCGTAACTGAGTCATGATGCGGAAAGCTCTTTCACTTAATTTCCAAACCTCGTTATGCCAGAATGGATTTTAAATCCTTATTTTTCTACAAGTTCTACTCGATTTGAGTTCAGGATTAGCCTTTTACAGCTCTTTACTCATAATTTGCTAAATCCAGTCTTAAGTGAAATCTAATAAAGTAGATAGATCCTTCGCAGGGGATCTATGCAAAATGCTTCCGAACTCTATTACTTCACTGAGAAAAGACGAGGCTTTCAGTTGAATTGAAAATGCCGAGAGTCCTGTACATATAAGGAAATTATAGTGAATGAAAAGAAGAAGTGATTCTAGAGTTCTATACAAATTTACCCAGTCATGGTTTTTATCCTTCTTTTAATTTTAAAAAAACTTTAAGTTACTGCGTGCATGTCTATAAATTGCTTTGTCTTTAAGTTATCGTGGATTACTTTGTTACGTTTCTTTTCAGTCCATATGCGTGTTTCTTGTGCTGGCTTAAGCATGCCTTCATATATGCACACACACAAACATATATATATATATATATACATAGTACTGCAATAATAATAGGGGCTCCCTTAACAGACCTTAAAGTGTTTGCATTTAGCAGGGCACTTAAATGAAAGCTTTAATTATCAGTTGTTTTTGTAATAAAGTTTTTAAAAAAATAACGAATGTAAGTAAAAATTTATCACTCATGTCCAAATTGAAACCTGGTTATGGCCATGGATATCTTCTAGGAGATCATATTGAGAAAAACTTTTCAAAAGGTCCATTTTTTTTTAATCGAGCCAGACCTCATATTCATTCAGCCGGTTTTTGGGAAAATATAATTTGCTCTGAAATTTCTCCTCTTCTTTGTTTGTTTAATCAAATTATATTAAAGTTGTAAACGCAATTTTCGCAGGATATTTGCAATGTATCGAGCTTGCAAATTAAAGAGTGTCTGCTATCAAAACCATGCAACAAACTAAGAAAAATCAAATAACTTCGAATTTATTCTTTAATTTGTAATAATTTCCTTTTGAGGACAACGGAGGCAAAAAGTTGTCAATTGCTACCGTACATGGTCATCTTTGTATCTGTGGCGAACTATAGACCTAGTCACATAGAATACGCTTTACGTGTACTTTGTACTCCCATAACTGACATAAACTTGAATTGACGGTTAATGAATCAGCTGTTTCTAGCGCAAGTCGTCATATTGAATTTTTTCATTGGAATAATTATCAAAGTACTGAACGGATGCAAAAATTTGGATTCGTACTTTGATTGATTGCAGCAGATTGATATGAACATACGTAGTTATCAGTTGCAAAGGTACAAAGTATGCGCATGACGTATTCTATGAACTTAGTCCTCAACTATGCCATTATTCTCTACATGTTTAAGCAGTCGGGCAGTATTTTTCCGCCCGATAATTTCCAACAAAAAAATTTTTTTAAAAAAAAACTGTTACTCATCATGTTGATTGTATTGATATTGCACTATGGCATACAATGGAGATTTTTTGCAAATCAATTTGTAACTTTACACAAATGGAATTTATTAATTTAAATAAAATGCAAGGATAAAGGACCTTTGCTATTTTGCAGAAAAACCAAAACTAAAATATTTTAATTTCATAATGCAAGAAACAACATTTTCCTGAACGAGTAATTGTTGTGGTTTTCCCTTCTTTCAGACATTTTCCCCCCTTTTCCCACTTGGTGGGGGGAGTTCGTGTGTGGCAGGAATAATGCAAGTTTCATAATGGACTTTTTCATATACACATTTTGTGTCTACGTGTTACGCAATGAAGTCAACGTCAAATGTGCCTTTCTCTCTCTCTCTCTCTCTCTCTCTTTCTCTCACCACTTTTATAAAGAGTTTTTATTGATTTGCTGAGGGCTGGTGCAAGTGTTTGCGTACTTACTGCCTGCTATTCGAACATGCATCGTAAATGGAAAGAATTTTTCTACTGCAAGTGTAGCAAATAATTTTTAACAATTTACTATCACGTAGCCAAGCAAGCGGATGTTTGCTGGGCAAACCCGTAAACCGCAACGAGACTGAATTGTTAAATACCATTTTTATTAATGCAATATTTCAAAGTTGTTTCTCTTGTTTACTCGAAAGATAAGAGGGCGGAATGGGAATGCAACCGCAATTACTTAAGCCACGAGATAAATTGTTTCAATTTGTTTATGAGAATATTAAAAATCAAATGTTTTACTTCAGTGTGTAGTTCTAAAGGAACATTAATATAAATGTAGAATTGAACTCGACAAGGAAGCTAAAATGAAGGCAGAAAAAACCAAAGCGTGCACTTGCAAGCAAGGCAGACAAGGTGGCGGAAACTTATTTGATTGTTAACCGATTGGGGGATACTCTGGCGTTTCACGGGGTTTTTCATATTGAAGTTTTTTATTATGACCTCCGTTTTGTCTGCCTGATCACTAGAAGCAATTGACGAACCGCTTTGGAGAAGCCTTTTTGGGAAAATTCAATAAATAAACAAAGTAAAGATCTGAGCTCGGATTTATATGAGTATACAGGTTTTTTTGCTGCCATTTGTAGAGCTGCCATGTGAACGGAAATCAAAAAATTTTTTCAATTTTTGGCATTTTAAAATTGAAGACCATTTTTGTTGCTTAAAGTAATTTCATGAGCATCCTTTTTGAAGTTGTTCGCTTCTGTTTGTATTTTCTGGGTAATAAGTTAAGAATTGTTTATTATCATTTAATATTAAAGCACTGCTAACCGGAACCCTCTTTCTGGAAAATGCAGCTAAATATTTGAAGGATATTCTTCCACATAGTCGAAAGATCCTTATAAAAAATTTAATTTTTTTTTTCTTAGAAAAACAAAAGGCTTCGATTCAATCTACCGAGTACCGAACTTACTTTGGATTTAGCAACTTGTCTCCATTTACAAGGACATATTATGAAAATATTTCAAGAATTTTAATATTTTTCTATAGTTTGTTTTCCTTTTTTTTAGTTTCCGGAAAAATTTTCCAGGTGTTTTTTTAATGTCATTAAACTTTTATGTGTTTTAGTAAATCAGCCATTTTCTATAATTTTTTTGTTAAATTAAATCTTATTAAAAAGTATTTGTGGCGGTTTTTTTAAATAATTAATAAATTTAATTAAAAATTAAATTAAACTGTTCACTACAAATTAAACTAATTATTATAATTAACTATACTTTGAACACACACAAATGAAAGAACATCCTTCCTCATACAAATAGAAATGAGACAATGCGAGTCTTTTTAGAGATTGCCAACTTCTAGGTGGGTGTGACGAGGAGAACGGAAAGGAGTAGTCAACTTTATTTACAGTCGATACGTTAGCTCTTGTAATAAGGCTCGTATTGTCTAAATACTGTTTACTTAGAGCGTAGTCGCATAGAATATGTCATACTTTTTCCACTGGCAATTAAGTTAAGCTGCGTATGTTGGTATTAGCTTGCTTGCAATAAATGACTTGTCCGTTAAATTAAAGTATGAAAGTTGGATAATCTTTAACTTTTTACATACGTTCAGTGCTTTGAAAATTAGCAGTTGCAAAATTCCACAGGAAAAATATAGTTTAAAAGTGATTACGAGTACTTGCCAACAGCTGATTCAATAGCCTTTAACAAGGTATTGAATGAGCTAAACTTTTCCGTCACCATTTTATTTTCAGAAGAGAGAGTACAAAGTATATTAAAAATCTATATGACTGGGCTGTAATGGGGACCATGAAACCATGTTACGATTTTTGACGGTTTGTAGTCCTAGCGACTGCGGTAATACCAGTTCCAAAAGGTTGGCAGCCCTAAAGCTTTAATAATTTTACAAACACTTTTCATTTTCATTATATTCTATAAAAACCGCAAGCATTTACCGAATTCAAATTCTTCTTTTCAAACTGCAAAAATTAAAAAAAAAATTAAATTTCTGGGAAAAAACCACAAAATATTTTATAAAAGCTGGAGAAAAACTTCAATGCAGAAATGAAAAAATATAAATTATCGTATTCAAAATTTTAAGCCAAAGGACTTGTGCTTTATAATCTTAAATTGAATTTGTCAGAAAACGAACAAAACAGCTAAAAACGTAAAGAATTATTACGTTTTTCAAAAAAATCGTTAAATAAAAATGTCCGTTTTTTCAATATATTTTACAATTCGAACTCAAGTTCAACCTAAAATAGTCTGTATATGATTTTATGCAAACAATAACACAACAGGGAATAAAAAATATTGGTTCGAAATTAAAGAATTTAATCCTTTTTTCTGTATTTTTTATCATGCAGGCTTGTTTGGAGTGTAAGTATTTATGCATGTTTTTGTGATTGAGCTTTCATTAATTTAGCAAACGTTTATCGCTCATATTCTAAAATGTTCATGGTGATAACAATGTCGGGCTTTTAGCTGCAATGTTGCACCAAACAATGGCGATGTTGAATGCTGTAATCATTTGGCATCTAAAAGGCGTATTTTCCAATTTACGACTGACGTTGCTGTCACTTAACTTGATTAATGCAACTATTTTTTTTAGATCAACAAACAGTTTTTAGAGCTGCAACCGGTATATTTTCTAAAAAAAAATTCTTATTTTGTAAATATAAAACTTGTTTGGTCTGCCTTTTGTAGCCACACTGTTGAAAAAAATTCTAACAGATAAACTTGTGCCCAGATTTGCGTACTACGTCTGGCCTTAGACTTGTACACATTTCTTGTAATAATTTAATAAATAAAAACCGAAACGAAACTGCAACTCTTTTATTTCATAACATGTTTAATTCTTTTACAGGGTTGCAATTTATGGCACTACAACTATTTGTTGTATTTCTAGGTTTAAGTACTATTTACTAATATATTGCACTACTAATAATATAATATTATATATTATATATACTTTTGAGTGTATTTAAGCACAAGAGAAGACGTTTCACGACGTTTTTCGTTTATATTTCGTTTCATAAATTAATGCAAATTTGGGCTTCGAATCATTTAATATTTCGATCATATTTTATATATAAAATATATAAAATTAAGCTGAAGGCAATTATGATGAAGACTATATAAAATGATTTAAGTTGATCATGTACATTCATTGAAGACTATCATTTTATATACTCTTCATCATAATTGCCTTCAGCTTAATCCTAAAATGGCAATAATCGAATTATTGATAGCGAAAGTAGTCTTGTAAGGAGCAGTAACTACTTGCCCCTGTTCTGATGCTGAGAAGAATTATTTGTGCTTTCGCACAATTCTTACTTTCATTAAGTTATAACGGAATATATATGTGACGGTTTTCTCTTTTAAGACCAACACCCATGGCATAACCCCAAGGCATTACAAGTTTTATAATGGAGTTAGAAGAAAGATACTGTTTGGCAATGCCTCTGGCAACGTGCTAAGTTAACTAGTTAAATGTTTTTTATTACGCAGGGAACTACATATGCAGAAGTGCAACAAAGAAAGGTGTAAGGGCATATTAACATCTTTGTTATTTGTTTGCTGGGAAGTGTTAAGCGACCAGTGGCTAGCCTTCGTGATATACACATTCGAATGGAAAGATAATATAAGATATTGAAACATTTGAGAGAAATGTTTAACGATTTTTGTTTTTATGACTGCTTGGGAAGGTATTGGACCTATAACATTACACATTTACTTACAGTTGACAGTGTTACTAACTGATTCAGTCAATAAACATTCACGCAGAGTTGTATTTATTAAAATTAAATCATGAGGCACAATTTTGTAACCAATTAGGCCCCCTAAAAAAAAAATAAATTTCCTTCGATCTGGAAACATCGTGGTGATTTCCATCGGTGTCCTGATCCAATTTCCGAAATCGTATTGTTGTATGTATACACCATTTCCTTTCATCTGCATTCTGGAGTTTAAATCGTCGAATCATTAACTAATGCCATTATTTCACTACAGGTCCCCTGCACCCAGATATTCTATATCATTCCATTAGGAAACTGCCAACTTTTGTAACTTTTCATCTTTTTAGTTTCTATTATCATTAATCTACGTGCTAATACAGATTATCAAGCGAAAGCTGCACGAAGTTGCCAGCTAATAATAAATTCGGTATATTTTTAATTATCAATGTTATGGAGTCAATACACATTTTTGGAATTTAGTCTGTCTTGAATATGAGATAAATTTTAAAAATTCTTATTTAAACAAAATAAAACTATTAAATCTAGTATTTTGAACCTGTTTTTATATTCTCGAACAGCAGTAATTTTTATTATTCATTCAAGCAGGAACCAATTGGGAATTATAAAAACACTAGCTGGTCCGCCTTGCTGGCATCAAATTTTTCTTTTATTTTGAACTGCTTCTGGGAGAAAATCAAAATCAGTATTTTTAAGTTACGCCGCTACACACCGATTAAGCAGCCAAGGCCTTTAGCGAAACACAGCATAGGCTTATTCCGCAAATAGAGATTAAAAATTAGAGATATTCATTTACTTTTTTAACTTTATTTGTTAATTTATATTTTTCACAAAAATAGGTAGGTCCAATAGTTTTTGAGTTTATCGATCACCAACATACACGTCATTTTTATATATATAGAGGTAATCAGATCGTACCTTGCAAAAGTTTTTCAAATCTTCATAATGGACGAATCATATCCTAATTGATGTCTATTTTATTGTTCTTGCAGTAGAAATATTTGCATTTATAAATATAATAATTTGAAATATTATATTTGCAGTAGAAATATATATTACACAAAACTGCAAAGTAAATTGTAAAAACTAGGCGTTCAATTAGGCGAGATTTATTGGATTCTTCGGGCATTCGGTCATTTTATTTAACAACAAATTCTGTAATAAATTTCATTAAAATGTAATATTTATTTGTTAAAAAATTGTCTTTATCTCAATATTCCTGGATAACCACCAAAAAGATTTCGGTATTTAAAAAGTACAAGTTTTCATAATATTTTTCCATAAATAAGCCCACTGTGTTTTACTTAAGGCTTAAAAGTGTGCCTGAAAATCGGGAATAAATTTAATTTTTATACATAAAACAAGTATGCTTTTCTGTTAGATTTTTATTATTTCCGAGCTCATCTAATACTTGTGATATCACTTAATAAACAAGTCTTCTCCTTAGGCTGGCTACGCAGCTATAAGAAGAAACGTGAAGGCTGCAGCATTAACTGTGGCGTCAACTAAAACATTCAACTCCATTCATTAATGCCTTGAACAGAAAGAGCGGTGGCTACAACACCCAATCTCACAGATACATCTGTAAAATATATTTACTTTTCCCATGAGCCGGGCAAAAACAAGTTTGCCATGAAAAATATTAAACTTGAAGTTTTCCAATGAAAGTTCATACTGGTATTCTGCCCGAAATGATTTTCCTTTCTTTAAACACTTGAAAGAGAAAAAAAATAAAAGCAGTTTTCAAAGAGAAAAACTTTTCCCTCGTTTGAAGTTGTTTTTACTGTTTATGCTTTTATAATGAAAGACTTTTATAAAAAGAAGATTTGATAATGAAAAAACGTAAGACTTGCATTCATTTTATGTGCATCCTGTAAAGGAATACCGAAGCTTTGCTTCGTGTTTCGATATCCTTATTAATGATTGCAAGAGCCACTTAGAGCCTCAAAGTGAGACTTCTTTTTAAAAAAGGCTAATTTATGCTTTCTTTAATTATTCTGAAGACTATTTCGAAAAGTCAATGACCAATAAATCGTGTTCTGGTGCATCTTCTGTACCAAAAGGAAGTAAAATGTATAGTTTGAAAAGCATCAAGTAAATATTGTCTTTGTTACAAATAAAACAATTTTTGTTTACTTTTATCCGAATTCGCCTTTTGCAATCCCTCCGCTTTAATCGGTCAAAAGCATTACAAAGGGTTGTCTAATGCGAAGCGGGGAGCATTTGAATCTAGCCGTAGTCGGTTGTTTCAGTAATCCTTAAATTTCTAGATACAGCGGAGCTTTTGTCTTCAAGTTCTGCTACCATTATTTGTACATCCAGCCAGCAGCTTTGATTTTCAGTTTCCAAAAATTTCCAACAACTTGTGATTTTGCTCTCATTTTTAGGATTTTGGTATCGCGTCCAAAATATCCAAATTTGACATCAAAGATTTTCCAGACGGGAAATAATGAGGGCACTACTCTTCGTCTATAATAAAGTGTTTAAGTTTTATTAATAATTCCATTACTAAGTGTGTATCTTGCTGGAAAGCTCATAATGCGTGGTATCCGCATATACATCAGTCAGTTTTAAATTCATCCTAAAACTTTATTTTATTATGAAAAGTTAATACGCTGCTGGAAAATATTGATAAATGTGAGGTGATCCAAATCTAATGTGGGCACTTAAAACTGTAGTAATATTTGCGAATACACAATGGGCGTTTCAAAAATATACAGTTCGATTCTAAAAATATTTTATTCATATGACATTTTAGGGGGGTTTAATTTTAATTTTCTACTTCCTTTGGTCCTTTAATTTTCTCCTAATTATTGGAATACGTTTATAATATTATTTCAAATGCCTACACCGATTAACATGGTCCCCATTTTTCAGTCACTTTGGCTTCAATAAATAATTCTTTGTAAGCAGTTGAGGTATCGCAAGATAATACTCCACATGATAAGTAAAGGACTATATTCAATAACATGGGAAACCGCGAAAGAAATAAAATATAAAAAAATTTTTTATTATTACCGGTTTTAGTTTCAAAAATTATTATCCAAGAAAACATATTTTATATTTCGTTCTAAGACTTTGTATGAAATCTAAAATAAAAATAATTAAAATTATGTTGTTAATTTACATTCGGACATGTTCCAGAAAAAATCAATTGATTCAATTTTTTTTCCTTTTTTATTTTTAATATTTTTTTATTATTTTATTTTTTTCCAATATTATTTATTTTGTATATATTTTTAATAAGAAATTCCATAAATTGTTCAACAATTTTTTTTTTAAAAAAAATCTTAAAAGCAAAAAATTGAAAATATTTATTATTTTTAATAAATGTTTAATTTATAATTTTAATTTAAATTAAAAAGGAATCTTAAATGCAAAAAGTTGAAAATATTTTTAATAAATATTTTATTTATAATTTCTTTAAATATATTTTGAAATTGCTTATTATTCTCCTGACTGTGTAATACATTTTAATTTTTTTCTTAATTATTCCTCTCACTTTTCTCGCATAAAAATTAAGTCAACTGTTAATGTTTGTTTAATGCAACACATAAACTTAAAACTGGACAAAACAGAACATGGAAGTGTTAGTATAACTTACGATAGTAATAAAGAAGATACTCTTAGCAGTATAATTACTTTAAGCTGAAAATAGCGACAGGATATTTCGTGTTCTGCAGTAATAAAGTAACATTACCAGTGACATTATTATAGCAACATTATAGCAACATTACTTACTATGCGCTGCTATTAGGATTCAAAACATATGGCCCATTTATCTGGCGCGGGGATTAAATCGGATGATATACAAAGCTAATAAAAATATACAATATGCACTAATACACAAAGTTAATAAAAACTGTATAGTAATAGAAATTGCAAAGAAGAATAAGGATTAAAGAGTACAAAGTAAACAAACAGAAGTCTAGCAATTGAAATAAAATTGCAAAAGTTGCAACGATGGTAATAAAAGCACAATATTTTAAAACAATGACAATAAAGAGATGATGCTGCCACTATCTCACACAGACAAAGATAAGATACAAAGTCACTATGCAAATACGGATGCCTGGTTGGCCACATGGATTGATAGTTGCTAGAAGCCTGTAACTTGGTCAGTATTGGCTGGGAAAAATGCACTCATACCCCATATTTGTAATCATAGAGACAACGTGGAATAAATGAATGGATATGTAAATGTATCACGACTACAACTACAAAACTACAAAAAGTTTAGTAGTAAAACTTAAAAATTAACGTTCTGAAATGGCTTGCGAAACATTCTTTCGGTTAAACTGCTATAATTTTAAAGAAGTTATTTGCTATGAACTGCCTTGAAAGGAATGTGCAAGAATGCGCAGTAGTGAAGCTTCAATGTAGTTGCACCAGCAAATAATTCAGACATCGGTCTTCCTCAAAATACAAGTTATTCGGAATTGCAACACAGAAAAAACAAAAAAAAACTAATAAACGATGTTTTAAATTTCTTTTTCGAATTTTTCCTGGTATATAATATTTATCAGGAATCCAAATTGTTTATTGATCTGGTAACCATTTTAAACAATAGCAACAAACACAATAAGTATAAATATTGACATCAATTAGTTACATTGTACTCCTTTAACTTTATTCTCTATAAAATTGTTTTACTTCCATGCAGTTTTCATGTATGGATATTCATACCACTACATACAACATGCCCTTTTGCAATTTATCATCTCTTTATCTTCGTCATCTTTTATATAAAGTCAACCAATTTACTTTAATAATTTTACATGTACATTTAATTACTGGAATTAAATAGTTTTTCGTAATGTTATCCTTGTGTTGTTTCCTGTTTATAGCTTTGCTCACTCTCTTTTGCATTCTTAAGATTGCCAATGTGCATCGTTTGCTCTCTTTTCTGCACTTATTTAAAACTTACACATGATGGATCAGCATCGTATCTGGCTCCTGCTCACTGTTGCGCTAAAACGGTTCTATATTTATCTAAAATCTTTCAGCCGTATCCTTCTGAAAAATAATTTGAAAAATCTGTGCATTGTGAAGGATTCATTTTTATAATCCAACTTAGTATTTTTTTCTCCAAAGACTGCCACGAAACTCATGCAATGCATTGTGGCGGAATTATAAGAAATAGATAGTATCAGAGAAAACAGCGTAGTTTTTTAAAGCTTGCTCGATCCGGTTATGTCAGTTTTTCAGATGTGTGTTATTGCAGAAATAAATTTTTTGCTGGGAAAAGTTAAGGGAACGCTGGCAACGCCTTCGCCCGTTAAGCAACAATTAACATCTGATGTCTGAATACACGGAAAAATTTATGATTTTTTTTATTATATGACTGACGGAGATATGCATCGGGCCAAAGATCTAAATCAATAAAAAATTTATACATCCATAAATGTCAGAAAATAAAAAACTACATACTCATTATCATGGTATTTAAAGTAAAATATTTCGCGGCGTTGTAATATAAAAGCTATTCTTCGTTTGCGCTCCGGCCACAAACACAATTTCACCTGAAAATCCGGCTTCTTAAAAGAATTGTAATTTATCTTCATTTTTACCTTTTTTAAAAATGCTCTATTGCTTTAAGCAGGTATTTACGAAATTCTTTATTTAAGCAAAAATAATTCAGAAATATTAAAAAAGTATAAGGAATCAATTCCATGGGGAATTATTACTCAAAAATTTGTTACTTATCTTTCAGCGGGCATGTTATAAACGCAAAATTTCTATATAATTCTAATACAAGTTGTTTTCTTCCCCCTACAATTTTTGTAATTTTATTTTAATTTTGTTTGCGAGTATTTTATTACATAAGGAACAGTTTTACCGACAATTTTACCAACAATTTGCCGACACTAATGAGAGAAATGAAACTGCTGACTCAAATATTATTCGTTTTATGAATGCTCTTAGGGAATATTATGTTAGTATTACCATTGTGTTAAATTGCCGTTGCCTAAAAATTGCCTTTGATATTGCCGGGTGTCAATTCGGATAGGGGTGATTAGAAAATATTTGAAAGTTACTTTTAAAACTATATATTTTGAAAAATTTCTTTTTAATCATCTCAAGTAGTGATAACTAAGTTTTTTCTAAGATAAGTTGTTAAAACAACAATATCTGTAAACGGTACAAAAACTTTATTAAACTTACTTTGAAAATCTAATCAATAAATCCAATTGATAAATTGAGTTTCAGTAAGCAGCGCAGAAAAAAAAAGTTAAATGCCCAAATGGAAACGACAATATAAAAAACCGGCTAAAATTGTGTAAAACTGAGATTGAACTTTTATTTTTCTTTGTCCCAGTTTCAATCAAGGCAAAACTGAAGCAGTTGACAATGAAAAAATAAATAACTGAGTCTTTGATTTGTTGCACGTAATAATGCAGCTTGTAAAATGAGTTGTGAAAAAGTGAAAGTGATGGCAAGCGCTACGGGGAGAAAAAGTAATTGAAAATAAATCCAATGAAAATTCAAAGCACTATTCAAATTAAAAGTTTTTAATATTTTTTGCTTTCTACTAAATTGAATTTCATAGTAAGAGAAGACCTCTAAATAATAATTCTTCTTGAAAAACAAACTTTTCAATAACGGTTTCTAGGGCGGTGTAGTCTTGATGAACAAAATATGGAAATAAAGTATTTCTAAGGAGACTATTGGCAAAGATTTCTCATACCCTGCTTCTTCCTTATTTTGAAGTATGTTTATTTATGCCCTCGTTGGCATAACAATTACTTTTTATGAACTAGACTTTTATAGTTTATTAACAAGCAGTTCAATTGGGTGCTTTTACAACTCGGACTCTTACGAGGTGATACAATAACAGCACCAAAGGATGCTCAATTTTTCCAAGTAAAGTTGAGTGGAATATTGGCTCCTTCTTAAATTGCTTATAATTAAATTGTTTTCATTCATTTTAAAATCTTAAATGCTGCATGTCTGGCTCCACATTGAATTTTGTTTTGTTTTTAGACAAATAAGAATACTTGGAAAGAGTAACCATTGGATTACAAGTTTCCTAAAACCGATTTATTATTAAAAAACTAATTCGTAACAAAACGTAAGTCAAAAGCAAAAAGATTAAGCAAACATTGCTTACTGGAATCGCTAAAAACTATATTGTCAAAAAAAAATCTTTAATTATAATTTATTTAATTTAATATAATTTAATTTTGTCCATTTCGGGTATATTTTTGACCGTAAAATTGTATTAATACTGGTCTATGATATATTCCCCAAACAAAAGTTTATATAAGAGCTACTATGCAAAATCTAACCACCCTTCCCCAAGAATACGTTCCAAAGCTATTTTTGTAGCTTAATTTCACCTACATATTTAATTAAAATTTTTTGCCTATTCTTCTTTTATTTATCATTCTATTTAGTTGATTCCTATACTCTATATTTCTGAAAAAAATTTAAGCAGATTGTGTTTAAAATTTTTGATTTTATGCCATATTTGCACTTGATTTACGATACGACGAAAATAACGAAGACAGACAGATAGGCGGACGTAGCCCAAATAACTTCCCTTACATGGATCTGTAATATATATTCTTTATAGGAGAAGAATAACAATCCATATATACGCTTTATCAGGTCTTAATTTTTTTTTTTTCTAATTCCGTCTAAGAATTTGAATTCCATTCTCGTTAAAGTAATTTTAGTTTTAACCTCTATGAGGCTGTTTCACCAATTCTATTTAAGTACTAATTCATATTTATAAGTAATTTTTTATTTTCATGAACATACACTCGTTGAATATTTAATTACTATGTAAATAGTTATCCATCTCCATTTAAATATTGATTTTCCAACCCTGTAAAAACAGCTGACAGTAGCAAAACAAACAAAATAATTTTTGTTAACAAAACGTAAAAATATTTAAGAAATAAGATGGATAGTAATGAAAGTGATTATCATTAAAGTCTCATTATTGGTTACATCAATTGCAATTGAATCACTATCATATTGGGACACGATTCCATCGATTTCTTTCGCTGGAATAATAATAAGCATTGTTTTCTTGTTCCTGACCTCAAATTTAATATTTTCTTTAATTATTTTTTTAAAATTATAATTGCTTGCAAGTTGTTTTATAAATGTGTAATTATTGAATTTCTTTCAGAAATATATTCAAAATACTCATATATATTCGTTCTTATTCATATGAGTGATGTATAAAAGCCAACATGACAGGTATTAGCATTCATTATAGGAAGCAGAAAAATATGTCGTTAGAATAGTATTCAACCAGATCTCTGATATATATATGGATTTGGTATCTTTCAGTCTTTAACAATCAATAAAGAATTAAAGGCTGATACATTGCAAGTTCTGATTTTTAAATCACGTTTGAAATTTAAGACGATCACTAAGACTCAGGGGCTGAATAACTTATACCTGGTACAAATACTGTACACAATTAAAAGATGGACAAGATGCTAGAAAAAACGACAAATAATAAAATTCACGCATGTATTAAGTTAATTCGCTGGGCTGATGTTGTCTTTCCATTATTGCGTTTGCAATTTTCCCCCTACATTTTTGGAACTACTTGTAATATTCATAACCCGATTAGGCATGTATTATAAGAATAGTCGGAGCATCGTATTTTAGCCGTTGTATACAATGAATGTTATAACATCGATATATGTATACCATATGGGTAATATTTTTCAACGAGAATGACGTGAATGATATAGCATAAATGAATAGTAATTGGCTTCATAATTTGCATGGTGTAGCATTCACGGTATTTTGCATCACTGATAATGAATGCTATATCATTCGCTTCCGCGAACGTATGAAAGACGACTTTGTTTAATATTAATATTAATATTTCGGAAACTTCTCCATTATAGATATAAAAATTCTCCAACTTTTTTTTATGAACCGTCGTTTTATGACTGCAGAATACGACTACATTGTAGAAAACCTTTCAATTACTGGTTGCAGCGGCATACAGTCGATCCATTAAAATAGTAAGTAATGGTATTCACGTTAAAATCTATGAAGTCATGATGAAGAGTGAGGAAAAAACAATGAATATAAGAAAAACTGAAATGAAATGCACACTTCAAATAAAAAAAAAATCGCTAGGTTCGCCCATTTGGGGTTTCTCTAAGAAGTGTTCATAGAAATAATTAGAATTGAACTGTCAGCACCTGACACTTTAGTACAAAATGGTATATATTTGACTATGCATGGCCACAACGGATTTTAATTGTATGAATTTCCTAAAGAGAAATCTAAATATGTTTTATATACATAAAGTTATCACATACTTATGTGGGGTATTTCAATTTGACTCATTTGACTACCATAGTTGCAATTTGTAAAGAAAGAGGCTGCAGGCTGGTGTTTGAAATCAGATTACAGCATCGCGTTGTTTTTTTCCATAACTTGCTAATTAGCTAACGATTAAAATATGACGTCAGTAGCATATGTTTCTCAAACTTCTCGCATGCTTATTTTCCATTTAGCTCCTCGCTAACGAACTCTTTACAGAGTGTTTTTCAGAAGAAATAGCCAATGGTCTGAATGTGGTAAAACATTTTTTAGATGTTTGTAGGACCTCGTATTGATATAATTGCTTTCAAGTATATTCCACAATTCGTTGAATGAGCGGTGTTATTAACATTAATACAAGAATTTGAAGACCAGCAAAAAATTTTCGCCGTGAAAAAAAATTCTTCTTATTTTTTTTTTTTTGAAATTTTTAAAGTATTTTTCACGAGTACTACCCGTATAAAATTATATATTCCTTATCAAATATTCCTTGATTTGAAAATTCAGTGAAATGTGCGCTTATTCTTTATTGAGTTTCGAATTTATTTTATTTCTATATTGCGACTGCAATATGAACTGTAGCCCAGTATAATTTAAAATATATTTGTTTTTAATATTCAACATAAAATTATAAAGAAAATAAAAAAGGAAGTAACTATATACATATATTCTATATGACGTCTATAATGACGTCTATACGAATAAAACGTCACACACATCAATAGGATATATGCAATCCTGTATGCATATTTATGTTTAAGTATTTCTAGTTAAGAGAATAATTATATTAGGGTCTGCACCCTTATATCAATTGCATATTTCCGGCTAAACAATTTTACTTAAGAAACACATTTAAAACATAAGTAAATCCTAAAAACTAAGAATCCTGTAACTCCCTGTCCACACTTGCAATTTTGTTGCAGCAATTTTTGGTTGTTTTTAGGTGAGAGAGGTGAGAAGCTTGAGGAGGGGTACAGAGTATGGTAGCCCTCTCACCTAAAACAACCAAAAATTGCTGCAACAAAATTGCAATGTGGACAGGGAGTAAGTAAATACTAAATGTAGAGACGAGTATAAATAAGAGAAAATTCTTAGACTCACTCTCTTTTCATCCTCAGCATTCAGTTCGAACAACACGCAGTTGTATGACTGCATCGAACAAAATACTCTTAGCAATAAGTATATTGAATACAGATACACACATTTGAGTGTTGTTAAACATATATACTTTTTTTTTTTTAATTATTCCTACAAAGAGGAATTAACTTATATAGATATAGATTTATAGCGGTGTTGCCACTAAATCTTTGGTTTAGTTTTAGCCAATAGTGCGATTTAATGCCCCAAAACAACGTTAAACGCGATAGTTGGCATTCATTGGAGTTACACAACCTGGTAGAGCAACAATTTCTATTGCCATAATTTTAATGCCTTTTGGGCCAGCCTGTGCACTTATTTTTGATTTAATTTCCGATTTACTTGTGCATTTTCTATCTTTATATTTATTTTATTTGTTTTCACTGTACGTTTTTAGTTTGTGTTATTTGTGTGTTAATGAAGTTACTAAATTAGCATTTATTCAATGTTGTTTTATGTTTATTTTTTATACTTTTTTTTGGACTATAATGTTAATCAGAGTTAATTAGATTTACAAAAGTTTATTTAATACTGATGACTATTGTGTTTTCATAAATAGCAGTCTTGTTTTAAATTTAAGTTAACTGAAAAGATTCAGTTGCGTTAAAATCATTTTGCTCAAATTTATGAACATAGTGATGCTCATGGCCCAATTGCATGTTCTACATGTCGTTACAAATTGTCTTGTCCTCGTAACGTTGCGATAAGATTCTTCTATTTCAACATATACCTGCTCGTACATACATACATATGTATATACATACAATTAGAATTGTGGAGCCATGTAACCTGATAAAGTGAATCGCTTTGCTTTGAAAAAAGAAATGAAGTAAATATTAAATATAAATAATAAAATTTTAAAAATTGCAGAATTACGAAAATGTTAGTGCTTGATTCGCCCGAGTTGTGTAAGAAACTTCTCTTACGACCTGTGCACGAGTATTTAATGTATCAAATTTTGTATAAATATCTTTTCACTTTTATCAGAAAACACAAAAAAATTCAATTAAAATTCTGTTACTATAAAAACATTATTTATTTTAGTTGTTTAATTTTTTTAATTCACAAATCAGAAACAGTTGATAAGTTGCCATGGCAAAATACTAATAAAAAACAAAAATCTATAATAAACATACGAACTCACTGCAAACATACATATTCCCATATACGAGGGCATACATATGTGCATGTGTATATGTGAATATGGATTTCTTTAATTTCCTTGAATGACAGTTTTGGATTTTGTAATTTTATAAAACACAGAGTTGAGTTAAAACGCACACAAAAAAACATGCAGACACACACACACGCCCATACAAACAGCATTGAATGGAACAAAGAATGCATTATTACATGTCTCTAGTAGTTACATGAACACTTGCATATCTACATAAATATGTGCATGCATACATATGTATATGTATACATGAAGACGCATTTATATGTATATGGCTGTCTATAAAGAGATGTGAGATGAAAATATTACACATCAAGTGGAAATTAAAAATCACGAAAAAGAGGACAAGTGCTGCTGCAACTAACTACGAGTATAATACGAGCATGTTCTTTTATATTCGCATCACACTTTCATATTGTATTTATGCACACCCTACACCATTAGTTAGAGCTAGCTTGTATTATTAGTTTGTTGCTAAGGATGACTGCCTATCTGCATATCATTTTCAAAGAGCTTTTTTTTAGTGAAAATAAGCGAAACCAACAACGCAAAGTTGACAAACTTTTTGAAAATTATTGTCTCTCAAGTGAAAACTCGAAGGGGAATCTTCTGCGAGTAATCCATTATGGTAAATTGCCTCCTCTGTGCATTAACTTTGGGCACACCCATGAAATTTAAGATGATGCCGAACAAAACAAATGTAAATGATCCAGCAAGGCTTAGAAATTTTTTCGGCTTCTTAGGCACGCCCATTTACAGCACATTCCTAACGCATAAAATATCGTGTTTTAGACCTCTCAGTTGCTTCATTTATCCTTTTAATAATATTTAACTTCGGCGTGAATCTGTAGTAAATACTTAATAATGCTTGCAACGTCCGTCTTTATGTAACTTTTTCTGCAAATTACTATTTCTATTCATGAACACTAATGCCACTGAAGTTTAGCAACGGCAAAGAAGTATCATTTGCCTAAAGATGTAAAAAGCAATCACGCACGTAATGGCATATGTAAAGGCTGGATCTGTTTTTTTCAACCCCTTAAAGCACAAAGAACGTGTGGTAAAGCTAAGCTCCAGTAGTTGCTTTATGGCCTTAGCTATAGCGATGATATTGGCCGATGTTTGCTTTATTGGTTGATTGGGTTACTGGTCATAGCGCTCTGCAGTCGCAATATATCGGTTGGAAATGTTCACTGGGTGCTTTACGTTTCCGGTTGGATAATGACAGGATGTAGGAAATCAAATCAGTTAGTCAGTTCTATCGTTTTGTAAAGACAGTTCCGCCGTGTGGACCCTGCGAAATATATAGATGCTTATGGCACCTAAATTTCCGATTCCTGTTTACCACCTCGGACCTTTATTATCGATTTCGGTGATAGACCTACAGTGTATGTGTATTCTGTAAAGAGATTCCTCCATAACGCCTAATGCCTTTTGCTCACACTTTTGGCTCCTCCTATTTAACGTGTTGGCAATTTTCATGTTTGTCGCTTTCGATTTATTTAATTTTTACCAACATTTTTGTATGTATATATGAAATTTCATTTGATCCATCTCATGTATGACCTCGTTAATTCGCTGTCAAGCCTAAATTTTTCTCTCACACACTCCCATACAAGCTATTGGTATGTAAATTCCATTTAGTTCAATATATAGGGTGCTATTTCAGAGTTACAAGTTTAAATCATAATAATGCAAAGAAATATAATTCGGCCTTGCAACCATTTATGGAACCATTTTGTGGAATTATACTTTCATCAAAAGTTTCTGCGGTGTTGGGGCACATGCTAGGAAGATTTCTAATCATGCCGAAATAGCGTTTTAATAACATATAGACCAATGACTCCTACAGACCTTATAAGAGTTACCTTGTGGATTACCCTCACCATAAATACGACAATTCTGCGTGCTAAACTACCCATTGGAACCTGAAATGGGTTTCTGGTGTAAAAATTTACTACCAATTTGTTGATCAGCCCATTCGCAAGGTTTGCTATCCCATGCAAATGTCAAACTAAACTGAACAAAAAGTATGCAGGTATAGTCAAGTAACGTCAAGTTGGCAATATGAGAGTGGTGAACCTATAAAAAGAACTCCCTGTGCATACAAACAATATCAGGGGCCAAACTACCTAAAAAAAACTTATATAGTACCTAATAAATGTGTTGTCAAATAAGGCAATGTTGCCAGTACAGGGCTCTGCACCTATAAAAAGAACTCCCTGTGCTTACAGACAATATCAAGGGTCAAAGTAAATAAAATAAACTTATATAGTACCTAATAAATGTGTTGTCAAATAAGGCAATGTTGGCAGTACAGGGCTCTACACATATAAAAAGAACTCCCTGTGCTTACAGACAATATCAAGGGTCAAAGTAAATAAAATAAACTTATATAGTACCTAATAAATGTGTTGTCAAATAAGGCAATGTTGCCAGTACAGGGCTCTGCACCTATAAAAAGAACTCCATGTGCTTACAGACAATATCAAGGGTCAAAGTAAATAAAATAAACTTATATAGTACCTAATAAATGTGTTGTCAAATAAGGCAATGTTGGCAGTACAGGGCTCTGCACCTATAAAAAGAACTCCCTATGCTTACAGACAATATCAAGGGTCAAAGTAAATAAACAAAAGTGATACAGTACCTAATAAATGGGCTGTCAAATAAGGCTATGTTGGCAATACAAGGTCCTGAACCTGTAAAAAGAACTCCCTATTCTTACAGACAATAATTCGCATTTTTCTCTTGTTTTTTGTTTCGCACGAATGTCAAATAAGTAGAAATTATTCAAGTATATCTGACAAAAGGAAAAGTTTTTATTGAACACATATACAATAGTGAACAGGGACAAAAAGAAGTGGAAGAAGACAAAACAAAGAAAAACAAAAATAAAATTAATATGTGCATTCATATACGAATATGCACATAAGAAAAAGTGATACACATGAACAAAGTTCCCTTTTCAAGCTAACACGTACTTTATTACTTTTACTTATTCGTCCTTTTAATGAATAAACACTTATGCATGCGCACATATTTTCACACACACACACTCGCAATGTTTTAATATGAAACAAAGTTGTGTGAGTATTCAATTGAATTCATCTTAAGGCTGAACATTCCTAACTAATACAAAGTTGTGCTACAAAAAGGAATCCCATTAACGTAGTAATTGTTGTTTACGAAAGTTCTTATTCACACCATCATCATCATAATCATAATCATCATCTTCATCATCATCATCATCATCCTCATCATCATAATTGCCATCGCCTCCATTGTAGAGAGGCATACACATTTCCTCTAGACTATGGGTAAGTGTATGGATAAATAAATGATATTATTTTCGAGTACATGTAAAATGTATGAAAGTGATACTCTTTGAAAAGTTCTTCCGTTGCAAGCCTTGAGGGGGGCATATGCATCATCACTTTCAATTGTTGCTAATTCGAGTGTTTTATGTTGCGCGAGAGAATTTAATTATACACGAGTATGTGTATGTGCTTACAGGCTTTCAAATGATGTGTTTCACCCAGAAACCAAATTTCGCAAAACAAATCAGAGTTGCGAAGACAAAAGGATAGAAATCTCGCTAATGCTTTAGGTTTCATTTGTAGTAGAAAAAAATTCCAAATGAAATTGAAATTTGCTATTTGGAATCGGATCACTTGTAATTTTAATTCAAGTTAGTCCATGTTATTTACACAATTTACAATTTGCTTTCTTACGAGTTTTCATTACGAGTTTTCTCAATAGTGTTTGATGAGGTATTTTTCAGAAAGCCGACCAAGAAACTGTCGTAATGCAAGTAATTACCAGCCAATAAAAATGTAATCGCAAATAAAAATGTATAGCTGCTGCACTCTATTCCTGCCAGGACATTGAAAGCAAAACTCTCTTGACTTGTGTCTGCTGCAATGGAATGCCATCAATTTGAATTTTAAAAAGTTTATCCGCTCATGCATCCTTCAACATGTCTTCTTCGCATAAACTTTGCTGCAATAAAATATTGAAATTATCTCTATTGAAATGAAAACGATATATGAAAATATTAAACCCTTTACAGAAAATATTTTCAGTAAAAACTGTTTAGAGAGCAATTTTATTATTTCGTTTGGATGGCTGCAGGACAATAATCATGACTAAAATATCAATTAAAAATAAACATTTCTGCCATAATGTAACATTGCTTATGTGGAAAGTCTCTCTTATCCCTTCCAAAGTGTGCGTACAAGACAATTGTAGTTGTATTGTTGTGGCAATATTATTTCATGGCCTGACTTGAATGGTATCCTTCATCCTAATAAGTTATTATCGAGGTCACCCACGGCAACGCGAAATGTGTATTTCTTGCAAGTGGTTGCCAATAGCAATCAATTGAAATTGCTTTGCTTACGCCGAGAAATCCTGTGGGGCACTGTGAAGGAAATATCAATAATCTAATGAAATGTACACCGACAGCCTTGTTGCATTTGCTTAAATTTTTGCTTAGCAGAATGGCAATTATTTTTAAATTGCAATTAATTTTCTTCAACATATTGCTAAGAATGTTGCTGCAATCCTTTTAAAGGCAAATGGGGAGCATGCGTCCTATGTTGCTTTGCAATAGATTTGATTTTAGTTAATGCTGTTCGTTAGAAAACACATCGATTCAGCGGAGTTCTAAATTTTTGTGCTTAAAAGCTACGAAAAGTAAAAAGTTTTTCCTGGGAATTTTAATTTTCGAAATTTCGGTTTTTAAATTACACAAACGTCTCTGCCTCCGTAGGCGAATTAATAACGTATGTATATCTCGCTAAACCGAAGGTTGTGCGAGACCCTGCTAGACCCTTCGTGTCTTCCTTCGTATAAGCCGAAATCTTTGCAGATTAAAACAATTTAAAAAAATATATACGCATCAATATGTTATCTAAGCTTATTGCTCAACGGCGTACACTTTCCACGAGAAGCCTAAAAACGTGATGGGACGTGTCTGCCTCATTCGTAGTCTTCCTACGGGTTTGTTATTCATTGAATATTTTAAAATTAAAAACTAAATGAAACTCAAGCAATTTGGTTTAAAAGCTAAAAAAATAAATTTAAAATTAATTGTCCTGAGCAAAAGTTCATATATACCAAATTCTGGCGAATTTATGCAAAGCGATTTTTGCCCTTAAGGCGTATGTATAAATACAAGATACAATAATTAAAAAAAAAAATAAGTGTGGAAAATTTATGGGAATGTGACGTTGACTACCTATTTGGGCAAAATAGAATAAATTTAGTAAAATTCTTGAAAATAAGAATTTAAAAATTTGTTTTAGATTGTGGAAAACTTCAGCTTTAAAAAACAAAATTACAAAAATTTGTTGTGCGGTTCATGTTTATTAAATAATTTAAAATTTTTTAAACGTTTTTCTTTTATTTCATTTGCTTTATTGCTTTAATTGAGGCCAGTCGTTGACACTTCAATTGATTGATTTTGTTTTCTTTAAAGAGGATTCGATTGCTTGTGTGAATTCGCCTTGAACTAAATCGAATTTGTACTAGTAGACAATGATGTTGTTCAGACATTTTACTCTTCTTTCGAATCATTGAATTTGATGCAGTACTCATTGTATTGGAAACTAATTCTTTAACAAGACTTGTGTTTATGACTGTAAAATTACGCAGTTGCGGCGTTGAAAAATTGATTATCTGTCCGGGTGTCGTAGCATCAAGGATATCGGCATATTCCTAATATAGAGAAGGTTCGTTAATTGTACTGATTATGTAAAACGTGCAGTTATCAATTCCAGTAAGCTGAGAGGGGCATACTACAAAGATTTCCAATGCTGAAATTCCTGAATAAGCTCCATTCCAAATATATTATCATCGGTAGTTTCATGTGACTGTGCCAGTTGAGAGTAGTAGCATGTATACCGGTAAGGGATATTTCTAAATTGCAGTCAGCCAGGAAATGTAGCTTTTGGTCCAACTTTCCATTGTACTTTAGCCAGTCCGTTATTCGGTTGTTGACTAAAAATTCGGCCTGTATACTGCTAGAAGCATCCAATAATCTAAGCGACTTGTTGACTTCTTTACATCGCCTCCTTTCCTCTCTTTTGGATCTATCTATATAAACAGAGAGGGTTCCAGTTGTTGGGCGGATAATCTGTTCTAAAAAGAAGTGCGGAAGTAGTCGATATGTTGTGGATTTTTTTTTTTTATTTTTATTTACTAAATGAGGTGGAACTCGCGACCTCGTGTTTAGTAGGCTGTGCATTATTCATACGCCTACGGAGACACACCTTGATCACAGTATTTAGTATGCTAAAGGACCCCAGGATTGATGTTACCATGCCCTTAAACTTCCAAGAATATCTCACATATTGGGTTGCTGCCAGCTATTGGAAATGGTTATTATCAGATATAAATAAATATACTCATCTGGCCCAAATAATTTATCTACATTCCATAAAGATTATTTTCCTCTTCTATAAAAAGCTTTTGCTTATTTTATCGCCCCGCTGACTGCATTAACGTTTAACATTTTTTTGTTGCAAAGTTTATTTTTTATAAATCTTTATTTGTTTATTTATTCATTCCTACCCGTTCACTTCCCCTGGTGTGCACAAATGGTTGCACTCGTTTTGTTTCTAGTTTAATTGCAGCACAAATTTTTTCTATAACATGCTTTACGAACTCATTATTTAATTATTATTTGTTTTAATTATTTGTTTAAAAATTATTTTAGCTGCAGCGTTTTGCAATAACAAAATAAAAAAACATTTTTTTTAATAATATTAATAAAGAAATAGGATTTATTTAAATGTCTATTTGCATTATTATGTGCACAGTTGTTTGCATGAATTAAACAATATTTTGTTTGTACTTATAATTAATAAAATAAAAATATTTTCCACATTTTAGCAAATTCAATTTTATATTTATTTACTGCTACTTGTTAATAAATCATTAGTCTGTTTGGAAATTATTTAATTATTTCTTTTTTTTTTTGCTTTGATTTCATTGCAGGTGAGTTCTTTTTCGCTAAAATTTCCCAATACAGTAAATTGAGACCGGTGAGTTAAATTATAAATTTATTTGAGCTTAAAAATATAATAAATGAGATTTAAAAAGATGAGAAATTGGAATTCAGTGGAATTTATAATTATAGCTGCTGTTGCTTTGTTGGAAGTTCTGGAAATAACTTTGGATTGATAAAACACATAGATATCTAAAACACCTTCACCTTAATTGAAATACAATCAACAGTGGAGCAAAATAATGTAAATTTAAAAAGAAAAGATAAACGAGAAACCGATGAACAGTTGAAGCCCTTATTTGGAGAATTATGTTTGGTCTGTGAATCGGCTCCATCCTATTTATGTACAGTTAGCATTTAAAAAATAAAAAAGACAGTCAATAGTTGTCTCTCCTAGGCAACTAACCAATCCCAAACGTTTTCTATATGCATATCCAATTTCTAACAATGTCTTTTAGCCCTAGTCGGAGTACATCGGCACGTTGTGGCTTCTGACTCTTAAAACAAAAAAAGTTTTTAAGTCCGAGTTTCCCTACTTATTTCTATTAATTTATCTTGTGGATCCAATTCTGTAACATTTCTGTCGTTTGCGCTTATTTAACAATAATCGTAATTCAGTCCATTAAATCGTAAATTCTTACAATCAAGTATTTTCATATAAAGCATACATAAAGGCGAATTTAAATACAACCGAGCACAAAATCTGGCGAAAAATGCAACTTTGTAAAAAGATAACGCAAACGAAATAACAAAATGTCTTTCGCTATCTAGTAAGAACTTCTTGCCTTTACAATATAATACAATAAAAAAAATTACAAAATTTTATGCTTGTAATTCAACTACAATTTCTTGTAATTATTTTTATTTTTCATTATTAAAATGATTAAAATTATTTTTATTTGGCGATCGCTCTTTGTTGCCTTCACAGAATTGCTAGGCGGTTTTCGGCTTTTTACCTCATTACTATCAAAATTCTGAAAAATTCGCTAACCCTTTGGGGCGAAATATAATATCCAGCCAGCAATACTTATGATCAGATAGCCTAAGGGGGCGCCATATCAATTACCTTTCAAAAGTAAATAATCGAATGGAATGCCATATTTGATTTCACACTTCAACTTTCAACAACGAAAATGGCCGTTTTAAGAATTATTAGTAGCAAACACAAAGATCGTGGTAAGATTGATTTTTTAGAAATTCCACTGTGTAAAATAATTTACATAAAACTGCTATTTTTTTTGCCCACAATTCTTATTGAGTGGGGATGTACCAAAGGGTCCTTAATTCCAACAGTTATAAATAAAATTAAAAACTGCTCATGCTTTCATGAAATGCTAAAGTGCTTTCATATCGCTTGTTGTAAATGTGGTCGCAATGCTTGAGAGGCAAAGGGCACACCCAACTTGTTCCACCTTTCTTCTGTAGATGTGAAAATAATTAATAAGATGCTGCCGTGCTTCCTCGCCTCCTTTATTTCGTTGGCCAAGTAAGAAGAAGAGTAAATAAAATGCTAGCAAACACCCGTCTCACTGTGCCTACTTCGACATCATGGACGCCACAAAAACTGCTCGCTCTTCTCTGCCATTATCCCTTTCTCCTAATTCTGGCACAATGCAATGGACTTCCCCCGACTTTTAATCTCTTAGAAAACAAATCATACTGATAACATAAACAAACAAGACATTCTCTATTTAATACAAATTTTAATAGAGTAAAGTTTATATAATCGATTCCTAGAAAAACGTTTTGTATAAAAACCGTACGATTTTGTATCTCTGTTTGTTCAGACAAGAATCTAACAAAAAGTGTTTTGTGTTGTTCCTTGCTTGGAAATTGGAACATGCAGTCGTTTATGCTCTTGAGTTTATGAAATGTTTCTGGCAGTTTTGGTCACTTTTTCATTTCACTTTTCCAACTCATTCAGTGAGCCGATTACAAATTCCTGATATTATTTTCCCATACAATGTCCTCAATACGAATTTTCAGTTTAATAAGACAGAACAAAAAACTTTAAAAGAAGAGTTAGGCGAGTATAACATGCTGACCTAGTGGTTCTGTGAAGATTAGAAGCAGGAAAAAAAAATGTAAACATTTTCAATTTCATTTTTGCAAAAAGCTTAAAACACAGAATGAAACGAGTGTCCTTCGCAAATGGTATTTGTCTTGTTGCTATGTTGCCTTGTGGACTTGATACCGATGCACATGTTACCATTTTGAGGTTTTCTAAATAACCGCTTAAGGCTGTTTTTCCTTTATTCTGTGGCAACTCTATTTCCTGAAGGCCTTTATTTTCTAGCGATATACACTTATTAGTCCTAGCACATTTTGGAAAATACGGACATCGCGTTTCTATTCTGCTTCGAGTAATCCCTTGTTCAGATACACAGCTAAATCAAACGGAAAGTGTCCTTTAAATTGTTATTCAAGGAATTCAAGTCATAAACTCGCTATTTATTCTTAATTGTTTCAAAATTTAAGTAAAATTGGCAATGCAACCGTGAGTTTAATGAGGAAAAAAATTTAGTGAAAAAGCTTGGCGCAATTTGGAATCTCAGTAATCGGAAACTTCTTGCAGCATATTTCCCCAAAAATTTTTCGGTTATCATATCCACGTGTTCCATTGTCTCTCGTTTATCGAAGAGTGCCAATCAGTGCTGCTGTGAAGAGCTGGCGTTTGAATTTTATAAATACTTCCGAGTATGCAAACACATATACATACATAACTTATTATTTTTATATATTCATATCAATATAATGTTTTATTGAAATTCATCAGGAGAAAAATTTGTAATTTCTTGAAAAGGTACAGACAACAACAATATAAAACCTTCTGAATATTAAAAATTTAGAAAACGACTGGAAATATCGTTAAAATGTTTGCTGGCCACAAATTCGATAATTTTTCAAATTTTCATTATAATGGTTTTATCGATACGATTATTTACTGAATATCACTTCTGGAGTTTGTAAATGAATTCAATAAATTCTCGTTAGATACGATTATTTTAACGATACGATTATCGTAAAAGAAGTTACTGAATTGCGTTGCTGGAATTCGCAACTGAATTCTAGAAATTTTCGTTACAATTATTTTACCGACACGATAATTGTAAAAGAAGTTACTGAATACCATTTCTGGAGTTTGTATATGAATTCAATAAATTCTCGTTATAAAAATTTTAACGATACGATTATCGTAGAGGTAATTATTGAATAGCAAATCTCTAGTTCTGCAACTGAATTCTATAAATTTTTGTTACAATTATTTTAGCGATACGATTACCGTAAGTCGTAAGTTGTAAATCGTTACTGAATAGCATTTCTGTAGTTCTACAACTGAATTCTATAAATTTTCGTTACAATTATTTTCACGATACGATTATCGCAAAAAGTTACTGAATCGCAAAAAAGAACATTTCCACTGGCTAGACACTAAAATGCTGAGGAAGACATTAGGAACGCCCATTCAACACAACTTAGCAGAAACACTAAAAACACAGTAAATAAAGTAAAAGTAAATAATAAGTGAAAAGTAATAAATCACAAGAACGTTTAACGGCAAATATATTTAAGCAGTTCTCAGGAATTTACAATATTTCACAGTGTAGCGTAACGGCATTTGCTGTTAAAAACTGGAAATCTATTAAAATTTACTTGATCACAGAACGCGACCAGATCATAGAACGAGAACGTAAAATTTATGTATCCTGTCTGTATCTGAATTATACCTGTTTTACACAACTGAAAATCTCTTCACTTAAATAGATACACACACAACCATAGACACATACACTCATTTCATACGTTGCAGGATATTCAGTATGTTTTTCAACAATCCTGAGAGAAAAAAAAAATAACAAAAAATTCTCGACTTAAAAAATTCAATTAAACGTACCCTGCAGAAGAGAAAAACTACAATTGAGAATAAATTTCAGAAAAAAATAGTTTCTCAGCATTTATAGAAATTTATGACATTTATGAAAAACTAAACTGCAAAAAGAAAAGCAAACGCAAAAGCAACGTTTATTTAGAGCACAATGAAAAGGATAGCAATCAGCAACAGCAGCATGATGCTACATATATACACACACACACACTCACGTAAAATTGTTTTATCTGATTATTACTGAAAAACCCAAACAAAAAACTGATGCAATGTGGCTAAATTTGTATAAAAAAATGTAAAAAAAAAAAATTATCAAGAAAGGGGAAAGGCGGCAAGAGTTTTGCAATCAATATGGTCGGTAGGTGTGCTTCTGTGTACGTATACAGTTCTTCGCAAAATTATGACAAATATTTCCATTTGCAACATTAATTGGATTATGAACCAATTAATGCGGTAGACGAAGAGTCCTTATACCGTTCTTTAGATACAGTGGCAATTTCAGATAAATGAGTAAAATTGCAAGGACCACGACTGTATGCCTGCAGGCATAGTGAAAATTAAATACAGTACAACTCAATATTGAAAAGAAAATCGTTATTTCGTAAGTCGTAATTTTTAAATGTCCAGAAATATTGTTTTGCTGATCAAACTTTTATTAATGCAAAAATTAATATATTATATGCCCAGTAATTAGTGTTTATCTATCTTCAAAACATGAATATCCTTCATAGCGCATAACGCCAAATACCTTTTAAGCTAATAGTCGGAGTAGATACATTTGAGCATAATCATAATCCATTTTTGGCCTCAAAATGATATATCATTTGGCTTTGTTTAACCATTTGTGCATGAACACGTTTCCATTTAATATTTCAAAATCGGTTGAAAAGGTTTAAAGATAATTTTCGTGCATCCAGTCGTGGCTATCAAAATATTCCATTGATGAATTATAATTTATCGGTTTCAATGAACTGTGTTGCCTTTACGTTAAAACGAGTATTCTTATTCCGTAACTTGTTAAATTTAAATTTCTCTCGCTAAAAATATATAAAGTTTATTTGGCGATTTTTATGTATTTTGATTTTGTGTTTCCAATAACGCCAACGAAGATTTTGGTGCGTTAACAACACAGAATTTTTTGCAACGCAAATTTTAACAACAAAGTTTGGAGAAATAACCGATAGGTTTATATTCCTCTATAATAATTGGCGGAGCACAAATCATCTACTCATCACACGTAAAACGTCACACTGTAACTTAAGTAAAATGTGAAAAAGGTCTTCCTTAAGGCATCCTAAGCCAATGCTAAGGGCAAAAGCTTCATGGCTTAGTTGTAGCGCTCTAAAATGTTAAAAATTAAAGGAAGTATTATGGAAATATCGTATCACTCCTTTTTGAGAATGCTTCCTCTTCATAGCGATTTTATAATGCTTATATAGCCATTATATATCCCCGATAGCATTTCCTCATATTTTTCGCCGCTGTTTGTCACAATATATTTTGTATGGCTTGTTAATAATATAATTAATATAATTTATATTACGTAAATAAGCAAACCTTATCGTCTGTCTCCTTTTCGCATGGAACACGGCAGGTGTCATAAAAAATGCTGTTCATAAATTATCCGCTCTGGTGTTATCCAAATAGGCTTGAAGCAAAATCTCAATAAATTTTAAATAGAGATTTTAGAAAAAACTTTAAGCACTCTTTGAAGAAAAGTGTTAGAATGTAAGTAATACAGTAAAGCAACACTATAACGATCTGTATAAAATGAATATAACATGTTTGCCTACTGCTAATAATATATTTTTAGCTAAGCAGTTACACATTCCGAATTCTGATATGCCGTAAACTATTTTCTCACCATTTTAGAATTCGAGATAATATTTAAACTAAATTTTCCATTATTGCAGCAGTTAAAACATTTTTTGTTATTTTCTAAAAACTGTAGATTTCACCAAGTGAAAATGTTATTTGCAAACAAGTATGAGCTATAACGCAGCACACACTCTGGCTTTGCACGGCGAATTCACACTAGGAGAGCTTTCTTTTAGAAAATTTGTTATATACTCCTTTTCAAACATTCATTTGCATCCACACAGGGAAATCTTTTTAATTACTTTTTTTTATTTTTTAATTTTTTCAACATAATGTTTCCCTCTTTATTTCCCCAAAACAAAAAGCCTTAAATGAAAGAAAGCTTAAAACTTAGTGTCATGGTGAAAATTTCTGATCAGGAAAGCAAAATAATATTCCAGCTTACAAGGCAGAAATTCCAATAAAGCCCATCTCTCTGAAAAGAAAATTTTTGTTTCACCATACAGAGCAAGGAACATCCTATTATTGATAATCTCTTCTGGAGTCAGTTCACTTACATATTGAGCCAAGCTTTAATTATATAGTTTTTATGTTAGAACATGAAAGCTAGAGATCCATGAATTTAAATCTATTGGAAGGATGGTGTTCTCTATATTTAAAAACAGGCTTTACGAAGATAGCAAAATATCTCTATATATCTGTTAAAGTTAAAAATCGGTTGTGTCCACTTGTCGTAAACGCGAATGAAGGATTTCTTTCGAATTCTTATTCCTATTGTATTGTTGGGTTCACTATAGCCGTTATAAGGCAATGAATAGGGTTGATTCTGTCGCATATGCATTCCGTAATAGGGATAGCATATGGTGCCTCTGGAGTACCCTTTTTTTTTTGAGTGAGATATGATCATTTATTTTGCGCTATACATATCTCTCATTTAAAGCTCTTTGGCAATGCCCAAAGTGTTAATACAAAACGTAAATCCACTGTATACAGCATAAAACCTACTTTAAAAAAAAAAAAATTAAATCCCCGATTCAAAAAATTATAGATTTTAAATCTTTTATCGCCTTTTTTAACATATACGGCAAAGCAATAATGAACTGACGATCTAAAATAGTTGTAGTGACGCTCCTTATTCATTTCCAATTTACACCACATTAAGAATTCATTTTGAATTTTGAAGCATCCATCCTAAAAGTATGTGGGATTAATTTATTGATGTGAGTAAGCGCATAAGTATGTGTGGGTGTGTGTGTGACGTAACAAATCTAAAACTAATGCATTCAAAAGTTTACATGCTCTCTAATGTAAATGATTTAACAGAGTTTTACAGTAAATTGTATGTAAATTTCAACATCAGCATGCGATATGCGAGTCGAATGTAAGTTATTGCGCTGCCAGGATTGATTTGGTATTCATGTCAGTACGTTGGTTTGCCTCCTTTAACATTTGATGGTTTTTCGTTCGATGCATACCAGTATTTTCATTTGCGTCATGTCTCAAACAGACATTCTGGTCTTTTGCAACTGAATTCTAAAGAATATTAATGCTGCAGCATATGAAAATTATATATGAACGCACGCACAAGTGAATTGCATTTGTTGGAAAATTATCATTAAAATTATTATACTATTTTTCTCTTTTTTATATTTGCATTTGCCGCCACATATGTAAGTTGTATGCAGAGCTGGCGCATAAGCAAGCTGCTGGTGCATTAGTTAAAGTAAAGTTGTATTGAGTGGCATTTAACGCTTTTCAAATGAACTTTTGGAAACAACCGCACAACGGCGCAGTTTTTTTTTTGTTAATGATGAGGAGGGCTAAAAAATTCTTTCAGACTTTCCTGGGGTTAACATTTGTTAATCACTGTTTCGTGTTGTGATCTCACTAAAATCAATCCCTCCTCTTTCTTACGCCAACTCCTTCCGGGAACTACCTTCTATATTACTTCGGGAAGCAGATGACTGATAGTCCAATACAGGAAACTAAACTACTTTGCCATCATCAGGTGGTTCCATCATTTTCGTAGTGCAAATCTGAGTGTTATACATAGGTGTAGTAATCTACAGATCTATTAGTGAAGATTAAATTAAATCTAAGTGATTGAATGATCTATCAGTCCTACTTTGTTGCAAATTTCAGGTATATTAGAAATTTAGCTGCTGTGATATAGTGTTTTCACACCTAAAGTTAAAACCTGGTTTTAACTTAAAACCTACAAACAGCTGATTTTGTGTTCACATACAATTTTGATAAAATCAGGTTTTATAATACAGTTTGTCAAATAAATTTGTTAATGATGAAATAAATTTTTTGAAGAAATAGATGTGTTTGTTGTAATTATTCTTCCCACATTTATTTGAGAAACTGTACGACAGCTGTTATTGTATATATAAAACATAAATTTTAAAAATGTGTATCTAAAATTGAAATGATTTTACATTTTGTGAATGAATATTTGTGAATTGTGAATGAATTATCAGCTGTTTTCAATCTTTATAACTTGGTAGATATCAAAATGTACTGTACAAAAACAAGGTTGTATTTCATAAAATCAACTTAAAACCAATTCAAAAAATGTTTTAAGATGGTTTTATGAGAATTATTTTGTATGGTAAAATCAGGTTTTAAGGGTTGGTTTTAAAGTTAAAACCAAATTTTGTTTTAAAACCAAGTTTTATCCTCAGTGTGAAAACACTAATACATTTCTTTATTACGATTATTTTCTTTCTTTAAATGATTAATCCTTATCGTCCTTATATCATGTGAAATTTCAATTTAAGTCTATCTCTTCGTTATGCACTACTCGCCTGCTTCATCATCACTTCTTAAATAATACCAAGTTCCGAAAGATTTCTAATTAATGTGTCCTTAAAGTATGAATTATATTTACAACGTCGTTTGTGTTCACATCGGTGTTTGTAATAAGATGGTCTTTGCCGCAACAGTATTCATTGTAAAATTGGTCCTGAAACCCACCCATGCAATTAAAACGATTTTAGCTTGCACTGGAGCTGCATGCAGTTAACAAAAATGCATGTCTGTCTGCTTGTTTAATAATTTTCGTTCGGTTGTGCTCGATTACGGATAAAGCATAGGAGTACACTGAGCAGACTTTTCATTAAGAAATGTGAGAATGCTTGTAAATCCAATTTCGGATTTGCAGCACAACGCCAATGTGTGGTTTAAATTTTAAACAACTTTAGCAACTTGAAATCACAGTTGGCTTGCTCTTTGTTGGCATCTTCATTAGACAAATCATAAAATTGGATTGTGTACTGGAACTTAAAATGTTGTACTTCACTGCTGACCTGTAAGCATGCAAAGGGGCAGCTTTCACATGCGTTTTACCAGTACATACTGTTGCTGGCAATTGAAGCTATAGGAAAGGAATTGTTTTAGGTATTTGTCATCTTTTTATGTTTACTGATGCATCTCTATCGATGTACAGTCCGAGGCGAAAGTTTAAATACAGTCGTCAAATATTCAGTTTTCAAAAGACTAAACTTTTTAAAAAAATTTTTACACGAATATATGCAGTTTTATTTCTTTCTATTAATATGTTAACAAAAAAAACCAGAGATATAAATTTCGTTTTGTTTTTGTATTTCTTACAAAACACTAAAATTAGCTATGCAAAAGTTTACAGACAGGCTACTATATATGGAATGGGTGTTACTGGGTAACGTGAATGCCTGCTAATATAGCTTTACTTCACGGTGCTCTTAACACTGGGTGAATATAATGCGTCCACCAGCGCCCCCACACATAAGTGTGAGTACCAGCGGAAAGTTATGCATTTGGACATAAGTTTTCCCCCTTGATGAGAGTCGGAGCCTGTCTAAAACTCCTGCCGCTCTTTGGGTCACGGCACCCGGTTGCAATGCAACTCCACACCGAGCTAATGCTCTGCCCGCGATATGGGCATCAACCACAGCCACCGCGAGCCTCCCGAAGAGCCTCACCAACTGTCAGGCTAGAACCAAGGATCGGTTCCAGGGGCTCCTGACATCCGCGGCACCGGATATTAAGTGTCCGGTAAACTCTATCTGTAACTGCCTGAAGACGCCGAGGCGTGGAAAGGATAATTTTATAGTTTCTTTTTAGGTTTTCTTAGTTTCTGCCGTTGTCCTGGAATTCCTCCTTAAGTAGAAATCCAAACTTTTTTGGAATTATAGTACCCAATTGTAGTACCAATAAATATACAAATTGGAATCTTAATTACTTCAACAGATGTAATTCATTCACGAACTGTTCCAGCATTAGGTGTAAAAGTAGAGGCAACTCCTGGACGATTAAATCAAATCTCCTTCATAACAAATCGGCCAGGATTATTTTATGGACAATGTTCAGAAATTTGTGGAGCAAATCACAGATTTATAATTGTTATTAATTTATAATTTATTTATAATGATTTATAATTATATAATTGGCGATTTTTGTAAGGTAGCTTAGTGATTTTTAGCCGTCCAACTCCTTGCTTTCTCCTGGAACTCCTCCTTTAATGTAATTCCCAACTTGAAAATTCAATAAATTGGAACAAATTAACGAAAATGGAAAATGTTAGATATTCTGGCAAATAGGTATCATCACAGGTATTACCGTTCTCCTGTAATTTGAACTTCTTGCCTAAGGATTTGCATGACTTCTAAGTACTTCTGTACAAACTACTTGGAGTTGCCCATTTGGCCCAGCCAAAATTTTTTTTTATTCCATTAATAAATGTGGTCAGAATTGCATGTAGAAGGTGCCCTCCCTGAATTACCATTCTAACAGAGCCATGTTATTAAGTTAACAGAAGTCTGTTAAATCATGTGGTTTATATCCGGTGTGATAAATTTCGAAATTTAACCTCACACACTTCCTTAAACTGCCTGAAAATGCATGGGATTACGAAAATCTGAAGAAAAGCTCTGTACAGAAAAAAATATATATGCCGATACACGTGAATGTATCTAAATATATACGTGGTGTGATCGAAAAATTACCATCATTTTCAAATTTCGTGAGTTAGGTATGTTCGATTTTGGCATTTTTTTTCTGTTATATTGGCACACATGTCTGTTTTATAGTATATTTTGCAATGTCAGCCATTTTGGATTGTCAGTTGGTTTCCGACAGTTAAAAAGGTTAGTAGTGTTTTGGTGCGCAAAAACCGCGTCACATGGGCATCACTAAGGAGCTGTTGAACGTCGTCAACGACGATCTAGATTTGCTTGAAAAGATCATAACTGCTAGCTACTCGTGACCATAAGGCTATGACATTGAAACCAAAAGCCAATCATGCCAATTAAAATTTCCAGAAGAGCCAAGATCGAAAAAATCATGTCAAGTTCGGTAAAATGAAAAGGTAGTGCTCATTGTTTTATCGATTTCCCACAAAGTCGTACGTTAGCGCCATTTGCGCGAAACAATTCGTCAGAAACGCACAGAATTTTGGAAAAAGCAATCATGGCTTTTGCACCATGATAACGCACCAGCTCACACTTTGCTGTCTGTGCGTCAGTTTTTGGCCCAAAAGGCAACCGTAATCAAGTCTCAAGCATCGTATTCACCAGACTTGACCCCCGCTGACTTTTTCCTCTTCCTAAAACTGAAGACACCGATAAAAGGAAAGCAGCATTTTATTACGATTCAGAAGATAAAAGAAAAGCCGAAACAGGAGCTGTTGGCCATAAACAAAATGCGCGTTTAAGAAGTGCTTCCGAAAACCCACTGGCATAAGAGTATTATATCTGAGGTGGATTACTTTGAAGGGGGCAAGATAGTTCTTGATGAATAAATAAATACTTTTGGAAAAAATTGAAAATAACGGGTTTTTTGATCACACCTCGTATGTAAATACGTGTGTAAACAAAACGAGGGAAAATAATAAATATCCTGTTTTGTAAAAAGCACTAATAACAAAGTAAGCTCAAAGCCGCTTCAAGTCGTATAAATGTTAGATGTTGGATTGCTCGAATGTGTGAAAGCGATAATGAATTGAATGGAATTGCAAAAGACGTGGGGTGGTGAAAATAATTGCCAGAGTGTTAATAATGTAAAACTTGAACTGGCCACAAAACTTTAGTCGAAAGAGTCTTTTGTTTTGCGCAAAAAAACAACGTTTTCAGATTAATCCTTCAATGAAAGAGTCCTCCCGTAAAGCAATTATACAAGTTGCAATGAACTAAAACACACGCAACCTGAAATAATTCCATAAATTGTAATCTGCTTGTAAAGAAATGTAAAGAAATGTTAGAAAAAATATCTGTATGTGAAGGCTATTTAGAAGTGCATTAGAGCTAAAAGTTGAGGAAGGGTTGCTTCAAAAATTTGCCGTCTGGCTATGCCTGAAGTCTGCAATGGAATAATCTAACATTTAGACGTCCAAAGGCCGCAAGTGAAGTGATGTTGGAGAAATTGCACTGTTTTCAAGTAAAAGTGTTGAAAAGCCGTGCAAATTGATGAACACAGAATAAAATGAGAAAAATTAAAAGTTATAAAACATATTTTTCCTCTTGAAATTCTATTTAAATTTTATATTGAGTGTCTTTCATATGTTGATTCCATAGAAAATGCAAATATACACATACGAATACAACTGCACACACATACATATGTATGGCTGTATTAAAAATTACTGTTTTAATACGGTTTCCGCACATGCACTTTGATTGTGCAATTGCACGTGTTAAGCCAATTTGGCTTTAAGTTCTTTTCAATTTTCCGTACGAGTGTTGAACGAATAAATTATGGAAATTGTTTTTAAGTGCCTCATAAATTGTATAACTGGTTCAATGCAACTCTGAAGGTCTGTTCGGGTAGTCGGAAAACTTTTGTGCTTGACCTTGTTGAATGTCATGAAAATTAAAATACCAGAAAAAGTAAAAGAAAAAGCACAAGAAATTGAAGGTATGAAGTGGTTATCGAAATATTAGTTTTTATTTTTATTAATTATTACTTGTTAGTAAATAATAAATTACATTTTTTTCAAAATCGCTGAGAAACACAGTCACGGAGGAATAGAGACGATTGGAGAAGTATTGCAAAGCTTAGAAGCTTACAAAGTCATATTGTAAAAACCACTACCGAGTTTGACTTCGGATCAAGAAATTTCTACTCAGAGAAATATAACAAAATTTAGCCCCCTAAAGACGTCGACAATATTTGGGGAGAGTGACAAGAAAGCCAATTACAATCATGGATCCCTTATGGATCAAGTCTAGTGTTGCTTAACTACTAAAATTGAGCTTTCTGCGTTAAACTCTAATTATATTCACACTGATTTTTTTTTTTTTTTTTGTTTTAAGTTATGACTGTTTTCCATTTAGCGTGCGATATGTGCAATTAACAAGACTTCAAAGACCATTTAAATTATATTTATAATAGTTAGAAACTTTCTGGTGTTATAAAGCAAATGAAGTGGGTGTTGCCCACTTAAAGTGTAAGTGTTACCATATACTTTGTTATAGTTGCCCCCAAAATAAATTTGAAAAAATCGCCATTTTTAAAAGTGAATAGAAAATTTTAGTTAAAAGTTGTTTACAGTTATTTGTAGTTGATTTACAGTTAATTTCTAATTTCAGCAGTTGTACGCTCTTGGCCAGTTGGCTTTGCAGTGTGTTCAGCCAATTTGACTGAAAATTTCCTTTATATCAAATCCGATATGAATATATCTCTATTTTATTTTGCAAGTAAAAAAAATTATATAAAATATTTACGATGCACTGATGCAGGGTGAAGGTATACTAGTTTCTTTGTTTATAATTTCTGACTAAATGAAAGATAATGGATCTTATATTGATAAATATTATCTTTAATGTCGGCAATTATATATGGTATACAATATCAGATAAATGGCCACTTCTGTTAGACTCCCAAGTGCGAGCTCTTTTGAGGACATTTTCCATTACATTTTCATACATTTCACGCAGTATTTCATTAATTTCATCACTAATATTTTGTTTGAGTTGCTCACGTGTTTCTGGATATCCTTTTCGGATATCCTCGTAAAAAAAGTATGTAGCAATCAAATCCATTTCTAATAGACTTTCTATCTGAAGTCTATTAGAATTTCCTAATCTTGTGCTGTGCGGTTGTGTGATGGTATTTATGAATCTATAAACTATCATCTATAAACTCCTGTATTAGTGACGTCTAGTTAATTCTTTTTACGCTTAATATTTTGATATATTTAGCCGGAAGCCTGTCGGCTTTGTTGTTTGTACCGCATGAGTTGGAGTTGATTCTATTACGTTTCATCAGTATCTTAGCACTCTCTTTTGATTTTTTTGACTTCTTTGTCGTAAGTAGCTCCACCACATGCTGTAATGACTTGACACTTGTCCCAATACTGCTCATGTAGCGCTTTTCCTTAAGTGGATTTGTATAAAAGCTGTTTTACGTAGTTTCTTCTGTACCTCTAATATTTGGCTTTTCCACTTGAAGTTTTGATTTGCATAAAAATGGGTTGTTGTACTTTTCATTTTCATCAAAAGCTAAGGAACACTAAAAGAACATGATTTTTCAAGAGGCTCGGTTTGTTTTGAATTAAAGTGTAGATGGCGGGCTGTCAGCTGCAAAGAATATCAAGTATTTATTGAAAAGCGCATTTTTTTTGTTACTTAAAAATAGTTCATATATTTGTTCTGACTAGATTTTGAAGGGTTTTCTCTTAGTGGCAGATGACTTTTTTTATAATTTTTATTAATTGTATTATTATTTGCTTTAGCTTTGCAGTTCGAGACTCGAAGGCTTCAATTTAGTGTTTCTTATATGATAATCGTGAATCCTTAAATACATTTGGAATGAAGTGACTTTCTAAAGTTACTCATAGTTTTTTTATATTTCTGTTTCTATTATTTATGTTTTTGTTAGAGAAATTTCATGGGAAATTAGGAGGTTATTACGAATGGCAACTTTCTAAAAAGTTGGGTTGCCTTTCATGCAAGGCAACCATTTTGCGATTATATATTGCAACTTTTTTTTAGTTGAGTTGAAAAAACTGTCAAATTCAGGTAACTGTTTATTACCAGTTGCCTCTAACTACATAAATGATCAAAATGGATAAGGTTAAAGGTTTTGGAATGAAATTTATCTTTGATTTATTTTTAGAATAAGTGATGTGTTGGAATGTTTTAATAATAATAAGTATAATGAGGGGGGCAAATTAAACACGTTCACTTCCGATATGGCACGTTTATTTCTTAATAATTTATAATTTACACTTTTTATTTGCACTTGTCGTAAAACACGTTTTGTTGAATCCAATGCGGTCTGGTTTCTTAAACGTTTTTTTCATAGCAAAAAACAAAAAAAAAACTCACCCCGCCAAAAGAACAAAATCAGAGCAATAGGACTGTCACTGGGACACCCATCTGTGTACTATAGAACAATACGACTGTCCCTTTCCCCCACATCTATACACTATACTTCTGACAGTAACTTCAAATAGCATTAACATTGGTAACGTCTGGCAATATCTTTAGATAACATTAACATAGACAACATTACATAAGTGACTTTGTTTTATATAGATAAAAGGCTAGGAAGGCTGATTTTTTTAGGATAAGGTTTTCTGCAATGAATTATGTATTTATTATACGGAAAATGTACAATATCTAGGCCCCTATTATGGTTCACAACAGTTGTAAATTTGTTGTTGTATTTTTTAAATTGCGATTATGGTTTACAACTGTTTTTTGAAGAACAACCCTGTGAAATACGCAGCATCTAGATGTAAACCATAATCTGGCAACTGATCATTTTTGTATACACATTCCATTAAATATACAGAAAATGTTTGTTTATCAGCTGTTAAAAAAAAGACATTGCACTTTTTTCTAATTTGTGTTCTTTTCTCGTTATATAAAAAATTGCACTTTCACAGGGCGGGCAATGCATTTTAAAAAGGCACCTTTTCACAGGGCGACATTTTTAACGTAGAAAAGAAAACGCCATTATTGTCAAGAAGTTGAGGAATTTCAACTACCTATTTTGAAGCCAAAAATTTTTTCTCTTTATATTTTATAGCGTTTAAAATTTTTTAAAAATAACAAAGTTTACACTTGAATTTTTGCTAATATATTAATTTTCCAGGCTTTTAAATTATATTAAATAAAACAATATTAAAAAATACATTGCCATTATCAATTATAAAAAAAACGCATAATGTTGTTACGAATCATTCATGCTGTGTCGAGATCGTCTTCAATTTGCGAATCTCCAATTGAATGACCTATTGATTCGTTTTCAACTTCTTCGCTTTGAATGCAATTAAATTAATTTTTTTTTCCACAGTATAAATGTTTTTCTGTCAAAAGTTCTGAGATTCAATTGGCAACTTTGTGCAAAACTCTGAGATATTCAGTTGACAACTCAACGCAAATGGCAACCTTTTTAAGTTGCCATTCATAATCAGAAATTCCAGTTTGGTTGCCGTAATAGTTTAGTTGCCTTAGAGGCAACGCAACTTTTTTCGGTTGCTATACATAATCATCAAATTAATAAATAATATTCCTCTAATTGTAGATAAGTGGGTTAATAGTGCTGTTATAAATATTTCATTGTGTTTGACACAGTACCGAAAATGCAACGGCATGCATATTGAGTCATTAGCGGTTCAAGTCAAATAGCACTTCCGCTCATATTGGCAACTATGGATGTCACGTTACGCTACAATAAGCCAAATTGAATTGTATTTAGTTAGGCTTATGCCGCACTTCAGATATTATATGTAAATGACTTCCTAAAAAAATGTGATAAGAGAATATTAAAGTCGCAAGTAAAGCCGAGGGCGTTATCAAGTTCTAGTGGCACAACTGGCACTACTGAATGTGTTGCACAGTCGTTATAATATATAATATATATAATATTATTAGCTTAATTATGCTCAGATGAATGAAGAGAACAATTCCACTTTATGAAATCTTGAAGCTTAAGAAATCATCAAGTATGCAGTTCAAGAGAAATTGCAACGTATGCGAATTAAGAATCATTTAAAATGCTGTTTACAATCGGATTTCAAAGGATTTCTATTTATTTGTTCATTTTTTTATAATTTTTAGGCAAGTGTGCTGGTCGAACCAGTACCTGATTACTCTTGTAAAGGTTTGTCGACTTCTTCTGAATATTAGAGCTAACTAAGCATGTTTGGGGTGTATCTATTAATTGTGCCCCAAAAATTCGAAACTGGAATAGAGCAATAAGAAATAAAAAAATTTATTATTATTTCTTAAAATATTTAATAGTCCTGTGAAACCTTTCCACATTTGGTAATGTTCGCTTTTAATAAAACTAAATTAAGATGGAAAAAGGGGGGAATGTAGACATGATATCCTAAAAAAAAAAAAATGTGTAATGAATACGTAATAAATCTGAAAAAATTAAATATTATTAAATACTATTAAATACTTCCACAAATTATAAAAACGAGTAGTGAAAAATTAATTAATAGTGTAGAGAGGGAAGGAGAGGCATGATTTCTTCGTTGAACAACGTAACAGAGAACGTTAAGGAAAAAATTTCTAGAAGAGGAATTTATTTTGTAAATACATTTTATTTCCTTAAAGCCATTTTATGCTTCAGTTGTTTTATTTTGCTTTTGCTTCTGCTTGACAATCTCTTTTAATATTTTGCTTACTAAGCTTGTTCATGTGTGTCATGTCTCAAAGGCAGAGCAGAATGGAAATAAACAAAAGAAGAAGCACTAAAAAAAGGCTTATGACCTGACACTTGGGAAAAATTATGCAAAAAAAGGATCTTTGTCACATACAATGTTATTTGTTGTGCTTTCAAGCCGGGTCCATTCGTTACGTTTTTTTCAGCGGCGGTTGCGGAGCCAGAGCAGTATTAACAGTGTCACAGACGTAGTGTTGGCCCGAGTAAGAAAGAGAGAGTAAGTGAGAGTGAGACGTTGAAACGTTTCGCCTTGTGTGTCTTTCTTGTTGTTTAAATTTCAAGGGAAACTTAAATTATGCACTTTGTAACATCCTCTTTCTGTAATTGTTGTTAGTAACGTCCTTGTATTGGTATACGTTTAGTTGAATTTGTATTTGCTCTTTATATTTTATTATTAGTTTATGCTTGTAGCTACACGCATACATACGTACATTCATACATACTCGTATCTTGATGTATTCATTCTCCTATTTTGTTTAGCTTCACGAAGACCTATTCCATAGAGTCTTCTAGCGATGTGTGAATGTGTGAATGTGTATGAAGTGTTTAAGTTTCACTGTATTTATTTGCTAAGAAGTAACTAAAATCCTTGCTGGTGGAATTGGTGTGAGTTGTTTTTATGAGCAGCTTTAGAAATATGTAGTAATATCTCTGGCATTTGTGTATTGTTCGAATTCTTGCTGAAAAACGGCTACATTTATCTTAATTAAGATAATGTATTGTGGTTTATGTTCTGAAATAAAGTTGTGGTTTTACAATAATGTACGGATGTTCTCTTTTGAACAGTGAGCAATGAAATAATAGAAAATGTGAGGAATTAAAATTTATTAGTTTTAAGAAATACTTCAATGGAAAAATTTACATAAAAATTTCGTAAAGTTTGAATGAGAGACACATACATACATGTTTACGTAAAATTTTAGTACGTTTACATACCTTCCATAAACTTTTATTTCGCTAAATTCGTTGATTGCATTACAACTCAACACTTTATTTAAATATAGTCACTACGCAGTGTGTGTAGTGTGTAGTATGTAAATCAAACACCGTCTGCTCTTTACTTATATATAACATCTTTTCCTTCCCGCATATGTCTGAGAGTGACTCATAATGCGATTAATGCGAGAATATTGTAAATTTTCTGGCAACTTCTATTCTCATGTGTAATGCTTGCATGTTACACGCTAAACTTTATACGTAAAGCATTCTTGTAGGCATTAATATATAATTATAAGATGATATATACTTGGGAATTTAAGATGAAAGCAGCAGCAACACACCCGCAACCAATAGAATTATTAAACATTTATAAAACAAATATGTTACGTAGTTAGCAGCGCAATAACGTAACGTGTTTGCTCTCAAATTATGGAATAAATGCAATGAATTCTACACAAGCATAAACACACAATATTGATTCATTGCCAATGAAATAACGATATAATATTCTATTTGTATATTCTATATATATGTAATTCTAGATACATATAGTCCGTTGCTTGTCGTAATTTTTATAACATACATAACATATGCTGCTCGGTATAGCTGCATCTATATATCTCTCAAATTATATTTATAAATATTTTGTTCATGAATATCGTTTTGATTTTTAGGAGGAAAATAATAGCTCCCTCTGCAGCAATCCTTCTTATGAGGTGCATATCATAAGACAATATATATAATATGTTATATTCCCAAATATAACATATTGAGCCGCCTGCTCCTGGCTCAATATTTTAATGCATCCCTTTCCACCGGCACTTTGCATATCGGAATAATGTAAGCCTCTTATGTTTGAATAATCAGTTCATTCACCACCCCGCGCTGCTCTTTAGTTATACAACAAAATTGTATACGTATTCGCGATTGTTTAAGGCCTTGTTTTACTTTAACAGACAGCCGTATGATTTGTCAAATATGGCATCACTGCTGAAAAAATGGAATAGTGTAAGCTAAAAACTTCAGATTTTTAAGACAAGCAAAAGTTTATGATAAGTTTCATTAAATGACAGTTTTCATGCGATCAGAAAAAATATTGTTTTCATCATTTTTGTGTGATAGCATTGCACCAGCAACGCCGTTTTTATGCGATTTTTTATAACAAGAGGGTATCACTTGCCGATTTTCGTATGAATGAATCGTTCGAAGAGAATTCTATACAAGTGTACAAGGTGAGGTAAAAAAACTGCAACAAAGTAAAACGCCATAATTTTTTCATTTTTTTTTAAATTTTATTGAATGAAATGCTGGAGTGCTCTAATGATAGCCAATTGTGGGTTTCCAGCCAAATATACAGAAATCACACTATCACGCTTAAATTCCATCACGAATAACTTTTTTGCTGGAAAATTCTCACCAAAATGCTTTTGTACGCTTATAAACAATATAATGAGCTGTCACTGGAATAATTTTTACAGCTGTCAGACGAGTAGTTTAGTAATGAAGTTGGTTGTAGTTCTTTTATCTCACCCTGTAGAGCATACGGCTCTACTGTAAGCATATACTTGGCATACATACGCCATGTATGTATGCACCTGCTGCCATGTCATGCCGATCTCGTAATATTAGTATGCTCAAGGCGACCACTTAATATTTTGAAATTTTTAAAATCTTAAGATTTCAAGTATTGAAAACGACATCAAAATTAGTAACGGCGTTGATAGTTTACAAAATAATATTAAGAGATTACGTAATTACACTTACGTGGCCATTACTTAAGATATCATTATTTCAGGTCTCTTGTCTAAAGTTGGTAAATAATATTAAGAGATGTCAAGATTGAAAAAGATATATGATTTTAGTTGAAAAGCTGCGAAAGAAGAATTCCTTTGCCAGGTTGCGCTTTATTAATATAAAGCAAATATTTTTTTTACTTTTCCCTTCTGCAATGCTGAGACATAACGAATGTTTAAACGTGTATTTATGTATGTCAAGCAAAGGAATTTCGTTGACCTCACGTTTTACATGACAGCACATGTAAATTGTATGTATAAGCAAACAACGTCTAAAAGTAGGCCAATCACTTTTTGTATTAACGCTTTTTTCGTACAATAAAAGACTAAAAGCCAATTTATTGAATATTACACGAGTAGGCAAGGTAACGTTGTTGTTTACACACAGTTTTTGTGTCTTGCATTTCGAATTAAGAACTCAATTGAAAATAATTCAATCATAATGATATCGATTTTAATTTTGACAAGGATGTCAAATCAAAAGTTTTTTAAAATTTTTTAATTGAAGTATTAAGACGTGCTGTTGTGTAAAGTTTGTATAGGCTATTCTTAACAATTGGAACACCTGCTACTTTAAATGTGAATTAATTTTTAAAATTTTTGATACGGTTTGAATTAAAACTGTTTGGGGCATGTAGTAGTATTCCTTACGAGTATCCACTTCCATTGGATTTTTGCTAAGAAATATTAAAAATTTTAATACTAAAAAGATATAAATAAAATGCTCTTGTCATGCTAATTATCCTATTGGAACTTAACAGGGTGTATAAAATTTTTTTCAGGCTGTATTTCAATCTAAATTCCAAATGTGAGCTCAATATGTAGAGCAATACAAATCAGCGTACAGCTAGATAGAAGGACTAAGCTCAATCAACTTTAGGTTTTCTATGGATACCTTATAGAGTCGCCAACTAATATTGTATGGAATTACAATGCCCATATAAAACCTTTATACGAGTATACTATACCATCCTCTATGAAGGAGAAGCTTATAATCGCAGGACGAAAGGCTGCAAAGCATTTCATTTACTTGCCCAGATGAAACAAAATTCTCAAAATTCCTTGCCTTGTCTCGTACTGCTCACTGTAAATGTTGTCAATACAAAGGAAGGACGCCTCTTTTTTTCACTTTCTGCTAATTTTTTTTATTCTCAGCACAAACAAACAGATTCTTGGAGGAAACTTTTGTAATGTGCGACATGAAGACTTAAATAAAAGTTAAGCTTCTTAACTTAAAATTCTTGGTGGCGTTTTATTGCAACGCATCTTTGTTGTTTCCCAGCTTTCAGTTTGCTTTTACTCAAATGTCTTTAGATACACGTACCACCCACTCTCTAATAGATAAACCGGAATTATGTTGTGTAGATAATCTGGCTACAATACTTGATATCAGACAACCCCTCCTGTTATATTTAGTTTGAGCACGAATTTGTTATAAAAGAAAATGTCTTTGAAAAATTGAAATAATTTACTTTTTGAGCCAAAGAAACAATAGATTCTGTTACTCCCTTAAAATTAATTTTAGCTTAAATAAATAAAGGAAAATGTACTTATGTTTTTAAAATATCAGGGAACAAACTTAAGTGACCAGTTTCAAGAAAACTACTAATATTTTGTTATATGTATATGCATGGGAAAACCCTGTTATTTCTAGTTAGAAATACATTTTGTCTAATCAGTTTAAAAATACTTTAAATGGTTAATGATGATTTTCAAACGTTAATATAATCACAGGCTAATCGCGGACTGAATATTTTTTAATTCTAGTATTGTTTTTAAATGTTCTGTCTTCGACTATTAAAACCACTCAACATACGCCAAAAACCCCCTCGACCTATTTATAGCAGGGTTTGAATAACACCCACCTCGTTTAAACGTGCCAGTTCTAACCCAGGAGCATGCTTTTATGTATATTCTATAAATCCGCCTAGGTATTAATTTCTGAAAATTATTGCTCCGTCAAATCCTTAAATTAGCTCACTTAAGTAAATCCTTTTTGGAAACACATATTAATTTTTCTACCAGATATAAGAAAGAAATAACACCAACTAAAGCCTGATAATATTTAATCTATTTTTTTTTTCTTCTCTTTTTAGGTAAATGGAAACTTGCCAAATAATTCTTGTTTGAATTTGTATAAAATTGGAATCGCTCCAACATGGTTGGTAAATATAAATTGTAATTGTAAAAATTTCTTTTTATTACTTCGTTCCTTTTTGTAGGTTGAAGTGTTACTTTATTTACTTTGAATTGAACTCGTATCTGTCAGAGTTGCTCTCTAAAATTTACATTTTATCTTATCTGTCTTAAATTTGTTGAATCCTATTTACTAAACTAGAACATTAAAAAATGTAACAGTTTGTTTTTGTTTTTGTTTTTGTTCGAAATATATGAAATAAAGTTTTATTTGCTTTCCCAGAAGCGGCCCTTGCAAATAAAATCAATTAAATTAATTTCCTTTTTGATTGCAAGAATAAGCGGAAGTAAATACATGCGAACCATTTTTATAAGTAAATGAAATCCTAGTTTGTTTTCTGGCGAAAAAAAATTCCCATTAAAACACTTAACACTCAGTTTAACACTTTAGACATACAAACCGGCAGCGACTGCGACTTCCTTTTTTGTTTCCTAATAAACACTTTTAAACATTTGTTGAAATAGCGCCAAAAGCAGACAAGCGAAGCACAGTAATATGTGTCAGGAATCGCACAGCAATTGCAACAGTAACAGCAACCAGCCAGCAGTTTAAATACGATGAAAATTATCGCTACCTGCTCCCTTTCCGCCATTCTCATCATCATTTACAGCAAAACAATTTTAAAGTGAATTCAAATGAAATATATACAATTCTGCCACCAAGCAGCTGAAATAGCAAATAAAAACCACCCACTGACACAATAACCTCGCATATGAATAGACCAAGTAGAACAGGCCAAATCGGTTCAGGCCAAATTTGGCGACATACATAGTTATTCCTTTGCCACTATGCCAGCCATCCTCTAAACGTGTGGCACATAAATGCCTTACTAAGCCTGGGCCTGCGTCCCCCGTGTGCAACATCTAAACAACAAATTTACAAATCCATACATACATACATACATACATACATGCATACAAAAAATGCATACACATTTTTGTACACATAAATTTGTTGCATTGCAGGAAATGAAACTAGTTTTTCTTTCAATTTCGTTTTCGTTTTCTTTTTATTTATTTACTTATTTATTTATTTTAATTTCTTGTTTTGCTTTTATTTAAACTCCAGTTCGTTTCTTGTGATACGCAAGAAGAAAAACTAAAAAACAAAAAAAAAAAAAAAATAAATTGAGACCAGAACCCACAACACATTGTAAATCTTTGGCTGCCTGTGGAAAATATGCAAGACATTCACAGAAAGCAGCTAAAAACAAAACAAAAAAAAGACAAGAGTTTTAGTTTACATACACACGTACTTGCCTACACACATACGTACACACATTCGCACATGCACATGTAGTTACATTTGAAAAGAGGCTTGAAAGAAAATAATAACACAACACATTCTGTTGACCCAGTTCGTGGCAAATACACAATTTTCAAATAAATAACCAGAGTGAACAAAAAACATTCACTCACACATAACAAATTATTAACAGGGAAGGTATTCCAAGGGGGTTTCCTCTGCTGTGAGCCAATAACCACAAGAACACCTAAGACATGCTTTTAAAAGTTACAACCACTTCTGAGAATTTGCTGCCATCTGGAGTTACTCCAATTTTGTAAAACAAAAGAAATGAGCTCAACAGGACCTTCTGACAAGCCACACACACAGTGAAACATACATACACTTTGCTTTATTCCTCAAACGAACTCTAAAGGCTTTTTCGCAGAAATTGCAACAATTGGCGTTTTACATAATGCTTAACAAAAGTACATACAGAATTGATAAATGGTTTTTGCTCGCCAAAAAAAATTGAATTAAATAACAAGCTTAGAAGCTTTTAAAATACTCGTTTATAAATTAAAAGGAGTTGTAAAAATGTAGCTTTAATGTTTTGAAATATTTTTACAAATTAATTTAAATAATTTAATTTATTTTAAATAATATTCCGTAGTTGTCAAAATGTGGCGGTTGCACTTTAGATTTGTATTACATACGTGCTACGGCACCGTTCCTACGACTTGAACAATCAATGTTAAAAGTTTAATAAAGCATCCTTGCAATTGCTTCCCAAGCACTAAAGGTTAAGCCCATGCAATGCTATAAGAAAAAAAAGCGCCGAAACCGTGTAAAGTAAACAAGTAATAAATTAGTAGACACTACTGGTTTCTGTTTAGATAATGTTCTACAAGACACTGTTAAAATTAGAATTAACAAAAAACCTTTTTTTTTTGGGTTCATGCTAAACAGATTTGGGGAACTGCGTTGCTCAAAACCCTCCCGAAGAGATTTTTGGTTGTGTAAAAAATAAGCCATTCCCGGAGAAACCATATCACCTCCAAACAAGCCATCTTTAGACATAATTAGCTGACTTCAGTTGATGGTTTCAGCTCGTGTCATGCTAGAAGTGTTACAAGTGCGGAGTTTTGTGTTTTCATCAAGCAAGAGAACTTCTGTCTTAAGGCCTATTCGACCGCCGATTGGGGTTCAGGCTAAACAGATTTGGGGAACTGCGTTGCTCAAAACCCTTCCGAAGAGATTTTTGGTTGTGTAAAAAGTAAGCCATTCCCGGAAAAACCATATCAGCTTCAGACAAGCCATCTTTAGAGATAATTAGCTGACTTCAGTTGATGGTTTCAGCTTGCGTCATGCTAGAAGTGTTACAAGCCCGGCGTTTGATTTTTTCATCAAGCAGGAGAAGTTCTGTCTTAAGACCTATCCGACCGCCCATTGCCTGTACGCTTGTGCCCATTATAACCACAAAACGGTATTAAAAAGATAAATTTTTAACACCACTAACCTTGCAGATATAGAGTATTAAACGTACGTTAAGGGGCATTCATTTTGCAATTGGTCACAGCTCAAGGCAGGGCTCACCACTTGAACAGTCTTGAGATTGCATTTTTATGTGGAATGCTTGCAGCCGAAAAATTGTTTCTGCAAACTGCATGTGAAGTATTTTTTTGTATAAATTATACAGTTAGGACTCTTTAATATGTGCGCTCCTTATATATGTATGTATGCAGTTATAGGAGACACCTTCCAAAACACTTGGTATGAAAGAAACTACTTCGTGTTGAATGTACTCTCAGCGGGTATTTACACAATGAATTTTATGACTATCAGTTTATGACTCTTGGCGTCTTTTTTAGTTTCACGGGTAGTGGTGTAGAAAAGAAAGAGCGGTAGAAAAATAGGCGGAATATCTGTTTCTCATGGTTTTATCACATTCCTCTTTGCTTCAACTTCGCTTTTGTTGTTGCACTTTATTCTTATTTCTTCAGACCGCTGAGCATGCTCTTTTTTATTGCCGGTTTAGTTCTTCATATTTCTCTTCACGATCTCTCTCTCTTTTTTACTCTTATTTGAATTCTTATTTCCAATTGTAGCATCTTTCGTAGAGACTTTTGGTTATAATTGGCTGCTACGAAAGAGTAAATAAAAAAACCTTGAATGGTATGCATGAAAACAGTTTCAAATGGGAGTTAAGAAAAATAAACGTGATAAAATTCGTAGTGTGAATCTACGCAGAATGCACTCATTAAACACACTCACACAATTTCAGAAATGGTCAGGATTTTTATTAAATAACATCTACAGAATTATAACCAAAAGCAATGCCGGCCCACCTGATTACTTTCCTAAAGCCTTAATTTGGACACATTGCTCCACACAAATCTATAAATTAAACTGCTTGAAGCTGAGATTGTTTCGGATAACATTTGTTCTTTTCTTCGCTCTTAGGAAGAGAGAACAATATTTCATTAAAACGGAAAATTATGCGATCAGGAAACAAAACTCAGAACAATTATTCTACAGTCTTTCACAGGACAGCGTTCAAATGTAATGACCTACAATGGCTAAAAACAAACAAGAACAACTAATTTGTTTTGTTAATTTCGAACATCTCTGTCAACCTTACAATTCACACAGTCATGGAGCTGTTCCGCCCTCAAAATAGACATTCTTAACACGGAACTGCAAAAGTAAAATTTTCCATGATTTTAATCAACACGTAAACATAAAAGTTTGAACTGAATAAGACCGGTTCATACTTGCAGCCAATTCATTCCCGCTATTGTGAGTTACATGAACGAACTTGTTGTATTCACTTTTATTCACACAACAAAATTGTCGCGCGCATTAAATCACGTAATAAAATTCAAACTCGAATAAAATCAAAATCATACTTTTCAATACTGTAATCCAACATATTTTATTCGATTCGATCATTGGCTTCGAAATTGATCAGCCCACATGATGAACTGAGTATTGCAAGGAACAGTAGCTGTACTTGTTCCAATTGCTCGATTGCTTTTAAAAAAAATTTTTCTTATTGCTATACACATAGGTTTTATCGTAAAAAAAATTCAGAAGAGCAAGCATTGCTGGGGTCATTATATCTGCAACAATGAATCAACAATCTGTCACGTTTTAGTGAAAAAAAAATTAATAAATAAATGCATTTCCAAACTTATCCCATCCTTCTTTTATATTAATAATTCCATATGTATGTATGTGTGCAGATGTAAGGGAGGTAGACATATCCATACATGCATGCATATGTTTCTCAGGGAAAAATTTATACTCATTCCAATTTAACAAAATACTATCTAAATATTGGATCATTTTCAATCGAACATTCTTCTTCTTGTTGTGCGTATTTTTAATGAAAATAATCAGTGTTGCCAATCCAACCATTCTTGCAATATTTGTTTAAAAGCATACAAAATGCAACAAGCATTTGTTTCGAACGACTTAAGATGAGCGATTATTGCAACTGTTTGGAGGAGTCTTCAATTTTTTTTAATTTGTAGTTATTCTCTAAACATTTAAATCAATAACGACTAGGATGGATCCAGTTCGTGCCAGTTGCTGCAAACGGTGAATATTTTCCGTCGTCCCATTGCCAATTCGTAAATTATAAACTTAAAATTACCAAAACATCTTATATATCTGTCTGAAGTAATAACATTAGTAGTTCTGCTCTCCCATAATGTATATCAATTAATAGAGAACCGATTCTTCATTAGCCAAACAATAACTGTACGCATCTATATTAATTTGTGTAAAAATAAAATTCACGTTTTTTTCATATTGTAATCAGTTCCAGTATTTTAACTCAAATCCTTTATTTATATTGAAGTCAAAACTTGGCGATATATCTGGGATCCATAAACTTGGATCCTCTTCTTTTTTATATATTGAGGTGTGTTTTGACATATCGAAATTTACGAAATACTTTTCGCTTTTGAAGCTTTTTGGCACAGTTTACGCTAACTATGCTCTTCTCTTTTTTTTAATTTTTGGGACTTCTTGATGTCCTCTAGGAATTTATATATTTAAAGTTAAGTTTTTCTTTTGATTTTCTGAAATATTTGCAGTAGTCCACATTCTGTAATATATATATATTTTTATGCTATTCAAAAAAAATGTGTTCTTACTTCCACGTGCAATGTGTATTTTCCGATTTCACAAGTCCAACAGAACTACCTACCAACTCACACACACATGCAGAACTACCGTCCCATCTATTTTGCCATTCATTTCTCTTGATTCTTCTTCCCCTTCTTTTAATGTGTTTGCTTATCCTTCTACTTAAAGTCTTATGGAGGACTATTCCAAAATAGTTTTAATTTTGGTAAAGTGTGTTTTAGGTCTTTCATATCTTTCCATAACACCCTTCTCCGTGGCCTAGCATGATACCCACATCTTCCAAAGCTATTGTGCTTACCACATTTCCTTAAAGCATTCGTAAGAAGCAATGAAAATACAGTGGTAGTGACTAGAGCATATAAAACGTATGGAAAAAATTCCTCTCTTCACAAATATGTATGTGTTAGTGTATATTTTGGCTATTGAGAACATGCCCAGTAACTCTCTAGAAAACAATTTACTTCTCATACTGTTTACAATTTTTATCTGTGTGTTGCTTAGATGGAAAAACTTTTCCAAGTTTTGTGCATATTTTTCTTTTCAAGTTTTGAGTTTAACTTTTGCACCCAAAAATAAAAATGGAAATTATTACTTTGGCTTTTTATTTTTATTATTATAAAAATTATTATTTATTATTATTATTATTTATTATATTTAAGAGTATGTACGAGTATTGGTTATATATTTGATTTTAAAAAATAATTATCCTGACACAGTGAAAATCATGAAAATAATGTTGGTTTTAATTATATCAAAATTTCCGATCTTTCTAAAAAAATGATTAATTTTACGATTCCTTTTCATATATAGTTGAAACTTGCTGAATGTATTGGAATGTCAAGCCATTTTGTAAGGAAGCTTTTACACAAACATGATAGTCAAATTTTAGTAATATAAAATTTTGTAATAAATTCAAATTTTATCAAGTTTTTTCCTAATTTAGAAGAGAATTTCTTACAATTATTTACAGAAATTAAATCAAGAATAACTAATAATTGTAATTTTCCAAGCAACAAATTTAACTGCATCTACATATTATTTTAAATGACCATTTTTAGTTTAGTGTGGGCACTAAAGCAGATTTTAATGTTGCCATATTTTTTTATGTTACCAATATGTTACCGATGCCTGTCGACGAATGGTTTCAGTAGAGTTCAGATGTGTAATGAATTGGCGTATTTAATAATTTTCAGTTAAAGACCAATTTCGAAATATTTTTCCACTAAATGCTTAAGTAACAAATAACAGATTGGCGTTACCGTCGTCGTACTTATCTCGTTTCTAGGGGAAAACCATAAACTTTATATGTTATAAGATAAAATCTTATAGCGATTGCTATTCCCAGAACTACCCATGAGAAAATGAATATGTCTGACAATTCCGATCACATTTTCGCTTAAAATTTTCCTATTCGCAAAGCTCAATTCTCATTCATTGCCACGTTAAAATTCATTCATTGCCATGTTTGTTTTTTTAATTCCGATCAACACTTGCGAAACACATTTTCGCCTAAAATTTTCCTATTCGCAAAGCTCAATTCTCATTCATTGCCACGATAAAATTCATTCAATGCCATGTTTGTTTTTTTAATTCCGATCAACACTTGCGAAACACATTTTCGCCTAAAATTTTCCTATTCGCAAAGCTCAATTCTCATTCATTGCCACGTTAAAATTCATTCAATGCCATGTTTGTTTTTTTAATTCCGATCAACACTTGCGAAACACATTTTCGCCTAAAATTTTCCTATTCGCAAAGCTCTATTCTCATTCATTGCCACGTTAAAATTCATTCATTGCCATGTTTGTTTTTTTAATTCCGATCAACACTTGCGAAACACATTTTCGCCTAAAAATTTCCTATTCGCAAAGCTCAATTCTTATTCATTGCCATGTTTGTTTTTTTAATTGCTATTATCGATTAATATTTAGAAATTTAATATTTTAAATTAATATTTTTTAAAAGAAAAATTCTGCAGGGAGATTTAAATTATTCCAACTAATAAGAACAAGAAACCTCAATGTAAATTTTAGCAGACAGCGACACTAAGAGTAAATCGCATGTGGCTGGCGTGTGGATTCTAAGCAATTGTGGGAAAGTTACAGATATTATCGATAAAAATAAAAGTTTGCGTTCGACACACTAAAATTTTTTTTTAAACTAACTTAACATGCAAAGCTTTCGGTTTGAGCCAGGGTCTAGGCAGGAATCGAACCCGCAACCGCATTATTAATTCGCCTACGAAGGCACACGCAGGCACTTGAACTTTTCTCATTGTTTTGCGCACTCCGCGAAAAATCATGCCACAATTTAAAAAATAAAATAAAACATAGCCTAGCTTATTTGCTTTGGCTTATCTAATCCTGGAGCAGACTTCAATGCATATTTACTAGCTTTCGTTTCAAGCAACTCCAAAAAATCTCCATTTTGAATATGTACGGAATAAATAAAACAGTTTATTTAAAATTTCTATTCAAGTTTTATTTTCTCCGATAACATCTCCTACCCAAGGACATTTTATTTGTTTATACTCGTATTTACTGGTGTTGCTTTCCTCAAATTAATGCTTGGCCCCGTCATAAATTTGTTTGTCAGACGAACGTAAATATTTTATTATACACTTGAATGTGCAAATGGCGTACTATAACAAAATGTAATAAATTATTTAGTCTACTTTAATTGGTAAAAGCGTTTTTGGCATTAGCGGGCCAATAAACATACGCATCAAATCAACCAAATCGCTTCCATCACCACCATCATCATAGAAATTGGTATTATTGCCATTTACTGTCCTTTGTTTAATACGGACAGGCTGACATAAAAATACACATTGAACGGCGTTAGCAAGATATCTAAAATGTACTCAAATCTATGTGACCTCATGTGGGAATGATTGTGAAAGGACAAACCAGCGGGAGAAAGAAAAGTTACAGAGTTAAAATATTGCGTCTACTTTTTATAAGCACTGGCAACTGGTGGAACCATTTTAGCTTTTGAAATCGGCAATGTGTGCTAACACATCGCTCCAGGAAGGACAATACTGATAATTCTTAGCCCCTCAGAAGAGCCTCTGGCTTTTATTATTATTTTTTTTTTGTTTCTTCGAACTATACAATTGGAAATGATATAGTCCTTTGATCTATCCCAGATGATGGCTGACTGAAGATGATTTGCTCCACAGATGCTGACGTTTATTACATCATATGTTTAATAAATTGGTTTAGCGTTGAATGTGCAGAGCAATTTTAGCAATATTTTTTTTTAGTGTAGGAAATAACAAATTCAATGTATTGGACTGGTGACGGTCCACTGGCATGGTTTCTTGTTTTGACTGAACTTCAAAAGCCTTAATAACTAAATCTTTAAGCAATATGGGGCTTAGAGACCTCCACAGAGTAACAATAATTTTCGAAATTCGCAGTACCGTGAGCTCCATCAGCAGTATTGTCCTTCCTGGAGCGATGTGTTAGCACACATTGCCGATTTCAAAAGCTAAAACGGTTCCACCAGTTGCCAGTGCTTATAAAAAGTAGACGCAATATTTTCACCAAGAAGTTAATAATTAAATATATTTTTTCGTAGCAAAAGCTCTAACGTTCTTTATTATTTCACTTCCCCTTATCAACTACCTTCCTTCCATGTGTTCCTTATGTCTGGCTATTAATACCTTAATCAAATTGCAACTCTGCATTTCCCACGATGTCGAAATTATTTTATTGGCGCATTTGCACCGTTAGTAAAACAAAATGTTTTTAAAGAAATCTATTCTTGCGAAATTAAAGGAAGTGTTACATGTCCGTCTATCTCAGTTCTTATGAACTTTAAATATTAGGTTTGTTCGCTTTTACGAGTATATAGATTTTAAATGTTGGGTAGTTTATGAGAAGGTTTACAATGACTTCCCATTGAAACTGAAACATATTCTTGGAGCACTCTTTATAAGAAGAGCGCAAAATAACAATACTGTTATCGATTTTTTCTATAGTTTCAACAACAATTTACTATCACTGTAATTTCGCATGTTTGCGTGCGTTTGCATTCATTGTGTGTACTTAAATTCTTGTAAATGAAAAGTCATACAAACATTTCGGCTACACTTACGAGAATGTCAACTTATTGTTTTGTTTTAAGGAGCAGTGGTTGGTGGAAGTATGGCAAGTACTTTTAAGACTCCTTTGCTCCCATTCTAGGTAATTTTGAAACAACAATAACAGTAAAGAATACCATGAATGTTTATTGCCTTTTATTATTTCATACATTAGACCGGAAGGAAGCAACAATATAGTTGCACTCACGTACACAACCTCATTGCTTACGCATGCTGTACGAGTGTATGGTTCATGTGCGTAGCTGCTAGCTAATTTACTTAAATGTGTATTCTATAATATGTATGTATATGTGGCTGGGGTTGGAACAAAGTTTGGAGCAGCTTTCATATTTCAAATATGGTTGTGGGTTTAAGGCGTTGCCATCTGTTCATTTCGGTTGTGTTTAGCGCTGCAAACAAACACGTAAATACGTGCGTACTTCACTTGCCTTTGTCTAATTGATAGCCTTGTTTGCAATAAATTATTTGTCATTAAGAAGATGTGACATCATTGCTGCATTATCCTTATCGTCAGTGACTTTATAGAATTGATTTTTTTTATTGTGAACTTATCAAGGAAGATACTATAAACTAATATCGTTTTATTCCTACTTTCATATCTACATTTTATTATATCTTATAATATCTGATTGGTTCTTTGGCATTAAGTAGGGCTGCGTATTATGCAATTATTTCTCTTATTAATATTCTAATTTTGATTACTTTCCTTAATAATTTAAGGAAAAGTTAAAAATTTATTTGACCATGAAAGAATTTACTACGTTTGAGCCGATTTTGAATAGTGTCTGTGGTGCAAATTGTTTAGCCAAGCTTTCCTGCATGTAAACAGGACTCTTACACGTCTTAAAATGTTTCCACACATTCAATTTTAGATCAAAAAAATTCACTTTCACTCATTTTTTTCACTTAGGTTGTGTTATGGAATCAAACACAGCGCTTCATAAGAACTATGCTTTGAATAATTGGGCACTCCTTTACGATTCATACATAAGTAAGCAGCGATGCCAATAGCAATCAAAATAAAAAAAAGGCGCAAATCGAGTATGCAGTGTATTAAGAAAACAATATTTTGTATACAAAATATATCAAGTTTTTATTTTATTATATGTTCGAATATAATATATGGATTCATATATTATTTTGTTTATACCCCACAAACTTCCTTTTTGTTTAAACAGTTCCAGTTCAATACCGGAAATCTTTGTTGTTTGACAAGCATGTCATCATTTTTATGTGCTGTTTCCGGCGTTTCCAAGCATAGACTTATACCACAAGGATATCTGGAACCGTATTTTTTTGTGGTGTTGTATGTTACTCGGATCTTAAATATATATAATTGTACTGTCTGTATAGAGACTTCTGTATACACAGAGGTGTTTCTGCCATCCTTTTAGCAATTCGGTTGAATATTCTTTAACACATGGAAACATATCCGGATATTTGCGTATGTATGTGGAGAAAAAGAAGTAATTAATTTAATTCAATACAAACAAATGAGAGCATAGATAGTTTTAGATTAATTCCCATTTAATCTGGTACAATTTTCTGGTACTGATTACTTTTTTTTGTATCTTTTTGCTCATTTGGTTTTGGCTAACGAAAACAAGGTCCCCCGCCTACTCAAGCGTGTATAGCATCTATCGTTAAGGATATTACGGGCTAATACATTGGGGTGCATCTCTAACCGTTTTAGGTTTGAGGTTCTTAACCTTAGTTTTCACCAACGGCTCAGCCAAATCTTTGTGTATATTCGTGTTTTTAATGTACCAGGGCGCTGCTGCAATTGTTGGTAAAATTTTCTCTTTTGTCTTTTAATTCTGTCCGCAGAGGCAGCGCCCCATATTTGGATTCACGTTTGATTCCAAAATTATATTAAAATTATGAAATATTTTTACTAAATTACGTTGTCATCATTAAAGCGGTTAGGAGCGGAAGTTGCGCGGTAAAAATATATGTGTCGTATGCCGCCATGTATGCCAGCGTATAGCGAAACATGCCAGTTCTCTCGTGCGTGGAGATGAAGGCAAAGACTTTTTTCCGCACAAAAGCTTATAAAGAGCACGGCAAAGTATCCAAATCCTTTTGATTAACCAGTTAGCAATACATGCAAGAGGGCCATGTCATCATTAAAGTTTTAGTGTCCAGGGGAATTTGCTAAAAGTGCATTCTTTTACGTTACTGCCCCAATACCGTCCGCCTAATCTTGAAATATCTATTTATTGCTTGGTTTATACACGGCATCTGGAGATGATACTAAGAAATGTTTGCTCTCCTGAATGTTCCTCTTGAAATTTTATTAAATCCTCTATACAAAATTCCTTATCTCTAATATGGGTGTGTTATTTGCATGCGAACGCGCTCCAACAGCATTTATGCTGGAGTAGCAATGCAATTAATGCAATAATTTTTTTTATTAAAGTTAATGGTTTTATTTAAATATAATAAAAATCTTAAATGCTCTTCCAAAGCGCAACGCACCTGAAAAATGAAACGAAGAAAGAAAATCCAGGGAATTTGTAGAGTATAATTAATGCGACTAGAGTTGACTTAAGCATTTTAACTTCTCAGCGATTTAGCAGGGAATAAATTGAAGCGAACACTAACAATTATCTGTGTGCAGTTGTACTCGAAATGCAGTCAAAAATAAATATTATCTTCAGCTTAGTCCGTGGTTATAAATTAATATTATGAAATTAAATTTAATACCCTTGAGGTGAACTGTTATTTCCTGCGAAAGTGTTACATCCATCGTGCAAGAAAGTTATGCTGGATAGAATGCAATTTAAGTTTTATGAATACATTTTTGTGTACGCACACGTCTACACAGACGCATATATACGGATGTATCTAGATAATTTTCCGTGATAAAATGTTTAGAAGAAAATTTGTGAAAAGTATTTGGAATTTAAACATTTTCTTCCGTTTTTGCCATTTTCCTTTTCACTTCTAACAAGTAGTGACTGAAATAAAACTAGTCTTGTAAAACCGTGTAGTTTTAATTTGCTTAAAGTGAGAAATTGCCTAAACACATTGTTTTTGTTTGCTGAAAGAAGTGGTTAAGGGATTGTAGGGAATCCCCCGTTCAAGTGTGACAGAAGATTTAATGAAATAAGACTTGTTAAATGTGATTTCGAAATACGCTATTTAAAATATTCTTTATCCTGATATACTCTAATCCTTTCTTGTTTCAAAAGTTGCAATGAGTCATAAATCACAATTTGAAAGTAAATATATATATTGAATAAGAATGGAAAAAAATCCAGTTTTGGTTCTTAACACAAAGCTTTTATAACAACAGCACACAGTCAACAGCAGCGTAATCCTGTATGTACTTGTATTTTGTGTTGATAATTTAATTTTATTTATTTTTTTAGAGTGTCTAAAAAAACAAACTGGTTTTAATGTAAACCAAATTTAATTCCACAAAAGTTTATATAATTTTACTTTTGCCCTGAGGCGGCAAGCTCTAGAGTTCCCATCAACTAAAAGACTGCAAATTAAATGACAAGAGCTGAAAATAATATTTTTTGCTTTATCTCTACTCCAAATGCTGTCAATAAAAATTAAAAATTATTTTTTTTTTGCAAAACCTCAAGGGACTGCATTTAAGTGATTGTTGTTTATAAATGACAAGATTCTTATAATCCATGGAGTAACATATTTTGTATTTAATCAACTCTACCTGCAAAGCTTTCGGCTTGCCCGCAGGAAAACAACCAGGGCCCATGTAGGAATCGAACCCATGACCTCCGGCTCAGTAGGCGCTGCATTATTCTTTATTAAAGTTGATTAATTGTTTGACCTTTTTATGATCATTTTATTTTTTCTAAGTTCTTTCATTACACACCTTCCCATGCGATGAAATAACTAAATATTTTATTCTGTATGTGGCACTTCCATATATCTTTGCGCATACGCTATTAGAAGGCCGAGTGGAATTTTATTCTTATTTTGTGTATCCGCAAGCAATCAATATGCAATACAAACGCCGTTGTTTTTATCCCACAATTCATCTGTTTTAGTGTAATTTTGATTGCTACCAACTGAGCATATTGGCGACCCTCGTCTTTGCCGCCTGACTGAAATAATTTGAAAGGATACGGCATTAAAAATATTTCGATCCTATAGAAATGTCAAAAACAAAGCAAAGAATAAGGCAAAATGTCAAAAACCTCCATCAAATTTCACTTCGTAATTTCAAATGTACTGTGAGTGTCGAAAGAAAGTATACACCAGACATAATCTAAACTTGTTTTCTGCTTATGGAATAACATTGAGCAAAAATTTATTTTTTTATTATCTTATTATTTTTATTTATTCTTTTATTATATCATGAGTGAGTTAAGTCGGAAAGTTATGAAATAAGAAACATTTTTCATATCTCACATGTCTTCCTGCAAGCAACTGTAAGAAACAATATATATATATATATATGTATATATATTGAACCCGAAAGATACCAAACTCTAATAATTTAACTCTTCCTAAGTGTTTCAGCATATATATGTCTATGTATGTGTACGAGTATGTTTGTGCTTTTAAAAAGGATTTGCTGCAATAGTACAGCCGTGCAAGGACGAAAATGTAGTATACAGAACCTGAAGTTCTATTTATAAATGCTCGGGCATAAGCAAAGGAAGTTGTGCTTGTTCAAATTTGAAACTTTAAGCAATTTGTTGTTATGTATAGCGTTATAAAATTTTTACCTTACGAAGTAACCTATTTCGTTATCTGGGATCTCACAGAACAGGTATCATATATATTACCGATTCACTACCATTATTTTTGAACATACAAGTAAAATTTGTATACACTCATACATATTTACTCAACAATTCCCTTATTGATTACAGATACTTCTTTGATTTTATACCCATTTGTCGCATACCCAGAAAGCCCCTAAAACCCACTTTTTTATTTTTGGAAATGAATTATGCTTTTATGTTTTGCTAAGACTGGGATTCAGGGAATAGCGTTTAGTCATGCATTACATTGTGCCGGAATTATTAGGAAGTGTTCATAGCTAAGGGGACTGTCCAGTTCGTTGTCTGGTCGCTGTCACAGTGTTTTTGGCTGCTTTCCTTTGGGGCAAACCCCCTAAAATATCAACATTTCATTACTTATGGTGCAATTGAGAGACGTAGTGTAAGTGATGTAATATTTTATATATACATAATATATGCACAAATTATATTGGCTTGTACTTGTACTTACATATATCGGCTTACACATATTGAATGAAAGGTAAAACTGTGCGCACTCGTTATCTATAGCCGTAGGAACTATTAAATGGGAACTATTAATGGGATGGGAAATAAATATTTCAGTTGTTTCCATTACGTGCTTTTGCATTTTATCTAACGATATGTTCATAAGTATATGAATACTTTTGTATATACAAACTTCACGCATACATTTACAATAAATGTTATAAATAAATATGCCATGAAATTTTTTGAATTGCATTGTTAAAAATAAATGGAAAAAGCTGAGGCAAATGTTACATACACACACATAAGTACATGCATGTATATTTGTAAGATGCAATTTAGCTCGGAAATATACTTGTCATATGAAGCATTATATATTTAAGTAAGTATATAGACATGTATGTATATGTGGCCATGTATGCAATTCAATAAGAATAAAGTACTTAAAATCGAAATAAAATATTTGAATTTTACAAATTACAGACAGTGTTTACTAGTGTTGGAATTACATGTCAGCAAAATTAATGGCAAGTAAATGTTTAATCATGTCCCATGCATCCATCATCGTTATTAAAGGCATCCTTTAAAGTGTACAAAACAGAAATTTTTCTGTGTTTCGGCAAAAGATTCTGGATTCAACGGAGAACAAACAACACTTTATATAAAACTTCAATATCAATTTTTCCTCCTGCCCATTGACAATCTTCCTCTGATGTAAATCTGTATATGATGAAATATCAAACCAAAGTAAATAAAAAGCCACTGCCAGCTGTTAAATGGGTTGTCCAATATCTCAATTTTGCCAACTCAAAAACTTTAAATCTTTAGAAAAAATTTAACTAAAAGTGGAATTAAAGGCGATGATCTACTATCCCACACAATAATACGATCTGTCAAATAAGGCATGTGTGAGGAAAAATAATATAGTGTGTCCTAAGAATGCATCTATGTGGCAGATTTCTTGACAATTCCTACGAGTGCCAAAAGTTTATGAAAATTTCCATACGATCAGAGTTGCTTTCACTTCAATCAGCCAAGAAAAAATTTGTTTGCATAACTTTAGTATGATATTGTGGCACCTAAAACGTCCTTTTTAAGCGATTTTTTAAGAAAATTCAATTAAGAAAATTGGATAAAGATCTTAACATTAAAATGAAAATTTTTTTTTAAATTAAAAATTTAAAAATTAATATTCGGCTGAGTAATAGTTTTGGTAAATTTTTAGAAATTTAATAGATTTCCAATAAAGAAAATGAAGAAAAAAACGGTTGCGGTTAGTCACGAAATAACAGGCTGAATTGCAGCTAAAAATATTTAGCTTCAGCTGGCTTTGTGCCTTTCATAGCAAATGTTATCCTTTAGCCTTTCGCGGTCCGTAAACATGTTTCGTTTTGTTGCTTGCCGCTGTATAAAGTACACTACCGTTTTCGAAACGCACAAGAATATTGCAATAAGCGAACTACCCTTAAACAAATTTAGTGTACTGTATATGCACGTCTATGGCTACAAACACACTTGCGTATGCACAATCTGCAAACTTAAATATTTACTCAAACTTGCAAATGACATAGTTAATACATACATATTTATAATAATGTCTCTGATTCTCGCAAATAATCATTTGCAATAAAGTTCAACTGCAGCAGCAGTAGAGCAAAAGTTAAATACTAACAAAGAAACTAAAAATATGTTGAATAAACAATTTTCTTTTGCATGCACAAATGCAACAACACACATACTTCCCATACTTCCATGCTATAATTGCACACCCAATAAACACAGGGATGGAAGTTGAGAACCCCTTGAAATATATGATATCAACTTTCCTAAACTTACCACACACACACACACCCCTACATAAATTGGTACATCAACGGATGTTGGACGGATATCATTTTCGCAAATTTATACTAAGTATTTTTCCCAAATTACTCTTAACGGTTCAACTAGTTAAATTTGTAACTACAAGCTCCTGTAACCTCAAATTCAGAATATATAATATAGTATTAAAATAGTTTTTTATATCTTCAAATTTAAATAAATGAAGCATGTATAAGATACCGATGCTTGCGCCGAGAGGTTTACGCCAGCAGCGGCTCACATTAGGCTGCGAACTGCCTAAGACAACACTGACTCATTTAGACACACATTGCAACATTTTTTCTGCCACTGAGCACGATTTTAAGTTCATAATGATGAACCAAGATTATTAATTAAGTGGAGCTCTACAGCACCAAATAAGTAGATGCAGTCATACGATCAAAAACAAAGTAATAAAGTTTGTACCAAATAAAATGAAGAAAATTTCCGCTAAAAGTGAACAAAATTAAACATCCAATGGCAATGGCAACTCGATTAAGCCGATTCCAATCCACATACATATGTATTTAGTGAAACCTAAGACCCCACAACGAGACACTGAATAGACAGGATGCTCTTCCTGTATGCAATGTTTGCAGTTATCATTAATCGATTATGCCAGCATAAAACCTCTCCTGTATCAGTATCTGAAGCAGTTTCTCCTTCAGCCATTTGTCAACGTCCAGGCATAAATACGAATTATTCTTCTTCGCTGAGGAAAATTTCCAACATTATTGAACAAAAGTCAATAAGTAAAATTCCTTTTGGTCAATATTTGCATTTTTCTCTATTGTAGCCAAAACTACTGTAAAATGCAGTTTAATTTTCTATCAGCCGAGTTTGCAGCAAAAGGTTTTACAAAACGCAGAGTAGCCCTGAATTTTTCATTTAAATTTTATAGCAGAGGCAATATTTCTTTCCCTTTTGCAGTAACATTTGCATCAAACACTTAATACTTCCCTCAGTTGGAATTTTAGTCATACCCCGTGTGTTTGCTGGACATTAATTTAGATACTCACACAAACATTTGCATAAAAGCAGATACCAACATATTAATATTTAAAATACCAACATAGTAATAAAATACATGTGTATGTATGTGTATGCAATAGAATACGTTTCAAATAGAAATAAGTTATGTGGCCAGTGCTGCCATTAATGAAAAAATTTAATTTATTTTGAAAAGCTTACGAAGCTTACACGTGACCAATTTCATCTCTATTTTAAAGAGCGATTAGAATTGCATTGATTGAAGCATCATTTAATATCGATAATTGTCTTAAAAAAATTTATGCTTTCTGTTAATTATCTGCTGAAATATAGTTCTTATCGGTTTTAAATACTTACATATTTATTGCTTAATTGAAAAAAAACTATAAATTAGAAATACAACTCTGTCTAGAATCTATATATGTAACGAGTCTCCCTGAGGCAATTATTTCATCGAAAAGTGTAGTAGTACCAATGATATAAAGGGCCTGCTACACTATTCTACACAGGCGTACGAATTGTCAAATGTGGCATCTCTGAATGTCAAAAATGGAAATTTTCATAAAATGAGAATTTTCTTGCAATCGGAGTTGTATGTACTTCAATCGGTAAAGAGAAAATTTCTTGCATTGTATGATAGTGTGGTAACAACAACGCCATTTTGATGTGATTTTTTAAAATAGAAAGGATATCACATAAAATTTTCTTGTGGAGGAATAGGGATAGTGAATTAGTGAATTTAAATATAAAATTGAAACAAAAGGAAATGCCTGAAAATACACATACTCGTACATCGCATTCAACAGAAAAGACAGCACAATATGAGAAAGAAGTTTCTTAAGACCTTGCTTCACTATCCTAGACAGAAAAAATAGAATAGTGTGGTCTAAAAATGTCAGATTTTTATTATTTTCATGCCACCAGAGTTGCTTTTACTTTATCATTTTTGCGTCATAGTATGAAACCAGCAGACCCATTTTGATGCGTTTTTTTTTTTATTATAGGACGAGGTCACTATCGGATGTTCGTGTGAATGAATCATTCGAGTGCATAGTTAATTATATAATTATATATTTTGAATAAAATATAATCCAAATCATCTGGGAAGGGTATGTTTACTCGGAAAATGTGTAGCTGGAAATCATAATTAATCGATTAGAATATCATCTGCCATATTTTGTCAGATGAATTCTCCTTGAAATACTCAGAAAAAGTAACAATTTTGAAACTGGTACAGTGCTACCGCCTACCCCATTAGGAAAGCCATTTTTGGAGGAAATTTAATTTCAAATCGAATTCACTTTATTAATAAATATTATTGAAATATTTTAATTACTGCCAACATGTTGACATGTAACATCTAGAACAGCAGCTTTCACTCGGTTTGTAAAAGAACCTTGAAAATATTCAAAATGGCAACATTAATCGAAATTATTATGAAAGAGGGCAAAAGAGAAAAATGTGACATAAAAAAATTTTTTTTTTAAGTGCGGCAAATACTTTTTAATGGAATGCGGAGGGCATGAGGATTTTCAAAGGATAAACAAATATTCAGTCGTAATATAATGTTTTATATAATAGTACTTAGCATTTGTGTGTGCGGGTTAAATAAACTACATACAACTGCATACAATTACTTTTACAATCCACATAACTGTTGTAGGTCGTATGCCCACATTCATTCATAGGCAACGCTTACATAAATTCGCAATTTCATATCTGATAGTCTTAGTTTAAGTAAATATTTGCTATGTAGTTAAACATAAAATTTTCTCGCAGGACCTTAAAATTTGTATAAATTTTTAATAAACTTTGAAATTTGTTCTGAATATCAAATTAGAGCCAGCACAAAGCTCAGAGCCATGAATGTACATACATGCATGTATCCTTTCGCTTCAGAAGGGAGAAGAATTTAAAATATTTAAATGAAAGCTACGAGCACCTGCACAAAAGAGATTTCTTGCAAGTTTTGCAAGGAACCCTTCTTACATATAAGAGATTGGTGTTTATTTGGTACAATAGGCTTATAAAATGCCATAAATACACATACACACATATATTCGTACGAGTATATGTATAGAAGATACATAATATAGTAACAGTGCTGGTACGTGCGGGTAAATAAAAACCAACGCAACGCGTAAAATAATCGGAAAATGTTACAAAATCTCTAAAACATGTCCTAAAGGTCCTAAAAAAAAGTTCCCGTTTGCTGTTCCAATACATAGAAAGAAATGATTTCAGAGCAAAAAGCATTTAATACAATTGAAAACGTCAAGAAACAAAATCAGGAGGTTACAAATATACATAAATGTCTGCATACACATAAATGTATATAAAATGTATGTAAGTGGTAACCTCATTTGAAGCGAAGAGGATCCTCAGGCCCATGACGATTCACTATTGCATCTATAACATATATTTATATTTTATAAAGAGAACTAAAGCTTAAGATACAGTCCTCATAAAATTGCTGTTTGGTACAACTTAGCGCCTCGTTTCACTCTCATACACATCTGTACGATATGACAAATTTGACATGTGTGGTGAAAAAATGAAATAGTGTGACATAAAATTGTGCGATTTTTATGACAAGCAAAAGTTTAGGAAAATTTTCATAAAATGACAGTTTCCGTGCGAACAGAGTTGCTTTTACTTCCAGCAGGTGAACGCAATAAAAACCTGGAAATAATATATTATTATGCTATATATATTAATATGCTATATATATTAATATGCTATATTATGCTACTTAATCACATAATTTAGTTAACCAATTCCGATATGCAAAATGCGAGATTGGATAAACTTGTCTTGTAGAAGCCACTCTGCCCACAGTTATGTCATTCCCATTATTAAAGTAATTACGAGCTTGCCAGTCTCATTTGGAAAAATGTTACTCAACGAAGACTTGAATATAAAATACACATCCCATGGATTACATTTATTGCTTCTGTGCTTAACAAATCGCAGAAATTTGGCATTTAATCTTACAATTCCGCTTAAAGTTCCATTCTCGCTAACCGTCACCTGTTAACTAAGGTTTTTCAGAGTTACCACCTCCTTACTTTACGTAATTAGTTTTATTATTTTATGTTCTTCCAATCTCTTAATTAACCTAAAAGCTTCTTTCCGTAAAAAGAATTGTTTTTTATTTTAATTAAGAGTAAATATTTAACGACAACATTTAATTATAAATTTTTTTTTATCTCTATATATTTTGAAATTTGATAAAAAATCGGAAGGATTTATAAATTTTTCACTTAGAAAAAATTTAAGCTCGATTTGCCATGCGATAGAAATACACAAGGCAGACAGCCAGACAGGCCGACAGATAGACAGACAGAGAGATACACAGACAAACAGACGGAGAAAACTCAAACAGATCTGTTTCTTATAAGGAACAAGAATATATATATGTTATGGCTTCGCATATAAATCCTTTTATTCGTATATATACGTAAATAGTAAAATCGTTATGAAATTTTAAGAATTTTTTAATAAATTTTTTTAAAAAATAATATAAAATTAAGAATATTAAATATAAAGAAAATTTTGTTTTTTTTTTTTGATAATTTCTTACTAATTACTGTAATTATATTTTATGGTTATATTGTTGATTTCATTTATTTATTATAAAAACAATTTTATAATGAATTACAATATAAATTGTTCCCCCAAATTTAGTAATTCCTGAAAAAAGGGGGCACAGTGGCAAAGAAATATTGAAAATAAAAAAAATCTTTAACCGAATCAAATAAATAATCAATTTCGTGCCTCCGTAGGCGTATGAGTAATGCGCAGCCTACTAAAACGAAAGTCGCGGGTTCGATTCCTGCCTAGACTTTGCGTGTTTTCATGCGGAAAAGACGAAAGATATTTAAAAAAAAAAAGAATTGAAAAAAGAGGTGAATGGAAAGTCTTGCATTAAAACGGGGTCATATTTAACATTTATACACATTCTTACGTACATACATATATGCTTCAAATAATATTTGCACTGGCTTATATATGCAGATGCCCATAAATTCCAATTTAAAACTACCGGCATTGAGGAATGCAATTTTGCATTTTCTGCACTCATGCAAATTTAATTTTTCCATTTAAAAGTGTGCGAGTATGTATTCAAATCAGTACATTTAATTTTTAGGCTCATTTCCATAAGAATCCATTTTCCACTCGATACGAGCATCTGCATACGCACATATGCTTTCATTATAGGCTTGCATTTGCATATAAATTAGAACTATTGTTTACAGTTTTCATTAAATGAAAGAGTTGGACCAGTTGTGTTTTAGTTAAAATAATTTTGCAAACATTTTATATTCATTAAATTATCTGGCAATTATAGAAAAGTGCAAACTTACAGCGAGTAGGACTACGAGGCGTTCATGTTTTAATACTTGTTAATATTCGACTTTGATTTATTTGGTGATTTCCATATTGGTTTCCATTTTATGCGGAAAATTTTTAGCAGATGGTGTTTTTAAGTTTTTGATTAAGCTCAACTTACAATGCGACCAAAATGCTACAAAAATACCGGCCACAGAGGTGCAAAGTCCTATCAAATACCGTTCTTTAAAAGGCTGCAAAGTAATATGGTAGAAATTACAATCGCCATATCAAAAAATAAATAAATAAAAGATTTATTTTAATATTGCAATGATGGCACGTCATAACAAATATTTTAGTCTTCTAGATGGGTCTCAAACTAACCCGGAGATGTTGTCCGAAGTAAATATTTTTTTTTATTCAGTCTGCGGCAGCTTGATTCGGCTTTGGTGGGGTGTCTACTGTGAATTTTAAACACTAGATGCAAAATTGTCTCTAAGGTTTTTTTTTGCAAGGAGAACCATTGGGGAATCCTTTTTTTTCAATACGCGTACAGAAAACATTTAAATAGAGACATGACAAATTTTTTTAATGAAAAATATTCGATAAGAAATATGTTTTAATCGTTAAAACATTTTATCAAAATCAATCATCGATTTCTCTGGCTATAAGAAAGTTACGTGAAATGTATGGTCGCCAATGCACTGCAAAATCGGCTGAAAACATTACTGCTGCTCAAGAAAGTGTTCAGAAGAATTTATCAACATCAATTCGATGCCGTGCACTGCAGGTTGGTCTTCAAAGAATAACTTTGGTTAGAATTTTGACAAGGACCCACATTTGTTTACATTTAAGATTCAGTTGATTCAAGAGTTTTTTCCAAGAGTCCATTTACAATGCCTTACATATAGATGTAAGATGTTACAGTTCGGCCTTGACAAACCCTATTTTCATGAAAAAATCGTAACGACTGACTGGAGCCATTTTCATCGAATTTTCATTCATTCTGTACAATGGCAATCCCTCAAAGTATTCATCAGTCGCCCTTGCATCTATTAAAAGTGACAGTCTATTATGCAATTTGGCGTAAGGATAATGGTCAATGGGAAACAATATCGCGATATGATTGAAAATATTTTAGAGCTACAACTGACTGCTTTGGGCTTGATTATCATGTCGCTTCAACAAGAGGTTGTTACTAACAGCATTGCAATGAGAGACATCTTTCTACGACAAGTTATTTCAAGAAATTATGATGTTTGATTAGCCTCCACGGTCACCCTATTTGACTGAACCGGACTTCTTTTTGTGACGATATGCAAATAAACCGGAAATGATTGAACAACTCGAACAAAATATTCGTGTTGTGATTAATGAAATAACGCGTGAAATGTGTGAGATTGTAATAGAAAATAGTTTCAAAAGACCTCGCATGAGGCTGACAGAAGCGGGAACTTATCTGATATTGTATTCCATATATAATTATCGTCATTAATGAAATCATTTATCAATATAAGATCCATTATCTTTCATTTAATCAAAAATAATAAACGAACCAAGGAGTATACCTTCCCAGTGGACACCCTGTATAAATTCGCTAAAAAAAAGTTGTAAAAATGGTCCGGTGTTAGATTCTCGTTATTTATATTTAATTTCTTGTCTTGATGCAAAACGGGATGTGGAACCAGCGGAGACTAATTAAACATATACGAAATCGCTTTCAGTGAAATAAAAAATTAATGGCGAAAAACATGTAAATAAAATGAGAATTTTTTTTTCTTTTTTAACTAACTTAACCTGGAAGGAATCGAACTCCTGACTTCCAGTTTTGTAGGCTGTGCGTTATTCTTTCGCCTGCGGATACACTTATTTCTTATTAAAGAGGCTCATGGTATTCCAATGATGTGGGATTAATTCTCTATATTTTACTCTGCCTGCCATACTAAATTTTTATTAAATCAGTTTGGAGTTCTTGCAGGATTGCAACTAAACGTTTATTTAATTCTATTTCGACTTTTTCACATTGATTTTCTTTTTTTCAAACTTTCACATATAAATTTTTTTTGCTTTACTATAAATATATTTCATCGACGTCATACTTATTATTAGTTAGCTTTGCATGCAAACTTTTTAAGAAACACGTTTAACAAATTTGCATTTATGAGTTTTCCTTTTGCTTTTACTACGAGTAGCAGAAACTTATGCAAAGAAAGTTTTTCTTTGAAGAAATTTTCATCGTTATATGATTCGTTACAAGCCTTCCGTCTAACAACAACATTGTATTTTCAGAAATAAGAACGTGATTTTTTATATAATATATAAATTTATGTTACTTCTAAAATGGGTCAAGGCATCCTGATACTTTTTTCAGATTGCAGGAAACGACATTAATCTTATATTACATGCACAAAACAGAAGACGGAAAAGTTACACAATAAGCAATTAGAAAATGGCAGACTTTGATAGAAGAATATCTAAAATATTTAAATGTCGGCTGACAGACGACGTTGTCAAACAGTGTAGGAAAAATTCAAGGAAAAAGTAAAGATAAGCACTCGAAAAGATAAACCGCATGTGCTTTTTATATAAGAAAATAATATTGGATTTCCTTGAGTTTGGTAATAAATAAACAATTTTTGGTTTTCTACAACTTTTTTGTATATGTTTTTGCCATTCCATTTTCCTCAACATATTATTTAAAAAGGGGGCACTGGAAGAAAAATAAATTTAAAAAAGTTATTCAAAAAACTGGCGAAAAAATCTCAAAAGAATTACTTCGACATCAGTACTCTTACATGGCTTGAGAGGAATTCGTTTCAAAATCAGCTTGCTGGAACAGCTGGAGCAGCTTCCAACATTTCATTCCAATTTTGCTTTATTTCTCTTAAATTAACCCATAAACGTGCAGAAACGTATTAACACTGGAGTGCAAAACCGGCCACAATGTATAGACCCATATATGTATATATAGGGTCGTCGCAACTTATGTCGCTAAAATGTTCAGATTCGAATATATCCGGCCATTAAATATAATGTATCTGAATATATCTGACTTTGTTGCTTAGAGTTTCTCTCCCTCTCATTCGCAATACGAATGCAATGTAAAGGGAAAGAAAAATTATGCAGTTCAAAACATTTTTAAAATCTAATGCAATTTTAATGAAAATCAAATTTGTAAAATCTCGACTTGTTAAAAATTTTAAATTAAAAAATATGTGATCGGTATACGAATACTAAGTGGTACAAATGTATGGAGGTCTTAGGGAAAATAACACTTCTTTTACATATAGTAACGCAGTGTGAAAGGTCATTCGCATTATCGCTAGCCTTGGCAACGCCTATTTATGTTAACTATTAAGTGCTTTTCAATATTTCATTTTCTAAAATTTTCACTTGCGAATTGATTCGTATATTTAAGAAACTCGAAATTCGTGTTGCGCATGTCAACTTTCTTCAATCGTCTATACTGTACGATCTATTTTAAATTAAAATCACTTAACTGCCAGACCCCGAACCAGGGTATAATAATATAAGTATAATAATTCTTGAATAAAATTTATTTTAATGCATCAAAAAATTTTTCAATTTTATAAAGACGCAAAAATGTCGAAAACAGTTTTTTGAATAAAAGTTTTTAAATGAATTTTTTTTTAAATTTTTCTCAAATTTTTACTCGAACCTTTTCTATGTTTAACGCCTCGTTATCATTTAAGCAGATTTTAGATATTTTTGTAATTATTTATGGCAAAATAAGGAAAACAAGAATAATAAACCGAGTACTTACACACACAGGCACACAGATTTACGTAACTTAATTACAAATACACACATCTTGCGTAGTATATAAATGAATATATTATTTAAAGTCAGTTCGATCTTATCTAACATATTTTCGGTTCTAATTACCGAATGAGAAATTCGGTAGCCAACATTCTAATTTACTACAGAAAACTGGAGCTTTTGGGATCTATATTTGCTGAGCTTAACGATTCTGATGTCATACCGCATGATGCATTCATAACGTGGCGGGATTCTAAAGATCATTCTGCAGGAAAAGGTGTGGCCGTTAAAGCTCTTAATCCATTTTTCAACCAATTTATAAAGGGCGAAACAAGCGACGACTGGAAGAGTTCAGTGCCATATTATGGTTGCAATATTTTGGAGATTGTGCTGTGGAACTCATAAAACAAACTGTCTCCTTATACATATTAACAAAAAACGTAATATTAAAAATAAAGAATTTTTTTTTTTTATTTTGCTTTCCAGGAAGCAGAATAGGAGAATTTCTATTTGGTAAGAAGGTTTCTTTGGCCATGAAATCACATTTCGAAACTTCTTTTAGCAAAAGGATGGTTATTTCGTATGTTTCCTACAATGGAAATACTCTACGCAACTATTCTAAAGCTTAAAAGAAAAATGTCCTGAAGAATCAGGATATGGTCATGAAATCATTTTTTCCACAATTTACTGTAAATAAAAATCTGCGTTTACTAAATACAATGTTGTATTGTCGCTTGATATATTAGAGCCAACTCTCAGTTTTAGTTTTATTGTCATTTGGTTAAGTGGCCACTTGTACTAAGAAAGTTTGCGTAAAGAACATTGGCAAAGCTCCTCATTAGTATGCGATGGCACACCCATACAAGTTGCCTTTAAAGGGTGGACAAATATTTCTGCTGAGCAGAGTGGAAATTTTTGCGCCCCAAAAGATAAAACGTTGAGTTGATAGCGGCCGCTTGCCCGGTTCTTAAGGTACTTGATTGGCAACACTGCTATACATTTAGCTTTTTGGTTTTCCTTTTCCTTTCTTCATTTGCGTTTTGTTTCCGCCCACAAGATAAAGAATTATTTCTTATTAGTGTTGGGCTGTTAATTTAATTATTCATCTAAAATTTTCATGGTAATGAAAATTCCGTTTATGCAATTTTAAAATTCTTTCATAAATTTGGAAAAATTTGGAAATCCTTTTTAATCCTTTTAGGAATTTAGGTAGATGGTATTATAGAAAAAATTGTGTTATTAAAATAAATTTTTTCAAACATTCAAATGTCTTTAAAAATGTGTGTTTTTTTTTTTAAATAAAATAATGACCCATTCCACGAATTTGTGTACTAAAGATTTAATTAATTTTTTCTACGTGTAGTATAAGCATTGTTTGTAATTATAAATAAAATATAAGTAACAATTATTATTATAATGATGTTAAAGCTGTATAAACCAAATCAGTATATCTTAACACATAAACATTGTACTACAATCGCATTAGTTCCTCTACATAGCATCTAAGGTATATGTTTATGTCCTCATGGAAGTCTCCCAATGATATCCTTCCTTGTATGCATTTTTTCATTTCATCCTGCAGAAAATATAGTGATCTAGTGTCTGCATATGTTTTACCGAGTCCACCGCATATGTTCACATTTGTCTGCATTATTCTGGTTGCATCGTCTCTCCAAATTCTATAGTTGTTGATATTACCATCAAATACAGGTAATGACTGGAATACGTCCAATTTCACTTGGTTTTCATCAGTAATATTCGGTTCTACTGATAACGTTTGGTTTATTGGAATATCTTCCATGTGTGGCTTTCGTTGACTTTGCTTGACCATTTCCTCTAAAACTTGAATTTATCTTTGTTATTTCGTTCCCATATTTTTAATTGTGTCTTGCGGAGCTGCCATTTGTCGCTCAAACGCATTCGTATCAAATTTGTGGTCCATTTTTCTTAAGTGTACTCTGTAATTATCGTACATTCTAATTTCCGCCTTCCTTTTGGATCCCTTTTTTGCTCCTCTTATAAGGGGTGTTGTTATTTCTGGCTGCGACAACACTTTTCTCGGTCCGCTCAATAAAGGATAAATGTTATTATTCTTCTGCCAGGATCGCCAATTAAAGTTTTCACACTGTTATTAAAAAAAAATAATATTTTTTCTTTCAACGCATATGCGTCTACTTTTTATTTTATTTTCCCTTAAGAACTGGACACGGATGACTTCTATGAGTTTTTTTTTACAACAAAATCTTAACTAACTGAATACGTCAAGTATAACTTGACGTCTATTTGTACCAATAAATTTTCTTATGAAATAATGTGACAACTTTAAGTAATATCATATGCATACCAGATGGTTCAGTTTATGGTCTATGGCTAGACCATTTTCTAGCTATAAATATCCTGTGACTTTGCGTTACAGCAATTATGTATTTTCTTCTTAGTAACATATGTGAACTTTTCCCTAATAATCAACAGATGGATTATCTTATGCCTTCAAGGACATTTGGAGGATTGTGGCCATCTTAGTCATTAGCTCGCAACACTTGCATACAACATTTATTTTTTTAAAATGGACTGGAATTAAGTAAATTTTTGTATGCCTGAATCGCACGAGAGTGTGTTGAGTAGTGACTGATAGAATAATTTCTAGTGTTTCATAATTTCAGTTAATAGAAATAAAAATTTTTAATTGCAAAATGAGATTTTTAATTAAAATAAAGAGAGCTTAAGTATGCTTTAGGAAAATGACTCTTAAATCTTATTAAAATTGTAATTCATAATTGCTTTTTCATTTCAATATTCTGGCCAAACTCTACTTGCCCAAGTCAATTTATGTTTGCATAATTGGATTTATTTGCAATAAATAAAACCTTTTGTATACTTCTGAACACACTTAATTGGTTGGACTTTCGTTATAAATAAAAATTTTTGTATAAAATGGTTATTAGCATTGTATGGCAAGTATGCCTGCACTTTAACCTTTTCAGTGCCAACCGAATGAAAAGCGAAAAACTTTAAATGTGCTTTATTTTTAACAAATTGCAAATACTTATAAAAGAAAAGCAAATGAAATCATGGTAAATGGTGCTTGGCCTTTTTTACTTTTTAAATTGTATACCTTTAAAGAAATCCATTTTTAAGTACAGCAAATTAAACTCAAACAGCTGTTTGTCGCAAACAAGAATAATCGCAGGACAGGGCGATTATTAAAATAACTGCATTGTGTTTGCTTGTGTAAATTTTGTCATCGTGTACCAATTCAGTCCAGTAATAGTATATTTGAGGCAATCGTGTGATCCAACCTTAAGAAGAAGAAAATCGCTTTATGTGCTCATATGAAGGTGGAATTGTTGCCGGAAAGTAAAGCCCCGACAGTACATGTATTTGCTGTGCAACATTCTTGTTCTATTCTTCCATGTCATTGTCAGCTCTGTTCAGTTGTTTTACAGTGTTTACATACACAGCTGCAAATAAATATATAAATAGTTCAAATATATATTTAAACATGCGTTTAGGGTGGTTATCCCTTCTTGGTTGAAATTAATGCATACCTTGGTAATGTCTACGGGTATAAGGATGCAGCAAGATGTGCATTAAAAAATGTCAATAGACATTTGGATGCATTTCTCTTACATTTGGCTGTAATCAGTGGAGTACTTTCAATTATGCATGTGGTCAATATTTCAATATACAATATTTGCGTGCAGGTTCATATTTATGTGTAGACGCGTACATTAGCAGGGAGTTCATATTAAAAATAATGTATTTGTGATTTAGTAATCAAAAAGCGAATCCCATTTAGGTTGGCAGGTAATTGAGTAGCTTTTAAAAGACTTGCGACTTCCGAATTTCATAGATTCCTGCATATTAATAAATATTATTACATGGTAAAGCATTTAAGATGACACTAAGCTTTACGAGCATTAAGATCGCCTCTGAGCGATACAGTTCGAGTACTAAATATGCCCCTTTTGATGACTTTTCATACATGGAAACAGTAACGAGTTGGCCGTGAAATCTCTATAATTTTTATCTGTGTGTAAGTTTTAGTCTGAGTGAAATGGGCATCATCTGTATTGCCTCGGTATCCTGCACTGTGGGAAAATACGATCAAGAAATTAATAATGAGTAATATTGCTTTATTTTTTTCTTTGTTTTCATAATGATATAAAAAAAATATCTCGATATCGGGGCATGGATTACAACACTCGACAACAAGCATAGAAATTAATATTGAGGCACTAAACATGTTATAAGTACGGAAAGTTGGCAAGCATTTACATATAAAAACCACTTAAAATTATAGTTATTCGAACTTGAACTAATTTTTAAAATTTGGGGAGGGCTTATGGTCATGGATAGGACATCCTTAAGTACTGGGCGGCTGCTCCAATCTAGACTTTGCAATGGAAAAATGTTGAAAAAAAATTATCTTTTCAAATAGGCTCCTACTTAATGTATTCGAATATGCGAGTATATTATTATATATGCACGTGTGTAATTACTGAAATAGATGAACAAGCAAATATATTATATGAATAGTAATTTAATACATATACATATAGAACAAATATTTGCCCTGAAATATTTCCCCTAATAATAGTTTGTAAATAAATGCAGTGCAATTTGAAACGTACGTATCGAACCATTATAGTTTGGAAAATGTGTTTAGTTATTTTTAATTGATTAAAATGCAGTTGCATGTAAGCAATAATAATTGTGGACTTAATAACTGCATTTCTCCTCAAAGGAGATACGTTTGTTTAGATGAAAAACATGTACAAAACAATTTCGATTATATACTCGCATTTATAAACAGATGCAGATGCAAGTTTGAAAATGCAGCATTGCAAATGCCAAATGAAATTTAAATGTGGTTTGGAGATGTTAATTAATTCTTTCTAAGATCACCACAATATTTATTGCACGTGTGTGGGTAATGTAACTTTTCTGGCACACAGTTTTGCTCCTTGCAAAGTCAGAAAAACTGTTTGGTTTCGAATGTGTTGATAATAAAACTTCGACCTCAATGGTTTCTCCAACTACCAATTTGGAAGCTTTAAAATTCTGTGATTAGTGCCTACGGGATGTCTTAAGGCACAACTAATAAAATACTCTTTCAATTATTTAAAACAGGCTTTCATTTAAAATAATTAAATTAAATATCAACATTGTATTCTCAAAAGTCGTCTGAATTATTCAAAATAAACTATTATAACAGAAAGGACAATAATTTCAATTAGATTGATTGCAGCGAAAAAATTCTGAGACTCGATCGAATATTTTGTCTATGCCAGTAGTAGGCAATAACTTAAGAGCCCCTGCAAGGTTGTCTGATCTGATGAAACATGATCTAAGGAAACAAGTGGGAGACAATACTTCAATCATATGTATGTTTGTCGACCTTTTTTGTTAACTTCTTATACACATCCGGTTTTTTATGCTGCTCCTTTTTTTTTTTTCGCTTTTTCCCAACTTTGGCGAACTTTCCGGGGCATTCCTTCGCTTTACAAATACCGAAAATTTTTATTTTTTTTGGAAAAATTTCGTATATGTCAAATACGTCAGAATTTTCAAATTTAAAAATACAAAAAGGAAAATTTTGTATATGCGCAGACACATACACACACATACATATACTATTAAAAACTATTTTTAATATAAATTTTTCGATTCCTGTAAAGTAATTTCAAATGTCATATGTTATTTAAGTCAAAAAAGGATGAATTTAAAAATAGTTTTTTCCACACATTTAAAATATAAATAAATAACGTGTTGCTAAAATAAATTCCAACTCAAATTGTTACAATATTGCAAAAAATAGAAATTCTTGTACAACATTTATTTATATTTATTACGGACGTGTGAATCTAATAAATCATTTTTAAGAGGAAATGGATTTTGTTATGGAAAATATTTGAATGTTTGCATTGTCTTAAATATGATATTTCAAGGACTTGTGGGATCTTCGTTGAGAAAGCAAATTTTTAAGTCTGAGGAGCATTTCAAATGAGGTCAATGAAGGCGCCTTCTTGCAGTTCAATTATGCATTCATCTTTCTTCTGTAATATTTGCGAGTTATGAGTAGTTGCATATACTGGGTACTCAGTGACTCGGTAAATGCAGCGAGTACTTTAAGTACCCGGTAAATGTACTGACTTCTACATATCAAAGATTGGCAATGGCGAGTGGCGATAACAAAAGCAGACCTAAGAATAAATCTCAAATAGTTATTATATATGTTATTTGCTGATATGATATTTATAAATATATATAGCATATATTTTTGCCTTAGACATGGCTGCATCTCTAGGGAACAAGTATCCAATGTCAACTCCCTCCCATTTCAGTTCTCGTATATCAATGGTTGTCGATCATTTTTCATCGATCGTTTCATTTCCGAATTGGACTTTTTCCGATTCGAGCGCATCATAATTTCTTTAATCTTTTTTTATATCTTCTGCTTTGAAATATTTCATTAAATTTTTTATCTCTTTTTTTTTATATTTTCAGGTTACAACCGCTTAAACGAATACATATCCCATTATGAAACATTAAACTACGATCACCAATATATACGCGCTAGTCACCACAGAGCCCGAAGATCAGTGACCAAAGATCATTTTGTACATTTGAAATTTCAAGCACATGGAAGAAACTTCAACATTAGATTAAAACGTGATTTATATACATTTAGTGATAAGTTAGAGGTAAGAGGGTCTTATTTGCCATTTAATATTAAAAATTTCAAGTAAGCAGTTTCCTAATATCCTTCTTTACAGATAATTGATAGCAATGGCCCTCTCGATGTATCGACTGATCATATTTATGAGGGCGATGTGATAGGGGATCGTAACAGTTATGTATTCGGTTCTATATTGTATGGAGTTTTTGAGGGTAAAATTATAACCAAACGTAACGTCTACTATGTGGAACATGCCAAACATTACATTTCAACAAATCTCACAGAAACGCAGCCATTGGCATTGTACAGTACTGATAACATTTTAAATACAACTGCAACAACGACGTCGGCGACCGCAACAACAACAGCCACTACAACAACAAATCCAACTTTAGAGGATTATCATGATATGTTCGTTAAAAATATTGGGTTCCATTCGGTGATTTATGAAGACTCGCATGTGGATGATGCCTATAAGGATGTAAGAGAAGGTAAGTGAAAAGCGAAAGGTTGCCCTAATTTAAAAGTACTTGTATGTAAAATGTGTTGAAAATAAGAAAGTCTAATAGAGCTTTTTAACTTCCTCACAACTATTAGAAAAGGTGATTTTAAACTAAAAATTAAGTCGCAAACAAAACACAAAACTTGCTTAATTTAACGTAAACTCCTGTCATGTGCCCGATTTTAATTTTTTTTTTTTTCGATCAAAAATTTTCTCAAGGCTTAAGACTTTCTACAGGATTTTTGCTTAGATTGTCTTGCTGATGGTTGACTGTAATTTGGGAGATACACAAACATTTCGCAGATAAATGGGGTGCCACTATTTGTATCTCTTTAACTGACGTAATGCGTGTGTTGGCGAATAGAAAACAGTAATCAATTCGCAAATCCATGTTTGTACTAAAAGAGAACTTTTAAAAGCAAACTTTTTTTCAAACAGCTGATTGATCTGAAATTTGTATTTCCATTTTAAATTTAAACTAAATTAATGTTTTCTTAATTTATTGTTTCTGTTTACGCTTTTTCATCCATTTTTAACATAAAACTTTTAACAATACAAGTAGATGGTTAAATCATTCAGTTTGAATGACATGTTTTCAAGTGTCGTGTTTGTTTCATTTCTGTTTTTTCCGCGTTCCGTGTTTGGGTTATGGTATTTCTGTATCGTTAGTTTTGTGGAAACGTAACCGCCAACCAACTTCAGCATAAATTTGTATTTTCTCTAGTAAATAACATAAAACGAACATAAACTGTTGTAAACTACACCATTTCCAAAGCCATGAACACATCACATATTGTCAAGTAGTTCTTAATCATTCTGAAATATTATAATAAGACGCAACGCTTTCAGAGGGCAAAATTTTTTTAGAAAAGAACACAAAATTGCCCTCCCTGCGGGTAGTGGTGCATTAAATTTTATTTAAAATGTTTTATATTAAGATAAAAAAAAATAATTAAAAAACGCAAGCACACTGTAAAGTATTTATTTCAATTATATAATTTTTGGAAATTTTATTTTTTAATTGTGTACAATTATATATTTTTTTGGAATTTTTTCAATGCAGCATATTTAATAAATTAAGATCAAAAAATTACACAAACTATAAATTTAGTTTAAATCAATTAAATTAAAAATATGAATTTAAAAAGGTGTGCATTTTCAAATTTTTTTTAATCCAAAAAAAATTTTTTTTTTTGTTCACAAAAAATTTAAAATTTTTATTTTATTGCTTGCAAGGATCATGATTATCGAAATGCGTGCAAACAGTGCAAGGCATAAAATGCATACTGCGATATATTTGTTTGTGCTTCTCACATCGACGAACTACGACTGAAGTGCATGCAGTTTTCCAATTCTTTATTTTGGGGTCTGTTTTCCACTTCCGGCCGCACCTCCACGTTCACTTCACCGAATTTCAAAAAATAAATGTCAAATTATTGCAACCGAGAAATAACAGCGATTAATTTTTAATATCAAAGGAATTTTTCCGTGTCTCCACTTTTCTATTTTCTCTCCTTCATATCCTTACAGCTGCTATTTACTATTTAAGTATATGTATGAAGGTAAAGGGAATTCCCTTAACAGGAACAACTTGTTTTATTGAATGTAGAAAAACATACTTTTACAAAGCAGTGTTCACTGTTAGAGAAAAGGTGACACAAATGTAATTACAAAATGCTATTAATTGCTAACTCTGTGCTATTTTTGGAAATACTATAGCTTTTTTCTTCCAGCGAGCACAATCGTGCATTGCTGGCTACTGACTTAACTAAATAACCCCTTAAATACCTTTCCCGACTAATTACCCAAAATTATCTGAAATTTTTAGTGAACTCCCTGTATGTACTCGGTATGTACAAAATTGCGTATAATCATATAGAAAAAATTATGTACCACTTTCATAAGCCAATCCCACTTTTAGCTGGCAAATTTCTCACTGCTTTAAAGGCCCCTTATGAGAGTTCACTGCACAAATCGCATTATGAAAAAATCGTTAATGTTGACACTATTCAATGTTTTAGAATATATTTCTTATATACATATTTGCTAGTTATATGGCGAAACAAAACGATTCGATTCTTGTAAGGTAGTTGTCTGTAATAACAGCTACAGGCCCTGAAAAAGCCTATTTATATATTTTTAAATTCTGAACTCGCGTTTATATTGCATTCTTTTATTTATTCAATGTTTTAGAATATATTTCTTTTATATTTGCTAGTAATATGGCCCAACAATTAGTTTCGATACTTATAACGTAGTTAACTGTAATACAGATAACTGCATTACAGTTGCAAGCCTATTTACATATATATTTTTGTATTGCTTAATGGCGTTTTCTTTTCTACAAAAATAGGCAACATTACACTCAAAAAGGCTAATTTTGTGTTTAAATCGCATTATGCAAAAATCGATAATGTTGACACCATTAAAATTATTAAACTTTAATGGGGACGGATGCAAGATTGATGCAAAGTATTTTTTTATACGAGTATATGTGTATGCAGTTATATGCAAACATACTATATTCGTTTAGGTATTTTATTGGAATAAATCGATCATGGAAAAAATTTATTTTCTGTTTCTGCAAATTTTTGAAAAATATTTCATGAAGTCTTTTGATTTTGTATATGTGTGTACATTTACATATAGTTGTGAATTTGTAATTATATTAGTTTATAGTTAGTTAGTGGGATCGTTGGGCAGTTTCCTAAATTCACCTAAAATTTACCTAAAGAAAAGGCTTAGCCAGTTCATATTTTTTCTGCTTCTAATAATGTGACAGCGAAAGTGGTTTAACCTCCGCTGATGACGAGTTTTAGAATTTCTTCCGCTGGCGATAAATTTTTGCTAGCACTGTACTATTGAAGTTATTTATATTATTAACGTTTTATTTTTAATTTTATGTGGTCATATATTAAATTACACAGCATTGCGGTTTTTTATATACCTGCTGTAAAAGATTTACTGCCCATAACGTGCATTTATATATCAGCTTGCAATATTTTGCAGCAAATAATGAAAATTACAGGATCATGTACAGCTTTGATGCTTAATTAAAAATAAGCATTTCCTCACGATAATTAAAGGCATATATGAAAGAAAAATAAATGGATACGTATGAACATGTATTCATTAACACTTTGCTCTGGGTCATATGATATTTGCTTGAAATAAATTACAAAAATATATTAATTTTCCATGTTAAAAATCGCGAAAATAATTAACGTGAAATTGCAATATCATATTTATACTTTTGTGTATACAGGGTATGCCAAGAGCCACCCTGAGATGGGCTTAAGAATTTAATAACTCTTTCGTTTATATTTTCTTTATATTGCTTTCCATTAAAAAAATTTAACAAATGCGCTAATTAATAAAGCCGTTAAAGTGAAACTGGTTTTCTTCACTATTAATCAGATTTTGAATAAAGTGGATCGCATTTGTAACCCGAAATTGATTGAGTTTTACCTCGGTGTAAAACAATAGTCGGGATTCAAAAGGATGAAGAGAGAATGATACCTCAACTTTTGACAGCCTTTAATGCGTAAATTATCACTTAAATGTATTATTATTTTTAAATAAACTACTTGCGGGTATTTAAACAATAGAGATAACAATAAGTTTTGAATTTTTTTGTTGGAAAAAGTTATTAATTTTACTTTTACGGACCGTGCCGAACGATAGACATTTGCTCGATAATGTTGGATTCTAGAATATTTTGACTTTATACTTTATCGTAAAAAATTAATTTTTCAATTGTCCAAACTTGCTAACCATTAAATATTTGCCGCGGTGGCATTAATGCGTAAGTGAATCAAAACATTTAATTCTTCGTTTTTCGTATTCAAATAGTTTTTAAAACTCAAGATTGCTGAAATAAATATAAACAAAAACAGCTGTTGCCGGTAACATGAGCTGAGATTTTTTTTGGACGGCGGCAAGTGGAACAGCAAGTGTGAAAAATAGCTGTTGCCGGTTACATGAGCTGAAATTTTTTTGGACGGCGGCAAGTAGAACAACGTTTGTTTAATGGACTTGCGCTGTATATAAACAAATTTTTTTTTTCTTACATTATGTGTAAGTAGCGCCTACTTACTGGCTCGACTTCAGGATTCCAGCCGTTCAACAAAGGTTTCTACTTATATTTTTTTAAAAATAATAAAAATATTTTATAAAGTCTTATTATTATATCACAACTTCCTTAAACTGTTGTAAAATAGCATGAGATAATGACGGGATATTACACCTTTCCAATACACCAATTATTTTTTTCAACGAATTCTTTTGAGTATCGTGGTATAAACGCAAGGCAGAAGTACGGAGAGTTTGACATATCACATGTTTATCGTAGAAAACAATATTTTGAATCATAAACAATGACAAATAAATTTTTTTTTTAATTTTCTGCAAATGCAAATTTTTTTATTTTGTGGCGATTAAGGGAATATCCCTTAAGATAAGAGCAATTAAAATTTCAAAAATAAACAGATACATATATCATTGCTGAATAATATTAAAACGAAAATATTTTTTTAACTATCGTATTTACAGGCTTTCTCCTCTCAGTTATTATTTTATCTTTGCAATTATGTCAAATCCCATAGTAACGCAAATGTCAACTTTATTTCACATAAGCAACCATAAGAGTACAATGAGACACTATAAGCCTAATAATGCTTCAACAACTATTAAGAAATGCACGCTTAAACGGAAAAAAAACCCCTCAAAATCCCTTTCAGTGTTACAATACCACAGATTACTCTCCCACACCCCGACAAATCATTTCCCTATTCACCTCCTATTCAATCAGGTTAAAAGCAAAAGAGTTTTTACGGATATTTATGTAATAAAATGAAGGGGTTTGGGGAATAGTTGTAAGTACTGGCATTTGCTTTTATTAAAAGCAATTCAATTTGCGGTTAAAGTACTTATCAGTTAAGCAAGACCAACTTACACATCTATACTTAATATCAACACATTTTATTTTGGAGTTTACATACAATTTCTCCAGAGAACAGCTTTTAGGGAAAGTAAAATGTTTTTCCACGTCGTTTATTTTTGCTGGAGCACTTACTTTTCGCAACGCCATAAAATATATTTGTGTAGCATGTTAAAAATTAATTGGTTTTTGTTTAAGCGCTAATAAAATATAACGATTGAGTTGCAATACGGTTTTAATTGAAACCATTCAGTTCTCATAATACTTTAACATGTTTTCGTGAACGCACCTGCTTCAATTGGGCATCCCTTCTCAGAGAAATTTGAACTTTGCAATGCAACAAGGAAACGGTTCAAGGGTTTCGTTATCTAAACAATTTTATGTGTAGAAATTTTTTTAAATGAACAAAAAATTATTCGTTTAAATTTGTCTTAAAATGTAATAAAAAGTACATTTTTCTGCGATAAAAAGCTGGCGAAAAACTGGTGTATCTAATATTTGAAAGAAAAATAAAAAGTAACTGAAATTCTTTTCACATACATGCCGAAAGTAAGTAAATTTTTATGTTATAATTAAGTTATTGTGTTCGTGTATTGAACATTCATATCAGATCAAGTATTTTAATCGCTTCGTCCTGCGTGACCGCCGTCTTTATTTTCTAATCCATATACAAACTTTTAAAGCTCGTTTCAAAGCATCGTGCATATACGAGTACATTTAATTGGAATTATTCAATATTTGAAATTTTGTGTCTTACATATAAAAATTCTTCGGTGAAATAAAACCGAATAAAAATAAATAAATATATCTATTAGAAAAATAAGACGATTACCAATTAAAAATTTATTGACATAAGAAAATTATTTATTTATTTATTTACTTACCAAACATTACAATTAATTATATGAATATAATAGCAATATGTATATGTATAGCACTGGCTACCGAGGCCTTGGGCTTCTGGCTCCCCGGGGAATTGAACCCCTGACTGCGTAACAGTTAGTATACCCGCCTGCGTAACAGGCGGGTATACTATTATATCATAATATATTATATATAACCATTATATCATCGGGGGGCTCATAAGAAAATTAAATAAAAAAAATATTCCGAAAACGAATAGCAATTTTCTAATACAATTTAATGACATGTCGTTGGCCTTTTCTTTTAGTACGAACGGAATTCCAAATTTGTTCTCTTCAATCCACAAAAAGTGGTCTCTAGCTTTACTTCTAAGTGTACTTTGTAATTGAAAATTGTATTGTAGTGGAAGTCAAAAGCGATGCGACAATGTCAAAATCTCAGATAGTCTAATCTAAATATTGCGCAAATAAAAATCGGCTTATAATGCAATAGCTTTTACACATAGAAAATAAGATAAATTGTAATTTAATTCTAAAACTATTTCTAAACGAAATCGTTAGCGAAGCAATACAATTTGAATGTATCTCGTCGCTGCTCTTGCTATTTAAGATTAATGGCTTTATTTGAGAGTTGAACAACTTTCAGCATTTCTTTAATAATTTTTTTTTTTTTAATAGAAAACTATGTATTAACAGAACGAGTAGAACTAACTTTGAAAGCTTGGTAAAATTGCTTATCGAAATCACCACACATATACAATAAGTCCAATAACAAAGCAGAGATGATATTATAATCGCTAATATGTATGTATGTATATCAAACTAGCCAGGTTACCCCGCCGCCGTTACGCCTCTCACTTGTATTGTATTAATGTATGCGCATGTTGACACGGCAATGCCTGCCATGGATATGAAAAACCAAAAAGCATTTAAGATGTTTTTCCGCCAAACCGACTCCGTTCTAACTCCGGTATATCTTATTCAAAGATATCCGGCATATTCTCTTGGTAAGATTTCATTCAGTATACAGACTTGCTGATTCTGGACTTAGAACGAATTGTAATAACGGTCCTACGAGCAGTGTACATGAAGTCTTGAGCAATACAAAAAAGTTAGCTAGAAGCGATTTGGGCAAGAGCAAAATATTCTATACATCCCTGTCATAATGTCCTGCAACTCTATCACTCGCATTTCGACACAAGTTATTTTTTGGAGTCAAGGGGATGGCAACTTACAGAGAATTCCAAGGTATTGTCTTGAAATTATATATTTTATCCAAAGATAAACTGGTGCACTTTTAATATATGTATATATGTATGTAATTATAAATACATGCATGCATGCATTCATGTATGTTTGTATGCCTGTTGGTATATGTAAATTTTTTTTTTAAATGTTAGAAGTGACTTTAGAACAAAAAAAAAAAGTTCTGACTTTAGAATTCTTAAAGTTTGAAAGTGTTTACTTTACTGTACACACGAAAACTGAGTTTTGCCCCAACCCACCGCTTTTCCGACTTGTTTCATTTGTTGGAAAAGATACACGGTGTAGCAATAAAGTTTGGCGAAGTACAAGATTATTTCCTCACGATGTAAGCAATTTCGAAGGAAAAAATACTTTTGATGTCAATCCGCAAAACAGTTCGGCGAAAAGATAAATATTTTTATTAAATTTTCGGTTTTGAATTGTGTAATAGTGATTTTCTACGTCATCATGCGATATATAATTAAAATAAATTATATAATAATAATTGCTTTTATTTTTACTTAAATGTTTTTACTTAACTGTAAAAACTTGAAGGGAAATCGTTGTGGGAAAACTGTTTGACATCTTCAGCAACTGAATTTTATTTATTTGCAGGCGAATTCGTTTGCGTTCAGCTGGTGTTAATTCGCCTTTGAAGTAGTGTAGTATGTTCAAGTAATTTTTTTTTTTTTTTTGTAATTATTGAATTAATATTTATATTTAATTAATTTCCAAACAGGTAGTGAGTTGTGTATTACATTTCTAAATGTAATTTGCGAAATATTATTTATGAATATCAGCTGATTGCTATTTATATATAACTCGATTATCTTATGAAATATCTTATAACAGCTGGAAACTGCCAATTAAGTAAAGGATAGGTTTTAAAATATATTTAATTTCGTAGCCTACTGTGTTGGAGCTACCCGATCACATGAGGAATTTATTTAGCAATAAAAGCCGTTGCATATCCAGCAAAATTGGCTAAAATACGTGGCTGATCAACTGCCTTTAAAAACAAGCTGTCAAATGCACTTTTATTTTTTGTATAAAGTTGTGGTAGTGAGGACTCCTAAAAACCCTAAAACTATAAAAAATAAAATTATATTTTTAAAAGTATTTTATAAATTTATATTTTAAAGTTATAAGTATTGCATACATGGCAAAAAGGTCGGCAAGAAAATTCGTTCGCAATCTTGAGATACCAGATCGAACATGCCATTTTTGACACCCCTACTTCGCAGGATTTATTGCTAATATGAGGAGTAAAAATAACATTTACATGAGGAAATGTAAAAGCTAACCGCCCATAATATTCAATGTACTCGTATACACACACAATTTTTTAAAAATATATCTCAAATAGAGTTGGTTTTATTTACATGAAGACAGCGGTGGTGGCAAAGCCTTTCCTATTTGCAGCCCTACTCTTTAATGGCTTGCGTTACTTGCAATGCAACGCAAGTCGACTTGGCTTGACACAATTCAATTATTAAAATTTTTTAAGCCACAATCCACTTTAAAGTATGTTTAGAATCCTTATACATTCTTCTGAGAATGTTTCTATACAAAAGGATTAAAAGAGGCTTCATGGGACCTTTTTTCACTACAGCGATTTATGTGAAGGCCTTTAAACGTGATAAACATGAGCCCAAATAGTTCTTCTCTTATGTGGACAGCTTTTGTGAAAATGGTATTGGAAATGCCCACAAATTTGCTATTGAAATTTCGTGGTTTCTCGCCTGGCATAATTGACTAGATTGCATTATAAAAGAAATTTTTAAATAGAAATATTCGTTTTCGGAATAATTTGCAACTTGTAATTCTCGTATACAACATTTTGTTGGTTCGCCGTCAATGCTTTAGTTAACTAAAAGTATCACAATTTCTCACACAACCTTCGATGGTAAACTTACATACATGCGCATGTAAGTAAGTGCATGCATAAAATCTATGTTCTGTTGAGTAATTTAGAAGTCAAAGCATTTAGTTGCAAATAAGTAAGTAGTAACATGCAGTTGAGTTCTAATCCAATTTTATGTTTTAGGGTTGTTGACTGTTGCATGCTTCGGCACCATCATTGTTGTCAACGTTAACCACTTATGCAAAAGTATGTACGAGTATGTGTGCATGTATACGTGTGCACACTCGCATGTGCAGCATGACACACAGCCACTTGAGCAGTAGTCAACCTCCTTATCAAGCCCAAAACTTTACCATATTCCACTTTCACTCCCTTCCTTCTTTCAAGCAACAATTATCTCAATTTATTTATTTTTTTTTTTCATTCTCATTTTACTTCGCTTACACACTTGCATACTTAAGTTCTGCCTTGCTTTTCGTTTTCTTTCTTGGCTTCAGTTTCTTTTCAATGTACTCTTCTTCTGTTTTCACCAACACTTTTGAATCAGCACGAAGCTGTTGAAGAGAACCAAAGCAAGGTGGACAAATTTATGCTGGAGATGGAGGATTACATATAATATTAACATTGCTCCATATGGCTCCAAGTTGCTGTGTTCGTGTAGTCATGCACGAGTATGATTATTATTTGCTGAACATGTTTTATTCACCGAGTATGTTTTATTCTGCGGCGATATTGGAACAGTGGGGTAATGGTGCGCTTGTTGTGGAGGTTTAGCTGAAAGATTAAGTGGATCATTTACATAAATGTTTAATATTTTCTTGATTGGACTTTGTTTTACAAAATGGAAAAAAGTACGATAAAATAACGAAAACTGCAATAAAACTGAAATAAAGAAAAGAACAAATGCTTCAGAAATGTTAAATTAAAGGGGTTAAACATGTTAACTTTTGTTTGAATTTTTTTTTTTTTCATTTTGCATTGCTGAATGTATTATTAAACTGAAATTAATTTCAATGTACATACTCGTACTTTGTTGTCCGTTTTTGTTTGCAGCATATGGTGTAGTTGGGCACAACTTGCCTTTATTTTATTTTACTTTTTTATGGATTACGTCCGCACATACACGTATTTGAATTACTACAATTATGTGAAAATTAGTTCGTTAAAAAACATTATAATTGACGTTAAAATTGCTGGCATGTGTGAGAAATGAAAAGCTCATGAAAGCCGTACATTGGGGCTCTGTGTTTATGAAAATGAGAACACTTTAGTGCTGGAGGGCTCATTTGTTTCGAACTACTGACGTGGCAATGACAAAAATGTTTTAGGCCAAATAAAACCTCGAGAGTATAATGACTTAAAAGTGGCTTTTAAATGGCAATTTAAGAACTATAAGAAACAAGCAGATCAGCAAAAACCGGGATATAAGTTCATGCTACCTTAAACTCGAATCTTCTCCACCAATACGAATTGTAAAAAAAAACTTTCGATACAGGCAATTTATTAAACAACAAGTTATGGTTTGAACCTCAACAGCAGGATACTTAAAGTCTATTATTTATTCTTAAATTATGCGGTTTCATTTACCATTCGGGTTTAACATTTTCTATTTTATTTTCATTTCAGAATTAAGTTCACTTCTTTTTGGTATAATAAAATAAAGCTCACAATGCCAAGAAATAATGTTAATACATAAACAAACAAAAAAAAAGTATGTCCTGGACGATTTATGTCCTGGAAAAGCAATAACATTGTAGTCGTATTCTTCCTAAAGCTTATAAAGAAAATTAAGTTAAATTACAAGCGAAACTAAAAGTGAACGTTTATGCGATAATTTGAATACTCGTCGGGAAATAATGGAATAATGCTTTACATCTGCTTTGAAAAATTTCACATGAAGTAATGGCAATTAAAAAATATTAGATTAGTCGCGCAAAAATTTTATTCGAATGACAAACATAGTCAAGCCATACGTTGGATATTTGGTTCTGACAGTCGCATGTGTTTCAATATCTATTGATAGGCATATACATTAGTCGCTGGTCACTACTCACTGAACAGTTAGCAGCAATCAATTAGCCTCCATGATAATGTACAGCTGGGTATTATTTCTTCGCCAGATGGGCTGCAGTACTGCACTGACTCCCCACTTCTCCACCCACACCCTTCTCTACCAGTATGACTTTCTCCTAATTATGACACAATGCATTGCATGAGTGCAGGCCATCTTATGCGTGCTGGTTTTCATGTTTCCACATTAACTTTCCTCTCATTAAGCCAGTTGTTGCATTATAATTGCTTTTATTATTACTATGGACCAAAACAATATTTTGTTAAAGCGGTTCGTAGTCAAGAACAATGTTATAAATGTTATGAATTGAATGCTTCCTTTGGACCTTCAGTACCGCTGGTGCAGTGTGATATCGATGCATTCAAACTTTCTCTATTCTATTTTTCACCCTCAAAGCCACTTATCTTTCACATTGCAGTCTCATATCCTTACGATAATCTCTTTCCAGTGTGCCATGTTAATCATTTATTTTATTTGTTTTAATATCAAATAATTTTATTTAATAGAACTAGATTTATCTGAATAGTTGTAGGGGCACGCAAGTACCACCAGGCTGCGGTGTTATGTTACTCTTTTTTACAAGCATTTGCTAATGTCTCTCAAAGCGGCTGCTATAAACCATTAAAACTTATTATTAATAGGTAATTGAATTTAGTAATGTGCTTTTCATGTTTAACGCAAGCCATTGCAAAGATAAACAAGTACATAATGAGTTCTAGTTCCGCGCTTCTTCATGCCATAAATGTGTTGTTTGCATGACTCAATGTGTCATATGCAGTTAATTGCACCGGTAGGCATTGCTGGATAGCCACAACGCAGAGTTGAAAATAAAACAATGTTAATGAAATTGGAATAAAGAGGATGTAGTGTCGACGTACTCTGCTTGCAATTAGTGGCTGCCAACTATCGGATACACTTCACGCTCCTGCTCACCATATCAGAGGTTCAGTTCGTTTGGCTGGTTTTCAGACGCCTAATTTGTGATATTTTTTGTTGCTTAAACCGAATTCAATCAAAAAATTTACTCCAAAGAAATTTGTTGCGCTAACCAAAGTTTTCCTTTTTCTTATCAATTGTTAAATGAGGTAAAAATTCGTTTAATTGCTTAGAAGTCAAACATTCAAGACTAAATAAACTGTTGGGGGGGCGTGTGAGGTTTATGAAATACCCGTTTAGCCAAAGTTTTAAAAATTTTGTTTAATAATCTTAATTCATTAAAAGAACTCATTAGTAGAATCTGCTCTTATTCTAATAACGGGTGTTTAAGATTGAGGTATAAATTTAATATTTAGAAAAAAAATTTTTTTTTTTTTGGGATATTAAAAATATTTTTATTTTAGTTTATTACAAATAGTTTTCGATTATCAATGATTTTAGACTCAGACTCCCAACATTTTATCAAAATTATCAACAATATTTTTAATCAAGGTTGTCAATGATTGAACCTTGATTTCAACCTCTTTAACTGTTGTGATTTTATTGCTGTACTCTTTCGATTTCTAAAAATCGCCACAAAAGAAAAAAAAGCTGTCAAACCGGACGATATTGGTGGCCAATTTACTTCTTCTACACAAGAAATAATGAGATTTTCTTTACTTTTATTTTGGTGTGTCACAGGCGCAACATCCTTATATGCTCTGAAGTGATCAATTTTCTGCTACAAAAAGCTTCGACTCATGTCCACGTAGGGATGATGACCGTAAAACTCTTTCTACTTTCGTTTTTAAGAAAAATATGGTCCAGTGATTACCCTAGACTACAAGCTATCTTCCATGATAACTCTTGGGCTTTCTTCATCCCAAATGTGCCAGTTTTTCTTGTTGCCCAAACCATTGAGTGAATTTCGACAATGAAGATTATTTTGTTATAAAAATTCTCATTTTCACGACGAAAAATGTTGAATAGTGGGATACGTTTGATGTATAATTTTCTGTGAGCGATGACGAATGGAGGTTTTCGGATCTTCTTCACTACAGTTGAATACAGCTGCTGTATTTTCTCTTGAAGGATCACTATCTAAATCTTTCCTGTTTCTGATATCTTTAAATTTCTCAACTATCTGCTTCATGATACGATGTTGTTCCAGCATTTTCTCTATAGAATTCTGTTCCATAAATCTTTGGAACATATCCTAAAAATAATTGAATAATAAAAACGCGTACTTCCTGGGTCCAATGTTCCACACTGGAATTAACTAACCGGAATCAGAATCAAAACAGAAAATAAATTTTTATCCATAATTGGAAACTTATCAGGTGGACATCATTTCCTCAACCGATATTTTTAACTGAAGCAACGTAAGATATTTTTAGGACACATTTGTTCGAGATCTGAAAATATTTCCTAAACTGTGACAAATATTTTGTGCCAACTTATGAACTGTATTGAAGGACACGAAGGACCCTGTATTCTTTATTTTTTTTTTTAACAAACTTTACAAAGATTTTGGCTTGACCACAGTAAAACGCCCAGAGTCTAGGCAGGAATCGAACCTGCGGCCTCCAGTTTAGTAGGCTACACATTATTCATTCGACTGCGTAGACATTTAGTTCACGTAATTTTTTTTATTACATCTGCATAAGATTTAATTAACTTAAGTTCATTTTTAATAAATCTTGGAATATTTTGTAAACTATATACATATATAGTTTCGTATATCACTGTTTTTTTTTATTTTTTTTTTCTGTAAGTAATTCTTTTTTATATGGAGAAGATAAGAAAATTCTTCTTAAGTAGTAAAAAAGTAATACTCAGCAGAATCTGCTTTTTTTTCAGGATAGCTGATTGCACTAGTAAGAGTTGAAACCCGCATATGAACCACCTGATAACGCGATATAATCAATTTCAGTGTTTTTAAAAAATTTTCATATAGTGTGGATACTCTTTTGTGTATCCAAATGTGGCTGAATGGCAGTGATTTAAATTTTAACGTTTTTTCATGGAAAATTTTTCATATTTTATTGGCAACATTGTATATAATATATTTTAAGAAGTTCCTATTCGCGAATATTTCTTTAGACATTCGCATTCACGAATATCAAAAATTGACATTCGTCACATCACTAGCAAATGCATATGCATGTATAATGTATCTAAATATGTGTGTGTGTGAAGGTATTACGCACCACCAATAAATTGTTCAATGAATTCAATTAACCGCAATTTGTACGAGTATGCTTTTCTATTACACACACACATCCATACATTTTATTCCACTTTCCTTCTGTTCCTCTTTAGGCATGAGAATGAATCATGTGTTCTTTCTGTAAACTTAGTCGGCCTGAAGAAATTATTACAATAATAACAACAAAATAAACTTAAACATGAATGAACATGAATATGCTAGTTTGTACTCGTATGTGTAAATGTAATAAAAATAATAAAAAAGGAGAGTATGAATTGCAGCACATCAAATAAGAAATGGGAATTAGAATGGAAAATACAGAGTGAAAGGAAGTTTTATTGCGAGTAGTTTGGTTTTGAAAATGAAATGAATTGTATAGATTTTTCTGCTTTCCCAGCGCAATTGCTTAAATATTGTGTAGAAGCCGAGGCAGTTGCAAAAACAAAAAACAAACAAAAAAACAGGCTTTTACGGACTTTGTTTCTACTACTATTGAATATTAAATTTCAGTATTGCGGGGAAAGATAAAAAACAGAAATGAAGAACTATAAACGGAAAAAGAGTATTTTTATTTATTTATGTATTCACAAACGAGATTCAAGTGGGATACTTGAAAAGTTTGTACGCCGGAAGAGAATTAAAATTTTTGATTTTCAAACAAACACACGAGACGTTCTGATTTCCCGTAAGAGCTTAGAAAAGTTTTCCTTTCCGGATTGAAATCACTTGATTCAACACAAAAGTTTTTTTTTACAGTGTAATTAAGCGTATATAGAAATGTTTTGAAGTGTAGTGCTAAATGTAAACAACTTTTAATTGTTCATAATTAAAATACTTTGATATGTAGAGCGTCTGTAAATCGATTTGCTTACACAAAACGGAAATGGAAAGTATGGAATGAAAATAACCAACAAGGTTTGCATAATAAGGAAAAGTACGCAGACATTAAAAAAATGTGAAAAGCATGCACCAAAAAAACGCGTAGGCTTAAATTAAAGTTCCACGAAAAATTAGTTAGCAGTCAAGGATTTAATAAATATTTTGTTTCACTAAATTGGTAACAAATTTCAATTATAAAATTATATAAATATATAGTGGTTGTTGCACTGTTTTTATAGGAATCTTTTTTTTTTTTATATATATTCGAGTAAAAAATTACATACTTTTACAAACATAAAATCAACTAGAAAAAGTAATATAAAGCATGTTCAGCCGCTAATATGACAAATCAAATCGCTAAAATCAAATCGCAAACTTTTGTTTTTCTCAAATGCCAGTAAATATGAAAGAAATATACTCGTATTATAAGACATAAAATCAACTAGGAAAAGTAAAATAAAACCAACTTCAGCAGTATAAAATATATCAAGAGGCTTTATCTATAAAAACCCTAATATGACAAAAAATCGCTAAAATCACTAAGATAGCTATGGTTACATACTTTACATTAATTTCAACTTTTTCTTTAAAGCTCCGCTTGAATTTCTTACAAATATTGAATTTCACCAATTAATTATTAACGAAAATTCTTCAAAGAAAATTTGGAATTTATATTGTGTAATATATGTACATACATATATTGTTTTCTAATGAAAATCAGGGTAACCAGTTTATTTTATGCTTTATACCCATTTTTCAAATACCGTATCCCCAAATACTCTTACCTCATTACAAAAAAAACTATACTAGTCTATTACTGGTTTGCTAAGACAAGTAGTCAGGGAATAGAGCTTGCTCATACAAATAGATCATGGATAGAGAAACTGATAGAAATCTCTACTGATAAATACCTGTACAGAAGAACGGCGAAGTTGGCTATTTGCTCTGCTGATTTCAGTTGATATTTATTTCGTATTTTAATTTTATCATATTCCTTAAACTGTTAATTTCATTTCACTGTTGAAAATATATTAAAAGTAATGACTGAGATATCGTAATGTGGTAATGTCCATTATGACAGATCCTTCAAATACCAAGCTCTCGTTACATGTAGCCTCAAGCTTATAAAATCAGCTGATAGATTACAGTATGAATTTGAAATTGTACTTTTAATAATATAAATTACTATATTCTATTATGAATAAATAAAAGCTTTAAGGATTCGCAAATAAATAAATTTAAAATTCTTACAGTGGTTATGTTTCTCAGACTTATGAACTGCTGTTCTAATATGAATATTGTTCTTAAATCTTAAAAACTATTTGATGTTTGATCTCAGGATTGAAAGGAATGTTTAAGCGAATGTTCCAGGAAGTATGTTCTTGGCATGTTCTGAGTAACAAAACTTCTTGCAAGTTTTTTTTAAAGCTCTTTTTACTTACGTAAGTTCACATATATGGAAAGTCTTATGTGTTGCGTTAGTTCGGATTTTAATACAAATTCTGCTTAATAAATCCAATAAAAATATTGAATGCAATTGAGACCGCCAAAAAACCATTTTTCTTAATATTCCCACTTAAAACGGAAATGAAATTATTATCTAAAAAACAACAAAAACAACAACAAAAAAATGTAAAATACAAATGAACTAATGGGAACAATAGTTAGAAACCAGTTCGGCTTGGATTTGATTGAAACACAAGATGGGGAAAATATTAGCTTTCCTAATCATATAATAAAAGCTTTTTATAGCAATTTTAAAATAATACACAGATCAGGAACAACGTAAAACTCCAGTAGCATAGAGTGACTGCTCTTTTTGCTCTGCGATCAAGTGCACTATACTCTGTTATGCCATCGGATATTGCTCGTATAAAAATCAACAACTTCAAAAGTTGCGGAAACTATATCTTTCCTGAAAAAACTAATTTTAGCTGATATGAAGCTATTTTATTTTTATAATAATAAATTTCTCATACTTTTTTCCAGTGCATTTTTCTCGATTATAATAAAAAAAAATTCGACATTTTAGTATTCCAGTTCAATCCCACAACGATAATACAATTGGGAAAATGTATTTAAAAATTTAATTTTCAATTGAATATAATTTTTTTTTGAGAATTTATTTTATTCAGTTTAGTTGTTGTTATTAAAGAGGAGACTAATAAAGAACAAATTGAACTCACGAAAGTTGCTTTCAGAAACCTTTTTACAGTTGCCTGTTTTAGATCAAAACAAGTAAATGAAACCCAATTACGTTTAAGAAACATCAATCAGTTTTATCAAATATTTCAATTTGATAATAATTTACATGTATTACAAAATAGTTTGTGCTAAGGAGTAAAGAAGGATATTTGAACTATATTTTGATGGATACATAAAAAAGGGACAATTCCTATTAAGTATACGTAATGTAAAAGAATGTACAACTATTTTCAATGGTGTTGGCTTGGTAATGGTCTTCTAAAGCAGCATCAAGAATTTCCATGTTTAGATGCTACAATGCTTTCACTGTCGTCCTTTTACATTATAAATCTGCCCAGTGGCGCTTCATTGAATTTTTGGAATTAAGTTTCCTTAATGAAGTTGGCCAACGAATAAAAAAAGACAAAATTAAACTGTCCCCAATGAACGGTTGAGGTCATCATAAAATATTTCATAAATATACATAAAATATGAATTATAGGCGCTCACCTGACACCCCACAACCTTCTGTATCAAATTGTTTTGAAAAATTATGCTTATAAGCAAATTGGAAGATACTTTGCGATTTTAATAAAGTGTTATTAAATGATGTGCTTCATGTGGTGATGAAAATTTAATACTGATTCTTGACTACAATTCGCTGTAGGGTACATGAAATTATTTAGAATAGCCTGGAGCAGAATTTCAATAATTGTAATGAAGGATGGTCAGGTGAGCACACTCATATCAGGAGGGTTTTCTTGTTGTTGAAGAAAACAACATGAAAGGCTGGCACAAACTGATAACACAGAAACACTTCCATAGACTTAATTAGGTAAGGATATGCAGACACAAGCTTGAGTCTGATGACAGACATACAGGTTGTGTTAATAATGTAGGTTTGGGTCGTAATACAAATTATAGATGCAAATTAAGAAATCACTTCAGTCAAACCGATAAACTTGAAAAACATATAGATTTTCATAAGGATGTACCATGTGGGGTACGAAGACTTAACGTCGAGTTAAAAAATTCTTCAAAAAATATCGCATGCGATAATTTTCCCCATTTTGATTGTGCGACATTAGTATTGAGTTTGCAAGGAAGCGAGAAACTGAACACATAGAATACGCGTTCAAAAGGTCAAGAACCATATTGCCTACATGCCACTTAGCAAACAAGGTAGAACATGGTTAGGAGTAATCAGAACCGTAGAGATGGAGTGTTATTGCTGGGACAGCAGAGCGGATTGTGATAACTTAAAATGGCAGATTTCTCGAAGACCTCAATAAAATAATATTTCTTGATAATGAATTACTCCGTATACCGATTTTCATACATTCACTTCAGGCTAATCGAATAAGCTCATCCGCTCAATCGATTCATGTATAAGGGGGTAATTAACCCAATTGGGGTACATTATGGGGTAAGAAAATACAAAAAAATTAAATATTGCTCACAATATTAGTTGCACTGATACCTGCAATTTGTGTGCCGGAAGTTTTAAATCAACTATTGAACGACTGCAGCTAAATGTATAACTCAGTCGTTATAAAAATGCTGTGCTTGACGTGCATGTGTGAGTAATATTGTATCCAAACTGTGTGAATAACGCAAGTGGTGAACGAATTATAGCTGTGGACAATATTAATTGACAGTACATACAACACTTTTTTTCCATGCAAATTATTGCCCAACAACGAAACAGAAAGGAGAGGGTAGCCGTAAAGGTGGTAGGGCAATTTTGCGGTATACTGGCTCGTGCTCAGGTTATGTTGTCCCCCTTTTTAAACACAATGAGTTTTTTTTTCAATCGGAAAACTGCTTTCGTATGTGTGTTAGTTGGTACGGTTTTGGGAAACAGTACAAGAGCAGGGAAAAGGTAAACATTGGTCATTCACCGGACATTTATTGGTTCATTGGTTAGTTTAAGCTTCACATGTGCACTCATACATGTACACACATATACATGGAGCATAAAGGTACGGAATTACTAGATGTAGACTCGTGTATGAGTGTGTGTGTCTTTAATACATTTGAGTAAATCATTGCCTGCCCCATTGTTAGTTGGTTTTATAAAAAGTGTTGTATCTGCACTTTACATTCCTTCTTCGATCGTTCATTCGTTTATTTGCGTGCTAAGCTAAGTGCAATAAAGGCAAACCCAGTAGTGGCTGCCACCGCTGCAGAGAATGTACAAAGATTTTTACACTAAACGGGGAATTTTTCATATTAGGCAATACAAAGCTGTTGCACCACGTGTTAGTGTATAAATCTAAAGTCGTATGCAATATAAAATATCGTCAAGTGCTGTAAATATTGTTGCCACACAAAAATAAAAATTATAATTATTTTATTGTGCTTTTTTTATTGCCTTTTTAAAGAGAAACTTCGAGTACAGGGAATATTTATCCACAAAATAACAAATTGGCGCTTTAGAAGCAAACATTAAATGAATGGAAGAGTAAAGATTTAGTATGGCATACGCCGAGGTTTTTATAATTTTTTAATAACTAAACTATATTTTGTCTCGGATTCAGTAAAAAATTAAATAGTTTTTACGAATAGAAATAACAATGTATGGATTTGGTTACTCCTGGAACTGATTTTCTTCTGTATCTTCATGTAAAGTGCGATTAATGTTTTAACATTTTCAAATGCTAATATTATTTTTTATTGCTTTAATTTATTTTCTACAAATCTAATATTGAAAAAGGCGTAGAATACATTTTGTATTGTGTGTGGTCGAAAGAATTGTTTAGTTTTCACAACTGAAAATTTACAAGGACTAAACTGCTAACTTATATTTCATTGAACAGAGAAGAATGTTTTGATATCTTGGATTAATTACTGACCAATATGTCAGCAATTAAGTTACTTAATCAGTTCAAAACTCACATTTTACTTTAGACTGACCTTTTTCTAATTTCGGCAAAAAACCGTATAACCGGAACGCAGAGATCATGGACAACTAATTTCTCTTATATCGAATTGAATCCTCGCTGTACACAATATACAAAATCCATACAGGTTTACCTATTTCAGCAGACAAATCCTGAACGTCAAGAAAGATGGTATTCGTCGCACACAACTGTCGTCAACACGCAATGGATGTGACCCAAAGAATACTCCTGTCCAATTTACCACACCACAGCTTAACATTTAAGCAGTGATCGTAAACACATCGTTATTCAACTCGGGCAATTGCACAGTCTCAATCTCCTTTATGTATTTAGAATTTAGAAACTCTTTTTTCAAATATATTTCCCTGATGATAATGTCTAGCTACGCATCAATATATATGAAATAAGCGCTTTTTAGCTGCTCAATTCCGCCTCTTGAAGGAAGATCAAAACATCACTGGCTTGGCTAATAAATCAGTCGAACCGTTCGCAAGTAACTCTGGCTTACATAAAGGCAATAGGAGACAGTTAGATCATGCTATACATAGAATCTAGATATAAGCAATTCCGCATGGGCGGATGGCACACCCGGACTTATCTTGAAGCGCTTTTGCTATACTTTACCAACTCTTTGCGGCACCTTATACAATGCGGATAAATCCCAATTTTGTTAAAAGATTGTTAAACTAATGGCAATTCCAAAAAAGAAGCTTTCCATTGCACCTTCTTATATACTCTGATTTCAACTGCGTAACAACTGATTTACTGATCATCCTCCGTGAATAGTTGTTTCACATTGACGAAAATAAAGACGTGTCTATATATAGGGGATCACACTATACGAGTTGTTTTAGATGGGGTGTCATCAAAAGAGCGTAGGAAAAGATACCGTAAGAATACTTTCATGACGTATCTGCAGCTTTACAATTAATAGCAGCATTTGGCATTCATTATAATTCAATGACAGGCCACACATGTCGGGATATGGGAAAATGGCGCGTATACTGGTCCACTGCACAGATAACCAATCCTTTTGCTTCACTTGTACATACGTTGAAAATTCTTTGAAATAATCTAGTGTATCAATATCTTAGAACGATGTAAGAAATACTGCATACCATCTGACTTGCGTAAATGCCTATACCTCACATATGGACCGCAACTGCAAATTCCACATTGCAGTTGATAGACGAAGTCAAGAAGAGAGTGACAATGTAGGCCAGCCAAGTATTGCAACACGTGTCCTATTTTCCAAAACGCACTTCTTCCCAAATGACAAGTTCTTCATTGAGAGGATACTCTATTGTGATTTTTGGACCAACTAACTGCACTAGGATTTAGAAAGAGAGTTTGTTCTTTTTTTGTCGAACAGCCCGTATGCAGAATCAATGACCTTCACATGAAATTCCCCTTTTTCAAATGAATATAGGCTATTCCACTCCGAACTTGCTTATATCAGATTTTCCTATTTCCGGTACAATGTATTGCAGTAATAGAAACGGTGCAGCAAAGCGTTGGTCTTACAAAAATAAAATGTCCCACATATTGAACCTATTTGGCAAATCGCTTCGCAAGTAAAAATAGTAGATAAATGTCTGATTTCCCTTTTCGTTTTTTATATCAAGCGGATACAGCGGAGCGCGCTTTTAATTTTATTTATATTAATAATAAATAGAAATTTCCTAACATCGTTAGGATTTGACTGACTATTTCCCCCCTCCTTATTTATACACAGACTCAAAAATGAAATCAATTTGCATAGTTATTCACGTAGTTCCCTTCTATTTATCTTTTGCTTCACAAAAAAATATCTGCACATTTTATGCAATACAATTGAACTAAAATTCTGTAAATCTCTTATTCATGAATTCAATTTTTGTTAAGCCATCAACTTTTATGCACTCATACTTTCCAGCACGCTTTTATATAATCAATTTTAAAAAATAAAAAACGATACGATTCAAATGTGTAAACAAAGAGAAGGTGAAAATAAAGTTATTCTGTTTAAAATATTCAGGAAAAATTCGAAAGTTCTATGCAGAATGAAAAAAAGATAATTGAGTGTACTAAATCGCTTAAAGCGTATTGGACTGGGAAGAGAAGAATAGTTTGACTTATGGCTTTTGTATACAAACTGTTTCCATACAATCCTTTATAGGTATACTTCCCAACATTTTATTATATTTGGTGAGGAGTTTGATTTTCCGGGCTCCTCTGTGGTTTTTGGAAAACAATATAAAGAAGTGATACAATCGAAAATTATTTTGTTTGCTGTGTTCGAGATTTTTCTAACTCAAATAAATAGATTCGTGGTAAATATAACCTGTTATTTCCATGACTACTTTCCATCATTTTATTAGTTTTGGTGAGGAGTTTGATTTTCCGGGCTCCTCTGAGGCTTTTTGGAAAACAATATAAAGGAGTGATACAATCGAAAATTATTTTGTTTGCTGTACTCGAGATTTTTCTAACTCAAATAAATAGATTCGTGGTAAATATAACCTGTTATTTCCATGACTACTTTCCATAATTTTATTAGTTTTGGTGAGGAGTTTGATTTTCCGGGCTCCTCTGAGGCTTTTTGGAAAACAATATAAAGGAGTGATACAATCGAAAATTATTTTGTTTGCTGTACTCAAGATTTTTCTAACTCAAACGAATAGATTCCTTGTAAATACAAACTGTCCTTTAGTTTTACAAACGTTTTCGATTTGTTATGATTGAAAGTTTGTAGTTCTCATTTAGTCTTTGCCTTTTTGTATTTAAATACACGGTGTTGTTACTTGTCATGCATTAACAATAATTATTTATATTTCACATTAAAAAGCCAAGGCTCTATAAGTCCTTACTTAAATATTAAGCTCCTTAAAAATGTTCCTATAAAACGTCTCTCTTCTGAAATGCATTTGTGGTTTATACTCGCGCATTGTACTGAATATGTAATTTAGAGCCAAAATAAATTGTAAAGCACACACATTACAACATATCCATGCATTGGCTATCAACAAATGGTCGGCAAAACCTTTCCCAGTACAATATAAGTGTAATAAGCGCTTCAGCCGTATACTCGTATGGCAAAGCAACATGAACAGCAGACGTATAGAAGTGTTCCTACTTACGTCCTGTGTACACAATAACCGAAAAACATTATATCATGTTAACAGAAAATAGTAAACCATAAAATTCAGCACAAAAATGTAAGGATTGTATTGTTTGGTATGCTATTGAGGCAGGACCAAAAAGTTCGCGGTTAACTCAACCAATAAATGTAGTCGCGAATAGCCCATATAACTTTTTATTGGTTTTTAAGAAAAAACATCTTTCGCCATCTTTGTTTTATGTTAGTAAGAGTTCATGCCGGGGGAAAGCTTATATATAATTTAAAAGCTTTTATACTTGCCGAGGATTCCTGATATTTAAATTAATGTTAAAATTAAATTTGTTACATTATGGCGTTATCTGCTCAGTATCCTGAGCAACTTCATGAGTAATCATGGAAAGTAATCACCGCTTAATTATTTACTTTATAAATATTTATGAATAGTATGCTCAAACACTTTGTGTATAATTAAATGCGATATATTTTATTAAATTCCTTTCCTTATAGGCCAATTATTTTTAATATATGTATATTTTTTTAAATGTGCCACTTACACATGTATTTAGCTTGTAAGGCCTAACATCTCTTATGCCAATAAAACTAAATTTTATTGCATATTTTACCCAACGTTTCGTGGATTTTTGTCCACTTCATCAGGGGATTGTCTAATTTATTAAAAACAAAAATTAAGAACCGGTTTTACAATATTATTATTACAATATTTTACTTACAAACTAGTGTGATCGTCTGATAACTGTACTATAAATGGCGCTTAAGTTGTCAGTATCTTCTTTTTTGTTCATTGTTTTGTCAATTTTTTCTTGTATCCTTAAACTTTCCATTATGTATCTTTTTTTCCAGTTATCTTCTTTGTCAAGTAGTAAAGCGATATATTCAACTGTGCCTATTTTCCGAAAATAGGTTCCAGAATATGAAACTTTAATTTTGTAAAATATTTCTCACTACTAAGAAATATTAAGAATTTTAATAATAAAAATAATTATACTATTCAAACTCAACGGCGAGTTTGACAGCGCGGCGAGAGCTCTGATGATATCACAAGCGTTCGTGATTTTGATATTTAGCTTATATTTGCATTTTTATTTATAAATGTATGAATTAAATTTTGCTCTATATTTTTGTTATATATTTACCGATTTTAAAATTCTGAATAGATGACTTTGTAAATTTTTTGATTTTAAGTAAAATTTAAGCTCAATTTGCATGGCAACAATAATGTCGAGGTGAGACAAACATACGAACAAAGCTCAATAAACTGGTATTCCTTCATTGATCGCGAATATATATAATTATAGAGTCCCAAAATAATATTCCCATACTCTTATCAAAGCATTACGTACTATTTCCTCCCTTTTCACGATAAAGTGTATAAGAAACAAAAACTTGTTGACGGCAAAATCGTTATTTTCACTCCGCACTATCCACGACTGAAAGCATGCTTAAGCTCTATTCAAACTTACATTTTTACTTAAAAGAAATTACCGAAGGAAGTACAGTCTTTGGTGATGCCAATAAAATATAAAAATATTTAAGGAATCGAATAGGAAAAACTGTAAAGATTCTGACATTTCAAATACATGCAGACATTATATTATTTTTGTTGTTCTTGTTGTTTACGTCATCTATTCCCGAATTTCGCTTAATAGCGTTTCCGCAATTGGTAACATAAACAAGCATGTTTTTAAACCGGTAACACAGATGAATATAAATTGCCTGGTTGCATATTGGAGTGCCTTGATGAGTTCCAGTAACACGGAGTTCTTTCAGATCGAACCTATCTTTGACAGGTAAAGAGATTTAGTCACGAAACGAATCAGAATCCACTTTGAACTGTCGTTCGGTCACTTGGCGCCCTCAATATACATTCGCAGCAAATCCACTTATTTTGTTTTTCCTTTCAGCAGTTGTACGATTCATTTGGTGGTCTCATTAGGTATTCACAGGGAATCCCCTTTATTCGTCTTTCTCTTGAGCAGTTGTACGATTAATTTGGTGGTCTCATTAAGTATTCACAGGGAATCCCCTTCATTCGTCTTTCTTTTGAGCAGTTGTTCGATCACTTGCGGCTTTCATTAGCCATTCACAACGAATCCACTTTATTCGTCTTTGCTTTGAATAGTTGTTCGGTCACTTGGGTTCCGCATTAGGCATTCACAGCAAATTCACTTCATTGTGAGTTTCTTGTTAATGAATTATCATTTAGCATAGTAAAACTGTAATACTTTCATCAATTCTTTGCTAATCCTGATCCTTTTCGTGTAATTTGCAATAATCTTAATGAACTTGATAATGTGTTTGCTAAGTCATCTCACGTATTTCCATTATTTTATGTTTAAGCTTCTTAAATATCCTGTAACAAAAAGTAATAAGTAATCCATGAAAATAAACAACAAATTAGAGCATTTAGCTTAAGAATTATAAAGTCTTCCCAACGTTTGCTGTTCCACTGTTCTCTAAAGGATTTAAAAGTTTGTATTAAACTTTTTTAATATTTTTGAGTGGCCAAGTGTGATGTACACACAACATTTTAATTAATCGATACATTTTCTCTTAAAATATTAAAAAAATATTAATATGCATCAGTTTTACGTAGTACAAAGACTTTTTTAAAAAGCATACTTTGTTCAAACGCTCTTGTTTTTAGCAGGCGTGGTGCAACAACATACTACGAGTATATGCAGGGTGTCCTTCGGCGAGGTATACTTCTTGGTTTGTTTATTATATTGATAAATGTTTTCTTTAATGTCGGGAGTTATGAACGGAATACAGTATCAGGTAAATTCGCGCTTCTTTTGAGACTATTTTCCATTACATTACATCTCTCACATTTCACGCGGTATTCCATTAATTTCATCACGAATAATTTGTTTGAGATGCTCCATAATTTCTGGTTTCTTTGCATATGCCCACAAAAACAAGCCCTCCTTCGTAGTCATTCCCTACACGGTAAATAATCGATGATTGATTTTTATAAAATTTTTAGCGATTTAAACTCGTTGGTTTACCGAAAATTTTTCGTTAATAAATTTGCCACGTCTCTACTTCACGACTACCAAATTTGAATTGTCCAGACTAATGTTGACCGAAATGGCGGGAAAACCAAGTATTATACCTTCCCAGAGGGTACCCTGTATTTAGCAGATAGTGTCGTAATCAACGCAGTACTGCTGCAAATAATGACACCAACATTTAAATGTGCTCGTGCATTCTATATTTTTGAGAAAAAAATTGTATAAGAAGTGAAAAGACAACATTTGTTTCATATTTTTGGAGAATTTTTTTTATTGGCTCATATCAGCCAAAGCAGCCCGATGCACATGTTGTTGTTTGCTCTTAAGGCTGGTTTGCGAAGTTAGTCTGAAAAACCCCTTTACGAGTCTCCGTTTTGAAGCTTCGTAAGTATGACTTATCGCTTCAAGTTAACAACATCTCGTATGTTTAGTGCTCCTGCAAAGGCGTGAAAATTCTCCGAGCAACATGAATTAATTTTTCTTTAGAAAAAGAGATTTTTTCTAATCGAATTCGAAGCATATATTCGAATTATTTAATTGTAACGATTGATAAATGAATTCAAAAATTTATAATTTCTTTTCCTTTTTTTTGTAAATTTAAACGCACTCTGCGTTTTGGCCGTGATTTTTTACCGCCCAAAAAGTTTTTCAATATTTTTATATTTATGCGTAATAAATTTTAAATCAGGAAGATGTGCTTTTAAATTGTGATTACAATTTCGAAATTAATTATCATAAAATTTTTAAATAAATATTATTAAAAATTATACAAAACAACCATAATAAATGTTTAGTTTTTTTTTAATTTCTTTTAAAAGCTTTTAGCAAATTTAAAAAAGCTATTGTGGGCAAAAAAGCTAATAAAAAATTAAACGATAAAAATTGTTTAGATGTTGCAGGTAATCTGTTATATTGATTAATACGATTTCACAAATATATTTAATAAAATTTCAACTCCTTTCTTTGATATTAAAAAATTAAATTAAATAATTAGTTTCAATTAAATAATTAATTTCATTATTCATTAATTAAATAATTAGTTTCATTATTAATTTTAATTAAATTAGTTTCATTTAGTTTAATTAAAATTATTTAATTAGTTTTAATTAAATGTATTTAGTTTAGTTTAATGAATTTTATTTGAATTTACTTAATTTAGTTTTACTTAAATGTACTTAATTAGTTTTAAATTAAATGTATTTAATTAATTTTAAATTAAATTTATTTAAATAATTTTAATTTAGTGTAATTAAATTTATTTAATTAGTTTAATTAAATGTATTGAGTTTAGTTTAATTACATGTATTTAATTATTTTAAATAAAATTTTTTTATTAATTTTATTTAAATTTACTTAATTTAGTTTTAATTAAATGTATTTAATTAATTTTAAATTAAAGTTATTTAAATTATTTTGATTAAATGTATTTAATTATTTTGAAATTAAATTTTTTTAATTTAGTTTAATTGAATTTATTTAGTTAATTTTAATTAAATTTTTTTAACTTAGTTTAATTGAATTTATTTAATTTATTTGAATTGCACTTTTTTATTTTAATTTTTTTTTTTTTTTTTGTAAATTATGTGTTAAATTTAAATACGTTGAATTTACATGCAAAAATTAGAAAATTTAATATTTAGACAAAATAATATTGATTGATCTCCTCTAAATAATTTTTTCAATTTTCTCATCAATAGATTCAATATATCATTTTTAATAGTATTGATTTCAAAAATAATATTTTTCTACTGAGAATCATTCTAGTAATAAATACCAAAATTATCGCTTTAAGCAAATAGCGAAAAGTGTTGGGCTCGACAATCTGACTCTGATGTAAGCCGGTACGTCTTCCACTCCTTTTAGAAACTTTTCCGTACGCCAACGTTAGCATTTGTTTCCATTTTGTTTCAGCTTTTTAGTCGATGATGTCCTTTTATTTTCTTACTCCTGCGTGTATTTATTTTACAGTCTAGAGTTTTATTATGTTTGGCGGTTCCATACATGAATATGAAGTATTTCCAATATAGCTGCAATTTATTGTAAATGCAGGAGAAAGAACACAACAATTGAAAAATATATAAATGAAAACAATACTTCACCATGCGTGTGCGAGTACTCGCATATTCTTTTCCCATGTACAACCTAAAAATTTATGCATTTTCATAAAAATTTTCTGTTTCCTTAAAGCAAAACAAGTATGGAAATATTTATGGGAAATTTATGTGGTTTTTCATTTGTGACGCAGCTGAGGCATGGCGTCATAATGAAGTGGGCGTGCATTTTGAGTTTGTTAAAAGTTTACAATAGAGAAAACTAATTCGATTTGAGCAGTCCGCCAAATTCGCTACAAAAGTTTTCACCTTTTATTCGACAGCGCGTATTGAAATAAACTAGTGGTCGAAACTTCGTTTCACTTGTTTTTTGACACCGATTAATTATCATTTACCCCCTGATTATAAATTGACAACCCCTTTAGTCTAGTCTACTTAAAGACAACATAACTAAACTTCATTTGGCTATTATGTATTACAACCAAAACTAGTATAGTCTTCAACTTACTCGTTATATTTAACTCGTTCCTTTCCTTTGCTAAATGGAAATTCGGCAGCCAATTTGTCACTCATTGCCGTTTCAAGAGGGTGTTGCGATTGAAAAATATAAGTAAAAATAAATAAAGTGCACATAAGTATAATATAAAATGGATATAAGTGTAGATCTATTTTACATACTCAAAGTAAGAAATGTTTTTTGAATATAATAAAACATTTATTACAAGACAATGAACTTAATTATTCAGATTCATCAGCTATAAAGAATAATAGTAAATAAAGATGCATTTTATTATATGTTAAGTGAAATAAAAAACAGTATCCGACCAACTATTCGAGGCAATGCGATTCCCCTATATTAAAACTATGCTGTGCATTGCGTTTTTTTTTTTTTGCTGAAGACAGATATCATTTATGCATTAATTTTTGCTTCCATATTTCATAAATATTAAACTCACAATTTTTTCTCCATTTCGCTGCAAATTCGGCGGCAAGACAACCACAAGACAACTGCTAATGATCCGTTGTAAGAATTTGGCAGTTCTCACAACCAGTAATTACATTGCTTGTAATCCATAATAGCCAAAGATTTTGCCACACAACTGAAAACTAACTAGTTATAATTGTTTTGTTTAGTTGTAAATCATAATACCGAACTGACAACTACTCAGCAAAATTACAACTAGTTCCATTATAGTTGTGATACATAATCAGGGGGTTAATCACAATACTTTTCGCCTACTAAGATGATAATATAACCCCGGGCTCACTAAATGTTTTTAATGGATTAATGAAAATTAATTAAAATGATTGTGTTATTAGTTTCAATTAAATATTATTAATAATTAATTAACTTCAAATATTTATTTAGATGAAACAGTTTAAATTATCTAAATTAAATATTTAATAAATATAATTAGAAACAATTTATTCGCCGCTTTAGTATTTATATGACCAATTCCCTTCTTAATTATAACAATCGCTACAAAAATAGGAATAGGAATAGGAATAAAAGGGTAAAGTCGAGATAAAAAATTTGCTTATTTTAACTAATGATGTTGTAATAATTGAATCTTTAAGTGCGTTCTAAGAATGTAAGAATGTTATTGATCAGCAGTAGCATGCAAGAGAGTGCCCATATCCAACTACGAGTAAAAAATAGAAAATTTATATTCCGCTGAGCATTAAATTTTTAAAATTTATTTCAAATTTATTTAGATAAACTGTTTATTTAACAGCTGTCAAATTTTGGGCATATAAGCGTTGCGTATGCAAGCGAGACCTTAAGTGTAACAGAATTAAACTCCACTCAGAAATTCCTTTTTTAGGATTTGAATTCATCTTACTGTTATATAAATTAAACTTTTGTGAAGTTACTTAATTTAATAGAAATTTTGTTTCAAACGGAACATATAAAAATTCCATATATCAAAAGTTGGTTTGTTCAAATCTTTGCAAAAGCTCAAGTTGAAATAAAAAGCTCAAGAGGAGAAAAAATTCAAAGGCGACACCATGCTCTTGGTGAATCCGTCGCTTGGTGCTTTCACAGCCTTCGTATTTCATTTCTATCGCACATATCGAAGGCCACATTCGGTTAGCAGACATGGTCACTGACTGCCAGAGACGTGAATACTATAACATCAATTAACTTTGTCGAGGAAACTGGCTAGACTGAATTTCTGAATTTGTTCATTTTGCATTCAAAATTCTGTTGCAAAATGTCACAAAATTATTTTAAACATGTTTGAATTAGAACTAAAATATGAATAACTAAAATGAATAACTAAAAATGAAGCATGTATGACCAACAATGTATGAAAATTTTATTGGCAACATTGACTTCCTAAAAAAATACAAAAATTAAAATGCACTCTTTACTGATTACATATGAAAACTTCCATTACAAATGATGCAAATGCTTTCGTACTTTTTCCGTATATTGAATTGTAACAAAAAATGGGAATTGAAGTTGAGTAAATGAATTCGATTATTCATGGAAAATAATGTTCTCCATATATACACAACATATATATATATATATAACACATCTATATAGCAGAAACGCAATCAGTGCAAAATTAAAATATATCTGCTTATAAATTATTTTCAACCACAATTGAAATTAAAGCAGCCACAATGTATTAAATAAGTTGAAACCAAAAGCGACATAAAAGCAATGAAAGGTGTGAGGCAACCTTCATATCGGTAGTAGAAAGCCGATCTCTGGTTTCAAGTGCCATGTAAAATCTATGTAAAACAAGTAAAAACGGTTTATTCAACTCTACCGAATCGTAAAATTTAGTTATTTTAGTGATTTCCACACTACATAGTATTCAGAAAACTCTGACCAGATTGATTTTAAAATTTTTGATTTTAAGCAAAATTGTACGCTACAAAAATGTAAATAAAAATATCGGGGACAGACAGATAGATAGACGGACCAGGCTCAACCAACATCCCATCTTATATAGATCCAGAATATGAGTATACACTTTAAATGGTCGGAAACTAATATTGCAGAAATTGCCTTCCCCTTACCTCCATCACCTTTTTGATGGAGAGGAGTATAACTATGGCTGATACGGAGCATTCTAAGATAAAGAATATAAAAACCATTTCAGTTTTGAATATATAATCCTTTGGAATGCGTAAAGTAGTCGTCAAAAACGCTTTCATTTTATATAGTGTTTAGGAAGCGGGGTCGCATACGATTTTTACCTTTATTGGTTCTCTGTGATTGCGGGAGTATGAAAACATTCAAAAGATTTTTAGAAATTTATTTAAATACAAGTCAAGTTCGGAGAAGGGAACATCTCAGATGTGCTAAATGCCAAGGCCAGTTACACTTGTTACACTTGGATAAAGCAAGTCCCTAAAATCCATTAGTCATTAAACCATAAAAATATAGTTAAGGCTGTTATCCACCGATTTATTCCGTCTTCACGTCCAGCGAATGTTTAATTTCCACGTACAATAAATATAAACTTTGAATTTAAATAAGAAATTAGCGGTGTCCTTACAATTGCGATTATTCATAAATATCATTGTAATGCTCAAACTGCGTATGCCAGAGCACCACTTACTCGTATATGTTTGTTGTGTTACTACCACGAAATTTAACAGTTTTTAATGTTGCTATAACAATGTTGCATATGCCACAAGGACATCTCCTTTCACAGCCACAAGTACACCACAAGTTTAATACGAGTACACTTACTTTTGCAAAATACGAGAAATAAAATGTAAAAGCAACAGCAATAGCAACAGCAACAGCAACAGCAACTGCAAGCAATATTATCATTTCCTTCCAAAAGTTTTTGGATAAAAAGCATGAAAGAATGGAATTCATTACACAACCAATAAATATGAAATTCCAAAAAAATGGCACAAATATTCAATTGACGTAACAAAAACGTAAATGTTCATGTCTGCTACTTGCTGCTGCACGACATGTGGCAATAAAATGAATTAATACTTATGCGAAATTGTGAGAATATCAAGTGAGGGGGGAAAAAGCAAAAACATAATTTGTGGCACGTAACAGCACAAAATGTATTCAAATGGGAATATTTAACAGCAAAAACCTTTACGCAAATTTAAAAAAAAAATCGTAACCAATAAATTTGTATCACGTACAAATTTTGTACGAAAAAGAAAAATATACTCGTAATTGGAAAAAGGACGAAGTGTTTCATATACAACTTTTAATTAATTACTTAACTGAAAGCCTCTAATTGTTCATGCTCATGACCGAAAGGTAATTGCGGAAACTGAATTAAATCCGTAGCGGCATTCCGTCGCCTGGAAGAATGTTGAATTGAGAAATGTGAATAATTATGTTCCACGGCTTTTGCAGGGGATCTATTTAAAAAACAATTAGCTTACCGGTAGTGTCATTGGCATTGCATGCGAGTAATCAATCATTTACACACCAAAAACTTTAGTGCCGAAAAAAGATTTGAAATTCTGATATATCCAAGCTTAGAAGTGACATAATGTATGCAACACAATAAAGTGTAAGTGTTTATAATGGACGTGATGCTAGCTGCCTTACTCACTGGTCTATTGCATAATAGACATGCCCTTCACCCTCGTAGGGAGTAAATGGCATGCTCATTTAAAAGTAAGTAAATGTATAATTACCTTAAGTAATATACAGCATATATATTTTTGTTATTCTATGATAAGGATTTGGAGTAATATGCAATTAATTATGGCGGATTAGCAGGAAGGGGCTAGTGGTAATTGTGCTACAGTGTACATGAATGCCTGCCAATGTGGCTTAACTTCACGGTGCGCTTAGCACTGATTAAACTAATGCGTTTACTAAGCCCCTGTGCAAACACAGGTGGCAATTCTTAGTTAAAAGATTCAGTTTTAACCAAGCGCCATGCTAAGGCGTTCGGCACTGTCCAAGCCAATTCAATTCTTGTAATTAAAACAATCCAAGAATTACAGAGAGGCCGCCCTCAGAGGGGAGAACCATCTCACTGCCTACTAGCGTCTGTTGAATGGCAACAGCACATAGATAGCTAATCGCTTGGCTGGATCGTATCGAGCATTAGCATCAATGCGATACCAGCCACTCAAGAGAAATCTCCCAAGCAACTTTTGGTTGAACACCAAAGGAGACCTCACCATTAACCGGCCACAAGTTCATTCAACGCTGTTAGGTTGGAACGAACTTGATCTATGAACAAAGTCCCTAAGGCGTTACAAATTTATCCACGAGCATAATCTATTAACACCGTGGAATGAAAACTAAGTCCGTCATTGATAACTGTTCAATTCAGGATGTGTGAAATGTCAAAATCATCCATTAAACCTCCGCGAGAAATCTGCTGTGGGGTTGCCGGTAGTGCTTTCAGAGAGAACTCTCCTACAATATTTAACCCGAAATCGATAAGGTTATGCCAGACCTATCCTAGACCAACAAGCATAGCTTGCCTTTACCTTTTAATTACTTATAAGCACATCCGCTGCCATGTTATTTCATAGATTGGGCAGTGACAGACAAGTTTTACCGGTGTCTGCCAAAGGTCATGGTCTAGAAACGCAGAATACCGTGTCGCCAAAGTGCACATCACCAACGTGGAAATATCACCAAGGTGCTTACAATACTCGCTCGGGTGTAGTGACTAGTGGTAGAGCGCGCAGTGATGCAGAGCTACTGTCGTCAACGTAACTGCGAATAAAAGTGCTCTTGTAGCCAGTTCATGTATTGTTTCATTACGCCGACAAAATTCTTCTACTTACGAAGGTGGTCGCACCTGCTCGGATGTGTGTCATCATGCATGTTAAATGCTTTCTGAGACCATGACTAGGCTTTCCTTAACTAAACTATCCAACAACAATTAACAAAAAAGATATTCAATTACATTAAAGTACAAAATTAAACAGAACATTTTTTCACGGCACGGGGAGATGTGGGTTGAAACGTAGCCATTTGCATTTGGAGAACTCGTTGGTTTGGATCTACTTATAAACTTGTTCGGGAGAGGTTTAGGGCCCTTTTAATTCAAGTAATTAATATAAAATAAAGGCTGTCATAGTGAGTTTAAATACAGGAGGTTTCATAAATTAAAAATTTATGATACACCTTGTGATTGAAGCTGTCAAGAAACTACTGAAATTATTTAAATTGAAACAATTTATTTTTTTTATTTATAAAAGTTGTTCAGTGTAGACTTGATTTCCTATTCTGAAGATGAAGGAGACTATAGAGTTGTAGAGCTTAATTTTTAAAAAATTCCAAAAAAAGTAATATGTGTAATTATTCCCTTAAAATTTGTAAGACCCTACAGATTATTTTTAATGTCTATCTTATTAAGTCCACTTCTACATCCTCTTGCCACATTTGGATTTTGTTCTAAAAGTTCTATCAGCCTGGTGGATTGAGCGTTATTCGTAGATTATCATCTACATTTTATTGATAAAGATAATTGCTACATTTGTAGTATAGAAGATCCTTGAAATCCTTTTTAAAACGACTTCTGCCTCCGTAGGCACAGCTTACTAAACCGAAGGTAGCGGGTTCAATTCCTGCATAGACCCTGGGTGCTTTCCTGCGGGGAATCCGAAAGCTTTGCAATCAAAAAATATAAAAAAATTTATATTTGGCAGTTCGGTACGATAATGTAAACAGGGTTGCAATTTATCGCTTATACATCACTGTTAAATTAAATAGTCTAGTTTTTAAGCAACCACGAAAGGATAACGTACTTACAATAAAGAATTTTTTTTTAACGGCCTACGTAATTTAAAAATAATTTGAAAGCGTAATATTTTGCATTTATTGATGAAATATTTTATTTGCATTCAGTTTTCTGAAGCCTGGATGAGGGTTTTAATGGTTGCATTCAAAGGATTGTGGCATAACAAAAATAAGAAACCAGAGTTATAAAATTCAAAAGAATCAAGTCAGAAATGTTAAAATAATGAACATTTAAACTGAAGAGAATTACGATAAAACAATTCATGTTGAACTACCGCTTAAGTGATGTACACTTTCCGAAATGGTCGTTGATTGATGTTTATTCGATTAAATAATTAAAAAATTCTTCGATTGATCAAACAATAATAATGGCCGAACAAGCATACAAAATAAAAGATTTGAAAAATATTTTTTTAACATTTAAAGTTTGAATTTAGTCGAACTGAATGTTTTTAGATTTGTGTTTCTCTCGTTTAGTAATTCGAGTCCAATAGATAATTAAATGAATTAATGAAAAATTTAACGAACTTAAGCCTGATGAATTAAAGTATTTCTTTATTTTAAAAAATCCTTAGAAGCCAATAAAAAACTTTTAAACTTCTACTAAATCGCAAAACAGTATTTATTACTGCCTTTCCTTTACTCTCCTGAACAATTAACATAAAATATTAATAATATACTTTTTAATATTTGGCAACTCCACAGTTGGCAACTCTCATAGTTTTAAATCGGGGATTAAATTATTAGCAAATAAATAAATACTTCGAAACTCTCGTATGTTCTTTTAATATCAGCAATTTTTAAATTTCATCATCCCAGAATTTTTTAACAGTTTTAATCTAAAATTTTTTTTTTAATATGTTGTCCAATTTTTTGGGGTTACGTTACCATTTTCAAATTGGAATCAAACGAAATCATTAAAGTGCTCCCTAAGGCGAGATGGAGCAAATATTTGAAAAAAATATATATATATTTGCAATGGAGCAGGACAAAGCGAATTAGGAAGTACGCAAAAATGGAATAACAATAGCAGGGAAAACAGTAACGAAAGAAGTTCCCAGCCTTGGATGTGTGTACACAATTCACAAACTCAAATTTCGTTAACTTGCGTTCTATTACAAAATCAACAAAATGAAAAGTTTAAAGCAATGGGCAAAATGTGGATCGCCCACAACGGCTATTAAGAGAAATTATAAGTGAGGAAGCGTAAAAAAAAAATCCATAACTAAGTCTCGCAGCAGAACACCTTGAACGACACGGCCGAAACGTATGTAAACACTTTTACAAGTATTGAAAGTGTTGCTTTCGAGGTCCTTACGCCCGAAAATCGTATATCTCTGTTTTTATCTCATTAACCGAAATATCTCCTAATTATACGTGTTTGCGAAAAAAAAAAATTATAATTAAGCAAGTTTGAGTTAAACTTAAAAATTTAATCCTTGACAATTTATGTTTAAAATGCTGCCGTTAGAACATCCCTGGCTGGTTTGCAGCCTTTTCCTTTTGTTTCGAATAAAGTTCTTTTGAACAACTTTCGCTGAATTCGTAACAAAGATCCTGATATTCCAGTTATGCTATAATTCACCCTGATGCTCAATATTTCGCCGAAAAGCAGATCCTTTTTAAAAAAAATTAAAAAGGATTAATTTTAACAAATTTCAAAGCTAATAAATTGCCAAAATGAAAAAATTATTAAAAATTAAAAAGATTTTTATTGTAATTATTATTGGCCAAAGTGGGTTATTGTGTGCCTTTTAAATTTAAGCTGTTGTCCTAATGTTGGTTTTGCATGTCCTGATGTTTCCTGAATTTTTCGCCCTTTCCCAAGCGATATTGTCTACTTAATTGAATTTTAACACAGTGATGTAATATGCCATGCTTACATATAAAATTATTTTTGATATCTTATAGGACTTTATATAGAACTTTTACCGAAACCCACATTAGATCAAAAGCTTAAAATAAAATTGAAAAAAAGAGTTGTTGGTCATGCTATACGGTATGGTATGGTATACGGTATACCATCCCAAACCAACTTATTTGGAATTCCAGGATTATTGATATTGTGAGTAATATCAGCACATGCATTACACTTTAAATTACATTCGTTTCACATTTCTTTTTATTCCCTTCACCATCAAAAAGGTTGGTAGGGTATATCTAAGTTTATATATAACAACTATTTAACAAACTTTTAGTATTTTGTTCAAGCAGTTTGCATCTTAACCCAATACCATGAGATATATAAATATCTCCATATAATGGATAAAAAATGATATACGTTCCACTTAATCAAGTAAGTAAGGAAAACAATAGGAAACAATAATTTCATTGGTGATAGAAGTCCCGAAAGGCCAATATCTCCCACTTATTCTATATCTCTTATGTCACCTTACACTGCCAGATTAGGGTCAAACTCAAAAGGGTATTCTTTCCCCGCTAATTATTCCTAGCACGTTTCCTTGGCTGTGGTTTCGCTATATAGTAAAAAGGGGCAAAAAGAATCTCGTTAATCCATTCATGAGCATCACTAATTACTTTTCGTATTGGAATTTCTGCAATATCAGATTGCAGAAAGTTATTGAACTTTTTCCGTCTGTCCATCTGCTTGTCCTGGTTATTTTTGTCGCGCTATAAATCAAGCTTAAATTTCCCTTAAAATCAAAAATTTAAAACCCCCATTTGGATCAGAATTCCCTCAAAAGTGTACACTATGAAAATCACCAAAATCGGCTAATAAATAAAAAAAATATTTCATATATAAATTACCATCAAATCACGAAAGCTTGGATTATAATTGACAAGACTTGCCTCGCAGTCAAACTTTTATTATTAAAGTTTTTAATATTGTCTGGTAATATTCTTGGAGAAGGGGACGAATATATAACATGCGGCACAGTCGTATAAACATATTTAGCGGGTAAATGGATTGCAAAATAAGAGCGCCAACTTCGTTATATCGAATGCAAGTAATGAAACCATTTCTCACAAGCCAAGAAGATCAGAAATGAGCGGGGAAAAAGCGATTGATTTTTCAAACATCGCAATCCCTTCAGTTTTATTTTTAGTTGTCAAGTTTTCTTTTTTCTTGTTTTTATAGAGACAGCAGAAGCTGGAAAACTATTTTATAATTTTTATTTAACGATTTCGACTGGGATTCCCCTCCAAAGTTCTATGAGAAAGTCGATAGCTATTAAATGTTGTTTATTCTCAAAATTTGGCGTAATAAAAATAGCGTAAGAAAGGGAACGAAGAAAGCCGGAATGTTATACTGAAGTAAGCGAATTAAAACATTTTGAACAAAGTTGCGGGGTTTGGTTTTTTTTCACTTTTCAAGTGAAAGCTTTCTGAAATGATGAAAGTGAAAGTATAACTTCAATTTCATAGTTATAGTACTTCGTAATTTTGCTTCGAAAGCTTACGCGTTTGCATATAAGAAATACGTGGTTCTTAAAGTAAGAAAATGCCTGCGCAATTTTTTCTTAACACTGATGGTGATCGTCCATATAAACGCCTGACTTTTTGACACATAAACGATTATTGAAGAGGTTTACTTTCGAATGTGTTTGCGTTTATTATTAAATTTGTGCAGAAGTTGTTATTAAATTCTTATGTTCCACATAGTAAAACAGCAAGACTTTGCCGGGAGCTGAATTAAATGCCAACAACAGCAAAGAAACATTCGGTGTTGCTTTTGCCAGATCATAGACTTAAGTGCAGTTGTATTAAACTATTCGTTTAGCAACTTCAACAAATTGTAGTGAATTTTTCAGAGATTAGAAGTTGTTAAATAAAGAGGAAAATCGTTTGCGGTTGAAGTATTTGTTGTTGAAGCACAGAGAGAGTTAAAAACAAAAAACTGCATCGATATACTTACAGTTTGCTTGCAAAATATTTTCAGTCTTAGAAAAGGACTTAAAGTGGCAAAGTTGCCAAACTAGTTTTCCAGAAGCGTTTGCCGTATATTGCTTTTTCAAAGCAATTCAAAATTCTTCAACTAAACGAAACACGTTTTCTTTCTCGTCTGCGTTCTATTGTGCGAGTGAAGAGGAAAAGTTTTATTTCTAACTATTTGCAAAAATAATAACAAAAAGAGTGAAAGTTTAACCGTTTTGAAACAGAATTTTAATTGTTCAAAAGCTCCAACTTAAACCCATCCACACATACACATCCATATACATATACACATGTTGTATATTCTGCACTGTATGTGTTTGTGTAGGAGGAATTATGTCGAAAAGATTAGAGTGAAACTGCATTAGAGCAATTAGGATGACTAGATAACAAAACTTTTCGTTTGTTTGAGGAATGGATTACAAAGTTATTTAACGACAGTTAGCAATGCATTTGCAGCGTCACCCACAAGGAGTTTATTAGCCGGAAATAAGAAAAAGTAGCAAAAAAAAGGATTCGGCAGCGTTCAATAGCACTATTCAGCAGTAATAAACCATTAATAATTTTCGTATAAGTATTCCATTGTCTTTTAGAAGCAATAAATGTGCTATGCCGATTCAGTATAACATCATTCTACCATAAGTTTAGCTAATCGAAAGTAAATATGAAGTCCTTAAAGTCACTTCTGTAGAACTTATTATTATCTGATACACAGTCTAAAATTTTAATTTATAAGAGATATCTCTTCGTCCCCTATCTTTCTATTTAGTCACACGCAAAATAGAAGAGTAAAATAATATGTAGCATTCAGAAACATAGCAAATTAGGGACGGAGGCACAACCACTCCAAATCTGAACACGTGAACCAACTAACGGCTTGATAATCTTATATCTTCTTCTGTAATCCCACGCAAAATAGAAGGGGAAAAATATAGTATATGTAGCATTCAGAAACACAGCAAGTTAGGGACGGAGGCACAACCACTCCAAATCTGAACACGTGAGCCAACTAACGGCTTGCTAATCTTTTATCTTGCTCTGTAATCCTACACAAATTAGAAGAGCAAAAATACACCTAGGATTCAGAAACATAGCAAATTAGGGACGGAGGCACAACCACTCCAAATCTGAACACGTGAACCAACTAACGGCTTGATAATCTTATATCTTCTTCTGTAATCCCACGCAAAATAGAAGGGGAAAAATATAGTATATGTAGCATTCAGAAACACGACAAGTTAGGGACGGAGGCACAACCACTCCAAATCTGAACATGTGAGGCAACTAACGGCTTGCTAATCTTATATCTTCCTCTGTAATCCCACGCAAAATAGAAGGGGAAAAATATAGTATATGTAGCATTCAGAAACACAGCAAGTTAGGGAAGACGGCACAACCACTCCAAATCTGAACACGTGAGCCAACTAACGGCTTGCTAATCTTATATCTTCTTCTGTAATCCCACACAAAATAGAAGAGTAAATATATACGTAGCATTCAGAAACACAGCAAGTTAGGGAAGACGGCACAACCACTCGAAACATGAGTAGAACGTGAGTAAACTAACGCCTTGCTAATCTAATATCTTTCTATGTAGACCCTCGCAATACCCATCACCACATGTAAAGTAAAGATGAAGCATGCACTACCGATAAACTGCATGAATAGTAAGTGATAACAAACTTGCAGTATTGCATAATAAGTGCGATGACGATGTTCCGAAGTTCAATTTTTAATACATCACCATCCATTTCAGTTACGTTTCACATTAAAAAGGCGACAACGAAAAGAAAGTCTTACAAATTCCAAAACCTCGGATTGAGTTACAAGGCAGTTTTGAATGGTCATTGTCTGCCTAACGTTTCCAGAATTTAAATAACTTGGCAGGGAATCTCAATCCAATAAATTTACTGACTGATTGCATACCTTTACCGTAAACCGAGGGGCGACTACATTAAGAATAATTAAATTTATCTTATACTTTATGATATTAATATTACTATTGCATAATCGATTTATAATTTTAATACATGCACATACACTCAAAATATTATCTACGTCAATTCTAATAATAATATATTCTTTTTTACTGATGAAGAGCTTACTTAAGCTAATGCAAACAATTCGTAATATATATAATTATTCACAAACTTAAAAAATATGTATATATATTTTTTTAATCCCAAGCTTTACTCCCAAAAGGGAATACAATTGAAATTAATTGCAAATTTTTACTTGTGTATTTTATGTAAATGATTCTTATTAAAAATAAAAATCGCTTGAATATAAATTTTTTTTATTATTTTCTCTGTTTGCAAGTAATTAATTATTTTACATTTCCGCCTTCAAATGTGTCTGTTGGTTTGATCTCGACTTCCTAGTCAGTGATACCTCCCCGAATCGATTCGTAATATATGCGGATTTACACAAAATATTATGTACGCATTGTCTGTATGTATTCAAATGAAAGAACCTTTTTATACTTTAAATCGAATAGAGTTTTGCCATTACCTTTTTAATGGCAATTTTTTTTATTCAGATACCTTGCAAAATTCCTTGGAATTCCAGGTTCCACTTCATAAAATATTTCAAATAAGATTTGAGTATATATTTAAGTAAAATGCTAAAAGAAGTGTATCTTGGAAAAGAAAAGAAAAAAAATTAAAAAAAAAATTTAACTTTAAAGCAGTTTTAGTATTAATTCGTCTATTGCCACTTATCTGCTCTGAACGAGAACGAACTCGAAATAATTTAATCAGATTTTGCTTGCACTTTCTCATATAAAATATTGAATGTAGACTTCAATACACATACAATCGGTTGGTTGGCTTGTAGTCCATGCTCCATCAATGCAAGTGGTGCATAGTTGCATTTGGGAGTGCGGGGTTTCATTGCAAAGTAAACTTAATGGAAATATAATTCAAGGATTTTGTTTACTGTGAATGTTTAAGAGAAATTATTCATGAATTACACTAAAGCTTTTAAAAACGGATTTAATTCAAAATAAATATAATTATGCAGAAATTTAAATTGCAATACCAAATGAAAATAAAAAAAATACATGCATACATCATATGTAAATGTTTGTATCCCACACACACATGTGCACTTTCATATCTGCATATGTAGGAGTATGCACATTAGGGTTGCCGTTTCGCATCGAAAACTCAATTTTTCAAATTGCATCGCTTTATATGCTTTTTTTTTATCTGAAAGCTAGACCAACAAAAACTCTGTAATAAAAAAGTTTTTCTACATTATTGAGCATCATTTAGGGTATCGTTTCAATATCCTACACAGCCGTACGATTGGCAAATTTGACATGTCGGCTGGAAAAATGTAATAGTGTGACGTAAAATTGACCGATTTTTATGGCAAGCGATCAGAGTTGCTTTTGGGACGCAAAACAAGAAAAAGTTAGAAAAATTATATTATTATTAAAGTTTTGCTTATAGCTTAATTTATTATGGTGTCAAGCCTTTTCAACACCACCTAATAAATATAATGATTTATATCTGTCTATATTTTACGACCAGAAAACATCTGGTTTTGTATTACATACAAATGATAATCTGGCACCAGCAACGCCATATTGATTTGATATCTTAAAAGAGCGGGTATTACTATAACATTTTCCTCTGAATGAATTCTACGACTGAGTAGGATAGTGATACGAAGCCTTTAGTAAACACCTATTTCCTTTTCCAGAACTTTATGACACTCAACAAAATTTTCGAAAAATTGTATTGACATGTCAAGAAACTCATTTAGCACTGCAATTGATTTTTAGGTAATTTTCAGATGTAAATGAAATTTTTTAATTAAATGATTTTTATGATTCTGCTCTCAAACAAAGTTAATACTCGTTCATAATTATATATAAGCATTTTAAATGAATCTGATTAGAATCCGATTACGAAGTAAATTTTGCTTTGCAACTCAGTAGATTTTTCACTATTCGTTTATGAAGTTGAAGCATGTGAAGGAATTAACTGCAACAAAAGTTGCATGGCATGAAGCATTTCACCCTTTTCCATTCCTATATCGTCGACAAACTTAAAAGTTACTGAGCAAAAGTTTCATACTGTGGGCACAGAAGGCTTCTGGATAAGGCTTCAGACGAAAATTTTTATTATTTTCTTTGAAATACAAATTAGTATTTCATTAGGTATTTTGTGAATATATCTAATATTGCACAATATTATGCTTTCAATATAAAAAAATATCTTTTACAAATAGCCGATGCGATTATAATAAATGAAGGTGTGATAATAGCTCACATCTCTATATTATTTTTCTTAAAATATAAATTAAATATAATTTAGTATTTCATTAGATATTGTCTGTGTATATTTAATATTGCACAATATTATGCTTTCAATGTAATAAAATATCTTTTACAAACACCCGATGCGATCCTAATAAATGAATGTGGGATAATAGCTCACACCTCGTATATTATTTTCGTAGAAATACAAATTAGTATTTCATTAGGCATTCTGTGTGTATATTTTATATTGCACAATATTATGCTTCCGATGCAATAATGCACAATAAGTGAATGAGTGATAGTTGCTCACACCTCGTAGTCATATGCATCAATATATGAATATTAAGTCCACACATCTCACACGTTTTTTAGAAGATTGTTAATAAAAATATTTAAATTTTTAATAAAATAAAAAGAAAAATAATGATCTCCTTTTCGCCTGTATGATCAAAGAATCTAATTGTTCGAATAAAAATAATATATGTATTATTTTGATAGAAATATTTTCTACTCAAAAATTAAAATGTATTAGTAATAATAGAATATATTATATTTAAATAAATAATATAAATGAATGATGTTCTATTTACTCGCAGCATTTGCAAAATATTTCTGAAATATCTTATAACTTATTGAACGGCCAAACATTATTCAGAGACCTCTTCAACTTTTATAAACGTTGAAACATTTTCGATTTCGAAAAAATATATAAAGTCGAAGAAAAATATATTCCTCGATTGTTTTTTTCTGGCTTTCCTTGTCATATTTTAAAATTTGGATTCGGAAATTTTCGACGAAAAAAAGTTTTAGTATTAACTAAAAATTTAAATGTATGAAGATTTTCACACTATAAGTTCAATTCTCATTTAATCGTTCAATTCTCGTTTAGTTATTTGCAATATTGGCCAACCTTCCAGCGAAAGGAAAATTATGCGAAGCCGAATATTTGATTAGCTTTTATTCCAATGAAAATCTAAAGCTCTAATATTTTTAGAGCTAGCGACAGTGCTACCCTACATTGTGGTTTCCCTAATGTAGTAGAAATTTATTCTTGTGCATAAAAGTACGAGATCGTGCGTGTAATTTATTTATGAGTTTCCCTGTACGAGTGTAATTCTGCAATTGAAGCAAAAACATTTTAAATTAAAAGCTTAAAGTTACATACAGAAATTTTGATATTGTTCAATAAAATATTATTAATTTATTTAATTTATTTATTCACTGTCTGAAATGTACTCGTATAAGCATATCAATCTGGTCTAATAAAGATAAATTTTAAATTTTAAAAGCTTTCGAGGATACACAGATTGGAATAATATTATTACCATGCAGAGCTACTGATGGGTTACTTCTCTTATTGTCATGAGTAGGTTTCCCAATCGTTGAACCATAAAATATTTCATTCGTAGATAATGTGTTCCACATTCTTACCCACCGCAAAGTAATTATTAATTTGGTGTATGCAAGAAACACAACAGGACTCTGCTATTACGGAAAAATTTTATTTACTTTTGCAAGTAATTGCATTCAAATTGCAGCTGCATTGTATTTACGAATGTACGAGTTCAGTGTTTTCAAAAATTGTTCATTTTTATACACTTTCGACTCGTTTTATTCCATAGATTCCAGTCTCATATGTGTCTTGCATTTCGATATGGCGGAGAAAAAACACGATAAGGATGTGTTAACCCGCCAGTATCACATTATCCTTTTTATTAAGGCTGAAAGACAGAAATATCAACTCTGCTTATTTTATTCTTGTTTGTTGCTTATGTACATTTAAAAATGCATATTATTGCTTATTCTTGTGCATTTTGAAGAAAATATATTTGCAGTGATTTATTGATGATTCATTTGATGGCTTTAAAAGTGCAGCAAAGTTATTTGTCATTTAAATGGAATATTCCACATTATGGTGACATTCTTGTAACCTCAAGCCTTCATAGAATTGTCTTTTACTTTTCATAATTGTTATTTTTATAGAGCCATAATGTTTTTAAATATCGCTCCTTCTTTGTAAGAAAACGTACACACCTACATATTATTTGTGTCCTTCGGTGAAACCACACGAGTTGTAACATCATCAGCAACATGAATAATAAGCAAAAGACAGCGCAACTATTCGTATTCTGTAATATCATGGTCAATAGCCACAACTTTAACTTGCCCTTCTTTATTACTTCTCCTCTTTTGTTACGATACGCACACAAGTAAAAGCAAAATTTTTTGTTCTCTGTTCTTTTTATTATTAGGCCATATTGGGGGCTGCGGCATAACCGATGAAGTTTCTCAATGGATGGAAAATATACAAAATTCCGCCGATCCGCAATCGGCGGATTCAGGGGATGAGAAGTTACCCACACCAATGTCAAAGAAAGAGGGAATTCCGAAAAAGCGTGCACCAGTGGATGATAATCTTATTTATGATGTGAAAGGCAGAGAGCAAGAAAACGAGAGCACTTATAACAGCAGCAGCAGCAGCAGCAACAGCAGCAGCAGCAGCTTTAGTAGCAGTAATAATAAAAGTCCACAGGAAAAAACAACAACCTCAACATCCTCAGGCTTTGCTGCAGCCACTTCCACACAACCACCGAAAAAATATGCCAACTACAAAAACAACAACAAGCAAAACATTGATAATTTTCAATATCCTCATCAAAAATATACAAAAGAAGCGAATTTACGTTATACTGCCGACGATGATGAGGATGATGAGGACGCTGAGATGGCTGCTGTTAAGGCTGGTGCTGGTTATTTTTATGATCCGGAAACTGGGCGTCGCTTACAACCCACCGATTCAGGCTGGCATGCACGTGTTCATGAACGCATGAGACGAGCATCTGGTGCGTCAGGCGCTTCCTCCGCCCGCCGTGAGGATAATAAGAATACCTGCTCCTTGTACATACAAACAGATCCGTTAATTTGGCGCCACATACGTGAAGGAATCGCTGATGTAAGTAGATATTGTTTAGAGAAATTTACATATTAAGTAGTAATGCACGATGCATTACGGTGCCAGAAATGCTGGTGTCTGTTAAATTTTTTACAAATACCTTCCATAATGCTAATTAAAAGTAGAATCCTTAAATCCTGTTTTTACAACAATTTTGGCACTTGCTTTTTGCCATAAAATGTGTCTACTGACAAGACCTTCTCCCAGAACTAAAATGTCTAATTATATAGTTCTGTGTGGTATTACAGATTACTCGATATAAAAAATAATTAATTTGAGGGCAACTTTAAATATTCCATAACAAAATTAAAATATGCTTTACTGTACTTTAGAAAATTATTTAATAAATAAATATAAGAATTTGAATTTTACAAAGAATCCCAAATTTAAATTTTACCTAAAATAAATTAGTTGAGGCTTTCTTTCGGTATAGCAACAAAAGCTTTCGATTACTGATCAGAAAAAATTTATTTAACTTGGAATTGTATAAAGTGGTCTATGTCTTTACTTTGATTATTATTTTCCAAAGTGTTTTCTATAAAAAATTTATCTATATATATCGATAACTCGATAACTCGATAACTTTACTTTTCTACGGAAACATTTTAATTATTTCCATATAGAAATAATTAAAACGCACCAACACCTCTCGGCATCAATTTCAAATTAAAAAAAATTTTTTTCTAGCGAATTGAATGAGATTTCAATTTACCGTAAAGCTTACAACCACCGATTTATAAATAAATTTATAATTATAAATTCATATATATATTTATAAATTTATTTCGGAAAATATTTCGTAGGTTTAGTTCTTTCGAGAAAAATAACCCATATATATGTATATATAAACATTTATGTATATAAATCTGATACTATATCTATATATATATATGTATATATATATGTACGGATGCATTTTATATACGTATATTACTTCGATGTTCTACCAAAAATTAACAAAAAATTTACTGTCTTTAAGTGGTATATTGCCTCTGTGAACAGGCACCAGTTTAGTATCTTAGTAAGTATAGCTTGTACTCTGCGCTAGCCTAATCTTCATGATGTATGATTGTTAGTATACACAATATTTAGTGGCGTATGGAGATCACCCATCTCCCATTGCTGTTAACAATTTTAATATTCGATTATTTCATATATAAAAAATCGTTAAAGAAGTGGACTTTAACCTCTCCTGTGGGTTTGGCCCACCTAAGTGGCCTGGCTAATTTAATAACTCCGTGTATAAAAATTTTACTTGCCTTCTTATATTAGCCAGCTAACTATGCTATACACCATTATGGTAGCGAGCATTTTTATATTCATAGAAGGAGTTTTTCGGTTATTTTTGCCATTTACAGTCACTATTAACGAAAATTTCAAGCGAATTGCTGAAAGCTTTCATTGAAGCCGATGTCAACATATTACAATGTATTACGGATTTACATACTTATTTGTATTCTGTTACGCAAAGGCGGATGCATGTAAAATGTTATCCTTCTTAATTAGGGATTCTGTGAACATTTTAAGCGAAATTGACTTTCCCTATATTGAGCGAAAATGTCTTGCACATTTGCTCGATCTAATTGGCTCTGTGTATATATGTGTATATATGTATATATATATAGCAGCGATTCTGCATACCTTTAATTTTTTCAATCTACAGCCAAACCTGAGGTTTAAATGTCAGGAATGGAACGTTGTTTAGCCAAATATAAATATACTAAGGTTTTTTATTTCAAAACATTCGTCAAAGGAATCTTCAAACTTAGAATTTTTGAATATACCGCTTATAACTGCACCGCCATACAAACTTTCTATACGATCGTGTAAAAGTGAAGTTCCCGTTCTTATTTTCTTCAATTTCAACGCAGCTTTGGAGGCCAACTATGTGCTAAGAAAGCAAGCGATTATGATTATAGAAAAAGATAATGACAGATATTAATTGCAAACATAACCTTGGCAGCACTTGATCGAATTTATTTCAATTTTTGTCCGTAATCTCCCACTGTGCAATACCAGAAGCATTTAAGGCGTATACACCTTTTAAAGTATTTACATATTTTGTGCTTACCTTCCATTATTAATTTTTTTTGTAGCAGTTTTTTTGTAAACCGTAGTTATAGCAAGTTTGACCGTTCATTCGTCAGCCAATGCAGCTGCAACTGCAACTGCATTTTTACTGCATTTTACTGTACTGTATTTGTGCTTTTACTTGTACACTTTGAATTTCAAACGTGTAAGGACTTCTCCTTACCGGTTCCTGTTATAGTTTGTAATGAAACATGCAAAATTGTACTTGCAAAGGAATTTAATGAAAAATTTAAAACAATGCATACATTGAAATGTATGTTAAGCAAATATTTGGTTTAAAAATATTAATGATTTTTTCTCTGTTTATTAAAATGATTTTTAAGGATATTAAATATACACAGTTGTTTTATGAAACAGTATTTTTAATTAAAATTATGGTTTCATTTTATTTAAATTGTATAATGTATGTTCGTTCAGGGCTTATAATTCTATTTACGAGTAAATGCTTTTGTTCACTTTATAACAGCATGATCGCAGTCAAAAATTTGAAAGGGATATTAAGACGCGAGAGGAAATCACATCATTAATAGCACATCACGTTACGGCTGTTAATTACATTTACCGCAATACAAAATTCGATGGACGCACAGAACATCGAAATATCCGTTTTGAGGTAAGTGAGCCTTACATTCCTCACATGCAACTATAAGTATGGATGGGTGTGTATGTGTTGTAATATAATGTGTATGTAGTTGTTTGGACGCGCTTGTTCAATATGCGCTCTCATGCGGCAGCTAATAGAAACGGTGTCTATGTGTGCGTGGCAACAAGAGTTATTATGCAGGCATTTAACTGAATTGATGCACCAAGAGCGTAATAAAAACGGCCGCCAACATGATTTTATATGGAATTTTAATAATTCATTATATAATGATAGTATATACACACATATATACATACATACATAAACATGTGCGTGTATGCATAGTAACAAACGAAACCATAAAATACAATTCTTGATTAATTATTTAAAATGCAATTTCCGTTACAAATTTGTTTCCCCCATTTACCTCCCAAAACAGGTGCAACGTATTAAAATTGATGATGATTCTGCCTGCCGGACATCTTACAATGGGCCTCATAATGCATTTTGCAATGAACACATGGACGTTTCGAATTTTCTCAATTTGCATTCCCTAGAGGATCATTCAGACTTTTGTTTGGCATATGTATTCACTTACAGAGATTTCACTGGAGGCACTTTAGGTTTGGCCTGGGTGGCAAGTGCCTCAGGGGCCTCCGGTGGTATATGTGAAAAATATAAAACATATACGGAAACAGTTGGTGGTCAATATCAAAGCACAAAAAGATCGCTTAATACCGGCATTATTACTTTTGTTAACTATAATAGTCGGGTGCCGCCGAAGGTATCGCAATTAACGTTGGCGCACGAAATCGGGCATAATTTTGGATCTCCGGTAAGTTAAAAACTTGAATTAATAATCAACTCGCATTTAAAGCATTTAAAAGTAGCCGTCACCACATCCATCATTGATGACTTTGGTTACTATTCTAAATGAATATAATTAATAAAACTTTTGAGCCTAAATTTGTTCGCATAGGCGTGACTATGCGCAAAAAATGTTTTAACTAAAACTAAAATGCACTCTGAACATTGAAGTATTCAATATCTGCGTACAAGTATATTTTTCCTTAATATTTTAATGTTTCTCTTCCAGCATGATTATCCCCAAGAATGTCGGCCGGGTGGTTTGAGCGGAAATTTTATAATGTTTGCTAGTGCTACATCCGGTGATCGCCCAAATAATTCGAAATTTTCATCTTGTTCTATTCGTAATATTTCCAATGTCTTAGACGTTTTGGTGGGTAATATGAAACGTGATTGTTTCAAGGTTTCTGAGGGAGCCTTCTGTGGCAATAAAATTGTTGAACAAGGAGAAGAATGCGATTGTGGTTTTAATGAAGAGGAATGCAAAGACAAATGTTGTTATCCTAGATTAATTAGTGAATACGACCTATCCCTTAATAGTTCCGCCCGAGGATGTACGCGACGCGCCAAGACACAGTGCTCCCCTTCACAGGGCCCCTGTTGTCTTTCCAATTCCTGTACATTTGTACCTACGAACTATCACCAGAAATGTAAAGAGGAAACAGAATGTTCCTGGTCAAGTACTTGTAATGGTACCACGGCCGAGTGTCCTGAACCAAAGCCCAGAGATGATAAGACCAAATGCAACAATGGTACGGCTTTGTGCATTGCGGGCGAGTGTGCGGGCTCGATTTGTTTACTGTGGAATATGTCAGAGTGCTTTTTAACTTCTCAACAGCAGCCGCATGTAGACAAACGGAAATTATGCGAATTAGCCTGTCAGAATGGCAATGATACAAATACTTGTAGAAGTACATCCGAATTTGCTCATTTGTTCGGTTTGCCTGTGGGCGGCATTAGTTTACGGCCCGGCTCACCTTGTGATAATTTCCAAGGTTATTGTGATGTGTTCCTTAAATGTCGAGCAGTGGATGCAGATGGTCCTTTAGTACGATTGAAGAAGATGTTTCTTAACCCCGAAACACTTTTAACAGTAGCGCAATGGATTACAGAAAATTGGTATATTGTTGTATTGATGAGTATTGGTTTCATTATTATCATGGGCATATTCGTTAAATGTTGTGCGGTGCACACGCCCAGTTCAAACCCCAAAAAACGAAGAGCTAGAAGAATATCAGAAACGTTAAGAGCGCCTATGAATACTTTAAGACGAATGGTGAGTAAATATCAGCATATACTTTATTTATTTGTCGAATTAAAGTAAATATTAAAATTTCACTGTAGCGTCACCCTCATGGCCGTAGTGCTGGTCCACGTAGTATACCGCCGCCCGTTCATGATTCACGATCTCATCATCGTAACTATCCTCCAGATTGGGATCGTCATCATCGCTCCGGTGGTGCTGGTGTTATTGCGGCTCAAGGGGTTGTGGCAATGGCAGCAGCTAGCAGCCATGCGGGTCGTTCAGCTGCTGGTGGTCGGCCATCTGGAGGTGGTGGTCGCAGTTCACGTTCGAATGGATCTAGGCAACCTAGTAGTTCTAGATCGGGTGCACAACATGGGTATGCTGATGTCCCACCCAGTGTGGGTCCATCATCTAATAGTGCGGGTGGTGTTGGTAGTGGTTTACATTTGGGTGCACCGATTGTTGGGGCGGGTTCATCTACTAGTGGTGCGGGTGCTTTATCTCGCGCCCAAATGCCTTTACCTGCCCTGCCGTCCAATGCACAAACGCAACAACAACAATCACAACAACTGCCACCACAGCAATACAACGCGCCGAAAGGTGTGTGTTCATTGTTTAAATGTTGCCAGGATGCCGAGGGGCAATAGAAAAAGGAGATGTGAGACTTTTTAGGAAAAGAAAAGAGTTTTAGGAAATACATCTACGACTATGTATGTGTGTGTGTGTAAAGGAAAACAACTAGCAGATAATTAGTTACACCAGTTTGACTTTGTGTGAAAAGGCGGTTTTCTATTTTATTATCAGCTTCTGCTTGAAGTGTTTTTTATAATTAGTTTTCTATTCAGGTCTCCTATTAGAAAAAAATATTGCTGTAGAAAATTTGTAATCTGCAATTAGTTGAATTAATGGCCATTTGGGGGAAATGAAAATATTGCCAACGCCAATTGCAATATTGTGTCGCATAATGCGGTACTTATTGAAGCCTGTTCAGTAAATCACTAGATTTAAAGTCGAGTTTTACAGTCCATCCAACCGATTTACTGAATGAAGTCAGCTTTTTGAATACTTCTAATACATTATTAGTTCAATGATCATTAGTGGCACAAATTGCTTCCGAACTACGAAAACCATTTCAATTTTTCAAATATTTCTTTGAAATTGTCTAATGAATGTAATGAAGGTTGCTTAAACACTTCGAAAGATAACGTTAAATAATACGGCTCAAGATTTTCGCAAACTATACACGTAAAAAAATATGTTAGAAAATCTTTATTTTTTTATATACACATATAATTTTTGAAAGCCATTTAACTGATGTCTTTTATTTCGTCGATTCAGACATTCTGGGTATCAAAAGCACGATCTTTCTTGTGCCGCCAATGGCAACTGCGTAGTAATATTTTAGTAACAATCCTACACAAAAAAATTACACTATACAGGATCGTCACTGGTTAAAGGGCTTGTCTCTTGTCAAATAAATGCATTCCTGTGAAACCATATAAATTAGGTATCAACATTTTCATTTCAATTTTTGAATCCACACGGGAACAGGAAATGATCATAGTAAACGATTATCTGAATTTATTAAAAATATTGTAAACGTAATTATGAAATTTATTTATTTTCATAACGACATTATAATTTATTCCCTTAATAAATTACATGGGACACTTGGGCTATACACTAGAAACTGTGATTATAAATGGGATTCCATTTTAGTGTTACATTTTATAACGGAAATTATATTCAGCAGAATATTAAAAATGCATTGAAATTGATTCTTGCGGGGTATCAGGAATTTTCTAAAGGCATTTCATCGCATGCTAAAGCTGATCTTCAGGGAATTTTTGCCCAAATACTTTTAAGAACCTATTCAGATTTATCCAACTTCCAATTATTCATAAATACGGAGTTTACTGAAATCATAATTGCAACAAGGAGTCACTGTTGTAAAAAGACAGCAGATCAGTTGAAAATTCTAAGGAAACATAATAAAGTAGTTCTTTTACTATTCCTTTTTTTTAATAGAGCCAAAAACGAGTAATTTGAAAGATAAGGCCGGAGGGAAGAAGAAACTATAGCAATTCCGAATAATAGATGTATATAACCATTTTACATTATTATGGTTGTTATACAAAAGATATCCTGAAAGAAAGGATAAATAAAAATTGAAGATTTTAACTGTCGAATGGCAAATATCCAATTTGTAAGTGGAAAAGTTTTGAGGACAGAAATCGTTTTTAAATTTTCCTTAAATAAAAAATTATTATAAATAAAGAATATAAAAATATTCATTCTTCTAAATACATCCTCTACTTGCTCCTTTAAGAGAAATACATCATGCAGATCAAAATGAATCATTGAAAAATGTAAAATAATTATAATAAAATGGTTATCGCCTAGAGCGAGGGCTCATCTCACCTTTCCTTTTTTTATTCTCCTGCAGGCATACAGAAAAAATAGTGTAACAACCAAATATCTTTAACCCTTCTGAAGCAATTTTAATTTGTTTTTAGCTTACAAGTTTTCAATTTATTAATTTATTTTATATAATTTTTTTTTTTTTTTGTAGTTTCGTGTGCTTGATTTCTTTCTGCTTTTCAAAATTTTTTTAATTTTAAAGAAAGAAACAAGAACAGACAGAGCACACATCCAAACAAAAATATATAAATTTTAATACTTAAAAAATTTCCTACATGCCTTATTTTTATAGTTGAAGTCCGCAATAAGTCACGTTCATCACGTTTAAATACATCTTCCTCTACAGCGGCTAAACCAAGCCAACACAAAGCTAAAGACCAAAAAAACACTCGAAAGTCTGGCAACCCCCGGCGTAATATGGTTTATTGATTCCTACGAACTAAATATATTCACATACGCAAATAGGCATGCATATATTCATTGAATAACAAATAACACATAATGAAAAAAAGACATACAAGTAATATTTTGAGATACAGTGTATTTTGATAACAGAAAGATATTAAAAGCTCTATAAAATTTCTATAAAATGCTCCAAAAGAAAACCTGATCGTACAGATCTAGATCTCATAATTGGTATGATTGTTAAAATATATTATTATTTCTTTACACTTTCTTATATTTGGTTTTTCTACATTTTATTTTGCTTTATTTTTTAATGCAAAATTTTTCTTTTTATTATATTTAATATAATTTGTTGTTGTTTTTGGTTTGTGCATGTTTTCTTACAACTTATTTATATATTTTATTTATAAACATATAAACATTTTCTTCATGTACATATTGAAATTTTTCTACAAAATGGCAAAGCTTCCATTATATCTTTAATTTATCAGGTGGTATCTTAATTCAGAAAAGCCGCTTTCAAAAGATGCGATCTGTTGTTAATAAAAAACAAGGCGGGAGAAAAAATAGTCCTGTTTAGGAAATTGATATGAATCGAACTCGAATTTTCTGAGATTGGCAATAAAGTTTGAATTTTTTAAAGGGGGAAAACAATGTTCTCAACAATATATAATATAATATGTACGTGCAATCTTTTCAATATTTCAAAAATGTATTTCAAAGATATTTCAGAAATGTCAGGTCGTCAAACTTTTCAAACGAGAACAAAAATATTTTAAAATTGAAAAAAGTAAAAACTCATTAACTTAAAATAGTTCCTTTTCAATATTTTTTTTTATTTCAACATAATTGGAGCATGTAGTTTGTACATGCAAAAGTTTCTTTATCAACAGTCATAAATGATCGTGAATACTTCAGTCTCAGAGAAAGAAATGACATTCAAACTCGTCACACTGAACCGAACATTGTTGCTTCCCACAAATAATCGCTTTTTTGTGTGCATTTTGTCAATGACAGTTCCTAAAAAGAATATTCAAACGCTGTTCACTACCTTCTCTTTTATTTGCTATTTATTTGGAAAAATTCAATTAAATAAAATTATCGTCAAAGTATATTGATACTTTGCCCTTCAAAACATTTTTTAGCATGGCAAAATAAACGGCTGTAAAGTCTGCTACTTCTTTAATTTTGCGTACGCCTTTTCTAAATTAAGCCAACGATACATTTACACATGCATATGTATATGGCTTTTGATCGACAGTTTTCTGTGGCCGTTGTAACATGAGGGGTATAACGTGTCGCAGAAGATCGTATCGCACTCAGCTAATAAAAGTTTAAGAAATATTGGTTTAAAGCCATGCTTCACTATCCTACACAATCCTGCAATCCGCCAAATATGACATGTGTGAAGCTTTCAAAAACTTTATAAACACTGTCATCAAATGATTTTCTGAAAGGAGAATGGCATCACATCACATCAACATTTTTGTTTGAATGAACCGTGGGACTGTGTAGGATAATGAATCCTATTCTTGACGAATTCTCATCTGTATCCTAATTTTACAATAATAATTAAAAAATTTTATTGTTAAAACAAAAAGTTTTCACAGAAATATTTTAATATCTACGATAATTATGTATGAAATTAAATATCGGCCAAATGGCTGCTACGGTTTTGATGACATACCTCTATGAGGGGGTACATGTTTTCAATGACTGCAGCAAAATTGGTGTATAATGTCGTTAATATGACGAATTATCTAATAATAAATTCTACTTGGCTTATTGATATAGATGTTTTCTTTACACTCACATGATTGTGTCCGCTATTTTACATCGGTACGACATGAGCAAGCATTGCAATCGGATTTCTCAAGCAAAAGAGCAAGTGGCATCAGGGCCATACTGTAGATTTGTAATCATATAGCGATAGCAAACACGATTCATGGGAACTGCTCTTCAACCGCACCAAACTTAAAATGCATTTTCTTAAATGCATTGGCTTTGCACCAACCGCTCGTGCATTCTCATTTGACCAAATGCGGCAACTCTGTTCGTACTGAATGTGACTCACAATTAACATCGCGTATTTTATTTGGACCACCAGATATAATCGGAAGCTTTTTATTTTACATATTATAGTTCCTCATTGGTTTGAGTGTTTACTAACTTTTACCTCATAACGGAATTACTAACCGGAAAACTCTTCTTATTTTTGCTTATACATGCACACATTCACCCATTCACATATTCATGTGTGCGTCCGTGTGTGTGTGTGTGAATATTTATACTGCACATACTATAAAACATTTTTATTCCTCTTTTTCCATCCCCTTTACAACAATAAAAATTATAGTCGGCGCTCCGCAACCAGTAAATTATAATCGACCGCCATCTGTGCACAATCCTGATTTATATGCTGATGCTTATGCTGCTTTAGGACGCGGTGCATATGAAGCAAGTTCACGAGCACCCAATAACAATAAAGTTTGACAGACAAATGAGGATGAAACAATGAAAACTACTGTGCAACAAATCAATGATGTGCGATTTAAACAATTGGAAGAACAAAAGCAGCTGCAGCTGCAGCTGCAACTACAACAAACACAGCATTTTAGAGTAATTAACAATATTAATAACAATAAAAAGTTTAACAAGAAATTAATAACAGCAACAGAAATACAAAATTCAAATAAACTCAAACTAAATGTAAATTGTATTTTTACGCTAATTATTATAATTTAATGAGCAAACGATAAAGATAAAGAAATTATTTTATTAATTAAAAGAAAAACACAAACAAATAATTGAAATTAATCCCACTTATTGCTTTAATTATTGTTTTATACTTTATATTTTAATATAATACATAATTTAGTTTTAATTTATAATTTCTTTTTTAATAATTTCATACTTTTTTTAATAGAATCCTAAAAATTGACTTTCTTCAAGCGCAAGACTTGAATTACAAATTACCAGTATATAGCAGGCGGCAATTGGAACTTTATGGTTCTAATACTGTCTGATTTGAAATATAAATAAGATTTTTCCTCTTCTATAATGACTAGCAAGTATTTTATGCACAATAACATATAGAAAATTACCTTAAATTAGCTATATGAGCACAAAATGCGCTCTTAAGTGTGACCACTGTGCTAATAAGTGAATTAATTATTAGCTTATCTTTAAAAATTTAAAAAGTGACTGTGTAATAAGACTTCAAGGCAGAAAAAGACAGACCATGGACGGAGTTCCAATGTGTGATCTACTGGCAGAGATTGAAAAGAAAAAAGAGATTTTTATAATGGAGGCTATGGTATTGGCGGCCAGTCAGTCAAATGAGTGCTTACAACTGTGCTGACCAAACGAATCTGTTTATGCCCACTGGAAATACGATTTATATAAGTAATAAAATGACTCACTTTTGACATTAAAGTTTTGTCGTAGCGTACGTTTCCTGCGAAGTACGTCAGCAAAATGTATCTACTTTAATTATCAAGCTAAAAATAAAAAATTGTAATTCTTTATTATCATTTGCCTCCGTAGGCGAATGAATAACGCACAGCCTATCAAACTGAATGTCGCGCGTTCGATTCCTGCCTAGACTCTGGCTATAGCTCAAGCCAATAGCTTTTCAAATTAAATTAGTTACAAAAAAAATGATAATTAAAATATATAAATTAAAAACTGACAAGGAAGTAGAATGAATTCAAATAATATGCCAGTAAAATAGACGATTTAATTCCTCTTTTTTCCCTTGTAGGGATTAACTAACGGACAAAAATGAAAATTATATCTTCTTTATTAAAATTTATTCCTTTATGGCCTGAGGAATGCCATATACATCATTCATTAGGCCGTTTGCCTAGTGAGTAATTTTGCACACTTTCCTAATTGGCGGCCTTTCACGCGCACGTATGAGCTACGTGAAACGCCTAACTCATTTCAAAGTGTTCTGAAACTCAATAGTTTTTTTTTGGGGCGGGGGCGGGGAATAGTGATTAAGCTCAACTCCTTATTGCAGTAGGCGATTCGCAAGAATGCAATGGATGGCCAAAATTTACGAAACCAAAGGATATATTTTACACTTCTTTTTTGCAATAAAAATAATTCTAGTTTTGTTTGAAATTACAGTACACTCTCGATATTTCGAACAACGGAAAATCCGGGCAACGCAATAAACCGGATGCTTAATTTGTTGCCATTAAGTACTCTTTAAGCCGGACATCATCATTTTTTCTACCTCAATAATTCGGACAGCACTTTTTTCTTTCACTTTTGCAATAAAAATTAATTATCGTAAAAGTTTTTGTCTGATATTGAATCAAGTTTAGAAAATCTCGTAGATGTTTTAAAAACTTTTACCTTAAAAAAAGTGGCCTTTTTGATTTCCAATGCTAAGTTCTCACAAATATTCTTAAAAAGTCCTTTAATAAAATCCTTTATGAAGACGAATGGGACACAGACGATAAAGTTCCTCTAGAAAGACTGACAAGCAGCGATTCTGCCGAAGTAACTGATTTACTTCTTGATTTAGCAACTGAGATTTAAAATTCTACTGAGCAATGATGAAGAGGCAGAAGAAGATGAATCATGTTTTGAAGAATTAATTAAGTAATTAAATATTTTTACTCATACGTAAATTATTTTAAAATTTATTTCTTGTAAATAAAAATAATTTTAATATATACAGTATATATATATTTCAAAAAAAGACTACTTTAATTTTTCTCTTCTTTCGGAAATTCGGACATTTTGATATTTCGGACACCACAATGTTTTTATATGTCCGCACTATAGAGATTATACTGTATATATTTACAAAAGACCACTTTAATTTTTCTCTTGTTTCGGAAATTCGGACATTTTGATATTTCGGACACCACAATGTTTTTATATGTCCGCGCTTAGAGATTATACTGTATATATTTACAAAAGACCACTTTAATTTTTCTCTTGTTTCGGAAATTCGGGACATTTTGATATTTTGGACACCACTTGCTTTTTATTAGTACGGACTGTCGAGATTATACTGTATTATAAGTCATTATTAGATCTTGAATCAAACTCTTCTGAGAAAAAGTAAAATAGATTTTTATCGAATAAAATTTTTTTGTTGTGCAGCATTTGGGAGTCATTGCGATTGCGCTTTTGTAATTCTCAATTGCTTTCTTTGAGAACAAGTGTATGGTCAGCTAAGTATTTTTCAAAATTAATTCTTTGAACGTCTACTGATGGGTTTGATCTTAACAGGAACTACAACGCCGACACACAGACTAGATGGATCATGCAACCAACTCAATAATTAATTATTATATTAAAGTCACGAACTTTCATGAGATTTCGATTTATATGGCACGTCCTAAAGAAACTAATAATCGGAATCTACAAATATTTCTGCCAATTCAAATCATTCTTTTCTTTTATTCGTAAATAAATTTGAGCATTTTTCCAGGTCCTGCGTAACTTTCTGTTTTTCATCTATCCGTTGCGATTAGCCACTGCAAATTATTACTAATAAATCAGGCACGTCCAAGTTTTTTCTTATTTGGAAACCTTTTAAAAATAAGCGTTTATGATGAAATAAAATGCAATTTTGAAAATAAATTTTTCAAAAAGGTTTATGATTCCAAACATTTTTTATTTATTTATTTGTATTATCTATTCACGATGCTGCAAAATAGTAAAGGAAATTTCATTTCAGTATAAAAGGCCTGATGTTTTTAGGCCAATTATGGATATTGTCGTACATGCAACGAAAACATAATTCTACCAGTCGTTCGAGACTTGTTGGTTTCACGATTTATTTCTTAAAAATTATGAATAATATTTTCGTTTTTTTGAATGAGAAAATATATATATATATATATATATAAATATAATATATTTTACACCATTTGTGCAGGGCCGTACCCAGCCGCGGCTTACCGAATGTGTAAGTAAATACTTTGAGTTTGGCTCTTTATTGGAAGAGGTATACAAGTGATAGTGATTGGCTGTTTGGCCATTTGGTTTCCTCATCAATTTGTCAGAGCTTTTTGAATTTTGCCTACGCCACTGTTTTGTTACAGATTTGCTGCCTTGTTTGTAACTTTTAATATTTTCTACAATTCGCAGTCATCATGTACATCCCGAAATTATTTTAATTTCTTTCCTACTGAACACATAATTTCGATATAATTAGCGGCTAAACTAGGCTAAGAGGTCATGAGGTTCAGCATGGAAAGAACTAAAATTTCGAAAACAATTTTCAATAAAAATTGGAAATTGTAAAAACATAAATGGATTCCTTTAGATATAAATACTATATATTTTGCTTTCCTTGATTTAATGTTTGAAGCACGTTTCTTTTATTATAAGCCAAATATTTGTTAACGAAGCCAATTTAGTTAGAATCTGTACAAAATTTCCAAGTATGTATTTCTTAATTATGGACAAATATTTACACAAAAACAGAAAAACCGAAATATATCTGTTCAAAGAATTTAAGACAAATAACAAAAATAATCAAAATCAAGTATTGAAAAAAAAGATATAAAACAAATTTAAAATACACAAAAACTTTTGAATATTGGCAAATTCAACTCTACATGAACATGACTCGAGCCAGATGTTTGCAAAGGGATTATAAGCAAACAATATGTGAATTGTATGCTGCAACTGTTAAAAATGTGTAGTGAATTGGACTAATATAGAAGTATAAGCACCTGTCAGAGATTTTTTACTTCAAATATATTTTTGTAACTCTCAGAAATGTAGTCATGATTATTTAATTTTTTTTTTTTTTTATAAAATATTTATTAAACTCAAGTTTTGTTATATGTATGTATGTATGTATATATGTATGTATTTTTTGTGTTGTTGTTGTGTCTCAAAATCTCATACATATAGATATTTTCAAATAATTTCTTACAAGTTGAAAAATGTTAATAACAAAAATATATTTGTGTGTGTGTTGTATTAAATTAAGTGAGCATTTTCGTTAATCTTTAAGTATCCGAATAGTGTATATAAAGTTGGAAGCAGATTTAAAAGTTTATTGAATATTGAACAAGTTCAAGTTCAGGTGAAATTATATTTAAAATAAATTAAAATACATAAATACAATTTTATTGCATAGTTCGAGTATAAAAATAACTATTTTATCTTATGCACAGACAGGCATTCCCTTTTAGTTAAGCTTCATCAGTGTACACCAAATGCGTGATGAAATGAAGTAGTGTACACCCCTTGTGGCTTTTAGTGTTCCGAATATCATAATGAAATGAGCATTTACAATAAGTTAAAAAATTGTGTAAACCGAGTGTTAAGAGAAGGATTTTTAAAGCTAACTCGTTCAAGTATTATATATAAATTGATTAGTGCGCAATGTAAAATTTAATTATTATTTAAAAAAAAGAAATTGAAATTTATCAAAAAATGTATTTATTTAATGTCATTTGAAGTTTTAATACAATATAAAAATTTTTAAGGAACTTAGAACATTTATACAATTTTAAATTTAAGAAATATCCTGCTTGAATGATATAGATTAAAAAAATATGTCAATGTGAAAGCATTTGAATATACAATTTACATTTAACAGATATAATTTTCTTATATACTATTACACATACATATTCCTAATTTTTTTAATTCCTTCTGACTTAAATCCCACTCCAATGGATTTTCGTTTAAAGGCTTCAGCAAAAATCCTTCCTTCATTTCAAATGCATAACAATTTCTTTGCGCAGGTTTTTTTATTTCACTCACTGTGCCGACAACACTATTGTGAGTCCTATAATTTTAACGTAATAGAAACCAAAAACTGCCAAATTTAAATAACTTTCATTAGAAGTTAATTTTGAATTATTTTCATACCTTTATATTTTATCATTTCCTTTTCAATTGTAATAGAAAATTACAAGTTTTTGTATGCTTTTATTATTACTTTTTCATGTGTAGTTGCTTAGACTTCTTACTTTATTATTTTTGTCCTTCAAAATTTTAGTACTGATTTTAATAATAAAGAAAACAAAATGTATTAGTTTAATTTTAAAAGAAAAACAAAGAAACAAACGAAAAAAAAATCAACTACAAAAACCAACCACCTTAAAAAATGAAAGAAAGAAACAAATTAAATTTATAAAAAATACTATAAAACTAACTAATTATAATTATAATTAAAAAAAAAAATACAGAAACTTGCTTGTTTATCTCTTACCAGTTAAAGTGCTATTTTGCCATTTAAATAAAAAGATAATGAGTGTACATGTATTGGCACTCAATTGAATTAAATTTAATTTAATTAATCTTTTAAATGTTTCCATTGAAGAAACAAAACCAAAAACAACTATATGCATTATTTTAACAAGATTTTGAAAGTATAAATTCTCTATTTTTATTCAATTAAAAATAATAAAAAAAAAAAATATTAAATTTCCTACCAAAACCCCCTTCAATAAAACAATATGATGTACATATAAAATATATTTAATTATTATATATTTAATTAATACTAATTATAAAAGTAATACAAAAAACTTAAGCATACATTTAATATAAATAAGCTAATTCTAAGATTTATTATAATAATAAATAAACAAAATATTAAGGATTATAAGTAATTGAAAAAAGTGTATTTAGTTTCTATTTTTGTCTATGATTTTAATTTGATTGTAATGTAACAAGGAAAATTAAGGACCTAATTGTATAAATCACGTCTCCTAAGCGTAATTTATTAAAAGAACAAAACATAACCAAAAAAGAGTTTAAAAAGTTTATATTAATTTATCATAAAATCTCAACTTGCAAATTTAATGCTTGAATTGTTTTGCCGAAACGATATTAACGTTGCAGCCAGTTTTGTTTTAACCGTTTTAGCAAGATTAGAAGTAGCCTGTGCAGCCGATTTTAACTTCACGTGCAAAGTGAATTTAATTTTTTGTTTTTTCTTTAATTCTATTTTTGTTCTTCGTACAAAATTCACCTTAATGACGTGATTTTTTAATGTAAGGACGCAAATAAAATAATTAAATTCATAAATTGGTCTTAACAAGAAGTAAAATTAGAACGTATAACACTGAGAAAAGCCACAGCAAGAAAAAATACAAATTGATAATAAACTGTAAGAAGTCAAATAAAAACACTATTTTATAAAATAAAATACAAAAATTGATTGTTTTTCTTTGTGGAAAAGGGTTCAAATTATTCCAATATTAAAGTTAATTTCTAATGATAGAAAAAACATTATAAATTTTTTTTTATACAAAATATCATAAGATGTTAACTTTTGTGATACCTATATAATTGGTTTAGGTTTAATAAGCCAATTTAATGAACTTTATCTTAATGGTTCTTCTGAAGCGATATCTTAGTACTCGCTTTGCAGAGTAAGCAACTCTCTTATAAGAATGATTAAAAAGTTTATCGGTTGCGGCATAGGTGTGCTTAAATATTATTCTTCGAACTACAAATTTTTCGAGGCGTGCGGCTACATTCATGGGGCTGCAATATTTTTATTATTAGTATTTACCTAAAAAATTATCACATGTTGAAAATTGGCCTTAAAATAACAACAACAAAAAAATAATTAAACTCAAACTAAATAAAAATAATTTAGAATTCAAAATTCAATATAATTAATTGATAAATAATATTGAATTATTTTGTGTATTATGCTGCCTGCAAATAGACTAACTTAACCACAAAGTAGTCAAAATAATTAATTGTAAACGAATTGAGAGATTATCTCAAATAATAATAAATTTTGTGATAAATAATATTGTTATTAAATAAAATATAATTAGTATTTTTTTTGTATACAAAATATTGGTGGAATGAAATCTTTTTTATATGGAATAGAACTCCATGTAATTTCTTTTTTAAATACTACTTTCGCATATGTTGGCCTAGTAACGAATTCCATGATCCACTCGATCAGTACAATTTTTAACAGCTTTTTAAATGGATTCAATAGTGGCTTGCTATTGCTATTACTTGATAAAAAAAAAGTAATTTTTGTCGTGGTGTAAATTAAAATCAAAAATTTAAAATCCCATCTGCTCAGACTTTTGTCAAAATTATCTACTTGCAAAATTTCAAATTGCGAAAATTGCAAAATTAAAGTTTATTTTAGGGCAGGCGTACTTGTAGTGTACAAAAACAGCTTTGGAACATATTCTTGGGGAAGTGTATGAAGAGCCGAACGCATACGCACGTCTGTGTGTTTGTCGTGTGTTTATGTACACATTTGTATTTCTACACATTTAATATACGAGTATAATTGTGTTTATAAAAATTGCTCTTCCAGAGGCGCATTATAATGTTATCATATATCTATAGGGTATCGTCTGAAGAGTTGTCTGTTGAAGGGGACGCTGTTTTCTGAAAATTCCCCTTGAACATCTTTTCACGTATCATATCTATAAATTTATTCATAACTGAAGTATGCCTCTCCGTGGCTAAGGCTTGCCGGTTCAAGACTTCTGTTTTCTTTTCAACCGCATCCACGTGTCGTTCCATAAAACCAGCCATAGTGCTGCACATTTGTGAAAGATGTTCTAAGAGTTTTGTTTGATGTTCCATTTGATTTTGCAAAGTATACAAGGTTTGATTAAGCATATGCGAATTAGCCGGTTGCAAGGGAGGCGGTGAAGAATAACGATTATTATGAGACGATTGATCAGCAGATCCCTCAGTTATAGATTCAGTTAAATATTGCGCAGGGTAGATATATGAGCCGCTAGAAGATTCTTCAGGTATTATAGTTACATTTTCGTCTGCAAATGATCCCTGCAAGGAATCTTGATCTGGATATGAATAATCATTATCATATTCATTAGAATATGTTGACAGCATAGATTGGGAGTTATATTCTTTATCTCCCGCTTCGGCTTTAATTTGTATATTTAATTCACTGGATGCAGCAGAATCTCCCCTCTCATTTTTATTATAATCTTCATTACAAATTGGCTCCATTTTTATACTTTCCATTTTAAGTTTGGATTTAGCTTTACGTTTTTTTTCTGCCCGTTTAAAATCACACCAAACCTTTTAATAAATTATAAATGAGCTTAATTGTGAGTTTAAATATTCTTCATTGAAAATGTGCATAAGTATGTATGTATGTACCTTTTTCCATTCTTGTATTGTACGATAAGGTGGCCCAAGCTTATTCAATTTTTCCGTCAGTTGTGTCCAATGAAGATTATTTTGTTTATATCTCACTGGCCCGTTGGCCTTTTCATTGTTATAGCAGTTTTTATTGTTTTGTAAAAACTTTTCCATATTGCTTTTTAACAAGCTGTACTGCTTGTCGGTTGTCATTTTGTGCTTTGAATGGTTTCTGTAAAACTGTTGATTATATCTGAAATAAAAATGATTAAAAAATTTAAAATTATTAAATAATCTTAATTATTTTCTGTTTATTTCAGTAATAAGTTATTTCCTTAATTATTTTTAATTATTTTATTTTATTTTAATGAGCAATGTAAATTGCACAGCTGGTACATTTCAGTTCCATAGCGGCAACTAAATTTTAATAATCGGATTTTAGAGAGGTCGGTTCTTTTATTAAAAATTGTTAAGAATTTGTAATAATTATTACTAGAAAGAGTTCATTAGCGGAAAAGTAGAAAAACCTGAACAAAACCTTGCCTGAACATTTTTGCAAGTAAGAAACTTTTTTTTGTCAGCTTTCTGAAGGAATTTTAAAATAAAAATATTTAGTGAAACGATAAGAAATCAATTCTAGTTCAGCTTTAGAGGAGCCGCACAATTAAAATAAAATTTCAACAGATATTAAAAAATCAATAGCGGCCGCAGTAGTTCCACCGTTTGCTTTTTATTCTACTATTATATTATGATTGCAAGGAAATTCATTTAGTGGTTAATTATTTTAGTCTAATAAATATTCTTAGCGTTGTAAGTATTGCAAATATTTATATAAAAATATTATCTTTAAATTGGTACGAACATTTAATAAAGTTGGAAACTGCATTCAAAACTTGTACATATTATAGTCTCCCATAAAGTATTGAATCGACATCGTAAAACGAGCCGGTAGTTCTTCTAAGGAATAAGTCAAAGCTTCGCTTTTCGTGCTGCTAGCGAATTTTCCCGTAAAAACCAATTTCCGCCGAGTTACAGCAGCAAAAATTTGTGGGAGAATTTACGAGGAAACATTTTACACCCATGATAACGATTTTATTTTTATGAAAGGTAATAACCATAAAAATGCAAAAAACCTTTACCTCAACTAAAAGTATTCTAAAAAAATGAAAAATAAGTGTGAGTGTCTACAAATTCCAGCTTTTATATACCCACATAATACATCAAGCAAACATTGTCCTGCAAGAATTTTGTACTGCAGGGTGAGCATCAAATTTCAAAATATTTCCAAAGTCTTTAGATTATTTAAAACAAAAATTTTCAAATAGTTCATAGCCTCTATACCATCTGTACATAACAGACTTAAATGTAAGATTTGAACACTTTTGCCAATGATAAAAAATGCAGTTGGCCCACTTTTGAAACAAACGTTTGGTAACAATCCTTAAACTTTTTCTGCAATGTTCTACCGGAAAATAATACTGCAATGTTCTACCGGAAAATAATATACATATATACAAACATATGTGTGCACATATTTTATGCAGAAGCTGGATCGTTGTTATTAGCTGCTCTTGAACAACTTCGAAAGATTTACTGGAAAAAAGTTCGTTTCCTACATTTCTTAAAATAAGAGAAAAATCTATTGCAGCTTCTAGTGTCTACAGATGTACAAATATATACCTACATATGTATGTAAATATGTATGTAGTATTTATCAAGTTTAAATTTTGCACCCGTCATGAGTGTCATCCAATGGTGAATAGAGCGAAAATGGACACCATTTCTGTAGTAAATCGCCATGGTTCACTTGACTATAAATACACTGCAAAACACTTTAAAGGCTTCCTAAAAACCATTTCCATTTACACACATACATGCTGGCATTTATACATACATATTTACATATAGGCGTGCAATGCATTTTAATTAATGGCTATTAATATGGGAAAATGATCCATATAAGCAACCATTAGAGTTAACTAACTTCAACATATGTACATATGTATGTATGCACATACATATATATTTAAAATGCATGCAATTATGTGTGCGTACATAAATATTCTATATTATTATTTATACTCACAGCATGTGATACATATTTGATAACAATGTTGGCTAATTTTCACAAATTTATTGTACTTTGTTGAAAATATGCAATTTGCAATTTAATTTCACTATTCACTTTTTAGCCGAAAATTGGTGAATACACATTCACTTTGTTTACATTCTTGTTCACATAAACAGTGTTGGAAAATGGACTATATAAAAGTTGCCAGATGATACATAAAAGAACGACATTTGTTACAAATGTAAATATTAAAATAGAAATTAATTATATCCTTTCGAATAGTTCCACAAAACTATTTACGTACAAGGTGTTAAAACCTTAATAATGAATGTTAGTGCAGTACTAGAAACATTACCTGTATATATACGTATATGATTAACACACAATAAGCTTTACTTAAATATTTCTGCTAATTAGTGTATTGATGATAAAAAAAATTTGTAAAAATTATAAATACATAAATATATATATACATTTTAAAATATTTTCTTGTGGTTTTGCTTTCATTCAAGCCTTATTGTGTTAAAAAAATAAATAAAAATACAAACGGATAAAAATTTAGTTCTTAATAGTGGAAATCATATTTGTCTAATGTAACCTATGAATTATTATTATGAACTTCACATGATAATGGAACATGATTTTTTTTATTTGTATTTATTTACATGTTATACGAGGAATATATTATATATCTTTCTTGTTTATTCTAACTTGAATAATCGGTGTAATTTCTTTATTATAAGTGGTAGGAAATTCTTTTATTAGATATGTGTTACCATAAAGACAAATATCAATTCTCTACTTAGAACTTCATTTAGTACAATCGCATTTACTTTATTTTAATCATTTGAAATGAAAAATAAAATTTAGTAAGAAATACATATCATACAGTACGTAAGTTTTTTCCAAAAAATTATTTATTTCTACATTTCTGCACTTAAATTTTTTTCCTTATCAATAATATATACATGAAAATAAAGTGTTTACGTCTTTGCATAAGAAAATCATATAACAATATTATTGTTACTTTTTTAAAGCTTCAAAGAGGGAAGCACATTTATTTTTTTTTAATATCTACCTATTATTTTTAAGATGTGTATAAAAATGTTTAATTTTGAAGTTCGAACTGGATGTAAAGGCTGTGCTACAACACTTCTGTAAAATATATAAATACTTCGTTGATGCAGCATCTTATTTAAAAGTTCACTGCGTGATAAACTTTTTGAAGCTATGCAAACAAAAATAAAAATTAAAGTGCTACAATTCTCATATATTTAAAAAAGAACATTAAATCCATCTTTAACATAAAAATTTGATAATGAATACAAAATGAGATTTTCAAAAGCTTTCCTAACATGTTAACGGTCAACAGAATCCATAATTAGTAAGAAGTAATTGGGTAGAAAACTGTTTCGTGAATGGAAAAAATTACCTTCATTACGTTAATGTTAAATTTTAAATAAAATTAATTTTGAATTCTATGCTTTTTGGCGTTTTCATCTCCTATGTGGATCTTTTTATATGTGTGTGTACATGCATACAAATATGTATGTGTTATTATAACATAAATTTTTATTTACATATAATAATATTGTATGTCGAAAAGGAAATGCTAAAATATTTAGCATTTGATTTTTGTTTAGGCAAATTTCGCTTTAGCAACATGATGTACTTTATGAATTGCCATTAGATAGATTAACCGATGACGTAGTTGTTGGGCGTAAATTTGCTTTTGGCATTCTTTCTCGTATCATATCGATAAAACTGTCCATCACTAATGTATGATGCTCTGTAGCTGAAGCCTGACGTCGCATGGCTTCTGTTTGTTTTTCTACTGCGTTTACTTGACGTTCCATCAGACCCGCCATTGTACTGGAAATTTGCGACAAATGTTCCAATAGTTTTGTCTGGTTTTCCATTTGATTCTGTAATGTATATAACGTTTGATCTACTAAACGGCTATTTGATGGCAGTAGAGTAGGAAGTGATCTATGATTTAAAATAGGCGGTGGTTTCGCGGAACTTCGTGGCGAAGGTTCTTCAAAATCTTGCGGAGTATATGTGTACGAATCGTAAGGGGTTTCATCAGGTATTAAAGTTTCTGGGGTATATTGATCTGAGTTTTGCCTATCTGGAAACGAATACTCATCTGTATATTCATTAGAATTTGTTGAATGCATTGACTGAGAGCTTTGCTCATATTCCTCCCACTCAGATCGTAGAAAATGAGCAACTTTACTTGAAGTGGCAGGTTTCTCTGAATAAAAAATTTCATCATCATCATCTTCTTTGTCCAGTCGAAGAATTTCATTATCAAAACTGGATTCTCTTTTAATAGTCTTTGTGAATTTTGGTATTGACTTGAAGCCCCGTTTACTGTGAAAACGTCTAAAGTCGGTCCAAACCTGATATTAAACAGTTTGTTAGGTATTGTACATATATACATATAAAAAAAATACCTTTTTCCATTGTTGAACAGTTCGATAAGGTGGTCCAAGGGCATTTAACTTCTCTGTCAAACTGTTCCAATATGCAATGGCATCCGGGCTCTTACCTGTGCGATTTTCTATCCGAACACGAGCCATTTCGTGAGTAAGCAAGCTGTATTGTTTGTCCGTTGTTCTTTTATAACCTGTTGAGAGCATTCTAAAAGTACACTCATATATATTAAGTTATATTTTTTTATAATATAAAAAAAAATAAATAAAAAATAAACAACATCCCAAAGCGTTTTACTCTTAACTTTAGTTTAATTAACAGTTGTAATATCTTTATTCAAGTGAATATTTAAATGAATAGGTTATCCATTCTGATTTTATTCGATTTACTATAATTTATTACAAAACTTGCAACGAGTTCTAAGAAAAAACAACTTGTTCACACTATTGGTTCAAAAACATGTATCATATATAAAAATACAATATTTCAAAGGTAACAGTAATCTAAATTACAACAGAGAATTCAAAGAGTAAAAATAATTCTCAAACCATCCTCGTACTATCGATATTGCTACTTCGACAAAGGAAATAAATTCCACCATAATCGATTTGACTTTTTATACTTAATTAGAGAGGAGCATGCATATGTATGTATGTATATTACACGACATCAATTCGGCATTTTCTGCAAAACCTGTTTCCCCATTTTCTATAATTATGGAGTCTCAACTATTCCCATTCAATTCACAATTTCATATAAGGGTTTCGCATACATAATAGCCAACAAGAAATATTCATATTATATATTTCTCATTGACAATTTATACTTACATTGATTTATCCATATTTATTGAACAATTGTTCATTTGAAGATCTAATAAGTTTATCACAATTATATGGAAATCACTTTTCACTCTGCAGCTGGCGAATACACATTCGCTTTGTTTACATTTTGTTTTTCACATACGAAATTAAGTGTTGCAAACTGTCAAGCCAAAGCAAAGTTGCCAGATGAAATATTTGCTGTAAAGTTGCAACTATAGAATAAAAATCATAGTGACCGGGTAACTTACGTTAAGTTTTTAACCAACTTAATAGGACAATCTTGCTTTAATTCTGATGAGACAAATAATGTATCACTTATAAAATGTTCTAACAATATAGCCTTTATAAAGGCACTGCAACGGAAAAGCTGTTAACTAGTTCCTTTTCACAATGTTAATTTTTGTTTTCGTCCGTTATAAAGCTACCTTATGTGAATATGCTGGTTCTTGAGTAACACTATTACATTTTTCCATTTTTGTCACATATTCTATTTAAGTTGAAATTTTTGGAGTTATAAAATGGCAAGTAATATAGATAGCGCTACTCTTCGAATAGGATTATATTATCTAAATTAATTTTTGAAATGGTACAAGGGACCGATTAATGATAATCAATACTTTTTTATATTTTTGTTAATAACAATAAGTGAAAATATATTTGTTTAGAAGTTATAATTTTCTCCTTGTAAGGATTAAAAAACTATAATTTTTTGTACTAAAGTAATAAACATTTATTAATGCTATATTTAAAATATCTCAATAGAATTATGTAAAATGTTTAAAAATTGCAGCCAACACATACGGAAAGATTAGTTTTATCCCATAAAAATGCAATCCTAAATAAGCTAAGATTTCTGAAAATTGCTAGCTCTATATCTACTAAGTATAGTTCTTCTAGCCTCTTGTCGTTTCAAACATATATTTTGACTTGCCGTTGCTTTCAATTGCTTTTCAATGATTTTGTTTTGTTTCTCCATGTTTGTAACATGATTTTCCATTAACATTGCCAGGTTTGAGGTAATTTTCGTCAGATGTTCAACAATCTGATTTTGATTTTTCATTTGCTGCATTACAATGGATAAAGTTTGTCGCAAATATTTTTGTTTTCCCGTACTAAGTTCACCCTGTCCAACATCACATTTTGACTTGCTATCGTAATTATAATTATTTGAATTGTTACGAAACTTTGCAACGGGCTCCACATCTTCTTCTTCGAAATAATTTACTTCGTAAGAGTTGTCATCATTAGATGAATTGTAATACTGTTGCTCAGTGTTATCAAACTCATCTTCAGCTAGGGGATTCTTATAGGATTCTTCATCTTCTTTCTGTGACTCTTCATCCATGTCTGTTGGCGACGAAAAACTCGTTTGTTCTGGTTTGATAAGATCACCATATGAAGCATAAATGGAATCGGAGCCACATATCGTTTCCACAAGTTTATTCTTTTTCGACTTGTACTTGATCTTTTTCGGTTTTGGTGTAAATTCTTCGCTAAGACGTTTTATGCTACGTAGGCGTAAATCGGACCAAACCTGAAATTGTTATTGAGAACATTTGTTAATAAGTTTTTAAATTTGCTGGAAACCGCATTTCATCACTTAGATAATACTATAAACTGAGGTGCAATTAATAAGGTTTTTACTTATCTTGTATTACAATTAAAAATTAAAGAAACTGAAACTATACCTTTTTTACTATAAATATTGTATAATTAATATTTTTTATTTCGAATATTGTTTTACATCTTGCACATATACATGTATTATTTAAAATAGAGATTTCAATGCATGTTTTTTTCTTATCAATCTATTTGTTGCCTCATCCGTTTAAATTTGTTTCTCGCTTCATGCCGCCTTAAAAACAGATTGTGATATTCGTTAGATCTCAATTGCCTTTGCATTATATAGGTTTTCTTCTCCTCTGCCTTTGTATATCTTTTCATTATTAATGCCATACTTGAAGACACTTGTAGTAAATTATTTATTAATTTATTTTGTCGGTCCAACTGTTGTTGTACTGAAGTCAAGGTTTGTTCTATGTCATCAGCAGGTTCTAATACTTCAGCTTTATTTATTTTACTCTGCGGTCTTTTGTTATATATGCAGCTATTTTTGACAAAATTACTTGGTTCTTCTTCAAAATCATCAAAGGAGTCGTAATCTTGTGATGCTTCTTGAGTTGGATCATCCCCACTATGTTCGGTTTTTATATGTGTTCCATATATTGAAATAGAACTATTTAAAGCTTCCATCAGCTGATCTTCAGCAGGATCAATTATTTCTTTTTTCGGTTTTTTTTGTTTTATTTTTTTGGATTTTTCGAAACATCCCATGCTTTGTTTCTTAACGCGCAATCGCACATCCGACCAGACCTAAAATATATACACACAATGAAATTTTTTAATTATTTATTTTTATTTTTTAAATACTTTCCGTTTTAGTCTTTAAGCCAAATAATATGTTTACGTAATTCTTTTCTTAGAGAAGAAGGACAAGCTAGAAACAGATTAATCTCATAATTTTTTGCTATTTAGCATTGCGAAGTGTGTTTGTGAAAATTATTTTTAAAAAAGTTATTTTCAGATAACTGATAAACAATTATTTATTTTCTTTTTCGTGGTCTATAAAATATATTTTTTAGGAATAGTAAATTTTTTTTATTTTAATGGTATCTATTTGAAATACAAGTCAAGCAATTTTTTTTATACCATCCTTAACTCCTCACAGGTTTTGAATGCTTCAATAAAAAAAACTGCTCTGATTTTGAATCTAAAATTTTAAACTCCTTACCTGAAAAAATTTCAACAGACGTAGGGGATTACGACGCAAACCTATTTTCATAAAACTTGTTTAAAAATAATAATTTACTAAAGCTTTACAAAATTATTTCTATACTTTAGTTATTTATGGGATATATAGAGAATAATTGTCATTATTTGATATTTAAATTGCAAATCTTGGCATTTCATGAAATTTATTATTATTCGATTTGGGGGTAAAGAAACGAATTTTAGGCGTGCAGGATAGCTTAAGCTGTCAACAAGCAAAGCCAGTCACCACAGGAAAATTGCGAGAAATATATAAATAATAATTATTTTTAATTTAAAAAAAATATACATAGATTTTGGTGAAAAGAAGTTTGTTAAAAAAGATATTATTCAGTAAGGAATTCACACTGAGATAATAAACTTTAAATGTTGCTTCCTGCTAAAACACACATTATACGTATATGCTTCTGGATAGCAATAAAATAATTATTTATGTACATGTACGTTAGTTATTAATTATTAGATAAATATTTGCTTTTAATTCGTTAAAAAGCTTTTAAGCAAAAGTATAAATATTTAAGCTGAAGTGATAATCTGCACATTTACACATAATTACTAATTACAAGACTATTTGTTTTTATTTTCTCTGCTTATTTTCTAATAGTACCCTGCCTATTTATTATAAATACATAAAGTTTTTTGGGTACAATAATGTAGTCACATTAAAAATTGTTCCCAAAGTATAAAAAATAGTTATTATAAAAGTTATTAATATATATTATAAAAGTTATTTCGAATGCAAAAAAAATTTATTCGAAATAATGCCGGCTTTTTAGAATAATCTGTAAGATTCTTTTTCGTGGAGGCAGCTGAATATTTTTTATTTTTCATTGGTGCTAAATTATCAAAATAAGTTGAATGGTTTATCACAACATGTTCAACATAATTTTCATTATTAAAATGAATGTTGTTTATTTGATATGTAAAGAGTCCAATTTTACTGAGAGTATACTTCCTTTTTTTTCTTGCAAAACTAGCACATAAGGATAAGCTCTACTCATTCAATGCCGGAAATATGGAAAAGGTGTATTGGCAGAGAAAACAGAATAGTTCTTTTTTTCATCGAACAAGGGCTCGTTAAGCTGTTGGTAGTATTTCGTTATTTGTTTTAACATTGCCCATAAATTACTACTTCTGCAGGTTCTCAGATGTATATTACTGATGTAAATAGTTTGCAGTTAAACATTCGAACATTAATAACCCGTCAATAACACTGCAGGATGTGTGGATCAGAAAACTATTTAAATATATTAAATAATATTACATTAAAATGATTTTATACTAAATAAAAAAAAAAAAAATTTTTTTTCTATCTCACAGGTTTTTTATCACATCTGAGACCGTGGAATTAAGAACAATATTTGGAATTTATATTTTATGTAATAGCATTTACTTTCTGAGTAATAATGGTTGTTAATATTTGTGGATGATTATGTATTGATCAAGCCGGCGCGGCACTATTTAGTTGTTCTTTATATTCCGAAGAGCTCTAAATTTGTTAACGTTGGCGTTATAACACTAATCCCACCATATTTCACTGATGCGTTCGGTTTCTTTCTTCAGGCTACGCACCAAATAGTAATTATTCTAAGTATTGGTCGCTATTTCAAATGGTGAAGCAAAATGAGTTTTGTTTTTCCAATTTTGAAAAGTGTATAAGAAAAATGTTTGAATAATTTTTTTTATTTATTAATGAAAGAACTAATGTTTTTTTGATTTGTTCCTGAACGGTAGAACAAATATTAAACACAAACGATACAAACATACACAAAAACGTAAGTGAATGCGGGAATTTAATATATAAAATTTATTTTCTTATTAAAAAGTCTTTCTATCAAAAATTAAACTTTATGCAGTAAAGATACGTATCTTAGTAATTTATTTATCATTATTGGAAAGTACGTATAGCACTGGTAATGTCAATATCTTCACGTTTCTGGTACAAGAGGGAAGAAATGGTGTTATTGTGTAGTATATTAAGTGCGAAACCAATTTGTATATAACCGGCATTACTCATATACATATTTTATGTTTGTTTTTGATTACTCTCCATACTCTTAAACAATCTGTTTAAATTATTTTGTTAATAATTTATTTAAATAACCAAATATATAAATGCTTTTTTGGGTGGAAAATTAAAAACTGATTTACATTTTAAGATGTATGTATACATGATATTTATCTAATTATTTTGCATAAGAGGAAAAACGATATAACGATCAAAAATCAAGTACATGCAATTTTTTCAAGCTCAGTTCTGCGACTATAGTCTCTATTTTTAAAAAATTTAGTAGTGTTGAAATAGACAGTGGTAAACAAGCCCACGGGATAGTGTCCTATTCTGAGCAAATACCTTAGCTTTTCCTTCATTATTTTTTCTTAATTTTTTCACAATATAGAGGATTGATTGCAAACAAGACTGCAATAAAACAAAACATTGCAGTTATGCAGTAAGAGTTATCGGACTAATTCTTTTCTCGAATAAACAAAACCTATTATTGATAAAAAAAAATAAATATTGTGTGATGATATTATTTCATACTTGACATTTTTGGATGTCACTTATCACTGATTATTCTTATCTACAGGAAGAGAACAGAACAAAAATGTAAAAACTATGCAGGTATGTAGACACTGAATAAAAGGTAAAAATTCGTTCCACCGCAGCAGAATGAAACATATAAAATTCCAGAAAATTCTTTACAGAGCCACGATAAGATATCTTTTAAAAGTGGGAAAAATTATAACTAATTTTGAAAAGTAATTTTTTCACAGTAATGCAAGTGGTATTACACGACAACTAATCACAGATAACTTACTGCTACTACCACTACACATTCGTTCGTAAAATTTATATTTCAAACTTTTCAATTTTCTTTATATACATACATACATATATGTAGCGGAAGCATAATTTCGTCCAAAAAACATTTAGCCCAATCCCTTACTAAAAACGTTTACTGGGATATTACACAACCCATTTATGCATATCTAGTCTTGTCAAGTGTATACACACACATATGCAGTTACATTAAAGCTTTAAAAGAGATTCTAAGTGTAAGTTCTTATTTGTATTCAATCATTTTAATTTGCTATTTAAATCTTTTCCAAATAACACTACTTTTGTAATTTGAAACCTTCTGTATAATTACTCATACATACTTACATATAAACATACACATCTATTCACGTTCACATACATATAGACACTTTACCTTCTTCCATTCAGTCATAGTTCGTTCTGGCGGACCTAAAGCGTTTAATTTTTCCACAATCTCCTTCCATTCCGCATCAACTATGGCTCTTTGTGCTCCCACACCGTATCCACGAGCGGCGGCTGGATGAAGAGCCATTTCAGCTTTCAGCAAATCAAATTGTTCAATTGTTGTCTTTTTAACACTAATATTGTTTATACCAAAAACAAAATATTTAGTCAGCAAATGTTTTTAGATGAAAACTGCTCACAATACTACGTACCGCCTCATAATGTAAATATGAAGTCCTCTGATGTGATTCTAATTTTATTTGATAAAAATATCAAAAATTGGAAATTGGTATCCTTTCTAAATGTTAAATTTTACACTTTTTGTTTTTACGTATAAATACATCAGACACCAATCACCATTTTTTACGTTGTCACGTCATGACCATCACGAATATCACGCACATCAGATGTCGTGACCAAAATGGCTAATTATTAGTAGGGTTGTATTTTTTAATTTGAGGCTGCCACATATTTAGCTTTATGTAGCGTAAAATATAACTTTACGTATATGTAAATTATATGTATATGTATTTGCAAAATCTTTACGCACTTTTAAAACTACAGATGTTATTGCTATTCTTTAGCCGCAATTAAATAGGTGTTTAAATTTCTTTTCAATTTAAGTAGACAAAATAAATAATTCTAAAATTAATTTATTAAAATTAGAAATATTGAGCTGGTTTGTTTGTAGGAATAGTTATAAATCATAAAGCCGCCTGTAAAAATAGTTGTACATACATAATAAAAACATGTATGCATGTTTTTATCACAAATCACATATAGGAAAATTGTGCTATTGCATTTGATTTGGCCTGATAGTAAAGAATTGTTTTATGTATGTAAATACTTCGTATAAGAACTTTAAATTTTTATATATTTTATTTAATTAGATCTTGTTTATTTTGTTACAGGAACATACACATTTATATATACAAATATGTAGAATAATATAACACAAAATGTTAATACAAAAATATGTTATCTTAAATTATTAAAATTAGTCGTACACAAAAATAATGATTTACAAAATTATTATATAAGATATTTAATACTCAAATTCGCCATAAGTTAATAATATAAAACAAGAGTAGGTTTAAAGGTCTGACAAGTCAAGTAATTTTTTCCAACATTACGCGCGGACACGTGACGCTTTTTTGCTTTTATCTGCTTTAGGTGGTGGTGGTCCACTGCGTCCACTTTGCATATGGCGGCCGTAAATACTATAAAAATATTTAATTGTAGTTCAATTAGCAAATTTTATAAAAATAATATTCAAAAATTTACATCTTATAGGTTTCCGTTTTTATGTACTCAATAACGTGGCTAATGCCTAATAAATATTGCTCTGCTATTGGTTGTACCCAGGGGTTTTCTTCCATTTTCATAACCGATTTGCTGCCCAACAAATCCAGCTGAGCAACTTCGGGTGGCAGTACTTGTAAGCGATTATGCTGTATATGCAATTCCCTCAGACGCGTTAATTCTCCAATTTCACGTGGCAGTTCCAATAAATCATTATCGCGTAAGCCCAAAATTTGTAAATTCTTTAAATTACCCAAACCTTTCGGTATATATTCGAAATCGTTATCACCCAAGTACAAAGCTCTCAATGTCTCCATCATGAAGAAATTACCAGGTAAAACTTTTTCATTTAAATTGTTGTATGATAAATCAAGCACTTCTAAGAGAGGGAAAGCGCCAAATCCGCGCGGTAGATTATCTAAACGATTTATAGATACATTAAGAATACGCAGTTTTGGCATAGATGATATGGATACAGGCAGTTCACGTAGTTGGTTATTGGATAGATTTAAGATTTCCAAATTTAATAAATTGGCTATACCAGGATTTATTACACTAATTTTATTATGGCTTAATGTTAAACGTGTTATGTTTACCATATTAACTGAAAATAAAAAGTTTAAAGTAACTTAGTCATTGAGTTATTTGTAACTATTAAGGTTTTCGAATAATTTTCTGTTAAAGCAATCATAGGCATTTATATAGCCATATATATCTTCCTAAAGAAAAAGGATGGCAACCTTCCATATAACAAATTTCATGGGGCAACACTACTTATCTTTCAATTTGGTTTATTTATTTATAAATCTCTTTTATTTTCCTTTAGTCTCTTCTATTATTCATGTTTTGTGCTATTTACACTTTACTAGTGGGTAATAAAGTTTCCGTGTAAACATTCGCACACATACAAACAATTTATAAATATTCTTCTGGTTTCATTGCTTTATAATTTATTCTTCGAAAGTAAAGTGTATATTTCTGATTTCTTAACCATACCAACTAATCCAAATCCTTTAATTATCTCATAAATATTACATTTCACATTAATATACAAAAATATCCAAATTTATATACGATATTTGTACGTACATACCTATAATTATTTAATATATGTATTCATTTATATGCTTTATGGATGCAAATAACTTAATAAATACACCCAGCGAGCATATTTCGTCCACATGTAATGAATAGTCGACACATTGTAGAAAGAATTTACTATATCTTTTTAATATTAATCAAAAAAACTTTAGGAGCCGTCTAAACTTTTTGTTCGACATTGGCACTACAATCGGTAAATTTAACTATTATGGCTGGTTGTTCATATTAAATGAAAATGTCACGTAACTGTAACGTCTCAGGTTTTAATGAACTTCATCACTACGCAATAGAATTTCGTAGGACTATAATTCGGAAATTAGATTCATCTGCCAACTTTTTCAATCCTTTTTCTCTCTTATTTTTCATTTTCATAGAAATTTTTAGATATTTAAAATTTTTGTATAGAAAAATTATTCCGAAATAAAGGCAATGAGAAAGATGAGAACTTGCAACCCAAAAAACCCAGGATGTGTAAGATATGAGTTACACGCGTCGAATCAAATGCTTATGGGGTTTTTAAATGAATTGAGTAACAACCCACTTTCCAACTGCATTCTACAACAAATGTTTGTTGGGTGTGTACATAAACCGTGTTGTGTTCCAAAATCTGTTTTATTAGTGGCCACCATATTTACAAACATCATGATGATCTCATATGCTTTAGCATGAGTTAAATACATAAATATATACATATGTACATATGTATGCATGTATACACAAATAAATTATTTTATTTTTGCGAGACATTTAAATAAAAACATATTTAAAATGTGTGGTACATTTTAAGTTTAATAGAATTAGTTTTCATTTACTGCCGTCATTTGTTATGTACTTACACAATCCCGGCAGCTCCTCAAAGGAACTGATGTTTTTGTCCACCAAGTCGATTTCACGATTTTGAGTTTCACGCGCTTCATCTAAAACTTTTTTTGCCTTCGACATTTTAGCTTGAACTGGCAAGCAAGATACTGTGGATTGACTCATTTTTTTCTATCTACTAGTCTTTCGTTATCTTTTAGATTTTTGAGTTCTTTATTCACTTAAAATTTCCCCTATTTTTTGAGAACATTCATACACACATGTGAATATCCACCATGCAAACAAACATACGTTTGCATAAAGTTCTTGAATTTATATTCTCTATTTATTTGTTTATAAGTATGCAGAGTGCACAGGAGTACCCAACAAACCAATCAATAACCGAACCGTAATTATATTTCTATATTCATTTATTTTAAATTATATACATTTTTATTAAAAAAAATTGCAAGTTATTTTTAAAATACGAGAGGCGGAAACCTTTTTTAATTATTAATATTTTACTAGTATTACGAGTTAGAAGTAATGTAAATTTAATGTAAAATATTTAATGTAAAAGATGCCGGAAAGTGTTGAGAATTCTATGTTATTTGCATCCGCTATAATTTTAGATGTTTTTATTAAAAATGTATATATTTTTATTCTATTTAAATTATCAAAATATATTTTTTTATTAATTTATTATTAATTCGACATTGTTGTAAACATCGTAAAGGGGGTTTAGCATGAATAAAATAAGTTTAAAACTGAATTTGGCGATCTGGTTTGCATTAAATACTTCGCAGACATAGTATTACTTATAATGTATCCCGTGAATCGGTATATATGTATGTATGGATGTACGTATTTTTATATATGTACATATATAGCAAGCCATAGCCAAATGCATACAAAGGGAAAAGGATTTTTAGATCATTCGAACCCGATTAGTTAATTAGAGTTTTATATCTGGAGTTACATATACATAGTTTATTTACATTTGCGATTTTCCCGAACACTTAAATATCGATTAAGTTCTGCGACATCACAAAAAAAAAACATGTAGGTATTCATTAATAATAATATGCGTTACTCAGGAACTCGATACCAAATCAATTGATTTACAAAATCTATTTTCAAGCTCAGAAATTTACGAGTAATATTCACTTGTTTGACTTATTATCATTTTTTAAGTCAAGGCCGATCACATTGGGCGTTATAATAATTTATGTTACTTGTAACTTTATTATAAATCTTAAAAATACACAATCTTTGTGTAGTATGTTAGGCAAGGAAAGGCGAAATTATAATTAAAAATACAAAATAGAATGGAAAATAGACCACAATGTGTCAATGATGTCAATCGCCACTTGTTGGAATGCAAAAAATCACATAATGTTTATACGAGTATGCATGCACACAAGTGCAGTGGAGGCATAGACTCGCCTGTTGATAAAGATGCAATCTAACTGTAACAGTTATTATTTATTTATAGTTACGATTGTGTGTATTTAAATGAGTACAAACATAATTTTTTATTTAGTTATGTGTATATGAATATATGCGTGTATATCACTATATGTATGCTTTATTTCCAATTGATTGGTTTACGTGAAACTTTTTCAACAAGAAAAAAAAGCTGTATGAACGTCCTCGTAGCTTAGCAAATTCGCGCCGACTGAAAATTTTTGATACATTTTTAATTTGTTTTTCGTTTACAAAAACTAAAACTAAAAGACAACACAAACGCAAGTTTTTGAAATCTTTATATAGTAGACAGACGTCTTGTATGTGTCATACAACTGGTACGCACAGCAACCGTTTATCCAATATGATTTTATAAAATTTGATTATTTATTTATAAATTATTTGTGTTTTTTTTTGCGTTACTGATTTTAATAATTTTTTACATAATAATTTATCTAACTCGCGATCTGCAGTTTTATCAACCTTTTTCTCTCAAATCCAGCTTGGCATTATTTGCCAGATGCAACTGATCTGCTATGAGAAGTAACTTTTAATTTTTCATGCCAATAAGTTCTTTTGATCGCTTATGTTCATATGCTTATGTACCCATACATGTTTGTATGTATGTTTAATGCGATACACACATGCAGCTGCAAATGACGATATTAAACACACATGAATAAAGGTGTACACACCTGTGTACAATTAAGCTGAAACACATAAACAAAAAAACATATTTGGCGATGCAAGTGGTTTTGTCTGAATATGGGAAACTTGTCTGGAATGAACAAACAGTGGCGTAGTTAATATAATTTTGAACTGGTTATGCTTAAGGTCATCTAATTAGTATGGATGTAGTTCCTGAGATACAAATAATTATGAAATTTTCTCAAAGTTTGCGTAGTTCCGATTTAAGACTACTGTTGTCTCACGGAATTTCCTAATCAATAAAATTGACTTTATTTTCATAACTTAAAAGCTAATAAGGTACAGATTTAAGATCGGATTTGAAAACATCCTGAGAGAATTTTTTTCCCAAAAGAAATTTAAAAATATAATCATATGTTTCGCCTTGTATTTACATTGATTTTGCAGAAGCTCGGTGGTATACGTAGAGAGAGAATGCCGATTATTTTAAAATAATTATTTTAAATAATATGTTGCTTGTTTTTAAATAGTCTTAGTAGTTTTGTACAACTAGATTCCAGAATCATAAGTCAGGATTAGGCCAATGCACATATTATATAGACCAGAAATAAACGGCCCTTTAAAAAGGTCTGAAGGATTCTGTTTTTTCATGGCTTCCAAACAGTTTAAAACTCAAAATTCCTTTTTCTCACCAACAGATTATTACTTAGTAATGTTAAATAGGCAAGGAAGTGTTTAGATTAATATTCTAGAACTTTACAAACATTTTAATATTTCTTTTAAATGAGTTGGAGTGCCTCCACAAAATGAGTATTGATGGGCTTATTCTGCTCCTTAAGCGAATCATCAAATGAATATAAATATACAGTGTAAAGTATTACGTTACTTCATCTAGTGTATTAAAACCAATTTGAGAAGAAAAAAGCGACAGTACTCGCAAAGCTCCATTGTTCATCATTCGTCGTATGGGCACATTGTAACCTTACATGGCTACAGATTTTCATTTATATGTGTATGTAAGTTTGTGCTCTACTTTTTTAAAAACATTTTTAAAAAAAAAAAAAGTTCGGAAAGAAGTTGGGTGGACTTTGTCGAATGGAGAATTTTGTTTGGCTAAATTAGGAGTGGAAAACGGAATAAAATTTATTCACGTAAAAATTGTGCTAGATTCTGATCGGTAGTACATAATTTTTATTTAGTAACACAAAAGTAAGGCACAAGGCGATTTAGTTGTAGCCAGGTGGCGTTAGAACTGAAACTGAAATTATGGAGAGCGCGGAACACTTTTTTTTTTATATTTATGTAGTGTACATACCATGTCTAGATGGTAGTAGATTAGAGTGTAGATTCCATGTACTTACCCCTATATGAATAAGTAATGAATTAAAATAATTTTTAATTTAATGTAATAAAATTTTGACACCTGCAGACACACGCAGACCTTTTGTTACTTGTTCAATTTCACGCATTTATATTTTTGGGTGTGTGTCTTTGCTTTCAAATTTATGTCGTACAAATACGGTTTATATACTCAGATGCCTTTTTTGACTTTTGTTTTATGTTTGTTGTGGTTTTTGTACAAATAACTTAGCCAGATTAAAATAAATTCGATAATATTCAATATGGTATACAAGCGCTGATGCCGCTGATATTTCCTACGATTTGTAAATATTTATGAAAGTAATCAAAAATTTTTATTTACATTCCATCAAGGAATGTAAATCTATAAATCTATATTCAGCAATTGAACTAAAGAGAAGCTTACATCAATGTTTGTATGTGTGTGTATTTTTAGTACCTTATAGTTTAAGAAGTACTGAGAAGAATTAAAGAGAGGCAATTTCTGAGCAAAGTGCAGCCAACGGGTGATTGTCTTTGGTGTGTTAGCAACTCCGACATACAGTATGACCATATTCAATTTAAATGTTTGTTTGTCGGTATTACCACGAGTTTCTCAACCACAAGTCTTACATTGTTCAAGGGGAGATTTAAGGGAAAGCTGGCAAGACACAACAATAACAATAATCAAACTTCTATAGTGGAACTTTAGCAATGATTTATTTAGGCCAATACATTTACAATTTTCCTCTATCGGCAATAATAGATCCATTCTATCGTGAGCTCTATGTGTATTTTCATCGATGACCTCACCAGCATGATGAGCACACCTGGCAGCCGCTTTTAGTGGATGCAATAGTGTCTCGTGTTCTTTCCTAGATGTTAATGGCTTATTAACGAAGCCATTCAGAAAAAAATGCACTTCATCAGAAATCAAAATTATTCGATAAAAAAAAAAAGGATCTGTTTGGAGCTACTCTTAACAGTAATAATTTGAAAGAAATTGTCTTCAAGAAATAAAAAAAATAATTACTTTGAGCGTAATTACTGTAACTGTAAGCTCTTAATGGAAAACCCGATACAATGCAGTAGTACGTCAGCATAATTATTTTTAAAGTTTCGTTACTTTCCTCTAGTAATTTCCTATTTTTTAACTAATTTTTGCAATGCATATGTAAGTATACGTGTAAGTATGTGTGTGTGTGTGAATGTCAAAAGTGTCTTATTAAATTCAAATAAGTTGTTTACAATGGTGAATGTCATCTCATTTCTTGTTCCAAATCTGATCGCTATAAAATAAAGAGTAGATTCTAGTTTTCGATTACCAAGCAACTAATCAAATGGGTCCAAAGTGGATTCAAGAAATTTGACATAATACGGTCCCAACGATTTGTGAACATAAGAAAACATTATCACGTCAGTATAGCCGCATTTGGAGTGGGGATAATCTGGCAGCTTTTCTCGATACTCAGAAAAATACTGTTTGATGTCCTTATGTCACAGCCGAAAATCCGCCCTCACATGACCCCAATCATATTTGATTGATTTCAAAAATATATTTCTATGTTTCATTGTCCTGTAAGCGTGTGTTACTCTAAAAAAGCACGCCTTATAAAAGCTTTTTAAACATTTTAAATACTTATTGTATATAATTTGACTTAAATACAAAACATTATTTTCTGTGCAATAAAAATAAAAATCCTATTTTCTAAAAAAAGCAACAAAAAGGCCTTCTTATGCTTAAAATGCTTTTTAATTTCAGTTCTGCACATTTTAAAAACAACAAATTATTGCTTTCAAAGATTGCAGAAATATATTTATGTATGTATTTGCACATAATTAGTCCTGCTGGAGTAGCACATGCCGTTTTATTTTGAAATGATGGAAAATGGAAAAGTTTTTGGCAAACGAAATAAAGGAAAAAATGAAAGAAATTAAATTGAATGGGTAACTTAAACAGAAAATGTTCGACCATTTACAGAAACTATGCTAAGAGTCCCAGTAGGAAAAGCAAAAGCTTGGGTGATCTTTCAAAGGCCTTTGAGAGGGCTTATGGTATTTAGAGTCGGGAATTATTTTACCAATACGATACACTTTGTTTAAGCAAATATTTTCAAATGTGCTATTGAAAGTGTAGTAGATTTGGTGTACCGCAAGGAACTGGATTATATCCTTGTTTTAAAATGTTTTCAATTTATTTAAATGATATAAAGAACTGAGATCTTCCTAGCCAATTATACCAGTTTGCCGATGATATACGAGGTATGATAAAAAAAAATGTATTTTCAATTCAATATATAAAGAACCAATCCTTTTGGCCAATTATACCAGTTTCCTGATGATATACGAGGTGTGATGAAAAAAAAAAAATATTTTCAAATCATTATATAAAGAACAGATCTTATTTTCCTATTAAACCAGTTTGCCGATGATATACAAGGTAGGTTCTATGCAATTGAAAGCAAAGCCCAATAATACAAATGGAAGCTTCCAGAAGAGCCAAGGCCGGTGAAATTCGGTCAAATATGAAGCTTTTGCTCACGGTTTTCTTCGATTGCAATGGCGTGGTGCATCACGAATTCTTGCCACAAGGTCGTTCGCTCCATGAGGAATACTGCTTTGAATCTTAATAAAAATATAGTGGAATCAATTATTTATTTTATTTATTATTCACGACTTTTTGTCTGACTGATCATCACTGCCTTACATTTCGGCTTAAGACTTCTATGGAATATCGATTAATTAAACGTATAGTAATCAAGTTCAATGTTCCTCTTGCTTGTGCTTCCAGAAGTTTCTGGTGTTGCCTGTTGCAATGTGAAGTTTGTCTCACATTGTGCATTTTCCATTAGGCATCACTTTACTTCTATTAATATAAATACGTACACAATCCTTGAATTAACGATATTTTCTCGCGCATATAATAAAGTTTAAAAAACTTCCTCCAAAAAGTGGCTTGTTAAAAATTGCAACGTACTCATTTTTTCTAGCGTTTCAATAGAGCGATGCGTATAAGTGTGTATGTGTGTGCCTGTACGTGTTTGTGAGTATTTTATCTGGCAGTTGTAAGGATGCATTAGATAATTTCAACTATGTAGACAAAAACGAATACTTTTCAGTTTGTACGGAAAAGAAAGCATGTGAAACTTAAAAATATATTCTGCAGTTGTATACCCGCATCTGCATGAAACATGCTAATGAAAATTTCATTTTATTCAAAATAATGAAAATGTTTTCATTTATTTTTAAAGCATTTACACAATTTTGCTAGAACAGTATACAGAAAAAAGATATAAATGAATCTTATGACTCGGCCACACTTGTATTTAATAGTTTTTTCCTTACAGCAGTGAGCTGGAGGAAATCAACTGTTTTCTAACTTTTATATTGAATTGTGGCTTATGGAGGAGTTGAAGAAATTATAACTTGAGATGCAATGGTTGTTGGTCGTGGTAGTAAAGGATAAAAAGGATGCTAATATTAATTACAATTAGCAATAGTAGAAAAGTTCTACTTAAGACAGAAATGCAAGCAGTTGCATTTTATTTGTACTATTTAACCTCGATTAGTAGGCTGACACCGAAGGACGACTTGCAGAACTACTAAACAGTATATCTAATAGCTTAGCAGCGAATGAATTAATTTCGGAAAGATATTCTAAAATGTTTTCTTTAATTCTTTGATGGTTCAAATTGCACAGACATCTCAAAAATCAAATTTGATTTAAAAGGACAATGAAATGCAATGATTTGCAAAGCCATCACCCGATAAAGAAATGGAAAAGAAAATAAATACGTTTTTATTGATTGTCTGTGTTTCTTCTTACAGCTTTAATTAGAGGTTCCTTAGATCTCCAGTTGTTGTAAGAAACAAATTGTGTCACAAGCTATTCCTCATAGGATCAAATTTAGCGCATATCATATAATGAATAACAAGAGCAAGGAGCCATACATACATTAGAAGGCATGTGGTGAATTAAATTATTTCCTTCATACGGACTAAATAATAGAAGTAGTACGTGTGTGCTGCTCAACAAATATGCGTGAAGGATGCTTTATAAAGATATAAAACGTATAATAGAGGCAAAAGCGCTGTTGATGACCAACAGCTGTATAATCGGGACTCAACTGTACATATTTAAAATAATATAAAACATGGCAATGTTAAAGTGCCTGATTCAATTACAATCAGTGTCGGCCAATCAGCATCTCTACAACTGGTGCTGCAACCATTGTTCACACGCATAAATACAATTAAGGACACATCAGGCTGCTGTAGAAGTGCAAACTCAAACGTCCACATCAGGCCGCTGCCCAAGGGCAATTTCTATATTTTCTTATGGATTATGTTTAACTTATAATTAAGACAATAAGTTCCCTCATATAACAAATGTTAAAATTCGCATTTGGCAACTTTTCACTTAATTTTCCCATTTGCATTCGCTTACATTGAAGAAGTTTTTCAAGCGTATTGCTTAAAAAAATTTATGCAGGATAACAGAATTTTTGCATGTGTTGGGTAAAAAAATTAAGGTTGGCAATTGTTTCATATTTGGATAGTTGCATCCACACTATAAATTACCTTTGTCTCATACTACGTCTTCATGTACATTTTATTGGGTTTTTTTTTCCAAAAAAAGGAGTTAGGTCCTTTTTACTTGACACAAATAATATATAAATCATTTTTGTGCGCCGGATTGTAAAAATTTATTTGGCCTAAACTTTAATGTTTTATTTGTTTTCTTTTGGAATTCGGACTTGTTAACTTATGTTTCCAAAAATCCTTAATAGAATCATGTAAAGGAACTACAATAGGGCATATAGTACAGTCATAGGAATGATACATTCCATACAATTCTATTCATTGCTTATAAGGAAATGATTCCTTGATTGATGAAATACCATACATTTGTGGGAAACACTTTTTTAGATTCACTGATGTTTTCTTCTTTCAAATTTGGAGAGTGTTCATTAATTACTTATGGCTGGTAAATATGGCTTAGGATTCATGCTTGATATCCTTAACGTACCGAATTAATATGGAAAATTTGTAATTCTATATGTTACGGTAAGTCCAATAAAAGCACATCGAACTGTAAAAAGTCGTCTTAGTAGTCAGTTCTTCTATACATATTTTAATTATATTCAACAAATATTTGAAATAGAATTATCTATGCGGAGCTTTAAATTGTAGTTTGTGCTCCTTTTAAGTACTGCCCCCCATTGTAGCACCCCATCTTTAATTATGTTAGCTTTTGATAACAACTTTGTAATGAAAGCAGTACTTGTGATAATTATTTGCAAACTGCAATTGTTGATTTACTGTTGGGAAAGTACCTTTTAGTGGCAGCAAAATAGTTGGATCCAGTTTTCAACTTATTTAATTGTATATTTACTATTTCATTTACTTACATTAACAAGCTAAAATTGCATTTAACAAACAATACAAATATTTGAATAGACCAACCGCAGTATTTAAATAGTATCGTAGAATAAATGGCTGAAATGGAACATGCCAACTAGTTTAGTTCATTGAAAATCTTATCAAAATTTCGAATTTTTTTCAAAAGCAATACCACCAACAACACCTCCGCAGGCGAATGAATAATGCTTAGCCTACTGAACCGAAGGTCACGGGTTCGATTCCTGCCTAGACCCTGCGTGTTTCCCTGCCGACAAGCCGAAAGCTTAAATTAATTAACAAAAAAAAGAAGTGTCGTAAATACTATGGAAAACACTGGCAACACCACACAAATTCAAGGACATAGACCTGAAAGAGGAATCCATACTCCTAAATATAATACAACGTTTTAAACTGAATATGCTTATTTGATGTAGAAAGTTTAATACTCAATGAATTCTTTAAAGATCATCGATTCTCGGAATGCTATAAGCCGTAATCAAAAGACCACAAGCCTCAAAATACTATCCAAAATACGATACCAACTATGAAAGGAACAAATTGTCAGTTATATTACCAATAATTCTAAGTAAACTAGCAAGTTGTACAGAGCACACTGCCACTCAGAGTTGCTCCAGTCTATCGATCGGTATCGGGAGCACCAGTGTTTGTTAAAGGCGGAGAAATACACATAGACCTGTTAGCGCTCGAATGTAAACAGAAGTATAATCTAAGAGAGAGGGATCCTGCGACATCTACAGAGCTGAGATCTTAAGCCATCCGATGAAGATAGAATATATGGAATTCAGAAATAACAGGCAGATATTGAAGGCAGGGTCAAAGGAAATTGTAGAGAAATTAATTATTTCTTGACCCAATTTCTCATGGATACTTCCAGAAGTACCTTTACCATCTGAATGATTTATTGTTACTTCTGCACATTTTTGGATTTTTTTTTTCAATCTTCAACTTACACGAAGTACAACTTCAATTTCAAATACTTTATGAAATTTGCATATGCAAACATGCCCAGTTGCCAGATTGCTGATCCGTCGTTTTCATTATAGTTTTCTTAAGACGAAATTTTCCGATTTCTGACTCAATTTCTGATGCAAGTTTGTTGTACTTTTTCTGGTAACAGGCCATTTTTATACCTGTAAATTAGTACGAGAAATATGTCCAATGGGTTTCCCGATGAGTAAGGGCCAAAACATATTCCGAATACAACACACGAATCTTTTTTGAGACGCGAATACAGAATTGCACTATTCAATTAAATCGTTGCACTTTTTTGTAAACAACCGATTTTTAAAATTTTTTCTGTTGATTAAAAAATACTCGTATATACAGACCAATAAAAAAATTTATCATCTATCAAATTATCATCTGTGACTATGAAGGATGCCCCAGCTGTAAAAGATTGTTTCAGCGTTGATGCTGAATTCTCTTCCCTTAGCTCTCAGTAATTCCAAAGAATTCCAATTCCAGTACCTCATAAGTCAAGGCGATCGCTTGTTTTAATACGTCTGAAAGCTATAGAATATTTCTAGCAACGGAACAAGCTAGTTGGTGCTTCGCGCTCATCCAGCCGTGTCTTAGTAACATTAATGGGAGCACGCATAAAGCGATGTTCTCATTAAAAGAATGATTAAACGATGTTCTCATTAAACGGCATATAAGAGGAATGATAGTCTTAAGTGACCTCTCCTCCCTTCCAGCCAAAGCAAGTTGATGGCCTTTACAGTGAAAAAGTTCCTGGATACCACTAACTAACCCTTTGGACCATTGATTACAAATATGAGGGTGCAACACAGAATCTAAACTTGCCATTAAATGTGACTTGGGAGGAAATAATTTAAGTACGTACTTATACATGATCTCAAACACTATGACTTAGCCAAAATCCTCTCCTGACTTTACATTAATATATTTTCTACCCACTAAAAACAACTACTCAGACTTGCATTTATTCGTTATGAAGCACATAAGTGTGCATTGTCTGTATGCGTGTACCCGTATGTATCCTGTATGGGAAACCAATTAAATAAAACTTTGGTAATTTTATAGTTTGAATAGAATAAAGTGCGTTGTCACATGACTAATTTTTTCTGTCAGTGCAGTTAATTTTGGAATAAAAATATTTAATTTTCACTCAACATTTTCTTTGTTTGAATTAAAAATACCACAAAACGAATGTGCGCTCACTTTGGCAAGTAGCTTAATATGATCACACGTATAACTTACAGCTGTGTTCAGAGTTGCTTATGAGGCCTCTAAAGTCAGTTTAACTCCCGATGATAAGTTGCTGCCTTTCAAATTGGGCGAAATATTGCAAAATTGTATTAATAATAAATATATTTTATGTAAACGTATGCTAATATTTTTTTCCGCAAGATTAAAAAAAAAAAGTAAATCATGATTGAAGTGCGGCGTAGAGTAATTATATTTGTGGGAGGTACAATATTTTTTGTATCAAAGAATGTCTAGAAAATGCTATCGAATTATATATATATATTTTTTTTAACTAACTTCACATGCAAAGCTTTCGTCAAGGCAGAAATCACCTACCGTTTAATAGGCTGTGCGTTATTCATTCCCCTACGGAGGCAACCAATTGTCGTCACTACGCTGAGATTTTTATACAGCCCAATATTTCGAGTGTGATACTTCAGAACAAATTTCAGCGGGCTTATTCTGTAGTGCGATACGAAAAAATACAAATGCGAACACTTCTTATTGTGTGTTGCGATGTTCTCAAAGTAATTTTGTGTTCGCATTTCAAATATGAAAAGGTGGCAAGTCGGTTTTCTGTATTGCGAAAACTAATGTCAGATACATACGAGGATCGCAAAATATATTCGATAGAAAAAGAGCATTCGCAAAGCACAAAAATTTAAGAGAAAAATTATAATTTTGTTAATTGCTAAAATTATTCAGGGTAATAAACAACAATACCAATAAATCCTATCAATTTACAATAATGATGGAATTTATGACAAAAAACAGCCAATTTGAAAAAGGTCATTAAATGCACGTCAGTCAGCAAATGCTTTGTGGCAGACATTAGGCGAAGAATTAAAAGCAAGTAGACCGCCTGTTAGAGAAACTGCAGAATGGAAAAAGGTGAATATATAAATCATTTAAAAATATAGTTTTTTTATAGTTTCAACTTTAATTTTAATAGGTTTAGCAGAAACTAAATAAAATAAATTATGCGAATATTAAATAAATTAATGTTGTTTTGTAACCATAATCAGAATTACAAATTATTAAGTTTTTTGTAAATTTAATTTTGACGTCTACTTTAGACCAGCGTTGTTACTTTGAGCGGCGTTGCCACGATTTAAAATAAAATGCAAATATAATTGCAAAAGCTTTAGACACTACAATTTTTCTTTCGTATCGCATTGACTTTCCCATCGCAATACAGAATAAGCCTGCAGCTCGCCTTGCTACTGCAACCGCATGCTTAGAATAGTTGACATACTTAATATCTTCAATTGTTAAGCTTAGAATTTGTGAGAAAAGTTCTGTGAGAAAGTTTGGGGCATATTTTTTTTAATGTTAAAAATTTTCAAGACTATTTTCGTAAAAATAGAGATGTATTAAAAATAAAGTGTTGCACATTGTACAGATTTTTTATATGATTTACGTGCCTCGCAACATCCACAAACGGCGTTTTGTATGGACGAGGATTTTCCACAAATATTTTATTACTTTCAGCAACCACAAGAGCAGAGCAGCGCATGTTTGTGTGCGAAAATTCAGCACTTACCAGAATAATAACTGTAAGAACAATAACACAGCTAATAATAAATTTTTGCGTTTTAAGTTTCAATAATATTTTATAGTTGGACAGCTTTTAGTGCATTTACAGTGCAAGCCAAAGTTGTGCAACACTTTCATTACTCTAATTGGTAGAGGGTTTTATAAGTGCTCCAGAAAAATCTATGATTACTCGAGAAAAATTCATGATATGATCTAGGGATTGAACCTGTAAGCTTAGCCATTTGTTACTCATTCCGATCCTTGTCGCCCTTGTAAAACCATTTTCATATATACTTGACTTTATATTTTTAATATTTCCTAGTGTTTAAATAAACTTTTTAATGTCTAAGGTAACGATTTTCCTTTTAAAAATGAGGATGCGTGTCAGGTAATGTTAAATTTTTTTTATCTCACATATTTTATATACGAAATTTTACAGGACAGTTTATACTGAAATTTTAATTCCGTAATTTTTGTCATGACTCTGGATTTTTACAAGCGTTCACCCTTATTCCGTTTGTCGTCGTAGTCGTCGTCGGCGTCGTCATCGCCTTCAATTTAATATTAATATAATTTCTTATCGACATCGTCATTAATTCGTTGCAAATTGATTCGCATTCAATAAATTGCACTCCCTGAATAGCTCCTTCAGTCTTTAAATTGAAGACAATTTCCTACAGTTTCTTCCAGAGGGGTAAATAATATTTGTGTGTGAATTCCACCTCCAGTAGACGTGCACTCTATCTTGTTCGTGAGTACATTTTTTCAACTTTCAATTTTAGATCCCGGCAAACCTTTAAGAAAAATTTTGTAATACAATAAGAGGTATTTAATTTAACGGTTGGAATTATTAAATCTTTAAAATCCCAAGGGAGATAATATTTCCGGAAACCTATGGAAAGGGAAAGATTTTTCTTTATCTCGTCTACTAACTCGGTGAATTGGTCACCGCTTGTTATGGTTTTCTCTTTTTCCATTTTTTTTTAAATCCTTGATTGTAACAAATTAAAGAGGGATGAATAAATCGTGTTTCGGCACCTATAACACTGACGATAAAATCCGAAGCAATTTAATTCAATGCCGTCGTTAATGTCGCGTATGGCAAACCGAAAATATATCGATGCTTATCGATAAAACTTGATATTAATAATGGACACACCGGCTTAAAACCATCGACACTAGACTGTGTCGTTTTGTATTATTGTCGTCGTCGGCGTCATCACCGTCAATCCAATATCAATATCAAAAATTATTCCTATAAACGGAATAAGAATGATTATAATTAGCAACGTTCTTTATAGTAATAGTCGTATACAAAACAAGAGGTATGAATTGCTAGCAGCTCCTATAACTTTTACCCTTGGTATATGTTTCAGATACGCTAATACGGCAGGTGCAGACGATCTGCCTCAACTTTGTATATTTGATATAAATAATATATTTTGATACAAATATGAGTGTTAATCTAAAAATCTGAAATTAGGCACAAAAGTCAGTTCAGAGGTATTCTTTTTAATGCTGGCTATTCTCTTTAAAACATTGCTTTTTAAATACTGCTCCGCTTTAATAAAGTCGGTCCGTTTAACGTAATTCAGCAAAAATGTATTGTAAAACCAAGTTTAATACGTTGAGTTGGCTACAACACTGTTAGCTAATGCTCTGGAGCAGAGTTGGCAATTTGGTGCCCCTCTTACCATTATTGGTGCTTTTTTAAACTTTTTAAGCGGAATTTTCGCTAATTGGCGTATGATGTACTATACGGTTCCTTTAAATTTAGCTACATTTTTAACTTCTTAGTGCCAGCAAAGCACTTTGCTTAACAAAAGCAAAGTACTTTTATCGTACCTTTTATATAAAATGCGTTGTATGATGAAAAAAAGTAGGAAAAATTTATGTCCATTCCTGTAAAAGCCAATTTTATTGTTATATTTAAAAAAAAAAAAATGTTATAATTTGTAAGAAAAATTAATTTAATACACATTTTATATAAATATAAGAAATTCTAAGAATGGTGCTTTTTTTGAATTTCTATGCGTTTTGAATATTTAAAGTTGAGGGTGCTGCATGGACTGGGCTATAGATTCTAGTGATGGCATTACGAAAAGTTGAAAAGTTTTAATGTGAAAAGATGAACAGTGGACTAAAGAAGAAGAAGTTTCAGATGAAACAAGAAGTTACATTTCGCTGGTGTATAAATTATTGAATGTCTTAACGGGCACTGTAGAGACGCAAACGAATATAACGTCCCTACAAGCGATATAATTTTCCAGAATGACCAAGTGGAAAGAATCTCAAAATTAAATAAATTAATATTTCCATAGAAAGGAACAGGAGAAACTATATTTCCTATAAAAACTTTATTGCGATTTAAGAAGTGAAAAATTCAACAGAAATTAATAATTCTCAATCATTGTAAAATTTTGTTAAGAGCAACAACATCGTAAATCGAAATCGTACTGTACCTCCTATCATGCTCGTATATTTTGTCTCTGTCCACTTACATACTCCTTCTGCTTACTACTTCTTTCTCTCTATGTTTTGAAATATAAATTTCTATTAATGTCCGGTATGCACGGACGCGTATATGGACGATTGATTATGCATGTTCGCTGCTCTAAACAAAAATCGAAAATAACAACAATGAACCACACTAACGAACCTCAATTTGACAGATCATTTTGGTCAGCCAACCATGTACAAACATTCGTGTACGGTTGCAGGTTCGAAAGTGAAGTATGTACGAGTATGTGTGCATACAGCAGTGTTGCCGAAAGCACAATTTATTTTTTGCCAGTGAAGTTCATAAAATTATAGAAAATTTTAAAAATTAGTTTATTAATTTCTCAATGCATTACTTTGTAATATACTTTTATTAAAAAAATGGTAGTACAGTTACTGGAATATAAATATTAAATATTTAGAAAGAAGTAAAAATTTAAATTTAAATTAAAAAGATTTAAGGAAAAATATAAATTCTGTCACAAACACACATACGAGTACATACTAGTATGTAATCGTATGTGTGTATGCAAATGTTTGCATTTTCTTAAATTACAATATTATTTTATGTTTATTTAAATTTTAAATTAAAAATATATTGTAACACACCTCAAACATATATTTGTTTATATTAAGGATACAGATTTTTTTGATTTGGATAATTCTAGAAAAAAAAATCGTATACACATATATGTATATTTAGATGCTTCAAAAAGTTGATCAATTGAACTATTCTTGAAACCATAAAACTTAATAATCCTGTGAAACAGAACAAAAATGTTGCCCAATTGTTATCAACCAGCCTCTTATATCCTTTAAAAAAGATTGGAAAGTGTATATAGAGGTTTGACACGGGTATGGTAATTTCTAAACCTTCAGTTTACGACCCTTTAAAGTATATATGTATATTCTGGATACATATCAGAAGGCAAGTTGAATGAGCTTTGTATGTCTGTCTGTCCTCGGTATTTTCGTTGAGCTTAAATTTTGTTTAAAATTATAAATTTTAAAACCCATCTGCTCACAATTTTCCTAAAATTATCACAAAAATCACGAAATAAGTTAAAGAAATATAAACAACTATTAAACCGCAAATGTTTAGATTACCAGCCAGAGCACTTGCCTCTCCGTCAAACCCACTGTTAAGTTTGAATGAAATAAGTGGGAAGATAAGAGTATTTTATTTATTTAATTTATTATACAAATTTTTAAAGTTTCTGAGTATTAAGAAATATATCGCAAAAGAAAACTTTACTTCAATGCAGTATAATTGTAATGCACAAAAATAGATTTGGAACAAATTCTGGGGAAAGGTTATATATATATATATTATATATATAATATAATTATAATAATATATATAATATAATATTTATATATAATAACATTTGCTGGCCCAGCAAATGTTGTTTTGCTTTCAAATTTTATTTTCGCTGAGAGCCTGGTTACGTTGCAGAGTCGTGTTGATTTGATATTTCGAAGAAGGATGACAGCTGCGCTTAACCGACATACCAAATATTCATCAAATATCGTTAAACGAAACAGATACAATGGATGTTTTTATTTCTGATTCGTATTGGAAGCCTTTTTTTCAATCGAACTCGTATTTCCAGCAGAACTTTGAGTATGTATATGATGTATATACAATTTGAAGTAAATCGGTTAAAAACTATATGGAAGCAAATACATAATTTTAAAAAAGTGGGCGTGGTGGGAAAAAACTACTCTATTAATCTGTCAGAGTCCCAGTTAAATGCTGTGAAAATTTCAGGAAGATCGGTCCGGAGGTTGGGTCTTCTATGAGGGACAAACAAATAAATAAACAAACACAGATTCCATTTTATATATATATATATGTATATATTTATATATATATATTTATAAATATATAATATATATATATATATAAAATTTAAAAAAAATTTATTAAAAATATATATAAATATATATACATATGTATATATATGTTTAATTTTAGATTCTTAAGGCATAACATCTGTTTCACAGTTTATTTCTTGGAAAATAGATTAAGATTAATCATATAAACAGTGTTATCTTAAAATCATGTAAGGGTAGCAGTAGCAGGATTATAATCACAGTTTATTTCAAAATAGATATCTGCGCTGTAATAAACAGTATAGATATTAAAAAAAGCTCTTGAGGTTGTAAGTATAGAGAAATTTCAACACCTGAAGAGGAGGCTGGATATTAGATGCTATGGCGAGTCCTTTTTTATTATTCACGTAGTTTGGTAAACATGAATGCAATAAACTCTTGCTTGCTTGGTGCAGGGTTTGCAGTTCGTATTTGTTAATAACGGCATCATTCATAAGGATAAAATACTTTCAGAAACACCGAAGCTTTTGACACACTGCAAAATAATAACAATGACGGCAACAAAAGGAAAAAAACTTCAAAAATTCGTATTGCGAAACTGCTTTTCCTCACTTTTAGTTTTTGGTAATCTCTCATGAAAGCGAGTGACAATAAACTTAATTTTTAAGACAAAATGAAAAATAAAATTAAATTGCGATACAATAAAAAATATAATATAAATATTGGCTTACCTTAAGTTTTTAAGAAGCTTTTACTTTAATTTTGTATAAATCTCATCTGTATAGGATGAGTATACTGAACGAAAAGCAATCCATTTTTATTTTTATAAAACAAAATTCTTTTTAATTTCAGATGCAAATAAAACGAGCTTGATGCTCTGAACCGAGATTGCTCGAACTTGCCTCTTTACTCACAAAATCAATTCAAAACTTTACAAACTTAGCAAAGCTCCTCTGACTTATACAAGTAGTTCTTTCATTCTGCTGCCATTAAAATAAAGTGAAGAAGAGATTGTAAATGAATGAAAATTAATTGAAAATGAAAATAAGAAAATTTTATTTCACTGCTTATCTCAAAACTACTCACTTTGCAGATGAATGCAGAAACAAATTAAACATCAGACCAGAAGAAAAGCTTCTAGAACCCTTTGTTTTCGCATGTGAAGATGGCAAGATAAACTAAGCAAGTTAGTCAAAAGTTCTTTGTTGCATTTAAAGTCGTTCCCGTATCCTGAAAGTTTTTTAAGCTTCAATAGAATTTAAGTAAAATATTTTCACGAGGTGGAAAACGCTACAACTTGTCAGAAAACCCTTTAGATTTACATTTTAATTGCAGACTTCCTTTTACAATCATTATAATTATTTAGAAAATATTTCGTTTTTGTACGAAACTGCTTTATACAGATAGATCTCCATTTTCGCTGATTTAAATTGACTGTTAAAAATCACTTTAGTAAACAGAAAAGTAAATTAGAATCTGTAAACAAAAAAAAAAAAAAAAAAAGTTGAAAAACCATCAGAAGAGAACAAACAGCAGTAGATTTTCTTGTTTAATACATTTTTTAATAGCGATTGATTTTATGCTCTGCTGTCAATTTCATCATTGATGATTCATTTTTTTCATCGCTTCCGTTTTTCGTACGTACGTTCGTATTAATTTTTTGCCATTTTTTTATTTCCTCTCTCAGGTTGTAGTAACGTGTTGCCTGTAAAACTATGAAAACACTGAAAGACTTTCGGTTTTAAAAATATTCGAAAAATATAAAGAGAAGGAAGCATGAAGCAGATATACACTTATTCGCTTTGTATTGAAAGAATATTGTGTATGTTTTATTTTTATCTTTTTCTTCATCTCTCCCAATCGACAGTGAAGACAACAACGATGATTAAAAAATATTAAAATCTGCATTTTCGTATCGTAGTAATGTAGTAAATAAGTGTTAAAAATCGGGAATAAATAATATGGATTTATTTCCAAAAAATAGGATAATCCATAGTTCTGTTTGAGATCAATATTATGAAGCATATTGCGCTAAAAAATCTCTACTCTAGAATGTTAGTAGTTAATACAATCCAGAGCTGGCAAGCTCAGGCTCAGTTAGGCTGTTTTAAAAGCTCTTCTCAGTACTTCATTTAATAAATTCAATACTTTTAAGCTTATTTCTCCTTAGCTGAAAGGAGAACAAATTCCACTGATTAATTTTATATCACATTTTAGAGCTTTTTTAAATTATTTTTTCGGAAACTTAAATTTTTTTAAATTTATTTAACGTTTAAAAAGCTTTAAAAGACTTTTTCATCACAAATACAAAAGCAAACAGTACGGAAGCCATCAAGAACACGATTTTATTCTTGAAAGCGTGGTAGATAAGCAATTAATATTAAGCCCTGAACTGGTAGGTATGAAAAACCTGCGTGAGGAAAAAAAAGGGAATTTTTTAAATTTAGAATATTTTTTACAATCAGATGGTTACTTTACATGAAAAATATTGGCATACGTGACTCTGAAGTGTATCATAAAACTTTCAGCATATCGTTATCCTTGTTTGCTGTCTCTATCAGTAATATTAATATCATTAAAAGGGGAAAGGTGAGGAATAATAACTAAAGGCAAGTCGAATAGTGTTCTATTTAATGCAAATCCAATTTTTTTTCTTGGCCCCAAAGTTATTCGAGAAGTTTTAAAAATTATGTTGTTTCTTGCTTGTATGTAAGAGAAATTTAAAAAATTTTATTACAACAAGTGATTTTATCAATGGAATGGATGGTTTGAAAATTTGTAATGAGACTGGCAGTACACGTTCTACCACTGATTTCAGTTTAGACTGAAATTAATTACGCTGCCCGAATTTGTTATTGTTTTTTACAGTGTTGCAAATGTAAGCATTTCATGGCCGATTTATCGAATAATGATATATAAATATAAAATATATGGTATTGTGAAATAATTAGAAAATATTGAAAATAATTAGGAAGTATAGTTGGCAATAATGTGTACTGACTTGGTTTCTGCTGGGATTCTTATAATGGCCGTACATGCTAAGTACACTGCATACAAAAAGTTTTCAAATCTGTCAAATACACTGATTAATTTATTAGTAAATTTTTATTAGGAAACTAAATGCAAATCCGTTTATTTCTTTTTCAGACGTCATTTACCTCCTGTCCTCATGACTTAGTAATTAGTATAGAATCAGAAAATTGGCCAAATACTCGATAAATTACTTTTATATCTTCGCCACTTCTTACGTAATACGATTCCACAAGAGATTAAAGTTTTCTAGCATTTCCCTTGAAATATTTTTCTTTATTTCATATTTTTCTATTTAATGCGTTAAATTCCCAAATTCAATATTCAGGAGAATATTATTAAAAATACAGGGAATTTAGTTGCTGAAGGGTATTAGTCGATTCCTATGCGCATGTGACTGCATGCTAATGCAGATCATCAGGGAACCTTCACCCCAATTATAGTACTCACTCTAAGTTTCCATTTAAATTAATTTGGAAAAGCTTTAACAATATACAATTCTTATTAAGAACTTAATAATCAATTCACATGGTTTTGTTTTCTTATAAAATTACTTTACTCTCTGACTCTCTTCCAGCGGCAATTGTAGTTGCATAAAGGAAACGGAAATAAAATTTAAAACACAACAAAAGCAATAAATGCAAAGTTCTGTAGCCAATCAAGTGTTTTAGACTGGGTTTTTAGTTGAAATTAAGAAAAAAATGTACTTTTTTTTCATTACGTTTCGCATGTAAAATTTTTTCTTAAGAATAGAACTTTTTCTTTATTTCTGCATACTGCGATGTATTAAGTAACTTGAATATTTGAGTATTTACTACTCACATTGAATTTCTTTAACGGCTGCATTCTTTTTTCTATTTTTTTTGGTTACGTGGTTTGTTATGGAAATGAAGGGGAAGCACGACCGAAAATAATTTTTCGAACAATGTGCGTGAATTGGCAAATAGTGGCAGACATTTAAATTATTCGATATAAGTCACAACTAATGCTGGATATATTATTAACGACAAAGAGTTTTGCTAAACAATTCCAAAGGAGATGACTGAAGTATAAAAATCTCTATATTCTCTATATTTTCTATATTCTCTATATTCTCTATATCTCTATATATATAAAAATGACGTGTATGTTCGTGATCGATAAGCTCAAAAACTACGTGAACGATTTTTACCAAATTTTATATGCATTCTCTATGCGGCGTGAGGGGTGTTTCTGTGTAGTTTAAAGTTCGTCCGACAGACGACGCAATATTTAGTTTTCTTGTAGTATATAAAAATCATATGCATATTCGTGATCGATAAACTCAAAAACTACGTGAACGATTTTGACCAAATTTTATACGCATGCTCTATGGGCCGTGAGGAGTGTTTTCGTGTAGATGACGCAGTATTTAATTTTTTTATGTTTTCCACGATAGAGATTACCGCGATAACCCTATGCACTGCTTCGCTAACAGCGTTGGGTGCTTAATCGGTGTGTAACGGCATTAACTAGCCCAATAGCGGATCATACATAACCTATTTTCGTGAAAATAATTAATTAAAAAATAAAGTTAAAAAAGTAAGTAAATAACTCTAATTGGTAATATTTGCGCGATAAGCCTATGCTATTTTTCGCTGAAGGCGTTGGGTCCTTAATAAGTGTTTAGTGGCGTTAGTAAAAACACTGATTTCGATTTTCTGCGAGAGGCAGTTCAGAATAAAAGAAAAATTTGCGTCCAGCAACATGGACGGAACTCAGCTAGTATGATTATAAAACAATGCTTAATTAGCATTGAATTATCATTAGAAAAAACAAGTTTTCATAAATCAATTCCAATTGTAAAGAGAAATGTCAGTAGGATGGCAGGAATTGGATCTTTTACAGATTTCTATTTAAATTTTAACTTCCAATATCTGATTTGGAAGTATAATTATATATATGGCTGTAATAAATTTTTGAAATAAGCATCACTACTAAACTTTCATGCTGTCTGATTATTATACAGGACTTTAAGGCTACTCATGTTCAAGTTCTGTCTACAACATCTTCCAATTGAAGATGAATTTAAAATCTATTCTTTTTTTTCGAATATCTGTTACAATTTACTTAAATATACTATTCAAATATTCGATGAACATACATAAATGAACGTTACGTTTTACACTGAATCATGTTTGAGTATTTCTACAGCGCAAAAAGAAATAATGAAAACATAAACAGAGTGTATGCTTTCTACCTTTTACTTCTGCTGAAATGATGATGAATAGTTCTGTTGCCTGCCAAAAACAACTACAACTGCAACTGGAACTGCACCAGGAGTGATATTGAATAAATATCTACACAGGCAGGATTCGTAGTGGCGTTTAAATTGCTGAAAAATAAAAATTTTACAGAAGAAGTTGAAGTTTTATTGGCGTAATTGATAAAGTGGCTGAGCGTAATGAAAAGGTAAAAAAGGATATTTGTATACATACATATACACTCTTATATGCCTGAATAAATTTGCAAATGTATTACAAACCAATATAGCCATGCACCCACACTCATACAACATTGCATAAATTGCACGGAATATTACGGTGGAATAACTATTGGAAGGAAAATATTTGCAGACGAAGAAAAAAATGTAAGTAATCTTTGTTATTTTCTTATTCATTCGCCTACAAAAAGAGTATTTGGTATGAAAACCTAATTGGAAATAAAGGCAAATACATTAAAATACGGACTTAACGAGAAGTAATTTAATAATTTCTGCATATAACAGCAAAGGCATTGCATACATACTTACTACAAATTATAAATTTAACTTAATAAGTAAAGTTTTGCCTTGATTAAAACTGCTTTACGTTCGACTAACCAGATCGCGGCAGTCGATAGTTAAAAGTATTGATAACTTCAGTTCTTCACAAGTTATAATCAAACAATTTTTTGCATTTGCAATTATGGTGCGCCATACACCGTTTCTATAACATTCGAATTGAGAAAGTTTTTTATGCAAGTTTTTTTCTTAATCATTTAAGTTATTTTCTTATTATTATCCCACAGGAATTATGAGCTACTCATGAAGGAATCACTTATTTTAAAAATAGTTGGTAATCAAAAATTGCATATAAAACTGTTCAGCGTGAGGAGGAGACTTCAAAAGGCTTAAGAGACGATGAAGACTGCTTTTAAATAGAAGATATGGAGAATTAAATGACAAAAAATAATCTAGAAAGTTAAAAAACAGAAGCAAAACTTAGTCTGTTAATGTTACATCTTTCTAAAAGTACGAAATTTTATTCCGATCTGACAGCAAAATTAGATCAAAGAGGAAGATCATTGGACATTAATTATTCTGCCTTAAGGTGGTTGAATTAAAAATAATGTAACATTTGAAACTGACATCTTAAGATTCTTAAGGTTTCAAAATCCATCTGTAATTTTACTCTCAGATTTCTTTTATGAGCCATTTACACTTTTACAGCCATAACATTGCTTGTGGCCCAATATCTAATAACTAATATTTTTCTATTTTCAAGGACTTTCCTTTGTATAAGGACACGTTTTCAGTTTGAATGAATTGAAATTGTTTGCATATGTCATATTTTTACATTTACATTTTTCATTTGCCTATTTTAAAGGTATATTATTTACTTATTATTTTCAATAATATTGCACAATAAATTTATACACATTTCACTTATATAAAATTCATAGTCTAGCAATCTTTACTTTGTTTATTTATTTAATAAATAAATAAAAATATATATAAGTAAATTTTAAAACTACTCTTTTCTTTTACGAGATTCTTTTTAATTATATGGAAAAGAATTCAATCAGAAAGATTTCAAATATACAAAAAACTTGTTTGAAATTAAATATAACTTGGCAAGTCCAACTAAATCATAAATAGACGTCCTTTGGCAAGTTTTCAAGTGTTTACGTGCTAAGGAGGAGTCAAATAAAGAATTAGTTGCCAAGAGCAGGAAGAAGGAAGAAAAGTACAGTAAACATTAACGAAATAAAGACTGTTGGGAATGTTATTGTTTAGCTTTCAATGGGGTTTTGTAAAAGTCCGAGTATATTGAGTAGGAAAAATATAAGTGGATTAAATTACCCGGATAGCAAATAAATTTATAAAAGTATGCGATTATTTTGATTCATTTTATTTATTTATTTACGCCAGATTTTCTAAATGAATTTATAGAGTATGAAGGGGCATTCGGTAGGCAGACACTCTTCCACGACCTACTGCCACAAGACGTATAGTGTAGATCATTACACACGGTATCAGTGCAAACTGCTAATTAATATGCAAATATATTAAAAACTAATTTTTCTTATTCGTTTGCTTCCATGAATTAAATTACAAACTGTTTTTCCATTGCTAATGTTGGAATATATTTCTTGTAACCAACAACTCCTTTTGAGCAGGAAACAGTGTATTTTTTCTTGTTTGAGCCACTTTTCAATATATTTTTTAGTATTAAAAAATCAATTTTTTTTTACCATAAAACATTTTTTTTAATTAAATTACTCAACTACTTGAGATATTTTTTTTCTATAATAATTTAATTTCATTAACGATTGTTTTCCTTTAGTTAATGAATTCGATTGAAAAGGTGAAAACAGCTAAAAAAATACTTCTTAGAGGAAAATTTACTCGATGATTGAAAGGAGAGAATTATTGCGTTAACTTGTTAACCATTTACTAATTTAAATATAAGATATTTTTTTTTTAAATTTATTTTACCAGGTTAATACAGATTTAGATCCGAAATAGAGTACTCGTATAGTAACTAATATAAACAGGGACTTATTTAAAAGAAATAATACGACTGAAGGGCGATTTACATCAACCTCAGAGGCAACTGTAACTAAATTTAAAATCAACTGATGCACTTAATGAATAGTCAACATCGCAACTTTAGGTCAATAGCTGTGCTTAATTTGACTTAGTTAATATTTAAAAGTTTCTTTTGTCGCTAACACAACTTTAGTTCCTAGAAAACTTTGTCAGTAACAAAAAAAAAAAAAAACAATTAAATATAATAAAACAAATTTCATAACTTTATTCTCTATAAAGCGACTTAAAGACTTTCTTACGACTAAGGACATTATTAATAATATTTTAGTAATAAACATTAATTAGACATAATAAATAAAAAGAGTAATTAATAAATAAAGTTTTAATAATAAAAATATTAACTATTACGGAAGATCTTTGTAATTCAGTCACATGTGTACTATGGACCAATAAAAATTAATAAAATAAAATAAAATTAATAAAAATCTTTAAAAACCCCTCTCTATCAAAAACGATGAAGGGGTATATATAGGTTTGATATGGTGATAGCAATTTCTGCAAAAGTAGTTTGCAACCATATAAAGAGTATATATTCCGTATCCTTATAAGTACAAAAGTTTATTTAGCATTGTCCGTCTGTCTTTCTGTCTGGCTTTCTGTCCTAGGTATTTTACTCATGGTGTAAAAAAAACGCATCAAATTTAAAAACGCATCTATATCGAGTAATAAATAAAAGAAATATAGCGAAAAAATTATCTTACATACTTACAGTTGAAAATTTAAAATGAAGCCATGAATACCAACAACTATTAAACCACGAACGGCTGGATTCCAAGCCACAGCACTTCCCTCACCGTCAAACTCAATGTTAAGTTTGAATAGTATAAGTACGAAGATACGAACATTTTATTTATTTTTATTTTTTTTTTGACGATCCTTAAAAAAATCTTTAGTGCTTTAAAAAAGAAGCCCAGTATATGGAATAAAAAAAAACAAAGTTCAACGATGGGATTTTTGAAAGCGGGCTCGGGCATTTGGACCACCAAAATTCTTTGTTTCGAAACGGCGTGGATCACCAAGCAAAAAGGTTCTGCGATATTGAATCAATCTACCCTTGATTTCTGATGCTTCATCAACTTACTTCTGATGGAAAGCAATTAAAGCCTTCCAAATAGCTTGACGAATAGCATATATTTGAGCTACATGTCGGCATCCATTAACTCGTACACGAATGTCTACACCAGCAAACTTTTCTTTGCAAAGCAATCGCATAGGTTCTTGTAATTTATATTGTAAAACCTTAAATTCTATTTGTTCCAAAGGATGTTTATTAACTCGAAGTAACCCACGACCACGTTTAAACCCAAAGACCTGAACTGCGTGTAGGGATCCTCTTCGTTTCTTATTAATGATAAATATATATATAAATTGTAAATATAATATAAATATTATGTTATAAATAGATTTGGAATATATTGCTTAGGAACGTTGTATGCTACTCGGCACAGTCGATTACTTGCATGAATGTTTCCTGAAGGAACTACTTCAATTGAACATGGTATATATAACATATATTTTTTAATATACACACATCCATAATCAAACAGGATGTAGCATTTCCTTTTTTTTTTGGTTACAGAACAATTTAGTGATTACTTGTCAGTTAGACAGCACAACAGAGCAAATAAATTTTAAAAGAGTTATATTGACACTACTCCAGTCTAATTAAAGTCTGGTGAACATTATGCAGACTGCGCGAGTGGAAGAACAAAGAGGGGGAAATTGCAAGTGTTTTTCTTCCTCAAGTAGATACGAGTAATTCGTGTGGACTTTTAATGATTGTAATGATTTTGTATATACAAACCCACAATTGTTGGAATATATCTTGCCTCTTCTTCTGTTTTATGTTTATCCACACAACCTGCAAAGCTTTCAGGAAACGCCCAAATTCTAGCCAGGAATCGAACCCGCGACCTCCGGTTTAGTAGGTTTTGCAGTATTCATTCGCCTACGTAGGTACGCAAAGACGAAACTACTTATAACTGTAAATTCAACTTGTCTATGCGTTCATAATTACACGGGCTAAAATAACGCAGGGTTGCTTTTCAATACCTGTAAACATTTATGCCGACGTCTGTCAATATTGCAACAGTATACGACTCTGGATTTATTTTTAGCAAGTAAGATGTCGTCGGATTTCTGCTTGACATAAATTAAGCCTTCAATTCACCCAAAAATTGAATCAGTACTTTTCCATTACCGACCCATGTATGTCATGTTGTCCTTAAACATAATTGTGCGTATTTGCAATAGATAATAACATCAAGCCGATTTGAGCACAGCAACACATCAGGAATAAACAAGCACACACTATTCTCTGAGTTTGTGACTTAATGAAAAATTAAAAAAAAGAAGACAAGAAGGAAACTAGACATGATGACTGACATTTTAGTTATGCAGCACAAAAATTATAACAACTTGAAAAACACTATATTAAAAATAATTTACAACATCTGCTCATATACTTAGAAAAAAACACTTTTGGAGGAAAAACTACTTATACAGAGAAAGGACTTTTGCTATTACAAACCTACTGGTTCGTAAGCACTGCTTGCAACAACATGAGTCGTTCTTGGTTTTTCTGATAAAGTTTAAACCACATCAGCAGCGAGTTTGCTTGTCGTTGCTGTTATTGTGTTATTTTAAAAAGTACCAGAGACAAAGCGCACAAAATTTGCATTAGAAGAGCATCTCATCGTGCTTTGCATTTTTTGTTACAGTTGCTGTGAATGCTTTTGGAAATTATGGAATAAAACATCAGTCGAAAAGCAGGCGCTGTTTTCAACAGAATACAAAAAATCTCTTCTGCTTGGATAAGTCAGGAATTTGCTCGTGGAGCAACAGAATAGACCAAACAGTGTTGTATTCTGCCCTTTTCTTATGCGTATTTCTACACACGAAAGTTAACAAGAGCAACCTTTTCATATTGAACCTCACTTCTGGAGTGGGATACAGTTAGTAGAAGCCACAGAGTTTAATCAGGCAACCATATGGTGGAAGCTGTAATTTGAAGTGCGGATGCGGCATTTGGCTTTGTTGCTTCAAATACAGCAATGACTAAGTGAAAGGCCTTTAGTAGCTTTACGTTTGCAGCGTTTAGTTGCCTGTACGTGTTAAGGGTAAATGTATTTGGGAAAGGGGGTGTTATATTACAAGCCACATAAATGTGTACTAGTATATTAAGTGCAGTTTGTATTTGCCAGAAAAAATATATTTTTTTAAAAGAAAATCCACGCTTCTTTGATATATTTTTATTAAGGCTAGCGCTTCGGACATAGCCTCTACTCATGCAAAGTGTAATAGAATTATGTGAATAGGTATTATGAGTTAGATATGCTATACTGTACGTGAATTCCTGCCTGTGAGGCTTAACTTCACGGTGCGCTTAGCACTGAGTACTAAGTCCCTGTGCAAGCACAAAAGGCAATTCTTGATTAAAAGATCCAGTTTAAACCAAGCGCCTTGTTATGACATTCGGCACTGTCCAAGCCTTACCAATAGGCAATTCGCATGAATAACTCTTCCGCCATCTTGGGGTAAACCACACCTGACTATTCGATTCATGCAACAAATCATTTAACAATCAAAGAATTGCAGAGAGGACGCCCTCAGAGGGGAAAACCATCTTATTGCCTACTAGCCTCTGTTGAATGGCAACAGCACCTAGATAATTAATTGCTTGACCGGATCGTATCGAGCGTTAGCATCAATGCGATACCAGCCACTCAGGAGAAATCTCCCAAGCAACTTTTGGTATCAACCACAAACCACCACGTGATCTCCTAAGGAGGCCTCACCACAAACCGGCCACCACTTCATTCAACGCTGTTATGTTGGAGCTTTCGGAGAGAACTCTCAAGAGATAACTCTTCTACAATATTCAACCCTGAATCGATTAGGTTATCCCAGTCCAACAAGCACAGCTTGCCTTTACCTTTTAATTACTTATAAGCACGCCCGTTGCCATGTTATTTCATGTCTTGGGTAGTGGCGGACAAGTTTTACCGGTGTCTGCCAAAGGTCATGGTCTGGAAACGCAAGATACCGTCTCCCAAAAGTGCACCTCACCAACATGTAAATTTCACCAAGGTGCATACTGTACTACCCTGGGGGTTGTTATGAGTTAGAGAAGATAGAGTCTAATTTTGCAGAGCCTCTCTCATCGAACTAGGCTGCCCTTTAGTATGATTCTATGAATTGCATTTACTTCGCCATCCCAGCATGTGCTCAGATGAGATGCTACTTAAAGTTGTTGAGAAAATTTCATGAAAATTTATTTTGAATTTGTATGATTGCCGATCGTAGGGAGCAAATCTATGATCATATGATCAAGCTTATGCCCTTCCTAACCTATAACCTATTGATAATATCGTATTGTATATCTCTGTGGGGAGGAAAGCTAAAGTTACTTGCCGTCTTAAAAATTACTTGATAGCATTCTTTTTAATATAATAAAATCTGTTACTGTATTTACTTTCGGGGGGTATGAAAGCTATTGGTGCTCCTGCCAAAAATAGTTGTCCATCTCAGAAGTACTATGAACTTCGAGAAAAAACCAGAACAACTTTTCTGCCAACTACTGTAATAATTGATCAATTTTCAAGACGCGGACTAAAATATCATTGAAAGCAAGATCATGTCTTGGCTTTCTTCTAGTGGAAAGAGAATTTGTAACAACATTACAACAACAACTGGTAGAAACACGGAAGTGAAACAAGATCTTCCTGAAACTCAACATTATATATTATTAAAATCAAGATTTTGGTAGTGTTGATTAATTCTACCATGGAATCTTGTAAGTCGTTATTTCTTGTTTTATTAGATGTAAATTTATAAGTATTACAATTTATTTATGTAGTTGTATTGCACAAGAATATTGCACAATAATTTTTTTTTACATGTATTTGATGAGGTTGGCCATTTCTGCTCGCACTTCCTATTTATCATCGCAAGTCAAAAATTTTGAAATTATTCAACCACTAAGTGGGTACGTGCTATTAAAGTTTTTGACAAAACAAAAAAAAAACCTGCTGAAAATCACCAACTGCAACCAACTACAGTATCCAGCAGATATACAGCTGCGTATTCTTTACTTACGGATTTAACTGCATCAAGAAGCTAAACATCACATCTCCTACAAGTATTTTATCAACTAAATAGCGGATTACACACACACTAATACCTGCATGGAAATGAGTGTAAGTACAATCTCATTCGCAATCGCGGCACAAACGAGTGCATCCGTGCATTTTTAATTAAGTTTACTGGGCCAACAAATGCAGACACGAAGGAAGATGATGCCAGAATGTAGCATATGCCGTGCACAATAACAACAATGCTCATATTTATGTATGAACTCTTTATATGATAATACGTTTTATTTTATAAAAATAATGTTAACTAATTTCTTCCTCTCCATAATAGGTTTACAGCCACGGAAGAGAATAAGTGTATTCCTTGTACATAATAAATATTTCGGATTTAAAATAAAAGATTTATAATAAAAGTTTATATGAAAATTTGCCTAATAAATTTTTTTAAAAGTTTGATTTTCTATTTAAGTTGAAAGAATTTTGAGTTAAAGGGATTTTAAATTTAATATTCTTAAATTATTAATGGTAAATTTTAATTATAATTCCCATTTGATTTGATGGTCATCTCGGTTGGAATCTCTATAAAGGCCATACACAATCGTACGATTTTTCAAATATGAAATGCGTAGAGGAAGGGTATGATAGTGTATACTGGGAATGGGACGGATTTTTCATAACAGTCTCACTCAGAAAATACTAATTATCATGTGACCAGAGTTGCATTTGCTTCAATGCAAAAAATTTCTTTGCTTCAGATTTGCACAATGCTGTTGAACCTACAACGCCGTTTTCAAGAGCATTTTAAATATAATGAAGTCTTATCAAATTTTCGTGTGAATGAATCGTACGGGTATCTAGGATAGAAAAGCCGAACCTTAACGCAAGTTCCAAGGCCAGCATTCACGGCTGCATTTTACTCATGAAATGCATTTTACAGCAATTATGAGAACGAGCTGGTCGTCGAAAGTCAGAGCAGTTTTTGCCACCAATCAATCAATTAATAGTTTTTACTACGCTTATGAAATACTGCTATATAAGAGGCGAAGAGGTGTTCATATATCAATTGTATGCAGTTATGTGTTAAATGCATAAAGTTAATGAGAATTTTTTATTTTACGACCAGTAGGAATCAACTCATTTTTGGTTGATACTATTTTTAAATTAATATTATTATTAAATTTATTTATTATTAATATTATTAATATTATTAAATTTAATATTATTAAATTAATATTGTTTAAGTCTATGGAAAATAAAATCAGAATTTATAAAAAAATTGCTGGAACAACTCAACTCTTACCTGCTGACTCGTCCGACTTTCCAACACGTTCCAACTATAAATATGCTTGTGCGAGTATGTGAATATTAATTAAAATATAATTTATTCGATTAAAATGAAATTTTTAAAATTATCAAAAATAAATCACATGCCAAATCTTTATACACCAATCCGAGCCGAAAGTAAAAAAATTATATCTCTTAAAAGCAGAATTTTTTGTAGGTCACTGTACAAATTGCTTAATTGAGTTAACTGGAGAGGAAAGCGTTATGAACTTCTCTTCCTCGAAAAATCTACTACATACTGAATACAAATAAATAATGATTATACATATACATATATATATATATATATATATATTATATATTTATATACATATATACGTATACATGTATGTGTGCATTTAAATAATATGTATAGTGTGCAAAAAAGGTATTTGTACACCTTGATGTGAATAATTTTTCAACTTTTTTCTCATTCTGATGTATTTTAAATTCAGTGTTTGTGCAACACATACATGCATAAGTGTGTTTGTGTATGTAAAGCTTGATGTGCTCTATTTGTGTGTGCGATAAACATTTTTAAACTTAAATGAATGCCAGGCAGATGAATGTACGATAGTACAACAAAATATTTATATTTTAATCTTTTATATTAAGGAAAATGTTTTTTAAATGGAAGAAGACAAAAAATTATAACTGCATATAAATATTTATAATTATAAAAGCAAAATTATACAACTATAAACATTTTGGCTATTAAGGCGTGCTTTGTAAAATCTATTCCTTTTTTGTTTTTTCTGTTTATGATACAAAATTTTTTAAGAAATTAAATTTTATTTGTCTTAATATATTTTTATTAAATGACCTAATTGCAAAAACAGAACAGAAATAAAGACAAGAAATCAGTTAAAAGCAAATTTTTTTTGGGTGAAATTTGTAATATAAAAAAAAGATTTTTAAATAAACATTTTTAAAATTTATTTTTTTTAAAGGATACGTGAACTTTTGTAGGAAATATTAGGGGCGATTATTGATTCCGTTCCGTGACGGCGGTAAACCTTTAGTGTGCAGAAGCATAAAAATTAGTAATTATTTATTTCGCCGTTGTGGTATGCTTCCGTTGTTGCGGTATCATCTATACAGTTGCGGTATTTTCATATTATTGATTCCGCAATATAGATAATTTCCTCCATTTTGCTTACGCTCAATTTTTATGGCGGAAAGTTAGGGGAAAGAACAAAATGTAAATTATAACATATGTTTAGGCTGCCGCTTAAACAAATGTATACTTTGCGTTGGTGCACCTTGTATGGGTATTGTCAACATGTTGATATTACTCTTATAACCTAAATGGGTAGGAAATGAGGAAAACCATCATTTAGCGAATTAATATAGTCAGTCTTGTTAATACACTGTTACAGGCTACGTTACATGAAAGGAATTCAGGAATACAAACCCGAGCCACATATCGATGATAACTGAAATGATTATAAAAGAGTCACACCTGACGGCATTGTACAAGATGCAAATGCTTTCAAAAGTTACTGCTCCCTGCTACCGCACATATATATGAGCGAACTATTTGTGTGCTACTCGAACTGATACATCATCTTCTCCGTAAACTTCACAAATTTCAAAATATAGCGAATTTCTTCATTATTTTCACTCATTCTTAAACAGCTGTAACTTTTTTTCAACTTTGCCGAATTTCATTTTTTTTTTGGTTAAATGAAGCTTAAAATCTCAACTTTCCAACACTGTACTCATTCTTAAGCAGCTGTAACTTTTTTTCAACTTTGCCGAATTTCATTTTTTTTTGGTTAAATGAAGCTTAAAATCTCAACTTTCCAACACTGTACTCATTCTTAAACAGCTGTAACTTTTTTTCAACTTTGCCGAATTTCATTTTTTTTTGGTTAAATGAAGCTTAAAATCTCAACTTTCCAACACTGTAAGTACGATACAATGTGATTGGTAGCACTGGAGATATACGACTGCAACTAGATCTATTGATAAAGATCTTGACTACCTATTAATTTAGTGTCTTTTTTACTGCAAAGAAATTTAGCCAGACAAGTCGGTTACAGATAATACAAAAACACTGGGTTGCTACTCTGCACGATTTTCAATTCCGGGCTCAGTGTGAAAATATGAATGTAAATAAAGAATGATGTATTGGTCTGCGTTAAACTGTAAATTTTTTAAGATATTTCTTACAGGTCTTTTCTCTTAAGCTCATTCCAATAGATCTTAGGAGAATGGATATACGAGTACTTCCGTATTAGCTTGCAAGCCTGATCTCGATTAGGATAGAAATATTTCTCTTCTTCTATATTATTATCTTGAATTGGTGCCAATGAATAAGAGAAAGGAGGCCCCCTGAAGCAACTCTGTTTAACGGTACTTTAAAGCAAGTAAAGTTTTCCCGTCACTTAAGTTGTTGCGAGGAATAGCTTTATTACATGAATAACCGCCACCCATAATGACGTTGAAAAAATTTTGCTGAACAGCAGCTTCTTGTAATGTTATTGGTTTCAACAGAATAAACGGGGTTTTAAATTGTTCTACCAATTTAAGTAAGTGCTTCAAATGATAAAAAAATATATTCTTTTGGGAATATTGCATTTTATTTCATTTAGTTTTTTTTCTTTTTTTTTTTTTAATTTTAGAAACTAAATCATAACATTTCGACTATAAAACATAATAATTCAAAAAGTTTGTTGCATGAGTACAAGAACTTTTGCATCATTAAACTTTTTTCCGGTTCGAAGTCTTTTTAATAAAATGTGCTTGCACACAACTACATGCTGTAGATACAAGCATAATCCAGGATACTAACTGGACCTTATTTGGTGAAATTATGAAACTACAAAAAATAATATACAGACAAAAGTTTTGAAGTTTTTAACAAATAGGGAAACTTTTAAAAGTATACCAGCAACAACAGTGACAACCAAAATTGGGCCACGAACAGTTATTAAGATGAAAGAGGAAAATAATATTTTGAATGTTTTCATAAAAACATTACGACGATTTATCTTAATAATTTGTTTTCTAATATAAAACATTTCTAAGGCAAACTTATTATTATTAAAAGTACTGGCCAGTTAGTTGCTCTGATGTCTTTATTACAAAAATATCTTCCACACCTCCCAAACTTTATTTACAATTTTTAAATACATATAGCTGATATCCAGTCTACAAAATAAGACAGAAAAATGTGCTGTTGTGAACAATATTTTGTAACAACAGCTTTAAATGCTAATTTTTCTTTAATATTTTTGTACTTTATGAAACGTAACAATAAGCCTACTATAAAACCAAAGGACTTAAAGCTTATCCACACAAACGTAAAAAATTTTAAGTTGCCAAACACGCACACACACACATTGTTTGCTCATGTTCTTCCAGCCATTCGTATGGTTTTTAGCAATGTGTGAGCAATTGTTTACCATGAGCATATTTAAATCCTTAAGGATATTTAACAATATGTGTAACCATACGTATAAACAGGAATATGCATATACATACGTGTGCAAACACCAACACACTTTTACATACGGATACGAATTCGTTAGATGTGTACACAAGGATTTATATGCAACAGTAGTCAAACAAACTTGCAAAAGGAGAGTGAGAAATAATTTTTGGGAAGCAGGAGAAAAAACAAAATAAAAAATAGCATCGTGAAAGAGCTGCATATAAGTAGTTAATTTTCCATGTTCTGGTAAAGTCGGTTGTAGCAGAAAAAAAAAATTTTGATATTTTAATTTAAGAAGCTTCGTTACGAATTTTTGAACAAGTTGTTTTAGCTGCTACAAAGCTTTTCTAAACTTAGCAAGAGTAGTGCAAAACATTAGGGTTATTAATGATTTCATTGTTATTTAAAGTAAAGCCTAATTGATGCAAGGAGAATCTTAAACAATCCTTTACACAATGACTAAATCGATAATATAGTAAATTAAAAATCTATTCCCGCATGCAACTGTCCGAGTTTCAATTTTCTCCGTTGTATTATAGTTTGAATCGGAAATGTTTTAGTTTCAGAAAACTTAAATAATTATCGGTCATTTTACGTTTATGTCCTTTGTAAAGGCATTAATGTGTTTTGAGACTTTTCCGAAATCTCGGCTTTATTTACATATTATTGGTTTCTAGTGGGATTTGTTTCCAATATGGCATGTGTTTCTATTTAAAATTCTCAAGCGCCATTGCGGCCTTTCTATAGTTTGGCAATCATGATTCCATTTTCAAGATGTGTGTTTCTGAAATATTCTAGTACAACCCAGTATAACCGTTAATTGATTGCAATCATTAATGTATACAGGAAAGTAATGATGTGAATACGTTTAGGCTGATTTCTTTACTGTCTAATATAGGAAAGTTATTTGAGAGGATAATAAGGGATAAGATAGATGTAGGATTGAGTGATAGTTATATTCCTCATAATCAATTTGGTTTCAAAAAGGGTAATTCAACGGTGCATGCACTCTTGAAGTTTCATACTGATGTGGTTCAATACTTAAGGGAAGGTCGATGTACTGTAGCTGTGTCTCTTGATGTCGAGAAGGCTTTTGATAAGGCGTGCCATGATGGTGTTTTGTATAAAATGCTAATGATCGGATTTGATAAAAATGTGATAAAACTTTTCAAAAGTTTTTTCGACGAAAAGAGATTCTGCGTAGGTATTGGAGGAGTGGTGTCATGTCAGGGAGAGGTTTCTTGTGGTGTTCCACAGGGTTCGGTGTTGGCGCCTCACTTGTAGAGCATTTTCGTACATGACTTTCCCCATGAATTTTACAATTGTAAGGGTATTCTGTTCGCTGATGACTCTCTTCTTTACACTCACGATGTGTTTCCTGAGGTGGCACTGCAACGTATTTCATTGTATCTGAGGAATATTGATGAATTCTACTTTAATTGGGGAATAGAGATTAACACCGAAAAGAATAGTTCCATTTGTTTGAGAAATGATTCTGGGAAATGTAAATATTTTGTGGTACCAGAGAGCAAAAGATTAAAGCTGAATTTGAATGGCAACAATATTGCATTTAAGGATATAATGAAATACCTTGGTGTGAACTTTAATAGGCTTCTGAAATTTAATGGCCACGCCCTGTACACTTTAGAGAGGGCAAATCGTGTGAAGGAGATTATTTAACAGCAGGAGTTTACCGGTAAGGACCAAATTGCTTTTGTACAAGGTGAGCATTCGGCCACTTCTTCTTTATGCCTTTCCCATATGGTTTGCCATATCAAAAACCTTGATGGAAAAGATGGAGATTTTTGAGAGGCATATTTTAAGGAAATGCATCGAAAGGAACTATAGGCATTTGAATAAAAGGTTCTCGAATATATATGTGTATGAAAAGGCAGGATTAGATCCAATTTCATTTTATGCGTTGGGTTTAATGAAAAAGTTTGTGGAGAAATTGCCTCCTTTTGAGGGTAAAGTGATTATCTATCATATCTTATCTACCGAGAGAGAGTTCAATTGGTCAAACTCGCAATACATGTCCAGTATCGGAATTTTACAGGAACAATTGAATGGTTATCCCGGTCTTAACTTCTACTCACGTATTACTCCCAGCATTCATAGGGGCCGATTTTTTTTTTTTTTGGTTTTGTTTGGTTTTTTTTATGTTATTTTATTTTTATTATTAATTTTTGATTTATTAGCTATTTTATTTTAAGGTTTATTTTTAGTGTAGAATTTTAGTTTTAGTATTAAGTTTATAAATAATAGATCCAACTCTATTAGTATAAATAAGCGCATGGAGCAAGCACTGATTGAACCATTAATTAATGTATTTATAATTATAGTTTATAATTATTCTTAGATTGAATAGGTAAGTTGCATAGGCAAGAACTAGTAAGGTAATTAAAATAATACCTGATAGTTTTAGGTTTTCAAAAAAAAAAAAAATATAAATATTTTTAAAAAATTATCTATATAAAGGAAAAAAGAAGCCTCAATAAATAAATAACTAACTAACTGTATACAGGAAAATAATTTTGCAAGCATACTTTTAGGCAGATGTAAATGTAACAAAGCTTACAATCTGTGATTATCGAACAAAATTATGAATTAGTTACTAAACAGTATCACAAAATTGTTTCGCTGATTGTAGTAAAGCGAAAAAAAACTATTTTTTCCTATTTTTTTTATTACACTGCCTTTTTATTACTTCCTATTGTTCACCCTACTACTTACTTACCACGGTTCTTATCAACACTAGTCTCACAACTTCCTTTCTACACTGACTGCTAGTGTTGCCTAATTTCCCGTTTTTATACGTTGCTATTCAATGCGTATTTTTCTAGAACGTTGTGAGTAGAAGATTCTCAACTCTTCTCACATTTATGGCCATACGTTCGTTTAAATTATATGATTATGCACTATAAGACCTTTAATAAAGCATACATTTAGGCACACATGAGTATAACGTTGCATACAACTACGCAATTTATGATGAGCACACATAGTTAAATTTAGAAGTAATAGAATTATTGGGAAATAACGCAAACATGTTACGTTGTTAGCAGCGTACCAGCATAACATGATACGTTAGTAATGTTTATAAAGTGTAGAATGAGAATAACAACTACAATAAAGTGTGGAAGTAATAGAATTATTAAAAAGGCTATTAAAAGTTATTCACTGCGAAGTAGTTATTTTGGCAGCTTGGCAATGTACATGTATATATATGTATATATGCATATATATATATATAGAATGAAGAGCCGCAGAACAGGATGTGACTTTTCGCTCATTTCAATATTTTTTGGCAAATTGATGTTTATTATTTCGCTGCCTTCCAGAACTGCATGAATCTGCAAATGGTTACAACTGATCACATTAATCGTTAGGGACATTTGATATCAAATCACTTTTATATAGCAAAAAGTACTTTTTATTAAAAAAAAGGTATAAAAAGGTATTTTCGGTGATGGATTTTAAACTTTGTCTAATATATAAATATTATATGTATGTGATCTGAAACTGTTTTATGATCGATTTTTAGCTCGCCTGTATGGAATCGATTAAACCAAAACGTAATCAGTTTCTCCTTTAGCAGAGAAAAACTATCAAAACCACAAAGCAATAAAACAAACAAAAACCGCCAAAAACCTTTTTAGGGCGAATGTCAATTTGACTTCTAGCATAAGTTTGAAATGGTTTAATCGATATTTTACGAGATATTGATCACTACAGCCATTCAACGAGAAAACGATGGATTTCTTCACCGCGTTATACGTATAAAATAAAAATAGAAAAAAATTTATTAAAGCACTACTTATTTTTAAATACAAAGAGGAAAATGCCAAGAGAATTATGAAAACTATAGAACAAAACCAAGAAGTGCCTTTCCACTTTCAAGTTCGTCTTCTTGATTAGCAAAATGCCAATTGATCAACTGACCAAAACCACCTTGTCTCTTTTGCTATTTAGAAACCAAACAAATAAAAAGAAAAAGTATTCCTTAAAAATATTTAATGACCGTCCTGTACAGTACCGTCTATTAATGCACTTGCAACTTATATTGTTGCAGAAAAAAAGCAAAAAAGCCAAACAATGGCAAAACAATCTTTTAAATGTAATTTAGTGAAAAAATGAAAAGTTTTTCCATCAAGTTTTCATTTTTATTTGCCCTTTTTTCTTTCACCAGGATAAATATCCTGTATAGATTGTGCAACAATAAAAAGTAAGGCTACTTACCCACACGTTCATACTCGTGCAAGCTTGTTTTTGCCAAATATAAATAGATGAGATTTGGTTTTAGTACTTGTTGTTAAACATTTTTTTACTTCATTCCATGTTCTTTCCTTGTTAACCAACCAGCAACAGAAGAACCTTTAGACCATGTTTTTAGTAAAAACTTGTTCCTTGTTAAGAAAAATTATGATTTATGATTGTTGGCAGATGGAAAAAAGAATATACAAAATCTGCTGAATTGAAAGTAATGAAAAATACATATTTGTGTGAGTGTATGTTGTATGAGAAAATTGCAGTGAAATTCTGCATGCTGGCATTGCCCGCTTCCTAAATTATATTTTATGTGGCAGGCTGCTTATATAACAGATGTTGTGTAAGTAATTTTCATAGCCCTTCTACATCGTCGTCTGTGTTAGTTTTGTGTAATGTATCGGAAGCCGACGTGGCAGTTTGTTGCAAGGATATAAAACAATCTAATAGGATGCACTTCACATATCCAATACATATTTTATACTAAATGATTGATCCTATTAATATCACAGTGATTAAAGGAAAAGTATTTTTGAAATGTTAAATACGAAAATATTGGAGAAAAAAAAACATTTCAAATGGTATCGGTGAACTATCGCTAATCAAAAGAACGCATAATCCATTCGAAAAAAGCAATTTTGTTATGGAATGTCTTAATGTGCCAAGAACAATACAATTACCAAATTGCCTCTGCCACTTAAACTGTTATCTATATAATTAGTAAATTTTTGGAAAATAGAACAACATTTAACTTCTTGATTGATTGAGTTACAATCACGAACAATTAGAATTGTTTCAATTATAATCATTTTACGCGTAAAATAGCTAAAGGTGAAGTGAAAACAAGATGGACTGGTGCGACCAAATCAAAAGTGTGGAATGCACAGTTGCTTTGAGTGGGGTTTGTATAAAAAGTTTGCTCCTTATTAGCATCTGCTGCTGTCCTTTCGTGCACACATACATACGTATTACGTATACAAAAACATGATTTTATATAACATATACTATATATGTATGCATATGGTGATTATGGCAATAATTCAAAATTCTCTGAAAACTTGAGAATTTCCTCTTTCCGGCAAGGTATGATATATGGATACACTACTTCCGGTTTGGCTAAATTTTATAAGATGTATATTGCATATTTAGTAGCCAACATGATATCATTTACGGAACTGAGTCTCTTTCGCAGAAGCTTATTTAATCAAACATGATTTAGGATTTTCAGTTCGGATATCACGATTCAGTTCGGATGTGTTAGCTTTAATGCCTTCGAGATCCCATGCCATCGTCCTTTCCAAGCGTTGCACTAAGGCAAGTTTACTATTATTTTAAAAGAAATGAGAAAATCAATTTATAATTGTAGGCACTTTTCTAAATTGCAATGTTTTTCTGAAAATTTCCATTTTATTTAATTAAAAGGACATCGGAAGTGGTGTAGTTTGAAAGTAAAAGAGATGGAAAATTTGCCTGGAAAATGATTCCAAACTCTCGCAGTCATATGGCATAGCCCATGTTATTGCCGTTCCCCACTTGATTTCTACATCAGTACTTTATTCGCGAAGGAAAGCCATAAATAAAAATGGCTCCATTCTCTCCTATAACCGCAGGATCTGCAGCCCTACCATTATTTTACTCCTCCTTTCTACTCAGCGATCCTTTAACGTCGTAGAAAAAAGGAAAACCATACCAGACCACTAAATATGATTGGAGTGACATCTACATACGTGAAGGATAGTAAAATATTTGCCAAAAACTGAGGTAGAAAATGTTGACAATGCCCTAATGAAGTTTTTTGGCGAAGTAATTGAAAGTCATAGTGCAGGATTTACTCCACATCATAATACGAATGTAGAAGAGTATGGTTGCATAGTGTGGCATTTTCATATAACAGACGATCAAAAGTTGAAGCAGTTTTCCAAATATATTCTTAAATGAATATAGTGGTGTGATTCAAAAAAGTAGCCGGCCTCTAATATCTGAAGGAGATGAAATTATATATTACGATCCATTACTGGCAGTTCAATGCATTTAAAAAATTTTCAAGAGTTCTGGAAAACTCTTAATTGCTTAATTTGTGTAGACACTATTGCTTTAAGTCGTCCATGTGGGATATAGAAAATGACGTAGAAATATCCCCAGAATATCCGTCGGTTTGGCTCTTTAGTTTAATGCAACTCATTGAGAAATGATTTGGTCGAATTTTAATTTGTGCTTGAAATTACTATTTTATTGTTGAGTTTATCCAAAGTTGTATCTAATGATTTCTAATTAAATATTTTTAATGTGTTTGATATCTATTCTTATTTTAAATATTCTATTAAACAATGTAATTTACTATAAATGCAATTGAAAAAAATCTTGCTGATTACAAATGTCGAATGCAGAGAGGTATTGGCTTCTGAAAGAAAACATAATTTGGAAATTATTCCGATAACTGACTAAATTTCCCGCCCTAATTCCTATTGAGTTAAGATACCAATAACAACTTCCCGTAGTAGAATTAAAAAAGCAATTATTATTAACTTTATAAAGTTCAGTTTCATTGTTAATGATCGACATCGTGGAACAGGCCATAAACATTAAAAAAGTAATTATCAATACACATACACGCACACATACTTAACTGTGCTTGTTGCGTTGTCTTACATTCCCCTGACAATCACCACTAATAAAAACATCTTTTTTCTATACAAATAACAAAAACAGAGAGCTTTTTATCTAAAACAAACACACGTTAAAGCTACTATTTTATAGTTTAAAATTAATTGTAAAAAATGAAAACGAAACAGCTGGAAAGAACAAATTTAAAAGAGAGATAATGACGACTTTAGCACGTTATTTTGTATAAAAATGACTGTAATTCGGTAATATTTAACGCAGTAGCGTGCTAACAACACTCTACAAACTGTTGTGTTAACGTTTTTCGAATTCGTAACCAAATGAGAAAGGTATGAATGACAGAATGATGGGGAGAAGAAAGAAAAAACAATCACATGCAATATTAATTAAAATTCATTAAATGATTTTTCTTCGAATTTTATTTAATAATTTTAATCGTTGTTTTACTTCTTGAACAGTGTTGCCAATTTCCGTGATGTTCCAAGGAAAGTATACTTCTAAATCAAAGTAGCTTTACCGACTAAATTTTTAGTTTCTAATTATTTTGAATTGAATATTTTAATATTTTGGCAATTTTAAAAAATTTTATTTAATAATTACCCGAAATTAGAATATTTTCATGTTTCGGGCTATTTATAAGTGAATCTACAATGTAAATAATCTGTGCACGGCACAAACATTGATAATAGATGTTTTTTTTTTTTTTAATTAAGTGGAAGAGATGAAAATTCAGCTAGGAAAATGATTCCAAACTCTCGCAGTTTGACAACCCATTGCAAACATGTTAGTTGGGCTTTTTGCTTTGATTTGACATTCGCTGGCGAATAAGCTGAAGTACAGATTGTTATTGAAATAGAATTCCCATGCCAAATTTTGTTATCTAATGGAACCTATTTTTGAATGATGAATGGATAACTAAATAGGCAGAATGGATGCATGTACATGTTTTTAAAACCTTTCTAGATCGGAATGGTACTCTCAATTTTAAGTGGTATAGCTACCATTTGCATTGCTTACATGTAGCTCCAAAGGAACTACAGGAGCAACAGTTGATTTATTCACAAAAACTTTTGATAAAACAATAATTTCATATTGTGGTCCAATTAAATAGCCACACCACTGGATTATTGCTTTTTGTTGCTACTGAGAGCCAGTTGCCTAATTCGCAGAGCTATTGGTGAAATACTATCACAAATGCTGTGAAAAGTGAACGTTGGTGTTCCAGATTTCTGCCCAATAAAGCACGTTTTATTAACATTCAAAACATACATATACATATTTATTAGTTTTATTGTAATTATAACAGCAACTTAACAGAAAAAAGTCTTTGTATGTATATATGTATACATATGTGTATGTATGTACTTGTGTTTAAGGTATTGACGGTATGAATATTCTGTTACGCATTATACTTTTTATTATTACAAATGCATTTATGCACCTACTTCTATGAATGTGAAAAAATGAAAAAAATAAATAAATATGTATGTACAGATTTACATACATAAATACAAAATGGGAAACTTTTATTTACATACACATTGGTGAAAACATTGACTACTTTTTGGTCAGAAAAATTGAAAGTGGTAACGTTGCCTACAACTCAAAAACAATTAATTGAGAGGCTTGTATAAAATCGAGAGTAACATTTTGCATTGGTGTTGGTAAAAGTCATCATACATTCCTACAATGGTCAAAAATATTTAATAATCAGTTTGGTAGAACGAAAATATGCATGTACGGTTATGCATGACTCTCTTTCCGTTATCAGAGAACAGTTTCATACATGAGTGTAGTTAACTTGTTCTTGCTGGAGCTTTTTTCATTTTTATTATTAATTTGTTTATTTAGTTAGTACTAAATTTACGAGTATTTGAATATAATTAATTATATTATAATATGAGTAGTAGAATTATTTTATAAATACTCTTTCATTTTTAATGGCGTTTTCTTTTCTACATTAAAAATGTTGCCCTGTGAAAAGGTGTCTTTTTAAAATGTTTAGCCCGCCCTGGGAAAATGTAATTTTTTATATAAAGAGAAGAGAATACAAATTAGAAAAAAGTGCATTGCCTTATTTTTAACCGCTGATAAAAAAACATTTATGTATATTTTGCGAAATGTGTAAACAAAAATGTTCAGTTGCCAGATTGCTAATTCATCCGCTTGATAAAACAAACATTTTTTTTTATTTTAATATCTCATATAATTTAACCGCCGTAAAATAATAATTAATAATTAAAATCTAATTTTCTGACTCTTTCAACTCAAAATACTTTTTTTGAACATTGTGTGGTAACACTGAGTTAGAATTAAAGGCATCTGTTTTACCGGGGAATTTCTGCCCTGTTGATTTGTTCAGGGGGAAAAATGCAATGCATTTTGCCCTGCGAATGGGCAACATTTTTAAAAAGAACACGCATCCCTTTCAGAGGGCAACATTTTATTGAGAAAAGAACACAAAATTGTCCTCCCTGCGGGTAGTGTTGCCTTTTTTTGTAGAAAAGAAAACGCGATAAGGTCAACATATAATCTATTAGAGTAATATTTTGTAGTGAAATTATAAAAAAAACATTCCGCACAGAAGTGTGAATGATTTTTGAATAATAAAATTATATGTAAAAGAAATTGAGGGTATAATAGCACATCTGTATTAATACTTGTTAAAAATTCAATTACCATTTAAACGTATAAAAGTGTGGAGACAAAAAGTTACTAAAACGTCGAATAAATAAATTGACTTCCTTTTTGGAAAGAAGGGGAGTTAACTAATAAGCATCGGCATTGTGTAAGCATCGGTATTACATTGTTGCAGAAGCAAAATAGGGGCCTAATAGATCGAAAACAGCTGTTGATGTAACAAATATGTTATATTAATCTTTTCCACTCATATTTTTCATATTATATGAATTTTGATAGAAACAAAATGTTTTCACACAAGTTTAAATAACATCAGGAATAAAGAGACTGTTATAGCCATTAATAAAACTTTCTGTTAGCGGTTCAGCTAAGTACGATATTCTTTTAGGGGCAGCGGTAAAGAAGTAAAGTAAAAAATACAATCGACACTTTATCAAACTATATTGAACCTATAAAACTATTGCGCAATTATATAACTTTTCTGTGAAATAATAACGACAGAAATCTTGCTAACATCAAGTTCCCAATAACCTTTACGATAAAGCCTAAGGTCAGGATATATTTGCCTTGAACTTAATGAACTTATTTACATTAAGTTAAGTTATAATAAGGAAGATTTTTGAAAATGTTTTACTCTGGAGTTTAACTAGTTTCAAGTTATAATATTGGTTTAATCAGTCGTATGTCAGACAGGCGGTTTTATCTGTACATATCAAAAAATTGCGTATATATTCGCGATCGATAAACTCAAAAACTACTCGAACGATTTTAACCAAATTTGATATGATGCAGTATTTAGTTTTTTTGTGTTTTGCTCGATAGAGATTAGTCCTCTGTTTCGCTGAAAGCGTTAGGTGCTTAATCGGTGTATAGCCCAATAGTGGATCATACATAACCTATTTTTGTAAAAAAAATAAATTAAAAAAAAGTAAATGAATATCCCGAATTTTTAATCTCTATTTGCGCGATAAGCCTATGCTGCGTTTCGCTGAAGGCGTTGTGTCCTTAATCAGCGTGTAGTGGCATTAATCAGCCCGATACCGACTTAAACATAACATTTTATTTTATTATAACTGAAACACTGATTTTGATTTTCTCCTAGATGTAGTTGAACCAAAATCAATGAGGACCGCTAGTTCAATATAAAGCTATTGACATGGTGATAGTAAAAATTAAGTAAAAATATTGCTCTGCTTTGAAAATCATTTGAATTTGGTATAAAGAGGAACTTTCTATTACCCCAGTGTAGACTAGATTGAATAGAGCGCAAAAGATCGAGATACTATTTGCTTTCAGATTGAATTTTTTTGTTATGATATTTATTTTCCGCAGTTTTAATAACAATTATGTATTAAGTTATAGTATATATTTTTGGGTTAGAGATTCCAGCAGCAATTGATATACCAGATATTTAAGCACACAATATAAATTTATGATTGCAGTTAACGAAATTAATAGTTCCGACAACGACATCCACGAATGAAAATACCGTATTTTCAATGCTATTGTTTATTGTGACATTTTCATGTAACATTTTGTAGGCATATTCCAATTTCTAGCTTGTAAAGATGATACCAATCAGTCAATAATATCGTTTAAAATTATGTGAACCTTTTCTAAGAACCGTCTTTACTGCAGGTTTATATCATGATGTAACTTTCATGTAAAAGTAACTTTCATAAAGACAATTTCCTTCAAACAACCCCACGCCGTTCTTTTGGACTACAAAAGTTAATTGTGATTGTAATTCTAATGACAAAACCGCTAAGTTGGCCACATTCACTCTTGACTTGGTTAATTTCATTTATATGCTTAAAGTGTATGCAAAGTATTCAAATAAACGTTATGAGAGCCTTAAGTTGGCATGCATACATTTTTCAAATAACAATTTAAGGTTTACAATCTGGTAAGAGAGAGTGAAAAGAATCAGAGAGCAGACAAAATTGTAAACGAAAAAAATACCTTTAACCATAAAGCTCAGGTTAGGTAACGAACAAAACAAAAATTATATACAATCAAGCCAAAAGTAAAACCAACAAGCTGGGTGTGACTTATAATAAAATTAAAAAATTCAGTTGCTATTCGACGCTTTAAGTTTTAAATGCTTTTAAACGGAAAATAAATGATCTTGAGTGTATAAAAAAGTGTTAAAGAAAATTTTCAAAGAGAAAAAGTTGTTTTAAATATGAACTTTAGTTGAAAAAAAATTTAAGAATTATATAATATGAAATCGGCAAAATAAATATATAAAAGCAAGAAAATTTTATTGATTTTATTGTAACAAGATTCCGTCGCGTTTCTATTTCGTTAACTTTCTAAAATTATGTCTTCACCTTCAAGTGATTTAACTCACGGTCTGACCGTTACCCAACATCCTTTGCAGGATGTTAATTTAAATGCCACTTCATCGTCATCTGACAATGCAGGTGCTCCAGATAATGTTATTAAAAAAGAAAATTGGGTTAAATTTGATGACGACGGCTGTGAAGGAATTTTAGGTACCAGCGAAAAAAATATAATCAACGATGAAATGGCAGCGGCAGCAGTCAGCGCTGCTGCGATCACAAACAGGTTAACGCCACCACCGATACCACCACCAGCAAACCCAAAGAGGCATGCGGCTGCAACAGTTGCGAGAGATAGCCGTTCTACTACTCAAACTACAGAGAGCAGTCAACAATTGGATGTAGCTGCTGCAACACCTGTGCAGGTAATAATGATATTGTAAGGCATAGTCATATTGAGAAGAGAAAAATTATAATGAGAGATATACAAGCATAATAGCAGAGACGGAGTGAGAGGAATAAAAGTAGTAAAAGAGATTTAACACAAATGCATCATAATAAAAATAAGCAAAACTTTGCAATTTTCATTCCATCACTAAACACATTTGTCGCAACAGACTTCCAACTACAACAACTACCAACTACATGTAAAAGTGCTTTGTGCAACAACACGTTGTGGGTGAGCCCAACAGAGACTAATTACTATCTCTGCAAATAGCAATGAGCAGAAATCGTGCTGCCCATATAATAACAAATATTAACTATGGGATTTCACAATTATGTTGTTTTATTTAACAGCTGATAACATCATAAAATTAATATCTCAAATGAGGTATTAATTCAGAAACTTGTTTGTATATATTTGAATGTATAACTTTTTTTCTTAAATGCGAAATTGTAGAGAGTGCCACTAAAATATTTAATGTCATTTCGTTATTGTGGGGTGGCCAGCGACACTTGAAATCCTGTATTTGTGCAACCTGTTAAGGCGAATGGGTTTAATGATTCAATCATTACTAAAGCATTGGTAATAAGCCAAATATTAAATAAATATGTTGCCTTGTAAGTAGAGTTGCCAAAACAGGTATACTCAATGGGACAACAATTTAAAAGAATGAACTTTTATGGACTAACATTGGCTTGATTGCATGTCAATTTTCAAATACAATGTATCTCAGGATGTAGGAGAAGGGGTTTTTTTTTTGTTAAATTCAGTCTTCGCTGGGCTAATTTGATTGACGATAAACGATGACATCTCAAAGCTGTTCGAAAGTGTCATATTTTTATTCTCATTTACTTTATTCTAGAAAGATCTACACGAGCGTCTAAGCTTATATATAAACATTAGAACTCTGAAAAAGTGGAGAAAACCATATACTGAAAAGATTAGGAGACTCTGTTATATGTTCTGGTTTCATAAATATAAAACTTTAGTATAAATGACAGTAGTTTACGTAATAAATTATCCTTAAAAATTTCCTTTGAAATTAATTTGATGTGATAAACGTAAATGAAGTATTTATTTAATATTTCCAAACTTCGGGCTGGTTATAATAAATTCGTCTTATGTATTGTTTCTTTCTGAGCAGATAGCTCGAGTACTTCAAAGTAGTTGTAAATTCAAAAAAAAACTAATTTCCCCCAAAAATTCAAATAAATGCCTTCCTTAATTATTTTTGCTGTTTCCTGTTAAAAATAAATTAGATGCAATTAAATGGAAAAATGAAAAGATGAAATCACTAGAACAACGTATTCCTTTTCCAGTTGTACAAGTTTGAAAACATTACACAGTCTCTACACGTTATAAATTTTGTAAAAAGGCTTTCAAAATAAAAAGTTTCATTCAAGTTCTATATTCTCGTTTTTCCTCTTGAACATTGAATTTATTAAAAATCCATTTTTATTATTATTACAAAAACTTACTGCTTAATTATCAGTACAGCCAGTAGTTTATTTATTATTTTTATTTGTATTTTTTATTTTTCAAAAACAAATTAGTTTGAATTAAATAAGAAATGTGAATCTATTCAAAAGAGTTTGAGTGTATACCAAAATTTATATCAACTTAATTAAAATTATATTAATCTGGAGAAACTGACTGTATATAAATACTTTTTATCAATTTTTTTTTGTTATTTTTAAATATAACAGCCCGTTTGCCAAGATAACTTATAACGAGTTCTAATCCAGTTAAATATATACATTCTTCATTCATTGTTATTGCAATGTGTATGAATTGTTATTTACAGTGCAAGAAATCACTGCATAGAGTTGGATAAATTGATTACCAGCCAATTTACGAGTAAAAACGTATTTGGTGAGAAGAAAGCGTTTTACAAAAATCTAATGGCGTTTTCCTTTCAACAAAAAAAGGCAACATTACACTCAAAAAGGGCAATTTTGTGTCCTTTTCTCGAAAATGCGTTGCCCTGTGAAAGGGTTGCGTGTTCTTTTCTAAAAAATGTTGCCCTTTCGCAGTGCAAAAGGCATTGCACTTTTGCCCTGAACAAATCAACAGGGCAGAAATTGCCTTGTAAAACATATGGTTTTTATTCTTGCACAGCGTTACCAGAATATGTTCAAAAAAAGTCTTTTGAGTTGAAAGAGTCAGAAAATTAGATTTTAATAATTATTTTTATATTTTGTATCGTATAAAACAAACAAAAGATTACTATGCGGCTGCTTATTTGTATGAGATATAAAAAAAAAATAATTTTGTTTTCTCAAGCAGATGAATTAGCAATCTGGCAACTGAACATTATTGTTTACATATTTCATAAAATATAGATAAATGTTTTGCTATCAGCTGTTAAAAAAGAGGTAATGCACTTTTTTCTAATTTGTGTTCTTTTCTCGTTATATAAAAAATTGCACTTTCACAGGGCGGGCAGAAAATTTTAAAAAGGCACCTTTGCACAGGGTAACATTTTTAATGTAGAAAAGAAAACGCACTAAAAAAATTTTGCTCTCTTAAAGGTTTGCGTATTCTTTTCTCAAGTGTTTTATTACTTGTTTTACTTCGCTGGTGAAATACTGCTACACAAAAAAGGGGGATTGGGTGTGCAGATACTCAGATTTCGATGGTTTGCTAATAGGTGTTTAGGGACTATTTAAACCAGCTGAATGCTTATAAATGCAATTAATTAAATTCTGAGAACGGAAATGAAGCAAATTAGGCCTGACGATTTTTCTGACACTACCCCAACTACAAAGTTGTTATTTTCGTTTATCTCAAATAATATACATATTAAATAACATTAGCCAGCCCTGACTTTTAATCCATATATTCATTAAATTTTCTGGCACCGTCCTGCTCTCCTGAACCATTTCCTTAAATAGATAAATTCTCATAGTCACATGGCTTTAAATGAAAGTCATTAAAATAAAACATCTGTAAGAGCATCGATTTAACTAAAATTGTTTTCAACTTTGCTTCTCTAGTTTTTTATATTCTCCTATACTTGTGAATTTACTCTATACTATGAATTTTTCAATATTATATTTTTATTTCTTAATGATATAATTCTGAATTGTATCTGAAAATGATAGATGGTAAGACGTAAGTAAATGAATATCTAAATGAATTTTAAGTCATTCGCTGCAAATTTAATGAGGCAAAGCGCCGTAACAAATTAAATAACAAAAATACTAAACAATTTCACAAAGCAGACGCATACACACACACACACAGTTACCATTTTCCACAGATACTCGTATATTTTCAACAGGTATTATGTTGTTGAATACTTTTTATAATTGCTTAGTTCAAAGTCATAATAATTAGTATTTACCTGTTTGTCATTCGCTTGTTCATAAAAACAAGCTTTAAATTATATATGTAATATTTGTTATGTGAGATGCGAGTAGGGGATATTTCTTCGTGTGAGTGTTTAAAAGAGATTTGGCATGCAGTTGAGTCTTGTGCACCAAAAAGATACATGCGAGTAAATGCGAAGACAAGGTGAAGTTAAAGCTGCAGAGGTCAAAGGGGACACTTCTTTTCTAGTTTTTCAATTATAATCAATGAAAAATATTTCTCCCGTAATTCATTACCTTTTTTACATAGTTGATCTCCTAAACGTTAGAGTTAATTCAGTCGAGTCTAAAAGCTTGAAAAAGTTTTCATCTCACTTAATCGTTTGCCTTATTGTGGATAATTTTGTACCCCGTAATTTCTTCTATTTACTGTTGCTTGTGTTTACTATCTTTTTACAGGGCAACTGAACCTTCCGAATAATTTAAGGTTTCTCTTACAGTTAAATATTACACATAATAAATATTTATTTTCAAAACAATATAACTAATTATTGTTTACGATTCTTAGCAATAATTCTTTAGAGTACTTTTTCAGTTCAAGCTTCGGAAATTTAATTCTCGCTATGCTTAGAAAATTTCAAAACATAACTTTACTAAGCAAAGCATTTCATTTGAAACTATTAAACTAAAATTTGTTTCATTTTCTAACTTTCCAAATGTTCCACTGGGAGGAGATAGTAGGAAAAATGTTCACCAGAGATTAATGAAATTATTTTGCTCTTCAAGAGAAATAGAAGCTTTACGTTGGAGATGATTATTATACGATAAAACGAATTAAAGTTTTGTGAGAAGTAAAACTGGTTTCCGGTAAAAAATAAACTTTGTGTGCAGGCTTGAATTGGGGCTGGCTTACTAGCGAGCAATTATAAATCAAATCGTAAAATCTTCATTTGGCTGGTTTTTAATTTTATTTACAAACAAACTAAAAGTGAAATATATGAGACACATAACAAGAAAAATAATATTTCTTAATTTTTTCATTTTCAGTAATTTTTTTATTTCAGTGAATATTTCCTTTAGCGTTTTTAAAACTAATTACGTTCTACTGTCTATAATAATTTCCGACTTTTCCAATATGTTCAACAAGTAACTTAATTATTTTAAATTTTTTAAAAAGCACTTCTAATAAAATTAGATTCTATAATGCGTACAAAATTAATTTCCCCTCTTTTTTATTAATTATGTTCCCTGGGGTTCCTTTAATTTTTTTTTCTTGCTATTTACATAATTTCTTAAAATTCCATATTTTACGTATTTTGCTAGACTGAGTAATAAATTAATCTTAGCAAATCTTAACAATTAATTTAAATAGTGGCTACTGGGGGAAAGATAAAATTTCCTTTTAATTGGTTTTACTCGTCTAGGTAAAGTTTTTGAAATTTAAATGAACATTCATTATAACGCAGATAAGCTGGAAAAATTACAATTCTAAAGATTGTAAAATTCTGAGTTCGACTAAAAACTATTCAAAACTTTAATATTAATAAAAAACCTGCGCCTTGGACCGTTCATTGTTTTAGTAATAGGAAGCATCATTATCTTCAATTACACTATCAAACAATTATTACTTTGCCTAAAGAATATTTTAATTATTCTGGCTTAAGTTCGCTAAAGAAGCTACATTTGTTAATAACCATTGACTTTGGTCGCCGACAGTATAGTGGTCAGTATTCCCGGCATATCAGCCCTGAGACAGACCGATGCCTTTAGTGGTCAGTGCCTCTACTCTTAGTTAGGGATTAACATTTTTCTCTTATATCGAATATTTTTGAATAAAAGCTCCTTTTATTGCGTGAAACTTTTTGAAGTAGAAGATAAGCTTTTCCTTAGATACACAAAAATTCTTGAACTTAATTAAATGTTGGAAACACATACGCTGTTGGCGTAACATATAGTGTGTGTGAAAAATAATTCTGAAATAACAGCTGATTTTTTTCAGTCAGCTGTTGGCGCACCACATACTGCTTCGGAAAATCAATTCTACAATGAAATCGTAGAAACTTTTTAAGGCGCCAGTTCAAAATGCCGTGCTCCTAAACAATTTTCTTTCTTCTTTCAATTAGAAAATTTGTTGTAATTTGGGTCTAAATAAATAAATTAATTTCAATTTCAATTTCAATCGTGATTAAAACTCCCTTGATTTCTTAAAAAAATTCCTTTAATTATTTATATTATTTTAGAAAGGCAATTAAAATAAATTATTTTAAAATATTAAAATAGCTTTTAAGATTTTTTTAATTTTATAAAATTTATACAATTGCATTTTAAAACACATTTATTTAAACCCACTACTAAACTTCACTTTATGTACAATCAGGTGGTACGAGTATGTTGCGGAACCCTTCCCAATAACTTCACTTTAATACGCCTTAGCTTTAGTAGTCAAACATGACGTAGTTAAATCTTAATTCTTAAGTCATTATATATATAAAGGACATTTTCTAGTAAAAATATTTATTCTAGTGAATGCAAGAAAATATCACTTTAAGGCAAATATATTTTGCTAAGTGGAGAATAAAGTAAATTAAAGTAAACTAATTTAATACATTTGCATAAAATAAGACACTTAAACGTACTCCTACAAAAATGTACTGTGAGGAGGGCTTCTTCATATAAAGGACGATATGAAATGACACAAAAAAATTAAATTGAAACAACATGCCAATTACGTCTGTGTGGATAAACTATCTAACTCATACCTATTAGCTGATTCAGACTACATTTTCAGAAGTTGTATTGTATGAGTCTACGATCCGATTAAATACAAGAAGGTAAACATGCTGGCAAAGGATCAATAAGAAATTTAATCACTGAGAATTCTTTTGCTAACAACAATTCTATTAGTGGCTGTTTTATGAAATGTTATTATAAAATCTTTCAGGCTTTAAGAATTTGCTCTTCGTACTAATCTTCTTTAAAGCCAATCTTTTTTGTAGTGTCTTAAATTCAAGTATTATATTTTATTATTACAGTACTGTTAAGTAAATTCGATTACCGCTGTGTTTTACTAGCCCGTAAAATTGGTATATAAAAGTAAAAGCGTATTAAGAAAGTTCAGAATTTTAGATTGAAAACAGTTCTATATTTTATAATATAACTTGCCCGAATTGAAATCATAATGCATAACTTTACCAACTTCTTTTTCTATTACGTTAGTGGGAACATTTCTTATGCGAAGTGGCTTATAGAGCTTTGCCTGGAAATGCTACAAATATTAGCTAATTTTACAAATACAATCATATATTTAAAGTGAAACCAATAGCAGTAAAATTTTTAGGGGCACACAAGTAATCCGGTGTAACTGCTATAGAAATTCTAACTTCTACCATATGAAATAAAGTTGAAGTTATTCTAGTCTGGTTATCGTAGTCTAGATTCCATCATTTCGTTAGTGGCAAAAACTAAACCCCTTAATAGACCTTTAAACAAACAGTTTGGAAAAATATTCCCAAACCCTGTTATGATGACATGGGTTTCACTTTACACTTGTTAGTGGTGATAACTATATCTTGCATTCCTAGTTTTCGTTAGGAGAAAATTCTTAGCTCCAACTTCTTAGCTCCAACCTGCGTAGAGTGATGAGGAGTAGCGTGCCAATATAAAATCGAATAGAATAAAGAAGAATAAAGTAGCCAACTGGGGAAAATGGAGAGTAAATAAGACTGACAATAAAAAGATATATTCCATATTATGGAGTAATATGATTTGATTCTTATGGCGTAAAATGGATAACATAGTTACCTGCCAATTGATGACAATTACAGATAGTGATAACCCCACCACATCAGTCCGATATCCGATTGTAAATTAGCCAGCTTTTTGCGCTCTCGATGGTGAAAATTTCTGTATATATAGCGGATAGCATATGCATACTCTTCGGAAGTAAATGTTTGTATCGAATTCCTGAACATATACGTCACAACCGATTGGAATGCATCACGTCTGATTGTCTGAATAAAATATTTATTCCACCAAAGCCATTTACTTGATTAATTATTCTTGACGAAAATTTTGACGTCGCCCATAAATCGGTTTAAATATTTGAAAATATATACATATACATATAGCATATATGTACATGTATTTAGGTATGTATGGACATATGCATATGTGTAGATTTCTAGTTTTTTTTTAAACTAATTTTAGTCTTGTATAAATGTCTGCCGTCTCACAATGAACATTAAAAAATTAATACAATCTGACATGTCTGGCTTTTAACTAACAGACACAGTGATGTCATCATAAATCAATATTATTGATTCGAAATATAATAAAACAGATTATGAGAAGAATAAAACATTATGAACAAAAGGGGAACGAAAAAATAAACTAAAAATATGACACAGAAAAATCATATAGAATTACAGTAAAAAGACCTTTTCAATTAACACAATTGTGGAGTTCAAGGTGTATGTAAAATGAAATGCAAAATTTAATGCAGGCCATTTTAACATGCAGAACACAAATTTATTATTTTATGGCTTTCATTTTTCATATTGAGTAGAAAGCAGAATTTAATAAAATGGAAATACCATTTTTAATTTTGTTTCTTTTACAAAAACTTTTAGCGTACAACTTTAAAGTCTTCCACTTCTAGTGTTTTGCCGGATGTAGCAGCTCCCGCTGTTTTAAATACCGAAAGTGTGCATGTTAATTTGAACGCATCCGGTATAGCACAACAACAGCAACATCAGTTAAGCACACAAAATTTACAACAACATCAGAAACACTACCAAAAATCAAAAACTTTAACTTCTAATAGCAGCAATAACAGCAACATTGTATCTCCATCATTATCAACAACGTCCTCTAACAACACTAATAGTCAACAACAGCATCATCCTCAACACAACAGCAATCAAATACCACATCACACGAATAATGGCAACATGACCAACTCTACGACCAATAAACTGTCATCAAAATCATCCTCTGCATCTGCGACTTCGATGACAACGTCACAACCATCAACTGGAAAAACGTCTGTCACAATACCCATTGAATCTCAGCCACCAATGCGTACAATTGAGTTATCAACAGGTCGGATACGAGAGGGATTTGGTACGTACATATATTTATCAGTGTGTGTATTTTTACAACATTCTATGATTATCCTTGTCATAGACAAAATTCAATTAAAAATGATTGCTATAAAGGGTCTCTTGGTTTGCAATATGCAGATTTCAGGTAAAAGGGATCTAAGGACTTAAAGAGGCCACTTTTATTCTTTCTTTTGTTCATTTTAAATTTCGAAATTCTTCTTTTCTAGTGTAATTGCAAACTAAAAATTGAGTTCACTTTTAAACGGAATGTTTCCTTGCAAAGGGAGAAAACGTTTTTTTTAAGAAAAATATTCTCAATGGAAACTAAATTACAAGAATAAGAAGAAAGACGTAAAAAATGCTTTCTCGAGAAAAGAAACTGCAATAAAATCAAGTTTTGAGGCAATAGAAGGAGTTGCTTTACAATTTGCGCTCAAATTCTTTTATTGCCTTACAATGCTCTGCACTTGTGTGTTGGCCACAGAAAAAGTTTAATGCAATGTTGTTAACTAAGAAGCGATATCTTAAGGGGGTTGCTTATAATTATAATACAATGTTTCAAATGCAAATGCGTGAGCATCTGAAACCATTGCGGCTGACTTAATGATATGGCAACACGGAATGGTAGATCCAGATTCTTTGTTAACCTAATCTGGTTTAAGTGTATTTATAACTTTGCATTTATCTTTATTCTGTTATATCTGAACTATGTAATACACTAAAGGAAGATTAGGTTCACAAAAAATGTGGACCTACCTCTTCGTGTTGCGATATAATTAAATCAGTAGCAATTTATTTAAAATTTTTTTGCACCGAAATTTCTTGATTTTATTTATGGCAACTCGTACAATGAAATCAATTCCCAAATATTGGAATATAAGAAATTCGTATTAAAATATTACTTCCCGGGTCACACAGACAGGTTATGGGAATTTTCCGCTGAAATCTATTTGTGATTTGATTTTTCAAAATTTACTCTTTTTATTAATATTTTACTAAAGCAGAAATCAAACGTGCTTTTTTGACTCTCTGTAGAGTTTTCCAGCTCTCTTGGAAAACTTACAAATTATGGCAACACATTAGGTTTTTGTCGGTGCTACAGGATCTGGAAAAATGTTCAATTAAACGATTTCAAGGTGAGAGAAATCATTTCAGCAGTTTAATGGGAAAGAGTGAGATGGAATGATATATCAAACTTCATTTAAATAAACAAATTTTAGAAAAAAATATTTTCTTCACACAAAAAAAAAAATGAGTTACACTCAGTTTTACTATCGATAGTCATAAACTATTTGCTGCTTATTCTTTATTTCAAAAGGATATTATAAATCATTCCAGTAACCAGAAGAATAGATATATACGGACGCGTACTAGTGCTAATAATGTTTTTAAACACTTTAATTAATTTTATATATATACAAAAAAAAAAAAAATGTTGTTAAACAATATTTTGCACTAAATCAAAATTAAAAAAAAAAATTTCGAAAATTTATACTGAGTTAAAGTTTTGAACAATTTTTTTTTCTCATTCAGAGATAAATATTTGAAAAGATACAACGCTCCCGTCTACCGACTTGCTCTGTATAAGGTTTTAAATCAGATAAATAAAGCAGCGATCAATTAAGGAATATAAAATCATTTATTATAAATATGTGTACAAGTGTAAAAAGTGCGATTTAGGCCTATGGGGTGTCCTTCCTAGAAGAACGTATAATTTAATGTTAAACCTTAAAGTCAGTTGCATTTGTTTTGCGGCCGTATTTATTTATAAAATATAGTAATAAATAAATGTTGTAAAATAACTGCTACCATTTCAGCTAATGGCGATGTTATTGTGACCCTTTTACCTGCCAACACCAAATATCCATGGGTGACTCCAGCTATATTTCGGCCGGAACTTGTGCCTGAGGAACTAATGGCTCAGGGCTTGACAGTAAGTTTGAAATGCATTAATGCCATAATGCATATCATTTAACGTTTCATAAAATACTTTTGTGTTTCTGCATTAGCTTACCGTGGAGGAGTATGTACATGCCATGGAAACCCTGGTGAATGATTATCGCTTTACGGTTTATAATATTTGCTATAAGCGTATATTGGTCTGTTGGGTAATATTTGCTTTCACTGTTCTGTTGACTCTGCTCTTTTCGGGTCTGCAAGGTGTGGCCTTGTTTTCTTTGGGTGTGGGATGGTTATTTCTTAATGCAGCTGCAATATTTTTGTGCATGTGGATGAAATTACGTTTGGCCAGAGGGTTAGAGAAATGTCTGGCTCGTGTTAATAAGCAGTTAATGAAGCATAAAATTCTTTTAATATTGGATGATCGCGGACGTATATCGTGCCATAAAGTGAACTTGTGCTTCTTGTATTTTGACTCAGCTCCTTGTGTCAATTTTTTGAACGAGTTCCTTGAACACACTGAGCAAAATGGCGGCGATGCCATAAAGGCTGGATGGGAAGCCAAATTGGATATAGACTTAAATGATATTGTTATACAAGGCTCAACTCCAATGCGTTTGTCCAGGAAACAGGTCAGTTTAGATTTTATACATCTTTCAAAACTTTTTATTGTCATCCCATATTTACATACGCACAAAAGTCATGTAAATAACATTGTTTTGTTTGACAACAATTTCACAAGTTTTCCATTTGTTCACATCGAAATCATGGTATAAAATGAAATTGGAAATTTCCTTTCCCCCAATTTAACACACATTTTACATACATAAATATTATGTTTATCTTTTTATTCTATTATATATATGAAAACGAAAACCACAATATTGCAAAAATTTTAGGCTGTGGCGCAAGAACTTTATCTCAGTTATTTACAACGCTGGGGAAAAGATTTCTTAAGACGTCGTCTGGACTGGACGGTTCAAGAAGCTGGTGTTCACGAAACTCCCCGCCATTTACAATCATCTATCTGTCCCTGCCAGTACGAAGAAGAAGTTTTGCGCAATAAAATTAAAATGCACTTGCAGCGCAAACAGTGTTGTGGCCTTAATTGTTTGGCTTGTTGGGCATGAAATAAAGGACATGCTCGTACCCACACCCACAGTAACACCTAAAAGGAATGTTAATAATTAATTTTTTAAATTGTTAATTAAAAATTTTTTTCTGTAAACCATGTATTTTATATATTTCAAATTATATTTGTATTTACGTATGTTGCTCAATCATTCTTATCGTTCTTTGCTTTTGGCTTTGTTTATACAAATAATTGTTAAAGTTAATTAAAAAAATTGTTTAAGAATTTTTTTCACAATATATATATATACATATATAGATGTATGTACAATTGTACACTTTTATCTTTAACGTTAAACGAGTTAGAATATTTTTTTCCTCAGTATATAATTTGCAATTCAATCAAAAGCATTTTAGTTTTGAATATTTTTATCTTAATAGATAAATAAAAGTCAGTTGTCTTTTAGATGATTCTTAAAAATATTGTTCGAAATTGCCATGGTGTAATTACTCTACATGACCGTATAGGCGCGAAGGCAGGGGTATACACAAATAAGTAAATTATGCAAGCACTTGGAGTTGTCGCCTAGGAGACGTTTTAGAATACGCTGATTGCGGCAAACTATCACTACGAGCAGTAAGACAAAATCAATATTATGTCTGACCGGTATGCGTTAAACACATTTACTACGTCTGGTTTCGGACAGCACAGTATATAGGAATGAATATGTTGATATCAACATATTCATTTTTTGGTACAGAAGCAGTTGGCTTCTGTTATAAAATTAATTAGCATTCAAAAAACGTGTTGTTGCATTTTTATATGTTGCATTTATTTTATAAAGGAGGACGACATTGTGGCCAATTTCGTTTACAGTGTAAACCAAGCCACATAATATTGTGTGCTGGCTGCTGTCATCTGAATGCTGTCGGACGTCATTGTGTATTTAAAATATATTTTTTTTTCTAATATTATTAAAATCATTTTTCCAGTTGTTTTATTTATCAAAAGGTTATCCTGGATTTATTTCATGACGTCTGTTAGGTTGCCGCTGCTGTCTTAAATAATTACATAGCTTGTTAGAGATGCGTCAAATGCAGCTATCGCTATTTGAAACTCGTAAACCTGTTGCGCTGAATGTGTTTCATACTTAAGGTAGTGAGAATTTTTTAAATTTCCACTTATCTGATTTTCAGTTTCCTTAAAGTATTTCTTTGCACAACTACTTCGGATACAAACATCGATCTGAATTTAATGTTTTTAAGGAAATTTTGACATTTGCATATACTTTAAAATAGCAAGGCCTCAATTTATAATTTATTTACGGATTGGTAATGAAAGTCGAGCTGAGACTTTTTCCAGCAAATCGATATGATTTCAATAGTAAGTAGAGGAATAAAAAAAGAAAATTATGAAATATTGGAATTGATATTCGCGTAAAAGACATCTTCGCATGTAGAATTTACATTCAGGTCCTTTGCGAAGGTCATTTATATTTTTTTTCAATTTCTTTTCAATACAATTTTCTTACTGCTTTTCCACTGTAACAGTAGACCATAACTGTGTATCCTGAATAAGTTTTTCACATTTTCTATAGAAAAAATTGAAAAAATACAAAAACATAATGGGAAAGGAATTTAAGAATCCTTTTTATTATAAGTTATTGCTACTGTTGTATCTATTCGTATTTATTTATTATATAAAATATAATTATGTCTCTTACAAAGATTATGCCAAGATTGATGGAAGCGACATGAAACCTCAGACACGTTCCTTTTTGAATAAAAATCAGAGTTTCTTTATTAACTGAAACAGAAATTCTTTTATTATTTAAAAAACTGCAAAATTCGTTTGTTCCAGTCAAATCGCTTTTCTTTTATTTTAATTCTATAAAAGTTTAAAAATATTTTGCTTAACTTCTTTTCAGCTTAGAAAGTTTTTTGATAATTAAAACCATGTAATGAAAAATTGAAAACTGAAATGAAAAAAATAATAATTCTTTTTTTTTGGAAATTTATTTTTAATATATTTTGTGTGTCGAAAATAATTTTTAATTTTATGTAGCTTAAATATATTATACTTAAATATATTTTATGTAAACAATTTAGAAAAATGCAAATGTGTATCTACGAGTATATATATATACATACAATATATATATATATATACAATATATGTATTAATATGACATATGTAGCTACTAACTGATTGCCTTATTCATTAAAAATATTTTAATTTTTATAAAATATTTAAAGAACACATTTTACTGTGAGATTTGTTTAATAAACATTTTATAAATCAAGAGTATTTTTTATGGTTAAGCCAGTGGTTTCATATCAAATTTCCCCCTACTGCACTTTCATTCATGAAAAACCATATACTGCATGCTTTTACCTATTATTAGCTTTAACCTTGTAATAATTTCCAAGTAGCAACTATTTTTTTTTTTTTTGGTATTTAATTTTCTTACAAGCTTTTGCCTTCATCTTGTTCATATTTAAATGTTAATTTTCCTCATAAATTTCTTAAATATTACAAAAACAAAAAAACCAAACGAACAAACCAAAAAACAAATTTCAGGAACGGGGTGCTCAATTATTTTTGCGTTATGCCTCCCGTTGGGGTCGAGATGCGATAAGAGGCTTAGTAGATGTCACCCCTTTAGAACCAGGACGACACTGCGGCCAATTTCAATGCCCCTGTCAATACATTAAAGATCATTTACAGTGTAAACCAAGAGGCAAGTTAAAATGCTTAAATATTGTGTATTGGGTGCTGGCATCTGAACGTTATGAATAATAAATTAAATCTTCTTTAATACATCCAGTAAAAATATTAAAAGGAACATCAATCATAATTTGTAATTGTGCATTTAATGCTCTAGTTGTAGAAAATTATTTAAAAATTTATTCTTAGAAATATTCATCATTTTTTTGTTTTATTTCGATTTATTTTTATTATCATTTCAAAATTATTGCAGCTGTTTATTTTATTTAATATTATTTTCTAATTTGATTTCACAGTTATTTTAAATAATGTTGGCCAAGTAGTGTGGACACGTTCTACAATGTACGGATATTGATTGGAAGTTTAAGTGTGCAATTACAAATTTCGTGCCCAATAATGTTTATATCAAAAATATGTAAAATTGTTCACTAACTAAATTTTTCAAATTTACATTTTCTTACTAAAAAGAAACATAAAAAAACTAAATTTTATTTCAGAAATAATCTTTCAAAAAAGTATAATTTAAAAAAAAAATTTTAATTTATAAAAAAGATTAAAATTAAGATAAGCATAGAGAGTAAAAGAGAGAACTATCTAAATTGAGAGTTCTTTTTTCAACTTTGACAAGAAATGTAATTGTTGAAAAAAGTATTTGGGAAAAAGCTTTCTGAATTAGTAACGGCCAAATAGGCCATAATCATAAATTTGAATAGATTTTCCACTTAGCCACGCTTACTGTATAACGGTTCGTTAAACACGCGGTTTCTATTCCGACATTTAAGAGAAAATAAAAATCACCTTAAAAAGCTCGCTTTTACATTAAATTTATTTTATTTTATAATATTAAAAATTTATTTGCAAAGATGTTTCTGATTCCGGCTATGACCAAACTTCAATGAATTATCGTATATAATACCAATATAAAATGCTACAGAACGTCGCCAGAATAACATTATTAAAATATAAATGATTTTCTGTTGTAATACCGCGTTTTATATAATGTTTATTAAATGAATATTAAATACGAAAATAAAAGCCATAAGAATTTGCTACACAAAGCTATAACATTTGTCATACGATTTTTATAACATACCATATGTTATAACAATTAGTTCAGAACAATTATCGCAACACCGCAATAACGATTGATATTTACGTTCTCATAAAATGTTAGGCATAGAATTTTGAAAAGCGTTCCGCGGTAGACAATAACTCGGAGAGCTTAACCCATAATAAATGAACTTTTTTCTTAAGCGATCATGCTCTTTTCTATATGTAAGCTTTGTCTCTTGTGAGTACTGATGTTATTATATTTTAATTTGATGACTAATGATTTGATCGTCTGCCAGTGTGATTAACAAAGAAAATGCAAGCTGCTTTGATTGTCAAGTTTATTTGTACATCCCCTTTAAATAACCCGCACACGACACTCATGCATTGCACGTGGTTTTGGACTGGCTCCACCTATAAACACATTTATTATCAACGATTTGTATGCAGACTATAAGAAAACAAAATTTATTTTTATTTAAACTGTTTGAATTTAGTTTGAATTTTTAAAATTATTTTATTTAAATAAATCTGCAAAAATAATTAATTCTTTTTATACTTAAAGTTTTATTCAATACTTCTTTCGTACTTAAGCTTTTAGTTTTGTACTCTTAATGTTTAGTGCTTTTGATCCGCATTTTCCAAGCCATGTCTTCTTAAACTATTCTTTTACTTACTTTCTTTTATTTGTTGATCTTTAATAATGATTATGTTTTTATTTTTTCTTTTAAATAAACTTAAAAGTTTCATTGAATTATTTATTTCTTTTTTTCGTTAAATATGAATTTTAATATTTATAGGTTATCCATGTGGTTGCATTGCTTATGCATCGGATCCACAATTTCAGAATCGTTATTAGTCTTCAGTGGTTCAGCAATTCTCTTGTATATATACGTATATAGATTTATGCTCATATGAGTCTAAATACACACACACATGTAAATGTTTTCTGTACTGAAATAAAATTTATTTTATTCCATCTTTGAAAATTCATTTAGTTTTATTTGAAAATACAATGAATGAATCATAAGTGGCAAATATTCAATTTGGCAGGACTCATTTCGGAAACACACTATAAAAATAAGAATTCAAAATTAATTGTTGCAAAATTCAGTCGTATAATAAGTGAGCTTAAAGAGTTTTCTATTCGTAAAGTTTTAGCAATTCCTTTCTGGGCTCCGCCGAGGGAAATGTAATAAAATAAGAGATTTGGTGAAATAATGAAATATTTTTAAGGATTTATGCATTTTTTAAGAATTTTTAAGAATTTTTTAAAAATCCCTCTTAGGCTTATTTCTTACAACGGCAAGAATAGGAGAACTTGTACTCCGAATAAAGTCTTAGGATTCACTCACATGAAAACCTGATAGTGATACCCTCCCATTTGAATAAATGGCAAAATGGACAAAATGGCGTCTCTAAAAAAAAATGATGAACACAATGTTTTTTTTGCTGATTAATAACTCGTACAACAGTGTAGGGTAGTGTATCAGGGCTTTCAGCAAGAAAGAACGTTGTCAGCAGGTCTGCTATAAGTTTCTATTGATTAAATTCGTCATGTGATACCCTTCCCTTTAAATAAATTGCATCAAAATGGCATTGCTGGTTCCATCCAATCATAGAAAAATGATGCAAACATTGTTTTTTTTGGTGATTAACAAGTCGTACGACTGTGTAGGATAGTGTATTAGGGTCTGAAGTAAGGTGTGCCGTAAATTTCACCTGATTAAATTCGTCATGATTTTGCAAATAAAGAGTAAACATACACATATAAATAAAATAGGTATTTAATCGATTCAGTAATGCATTATTCAATTTCAAAACTTTATTTTTAGATTCAAAAATATCAGAACTTTTTACTTTTAAATGTTGCTAATTAGCATCACTAAAGTATAAAGAATAATATCATTGTGTGTTGTGCTATGTGTTCATATCTGAGTGAGTGAAGATTCAAAAGTGTTTCTTTCTAATAAAACTTTGGTAGCCCTAAGCTTTACAGACTTTTAGTTAATCCGTTTTCATATTTAGGGCGTTCGTAGACACCATATTATACTCTGATAATTTTGACATTGTTAAACCGAAAGAGGGTCTATGGTTATGGCTATTCGCTTACTCTCTGTCGTCGCTTCAATAGGGTGCCTCTATAGGGGAATGCATAATTCACAGCATACTAAACCTGAGGTCGTAAGTTCGATTCTAGGCTAGACTCCAGGTGTTTTTTTCGGCCGAGCTGAAAGCTTTGCAAATGAAGTTGGTTAAAAAAAAAAAGGAAAAAAGAATTGGCATTCGGACCTACACTTGATTAATTCATTTCAGAATTTACAATTATCATTAACGTATCTTTTTTGTGTGTGTACAGTATTATGATCGATGATGAAGTTCTTCCATATATTGTGTAAATTATTCATGCCTTTCTTGCAGCAAATAATTCTCTTCAGTTTGATTACCAGCATGTTGTCACGTTCTGCTTATAATGCAATGCAAAAGGAACCAAACTTTTTTCTGGTTATAATTATCATACTTTTAGTGTTTCCTTGAATTTCTTTACTTTTATTTTACAAAATCTTTATGGTGAAAATATAAAGTTTATCGATGATTTTAAATCAACCATAAAATACTTGTTTGAAGCAATTAATCAAAAATTACTGCAAGAAACCGAAAGCCCAGAAAAAGGTAGAAGGAAACGGCAATCAGATGCCAAAACTGCAAGCAGAAGGAGTACATCATGTTAAAACGAGATGTGCATAAAATATGCCTAATTTATATCCAAAATGCAAGGATATGGCCAAAAACAATTGCAACAACAAAAATCAGCGACAACGCCAACCATCTCCGACAACTTATCAAAAGAAATAAAATTCTTAAAAGAGAAAAAAGAAAACCGAATAGAAGCACTCGAAGAACGCAAGAAGACTGACTGTTAGATAAAAAAATGCAATTTAAAATCAATTTGGCGCTATTGCTGATTTAGCGTCTTTTTGTGGCAATTTTCGAACCAGAGAAAAAAGGAAAACAAATGCAAAGGAAATGCTGGAAAATTGAAGGGAAAATATGCACAAAAACTGAAGAACTGAAACAGAAAATTTAGTAAATGGTATGATAATAAGAAAAAATACTTGAAAATTGGTTACAACAGCAGCAAAAAAGGAAGATGTTGAAAAATAAAACGAAAAAGTTAAATTTGTACACGAATACGTAAACGAACAAAGTAAAAAATCGTTATGGTATAGCGGACAACGAATAAAAAATCGCCTTAATTTTTTACGTAGTCTGTTTTATCATATGCGAAATATCGTCCTATTTCGCCTTAATTTCCAGTTTCAGCATCCTGGGAAAAATCTAACAGGGGAAAATCTGATAATAATACTCTCTCAGTTTTAAAAATCGTATTAAAATGGCATTACTGGTGGCACACTATCGTACAAAAGTGATGCAACAACTCTGGTCGCATGAAAATGCCATGCCATTTTATGAACATTTTCATGAACTTTTGCTTGTCATAGAAATCTGACTTTTTTATGACACATTATTCTACTTCTTAAGCAAAGAAATTATATTTGACAAATCGTACGTTTGTGTAGGATAGTATAGCAAGGCCTTTAATTTAATTTTAGTGAATTTTTAATTATGCTTTTTGCAAGGAGTTGGGAAAGTACTGCGTGTATACGTATGACTTGCGCTCTGAGAGTAGGCCTTTACCAGCTTTGAAAAGTGTACTTGGTATGTGAACATGCCATTAGACTCTCGCACCAAGTACGTCAAGCATCAACATACAACAAACATGGAATGGTCACTTCCGTACTTTTATCTACCAGACTCTTTTTAAAATGCGCTCTCTAAACTTGTCCTTTCCTTACGATACCGAGAACAAAATTTAACCTGTACTTGACAAAGCTGCTATTACACAATTGTGATGGCAAGCACGAAATATCAAAATTATTTGAAAATTACCCAACCAAGTTGACGGAGACGAATTTACCCAGCAAGTAGTCTTCCCTTGTTGTTGCCTTTACTGTATATACAACTTGACAAGTATTAAAACAAGATGTCCCCTGATTTTTCTGGCGGCGTACACTGGCGGCCTCAAAAAACCACTCCTATGCAAGTTTTGGTGTAAAACCTTTGGAGTCAAAAAGAGACAACAATACTATTCAACTACAACGACTAAGGAGACGGCTGAAGTTGTATTTTGTAACATTAAATTGAGTAGTAAACATTTTAAACGTGTTATATTATAATAGTATCACTGCCTAGCAGATATCAGGGAAGAATGAAATATTAGTGTAATTATTTTAAAAGAAACGAATCTGTCTGTCTGCAAGGTCACTCAACTAAAATCACAAACAGCCATTACAAAGTTAAACAGAATGCAAATATATTTTCAATTCGGCTACTGTATGAAAGAGAGTTTATAACTTTACTTGTCAAATACTTTCCGAGTCCTGAAAACCGGATAAGTTGAAAGGAACATTGAGAAAACGTTGTCAAAGTAAATTTTGCATGTGTAAATTAGGTCTAACCTGAGTTGAAAAGAGGAATTTTATGGTGCGAACTTTTATTATAAATAACATTTTCACATTATTGAATATGAGATATGTAAATGTTAGGGTTAACTGGTCAAAATAAATATTGATAGACTGCGGTTTACGCATAAGTCCAAACTGAATTAAAAAAATAGTGTCAGTGTGTAATCGAGTACTTTTAAAAATATTTCCTTTAGTTGAAAGACAGTTTCTATTGATATATTCTTGCTGCGTTTATGAAAGGCCAGTTGACTGTTTACTCAAAATGTTATTCAGAATATCCCACATTAAAGTTTTCAGAAGTATCTTATGTTTTGTATTTGGAAAACTGCCCATTTCTATAATGAAGTGAAAGAGAGATTTAAATGGAATGGTGTGCTCATTTATTTGATATCGTATAAACGTTGGATGTGACTATTTATGCCGCGGTGAAACGATTTTGGGAGCAATAACAACAGCTGACTCCTCAATGTTACCATTGCGAGTTACAACTGTTTCTTTTTGGCGAATGAGTAGAAATTATTAACAGTAGCTGTATATCGTTTCCTTGCAAAATGTGAAAATTTCACATTTTTAACAGTGTCATATCAAATCATATTGCCATGATGTTATATTATTTTACAACAGTTGGAAACAGTTGTTATTGTGCTTCAGCCAAAAGTGTCATATAAAATGTCACATAGAATATTTGTCAAAAGGCTGGAAATTTTAAGTCGAGCCGACGATTGTATTTACAAGCAGCCGCTACTTACACGTAACCAAATAAAAGAGACTATTAAGCAATGGCTCAGTAAGTTATGACGCGGTCTTCAAAGCAGTCATATTTTATGGCGTTTTCTCTTCTACAAAAAAAGGCAACATTACACTCAAAAAGGCCATTTTGTGTTACGTATTTTCTAAAAAAAATGTTGCTCTCTTAAAGGGTTGCGTGTTCTTTTGTAAGAATGTTGCCCTTTCGCAGGGTGAAAGGCATTGCACTTTTTGCCCAAAAAAAAATCGACGGGGTAGGAAATGCCCTGTAAAACAGATTGCTTTTATTCTTACACAGCGTTCCAAGAGAATTCTCAAAAAAGTCCTTTGAGTCGAAAGAGTCAATTATTATTTTTATATCTGGCTACGTAAAAAATAACGAAAAGACAGCAATATGGCGGTTTAATTATATGAGATTTTAAAATAAAAAATTTTTAGTTTCTCAAGTAGATGAATTAGCAGTCTGGCATCTGAATACTTTTGCTTACACATTTCATAAAGTATACATGAATGTTTTTTTTTTCACCTCTTAATAAAAAAAAGCAACGCACTTTTTTCTAATTTGTGTTCTTTTCTCGTTAAATAAAAAAAGGCATTTTCACAGGGTGGCCAAAACATTTTAAAAAGGCACCTTTTCACAGGGCAACATTTTTATTGCAGAAAAGAAAATGCCATTAGTGTTGTATTATTTTTTGACATATGACTTTTCAATACTCCAAATAAACTATATATAAACAAATATTTTTAATAGAAACTCAACTATAGTTTCAACAATCTCTATTGCGACCGCAAGTGCCGATTGTAGTGCATAAAAAATAGAAAAAATACTTAAATAAAATTATTGAAAGAGAAATAATTTTGTAAAAAAAAATAATAATAAAGAACCAAGGCTGTTTTTCATGTCGATAAGAATAAAAATGCATAAATCTATAAAATAATTTTTTTAAATGGTACCATAGAAAACAAACACAACAAAGTTAAGAGAAGGAAGTAAAAACAAAAAAAACAAAAAAAATATTCGTGGCAAGAAGGCTGCCATCTGCATTAAGCGCTGTGTAAAAGAGAAGGTCTTGTGTGTTAAACCTTCTTGTTTTTGGCAACCAATTTTCCTTTTTTTTAACCGCGAAAATATATTTTTTTTATTATTTTCTTATGAAATGGTGCAAGCATTTTAAATAAACCAAAAGTTTAAAGACAAGCGAAATGTAAACTTAAATTTTTTGTTTTTCGAGGGTTTATTAAAATGATCAATTAAATTAATTTAATTAAATTAGCATTTTTTTCTTCAAAAGTTTGTAGTATAAGTTGTGATCTATAAGTGTTTTTTTCTAATATTAGTGCTGGAGTTAATGTCGACGTCGTAAACGCCGTCTGAACGTCGTCAACTGTCAAAAAAAGTTGAAACGTATGAAATTGTATGAGAGCTGTTAATCTCAACGACGTCTGAAATTAAACGTTGAAAAAGTTCAATTGATTTAAAATTTTTCAGCGTTTGTACGGCGTGCCATGAAACGTCAAACCAATATACATACATAATTATCTGATTATTGTACTTGTTTAAACTGGTGCTTTAAAATGGAGTTGGTAAGTATATTAAAAGAAAAAATAAATGCTGTTCGCGAAAACGAACAATTGAGAGTTCAATTTATTAATTTGATATTATAGGGGGATAATTTTTATTTTTTATATATATAGTAATTAAAATTTGGTAATATCTCTCTATAAAAACAAATATATTTAAATATTAAAAATTATTTATATAACAAATTCTCCAAGAACTATAAGAATACAGCTCTTAAAGGAGAGATTTGGAAAAAAATAAGTAATAAGTATTTAATTACAAATATTTCAGTAAATATATTACATATAATAACATAAAATACATATAAAAATATATATTTAAATATATAACATATTTTATTTATGAAATAAAAAAAGTTAGTTATACATTCGTTTAACTAAAGCTGAAATTGTGATCATCTACATCGTTAGCCAAAAACTGAAAAACTCTTCTCTATCGTCCAATTATCTTAAGTTAGTAGGGCTAATGGAAAATGTTTCCAGCTTGTATGACTTCCGAGCACTATATGATGAATATCATTGTGTGTAATTGAAAAACTTCATAGAATCTAAAGTTTTTTGTACTTAATTTCATATGGTTTTTGGCCTCATAGCCATCGACTTTTAAATTGCCAACAGATGTTTTCTCGGAAAGCATTACTCCAAGCTGCTTATCGTTTATAAAATATTTAATACCAGACAAGCGAAATGTAAACTTAAATTTTTTGTTTTTCGAGGGTTTATTAAAATGATCAATTAAATTAATTAAATTAAATTAGCATTTAATTTTAATTAGCATTTAAATTAATTAGCATTTGAGCGCCAGGAAATTTAGAGTTAATGGTTTACCAGAAGCGGTCTCCATTTTCAATATCTTGCAAGTCATATTGTGTGAATTTTCCATTTAAATAAATATTCTTATTGAGGCTTAAATACTGCCCATCAAAGGGGGTTTACCCTCACGTGTAATAAGCTATTCCAATGAATAGCAACTCATTCGGCTAAGTCAGCTGGTTTGTGAAATTTGGGTTACTCTGAACTCTGTACACGGTCGTGAGCTTTGTGTGACCATATACTCGTAATAGATGTAATTTTCTTATAATATAAATTCCTTTCTACACTCAAATGTACTGTGAAAAAAGAAAAAAAAATTTTAGCTGCAGTGTGTTGAAAGCTTTGAAATACGTAAGCACATTGTATGAGCCCTAATATTATTTCTTTAACAAAAATTCCAATAAATTCTTTATATATTTTTAAATTTTTTATAATTTCTATTGTTTTTGTTTTGTTTATTGAGAAGAATTGATTTTCATTCGTTTCGTGCACAATTTTTTAATCTTTTATTATTGATGACTTTAATATCAGTCCTGCACGTGTTAAATCTGAATCACCTGAACTCTCGATTTTAATATTTTCACCTGCAAATTTTTATTTCCCTTTGACATGAATCTGATATTTATTTGATATGAATTTGATATTTCAATCTAAAACGTTCAGTAGAATATAATTTTTTTTGTGTGAATGCATTGCACTGACTGTATGGTCCTTTCACTGGAGATTTTATCAATTTCTAATTAAAAATAAACGACAGACTTACTAAAATCACACTTGCAGCACGATAAAAATTCCCACAAATAAAGTTTTAATTTTTTTTATTTGAAGCAAATAAAAAGTCTTATGTCCGGATTACAGAGTAAACAAAATATGCTGTACGATTTATTTAGTGCACGAACTGTTCGAAAAATCGCGTATAAAATAAATTGAAAATAAAGACACAAATCAGCAATCTTATACTAATCATATATAAAAAAAAAAATCAATGTGCAATCAAAAGGGATAACCAATTCTGGAGGCGGGCACTATTACTTTTATATATACATAAAGAGCGGTCAGATAAAGATGCTGACCAGTGTCGAAGAGTTACACGGTAGTGACTATTACTTAGCCAGTTGCTACAAAGACCAGGAGGGGAGTTAATTTTAATGTTAATTTACCAAACATTCATGCATATGGCAATGGGAAAAAATTCTTTTTCAAAGGACGATACACATCTATCAGCAGCCTTTTCCAAAAGCTGGTGTATCCGCCATACCTCAGATTTCAAAATTAATTAAGCAACTGTGCTTTGTGGCCCAACTATTTTAAATAAAACTTTTAATTTTCCTCCCAACTTCACTGAAGGATTTCTCTTATTATAATTAAAAACATAATGCAAAAATCTACACTCCACCAGAATATTTTATTTTGCGTCCTTTGAACCATCTATACTTAAATTAGCTTAGTAAATATTTTTTATTTTCATAATTGTATTCTTTGAAGAAGATTCAGCTTCTATATTTTCTTGACTTAATTTTACTTAACTTCCTTAAGCAACACTTAAGAAAACTCCTTTAGTCATCTTTTGAAAAAAGTCGAAAAATCACACTTTACAAAGAAAAAAGTGAGAAAAAAAGTTAATTTTCTTATGTTGACTTTATCAGCATCTGCACCGTGACATACTCGTATGCTCAAAAAGGCAACGAGTGATAGATGTGGGAGTTGTTATTTCAAGTTGGCTACACATAAACAAATTTAATTATAAATAATTCTATTTTAATCAGGCTCGAGTTCATTAATTTATTCAAACAGGTTTTGCCGTTTTCTTCAAATATTTATTATTATTTTTTCTTTATTTTTTGCCTTCTTTATGTTCCGATCAAGTTTAGAAATCGGACTCTGAACTGAGATGTTCCTAGATGAGCACATTTTTCGGATCAGTGAAGAAGCGCACAATTTTCCGAAACTGAGCCGCAATGAATTGCAGGAAATTTTGAAATATATTTAAGAACCAGATTGTTCTCAGTCCAAATGCCTTCTTAAGCCGAAAAGGCATTAACATAAATATGCAGGATATAACTTAAAACACTGACATATTTCACCGGATCAGACATATAAAATGATCAGCCTATTGAGATGAATATTAAAATAGAATCCATTAATGAAATAAAAAATATAGGCAATGAAATGCAACTACTGGAAGTTCGATGTGAGAAGAATAGGGAAAACGTGACAGGAAGCCATCCGACATTTAGTGATTGCTTATGCTGCAACACATGAGGAGAAAGTGTGAGAGGTGTAATGAATTAACATGGCTAAGTTATACGGATTGCATCTGCTAGTACGCACTTGGCAATCTAGTAAGGAAATTAATATCCTAAAAGCTTACCATATACCAACTACATTTATAGGAACTTCTTGTGTCCAGGAGAAACCGCTTTACATTCTCTTACATCCATGTCAAAGACTCCTTCGGTATGATGTAGATTAAGCTAAAATGATTTTAATTGCATACACATTACTCTTTTTCTTATTTTACATTGTTGGAAAGCTTCATGATCTTTTTGCTTTGGTTAGAATCCAAAAGTACAGTCTCCTTTTGTGTATACACTCTTCTCCTGCCTTGCTCTTGTTTCTGTATGCCTTTCAGGATAAGTTCAGTCTCGCTTAACAATTTTGCATATATCCTTTCTCTGATTGTCGCCATAAATGTTTTCTATTCCTCAAATCCCATACCTCTACCACGTAGGGATTGAGGCATTTTGGTACTGCTATTCCTCAAATCCCAAACCTCTACCAAGTAGAGATTCAGCTTAGGTTTTTTCTCTGAACGGTTTTTTGTTGGTTCGGTGGACAATTGGGTTGGGTTTCTGAGCGCCTGATTTGAGATAATTTTATTTTCCACAAAGAGGATTTTTTTTTATTTTAATTTTGGTGAGCAAATAAGAATACCATTAAGTAGACTCGACTTGTTCTGTTGTTGCCACAGAGGCCCCCGTTTAAGATTTGTCTCTTCAGCACTCGTAGTTGACTTTTGGATTTGCTAAAGATGTGCCGCTTTTCGGACCAAGTAATTTTTTTTGCCTATTATGGATTACCGCAGAACATAGTTTTTTAAGGATGCTGATTCATGGAGGCTTCACGTATCTGAAAAACTCAAGGATGTTGGCAGCTGAAATGATCTCTTGAATTTAGATAAGTGGGATTATGGCAATCTTCTAGAATGTCTGAGGAGGCGAAAAGATATTTGAGCAAAACCTACGAAGGACACGATATAATTGGAGGCCGCAATGTGCAAATCCATCGTTTTGATTATACAATATTTGTTAATAATATTTGATCGCAGTGTAAATATTACATGTTTTTAAAATACCCTGTACATTAAACGGCAACATATTCTTCACACTTGCCAGACTTGCTCGCCCTAAGGGGAAATAAATTAACATTTATGTGACGAAACCGGAACCTTAAAATTCTGTGTGCAAATTTGTGCACCAAAGTTGTTTATTTAAGAATTTGCTCGGGCCTGTGTATGCGAGTGCGCGTGTGCTGAAATTTGCAACGAATGCGAAATGCACCTCGCACACAAACAAATGAAAAATTTAAATTAACTTAATTTATATCATAAACACTAAAAGACGCTTAACGACTTTTATGTTGCCACTCACTCGCTATAGTTTCTCATAAGTTTTCAAGTAGTTGTTGCTGTTGCACGATTGTTGCACGTATTCTAAGTATGCAGTATATGCATAAATATGTGTGTATTAATTTCTGTTTTTTTTTATTCTTTTATTTGTTGTTTTGCTTTTCTTTTTGTTGCAATAAAAGTGTTGTTACGTTTTGTTTTAAACACATTGAAGTTCGTGTTTTCTTTTTGTTACTATTTGTTTTGTACACTTGTTTTCAGTCTTGTTTTGCCTTGCCGTTGCACGGTTTGTGGTAATTTATTTATTTTTGTTTTGTTGAATTTTTATTTAAGCGTTCAGAAACATACCAGGAGACTTAAAGGCGAGTCAGGAAGCAAATGTCTCCAAATTTGGCGTGCTGGCAATCATGCACATACAGTTGAGAATTTAAGGGCACAAATCATTGTGATTTTGTTGTTGAAAGGATCTGGGAGAAAAAATTTTTGCTCAGCGATGATTAAATTATAGAGATTTTTATAATGGTCTCATATTTAATTGCTATACAACAAAAAGGGGTTAATTCTATGAAGCTTTAATTCACGTTGTTTCCCTACTTTTGCTTTAATAAAGTGATGAGAAAAGTGTTGAGCGATTGTGGACCGAAAAAATTATGACCAAAAGAATTTCAATCAAATATCGGTTCTTAAAATATAATTTTTCTGAAAGAAATAATTCCTAAAAAATTGTATGTATTAAAACGCAATAATAATAAAAACGAAAACTTCAAAAAAATATTGTGTTACACCAAGCAAACCCATGTGTATAACAAGAAGAATTCCCGGCTGTGTAGCACCAAGAATACCCATGTGTTTAACATTAAGAATTCCCCTGTGTGTAACACCAGAAATTCCCGGCTGTGTAGCGCCACGAATGCTCGTATGTATAACGAGAAGAATTCCCGTATGTTTACCACTAACAATTCCCATGTGTGCAACACCAAGAATTCCTATGTATATAGAATATATACCTTTGTTCCAGCAATTAACCTTTATTTCGATATAGAACTCCGATAGAACCGTTATTGGTGAAAAACTGGATATAATGTGATGACGGATCTACTTTCACTGGTAGCATTGCCTTTTGATTATCATGTTAATCATACAGGCTGACATTGAACAGCAAGAGGAAGCGTGAACACTTAAGAACACCTAGGAGCTGTGCTACGATTGTAGGTTGCTGGAAAGAGCAACAACACAGTTAGTGAAATAAGTTTGGAATATGATTTTTGGGGCGCCTGTGTCATTATTGGATATTCCCACTACAATATGAGACTCAATCTTGTAAAAGCAAAAAAGTTGTAGCGAAAAGGAATACGACAATGGATTAGGACATGGATTATAGTGCTATGAGTCTTCATATGGCTTAGGATTCTCAATTGTTCTATAGAAAGCGGATTAAATAGAGGTGTTTGGTGATTTGAAGCATACCTTTGCACCACAAAAGATATTTATTACGAATAATACAATATACCAGTGTTGTACATTCGTAACCGCAATGGGATTATGCACCTTCGATATCCTTACACGAAGTATTTTCAAAGGATTGACTTGGCATTCTTTTCGGAAAATCCTAGTCCATTTGGAGAATATCATGGTAATATGATTACCATTTCTTTGATTAAAAGTTCCATAGTGTCAGTAAAATTAAAGCCTGTGGAGTGTAAATGTTATAGAGTAAATATTTTATACACAAAAATATATCCGAGATATTGGTAAAATGTCGGAATTCTGAAAATATATATAATTATGCTGTATAAAATATTATTTTATTTATCAAAAACTAATGACTACAATTAAAAAAAAGCCAGTAATTAATTTTTTGGAAATAAAGGCTAAGGATATTCTAGAATAGGAATTAATTTTTGCTTAGAAATATATATAATTCAGGAATGCCATTAAAACAATTAGCAAGCTCTGTGGGATTTTGTCAGTTGTACCTACCACATGAACCTCTTTAACAATCAGCTGACTTCAATTATTTAAAGCAGTAGAAATGAAATGACATTTAAGAGATAAAAGTTGACTGGACAGACGAATCTGCAGTCTGGAATATAAAAAACATAATTTGTAATATCATATTATTTACATATTATACTTATAAGTAAATTATTAGTATAATGTGAGGATAGCTTTGACAGCGAAGGCCCTAAGCTCAATATTTTTGTTATTTTAAATGGAATTGTAAAGGTTACAATTTTTTAAAAATTTTAAAAATATTTTAATATTGCCATTTGTCATAGTATAGTCAATTAGTTGAGAAAAGTTGTCATTACTGAAATTGGTGTTGTTGACTGTGTTATTGCGTGGACAACTTGAAAAGAGATGATCAATGCTTATTATCCGCAAAAAGGACTTTGTTTGTGTAGGTTTATTATTTTTTTATCTAACTTAACATGCCAAGCTTTCGGATTGTCGGCAGGAAAACACGCAGGGTCTAGACAGGAATTGAACCCGCGATCTCCGGTTTAGTTATTCATTCGCCTACTGAGGCACCAATTATATGAGAATTATATGAGATTCTAGTATAAGCTAATCTTAGTCTAGTTATTTTAATTTGATCCCTTCTTGGTAGCAGGTTGTGATTTACATTTTGGAACAGTTTGTAGGCCTTCACTTTAATTTTCCTGTACCAGTAGTTGACTTTTGTCTTGAAAAGGTATTTTATAGATTTTTTCATATCGTCAGAAAATAGATTTGGGGTAGTTATAAGAGGGTGAGTTAAAGTCGCTTTTACTACCACCTCCGCCTTATTGCCTTTTATTCCGTAGTGACTAGGGTCCCAGATGAGCTTAATGTCCGCTTTACTTCAACATTATTATATGTTGTTGCTTTTAAAAGAATATTTTGCGATAAGGAAATCGTATGCAGTTCCGATCTAGACCGTGTTTGCAGCTCTAAAATTCTTACTGACCTCTATTTTAAAGAAACTTTAGTTGGTAGTTAATTTTAAAACATTTAAACTGTTAAGCCCCATCCTTTGATCCGTTTTTGCTTTCAATTTAACTTTTTTTTAAATATTTTCTGTAAAGATAAAGTTTTTTTTTTCAGTTTTTTGCTGTTAAAGGTCGTGCTGCTGTGCAGTTAAAGTGACGTGTTCCTACAACGATGTTAGCAAATAAGTAAGTTGCGTTTTGGTGTCTTTCGTTAATCCCAACGTAAATAGGAAAAGTTGTACTTTTCCAACAGTAAAAAATTGCAGACAAAATTGGGAAAACCAAAGTTCTCTAAACACTAAAGCAAGAGAAGAATACGCAGCAAAAGATGGGAAATGTAGTCATTGAAAGTAACACTAAAGCGTCTGCTAAATCCAAACTGGCAGATGTATTTCTTTTGTTAAATCGTTTTTTAATCGCAATCGTTATAAAAAATTGTTTTCTGAATTTTTGAGATAAAAAAAATATACTATGTATAACTTTCAAAGTCTTTCTGGCCTTCCACAAACAATACATACATTGATTGTTTGAATGTTTCTGTGCTGGCGTAAATTAATTAGCAAAGCGTAGGGAAGTTCTTCTCATACGTAATGTTAGTTTAACTGAAACGCCCAATCGTTTATGTTGGAAAGTTGAAAGGATAAATTAAAGCGAGTGACTATTCCCTTTTAAGTAATAGTTGGCCAACTTCGACTATGTGGCATTCTACATTAGATTATACTGCGACTGCCGCCAGTCATGATTTGTCAATTTGTGTTAGATTTCAAAGTAGTGGATACAGCAGGAGTAGACCAAAATTTGAACCAGATTTAAATTAATCGACATAATACATCTTATGAATAAGATACCCTCCCCTTTCACATTACAAGGATGAATTACGTCTAGCAGTACGTTATTTAGTTTCAATTGCAGTCAGTCATAAAATACAAAATAAAAAGATTAATTATTTGATAATAAAAGTAGAAATATAGAATAGTTCTAGAACCGGCTTCACTAATACCACTTTTCTTACCTCACATAAACCGGCTGGATATGCTTGACTTAGAAGGAAGAGAGCTGTTTGAAGGTAATGCTATATAGTTAAAATATACCACAAAAGCTTTAGAATCTCTTAAAGAACTGATTCAATACCCAAATGCATTGTATCTGAAAAATTTACTCTAAGATATTCATTTTTCCGAGCTAATAACGGGCAAAAATGCCTGTAACATGTAAACGTTACTGGACAAAGCCTTATACTGGAGTACACACTTGTACTTGCTACCCGTTTAACTGATATTTCTTAGAAAATTGCCATTTTACGAAAATTTAAGTTTTAACAATATTGTTATATAATATATGCAATTGGTCCATGATATAATAAATTTTTAAAAATAAAACACATTCGTCAGAGCAGGCTAATGACTACAACTTGGCAAAATTACAATGCGTTGTTGTATAGAAAATTATTTTAGCGCGACAACACGACTACATGCCTACAAAGCCGTCTTTCCAGCTGTAGTATGTGGTATGCGTTTTCGAAGTTATAGCATTTTAGTTAGCAGCAGATAACACCAGAAAATTAATACTTTAATTGGATGAACCATCCAGAAACTTCTTCCTGCAGTTTCAAAAAAAATTTTTTTTTCTCACATGTAAAATTTTTTAAGAGTTCCATCATTGAAATACTCAGAGTTGTGTGGCTACAAGACCGCAATTGTAGCCATCCACATTGGATGTCGTCTTTTCGTATATCCCGCTCTGTCAACCTTATCTGAAATAACTTTACTTGTATTGGAGCATCCGACGAAGCGTAGGATTTAACATATAAATCGTTTTTCAATGCATCTGCAGTCGATCCGATAACCTCCACAAAGCCGCATTAGCACATAATCCTGGAATACAAAGATCTTTTTACAGTGTTTAATTATTTAGTAAAATAATTATTTATTATATGTAAGTTTTAGATACGACTAAGGAAACAAAGGCAACTCTATAAATTAATTTTGGAAATAAAGGGCTTTCTCATTCTGAATGGAACACTCTCCCCAAAAAGTATTTTTTGGTGGCAAAATGTAATAATAAAAAGCAAATATTTTATAAAAATTCCAGATTTTTTTTAATAAAACGTATTTTTGCCAGCAATTTCCGAAAAAATTTTAAAATGTTCGAACAGAATTTTAGTAGCAAATCCATCTTTAAGTCTTAAAAGCTTGCAAAATTTTGGCTTTCATGCACACTGCCATCTCCATCCGTGGAAGTGTAGCGTATACAAATTAACGTGACTTGCATTTACGGGAAAAGTTTTACATTTTATTCAAGCAAGACAACAGATTCTATCGCAAGCGGTAGCAGAAGTATTAAGTTTTAAGCAAAAATGTGCCCCAGAAGTGCACCAACAAATAAACGCATTCATATTCACACTATAACACAGTTTTATATAAAAATATAACCTTATTATTTTTCCTACCTCTGCTGCCTCCCGTCTAACTTTATATATACTCGCATTCACAATTTCAGCTGTACAAGAAAACATATTTAAAGAGGATAAAACCAACGTATTCTTGGCATGGTCTATACTTAAAGTGACACTTGCTGCAACTTAAAATGCACTTTGCGAGTCATATTTTCATAAGGAATCAGAGAGGAAGAATCAAAGCATCTTTAGGATATTTACCCAGATCTCTTTAGCAAAACCGTTAAGTTGCAGGTAGTGCGTGTATTTCAGTTTGTTTTAAATCTCTAAATAAAAAGTTAAACTCAATTTTATAAAGACATATAAAAGTTGCATTATGTGTGTGTGTGTATGTAAAGCTGTGCTGCCTTACTTTGATTTTTCATAAGGCGCGTGAGTGTTAGAATCGTTGCACGTGTTCAGACTTTTGCGATTTATTTTATTTAAATCAACTTTCTAAGGCAAAAGTTGGAAAGTTAAAAAAAAAAAATTATTAAAGTTGTAATTGGAAAATAAAATTGCACGTGTTAAAATAAAGCGACGGTGGCAGGAATCGGTGGGAGAAATAATTACGGAATGAATTCATAAGCTGCCTTATTTGAAAACTGGATTCAAATTATGATAAATAGATGTTTATGGAAATTGATGGCTTGCTGGTGCAGAATATAGTTAAATATTAATGGATCAAGAAGAGATTAAAATTTATTATTATGTATTGCAAACATCTAAAACATTGGCAAACAATTTACAAACTATTTTTACAGATTATGTAAGCTGCATTTAGAAACCACATTGAGTGTGAGTGTGTGAGAATGTAGCATGAATATCTTGTAAGTGATAGATTAGCATTTGTGGTTTTCAAAAGGTAGCGAATCATAACATTATATATTTTCAAATATAAGGTAGTCGGAAAACTCGTTTCTTATTTTGTCAATGGATGTAGTTGCAGTCGTATATCTCCAGTGCTACCAATCACATTGTGTCATACCATATAGTGTTGGAAAGGTGAGATCTTAAGCTTCATTTAAAATTAAATTCGGCGAAGTTGAAAGAAAGTTATAGCTGCTCAAAAGTGAGTGAAACTCATGAAGAAATTCGCTATATTTGTAAAGTTTACGCAGACGATGCTGCAGTGCACGATGCACAGCAAGCGTCGCTCTCTTCCGTTCTGGGAATTTCAATGTGAAAGATGTACATCGCTCTGGTCAATGAAATTATGGAAAAGATTAATCAGGACCATCCCATTAGCAGCCATGACATCGCTTAAGAACTTAACATTCATTTACCATTTAAGACTGGTTACCAAACGAAGCTCGATGTTTGGGTAGCACATGAATTTTCTGTGAAAAATTTAATGCACGGAATTAACACTGAATTTCTAATTTTGAAAAAAAGTCCTTTATATAGATTTTTATTTAGGAAATTTAATACCGACGTTTAACGTTCGAATCTAGTCTAATTCATAAATATCTATGTATTTAAGCATACGCACTAATCATCCGAATGTGTCTAAAAGATTAGGTATTGCATGCTTTGTGGTTGAGGTTAGGTGTCATTGGTAATACCTCATTTACAAAAATAAATATAGCCATCACTGTCTAACAAGTCGCTGCTTGTCAAACTCTCTATTTTGGTTTAAATAGCGTTTAAACTTCAAAGTTAAAGTATAAGTTTAAACTCTACTTAAATGCAGCACATTGGGTACTTAAACTACGTTTAGGAACTATCTGATTATGACAAATATCAAGTTTGTGACAATAAAAATGGGAAATTGTATATCAAAGCTTTCGCGTTGAATATAAAATGCTTCTTTAAACATTTTGTACTTTGAATTTGACTTACAGCGTGGTCAGTGGAAGTATCCTGCGGCAAAAAACAGCCTGTTATTTGACGTTTATTCCAGTGTTAAGTTATTAATTTGTTTAAACTACGTTTAAATTAATAGTAAGTTTAACAAAACCGGAGATTAAGTCTTCTCTGATTTATTATGTATAAATGTTTCGGTTATATCCGTGTCATTTATCTAAATTTCTCATTCCATTTTTAGAGAATTAAGAAATGAGCTACATTTTAATGTTAGTTAGTCCATTTATAAAATTTAAAGTATACCATACCGAGCTGTAGTATTAATTCTGTTGCTTTGTTGCAATTTCCCCCTCCCTTAACAATGTTAAGTGGGAAATAGCTTAAGCACAACTTAGCCGGTTTAAGGTATACCGATGGGATTGACTTATGTAAAAAACGAAATTAAGATTTATTAGATTTTTTATGTCGCATAGAAATATTTATTGCAAGCATGATAAGAAAGTAGACAAAGTTTAATCAATTTCTCTCCGTAGGCAAATGAATAATGCGCCTCCTACTAAACCGGAAGTTGCGGGTTCGATTTCCTGCGGTTGAGACGAAAGCTTTGCAGGTTAAGTTAATTAAAAAACAAATATTTTGATATTAATATTATAAAGCGTGATGAAGGTGAAAGACTCTTTGAAGCTGCCTTCGTTTATTTAATAAAATGATTATTGAATTTTTTGTGTTAATGTGCATAAGAGTGCAAGTTGCAAAGCATTATTTTAAACTAAATAATCATATTTAATGTATATATCGTTGCTCTCAAATAGAAATTCTCTAACCCGCATTTCTCTTTGCAATAAATTTTTTTAGTGATTTCAATGTATGAGCTGAATATACATTAAATTCAATAAAAAAAAATATATTGCTGAAAAAAGGCGACTTAGGGCCTTTCTACTTGAACACAAAGTTAAGTATGAGATGATTTTGATTTTTCTCACAATATTTTATGGCAAAGAAAAATGTTTTTCTTGCTGAAAAGATTTTAGATTTAAGAATTTAGCTTAGAAAAGAATTCAAAGAAATTAAGAGCTTTAAAATTTGTAAATACGACTATATCTTGACCTTTTATTAATCGCAAAAGATCTTAACTGACACTTTATTTTTCATCGTCTTTGACAATTGTTTCAAGTTTTATATTTCCCATTTTATCGAAATGGCAGTTCTTATCTGATTATCAGCAGTGGAATTATTTTTTCAGAAAAGCAAAACCGCAAACTTGACACAATATCCTTTTTGAAAGCCTTTTATTGTATAATTTTGTATGCTGGGGTGTAACTTGAAATGAAAAACTAAATGGCACTTAAGTAGGACAATTCATGTCATATGTCTTTGGCAATGAGCGTAATAATTTCGTTTAAGAAGCTTAAGCTGCTTAACTAAAACAATAACATCAACAACAAGCAAGATGGAAAGGATATAAGAAGAAGATTGTAATAGAATTGGTATGTGTATTCGTATGAGATGAAGACAATCATAAGCCACTTTAACAAATGTCAAGTATAATAATGTTTGTTGATATCTAAATTATTGTCGTAGGCATTGCTGTTGCTGTTGTTATTGTTATTGTTAATAAAATAGACAACAATCAAGAATGACAAAAACAAACATAGAAATACATTTGACAGATGACCACATGCACATACAGTCATACAGTCATACACATCCTGTCAAGCGCATACAAGTACAAAATACTGCAAAACGAACGAATCCTTAACATGATAAGTAAGCAAATATACGAGTATGCTACGAAAACGACACACACAGACACACACACAGACGAAAGTTTCGAAATTTAAAAAGGTGATGTGGAGAAAGGCAAGTGTGGGTGGGCTTAGGTTTCATCACAAGGGATTGAGGTGGAGTTAAGCTTGCAGGCTTTCGTCTTGTGAGCATAAACGGATAAAAATTGTATTGAAAACAGTTTAGCAAGGAATTATATATAATTTTTTAGCCATTTTAAATATTGTAAAGTGAATTTATTTAATAATTAAAATATAATAAATATTCATTTAACGAAATTTTTTATTATTTGCGAACTGAGCTGAATTCTTCGAACTGAAAATATGTTGTTTGTTGTGCTTGTTGGACGAGTCCACAATTCGTTTAGTGCTGAAATCAAACTCTTCAGTGGACCTTCTGCCACACCGTTCGGAAAAATAATTCCCAACGCTGTAATGTTAGATTTTATGGGCGTCAAGTTTTTTTTTGCATTTCATTCGACATTTCTTAATTTCAGACTAAATCAATTTAAACCATGGAAGGATACACAATCGAGCAACGCGTTAGAGTTATTCAGGATTCTTATTCATATCAAAATGCATATCGAAGAAAATCATCTTCAACGATGTTGCACATTTTCTACTAAATGGATTCTGCAAGAATCAGATTTCTTGCATTTGGGAGAATGATAATTCAATGCAGCCACAAAGAGTGACGGTTTGGGGTGGTTTATGGGCTGCCGACATCATCGGGCCGTATTTTTTCTGTGGATATTATTCGCTATCGCGAGATGATAACGAACTTTTTATGGCCCGAATCGGAAGATATGGATATAGAAAATATGTGTTTTCAACAGGACAGTGCCACTGGCCACGCATCAAACGATACAATTACTTTTCTGTAGGAAGAATGTGGACCCTCGAATGAAAGTGTGCAGCCGAAGTCACGACTGCCATTTGCCCTATATTTTCTTCCATATATAGCAGTGGACACAATATGTACGTGACGTAAATGGCAATAAAATAGTGTTATCAAGAAAATCAATATTATCGCCTCTGCTCCTTTCTTTCAAGACAAACGACTATATTTAAACGGTCAGTTGCAGGTGAATATACAAATTTACTCATCCGTTTTTTTTTGTTCATAAAGAAAATAAAAATTAATTACTATATTATATATACTCTATTTTATATGCGGTATTTTATATTATATTTTTTAACTCGGAACTAGCGTTCATATTAGTTTTTCTAGCTGATATTTTTTCTCAGAATACGACTATATTTCTTATATGTTTGCCAGTAATTGAATAACACAAAAAATTACGATTTTTGTAAGGTAGCCACCTTAGTGATTTTTAGCTGTCCAACTCCTTCCTTTCTGCTGGAATTCCTCCTTAAGTTGAATTCCAAACGTGAAAATATGATAAAAGGCTAAAAACTTGACGAAAAGTAAAAAGGATGCTCGAATTGATGATCGCCTTCTTCTGCAAGTCAGCCTTTAATCAAATTCCAAATTTTTTTTATGCTGAACTGGCGTCTAAATTGGTGTTTATTCAAAATCATTATCAGCCCTTAAAATTTAACAACCCTTTATAGAAAAATTAAATAAGTAGATCCATCTTGGAGTAACATAAATTAAATATTTTAGGCGGAGCTCTACTACCAGTTATGTATTTAGGATATTAGAAAATTTTATCACTTCATTCTTGCCTCGATCATTGAGCTTAATCTTGTCACCATCTTGATTGGAACGAACAGTTTCCCAATTGTGGAACCATATTCAGCAAATAATATTTTAAAAATTAAAAACCACAGAAATACAATTATAAAATTTTTGTTTAATATTTTGAATATTTATTTTTATTTGTTATATATTTTAAATGGTAAGAAATAAATAAAATAAAATTAAATCTGTTGTAGAGTTCGGCAGTATGGCAACTACGGACTGTGGGTTTGTGTAATCAGCTTTTGGTTTTGAATACAACCACACCTTCTTAACCGAAACTTGTTTCAAAATGTTTACTAACGAGTAGAAAAATAAAAAAGACAGCATTCAAGTTCAAGCATGGACACATAAAAAGAAATAAAATAAAATGAAATTTATGGAAGAGTTCGAGAATATGGCAACTAATGGCCAACGAAATAATATTTCCAACCTGATATTCATCACTGAATCGAGCTGTTTTCCCAGTATTAGTTTGCTAACAAGGTGAATCCTTTGAATTTAATGTTCGAATTAATAGCAGGTGAACTTATTGCTATAAAGCAACATCATAAATATATTCTGCTTGAGAATACAGAGTGGCAACTTAAGCAAAATACTATTGGAATGAAATTTCATGATATTTATATTTTTAATTTTGTAATTTATTAATTTTTTATTTTATATCTGTATTTTGTTTGATATATGTCATGGTTACATGATCCATTCGATCTGCTCAATTTTTGACGATTTTTTTCAAATGAATTCGGCCGTAAGGCGTCAAAGGAAAAAATGGCAACCTTTCTCAAATTAGCCCTTTTTTCTATATTAGCGCTTTTCCTTTTTATATGGTTTTTAATGCTGAACTTGGGCTTATATTACTTTTTCTAGTTGATTTTATGTCTTAGAATTCGGGTATATTTCATTTGTCTTTACTGGCAACTCAGGAAAATAAGAAATTGAGATTTTCAAAAGGTAGCTACCCTACTCAAATTAGTGCCTTTTTATATGGTTTTTAATGCTGAACTTGGGTTTAATGGCAACTGTATATCCTGCATCGCAATTAGCGCCAACGAAATAAACTTGATGTTTAGCCAATTAATTTTTGGGGAATAAAACATCAATCCCCAACAAATCCGTAGGGCGTTACTCGGTACAATAAATTGATTTATAGCGTCTAAGCGGCACCAAGAAGCCAGTTTTGATCATTGTAGTGGACTTAAAAAGGTATGAGCTGCACTATCAAGAATGTTCTTATATTAGAAAATAAACCGATCGCAACTTTAAAGTGTTACTTTCCATTCCGAATTAGGAATTTTTCCGTTAAAACAATTTTTATAAATTAAAAATAATGGCACATCGTGTTTTAGAAAAGCCATTTAAAAAACTTTTTCATAAATCAATATTTTATATAAATCATTTGGCATTTCTTAAGTTTTTTGAGTTTCGAGCAGGATTCTTGCAACTATTCTGAGCTTAAAGTCAGTTTTATATAAAACTCTAAAGAATAAACAATATTTATTTGTGTAATATTTCGATGCTTTGTTATGTAGTAGCATTATAAAGAAAAATATTTATTATAAAAAATTTAATTTGTCACACATATAATAAAATGTTTTTCTAAAATATTTTTGATAGAAATTTAAAAATAATAAAGTTTTAATGTGTAAAACAAACAAACAATTCTTATAAATTAAAGAAGCTTAAAAAGCTGCAGTACAGTAATGAAAGTTTAAATGAAAATAGTATTAAAATTTAATAAAACACTTTCATCTATTTCTTCTGTATTGGCCCTTCATTATTTATTTGCAACATTTCCAACGTTAAACTGTAGACACTAAATCCTGTGCTCTGTATTTGAAAGGGAACTTGCATCTATGAATGGTAGTCCCGGTGTGTCTGCATAGAGAAGGAAACTATGGATACCCATAGTGATCCCTTTAATTCAAATAAAATTAATCATGGCTCATGGCTTAATAGTTTACAGAGACGGCCAGGATATCTGTTTTATCACATATTTCCATCATTGCTTTTGTGGCACTACTCATTGTGACGGAATCCCATCTTAACGGCGTTGTGAGTTCCGTAATTAATACCGAGGTAAATTGACGATCTGTTTGATTTTATTATTTCAATGTATGACAGGTTCGGTAAGTGTTGGTGTTCCCAGGTTGGCTTTCAGCCAGTTTGCAACATATTGTTTTCAAGTGAAGTTTTGCCAACTAAGATGGAGTACCATATAAATGATCAATGTTTGAAAAGCTTCTCATTTTTAATACCTTCCCTTCGTCAGATCTTTCGCTAATAAACTAATATCTGTTCATGACATCCGGAATTCATGAAAAAGTCTGGAAGTGGTGGCTACACTAGCAAATTCTTTTAATGCTGTTTTGCTGTCAACTAGGATATGGATCTCTCTTTAGGCAGTGCTTTGAAAATGTTCACAAGCATTTGATATTTGAGAACAAGAATGATTTTTTAGCGATATTGATCGCTACCAAGTTACGGATATCAGTCACCCAGCAGTGAGCACGCTACAAAGGTATACATAAGTAATTAAAGCGTCAACGAAAAGCTGATTGTTAGCTTTATTTTATAAGTTAGAAAGGAACTACATCATAACTACATTTAAGGAGTCAAATCCTTAAAGAATTGGAAAAATTAGTCCTGTTTCTGGTGAAACCAGCAATCGGCAAAAGCAGTCTTACTGTAGAAAAATGTTATTGATAAAAATCCTTTATAAATAAAAGAATGTGAGAGTATTCAAAGAAGTACTCGGTGACTAGAATTTCATAAATTGTTCTTTTAAAGGATATAAAAATATTAAATTTTGAGGCGATTGTCTATAACAGTGCTATTGAGCTTTTTTGTTTATACTGTACGGGATTACGTATATCTAGTACGTGCTGCTTTTCTCGTGCATGCTCGATAATAAATTTCAAAGGACTACACTTTGTTGATGCTTTTATATTTCTTAAATTGTTGAGAATTAACTTATTTATATTTAAAGTCACAACCATGGACTCGTCAAGTTCAATACTTAATATTTCGTCGAAAAAAGTTTTATTATGTTGCTGCTGGTTCTTCAAAAGTATCATATAATACAAGTTTTATAATCATTTTTTTAACTTTCGTCTTTGTAAGCTGTGTTTTTGTCATTGAGAATTTAAGTATTGCAAACATCTTCTCTTCTCCGTGTTTCTGTGAAGTTTGATAATAAACTGAAGTTGATTCAAAAAGTTTTTAAAGAGCAGAAACTGGAGAACAGACATACGAGTAGTTTATACGTTGTTATATTGTGTGCTGCAATCTATTATAGAATTTATGCTGAGTTTATCGTCACTTTAATTTTATTAATAAACTACAAATAATTTTATTTATTTATGGATAAAATCAGGTAGCCCAAAACTTACTGCTGGGAGCTTTTTGAGGTTATTTTCATTTTGACTTCCCTTTTGAAATACTTGCCGATATATCTGGAGCACATGTTGCTTAAGAAATTTTCCATAATGATGATTTTCTTAAATTAAAACTTTTATTGTACGTATATTAAACTTAAATATTCTTTTGTCAGAATGCCAGTTTTAAGCTACTTTGAGCAGACGACGTTTACTTGCAACTATAAACTAAATAATACTTAATGTCAAGAAATACAAAATTAAGGAAAAAAGCGCATAAATTTATTTATGAGGCATAAGACTATTAAAACAAAAAAGAGCTGCATAGAAAGCGATGAGGAAAAAACTTTTGTAGAAAAACTTAACGAAACAAACAAATCAGGACACTAAAAAAAAAACAAACAAGAAAATTGTATACAATTTAAATGGGAAGGTATGCTAAGCATCACTACATTATTTCAATTTTATTTATTTATTTTTTTTTTCTCCTTCGATTACAAATACATATATTTCATTTTTATTTATAATATATTACAAATATTTTGAAATAAACACAATGAAGACAACCAGCGACGAAAGCTTTTTTCCTTTCCTGTAGGAAAGCTGTCAGGAGCTAGTCAGGAATCGAAGCTCCAGCTTTCTTCCTAATAGACTGGGTTATTGCCACTCATGTTAAGAGGCATCCATTTGTACTGTCTTCATTGTTGTTTTACTCAAATTATTCAAATTACTCCAATTACTAAAATTACTCAAGGATAAAGATTGACCAAATCACTAGCGTCTGTACATCTTATTGATACCGAAACTGCAGGATCTGGCAATTATTCCTTAGTTGTTTGGAGAGAAAAGCGAACTTTCCTTTCGCTCGCACATTCGTTTGTTTTTTGATTGTGAGTGAACAAGAAATTTTATGCTTAGAGCAATCACTCGATTTCTTAAGGACTCATTTCTTTATAATTAATTTTTTTTTGGTTCTTTTCGGCTGTTCCAAAATTCCATAAGAACTTTAATTGTTTCTGGAGCTTCTTTTAATTATTGTTTCTAGATTTGTTTCTACTTTGCCGCTGTAAAAAGTTTATTAAGTTTATATTTTCATGATTACTTAAGCATAATTTGAAACTTCTTGTCCTTCAGTTGGTCATGAGATGTACTCGCACGTGTAAAAACAACATGCTCATAATTTGAAACTGTGTCTCCGCCACTTCACACATAAATGAGAAGAAGTAAAGCATCCATGAAGCATGCTTGAATCGGAAAGTAACTTTGGAAGAAAATCTTGCAGAAATTAAAGCTTCAAATTGTAGACGAGATTTTCTTAAAATAAGTTTTATTCATTTTCATTATTATTCATAGAAAAATAGAAAAAGGAAAATTTTTTGGTTATTGATACAAAAAATAACTAAAGTGGATGCAACTTATGCGCAATCTTTCCGGAAAATACTTGATTTACATAATATTATTATAACAAGAAAATGTACGAGTATGGGGAGTGAAAAGTTTATTTCACATTTACTTGTGTGTGTTTGCAGGCTGCCGAGAAATGGAAAGAAACCACAGGATCTTAACATAGAAACTCACCTGATGCGAATGACATCCTGGCACTGATCTTGAAACAATATTCGTTGGAATTATCTTCCTTAATGGCAGATAATATAATAGCATTCTAAAAAAAGATAATCCAGCAAACCGTTGTTGTGAATAATGGCAGATAATATAATAGGATTCTAAAAAAGGATAATCCAGCAAACCGTTGTTGTGAATTTGCCAAAGGATGCCAAATTTCCAGCTAATGGAGTATCAGAAGTACAACATTTCACTTAACGACACCATTACGGTTTCGGCCGGAGTTGTTATACAGCTACTTAGTGATAAGACTTTGGGGTGCCACTGCCTATAACATTCCGGTCAAAGTTAGGTGATTCCTGATATTTTGAAGGTATTTCGGAGAGATCGTTACTTCTCTCTCTTCATATCCGAATTGTTGAAAAAAAAATTCCATTCCTTTGCCGATTAAATTTCTTATATATTTTAATGTTAAATTTCTATTTTTAATTACTTCTTTGGGATATAGAGCAGCATTTATCATTTATATTTAAATAATGGAAGGACACCACGTGATATGTAATATAGATGTCAAACCTTCGCAGGGACCTTGTGAAGCTATCTGTGTATGAAAAAATTTATTACTGCACTAGGAAACTGGACCCTCTACATATTCCTTATGAAAACTAGATGCAAAGTTTGTGAAGTATGCAAGTCAAGTCGTTCTCTGATGCGATGTGTTCTTTATTTTTTCGTTTACAAAATTGTGTTCTAAAAAAAAAGTTGGAAAATTTTTCATAAAATCGCAGTGTTTGCCGTAGATACCTCAAGATCGTTTTGAAAATGAACTGAACAATTTGTTCTCTATCCATAAATACCATTTGAGCAGAGGTCCTTTCGTGCCACATTTCATGTTAGATAATTTAAATCGGACGCCCACAAAATGACTACCTAAATGATGCTTCTAACACCACACTTAACGGATTAGGACACATTGGGCCGAGTGAATAAAAAGGTAGCCCAAGCTTATTCTAGTAATTTTGCAGTTTTAACTAGTTTTAAGGTGAATAAAAAATTAAGCTAAAACTTGTACTTTATGCTAACTAATAAAAGCTATTTTTTCCAGTGTTGGCTTAAAAAAGCTGTGAATAAAAAGTAGTAAATGCTTAAAATTAGTAGTTTATTCTTTGATTTTTGTAAACAGCTGTTTGAGGTGCTGGAATCTTGTGTTTTTCTGCATTGTATTGATAAAAGTGTAATTTTGTATATATTAATTTAAATATAAATAAAGCAGTGCCCCGTCTTTTGCTGCTTTAAGGGCTGGCAGCTGATATTTTTAAAAAAAAACTTTGTAAGTTTTGAGTATTTGGAAAAAACTACCACTGCCTTTGTCACCCATATTTTATTATTTGTTTATAATTTAAGAAATAATTTTAAGTATGTATTTAATTTATGGTTATAGTTTACGAAAGATATGTATTTGGTTGATTTTAAAACTGTTTTTAAATAATAACAAATGCCATTATACAAAGTTGCCACTATGTTGAATTTTATGACTTACTGCGTGGGGGTATTTATTTTGTTATTTAGGAAATACATTTAAATTGAATCCATATATGGACCAAATGCATATTCAAACAATTTGTATGCTAGAACTGGTTGAAAATAGCATAACTATTTCATACTTTTCACTTGGGAGTAAAATATCAAAATCCTGATTAAATTAAAAATGAAAACTTTCAATATTTTAAGTATTTCTGAGCACTTAAGTACATTTCTAAAAAAACTTTGTTCGATACTGAGTAGTTATGTTCCTGAAAAGGCAACAAATTATATTTAATTTTCAAACTTTCTATTTTGCAGAGGTATAGGATCGCTGTTCATTTTAAACTGTAACAGGAAAACTAATTTTGAAAAAGCCTTTTGATTTAAAAATTAGATTAATTATTTAATGTTAAAATATATATACAAATCATGCATTTAAATTCCGTAAACAATATGCCGGGATTTAAAAGCAAAGAAAGTACGAAATAATTTCTGCCAGCTGTTAATTTGGGAGAAAGTGGGAACTCCTAAATAATTTCTGCCAGCTGTTAATTTTTCCAGCTTTTGCTATCGCTTTTCAGTACTAGGTATGTAGCAGTAGCAAAGAGTTATTCACACATTTCCTAGTTTTAACTATCAGCTTTAGCTAGTACTGAAAAGAGAATGCTTGTGCTACTACTTAGAACTATGTAGTATAAACTACCTTTTTATTCACTCGGCCCATTGCATTGCATAGTCAGATCTTTGGTCAGACAAGTAATAGTTTTTATTATACCGATTGCTTTAAGTTTGTGAAAATGGAATATCGTCCTATAGAGAACCGTGTTCTCTAAGAGAACATGAGCTTAATTAATGGAAAGGAAATTAACATATAAGTGATTAGCTTGAGGTTTTTAAATATGTACAACGAAAAGGTACGCGACAATTTTTCATCGCCAGTGCGAAATGAATTGGAATACAATTTGGTCGTATTAGATGTTGGACTTCTATGCATGGGAGGCAACGCAATAATTCAGGCCTTTTACTGCTGTGTTCTTGAAAGGATTATAAGATACAGAGATGGGAACATTTCAGTGTATATGTTTGCATCAGCGACCAGTTATCCGTATTACACTTTGCTAACAACTTTCCAGCGACATTGGAATTTGTGCGGAATCGTTTACTTCCCTTTCAATAGCGAGATAGACCAACTACTCAAACAATAATAAAGAAGTGTGCAACAGCAACATCTAGAGGAAAGTAAATGAAATAGAGGACACGAACAATTTCAGACTTTTCTCTGCTATAGAAAATTTTCTTATATTTTCTTCCAAATATTTATTTGTTGCTGTTTAAAAATTGCTGTTACTGCTGTTATAGTTTTCCTTTTTTTCTTGGGTTCTGCCGGCTGCATTTATTATCAGACAGCATGAAACACGAATGCTGTCTGCGAAATTATCATAATAATTCAAATAAAGTGTTGTTTTGTAACAACTACGTTGAAGCAGAGCAGCAACACATATTAAATAAGCGCACTAACACATACACAAAAATTATTTTAAAAAAATATGAAGAATGACCCCACACACAGGAATTATATAAAGCATTAAAATATCAATTCATAAATTTGGCGGAACGAAAAAAGGAACGCGGTTTTATTTATAATCTCGGATAATCATTTACGTCAAGGACTTATAAGTGAAAGAGAAAAGTGAAGGCGTTTGAGAGGTGACAGGCCTCGGAGAGAAATTCAGAGATGTAAAAGAAGCATTCATTAGCATTACTTTAGCATGTGCTCTAAAGTAAGGTTAAGGTAAGCAATAGGGAGGTAAGGAGCATTGGCTGCTCTGGCTAACTGAAGAAATATTGAAAGAGGATCATGTGTTGACACTAATAAGTGAAAGTTGTTCCAAAATTCTAAAGCCTAAATAGATTCCAAGTTAGTCTTATAACGGAGATTCAGAATTAATTTCATTAAAAAGAAAACGAAAAAGTAAAGTACGTAACAAATGTTGGTTTACAGTCGACTGTCTTTGGAATACCATAATGAACATGAAGTAACAAAGGCTACAGAGTTATTGTCGCATTGGTTTAAATGAAGGTCACTATTAAGCAAAGTAATGGGAAGGATTTTAATGTCGCCAGTTGATGTGTCTTTTGCCAGGCCAGTGTAATGAGATGCGTAAATAGATGAAAGACAACAGATACCAAAAAATTTATGACAAGCGCCCATTTGTACGTGCGATAACCAATAACTTTAATACTATAAGGAGTTGCCATAAATGCTACGGAAACCGTGAATGTGTATAACACAAGTGCAAAATTGTTATATCGTTTTACAAGCTGAGTTCAAACCTATTGCGAAAACTAACTATTTATTTATCCATCAAAAAATTATATTGCAAGAAAAATTGTTCATTGGGTAGTGGACGTAGTATGAAACATGGCACAAGTTTTGACTAGTTTTGATGTAAAGGATCTAGCGAATGCTATTTTTTGGTACTGTAATCTTTTGAAAAGCCACGGTATTTTCAGCTATAGAACACACAACATATAACAGTCGTTCTTACGGGTAACGTGAATATCGTCCTCTTAACACTGAGTAAACTAATGCGTTTTCTATGCCGGCTGTGCCAGCACAGATTGCAATTCTTAACCAAGAGATTCAGTTTTGAATAAGCGCTTAGCTAAAATGTTCGAGTCTATATAAGCTCTTACTATTAAGATGTATTGGAAGAATGGCTCCCCCACCTTTCCAGAAATAAACCAAAGAAGTGAAATTCCTGGATCTACACAGGGATTACTGAGAAGCTTTCCTAACAAGGTAAGAAACATCCCACTGCCTAAATAGCGTCTGTTGAATGACTGAATCGCTTGACCGGATCAAGTCGTGCATCAGCATTAACGCAGTACGCGCCACTGAAGAGAAATCTCCCAAGCAACTTCAGGTGTAAACCACAACCACAACCTGAACTCTAAAGGAGACCTGACCGGTCACAGATTCCGTCATTGCCAATAGTTTGGAACAAACTTGTGCTCTGAAACCTGCTATTCTATCAACGAGCATAATCATTTAGCTCCGTGGAGTGAGAACTAAGCACGTCGTTGAAACCCCAATCGTTCAAAATCCTCTATTAAACCTCCATTAGAAACCTCCGCTAGAAATCTGCTGTGGGGCTGCCGGTACCCATGGTGTAAGTATAAAGCAGCTAGTACTGCTTTCGGAGAGAACTCTCCTCCATCTTTAACCCTAAACCGATAAGGTGATGCTAGACTTACCTAGCCCAATAAGCATAGCTTGCCTTCATCTTTTCGATGCGTGTAAGCACATCCGTTGCCATGTTATTTTATGGGTAGCGCAGGGAAATACAAGTTTTGCCGGTATCCCACCAAATGTCATGGTCTAGAGACAAAGAATATCAACTCCAAAAAAGGTACACATCACAAAGGTGTAAATATCACCACGATGTACACAGTATCCCTTGAGGGTGCAGAAAATGCAACACTAAGGAAAAGTGCAATCCCATTATGAGTTCGTAAAACTGAGTTCATATTTTTTTCTAAGGCATTTTAATTTCTTCTATATGCCAAAGGCGAAAAATTACTTAAATCGTTTGTAAGATTACGTTCAGAGCGTATATGCTGATTCTAAAAAGGATTTCCTTAACGTTGTTATCCCTATTTCTTACTTAATCGAAAACCACTCATACATCAAAGCTTTTGTGAAAAGTATTTTGCATATTTTAACATGGCAGTCGGCAATTAAAATTGATGTGAAAAAAGATATGAAGGAGTAAAGATAATCAGTAGTATGGCAACGGTGTGGCTGGTTATTATCGACTTTAGCTCTCCTAACGGCGTGAACACATTTCAGTCCATTGTTTACAAAAATAGTTCAAATTATTTTAAAAATTGAAGCTCAAAGCTGTTTACACAAGTCGGATTATGAAGACTTAAATTCAAATATTTATTATTATATATAAGAATCGTGTTAATAAGTTTTACATATGCGTAGAGAAAATTTCGATATCAGCACCTAAGAATCCTTGAAACTAAGAATAATTATTGTAATTTTTTTTTTGTAAAATCCTTTTCCATTTTTTAACATTTAAAAACATTAACAGGTTTTCCACATGTATGCATTTATAAAAAAGTTATCGGTTTTATTGTCACCATTGTAACATCTACATTTGATACAATGTGATAACAATCTGATAAAGCGCAATTAATAAATTCAACTGAAAGAGCAAAAACATTTCTTATGATAGGAATCAGCCTGCAAGGACAAAAAACTATATATAATAGCAAAATATGTACCCACTTACCATACTATACGGTGTTCCTTTTAATGAATTTTCATATACGTGTAGTATGCGTGTGCCAAGTATTTGCAAATGCAAATAATTGAGTGCACATAATCATAAGTTTAAATACAGCCAGGAACTTTCACGAATTAGACAATATCACACACATAGGAGAATATGCATTTACACGCACACATTTACAAACAGGCAACAAAGCGAAATTAATTCCATACAGATGATATAATGAAGCTGATGCTTTCTTTCCAATTGTTTGGCGAGCAACTACAGCCATTGTTGTTTTATTTATTCAGTTTTTGTCGCTATTTTCTGTTTAGTGGTGTAGAATGAAGGGAGATGCTAAGTTTTAGCTGCTAATGATGTTATTAAAAGCAATAGGAGAGATAACAATAGCTTTCGCACAATAGCTAAAATATGCTAAGTATTAAATTCTAATTTCTCTGCTTCTCTATTTTCTGTGTTTCCAAACAAATAAATATGTGGCATTGAAGTACGAGTATAATACATTGTGGGAAAGTGCTGCTAGAAAACGCTTCTAAAGGAACAATCTTTAAAAGACATGCATTTTTATTTTGCTACCAGTTCTTCAATGTCTATAAAGCTGCTGTATAGATTAAATGATAATTTGAAATAAAAATCTTGTAATATTAAAGAAGTCATTTAAACTCAACTACTTTTATTCATCTCTAAGGATACAATCACGTAAAAAGTGTGACGAAAACAACTTTGAGTTACTATAGGCGAGCAGGTGCTTTATGATGTTTTTATTTTTTCAGAAGTTTTTCAAATTTAAAATATAGGTAAAATAATTAAATACGAGTACAGGATGCCAGCCGGGAAGGTATATTACTTTGTTTGTTTATAATGTTCCATTAAATGAAAGATAAGGGATATACAACATCAGATAAATGGTCCGCCTCTGTTTGCCTCACAAATTCGAGCTCTCATGAGAGGGAATTTTTCATTGCAGTCTCACACACTTTTAATTCCATAAATCCATCTTGTTTGCATAAATCTTGCTTTACCGATATCGTCACAAAAGGAACTTCGGAACAGTTAAATTAGGCTATACTAGAGGCCAATTAACATCACCATTCCTTGAAATAACTCGCAGTAATTGATCTACTTGCTTGCAATGTGGCATTGTTTTCTTGAAACCACCTATAATCCCAAGGCAATCAGTTGTGGACTTAAAAGGTTTTCAATCATATCACAATATCGCTTCCGATTTCCAAAATGTACGACCCAATGATTCCTCCTAATCAAATTCCATATCTCACTTGCACTTTAAATAAATGCAAAGATGATTGATGAACAATTTAAGGGTTCATCAATGCCCAAAACTGACTGTATTCAGATATCCATTCAATTTAAAATGCGACTTTCTCACTCAATATGAGTTTTTCTTGAAAATCGGTGTGGTCATGGGTGAGCTGTGACATGATACTGTTATATATACGGCGGCATGAATAGTTTCTTAAATGCAGTCCTTGAGCGAAATGGTGGCCCAAGCTGTCCTTTAAACATCAAATTCCTGTACTAAGAGCCGAACTGAGTTTAATGGAAGGTTTTGAACACTTTCTTGAGCAGCAGTAATGCTTTCCGGCAATACATTGTGGTCTATGCTTGCGTCCACCAGCTAAAGCCCCTTTTTATTCGAAATCATGCAGTGCGAAATTAATAATGTGTCTTGTTGGCACGTTGTGTCTTCCAAAAATTTCACGTAACTTTCCCATCCTCACACCAATCGATGATTGGTTTTGATAAAATATTTTAACGATTAAAACCCGCTGGTTTACGAATATTTTTCCGTAATAAATTTGCTACGCCTGTACTTCACTACTGCCAAAAACGAATTGTCAAGACTAATAGTAACCAAAGTTGCGGCAAAAGAAAGTAGTATACCTTGCCTACCGACACCCTGTAGTTTCTATTTCACTTTTTCCCACAAATGCACTTTCCTTCAAGATGTTATAAGAAAGGAAATTTTATTCATTTTATTATTTAAAATATGCTCGCTTTACTTTACAACAAGTTTTTCTCATTGCATATGCATTTCATTTGTAAAACAGTTTATTCATACTGCTGATAAATATTCATTTGTTTATGTGGCGCTACTGCACACAATGAAATATACAAGAACGCGAGTAAAAAACATGTTTACAAATATTCTCTTTGATGATTTCCATTTCTTGTTGCTTTTTTCTCTTAAAATTTAATAATTAAAAAACGAAAAAACGAGAGCAAACGTTGTGCAAATAAGAAGTTGCTGTGGAAATTGAGCAAACCAAACAAAAAAAAAAACAAAAACAAAAACAAAAAAAAGAAACATATAAAAAAGTCAATACGAATTATTTTACTTAAATTTCTTCATGTTCATTTTCATCGTCATGTTTGTGCAGTATTTCAATTGAATATTAATCATACGCATCAGTGCCATGTTAAGCAATGAGTAGGTTTGAGTGCTGACTACATGCTGCTACACTCACACTCGCAAGCACACATACATGCAGCCACATGTGTTACGAACTGGTACATAAAAATGTAATTAACATTTTTGTTTTTTTTTTGGTTTTTTGAGGAAAACTACAATTAATTGCAAGTTAATAACGGAATAAATTGGCGGCATAAAAATATTTTGCTTACGTATCGACAGTGATCGTTCATGTTTGAACTTCTAGCAAAAATATCTGCTTCATATTGCAAAAATATTTGTTTTTGTAAATTTTATAAATTATAATTATATTATTACAGCTCTTCAGAATAAATTCAGTGGCTCTTCTGATTAAAAAAAATTTTTTTTTCAAAACTGTGTTAAAGTATGAATTCAATTTCTGTTTGCCTCCTTTCTAAAGATAAAACAGTACAAGAAAGCAACATTTTTGCTATTAACCCTTAAACGAGTTTGTTATTTATTTGTGTTGTATCGCCGCTGTTATACAAAAACTAGTTTTGATTAGAGAGGATCTAAAAAAATACGTAGTTCAACACTTAATGCATACTCAAAATTTAATTCAAAGCGAAATGAACTTTTCTTTTATTTATAAATAAATAACAATTGATATTGCTCGCCCCTTAACGCAAGTCATTGCGGCCTAATACAGAGTATCAGTGGGCCTGATGTGCACCACTTAGTGCAATCTAAATACCAAAAAGGATATATTTACATCAAGATATACATATATACAATAATTAACAACAATGGCTGTAATTGCTCTCTAAGCAATTGGTAAACAAGCTTTAGTCTTATTATATCATATATACGGAATCCATTTTGCTTTATTGCTTGTTTGCAAATGAGTATATTTGTATGTAATTCGTAAAAGATTTGATTATGTGCATTTAATTACACTCGCATACTATGGATATAGGAAAATTCATTAAATGGAACGAACTATTACACGGATTCGTTGCAAAATATTATTAAAAATTTCTATTAGTTGAATCTTCAACACCATTTTTATATGATGATTTTTTATAATGATTGATTTGCTAATTCAATTATACGTTCTTTATATTGCAAATAATAAATTAAAATAATTAATTTATTAAATATAAATGGAAGTTAAATTGAAGAAATCTCTCTTTCCAAGTTGAGAAATTTCTTTGAAATTTGGTGAACAGTTTATGATTTGCGGTTCTCTTCGTTGCTTCCGAGAAGGTCTATGTAATTCAGCGGATGTTTCAAAATATTCAATTTCAATACATTTTTAATATTATATATTATTTAATTAGATTTAAAGCTAATTTTATAACTTTTTCACATATTTTGCAACGTAACCTAAAGAGTTGCTATGACTTGGTATAATATAATATAAAGTGCTGTGCAAATATAAAACATGTCCCACGATCACTCAGCAGTCCTGGTCTCTTGGCAACTTTGCATATACTTAATGCTGAGATTAATGAGTGGAATTTAGGTCATTTGAGTTGACTTTAGAAAGTCACTCAACTCTAAATGTAAAACAGCCTTCCCAATGTTATCTTTTGAATAAATCGGAGAGAATTACGTAGAACTTTGAATGGACCAGTTCTACTCGGGCGAAATGAATAAATACCGAGGGACTAGCTGCTCTCTCTTAAAACACAAAATTAAATATATTTTAAATCTCCTTTAAATCCTTCGAATCATTTTTTTTAAGGAAAGTGCTTTTTATTTTATTTTTCCTTTTTAATTTCGTATGGATCCCACTTCAGAAGATAACATGTGCGAAGCAAAGAGATATCGACTAAATTATTTCATATGAATAGAAATTAAATTAAAAAAATATCTGAAATGAGACCATTTGAATTGTCGATAATTTACATTTTTTTGTAAACTATAAAGTGCTGTGCAAATATAAAACATGTCCGTATACCTTCTTGAAGACATGAAGTCTTGAAGACACGGTTCTTAGATAATATTTCCTCTTTAGAACTAATCTAGCTTTACCTGACCTGATTGCTTCCTTATTCTATATGCTAAAAGCTACAAATAGGTGAACAAAATATTTTTCCAATTTTACAACTTGAAGCCGTCGCCATGCTACAGGCTTTCCTTGGATAAGTAAAGGGGTATAAAGGGGTAATCATTTAATTTGCTTTATACTAAAGCACATATACGTTAAATAAAGCCAACCTTATTTAACGTATATTTTGACTAGTTTGACTAGCAAAAGCATCCAAAGCGCACAATTTGTATTCCACAAACTGTTGCCTTTTAATTGAAAGAATATGTTTTATAGCATCTGAAGTTTTAAAAATAAATATTATTTTCATTATTTTCAACTTTTTATTTTCAATTCCATAATAGGGAAAGGTTTAATATTTTTTGATAATTGTTTATAATAAAATAGCTTAAATAGTTCATAAAAATATTCGTATATATTGATAATTTGAATTGATATACATTGAATAGTTCCTGAGAATTGTTTAGGAATAATCTGATAAGGTCCTTTTTAATTAATGTCATTCTATTTGCGATAAGTATATTTATTTAGAAATTTAAACTGCATCAGGTGTCACCAATAGGTAATGCGTATTAGCATGAAAGGAAATTGGTGAGAATCATGAATTCTATATAATCTATATCTTCTATATATATATATAAAAATTCCCTTTTATGTTCGTGGCCGATAAACGCAAAAACTACTAAACCGATTTAAACCAAATTTTATGTACATGCTCTATGGGCCGTGAGGAGTGTTCCTGCATAGTTGGAAGTGCATCCGATAGATGGCGCGATATTATTTTTTTTGTATTTTGCCCGATAGAGATTAGCGCGATAACCCTATGCTCTGTTTCGCTGAAACTGTTGGTTGCTTAATCGGTGTGTAGCAACGTAGTTTTTAATAATTATAAACATTTAAATTTTTACATTTTAAAATACATAAAATATGAAGAAAAACATAAACTGTCTGTGTTAATACAATATTTCCTGTGTTAATACAAAACACTGATTCCGGTTTTCTACGAGAGGCAGTCCAAAATAAATGAAAAATTGGTGACCAGCAATGCGGACAGGCCCCACTATGTATAAATAAAAGAAAGATTAATATTGCCCTGCTTTAAATTTTGAGAATTTAGAGCGATTTAAATATCGAGTGAAGGTAATTGTAGATAATTCCCCCCTCCCATTCCGCACAATAACTTTTTTTTCAATTTTATGCTTTTATACTTTTTATGCTGATTGTCAAAAGTGTGCATTAAATAAAAATTATTTTAGAAAGCACTTTGTGTTTAATTTCGTTAAAGAGGTTAAAATTTAGCCATTTAACTTCCCGCCCATATACTCGTAAGTGCCTTTAATTTATTCCCCATAACAATGTTCTTCTACCCACACAGACGTTTACTGATTAACAAAACATTATTTACTCTGTCCCACCTGCTAAAGCAAATATTATTCGAATATGCATTGCAATCTACGAGACATGTGAGTGTTTTAGAAATTCATTTGAGATCGTAATGGATGCCCATTGAAACTAAAGCTGACACTTCTTTAGGTATGAAGTAAAAATGTGTCACAGCTAAGGGTAAACAAATAACGTGACTGGTATTAGCAAGTAGGAAAAAGTTTCCACACAGCCACACACACATTCGCAAGCATGAAGCGACATGTACAATCATGTACGTTCATGTACGCTAAAATGAATGGCAAAAATATACTTAATTTCTTTAATGAACTTTGGAAACATTCTAGAACTATTAAATAATTTAAATTTTTCACTGACTACACATTTGTAAGTTGCATTTGCAAGAGGCAAATATTGGGAAAAAGGACTTTCACTAGATTTTCTGTGGTGCTTTTCAAGGTTTCAATAGAATGTCTTGCACTGCAAAACGGGCTGAAGTCTGTCCGTGTGCAGATTTCATTATGAGCAATTTAAAGAAAATTTAAATAACTAAAATAAATTTCTCTGTAGTTTAGCTATTTGAAAAAGTTGTTGGGGTTTTCCGCAGAAGAATATATTGGGAAGCCTATTAAATAACCTCTATGAACCATTGGTCTTGGTGAAGAGGAAGGAGGAGAATTAAACAGAAAGGATTTCTAATAAAGCAAAGCTTCAATGTGATAATAGAGAATACACAATGCGACCGAAGTACGTCTCAAGTAACAAGAATGAATATGGGGTTAAAAATATTGATCGCATCCCGCCTTAGGCGAAATTCAAATCACTTAAAACTAAAATGGAGTGGCATTGTTTTTGCGCTGCGGCTTGGGCTTGTGCCGTGGAGGACCTGAAACTCGGGGATCGGGGTGGTCTGCTTCTGTTAGATACCAGCATTGCCCCTTTTAGCTTGATCTGCCGTCGTTATTTTGTAGAGGTTCAGTAACAGGAACCCCAAGTTTCGGAAAAAGCTTGGTGGTAAATTATTGTTTTTGGATACCTAGCCATGTGCACTCACTGTATATTGGTTTGTCTGTTTATTATTCTTAAGTTTTTGAATGCGTTAGGCAGTTTTATGCAGGTACATGGACAAGTATATGTAACTTTTTGTACACACATATATTTTCAGTATGACTTCGAAAGGCTCATTGAATTTCACAGAATACTTTCAATTCCTACTTTAGCCATATAATTTTTATTATTGTTTTGCTTTTATTATCAGTTGTTTTATTAAAAAGATTACTTATTTAGAATAAATGAACCAACGTAAGTTACAATTTTAATTCCACTGTGTCGCTCTCACGAAGCTTCCTTACTTTTATGTTGCTCGTTTGGCTTTACCGTTGCGCAGACTTAAACTTCTCTGTCGTTTTTACACTATCGTCTTGCCGCTGCTGAGGTGAAAAGCACAGCGCTCTGCGGCGTAGACAGACAGTGTCGTTAAGTTGAGCGATCCTGCTTAGTTTGTGCTCATTTCAGGCGTAAATAGGCATTGGAAAAAGTTTTGGAATAGTTTGCTTCTGAGAATTTTGTTTTACATCAGCCATACATGTCTCTGTTGAATTTAGAACATCTTCAAATTACTTTTCTAAAAGCAACCACTTGTATCAGTGGGTCAAAAAAAATACATAAAGAGTATATAAGGGCTCACGGTTGGGGGCATCCATTAAGGTCAGCTGAAGATATGGTTGAAGGCATTAGTAAATTTATAGCATATAGTCTGTAAACTGAAAAGTGCTACGGATTCTATTACCTATTGATAGACGAGTTTTATTTGGTCAAACTAAAAGTCTGTGTGCTATAACGAGTAGAACGGAAGGGCAAACGGGAATGATAAATATCTCCTCAGCTTAAAATTGGATTAAAACGAAAGTCTACATAATTATTAAAAACATACACCACGATGCCAAACGCTTTTGTGTATTTATGCATTCCTTAAGAAGCTCGAATAAATACTGCTGCCTTAATAATGTTATTTATATGAAACATATATGAGGAAATAGCCAAAAGGTGTCGGAACAATTGAGACCTACTGTCGCCGAAAAAGAGAATCTATTAGCCATTTTTATATAGTATTAAGCCAGTTTTAGTTTCCATGTATTTCTTATAAGCAAAGTTTACTTGAATTAGGAGGGGGTTACGAGTACACCCCAAAGACTACTCTTGCTGAAAGAAAATATTATTCTGTTCCTGCCACCAAAGTCTGAAAAGTTTTACATTAAAAATGCCCTCAATCTATGATATATAGCATATATCTCAAAATTCCCAAAGGCCCAAGCAAAATAATGACAAACAGACATTCTCATACCCCGGGAGTACCATCTAAAAGAAAGAGGGCGGCAAATTAAAGATAAATGGAGTTGAAATGAGTTCAAGTAAATTATTTGGTTAAAAGAAATTCTAAAGCTGGTGTAAGTTGTAAATTTCTCTTGCAAGTGTTAATTATAGTAAAAATAGAAAGTTTATCCACAAAGCTCTTGAGGTCATCCTCCCTCAGCATATACTGACGTGCCTATCTTTATTTTGTCAGCCATCATTTATTTAATATTTCTTGGCTCTAATGTCTCTGAGTTAATAATAAACTTTCCCGTAATTAAATTGATTTTCAGGAAATGTGTTGTAAACCATTTTTCCCCGATTTTTCAACTGAATGTCATTTTTTATAACATCACAGTATCCAACGAAAGAAATCTAATGAAAGAAGTTTTTCCTTTCGTTCGAGGCTAAACATTATTCGCACACAACAATAAATAAAGTCGGTCAAATATCACAAACAGCCAGTCACTCTTCTTTCTGATCAAGCCTCCACATTTAAAAAATTTAATTAATTTTGTACATCTTCATTTACTTTCAATAATTTCACGCTACTTTCGCCTTATTGTTCTTCTCTTCACACAAACCTTTCACTGTTTTCCAACACCAACACACGAAGTTTTACCAAAAAAATTTCCACCAGCATTTGTGTTGAGTTCATTACAAAAAGGAAAATTTATATAGAAAAAAAGAAAAAAATTAGAAACACTAGAAAAAATCGGAAAACAGAAATGGTTTAAAACTCAATTAAAGTTTTAGCCGCAGAATAAATTACAACCGAATTAAAAATAAAAATAGAAATAAAAATAAAAGAAATAAAAATTGCATTAAGGGAGTGAATAAAACGACTACTTCAGGGAAATGGAAATGAATAAAACTATTCGTAGACTTCCCCCAATTCCATGGAACATCATTAGAGGGCTCTGCTGTTGGAACTGATGACGATGATAATAATGATGTGAAAGACTTTTTATGGTTTTAGTTTGATGGAATAATTTCATAGGCCTAGATTTCATAGTTTCCTTTGCGATTAGCATTTCCTGCACGCTACACCACATTGGCCCGTATTCACCGCTCCCTAGTCAATTTGTAATTTATTGCATAACATTAATCCGTAAGATAAATTTACATATTTTTTTAAGTGAAATGCAAATTTATTTTTTTTATTAAAAACGTATATGAAATTAAATAAAAATTTAATATATAAAAAATTTTAAATTAATAAAAAATTTATTTGAATATTTCAAATCTCACGTACGTTTTTAAAACTTTTTTTTACAACAAAATTTTTTTCTTTTTATTTCTTAACACGTAAAACAATTTTATCTTTAATTAATCAAGTACAGATAAATATTGGAAAAGTCTTAAAAATTCCCTTTTTTTAAATCATGCTTAGTGAAGCATTTTTAAGAACCCCCATTGCCCGGAAATAAAAGGTAGTAGTTCTCATTTGAAATGGTTGGCTGACTGCTGAAAACAGTTTTCTGCACCAACTTAACAAATAGAAAAACAAAAAATATAGTGTTTTTTTGATAGTTTGAATGATTGAAAATTAACAAGTAATACAAATTGAATTTGTAAATTGCACTGCTTGAAATTTTAGTACATGATTTCGAATGCATGCGTGTTTAATTTGCAGCGTGTACATTTTTGCGAACTAAAAAGTTTTATTTCCGCAAAAGAGAGGTGAATGCTTGAATAGGCGCTTAAACCCAGAAATCACTTTAACTGCTTTAATATTAAAATTATTTTTCATTTTTGCACTTCGTTGTATTGAATATAAACTTTAAAATCCCTTGAGTAGAATTATTAAAGGAAAGTTAATTAGTGTTTGCAAAAATATTTAATTTGTTCTTTAATTTTTGAAATTTTTATGCCAGAAATAGAAAACAATAAAAGAATTAAATTTTGGGCATCATTCGCCTCATATTTTAGCATATAATTCCTTCAAAAAGCCCCCTTCCGCCTTTTCTCAGTATAAAATGCTGAAAAAATAAGAAACTTTTTTGCTCCACTTAATAAAAATCCAAACAAAATAATAATAATATTTATCTAATTACAATATGGCTGCCTCCGTAGCCTACTAAACTGGAGGTCGCAGGTTCGTTTCCTGCCTAGACAATGGCTGTTTTTCTGCGGACAAATCGAAAGCTTTGCACGTTGAGTTGGCTAGAAAAAATATATTTTTTTACAGGATTTTGGGATATTTTATTTATTGAATAAGAAAATTAATTTATACCTGGAACAGTCTTATACAAATCACTGACAACAGCTTTTGGTTTTTAATTTATAAACATTCTTTTTTTTTTTTGATTATTCGCAAGTAATCATAAAATAAAAATCCCGGATTTGAATCTGCTGCTTAAAGGACCAGCGATATACTCGTATATTGAGTTTATAAAAAATGTCTTGAGGTGATACAACAACTGAATTATGTTATTTTCATTATAAAATAAATAAATTTATTTCATTTCTTATTGAAGAAAAAGAGTCTTATAAAAAGTGGTAGAAAATAAATAATCAAGTCGTAACGTTTAATTCCAATTACTGCTGCCCAATTTGGAACTGAAGAAAATAACGAAAATTATTAGCATGGAAAGTGAAGATCCTAAAAATACCTCAATCATACCAGAGCAAACCAGTTGCTATTCTAAAGTGACTGCAGGAAACCACAGTCAAGAGGAGGACAATGACATTAAAGTGTCATAAATAAGCCGATATAATTTAAAAGGAATATAACAATGCAGTATGATGTTACACCTTGTGAGTACTACAAATGTTTTAAATCAATTACAAAATTTTTAAAAAATTGCTCTCAAGTCTATGTTGCGGATTACATATCCGATTGTTTGGTAAACTCTTTCAAGGAAATTTTGTTCCATTTCAATTTCACACAACTATTCAAAGATTCTACTTCAATGAAGGAAGCGAAAGCTATACCGCAGATGTTTTCAAACAAAAAGTACAAACAACCACGTGGTTAGAAGCGCTGCTGCAAGATTCCATCTGCGGTCTCTGACAAAATTCTACTTGATGAGAGTATGTTGCATATCACAAAAGAAGCTACCAAACAGGCATCAGAGAAATTAAATAGCGATTTCAAAGGATAATTGGGGCAGGAATACACGAAAAGGAAACTTCAATGTGGCTGTTTTGATAAAATCTTTGAGATCCTTTATATTTATTCATATTCTATATTACAGATATTTAATGTAAAATTGAAAATTTGTAACTAAAAATGCGGCATATTTAAACGGCCATATAATTATATATGGAAAAAGAGGGTTAAAAAGGATCTTAGGCCAGATACGCTGCCATTTATTAAGTTGTTCATTCAGCGAAAGTATATTCCAAAAGGATGAACAGTATGTGCTTTTATTATAAGAAAAGGATTTGAAATGTGTGTTCAACATACGAGTATTATTTAACAAAACGTTTAGTTGTTTGATAAAAATTGAAAAATATATTTTTTTTAAATTTATATATGTACTTCTAACAAGTTAAAATTAGCAGTTTTAGTTATTATTGTATGCAAATATTTTTCTTTATTCATAAATGCCTTTGTTATCACCAACATGTATGTATAATGATATTGAATTAAATTAATAATGAATTATTATTAATTAATTTTCTATTTTTTTAATATCACATTTTCTCAATGTTTGCAGCTCTCTCAGTCAATTGTCACCAGCCTGAAACCCGTCGGGTCGTTTGTTCATAGGAGTCATTGCTTTACAATGACGTACAAGAAGTCCTACATAAGGGTGATATAAATACTGGAAATCAGTAGCTCTCGATGGTCTTGGCATATATACCCATGTGCCCAGAGGAGCCGTCAAGTACATCGGATGAAAATATACAACATACATATAAATTTGATCGAGAATACAAAAATCTGTTTCAAATTAACTCGATCTCGACATAACATGTCGCATAGACGACACAATGGTATATGCTCATATGAAATTAAGTAGCACAATCAGCCAAGTCCAGTATTCTGTATTCAAAAAATAATTTTCTATTAATAAAATTACTTTTACGGCAGCAGAGCCAACTCTATTGAGAAGCAGAAACTACTCCATTTTAATTAAGGAATCAGAAAATTTTTTCTTAAAATTCGAAAATTTTTACTATAAACCTTTTTTGTGGCTGGAAGCCGATATAACATGCTTGATACCCTACACATTGAAGAAAGAATTTGTTCTTTGAAGAAAATGTCCGTTTACGGTATAAGCTCCCTGCAAAGGTATCTCTGTCCTTCGGCAATATTGGGAAAACCATGTCGAATAGCCACAGAACTATTTCTCTTTAAACTCCCACTTTCATATCTCTTTGCTAAGTGCAGATCAACGCATGACATTAGTAGTGACCATCAAACATAAATTCAGCAGCTTCACTGAACTGCCATTGGAAGGATTTCGCCAAAGGATACTCTTCCATCAAGTGAAGTAAAAGATTATTTTGCGAAGCAGTATTCAATCTCATACTTCCGATTAATTTTAACAATCGATGTTGGCTGTACGCATAGCAAACGTGGGTTAGAACGAATGTGCAGAGCATCATGCTTTATATGCTACCCGTGTACTTTTATGCCACACTATTAAATAATCTCATTTCGTTGGCTCATAAATGAATTATGAAGCTTTTACATCAAACTAGTTTATATTTAGTTTTTTGTCAGAGAATTGAAATTATATAAAAATTATTTAAAACTTGAATTAAAACGCGCTCTGCTTTGAAAAGGCAACATATAAAGTAAAAGCTGCAAAAAATCTCAATTTTAAAAATTTTACTTTTTAATGGTTTTTCATTATAAAGTTAAGAGGTTCTGTATAAATTCCATGTTTATAAAAATTCGTATTTAAAAAAAAAACAATAGTGTGTGTGTTGCGAGTTCAAAAGTTTCATTCTAAAGGTCTATTCCGAAAAATACAACTCAAATATGATGTTGTATTTTCCATAACATTTTATCTCCAGAGGCAGAATTCCTTTTGGTTTAAACAATGCAGCTACAAAAACAAAAACAGAAACAATAACAACAACGAAAACAACAACAACATAATATAAACTGGTAAAAGTTCATTAAAACAATAATTTTTAACCGTTTCGTTTAGTTGGTTGTGTTTGTATTTGTGTTTGTATTTGTGTTTGCATTTGTAGTTTTATTTTTATTTTGGAAAGCAAAAGAAAAAAGAAACTGAATTTAGTTTTTCCAGCATTTGTTTTTATTTGCTGCTGTTATAATATTTCGCCCATGTGCTGTAGAAAATTTGTTGTTCAAATTGCATAAACAAAGTTTTACACATTTTTAATTGTTTTTTTTTTTTTTTTTTTTTTTTTAATTCACTTTTGCTTTGAGACTTTCTAAATGAATTTCAGCACACATTGGCAAACTCAACTACGTAGTTGGCAGGAAAAATTTAAATTATTTTCCTTAAATGTTATAAATGTGACTTTTCCAATGGAATACTAATGAATACATAAATATTTTACTTTTCACAACTACACCATTTAATATTCGGATCTTGTAGAGGGCAGTGGAAATTTACTTTAACAGTTTCGTTTTTCCAATCTTCAGTTACAGCTTTTTCCAATCACAAAATTTTCCACCATTTTTAAATGTAAAAGCAAATAACCTTTTTTATATGTGCACTTTAATATGTATGGAAATAAGTCATCTTAACTGAGTTATCTAACTGGAAACAAACTCGTACAATAATTCGTCGTACTGCACACTTTGCTTTAGTCACTCTTGCAAGCATTTCGTTGAATATGCACTTTTGGGGGTGGTTCCTACTCATGCAGTGCACGGTGTTAAAACTGGGAAAGCTTTTGTAGGCAATCTTTCGCTCAGACTGCCATTGACTTATCGATCTGAACATTCTAACAAAATAAGTGGAAGAGATTTTAAAGTATATAAAATACTAAATGCCCTACACACAGCACTTAAAACTTTGCCAACGATACTCTCAATTCATTGTTAATTAATTTTTCCAGGTAGCAATTGACTTGAAAATAAAAGTCAAGAATAAAAATTTCAACTCATTCGCCTGTAATACATACATGGAAATTTGTATTTCACAAATTCGGAATGTGTAATACTTTGCTGGACTTCCTTTGAGTTTTCCATTACTGGAAATTTTTATTTCTCTTAAATTGTTACTGTAATTATAATTATTTGGATGTAAACGTTTCTTTGCAAGAAAATGTCCTTTAAGCGCAGTTGACTAGACGTAAGTATTACCAAATTATGAATCTGAATTTGGTTTTATTACTCGTATATTGCAAACTGTCTCTGTCCTGCGCAATCCACAATATAACACGCATAACAAACACTTTGAATCAGTTCAGAAGCCATTACTTCGTTTGGTGTAAATCTTCCTTCATTGGATTTCTGATTAGCACTGACTGGCAAAACCAAAAATCGCATAATTGTACAGAACGTTAGAGATTTCAATCCTTTGTCTGCAGATATTTTTTAATTAAATGAACAAATAAATAAATTATAAGGAAATGTATTTTAACTGCCCTCAGCAATGAAACAGGAGCTACAATTTTTAATTTAAAAAAAAAACAATTTTCTTAAACAATCCTGTGATATATTCGGCCTAAGCGATAGTGGCTTGATTTCTTTGTATGAAAGTGTAGATTGAATTTTTTGAAACTCTTTTTATCTCCTCCAAAGGCAGCAGGACATTATTCCCCTTTTTACGTTAACACCTGACATTAATATTGGGCTTGCTGCTGTATCACTGATATTTCTATCATTGATATTTAAAGCCCACTAATCCCCCATAAATAATTATTAAGTAGAATTACAATTTTTTTTGGATTTTTTTTTTATTAAAGGGTTTAAATTAAATCCTTAAGCGCTAACTATTGGAACCATTCTTACAGACCGCTGGCACAGTTGCGATCAGGTAAAATTAAGTTAAGAACCTTTAAAAATGTTTTTTCTAAATTAAGAATAGTGAACCGTCATAGAGAAGCATCCGTATTTAACCAAAGAAATATTCAGTGTCACTAAAACCGTGCAACATACATATACTTCAATTCCACTGATCTTCGTAATGTTTATATCCCACCGAAAATGCTTTTAATTCTCATATTGAATTTTATTTTATTGATAAGACCTGAAGCATTTATTGTTAATACAGTGGAATATGTTTATACATGCCTGCTATGGCTCATGAGAATTGCTTCAGAGTAGCTTCTCTTTTCTCCAACAGTTGGCGAAAACTTAATTTTTTTCCTCTTGTAAATAGTTTAAAATATTATTAGCAGTATGAAAAATATCATTATATTGTAAATGAATGTAATTATTTCTCATTTTAAACTGTTTAAATAAATTTTTCAAAAAATTATAATTTCCTCTTCAATGCACACAAATCAATTACCGATGAATATTAGCATCAGTAGCTAAATTAAGAGTTTCAAGATGAATTCATAATTTGTGAAAATAAACATCCTTTTTTTTGTCGTCTTGGTTGCAAATAAAATTTTTTTTTTTTTATAAACAAATAAGCAAAATAACAAGAAGCAAAAGAAACAAAATGTAACCTTAATCAAATGATAATAAGATCATAATTTACGAAAAGGTGGATTCAACCGAAGACGAACAATAAAAATTGTGGATGCCAAAAGTAACCCATTTACTACAATGGCTTGTCACGGCACGATAATTTGTTTTGTTCTATATTTTCACAAAGTTTTTTATTGTTGTGTTTGATTTATATCTGTTGTTGCTCTCGTATTCAAATTTCCACCTTTCCATAAATATCTGCATATAATATTATAATAATCATGAAATATGTATAAATATGAAATCATTTATTCGTTAACCAGAGATGGATAAATGAAAACAAGCAATACTACAAATGAAAAGCATTGACAATATGTAACTCGAGAAGCATTTAATGCATGCTTAAAGAGCATGTCTAAATTTATAAAGTCATCTTTTAATTACTGCACACTAAAACTATTTCTTACTTATGGTTTTACTTTCACGCGATATCCGCCTTTGCTCAATTACAACATATTTCCTTGTCGCCTATACGAATCTGCTTGCGAATTTTAACACTTCTAACATCACAAATAAACAAAACATGCTTTCAATTTAAAATTTCCGAAGAACTTCTCTATTCAAAGCACTCCCGTAAGATAAAATCAAAAGTTCTTTACACTTTCACCATAAAAGCCAAGAAATATTTTGATGACAGCTTTACATTTTTCATTATTTCTGATTGCCAGCCGTGCAAACAGAAACAAGATTTTTCCATCTTCACTTTATAATTTTCTGCTCACTTTTATGTACATGCCGAATGGTACGTTTCTTCGCATGCACGGATATCTGTGTGTGAATACTGTGTTGAGGACCAGTTTATGGCTTTCAGGAGTGGGGAAGGTATTCGACCAGAAGATGAATGTCTATATATTTATTTGGCTTATTTTTGTGTGAATATTCTTTTTAAAATAAAAATCAAATTTATGAGTTCGCATTTACATTGAAATAAAGGAAACCAAAGAACAAACTTTATGTTGATGAAAAAATATCTCGTTAGAAATCTGTTTTATTTTCTTGCTTTTCCTTCACATGATTTCATTACAGCGGCATATGCTTGATTTCTTTATAATAATTTATAACTTTAATATTTTTATAATATTTTAATTTATAACTTTAATATTTATTTTAATATTTTATTTAAGTATTACACTATATAATATAATATAATATAATATAATATAATATAATATAATATAATATAATATAATATAATATAATATAATATAATATAATATAATATAATATAATATAATATAATATAATATAATATAATATAATATAATATAATATAATATAATATAATATAATATAATATAATATAATATAATATAATATAATATAATATAATATAATACAATATAATATAATATAATATAATATAATATAATATAATATAATATAATATAATACAATATAATATAATATAATATAATATAATATAATATAATATAATATAATATAATATAATATAATATAATATAATATAATATAATATAATACAATATAATATAATATAATATAATATAATATAATATAATATAATATAATATAATATAATATAATATAATACAATATAATATAATATAATATAATATAATATAATATAATATAATATAATATAATATAATATAATATAATATAATATAATATAATATAATATAATATAATATAATATAATATAATATAATATAATATAATATAATATAATATAATATAATATAATATAATATAATATAATATAATATAATATAATATTATTATAATATAATATAATATAATATAATATAATATAATATAATATAATATAATATAATACAATATAATATAATATAATATAATATAATATAATATAATATAATATAATATAATATAATATAGTATAATATAATATAATATAATATAATATTGTTATAATATAATATAATATAATATAATATAATATAATATAATATAATATAATATAATATAATATAATACAATATAATATAATATAATATAATATAATATAATATAATATAATATAATATAATATAATATAATATAATATAATATAATATAATACAATATAATATAATATAATATAATATAATATAATATAATATAATATAATATAATATAATATAATATAATATAATACAATATAATATAATATAATATAATATAATACAATATAATATAATATAATATAATATAATATAATATAATATAATGTAATATAATACAATATAATATAATATAATATAATATAATATAATATAATATAATATAATATAATATAATATAATATAATATAATATAATATAATATAATATAATATAATATAATATAATATAATATAATATAATATAATATATTATAATAATATATAATATATAGTATGTAAAAATAATAGCTACACGTTTATGGATCCAATGCCAATTCTCACTTAAGCAACTAGAGTGGAAGTAATTGATGAAAGTTTACTTCCATGCTAAGCAAAATAACCGCAAAAATTAATGGAACGTATGTATGATTCGATCTATTTCGAATCAGTTATATGATTATCCCTATATCTCTGTGGGTAAATGCATTAAATGTAAAGAAATAGTTATTTATATTTAGATTAAAAATTCAGTCTTCCTACACTCCTGTACATATATAAAAGTGATGCTTTTGGATATTGTCATTCTGGAAGGACTGGTTGACAGAAAATATCATTATAATTCGTTAGATATTTCTTGGTTTAAGAGTTTAGTGCTTTTTCAAGAAACCCCTAAAAGTATGCTTTAAAAATAATTTCTTTAGTACAATCTTACGTAAAAGTGTTAATGTATTCGAATTAAACAAAAGTACAATATTTTTGTTGGATATTTTGGTAGCAAGGACCTAGATAACATCATCACAGGGGAAAACATTGTGGCTACGAGGACTTGGTATGGAAAGCAATATCGTCGAATGAGTATTGAAAATAAGTTCGATAAATACAGTAGGGTTGATTAAAGCAGTGCTGCAAATATACCATTTCAATATATATTCAGTTGACCGCTGTCCATTTGCATTAAATCTTCGAAGAGGAAAAGCTAAATGTGTACTTTTAAGGAAAATTATAAAAGTGTAAGAAGCTTTTATTTTGGAATTTCGCAAAGGTAATTTATTAAAAGCAAAATAAGAACAGGAAATTGTCTGCATTTCGTAAATATTTTGAATTTTCAAAAATGAGCGCTTTTTGAAAATATTTGTTCAAGCAAAAAAAAAAAAAAAAATTTACATATTTGTTTCCATTTCCATTATTGAATTTTCCATCATTCCACAATAATGGCTTTACTGCAGAAAATGCATTGAAACATTTATAAGCTTAAATTTTTTTTTCATTACCTAAATGGAAAACAATTCTTGAGAGGCAACACTCTAAACACATTTTTATGGTTTTTTGTGATGATGTATTGTTATTGGTTTTTAGAAAATAAAAGCCACACAAAATAAAACATTTCGGAAATAATATTTCAGTTTGTAGCAGTAAAATGATGCTAAATGGTTAAAATTGGTTGAACGTATATTATATGTGGGAGAGTTGAAAGCAACCAATGAAATTTTATAATGCAGCAAACGGAACTACAAACACATGGGCTCCTTGTGATATATTTTATCATTAGTTTTATTTGTTACATAAATAGCAATGAAAAGATTAAACTGTTGGAGAATAATTTATTGGCTTAATAAGATGTGCTATTAGTGAGTTATTATGATAAACGGCTTATGCAATATTTGCGCTGGATGTATTTTTTTTTTTTTTTTGGATGTGTATTATATTAAAAGGATTGTATGAAGGATACTAAAAAATAGGCTTTCCGGTTGCACTAAATCGGTTACACTAGAGCAAAGAACTTTAGAAATATCTGAAATGAATTGAGTGTAATACCAGCTTTGGAGCACTTCGTTCCCTGCACGTATCACGACACGATCATAATTCTTGAAGGACATGTCTAGTATAACAACACGATCATAATGAACACAAGTGGAGGAAATGTCTACTATTTAAATTGATCTAAAGAAGTGATTGTATTGTAATTCCTGGCCTTTTTATAGTCTTGCGTTCACACACGGCAAAAAGTACCTAATAGTACCTAATAAAATAGAACAAAATTAATAAAATATCTCTATGGTTTATTTTCAAGAAGAACATCTTATTACTTTCATAGAGAAAACTTTAAAAAGCAGGAGAAACCTTAGAGATTTTATTAGGTATTCCTCTTAATTTCTTTAATAAGATTTCCTTCTTCTAAGAAAGGTTTCTAAGATTTCTAAGGTATTGGGGGTCTTATTAATTTTCCCAAAAAGGTTTTCTCCTTGATTTTATTGCTTGTTCTTCCTGATTTTTTTTAAAAAGATTTTCTACTCGAATTTATTAGGAGATCTTATAGATTTTTCCAAAAAGGGTTTATTCCTGATTTTACCAGGCTGTCTTATCGACTTTTTTTTTATAAATAATATTTCTTGATTTTATTTGACAATTTTTTTATTTTTTTTTATTATTTCTTTATGCACTAATATAATAATAAACAGTAAATATTATTACCGGTGTATTACCGAATTTTTAAATATATAGATTACATATATTTACTTAAATATGTAGTTATATTTGCCCCAACTTAGCGCTGGTTAAACGCTGGATTTTGGCGGACCGGCTTGCTTTATTCTTTTTATTATTGATAATAATAGAAACGCTAAAAATTACATTTTCCACCATTAACTAAGGTCACCTGGTAATAATAGTCCTTAAATATTATAATTTTCATGAACACATTTAATATAAACAAATTTTGTAAATTTTTTTTCCGAATAGCTTTAAGCTCATTGTTTAGTAAGTAAAAATTTATAAATATATCAATGGAATGCCTTAATGGCTTTTGGTTTTCTGAATCAATATAAATATTTTTTCCATTGAATAGAAGCCCGAGATGTCCTTTTACAGTACTTTTATGCTTATAAGTCTAGTGCCACATACTGAATATTCAGTTATGCAAATGTAGGCCGAGGGCATGGTGAATCCTATTTTAAATGATTGGTTTTGGCCCCGATAGGAACTTTTTAAGCCCAACAATTTCTATATCCTGCCAGCCACAAATGAAAACATTCATTGTGGAAATATAAACAAATTTTCTTGAATAAAAAAATGTATGAATAAAACTCTTCTAATGAAAGGGAGCCAGTAAGTGATGAACTATATAAAGGCTACATAATTTCGACCAGGGGCCCCTTATAATGTAACAAAATCCAATACTCAAACTGTATGTAACCACAAATAAGAATTTAAAAGCTTTCGATCTCCAAAACAGCCTTTTGCATAGTAAATGCTGCTTCCCCTTGGAGAGATGCATCCCACTTTATCTGCGAAAAAGTAATTACTGAACTTTTTATAAGATTGATAAATTTCTTAATTAAAATTATAACTAAATGCATATTTCATAAAATTTCTTTTAATTAAATGTTTCGATCTTCACATATTTTTCAAAAAACGTTATTTTTTTTCTTTTGTTTTTTAGAAAATTTTGGAGGACATGCCCATCTATTACTATTCTTGTTCATTTGCTTGGTTGCATCTAAGACGAGGCAGGATATTAACAATTGTTAACTTCGTATTAAATATATTTATTAATTTAATTTTAATAATTCTTAAATATACTTCCAGCCAAGGCATGTCATTCGTAATTCTTCTTCACCAGATTGACGAAATTTAAAATAAAATTTTATCTGCCGGCACATTAACACTTTATCAAAATATTAAATATTGTGTTAATCGCCTTTCGTTTTGTCACGTCTGCCAGAAAATGTTGAAGAGTAATCATGAGCAAAGTTTTTTGAACAACATACAATTTTAGTTGCTACAACTTTTGCATGAATTTGTTAAAACATCATCATCGTAATTGTCTTCCTTTCTGGAATTTGTGGCAGCTATATTGTTCATTTCGCAAATGAGATGTAACGAAATGTTGTCATGCTTGATATCAAGCATGTGTATTGAATTATGGAATAGTTGTAGCCTACTTAAGATAAAATTTGTAAGCAAAGTTTGTTCCGAAAATAAGTGCTCCAATCTGGGGGCGATTAAATTTTCTTAGACGCAAATCTTTCCACAAATATTTTACAATATTGATACTTCCTCCGCAGCCATCTACAGAGCAATGTATTCGAATTTATGGCTCTGATTGACGATTGCGTTGGATACACTATATGAATACCATGAGTGTTCATAAAAATCCAATACATATTTCAAGAATTCTTCGGAAACCAATTCAATAACGCAAATCAACTGCTTCTTGACAACCTCTGGGGACCATTAATTTTATATGTTTGTAAATATACGTAATAATGGATTTTCGTATCTTACACCGATTACGTTTTGCTTGACGTATTCTGTATGCAGAATGTTTGTGTAAGAAATGTGGTTTTTAAAATAAGAAAAGAGAAGGAAGGAGTGTGGTTTGGCAGGAACTTATAATTATACCACTTAGGAAAATAGAAGAAGAGGGGCTGCTGACAGTTAGCTCTTCAATTTTCTTTAATGACATTTCAAATGGAATCCAAACAAAAATTCTCACTTTAAAATCACTTTTAATAACAAAATACGAACTTCGAATGGATTTTTCAATAGTTTATAAATAATTATTTAATATTTTGTGTTGGGGCCTCGTACTTAAGTTTTTAAGTTAGTTTGAATTTAGTGGTTCTAAAATTGTTGTTAATTTTAGTTTGCCTTATTACGAGTGTCGTTATCGTTTCGTTTTTTTTAGAATTTAAACGTTGTCATGAATTGTTATTAAAAGTGTCGTAAAATGGGAAATTTGGCAACACTTCTCGCAATTCTACTACAATTTACGTTGCCAACAGTATCATATTGAACTCTCAGGTGATTATAAAATTGTAGTTTAATTTAAAAAAAATTTAAAAATGACTTTTTATAAAATGGATTTACTAAAAATCCAGTGATCATAACATATAAAAGAAAAAAAAAATTGTTTGAATTAAAATAATTTCAATTGTTTTTTTTGCAGTTTCAATTAGTCAGTCAATCATTAATTTTTAAATTATGAATCCGGCTGTGCTTTTAATTCTACTACAAAAATTTTATATGGCACCAAAAGCGAAAAAACCAACAACGGCAACGTTCTTGATACGAGACCGACAATCATAATAAGCCTGATTACATACGAATAATACATTTAAGTAATTTAATATTTTCTATAATTTTTTAATTTAAAATTATAGAAATTAATAATTAATAATTTAATTATTAAATTAAAATTTTTTAAATTAATTTTTTTTCTGTTAAAATAATTGAAAAGCTTAGATGCGGCATTTATATTGAAATTTTAAATGTCCTTAAATTGGAAGGCAATTATATTTTTTGAGATTACTAACCAGAGTATTTATGAATTCTATGAATTTAAAGAAAATTTAATAATTATGAAACTTTAACGTCCATGTGCAAATTTGAAAAGTAAACAAGTAGGCGTGAGAATATAAAGATACTCCTGTAATTTTATTACTTTATTTTGAAATGTTTGATATGTTTGATATGTTTGATATGTTTGTGTTTATTTGCCAATGATATCCATGTGAATTTGAGTTTCCTTTCGTTGTTATTAACATTGCAAACAATCAGAAACGACATTGTCATCATCATCATAAATAAAATAAATACGATGACATTTATTTGCCTGAGTACAACACACACACAGATAATATTCTGTTATCCTTTAGTTAATATTTAGACAATTAAATAAAGTCATATTTATGTAGGTGTGTTTGCATGTTACAGGACATGTCCTGTTGCACAATTATTAATTTTTCTTTAGGGTACAGAGGACTCACTACAAAAAATTGCTACTTTTCAAAGATTCACCATTAAATATGGGTTTTGCATTGGAGCCGTTCTAGAACTGTTACTGGTGCTCTACATCTTGCTATAATTTAAAGTTCTCGTATATATGAAGCCAATATATGCAGCTGTTGGAACATGCCAATTGCAGTAGCCGACACTTTTTTACCGTGAACTCAATTTATCTTTGGCGTTCTTGCTGTCTTGTAATACAAAGACATTTATGTTAAAAAGTCGTCCAATTCCATTGTAAACGGCCTCTTGATGAATATAACTGTCAGTAACACTCCATAATTAAGTAAAACTAACAATCAAAAGCCTAAAAACTGCGTTTGCAATGCAATTAACGTTTTACGGCCATTTTGATTTACTCTTTAGCAGCTTAAGAGATTCCATTTTGAGAATGGCAATGAATTTTAATATTAATCGCATGCGGCTGGAGTAAGATTTATACAAGATTTATTGGTACTAAAGTAACAATTAGCTTTAGAAACTTGCTTGCATATTCCATCAACCAGTTGACGCACGAATTGATGCAAAAGTCAAACAACTATGAGTTTCCAATTTCAACTTTTCTTACAAGCAAAGAAAGGAAATAAAAACCAGAAAACTCTGTACCGGAAACCCTTTTGTAACAATATTGGTAAATGCATGTAAATACACAAACAATTTGGGCACTCGCTGCTACCACAAGAATTTATAAATTAATACATAAAAGCTTTCCTTTTCCAAATTAGATGCATTCCATGATGCACTTTATCATTTTGCATTTTCAAATACTCAGAAGCGAACATGACCCATTACAATTATGCTTCTACTCCTGCCTGCCTTAGATTTGGGAAAGGAAATAAAAAGATATTTTAGAGTTCAATTCATTAATAGGTACATACGAGGTGTGATCAAAATATATAGCCGTTGTTTTTAAATTTCGTGAGTTACGTATGTACGGATTTTTTTCCGTTCTTGTTTTCTTTTTGCATTTTTTTTTCTGTTGTGCTGATAAAAAAATTGTTACAGTATTGACTTGGAAAACATACGAGGTATAACGTATAAGTGTAGAGTTACATAACATGTAATTACGGCTTGCAATCTGGGAGCCAATAAAAACAAATCTGATATCCTAAAAATATCTTCAATTACTAGAGTTTTCTTTTCTACAAAATTTTTGTATATTCTTTTAAATCAAGGCAACTGGTATACGAGGTGTGATAAAAAAAAACTGTTATTTTCAAATTGAAGTATTTACTTCCGTTCGATTTTCGCACTTTTTTTCTGTTAAGTTGGTAGAGATATCAGTTATGTATGTGGGCACTATCACCTGTTTTGGATGGTCAGTTTTGATTGATAAGAAGGTTTGTTGTATTTTGGAGTGCTCTTCGATTTTCTACTGTTCGAAGAAATGGAACAAAGAAACTGTATTGAATTTTGTGTAAAAAATGATATTAAATGTCCAAGGACATTTTAAAAGTTGACTGTGGCATTTGGCGACTCTACTATGAGTAGAACAGAAGTTCAATTGGGGTATAACTGGTTTAGGGAGCAGTGAGGATGCCAATGAAAAAGCCCGTCAATTTTGTTAAAAATTTAAAATAACGATGGTTTTTTGATCACACCTCGTAAATAAAGCTTAATAGCAACTAAATGTGATAATAAGTAAGTTAATAAATAAGAATCACAATAAAACACGACTAAACTTTTCATCTGTCAAAAACATACTGACAATCCAAGATAGCTGATATTTCCAACATATGGAACAGACATCTGTACCGAGATAAATCGAACATGGGTAACTCGCAAAATTTGAAAAAAACGGTGGTTTTTTGATCACACCTCGCACATAAAGCTTAAGGGCAACTAAATGTGATAATAAGTAAGTTTTGTTGTACAAATTTAAAATACAAACTGGAAGAAAAGAACAGATGAAGTGAAATTCAACGAAAAGTATTTTGTGATTTATAAATCTTATGCGTAACCACTGAATTTACATGGCCCGGTTTACGTTTCCTTAAATCAAACTGATTACTTGACTTTTCAAACTTACGGCTTTGATAAATGGAAGGAAACTCAATACTTTTACCAAAAACAACTGGAAATCACAAATACATACAGACGAGAATCACAAGAAAACACGACTAAGCTTTTCATCTGTCAAAAACATACTGACAATCCAAGACAGCTGATATTGCCAACATATAGAACAGACATCTGTACCGAAATAATGGAAAAAAATGCGAAAATCGAACATATTGAACATACGTCACTCGCGAAGTTTGAAAATAACGGTTAGTTTTTGATCACACTTTATAAATCAAACCGGATATAAATTATTCGATGTGAAACGTATTAATGTTTTCAATACCTTCCTATACCCGCACGTTGGTCTGTGTGACCGGCAAAACGCTTTGAGTAATTACTCTTTTTTCCAGAAAGAAATAGAAATTTTAATTTTCTGTTGGCTACCGCTTTTTATTCAAGCTTTGCCTTAGTGCTGTTTTGGGGTTTAATGCGAGACCGACATTTTTGTGGATTTTATAACAAGTGGTCTGTGAGACCGGCGTGGCTATATATGTGTAACTTTTTGTGCAGGTAAAAAACTGTTGTTTCTTTATTATTCTGTATATTATTATTTTGCAAGGATCTTTAATTGTCAAAATGAATCAAGAATAAATCGGACTACTTTTGGAGCAAATTAGTGAACAAGTTAACGGCAGAATGTTTCTTGAATTTTTGTCGTATGATCTTGTTAACTAGTAACTGCGACATCGAGCTCTCACGACCTCACGTTCTAGAACTATCAAACTTAGGCTTTCTGAGTTATGTAAAATGAATAGTACCGAGTCTGCACTTGTTGAGCTAAGAAAAAAAAATTAAGTTTTGTTTTTGTAGCAACACTAATGTTTTTGATGGCTGCTTTTTATATGAAATATGATTTCCCCTAATTTTTATTTAAAGGCTGATAATTAACCTGTGATTTATGTATTGTACCGGGAGTGTTTTTAAGTTTCCAAAACTAATTTTCGTTTATTTGTTTTTGTTTCGTTTTTGAAAATTAAAATGTTAACGAATGAAAATCAATAAAATTACTAAGTATGAATTTAATGAATGATTTTACTTTTTTTCTATGTATTTCATCGAGTTTAAATAAAAAAAAGTTTTTTTAAGCTTTTGTTTCAAAAAACTAGTATTTCATCTAGTGAAATACTAGTTACTGTTTCATGGTCTGTGAGACCATGTGCAGGTCTTATATGTGCTACAAAAATTGGCACTGCTATATAGTATAGGAAGTGTAAACGCCACATACGAGTACTCATTCTAATACTCATTTATTGATTGACAGTGAAAAAAACAAACATTAATATTAAAAAATTTTTAATTCTCTTCACTTTCAGTTTAATAAATATAGTTGCGCTTTTGATGAAATATGCTTTTTTCGATATGGCAAAAGTATTTAAATGAAAATTGTGAGAGGTTGTTTCATTCATTTCAGGAGCCTACTGACAAAGGACATAGTTTACTGCTACGATATCTAAATCAGCTACCAGAACAAAAGCCTGAGTTTGAAAGAAACGAAAGCAGACAACGAAACAAAAAATCGAATTCATAAAACAAAAGATTAAACTTTAAGTGAAGAGAAAATAATTAAAAACGTAAATGTATGTAATGTCTTCATAGTCATGAATTTGGAATAGTCGAAGGAAGACACGTCTTCCTTGAGATTCCTTTTTTGATGCAAGTATTTCATTGTCTTAAGTTTTCAGCTTCCAATTGTAGTTGCAAGGAAAAATTCATTGTCTAAACGGTTGTCGTGCCGTTTGTTTATTATCTTCTTCTATCTAGACCCTTATTTGGGTTATACGAATTTTTTTCCAAAAATGTTTTTGATGATGTTGTTGATTCGTATACTACAGTTTAAAAATTTTTGCTGGTGTTGGTATTATTCCTTTTACTTATTTCCTGCTGCTACTTGAAATGAGACAATCAGCCTTTGCATTTGTATGTATACGAGTATGTCGTGTGAGAAAATGGAAAGGAGAAGGTATCCGAACACATGCAAGTCAACTTTTCTAAGAAGTGACGAAAGTTTTCAGATTTTAATTATTTACTATAAGCCGATCAATTCTTGTGATTCTTTTTAAAATTTGGAAAATATTCTTCAAATATTCTTTTATTTGACATACTTGTTCTAATAGAAAACATTTTGTTTTATTTTGGAAAATATTATTTAAACTGCACTAAAAATTTCGGGATTCTGTACCTTTTTTTTTTTTTGGATGGTAAAAATTTCATTAAGTTCCAAATCCTGTATGATCTCTTGATACAATTTTGAAGTGTTATTTTGTTGTTTTCAAAATATGTCTTTTGTTCTAGTAAAAAATTATCAAAAGAAATTACATTTTGTGTATAAACCGAATTATTTGTACTTGTATTTGCATGCAACATCATTAGAAAACAGCAAACACATCAGAGGAAATGCACAGAGCATCATCAGTATTTGCACTGATGCACATACGAGTGCTAATATACTTACATACACTTACATGCGGGTTTTTAGGAAGTATACATATATACTTCTTAAAATATATTCCTTTGCTAGAACATGTAGATAATAATATGTGTGTTTTTATGTAGCTACACTTAGAGGAGATATTGTATAATCAGAGATAATATAATTAGATTTTACAAGTTTAGAAAAAATTTTAATAATAGAAATAATAATAATAATTTCATTTTTTCTTATTAATTTTTTTCAATTGTATATATTCAAAAATTCTCGCTTCACAAGCATGATTTACTTTAAGATTTTTCTGAAAAAGAAAATAAACAAATAAAGGGCATCTCTTGTGCAGCTAAACACATCCTACACTTGCAGCTGTCAAGCCATACTCTCTTTTTCTGCGCGTGCAGGATTGTATTTTCCCTCACGTCTTTCTATAACAATTTCCCAAAAATCTATCGTGTTGTTAAAAGTTAGGCTGGTGTTTTTAATTGTATCTGCTTTAAATGAATGCAAGTGTCTCCGAAAGAGTGCACATGCCCAAAATGGGATGCAAAGGTTACAATGTGTACATAAAATTAAATGTGTAATTACATCAAACATTTGTTAAAATGTGCTTAGTCGTGTATGACAAATGCTTGTCAAACACAGTTGAAGGATTTGCTCATGTTAATTTTATTTTAACAGATAAAAATTAAATGCTCATTTCACAAGTATTAAATAGTGGCCATGAAAAATTTGCTGCAAATTTGAAAAGTATATGAATATTGCAGAAGCGTAATTACCTTAAGCTTCATGGCTGATCTCAATACTTAAATATGTTAGCCGAACAATTCAAATGAATTAAAACGATTAGTTTGCTTGGCAGAGAAAAACTGTAAATTAATGGCGTTTTTTTCCTACAAAAAAATGCAACATTATGCTCAAAAAGGACAATTTTGTGTTCTTATCTTAAAAAAAATGTTGCTTTCTTAAAGGGTTGCCCTTTCGCAGGGCAAAATGCATTGCACTTTTTGCCCTGAACTAATCAATATGGCATAAATCTCCTGTAAAACAGATGGCTTTTATTCTTACACAGCGTTACCAGACAATGTTTAAAAAAAAGTCTTTTGAATTGAAAGAGTCAGAAAATTAGATTTTATTTAATTATTTTTATATTTTGTATCGCATAAAAAAAATAAACGACAACAAAAGTCTTTTGAGTTGAAAGAGTCTGAAAATTAGATTTTAATAATTAGTTTTATATTTTGTATAGCATAAAAAAACAAACGACAACAATACGGCTGCGTAATTATATGAGATAAAAATTTTGTTTTCTAAAGCAGATGAATTAGCAATCTGGCAACTAAGCATTTTTGTTTACACATTTCATAAAGTATACATGAATGTTTTTTTTATCAGCTATTAAAAAAAATGCAACGAATTTTTTTTTTATTTTTCTTTTTCTGTTAAATAAAAAACGGCATTTTCACAGGGCGGGCAAAACATATTAAAAAGGCACCTTTTCACAGGGTAACACTTTTAATGTAGAAAAGAAAACGCCATAATTAAACTAAAACTGTATATAACTAATGAATGAAGCCTTGTTTGATAAGAATGGTGTTTACAAGTTTCATATTTATCGCTTTACCATATAAATATTTTGACGCTTAAGCGATAAAGAAACATTGCGTGTTTATACGTTTCCTGAGAACTTAACCTTTGCATCCCGTTGTGTATATGCCATGAATGAATGTATACTTAATTTAAATGGCTGTTAAATACAGAACTATTTTTATACGTTGGCAATATTTTCAGGGAATTAAAAAAAATTATTTTCTAAAAGGATTGACTGCTCGCTATGGGTGTTCATGTTTTACTTGTAAACCGCTGTATAGCAACGTTACGTATGAGCGATATTTATTAAATTTAAAATGCTCATACGTAAATTAACATATTTTTCTTGTTGAAGGTGTCATTTTGGAAATGCCTTGCCAAGCTAAAAGGATTTCACAGCAACAAGGAAGACTATATGAAAAAAGCTTATTAGCTTCTGATAAGAACTTAGTTGTTAAAGCAATAAACTATTTATAGCAATTTCTGCTTATTAGTACTTCTGTCTTAAGCCCATAAACAGAAAATTCCGTTTAGCAAGTTTAAAGATTTCATAAGGAGTGCTTATGGAGTATGCAAAAAAATATTGCCAGATTGACCTTTCAGCATCGCTAATGCATTTCATGTTTTAGTTATCCTACAATAAATAAAACTAAAATTTTATGACACTTTTAACATATTTAAGAAAAAGTGTTACTTCTTAGTAAAATATTTTATCTCTGTAAAAGTTATTAAAATCCATATTCTACTTGTGCTACTTTAGATCTAAGAAATAAAATTTTTGTTCAAGGAGTGATTTTTTTTATATTAAGTAGATCAAAACTTGTACTTCATAAATAGCTTTTTAATTAAAATGAGCTTTTAAATTATTTTTATAAGAATTTTATTTTTCTAATGTGATCGTGATTCATCTTAAATTATTTATTAAATTCCATTGTTTGTGAAGAAAAAACAAAATAAAATATATATATAGTGTCATATAGAATAAAAGTTATTATTTTTTGGCAATTCTGAGAAATAATATTCGATACCCACTGATGCTTTGAAATGGAATGCAGTGTTTAGACAGTTTGAACCCCTATTATGAAGTTGCCTTCGTTATTTTTTTTTAAACTAACTTAACATGCAAAGCTTTCATCTTAATCGCAGGAAATCGGCCAGGGTCTAGGAAGGAAAGGAACCCGCGACCTCCAGTTTAGTAGGCCGCTTATTATTCACTTGCCTACGTAGGCATCTTAACATTACAATTACATGAATATAATTATAATATAGGTAGAACCACTGGCTGCTGAGGGCATGGGCCAAGGTATCCGACAAGGAATTTCCACCATAATATCGAGTACCTCAACCTTATATTTTAATTCGAAATATATAAGCTAATAAGTGTCTACTAAGTTTTGATATTTTTAAATTTTTAATTTTTGTATTTCAGTGTATTTTCGTATTTTCCAATTGGCAGTGCAAAGTGTAAATTTTTGTACCGGCTTCCTTTTTGCATTAAGATGGGCAGCTGCTTAATTGGCATTTAAATTTAAGATACACTTTAATACAGTGTTCGTTAGCTATTTTTAATGATTGCTTTTGTTTACTTGTGGCAAAAGTACGACATCATCATGAAATTCCAAAAGCTAATGATCATTAAATCCAAAAACTAATGGTCGAAATCCAATGTTTCATAAGAAAAAAACTATAACTAAGAAAAAAGAATTGTATTTATGTAAATGGTTGCAGCATATTCACGTGTCCGTGTGTATGCAATTTAAATAGCTTTTAAAAGCCTCAGTTTGGTAATTTAAATGTGATTTAGGTTTGACGTTTGCCACTTAAATATCAAATGGCATTTCAATACGAATTCAAAAACAGGCGATTTTGGGAACAAATTTCAATTAAGTTTTTATCGTTTCTCATACAGTCTCGTCTATTATTTTACATTTATTTAATATCGACTTTATAAAAATGCCAAATAGTGTTGATATTTTTCCTATGCTTTACCTCCTTGCTTTAGAAATACTTGAAAAGGAAAAATTTCTTTAGGGGTAAAAATTAGTACCAAAAAAGCTAATTAGTTTACACACTTTTATACAAGTGAAATTCCCAAAGTCGGTTACATAAGAGGTGTTATCAAAAAATAGCCTTTATTTTCAAATTTCATGAGTTACGTATGTTCGATTTTCGCCTTTTCTCTCTGTTATGTCGGTAGTCATGCCCGTTATATAGGTTGGCAATATCAGTAATTTGGAACTGCCAGTTTTTTTTTGACAGATAAAAACGTTTGTGTTGTTTTAATGTGCTATTCGATTTTTTACTATTTTTTACTAAATTTTGAATAAACTATACGTCGCATGGGAGGTGTTGAATATTTTTGATTTTCTCAAAAAGGTCATAACTAGTAATGAATAATGGATTTATAAAATATAGTCTTTAGTTTGAGCTTAATGGCTTTTACTATAACACGAAATATCGTGCAGCTTCAACAACATCTAAATATCTGACACAATGCAATATCTAGGTGCCGGCCTTATAAGGAATTATATAGCAAGCAAATTTACTGTCAGCTATGATGTCCTAAAAAAAGGTGACTTTCTTAGAAAAATAACTCTTGATAAAGTTTCAATCATTGCTTGTCCGAAGTTGCTTGAAACCATTCAAATTAAACATGAAGTTGAAGGTATTACTGTCCATAGTCATATACTCTGAAGAAATAGGCCTGTGCCTATTTCTAACTGAGGTAACGATTTGTAATGTTGCACAAAAATATAATATTTCAAAATTAAAGAATATGTCTTTGACATCGAAAGAACCAGAAGAGTTCGGTTCAGTTCTCAATAACCTTTTATACTAGCAAAATCTGTATTCATTTCATAAGAATCGTGCTATTCCTTTCTAAGTTGCATGATTCAAGTTAATGTGCTGATATATAAACAACTAGCAATGGTGGCATGCGTTTTACCATTTGCAACATACATATAAACATTATATCTGTAGTGAACACTATATTTCTCTACGAAAGATGATTGATGGTAGTAATTGATAGAGCAATTTATCTATATCTATTAAATACTCGTGCAATAAAAATGGTTTCACTTTTATCATTTAAATAAATGCCCAGCAAAAAACCGCAAGAAATGATTTATTTACGTTATCAGGAAGATATTATAGCCCAAAGTGAATATGAACAATAAACAAAAGCTTTTTGCTGTTTAAACCATTTAAATTTTTAAGAGATGTAGACTTGTGACACAACAAGTATGTGTTGCATGTGCAAATCTTCCTCTTTTAAAATAAAACAAATAAATAAATAAATAAAAATGTAAAAAATCGCGGCAACAATAAAAGACAAAAAAATAAAAGAAAAAATAATAACTGAAAAAACAAAAAAAAAAAAAAATCATGAAAACAATAAACATTTCCACTTACAACGTATAACGAACTCCACTACAAAGTACTTGGTTTTTATTGTTGTAAAATATACAATAAGAATACATGTTGCAACAAAAACTCACACACATACATGACATCCATAGTGATGCCTTAACAGCATCATCAAAATAATAACAACAGCAACAATACAAATGCATTTGGCATGTCGCCCACTTCAGTTCTTTTTTTTGCTCACTTTTGCACCGGCACTTTTTTAAATGTTTTTTCTTTCTCATACATCCATGCAAATATAATGTAAGAGTGAGCGAGAAGAAGTTTCAAAAATATACAAACCGTTTTTGCAGTTTCGGAGACTTTTAAATCGCAAATGGCGTTTGCAAGGGGTTCGATAATATATAAGTTGAAAGGCCTTCTGGTTAGCCTCTATGGATTACGGTTTAGCTATTTCGGAATAAAACAGAAAAATTTGTATTTAAAATACGCCGCGCCACTATTTTTTAACTGTAATGAGACAGTATGAGTCCGATTGACCAGTTTTGATATCATAAAGTTTTAAAATTTAATTTGGCTGAACTAACTGACTTTTCAAATGACTGCTACTATTTTCAATTATATTCGATTAACTTTTTGTTCAAATATATATAACTTCGCCTAGAAGTTGTTATACATAAATTGAATATTTCAACAAATTGTTTCCGGAAGTAATAATTTTGCAACAACAAGCCCCAATATTTATAATATTTTAAGCTGCAAGTTTTATTGCTGCAAGAAATTTGCCATGATTTTACTTTTATTTTTCCACTCTAAACTTGCAATGCGATCGGTAACTCTGAAGGGGAGCAGCTCTATCACTTGGAATTGAGAGTAGGACTTTATAAATTTTATATCTGTATATTTTATATCTGTTTAAATTAAATTTATTAGGTGAAATTATTAAATTTATGAAAATTATTTGATTATTAAATTTATTGAATCTTCTAATTTAAAATAAAAACTAGGCTTAGATACCCTTTTATTTTATATAAGTATGTATGGATATTAAATAAAATTTTAGGTGCTATTAGTTATATTCTTTAAACTTAAAAAATTTGGCGGTATTTTAGTCTATTCAGAGGAATCTGTTTTTTAATCGATATTCCAAGATGAACCTTACTTAATTTTGTTTTCAGTTTATATATCGTCGTTATTAGAATATTTTATAAGAAAGAGAATTTTCAGAAATTTTTATATAAAAATATATCAGATCAAGTTGTAGCTTATGATAAGTTAAAATGGATTACAATAAATTTAAACAACAACACTAGATGTGGGATGTTATCGATAATCATGTTTTATTTCTAATTACAAGTTTCGAAAAAAATTTAAAGAGAAAAAGAGACCTTCGTAAAACCATTTAGTTCATTTTATTAAAACTCCTTTTTTAAAAAAATGGTGATCCTGAGGTTTGGTAACTACTATTGCAGTGAGAGCATTTTTTATAAAGTTTATCTAGTTTTAGCAGCTATTTTATATATTTTTTAACTCAGCGAATGAAAAACTGTAACTGCATACCGGTAGAGGAAAATGTACAATGTGCTCAGACCTTATATCACAATATATATTGGGTAATTGAAAAAGCCTTTTCGTATTTTGTCAATAGATGTAGTTGCAGTCGTATATCTCCTGTAGTACTAATCACATTGTGTCATGCGATATAGTATTGGAAAGGTGAGACTTAAGGCTTCATTTAGGCCAAAAATTAATTTCGGGGAAGTTGAAAAAAGTTACAGCTGTTCAGAAATGACTGATAGTAATAAAGAAATTCGCTTAATTTCGAAATTTTTGTACAAAAAAGGGAAGAATGTCATGCAAGCCACGAATGAAATTTGTGAAGTTTACGGAGACCATGCTGTATCGGATGGCGTAACACAATAATGGTTCGCTCTGGGCGAACTATTGTTGAAAAAGTCGATGAAATTATGGAAAAGATTGACGAGGACCTTCACATTAGTAGCCAAGGAACTTAACATTCATCATGAAACGGTTTTAAACCATTTAAAAAAGGCAGGCTGCAAAAAGAGGCTCGATGTTTGTGTACCACATGAATTACTTGCTTTATTACTTGCTTTGTTGTAATGACAAAAAATGTTATTACTTGCTTGCTATTTTATATTACATTATTAGTATAAAATATTAATATGCAGCAGAATATTAAAAATGCTTTTGATTTTATTACTGCGGGCTATTAGCTGTTTGCTGTGAAGGTTTTTTTTAAGTGGAAAGTAAGTATACTAAGAAATATTTAACTATAACTTAGGAAAATTTAACCAACTTAAGTTCACAATAGGTGCCACACGGCATCGAGGACATTTTTTACAATAAATATCTAAAAAACGTTCTCAATTTTAGTAAAAATATGAGAAACATGATAATTTTAAGACAGTATTTCGCTTTATGTGAGTAAATTAATTTTATTAAACATGATAAGTTTTTATTAAAATTCAAGCATAGAATATAAGCTTTTTATTTTGCTTCTTTTTAAACTCTTATATTGATCGCAGTATGAATAAGCTTTTCCCTCGATTTAGAACACTCTTTTAGGTATTTCAAAGTAATATTTTTACTCAAATTTATTTCAGGCCTGATTTTTTTTCTATAAATCCTGCCAAGAAGCTTTAAAGTTTTCTGTTTCTTTACTTAAATTGCATAATTAAATATGAAGTGTTTGGCATTGTATAATATTACCATCGTAAATAAAACCTGAATTGATAAATAATTTTAAAATACCCCTCGTCCTTTATAAAGCGCGATTTTACTCTGCCTGTAAGGACTGGTTCGCACTGGTGTTGCCTTTATTTTATATTTTTTTTAAAATCAAAAAGTAACTTGAAACATTTTTACCTCTACTTGTTCCGCATTGTTGTTTGTATATTAAAACTTGTTAAATGTTTTTAACTTGTAACAAAAATTAATATATATATATATATATATGTATATACATGAGTGTATATTGGGACAAAATAATAAAATAATAAACATTGCATGGAAACCATATTTGTGCTCTAAAGCATATTACAATGTATTTACACATACTTTTTCCTTCCTAAGGACTGCTACTACTTAAACTGGAATAGGAAAATACAAACAACTACAACAGCAAATCGGTTCAAGGCAACACAGCAGAGGTTTATACTCACGAAGGTATTAAGGGTGAAATGCATAGATTATTCAGATACGTGCCAGTACTGTTGAACGTCAGCATTATAGTTACAGAAACCTTTGCGTTCCTAAATGAAGGTTCTACGATTACCATTATGGAACTTAGTATTTTTAAAAGTTTAGATTTATGATATACAGTGGATAGTAATTGGGATTTTTTTAATTTTTTGGGAACCTAATTTCTTTAATTTTCATCTTAAAAATGGCATTTTTCATACGTAAATTACCAGATTATGTTTAATACATAAAAGATAAAATAAATATGGATAATGAAGTTACGTAATGGATAAAAGTTACGACAGACTTTGGGAAAAGAAAGAACTTCCTCATAGTATAATTCTAATAAATTAAGTTCAATTTATTTCACACATTTAACTCTTGTTCTCACACACGACGTTCCCCTTTTACCTTTTAGTTATTTATCGTTCAGTTTTTCTGCTCACTAAAGGCCTTGCTTCACTATTCTAGATAGTCGTACGATTTGTCAAATATGGCATCTCTGCTGAAGAAATTGAATATTGTGGCATAAAAATATCACAGTTTTATGACGAGCAAAAGTTTATGAAAACTGTCACAAAATAACTATTTTCATGCCATCCAGTATCGCTATCCTCTCTAGGATAGTGAAACACATAATTATCACTATGCTGTGTAGGAGAGTGGAACAAGGTCTTAAGCAAACTTGTAGAAAAGTTGCATGGACCACTTTATTCAATGTAAGAGCTCATTTGTAAGTACTTTCCATTAATAAGGTAGGACACAATTCACTCCTAAGTTGAGGAACATGTTGAATTGAGCAATTTGGCTGTGTATCGGAAGGGGTTATAAAAACGGACTAAACATTTTACAACTATTTTTCCAATTGCATAGGCTCTAAAATGATGCATGAGTCTATTAAATCTCCCTACTTATAATGTCACAATTGTTCGAGATGGATAAGAATTGATAAGATAAGGGCAAGGAAGTTGCGCCAAATTGGCTGATATTCGTCCTTAAAATGTTGACGTTGGTGGCTTTTGTTGCAATTGGTAAAATGGGGTTTTAACAAATGCGCAAAAACGAAAAAATTAAATGCATTAATACACTTTCTGTTGTTGTTGCCGTTTTAACCAAGTTAACACTTTTACTTTATGCAACATGTACTGGTGTTTTCATGCTTTACGCTTTTATGCCATTTTTCATTCAGAAGCTATGAAATTTGTTTTAAACAAAAGGAAATTTCCACAAATTAGTATGAATGTGTTGAAAAAAATTATAATTTGCATTTGCTGAAATAAAACTCTTTAATATTTTATGATATCTCTATGCAATTTTGGCTTTAATTTAACATGTTTTTATTTTTAATTGTGCGATGTTCCCGAGTCACATTTTGTGTTTAAAAATGTTGAAAGGAAATTTAATAAGCATTGAAGAGTTCACTTTCTACTGGAATATTGGCCAATAACGATATTCAGAAGAAACTGATAAGGTTTGCGCATTAATAGGCAGCGTGGCCGAGCGGTCTAAGGCGCTGGTTTTAGGCACCAGTCCGAAAGGGCGTGGGTTCGAATCCCACCGCTGTCATTATTTTTTCCTCCTCTAATGCCAACTTTCTATGTTATGGAAAATATTTTTGTATGTTTCAAATGATTTGGTCGAGTTAACTGAGGCAGGATCATTTGCGCAAGTGCAGCCTAATATCTGGTTAACTTTTAAATTTTTATTTTGTTCATATTCTCCTTTTACTTAATTTGCTTTTTCATATAAATGTTTATTTTAATCGGAAACACAAGATGGCAGATTATTTCCGGAAAATACAAATATTTTTGAAATGTGTCCACATGGAGGACCTATAAACATCAGTTCAAATATTTATTAATATTTTTAGGTTTTTTGTCTTATTGCCGAGTAAGTTGCGCAAAGTGTTTCAAAATATTGAATAATGAATTTTCAAAAATTCATTTTAATACTCTCAATTTCTATGCAATTGAAAAAGTTTGATTTGGGAAATACAAATTATAACATTTTTAAATATGTGAGTTGAAAATAGGAATAGATATAAACAGAATAAAATAATTTATAAAATTCATTGTTTAAACAGTATTCCATAAAATTAAAAAATATTTAATTGAAAAAAAAAATACTGCTGTATATTTCTAAACTCGCCGATTTTCAATGTATTAATAGCAATCACTTTATGTTTTATAAAAACTCCTAGAAGGATATAATTTTACTTCACTCTTCTGTTTGAAATCTATCCTTCTGCATGTTGCTAAATCCAAATGCTCTAGAGTCAATGTAAGTAATTACTTAGAGCTTAAAGCTTTGTGGCTTGCCCGTATATTTTTAAAGGAATAATGATTAGTGCGCATAAAGTTTTTTAAGTTTAGCATTATCCTTGGCAGTAAGTTAATTTAGGATGCTTCGCATAATATTTCGACCCCATTTATATAACTTCTAAACTTGTAATATGTTGCAGAGGAGTCGATATTGAAATAGATTTTGCCACCTTTTCAAATGATGTACTGCCTTTCCTTAGGTTTTCTTTAATATACCTGCAAACAAGCCAATGGGATTAACGAGGTTGCAAAGTTTCAATTTTAAATGATTGTTTGGTTGGAAAAAAAAATCCAAGAAGAATGAATTTCCCGCAAATAATTTCGTATCGTATGGGGCCGATCAGACGGATTGCTTAAAGCATTGATCTCAGAAGAAACTATGAATACTTATTTGCAAATAAAATTCGTACCTAATAATTTGCTTTACGTTTCCTTGATTTGCATGCATAAAACAAAACTGACGAATAGCAAAATCACACTTTTCGCTGTAAGAAAGCACGTTCAGCTTTTACTTCAATCAATTTCCTGAAGCGAAAGGAAAGAAAAGTTTTGGTGGAATAAATATTTAATTTTTTCATACCACTTTTCTTGTAATTGCTCTGTCAATCAAATGCAGTTGTCACCTCTTACATTAAGATTTTCATGCAACCCAATAAAGCAACAAATTTCCGTGGCGTGTAATGCATTGCTGTATTTGGTTTTACAACAACGCATACATTTTATAAAGGCAACTAAACACGTGTGTCTCCTCGCAAAACAGAATTAGAAGGATAGCAAGGACACCGCTGCAGTGGAAGGTAACATAAATATTTTTAAATTTTGAGCTGCTTGTTGCCAGCTATTCAATTAAAGGGGCATTGCGATCGACGAATAGAACACTTATTTCTGTTATTTCACTATGGCGATAAGAGGAGGTGTTCCTGCGCTTTTCAGGTATTAACCTGCAGTCTGTTGAGTAGATGCATTAAATTTTTTTCATTATCAGAGTGTTCGATTTACTCCATTTTGAAATTTGATTTTAGTCGGCTGATTATTTTTTATATTTTTGATTTTGGAAAAACGTAGTAAAGCTTATTAGGGAGACGATTCTTTAAATTGATCAGTAATACGACACTAACTTTACTGACAATTAAATACGCTTTCAGTAACGATTATTTATAATAATTTCTTATATGATAATTTCCAGTCATATGGCATCACTGTCAAAATGTAAAAAAAAACATAAAATGGAATAACGAAATAACAAATAATTTTAAATTAATTTTGTTTAAGATAAAACAAGCGAAATTTTAATTTAAAACTTTTTAATTATAATTATTTAAAAAAGAATGAATACGACCGATTTTTGTTTCTTCGACTCATACAACTATTTAGTTGAGTGGGGCAGTTTTAAATATTAGGTGACGTGTTACACATGCAGAAAAACAGGACAATTTTCTCTCAGCAATATATCTGTAACAAATAAGAAATTTCCTTACATATATCCGTATCGGAAAATTCCGGGTGATAGAAGTATTGACATAAAAATAAGCGGGAAGCTTTTGGAAGGAAAAATAAGCTTTACCTCTTAAGATTTTCACAGACTGTAAAACCGCACTCATGCGGTTTTTATTTTCAATTAGATTTTTTATTATTTTTTGATGAAAAATATTCTTGTTTTTAAGTTTTTGAACTGTTGCTGTTGTTGTCGCCATTTATTGTGCCACAGAAGAATTGTTTTTCGTTTACAAAAATGTAAATGAAATACGGATTGTTGCTGCCTTCATAATCATTACAATATCATATATTTGCAAGCCCTTTTTTTTCTTCTTTATTTTATATTGGAATATGTTCTTGATGCCTTTACTCTTGATATCATATCATTGTTTATGCTGTTTAAAAAACTGAACCCCACTGCAAAGGACAGATAAAGGAGGAGAAGCTACAAATAAACAAGAATGATTCTGAAATTCCATTTGATTTTTCAAACAACAAAATGGTGAAGCAGCTCTCTATTCAGAATATATTTTTCTTAAATGAATATACAATTTTGGTGCGAAAAGTTTTAATATCTCGTCATTAAGTTAAGGGAGTTCGCCAGATAACTTTAGATCTGAGCAGATCTCTAAAATCTCTCATTCTCGCTTTCATTGTATCAATAATAATCACACTTATCTTGTTTGGCACTTTCGTAGCCTAAATAACGGAGCTCGCAATATAAAATCTCTCATTCTTGCTCTCATTGTATCAATAGTATTCTCTTGTGGCGGCAACACATATGGCAACCACATATTTTCATTTATTTCCTTGGTTGTATTATTATTTCGTTGTTTTCATTATACATATATATACTACTTTTTTTTTAAAGATATCGATTCTTTTTAAGTACGATAATGTACAAGACTGCATTTGGTGAAGAGAAGAAAATGTTCGGGAGTTTTGCATGAATTGTACTGCGGTCGAGAGTTAAATCTGTCGTACGGTTTTTTTTTAGAAATTGTTACTGAATTTATAATTTGTTTTTAAATACTAACGATAATAAGTAGGATTGGTGGTTAATATACACCTCACCCTACACTCTCTTATCTTGTTTGGCATTCCGTAGAGCAAACAAGATATTTTTTCAAAATGGTATCGTGGTTAGCAAAATCGCCAATAAATACAATACTCTTTCTGAATCCATTTCAGAAACAATATCGCATTTGGCATATATACTATACAGTAGCAATAAAAATTGTTAATAGATTTCCTGTTCATTCCAGCATGCATACACTCGCCCATATAAAAGTATGTTTGAAAGAGAGAATAACAGGCCAAGGTAAGAAATATACACATCCATGTAAACAAACTACCACTACACATTTAACTAAGGAAGATGAGCAGATTTATAATCCTTTTAAAATGTTCACAAGTTGAAATTTGCATTTTGAAAAGCTGCCACATTAATAAAATCAATAAATTAATACGCAATTGACTGTAAGAGATTTGTTTTGTAATCATGGCCAACTTCTCCTTGTTTGTTTCTGTCAGGAATTCCATTGTTGCTGTACAAGAATTTTTCATTCATATCGGGAAAAATTTATTTCTTGTTGGGAAGAGCTTTTCATGCTTGCTGTGATTGTATTTTTGTAATTCTCAATAGATTTTTTGGAAGAGGAGCATAACTTAGCTTGGCTTGGGAGGAATTTTCCAAACTATTTCGTTGTATGTGTAAGTATCCTTTTTTTAAATATATTAACATTGCAAAATTTTATTTCATTATGGACTAGACAAAAATCCAGCGCAACACATCATTTTTTGTCTAGCAATGGCTGGACATAATACATATTAATTTTTTATATATTAAGATTTGAATAATTATTGTGTTTTCAATATTTTGAAGATACAGTAAATAAATCATGTAAAAAAAAAATTATAGACTGGTCGCAAGTCATTTAGTAAATTTCATTCTTCAGTAATGTATCTCTTTTTAAAAAGTCTGCTAGACGAAAGTTTTATGCGATAACTATAAATTTTAAGTTCACTCTTAATGGCGCTCGTTCTCATATCCCACGGCCCTAAGCACGATAAATCAGACTATGTGGAACTTTTACTTTAGCTAGAAAGCCGAAATGTGATAAGTGGTTAGTCTTTAATTTATGCTTTTCAAGTTGGTCGTTGATAAAAGTTCGGTGAGTGACTATGCCCAGAAGCTGGCTAGGGGTCCCTTTTCTGTTTTCAATTTCTAGTTTCCTTTCCATTTCTAATACATACGAGTTCAATTCAAAATAGAAAAATGCATTGGAATCTTCGAATCTCAGCGATTGCTTCCAAGAACTTTTTCTGTAAGGAAATAATGAATTCTGCAGGCGAATGAGTACTGCTCAGCGTACTAGATAGGAGCTCGCGGGTTCGAGTTCTGCCTAGACCCTGACTGTTTTCCTGCGTATAAGCCAAAAGCTTTGCAGGTTAAATTAATTAACAAAAAAAGAAGGCATTGCGGTTGGGAGACGATACCCCACATAAAGTAAAGTAAAATGTAAATTCTTTTTACAGTTTCTAACAGTTTTACATATATGTGCATGCACATGCAAGTTTTCGTTTATTTCTGCCCCTATTATAGTTCACAACAGTTGTAAATTTGATGCATTTGTTGTATTTTTGAAATTGCAATTATGGCTTACAACAGTTGTTTTTAAGTGTTGCCAGTTCTGTCAAAAATTTACAACAGCTCAGTAGGTGTGTTGTGTCGTTAAAAAAAGAATTTCTTCTCAATATAATTCACTGTGAGAAGAGAAAATTGTTTCTGAAATTATTCTTTGATACATTTTTCTGCTTACTATTTATTTATTTTAAAGATTTCTTTTTTATTTTTTATGTGCCTCAATTTTTGGTTTTGAAGATTTTTCATATTTATTTAGATTTAATATTTTTTTTTTAAATTTAAAGCAATTTTATTATTATTATTATTTTATTCTATTTTATAGAATTCTTTTTCGAATGCGTCCGTTTTCTTTGTATCCTCATCACTATCAAAGAATAACTCGGCGCTGATGTCCTTTTTTTAAAATTTTGTTGTAACTTTTTATTTATTTATATTACTTATAAATATATTACATATATTTATATTACTTATTTATGTTTTGCATATTAATTAAAATAACTTGTGCTTAATTTTTAAAATTTTTACTTTGCGCTAAATGTGTTGAAACGTATTAATTTTGTTTCAACTGTCTGTTTTGTGTACTCAAAGTTGCATTTTTTAAGGAAAGTATACTAACATTGAAGAACAACCCTGTGACATACACAACATCTAGATGATGTAAACCATAATCAGAAAAACTGTTGTGTTGTCTCCTCTACAACACAACATTTAGGTGTTGTGAACCATAATAGGGGCATTAATGTAGGCCTTCATTATATTGCTTATAAAAGTCTAATTAACTTTAGTTATAATTTAAATATGAAATATATTTAGAATCGTAGTGAAACATTAGAATTGAAAAAAAGGATTTAAGAGCGCAGAAAGAGTCCGCATACAAAACAAGATTCTAATTTTGTGGGCTACTCTGTTTATTTCATGGCTGGTAATTTTTCTCCTTTTCCGACATATATTTTTTGCCAACAGAGAACTGATTTTCGTCTCCGAAAATCAATTTCTTTTTTTCAATTATAAAAGAAATTGTTGCTGCAGAAAAATATTTTTATTTATCTCTGGAAACAAGAGAAAAGCTTTCGATAAGTTAGTAAAGCGCTGGAAAAAAGCCCGAAACTGGGAAATTGAATTTTTCGTTATTTAAATTATATTTATATTATATTTTGGATGATATCTCGCCAACTGTCTACAACGATTTCCTAAAGTAACTGATGGAAAAGGACCTGCAAATATCAAGCTCTAACTTGTGGAACTCGTTCAGCTTACTGGTCTAGAAGTCTGCCCTATTCAACATTTGCGGGGTTTCTTGCAACTGAAACCTTGCCAGCATGTCACAAATTCAGAGATATACGGAAAGAAATCCAAAATACAATTGGCGGGAAACATTGAAATTATTGAAAGAGAATCTGAAAAAGGCGCCTACTTAACTAATATTATGAAATGTGGTTGTGAGTGCTTCTAGAGACGCCCTTGTAAGCCCATTTTATTAATATTAAAATTTTTTGGCATTACTGTGAATACATTGTCGGCAGAAGCAAGAATTTCCAAAGCAAAGAAATCCTTCGAATAATACTTTCATTTTACATGAAATCTTAAATATATACTCATATATATGTGGGACTCCGTAATCGGAAATTGCTTACTTATGACAGTTTTTAGACCATCATACACCATGCCCGGTGTGATGCACATTTCGCCGTTTTCAGCTCTTCTGGCATTACTAATATGCTGCGTAGATCCCTGAAAATGTTATGGTGTATTTCAAGGATAATTCAATTTAAAAGCCACATTTTAAAAAGACCAACTTCAATGCAAAAAAATTCAAGGGATTAACTCTACACAATTGGATACAGAAAAGTGAAATCACTGCAACAGATTTAAACAGATAAATTTAAAATTTATTGTTGATTTTATATTTTATGCAATTTTATAAATACATTTATTTATCTTAACATATTTATTCAGTTGTTTGAATATATAGACATATTTTATTTAATTATTTTTTGCACTTGTCTTGATTTAACAGCAATAAATATAGACTTTTTTAAATAATTTTGTTCAAAATTTTATTTAATTTGTTTATGCTTCATAGTCAGGCTTCTTTATAAATATTTAGATTTAGATTTTTATCGACATTTATTTATTCATTTCTTTATTTTATTTATTTATTTATTTGTGTTTTTTTTTTGTTGCTTACATTGTAATTGAATTTCATTTACTATATATATATATATATATATAATTTCGTTTTTTTATTTATAAATTATTTACAATTCTATAATATAATTACTACATTAACATACATATATACATACAAGTGTAATTTGGTTTAAAATGTGCACGGCAAAGTGATAAGGTTGCTACCCCTTATCTGGTTTTGCATTGGCAAAAGCATTAAGTAATTAAATCTTTATTAAGACAGCTTTGAAAGTTTCACAAACAGGAGTAACAAGGCTGGACCTTAAGGCATTATATATCCTTGTTGGTGGCCAGTAGAAACTCATTTTCAACTTTGCTAGAGAGATCAGTTGCTTGCCTAGGACTTTTGCACAATGAAAATGATCGCTTAGAATCAGCTTTAATAGAAAATTGCCAATCAGAAATTTTAGTTTTTTTTTCCATTTTAATAGGTATTGAAGAGAAAAGGAAGTCCTTGTAGACTTTGTAATTACCAAATACTTTGAGCCTTGAATTACTTGAATGTGTGGCATACAATAGAATTTTTTTTTTACAATTAATTATAATTATTTTAGACATTTAAATAATATTAAAAATTAAATAGTGATATTTTCATCATATTCTTATCTGATGAATTGTTTGATTTTCTTGACTATATTTTACTTAAGATGGATCTAAAGGAATACGAACATGTTTCAATAATTTCGAAAGTTGCAAAGATTTAAAAAAAATGTCTTAAGCGAGTCGAAGGAACTAAATGCATGACATTTATTTACTACATTTTATTTGTGTTTAACTTTAGTTTGAGGTAAACAAAGATCGGTTGAAGACCAGTGAAAATAAGTTCTAGTACAACGTTTATATTCCCAAAAACTTCTCATTTGCTTAAGTGAAATCTTGAGAGAGTGTTCTCGTGAGCAAGTAAGTTCGTCAATTACAAATGCTTTTACCTCCGGCCTTAAAATTTCTTTTATTATGATATATTGAATGTTTAAGTGAAGACGTGGACCCTTGTCACTTAACATTTACCAGCACATCCATTATATATATACAGATTATTATTAGATTAATAACTATATTGACGGTTAGATAGAAAATATTAAAGAGTGAAGACGGTTGCATTGAAATTAATAAAAGTTTTAACTTTCTCTTTCCGAATTTCACCAAGACCAATTTAGTGAATTAAAATTTTATTACTTTACACTTTGCCAATGTCTGTGGCAATATTTCATCAAGAAAGAGACCACTGAAAAAAGTTGCTCATCTACTCCCGCTGTGACCATATGGCTCCTCCAACCGTGCTTAGAATTCGTTTTTACTCACTCCCACACAACGGGTTGATGGTCTTGGAGAGAAATTACTTCTAATTTTTCTAAGAATTATTTTGAATGTATTAAAAATTCTAATTTTCTAATGGCCCAAATAGAAATTATTATTATTTGCGATTTTCTCGCTATTTTTCCCAAAATGTAATTATAGATAATTCTGGTCTCTATTCCTGCACTTTCATAGCTTAAACTAAACAGATTGGAATACATATTAAGCAAAACTAATTTAATAAACTCAAGAAAAAATTGAAAAAAATTTAATTTAATTTAATTTAATTTAATTTAATTTAATTGAATTGAATTGAATTGAATTGAATTGAATTGAATTGAATTGATTTTAATTTAATTTAATTTAATTTAATTTAATTTAGTTTAATTTAATTTAATTGAATTTAATTTAATTTAATTTAATTTAATTTAATTTAATTAATTTAATTTAATTTAATTGAATTTAATTGAATTTAATTGAATTTAATTAATTTAATTTAATTTAATTGAATTTAATTTAATTTAATTTAATTTAATTTAATTTAATTTAATTTAATTTAATTTAATTTAATTTAATTTAATTTAATTTAATTTAATTTAATTTAATTTAATTTAATTTAATTTAATTTAATTTAATTTAATTTAATTTAATTTCATTTCATTTCATTTAATTTAATTTAATTTAATTTAATGTAATTTAATTTAATTTAATTTAATTTAATTTAATCTAATTTAATTTAATTTAATATAATTTAATTTAATCTAATTTAATTTAATTTAATATAATTTATTTAATATTAATCTATTTATTTTTGGCTCTTTCCCAATGGTTTCTGGAAAAGTGTAAATTAATTAGATTTTAATCCACTGAATGGGCCGGGATGAAATTCGGGACGAAAAATTTATAATTTATGATAATATCAATACAACGGTCTTCACTCTTTAATTATTTCTTTTCAAAAATATAAGATTGCATTCTGAGTACAAAAATTTCGGATTTGTTTGCCTTCGGTTACAAAATTCAGTTTGGTGTAGCCGTTCTCAAATGAAGCGAGAAGTATTTTCCAAATTTATATATAAAAAAGTATTGAGAAAAAAGAAGCGACTAAATTTTCTAAATTTCTTCTGTTTTCATAAATAATGAAAAGTTTTCGAGGAAAGTGTACTCATGCCGTAAACATTGCACTACAATTTTTTCCTACGACTAGCTCTGAGAGAAACCCCCCATTTATAAAACTTAATTATCTTTATTTGATAATTAAATTGCTTAAGAAAATGAATGAATTGCAATCGTTAGTTGTATTCTTGTTATCACTTTTTTTTTTTTTAGCACGCAGTGTAATGCATTTTTAAATAAAATATTGTTATTTTACTGAGCCTTAAAAGGGATTTAAATATCGAAGACAGAATATTTTAACATAATTTTTTTTAAAGTGTTAAAAATGTAAACAAAATTATTTATCAACTCAATAGCAAACCCAGCGGACTACACCGAGTAGGCAACAATTGGAAAAAAAAAAATTTTCCTTTCCTCCAAATCTTCTATTTAGAATACAAAAAAAAAAAAAATAAAATTAAATAAATATTTTAGTATAGAATTTTTTTTATAAGTTTCTTGTACTTTACATGTAAAATAATTGTCATTTAGAAATCATTTCATACAAATATTTACACGGACTTTCATTTAATCTAAACAATTTTACTATAAAAAATTGTAAATTTTATTCAATTGAATTTTATTCTCTGAAAGCAAAATAAAAGAAATCCGTTTCCGGTGCAGAGCCATTTAATACACACACACACCCTTTTTTCCTGCAACAAATTTATGTGATATTTTTTGCATTAAAAAAATGTTTGCAGAATTCAGCAACAATTGCAACAATTTTCAGCAACAATTTTATATCTAAAGAAAAAATAAATTATTGCGGAGAAAAAAGCTTATCAACTGAAATTGCTGAAAGTCGTTATTAAAGTGTTTTTAAATGGAAAGTGTTGACCTGCTTGAAAGTGACTGCAACGTTAACAATTACTGAGCGAGCGACAGTTCTTCAGGTCTGGTTGCACTCTAATGATGCATCCTTTTGTAGTGGCACTGTCTCGTGAAGCAATTTTATCTTAACTGGGCTTTCAAAAATATTTACAAGTTGCTCACTCCTGTTTCCTGGATCGCTTTATTAGCATTTTAACTGCAACAGATCGTTTGTAATTTCCGATTATGAACTGAGTTACCGATTTAAAGTGTTTCATATATGCAAATTGTCCTTGAAAACACTTAAGAGAAGGATTAGTAAAACAACTATATAAGCACTTCGCAGTAGTAAGGATACGACTACTTTCAATATCCTTACTCAGTTTATTTCTTCTCATCGTGATGCTAATAGAACTAGAGAAATATATAAATAAGTGTACTAATATAGTTCATAGTGACTTTGTAGGCTAGTGTATTTGTTTGGAAATGAAACTTGGATTTCGCTAAAATTACACTTTTAAATATTCTTGTATTGCAGCAATAATAAAAGGACATTATTTTAGTTTTATACGACTTTTTCACGAAAGTAGACTACAGCGAGTCTCAGAAAGATGTATGAGGACCGTCTTCCTTCACAATCTTAACACTAGAAAACCAATAGGGATTATCCGTATCATGCCGGAAATTAACTTCGTTAAAATCATATGAATCAATACTTTTTGTGAGAAAGTACTTTTTCCATAATTTGATTTTAATTTAATTAATTATTTCATTTAATTTTTTTTTTCTTAGAAATTAATTGTGCATACACAACGAGACTACTAATCTTAAAAAGTCTAATTTAAAATACAACATTTTAAGAAAAAAAAAAAAACAGAAGATATATGGTGGATATGTAGTAGATATATAGATTCCAAGATATATAGTGAAATGTAAAAAAATGTATTGAAAAAAATTTTAAGTTAAAGAGGATTATAGATGCATTTCAGACATGTCTCAAATAAAAAGTATTGAAAACAAAATATTAGAACTACGAATAGTAAAAAACTGGAATATTCGAAATAAAAGAAAACTGTAAGGAGTTCAGGAATAAAAACAACTAATTTTATTACGAATATTACGAATATTTATATGCATTTGACGTCGATGTAAATGTCTTATCAGATCGGCCGGATCTCATTTCCTTAAAAAAAAGTCCTTGAAGTGGGTTGAAAACCCGCCTGGCATTTTATGAAAAAATGTATGGACAGGATAATGTTACAGAGCCTCAGTATTGCTACTTAGTTGTCTTTGCCAGCCATATTTTTTCAACTGTTTTTTTATGCCCTGTTGAGTGCAGGATGTACGTGCTCAAGCATCCAATATCCTGAACATTGATTACTAGCCGCTAAGCAGCTGCCTGATCAGCCTTCGACATAATTCTCTTAATATTTATTATTCAAAAAAGTAATTCGTAGCATGACATGCTGCGATGAATTTTGCTGCGTAAGAGAGCAGATCCTTGCAATATCTCTACCTTTAGAGAACAAGGATATTAAGACAATTTTTCCACCCTTAACTTAAACAGAGTATTTAAATTTGTATTTTAAAATGGACTTTTAAATTGTAACATTTGATTATAACTTTTTTACTTTCGGTGTCTAAATTGTATCGCAATTTGCAGCATCCTTCTGAAGGATTTGAAAGTAAAACCTTTTAAAAACTTTACAAAATTTATCTTTATAATATTTAATTAAATTTTAATAACAAGAAAACTGAATTGAACTTTGTTTTGATGCCTGCATGGATCAGCATATCAAAATCCTTAATACACTGAACAAAAATTTTGTTTGCACGGACACTTTATCCGATATTAACAAAACTTTTATTCTTTCTTGTATCTGGATATATTGCGGCAGATATAATATGCAAGTGCTTGCTTCTCGCATGTACTTCGTTTACGTTAAGGGGGCTACGCATACGCCTTGGTCAACCACAATATTCGTTACGCTTTATTCCTGCTCTATCCATAAACGCAATATGGGCGAGTATGTGTGTGTGTGTGTAAGTATGTATTGTACTAAGAGGAATATTTTGGAGAAAATGACGTACAAATTTCTGCCAATTTATTTTAAATGTACTCGTACACAACCTTCATCAGACGTTACTAGCAAATACTGCTTACTATTTTCTAATACTATAAATTGTTACCTTGTAGCAATATACGAGGTGAGATCCAAAATTAAAAGTTATTTCAAATTTTGTGAGTTAAATATGTTCTATGTTTTTAATTTTTTGTGTTATGTTGGTACACTTGTCTGTTATATAAGTTGGTAAAATCAGATATTTTGGATTGTCAGTTTTGACAGATAAAAAGGTTAGTCGCGTTTTGAAGGGCTCTTCGAGTTTTTACTATTTTTTACTAAAAGAGTATTTGAATAAAAGCCACGTGGCATGGCAGCTGTTGAACGCACAGATTGGTTCAACATGGTGACGAATCAGGGCTGTATGGCTATGATATTGAAACCAAAACCAAATGATCCCAATGGTGGCGTTCAGAAGAGTCATGACTGAAAGAAAAACCTCAAGTTCGATCAAATGTAGAGGTTTTGCTTAGTGTTTTCTTTGATTGCAATGGCATGGTGCAACAAGATTGATCAATATAGAATGCTGCCTTGAAGTGGTGCGCCATTTGCGCGAAGTAATTCGTCAGAAACGCTTAGAATTGTGGGAAAACCAATCATATCGCTAATTGTGCGTCAGTTTTTGGGCAAAAACAAAACCGTAATCATGCCCCAAGTAGCTTGTTCACCGCACTTGCCCCTCTTGACTTTTTCCTATACCCAAAAAGCAAGACACCGATGAGAGGATATCGTTTTGCTATGATTGTGAAGATAAAAGAAAAATCGAAACGGCAAAAAGCGCTTTTCAGAGTTGGAGAAAAAGCTGAAGGGCATTACTTTGTAGGGTGCAATATAGTTATTGATGACTAAGTAAATAGTTTTGGAAAAAATATTGAAAATAACGGTTATTTTTTGATCACACCTCGTATTAGATTAAATATCAATTATGTTTGTATTAAAGTTAATCTATTATTTAATTTATTAAATGCAGATTTGATTAACAGTTTGTTTTTAATTAGTTAATAATTGTATTTATTTAATTATTTAAATATTCCAGTGTTACTTCTTATGATTAACTTTTGCTGCACAACTAAGCAGGAAATATATTTAAAGAAATAATTGTTTGTAAAAGCAAGCATTTTTCATATGATTCAACCATTTTTATTATCTTATGCATTAAATGTGCGTACAAGCATTCGAACTAATAAAAGTTGTCTGTCTAGTCCTTCTGTTATAGTTTATTATCATTAAGTTTTTAAGTTGTACATTTATTTAACGTTTCCAAAAAAAAAAAAAAAAAAACATTAAACAATTTGCAAATAAAAGGATATACGACTTTGTAATTTGTTTGACTGCTTAGTTTGTTTTAAGTGTGGAAAATTATAAGCAGTTTCTATTTAATGGGGGGCAGAGAAATGCTTGGGCTGTAAAGACTTGTTGGCAGCATTCTGCGAGTAGTGCTTTGCCAAGGAGACTTAAGCAGGACAACCGAATCACCACAAGGATTCGGCGTAGTTCAGTCTACTTCCGCCAGGCAATTCTCCATGTTAGGGAAGAAGGGAAATTGTTGGTTTTCCCAAAAGATTTCTTCTGCTTATATATTATTTTAATTTCAGCTTCTGTTGGTTGGAATAAAATCATAAATTCTTTCATTACTTCGTTTGCAAATATATTTTTCCTATAAGTTTCTACAATATCCTTTTTACGAATTTACTTATTTCATTTGTTTTTTAATAAATGTGTGTTTAGTATACATGCAGAACGAAAATGTTCTAGTCACTTGTATTTCATCTGCCAAATAATAAAGTGGAACACGCTGACGTTGCTGGGGAGGCTGGCGATGCTGGAGATGCTGCAGATGAGAGTTGTGTTAAGGATAATCGTGTACTAAGTGGTGATGTGATTGTATTTATCGATGGTGTTGGCTTAGAGAATAAATTAAGTGTGTAATATAAACTATTTAGAATCTTAAAAGTAAAGTTTACAACGAGCAAAGTACGAGTACACCCCAGTACGTTGGTGACAACTACCAAGAATAATTGTTGTAATAAGAAAGCCAGCAAATGGTGGCTAAGAAAGTATCTGTGAGCATCTGTAAGGAATTTCAATGGACTTGGAAAACTTTTCGAAACCAAATTCAAAAATAAAGTCAATGAAAATGCGGAAAAAAATAATGCCGTGAAGCAATAAAATATATCTGTCGCAATAGGGGTATTACGTTTATAAGTGCTAAAACGACACTTGTTGTGCGTGTTGGCGTTTCTTATTTTATTAAAAACATTTCGTAAATAAATTGAATTAAACTTGTGTAAAACTTCTTGTTGTTTTATATGATTATGAAATTTTTGTATATAGTAAATATAATAGTTTGCATGTGAATTGTCTAGATGTTGTTTGTTCAATGTCGTCAGTGTGTTATCCTGCAAGTAACATGAGCGAGTTCTTCTTAATTTCCTATGAAGGCTGATGTGTGTCTCCTGTGTACTGGGCTGTTTAACATTTTTAAATTCATTTTCTATAATAAGATTTCTAGGCGGTTGCCCTGATTCTGAATAGTGTATTTGCTGTTGTTCACGTTGTTGTCTTAAAGTAGAAACTGTTGATTTTATTATTTTCAGGAGAGATGCTGCCAAGCCATCTGTAAGCTTTTGTATTTCGTACACGTATTTTCGTATTATATTTGTTGTTGTTGTATTTCTTTTTATTCTTATTATTTCTGTTGTCTCTTTATCGCCACTTCTGGGGCACGTCGTTGTGGCACATTCGTTTATGGTTTGTATTAAATTCGTTAAACGCTTGAAAATCCCCAATGATTGCATTTTAATCGCTTGAATTATTACACCAACTAGATTATACTGTGCCAATGCTCCGGCTGAATTGTGAAAAGCATCGGGTGGATTACGCATTGGTGCTTGATTGTTATCGCCCGCATTGCCTGCAAAGAGTAATTGAGAAAATGTACAGACACATAAACATTTTTTTAGTTACATTCTCTCCATACTTGTATTTATATTTCTCATACTTTTTTTCATTTTCGTATGCACAAAGAAAATAAAAACTTAATCAACTTAAAGCCATTCAGAACATGTTGAGAATCATCTGAACACATTCAATGCTATTTTGTGTACACTATCGAATAAATAATACACATTTCTCAAATCAAAAGAATATTTCAATTGGTGCAATCTTTGTAGTTTGTGTTCTGAATAGATAATTAAATGGGAGAATTAAATTTAACACACTTAAAACAATGTAATTAAAACATTCTCTGGATTAAAAGCCAGCCAGTTCAACTAAAAAATTCAATTCAGAACTTTTAAGTCTTAAGCCGTTTTACCTACAAATATTTGTTTTTAAATTTATCAACAATAATTCATTTATTTTAAGTCTAAGAGAATACTTTTTCCTACAGAGACTGAAAGCGAATTAATCCAGGACATTCAGTAGCCGAGAAACTTTCACTGCCTTCATTTCTATTTTTATATATTTTTCAGTTATTTAAACTGAAAATGACTGCATATATAATATATAAATTTTGGAAATATTTTGCCGAAAAATATATCAGATTTATGCCACTTTTGTAAACAATTTATTTCGAAATTGCAAAAGTTATAATTATTCTGAGATATTCCAGCACTTTATTAATTATTAATTATTTTAATTATTGTAATTGTTGTTGCAGCAGTAGAAATAATTCACAATAATTATAACAATTTGTTTTGTTTATTTATTGACTTTGGCAAAGAAATTAAAATTCCAATCAATAATAATAAATATTTTATAAAATTTATCAATGTTGAAAGTGAATTGTTAATTTAAAAAATTTATAAATTCAGAACTGAAATACTTTTCAAAAAAGTTACGACATATAATGGGCCACATGTAATATATCTGATTTAAAACTAAAATTGGCATATTGATAATATGTGAGAAGTTCTAACATAAAAAAATATTTGCAATTAAATTCTGTAAATAAAATAAAAGCTTCTTGTATAGCTGGAAAATGATTCAAGACTGGACTGACTTCTGTTCATACATATGTGGTACGGCCCACGCCCAGCAATTGAAGTTTTATGTATAGTGTTAGTAGTTCCGACAGTCCCTTCCTCAGTAGAATCATTAATATGGTCAGCTGGAGAATCAAGAGGACCTTCTTATACTTGGCCTTATGAAAAGCCTTATAGAAGGCATCAATACCTCTGCATGAGAGATAAACTGCGCATTCCCCAACCGCTTCTCTCAGAAGGGAGAAAAGAACCAGTAACCTTTCATAGTTCAAAGCAAAGGAATACAGATGCCCCTATAAAGGACAATGTACTCGTAGATAAAATCAAAAGACGTAAATCATTTCAGTTGGTTTTTATGCATTTGGCAAGAGACAAGTGATGAAAAAGTAACAAAAGGACTAAAATGAGTACCAGAAGTTTTGAACGCTTAATGAAAAACGAAAAAGAAAAAATATTGTCAAAATAATAAAAAGGATTCCGTGAATAATTAATGGAATTAATGTTAATGTGTTATGTTAAGATTGAGTCAAAAATAAAAAATTAAAAGCAAACACAGTGGAGAGTGAACTCTTAGAATAGTAACGAAAACATCCTTCGACAATAAAATCTGCTGCTGAACTGATGAAATGTTAGAATTTTTGATTAAAACATTAATTTTAATATTAATATTTATGTACCTGTGCAAACATGATCCCTTTTAATTGGAATTATAAGGAATAATATTTTTATACATTTTCCTGTACTATTTCAAAACTTGTAGCTGAGAGCCTCTCAAAAATTCCTACAATATGACGTTTGTTCTGAGATGTCTTTAAGATATAATCGAAAAGTCCTTGTAACACGCATACCTTTCTTCAGAATCCTTTTGGAAGTCCTTTTCTGTACGCCCTATTAAACGTCTGCAGAAAGAATCGAGTACGGATGGCCTAAGCGACAATGACAGCGTGTGTAAAAAAGATGTGCATATGGAATAAGGCGGGCTTCTATAGTCCTTCTTTTTCCTCCTGGGTTATTACTCTTACAAGGTTTCTGATCAACTATACTACAACCATACAATATCTGGTAAATATTCTATACTCTATGAGCTGTTATATTACATCTCTCGTATCATAGAGCTTTCTAACCTCTCACATATGTTAATGGCTCAAAAACGACGTCTAATATTCCAATCCTTTTTTGGTCAAATTAAGCCTAACAAGCCAGACTTTAGAATTATCAATCAGTTTTAAAAAATTTTTTTAAAAATGTTTAAATGTTTTTTTAAAAATTATATTAAATGGAATATCTAATACAATATTTATTCATATACAGCTGAGAAAGAAATTTTCAATTTCGTAATTTTAATATTCTGACAATCGAGAGAAACACCACAATACTTTATAATCCTGATTTCGTAAGAAAATTTTTATTTTTAAAATAATATTTAAATAATTAATAAAAATTGCTTAACGTTTTGTAAATGCTGCCATAATAATGAAAACTGCGGATATATTTAAAAATCATATCGGGCTGCGAACCATATCGGATGGCTTCCAATTCGTTCCAAATAAAATCAGATAAAAATTTTATTGAGGAAATTATGAAAAAATTATGAAATCGAAAGTTTTTACAAATATAATGAAATTGCTCGTGGTATATGTGATTTGTAAAATGTTTAAAAAATAATTTTACAAGTGCAAAAATATGTGTAAAAAAAAAGATATTTACATATATATGTATATACTTATATAATTGTATGTGTGGGAAAAAATAATTTACTGAAATGTATTTCACGCCGTATAACTTTTTCATGATTGTTTTCCATATAATAGTAAATGAGTACATCTTTCATTAAAAAAAAACTTTTCTTATTCCCTCTGCTTAAATATCAATTGATAGATAATATACACTCGAGGAAATAAAAAAGTAATATTTATGTCGTATGCTAATCAGTTACGGCCAATTTGCTAGATATTGAAAGTTAAAGGGATAATTGAATTTGAACGCACTTTTATACCACCTTTCCTTCAGAAAGTTTAAAGTGTTTTCAATTTGATTATCGGCTTTGCAGCCATGTGGCCTAAATGGGCCTTTACAGAGCGGTAATACAAATCCTTAATTTTTGACATAAAATTCGTGCAGTTTCATTCGAATTATTGGTTACGCTTAAATTTAATCGATAACTTCGTAAAATGTTTACATACTCGTATACGGCATTTTTAAATTCCTTCTGCTATTATTACAGTATAATAAAATACGCAGTTCATATAAAAATAATTTGTGTATTGTTTTGAAACAAACCAATCAGAAAAGCATACCGTCATTTTATTCATTATTTACACAACCATTTATACTGTACTAAAAATAAAAACCAGAATAAAATATGAAATGTTTTGCATTGTTTTTTCTCTTGTTGTTGTTGTTGTGGGAATATGATGATGTCGAGGAAGTCAACGTTGCATTGTTAATTCTAAAAATTTACTGTATATTTATTTTCGTTTATTTTATCTCTTAGTTTTGCACAATAATGTCAGTGTCAATCAAATATTTTGCAATTGCATCTGCATGACAACGCCTGGAAGTATGCAAGTATTTTCGTTTTATAGACACGTAAAGTGTGTTTTGTGCTTTATATGAAATTAATGGTTTTTAGTGGAAATGAAGAGAGTGTGCAAATATGCATCCAAATATAGAAAAACAAAAAATTTATGTATTTTTAAACAGACGTACGTATTTTACAGTCTTTACTTTGATATCTTTTGTGACATTTATTTTCACCAAAAAAAAAAAAAAAGCAAAAAGGATTCTGTTATCAAAAATAAACCTCGCGATGAAGGAAATTAAATTTAAGTTTTACAACTTTTTAAATTTAAATTTTTATGCCAATAGAAAAATTTACAATTTACTTTTCAGATTACACAATATTATGCAAATTTAGAAACTAATTAAATTCTTTTGTACATAAAATGTAACATGTTTTATCGGCTTAGACAGATCTAACAATTTCAACTGTAAATCGACATGGCGTTTATGGCAAGCACCTATTAGGCATGGAGTGAAGGATCTTCAACTGAGGTAATAGGAATCCCTGACAAGTATCAGTGTCTGATTATTAAACCATTTATTTAATTTCATTTTCTGCTGCCAAAGGATGTGGTTAAACTTTGTTTTCCATTTGCCAATTAACCTCTTTATAGCCCTCCATACCTACGATGTAAAATAGAAACTCAATTTAGTTGAACTGGAGTTGAATTCTTATTCATATTTTTGGCCACTTTCGTTTGTAAAAAATGCTAATAAAATGTGTTTCAGTGCAAAAAATTCTCCTGACAACAGTTGTGCTTGTGACAAGGATCGTTATAGTCCTGCTCATAGTTTTTAAAAATTGTTTATTTTTGTAAACGTAAACTGTACAACTAACAAACTGCCACAATTGACCACAAAACTAAAGTGGAATTTGCCTAATCTGTAAGGACATGTAAAAGTATTATGTTCGGTTTAGCCGAATCTTAAGTGTCCTTCTGCAAGGGTGTGTACTCCCAAAACCCAATAAACAAAATGTATAAAATGTTTTGTTTTTTAATTGTTGAAATTTTTAATTCAAAAAGTAATATTAAAACTTAAAATTTTTTTTTTTAACTTTCTTATTGAAAATATAAATATTTGAAAATCCCTAAGTAATCGTTTGATGTCCTTGCTGTCGTGATTTTACCTATATGATAAGTGTTTACATATCATTCTTCCCAGAAAAATGTTTTACCTTCAAGCCAGATTGAAATGCAATTATAGTATAAAAAATCCACAACTATTAGTCGGATGAGGTCATCTTCCTGTAAAGCTAAGTGATGTAGCTGACAAGTCATCGTTTTTATTCAACAGCTACTAAAGGATATAAAATTTTTTTTCTCTTTTGAGCAATATACCACTTGGTATTTTCATATAATTAATTTTCTTCTATTAATCTTTTAAGGAATTTGTTCATTGGCTGTGTAGTAAATAATTATTTTCCATTTTTGCAATTCCAATTTGAATTTACATTTGTAATATGATAATGTTGGGTTTGAAATCAAGCTGTTATGAAAATATCCTTTTTTCTCTTCTCAATACTAGAATTCTCAGATTTAAATTAAATTTAAAAAAAAAATCTTTTTTAAAAAAAATTAAAATATTTAATATATAAATTAGCCGCAGGTTCGATTTTTGCTTAGAGACACTAGATGCTTTCCTGTGGGCAAGCCGAAAGCTTTGCAGGTTAAGTTAGTTAAAAAGAAAACAAATTAATTACAGTGCATGCATGTCTAAATAAATTTTTTATATTAAATTTATATTAATTTAAGTTAATTAAATTTCATTTCATTTCACATAATATTATTTAAGATGTATAATGAATAGACGTACAATCGCACTAAAATTGTAGTGGGACAAAACCGATCTGAGAATTACAAGCGAACTGAAATTTAAATGCGACAATAAGTGTTAATCTTGGAAGGATAAACGAATGTATAGACAGGGGGCTTAAAATGTCTATGGGACAAAAATCAACAATTCTATACGGATAGAATTTTTTGTGTGACAAAATCCGTCTGAGAGACACAGACGAACTGGCGGACCAAAATATCAATCGGACAAAAAGGATTAATAATACGGACAGATGAACCACAGGACCGATAGACAAAAATTTAATTCCGACAATTACAGGATGCTTTAAGACAGACAACTAATGATGGGATATACATTTTTATCTGAAAGAATAGATCCCCCTACTCCAGAAATAAAGATGCGAACAGGCGGACAAAGTCTATTCAATTTTAAGGATTTAGAATACTCGTATGTGTAGTTTATGGCATATCAAAATTAATATCATAGAAGTCACAAATTGAAAGATTGACTTATTTGTTCTCTTCTTTCCAGCTTGTATAGGAGAATATAATAAAAATTCGGACAAAATAAAGGAGCATATTGAAAGATATTTAAGGATTGGAATAAGGATTACAAATCGCTATTTAAGGAAGAGGCAATCCGAGATGAAGGTCCTTCTTTTTTTGCGACCTAAAATATACGTATATGTACCAATGGCTTTAAGTTTCTTTCTAACTTATAAGTAATTTGCTTTCTTATATAAACAGATTTATTGTTCTGATATCTAAATCACCTTTGAAAATGATGCCTTTAAGGATAGCCGATGGCTTTTGCAACCAGTGTTTCTACTCCTTTTTTTATATTTATATTTTTGTATTTGTAACATTAATTAAATAAAAAAAATATATATTTTTTTGATAAAACATAGTTTGTCCCTAGCAAAGGACACAGGATCTAGGCAGGAATCGAACCCGGGACCTGAGGTTTAGTAAGCTGTGAAATATTCATTTGCCTACAGAGGCACTCTTTCATCAATTTTTTCAGGAATTTGAAAAACCGAAAGTTAATGGTTTACACTTCGCCAAAAATTACGTGCTTGTCAAGCACATAACGTGTATTTTACAGTGAAACTACTGATTTTACTACTAATTTTCTTTACGTGTACTTTACAAACGGTTGCCAAAACCGTGTACGATCGCATTCATGCTTTGCCTTTCATCCTAAAAAATCAATTATTTACATTCATACGTTTCTATTAAATATTCGTTGTGTGATTTGCATTTATCACACATACACAAACACACACACATAAATAGTTTTCATATGTATGCATGTTTATTTTTGGTATCTCATTGGTATCTTTCTCTGTAATATGCGAATACACTGCCAATATAAATCAAATTTGTTATTGCACTTTAAAAGCATTCGTCGAAATATGTGAGCTTTATTTAAATGTAAATCAAATAAAAATATATTTGAAATATTTGTTGGCTACAAAAGTGCAAAAAATAAAATAAATAAAACTATGAAAAATTATTGCATCATTTTTTTTTAACTACTTCAATTAAAATATATTTTTGTAAAAATATGGAAATATTAAAAACTTCTGTTGCAGTGATGCAAATGAAGTTTTTCTGCAAATAAATTATCTATCAAACACGTTAGAAACTCTCATGAAATGACGGGTCACGTATTTTAATTGACAAAAGTTTCAGTTGAATAGCTATTTTATTGTATTGTATAATAGACAACTAATTGAGAAAGTCTTCAGCTTCAGTTATACAGTTATATTTTTAAGTCTGGCATCCCTCAAAGTCATCATATTTTTCGGAAATGTTAAACACAAAACTATTTTCTGATTTATTTAGTTCAAGTATAAATTACTGATAATTTTTCTTTTGCTAAAGGGAACTAAGAATTGAAGGGGGGATTTCTCCAGAAATAATACAATGCAGTCGAAATTCCAGTACTTTGTTACCGAAATATTAGAAAATAATAGACTGTGGCATAAGTAATTTTTTTTTTATATTATCAAATTGTGGAAGAAATATCGTTATGGTAGACCTCCACTTCATCATGTTCAAGTACGTGGGGTATACATCATTAGTACGTACTAATGTAAAATTGTAAGTACTTGTAGGCAGTGACCTCTGATACCTATTAATTCAGTGTCCATACGGCTGTATATCAAAGGCTTTGCTGAAGTCTATAAAAAGATTCAGACAGTTATGGGCTTTGGACAGCTGCTCATTTATGCACTTCAAAAAGTTCCCGATTGGCTGGTTTATATTTTTCCCCGTCTCATATCTAAATTTTTTCTCTCTAATGATTTTCTATTTGTTAATGAAATTGCTCAATCTCCTACTTTATCGGAGCAGTTCCTAATTTTATCTAAAATTCTTAATAACAGTTCATGTACCCTTTTTACACCTGTGACAAAATGTCTGCACTATTTTTTAGATCTATTGGTGAAACTTTGTCATACACATCCCCTTCTTTTCTATTTAAAAAAGTGTGGTTAAATTAAAAGGGCCGATGTTGATTTTAGATAAAACACAAATTGTTTAGGAAATTCTACCGATTTCTGTTTATTATGGTATGGTTCAATTATATATGGAATAAAATAGTGACCATACCTCCATCCGATGGCCCACATGACGCTGAAAATCGCGCGTATATACTGCTCCCCCACACTGCCCCCATACTAATCCGTTTAGCTTTAAAACGGCTAAAGAAACTGCAAATAGTTTTCATATTCCAAACAGAGATGGTCAAGTGACATGCAGTGATCCTGGAGAGTCTGTTCTTGGAAATATTTTTGCGTAGTCTGCTTTAAAATGCCTTTAAGACACTGATAATCATCTATTTGTAGAAACATTTATTAAAGTTTAATTGTGGCAAAATTTGCCTCATAAGGAGCTTCTCACTTTGCTGACCTCAAATATGACCAATAAAAATTTTGACTCTATGAACGTGAATATGCGAAAATAACTAAAAAATATTTAATCTGAATATGATAGAAAAATAACATAAAACTATATTTATTATAATTAAATGCATATTTTTTCATAAATTTATTTTTTTTTTCTTTAAAAATTCTGGAAAATATATGAAAATGTGTGAAATATATTATTTAATTGAAATTTGAATTGCTGTTTTTGTGCAGTTTTATGTTAAATGCTTACCTTATTAAGCCAACGTGTTAACTTATTTAAATAATTTAATTAAATATCAAATTCCGCTGTTAATGATATAAACATTGTGCTTAAATTCTCATTTTCAGGAGGTAATCGAATGAAATAGTTGGCACGTAGTTTGAAGTTTTATTGTGAAGGGCATAGAATCAGCGTTGTACGACATCAGATGAACTGCAGCAGCAGAAACATGTGCCTCTACTTATTAAGCGTCAGTATCGCCCATATTTGTAATTAATTAGTCGATTTTTTTTATTTGTAAATTGCTTTGCATAAAAAGTTATGAGGGGTATTTTATTTTCGAATTAAATTTGTTAAGCTTTTACAACTCGGGTGTGTCTGCACTTGTAGTGTCATTCCATATTAAATGACATGAAGATACTATTGTTATTAAGAAATTTTAATAGAAGTGTGGTTTGAATTTATCTTTATATTATTCTTGTCAGATCAACTGCTCGAACCACTGATCTTCATATTCTGTTCATATTCAGAGTTCTCTCAGGAAACTGACGTGAGACAAGCAGTTAGTATTGCTATTGATCACTTAAATATTAAGATAAGGCTTGACCGAAGCTTCCAGCAACACTATAACACATCTCAGTAACTACTACTGCAGTTTGGGGAAAGATGATGCCCAATTCCTAGTTAGCTTTAAACCAAAACCTCTTAATATTGTTGAAATGGATAAGGAGTAGAGGCGTAGTCACTGTTCACTTGATGTTTACTTCACATTACACAACTGAAACCTAAAACACCTCAGGAGTAACTAATTTGATATCAGAGGCGCTGGAAGAACGTAACCTTATCTACATAAGTACTTCTTTACCGCATGCTTTTTCTATCGCTACTCCCTTCTGCTAATTCCGGCATAATGTGTTGGATGATAATGTTCTGATAATGTTTTTTCCTAATCTGAGAAAGAAAATGTCTAGGCCTTGTCTGTTGCGAAAAGCCTTCCTAAGAATGCCGTTCTAATAAAAGTCTCCGTGTGTTGTAAGAATTCTTAGTAAAGCATCAGACAAACTTCTTCAGCCTCTCAAATTTTATATAAAAGTTATTTACTTTTATTTCCAAATTCACTAGAATAGATTTGATTTATTAAACTTTCCGTTTAATTCGAATCAGCAGTTGGTTAAAGCTCCACTTGTTCTGAGGAAAAATTTTTGTAAAGGCTCTCTAAAGGTCTCCATTTAGCCCACAGCAATTAATTTCAAAGTATTTTTAAGTCTAATTTAATTTTTGGAGACCTCTAGCGCATTTTGAAATCCCATAAATGGATTACATTATTAATATAAAATAATTTATAATTAAACAGAAATTATTGCACAATATTACATTAAATATTGCCCCGAAAATAGATCAATAATGATAATTTCTTTTATTCAAATATAGTTTGTGTAGAATTAACGAGGAATATTATTAATTAGAAACATAATTTAATTCCTATTCTACAAGTACAGATATTTAAAGTAAAAAAATATTCTGCTTCTACCACTTTTGAGATCAACTTTATTCAGAAAATAAAGTTAATTTTATAAAGTTACCAGAATAGTAAAATGTATATAAAACATATTTTAACAAAAGAAAGTTGCCATAATTAATATAAAGTCTGATATTTTAGCTAATTTTTTCTATCAGTTATTACATTTTCATGCAACTATTTCTATGTAAAAGAATCCTAAAAGCAATAAATAAAAGGATATCATTAAAATATTTTCCTTATATTTTTATTTTATTTTCTGTACTTAAAAGCAGCACCAGAAGGAAAGAAGTATTACAATGGAAACATGAAGCAAGTACTTACCGGCACCATCACGCCACTCTTCAACACCATAGTCGGGTAAGGAATTTGTGTCTAATTTATTTTTATTACGACGTTTGCCATCTTTGTTAAGTTTTTGTTTTTTATTATTTCATTTTGCATTTTTTTAAATGCAGGGTTACAGATGTTTGTTAGTGTATGTTTTTGCACGGTGGTGTTTATGTGGAATTATTTTGTTTAAAGATTATTTAAGTTGTAAATAAGAAAAACACGGTAATAAAAATGCGGTTCAAATAAAAATGAACGATGATATTGACCGCATACAAATGAACAATTTAAGGTTTATACACACACACACACACATATATATATATACACATGCAGCCAAATGGCCGCACAAAAGGAAAGACAGAGTTTGGTTTTAATAGCACAAGTAGATGGCGGGGTTGTTGGAGCCATACAAAGATTTTGTGTTGTATGAAAGCACCAACACGAACACAAGCAAATAGGCATCGGCATTTGTGTATCCGTGTGTGTGTGTATTTTTTGTTTTTATTTTGTGTAAAAAACACATTGATGAATGTGTTGGTTGCAGTAGGCAGAAATTTCGTTTTATATGGATGTTGTTATGATTGTTAACGAGATTTGTTTTACAATAAGTTTTTTAAATTGTTTTTTTTTGTATTTTGTTTTTTTTTTTGTAGTTGGGCCATTGTGAAAATAAATATGTATATATAAATTTTTTTTTTTTATTAAGAAGAGAAAAAAGAAAAAGAGAGGGGAGAAAATTTAAAAATTTCATTTAGAGAATTTTTATTTGCTTTTTTCAATATGACATTTATAAGTATTGCACAATTAGCCAATTAAAAAGTTTTTCATAACTAAAATTTTAATTGAAAAGCAAACAGTTGTAATAGAAAGTGGCAAGAAGGCTTCTCATACTGCCATTGCAATCTGCGGCTTATAAGTGCCGTTAAAGGTAACACAGAGACGTGTAGGTTTATGTACTGCAATATTATTTTCATTGCAAGGGGGCGATGACAACTGACCATTTTATGGAAGTGTACTTCACACATCAAAGGATGCAAATTTGCTGCACTTTCTTTTACTTTAAAACGTGTAAGTAATGAAGTGTAATAACTGGTTTTAAAACACTAAAAGGGAGTTTACTGGATAAAATGAAATACAAAAATAAAAAAGAAAGCGGATATACAAAAATTTTGCATTTCCGCTAAAAAGCTTTAGTCGAACAGCTTTTTAAAAGACTACAAAAATTGTGCATTACCAACTGGACACAAGTCAAAATAGACAAACAAAAATTAAGGAAAACAACAAATGAATAATGCAAAGTGCAATAAAAGCTGCTAAGAAATACATTTGAATATATTTAGACTGAAATATAGTTTTATACTCATATTACTTAAATATTTTTGGTTTTTTTTTAGATTTTGAAAAAATTAAAAATATACTCGTACACGTATGCTGTAAAGCTTTGCGGTGTTTGTGGCACTGTATGACATGATGTTGATGTTGTCGATGATGGTGCAGATTATGAGCTTTCTGATTCAAATTAACTTTATAATTTTTTTTCCTATCTAGTTGTTTGTAATTCAAAAACACAAAAGCGAAGCGCCTTGTTATTCAAGATTGTCTTATTACATAAATTATATTTACTTTAAAGCCATAATTACTTCTGCAGTAAAGAAATTCAAATTATGTGTAATATATAACTAGAGGGGGATATTAATAATCATGAAACCTAAATGATAATGGCAATGTGAATAACAAAATGGTATATTTGTTGCTACACTTATTGTATGAGTGTATGTATGTATTGAAATAATTAACGTTAATTATTAAAGTGAATATAAACATGAAATCCTTCCTTTATTATAGTAAATATAAAGTGGCGAATTGCTTCGGGTATTTTATAATTGGCTGGTATTTTAATCATTAAAGTAGAATTGGATTTATCTATTGAAAAATAAACAAAACGGCAACTAACCATAAGAAGTTAATGCAAAGAAAGAAGAGAATTTAAATGTACGACTTTTATAAATATAAAATAAAAAAAATTAAAATTATTTAAAATATCTGCAATTTAAATATTTAATAAAAGTTTTGAAACTTTAGGGCATTTTCTATGACTGCATTTTAGCTTTAGAAATAAAGACATAATGACATAAATAATAACATACATTCTCGAATGTCTTCTTGAAGGAGGACGTCCGAACGACTTAGTGATATGCAGAAAGCATGAAGATTTATTTCGCAATGTAGCAATCAATATGCAGCATTGATACAACCACTGGCGACTGAGCAAAAATTTTGACAGTGAGTTTATCACAGTGTCGTCACTGCATCCACATTTTCTTACAATGAGTGACGAACGTTTATTGCAGCCATCTCAATACATTTCCTCCATGTTGAAATAACTTTTTGATTTTCAAAAACAAACTTTTGCAACTTTTTCCTGATCCAGCATAATAGAATTTTATCTACTACAGACTTCGCCTGCTCGCACAGAATATCAATGCAGGACTCGTATATTAGCTAAATATTACTCATGTCAATTGATTGTCCAATCACGGCCCTCCTTCTTTATTATGGTTTCTGTTCCTTATTTTAAATATTTTTAAAACATTTAGAAGGTTTCAAATTTCATTTAATATGTTTCAGCTAATTTCGGCTTTTTCTTGCCATTATGCATGTGAAGCAGCCCGATTACGCCAACTATCCTTATGAAATAAGTTTAAGATTAACTAGATTTCTTTTCATTTGCACATCATTCAACAAGACGACATTTTTTATATAATCTTTATGTTAAAAGATTCTGACGGCTTTATGTTCTGCACACAGACTTGAAATTGATATTTTTACTTGTGTTACTTACAATCTATTTCATCTCTCTCGCTAATCGAAGCCAAGTGCAACGATGCCATGGCAAATATTGACTAACTAACTCTTATAATAATATAGTACAGCAAATGTCCTGATTACCACCATTATGAGGCATATAATTATATAGAAGAATATTTTGGCATTTCATATAAAGAAAAATTAATTTTCAAGCGAAGGCAATTTATAAATTACAATGTTAAAGGGAATTCGCAGTTAAATAAAGATTATTGTCTTTATATTTTAGATATAAAAATTTAAACATGAATTCATTTTAATCTCTTTGAAAATCTTAAGCTTAATTTTAATTTAATAGTTTCGCTAGAAGTCAAAGTCATAAGCAAAGCTCGAGTTTATCATAGTGTCGTCACTGGATGCACATTTTCTTGTAATGAGTGACCAAAGTTAACTGACGAACTTGACGCAGCGGATTCTGAGAATTTTTAATGTACAGAAATCCCGTTCGAGCCATTTATATTAGGCTTAAGTCGTCCTTTCTGTAATTTTTTGAACCCATTTTTTTCCCAAATTTTAAAGTTAAATTCATATTTTAATTTATTTCTTCCATAATGAATTCATGCGAGCTTCATTTCAGTGCAAAGTATCTTCACTTGAAGGAAAGGAAAAGAAAGCGTTATTAATGGAAAAGGAAGTGTAGTAAATTAACATTTTAAAAACATTCTACGTGTACTTGAAGTTGACATTAGAAGAAACATATAAAAAAAATTTATTATCGGTTGGAAGAGAAAATTTCGGTTTAATACTCGTACACTGAGGGTGTAATGTAATTTTATGGCGCACATTTTGATTGCAGCAGATTTTATGAGCATTAAACCGTCTTCCATTCCCATAAGGCGGTTATTTTTAGCGGACCTTTTCATCGTAAATCTTTCTCGATTATTTGTCCATGTCTTGGATTGCGATTTTTTAACTTGGGCATATTTATCCATTTCGATAAGGTAACCAAGAAATGCTGCCTTACCTCCTCGCTTATTCCTACTTCATATTCTATCAAGCATAAAAAAATTAATAAAAAAAGGTTTACCAGAAATTTGGTTTGCCACTGCATCGGGGTGCAAATTGTTAATTTGAGGACTCAATAAGACTTTTTGGTTTCCAATTGCCTGTTTTTATTAATTTCATTTTTAAATATTTCTTATTAGAGTTGGCATAAATAGATTTGCCTTCTGCAATGACATTTATTGAAGTTCCCCCGCTTAAAGCTCTTTCTCGTATAATCATACAAAAATCGCTACGATTAGTGTGTTAGCAAATAGAGATATTTTGCTATTAAAAATTTATTGCAAAACAACCAATTTTTTAATAAAAAAAAATTATATTTGTTTACATAACATGAAGCAAAGAAAGTAGAATTAAGTGAACGTTAGTAAAGCTTTAGTATTCCAATGGGCATCATCAAAAGGAAAACTAATCCAGTTGGAAATGAGCGAATCGTGCTGCAGAAAACTTTCCAAAAAAAAAAAAATTACTCTCTAGACGAATTTTTTTCGTTCGCAACAAATGAATGAATTAAGCTTTATTGAATAGTGTAGACAAACGCTTGGCAAGTCGAACAACTCTGTTCAAAACTTGCCTCAAGCCAGCAGATATTTCAATTTCTGGAAATAATCATAAAAATACATTGAAATTCCGAAACACTTAAAATTTTCGGTTTAAATTTTTTCCAAATCAGTATTGGAATTCATTGCAAACACTATTCGGATTACTTCCACTCAAAACCATACGTTCTCGTTATATTTTTTTTTTTTTTTTAACTAACTCTACCTGCAAAGCTTTTGGCTTGTGCGCAGGAAAACACGCAGGGTCTAGGCAGTAATCGAACCCGCGACCTCCGGTTCAGTAGGCTGAGCAATATTCACTCTCCTACGAAGGCATATGTATACATTATACTCTCTCAACTGACATAAAGGCGGCTACGGAAATGTTTATCACAATTAATACTTTGCTAACGTATATCAAATCAGCTGTAAGCCAAAAACCATCCCTAACAAGCTGAATAAAAATATAGCATAAAACCAAATGGCTCTGGTCAAAGTACTGAACGTATAGCAAATGCTAGAAGTTGCCCAACTTTCGTACTTGGTGTTAACGTACACGTAGTGACTGTAGTCAGCCTGATATAATTATATACAGTTTAACTTAGCTGTCAATTAATCCTAGACAGCGTTTATCCCATAAAGGCTTAAAAAATAGCAGAGGATGTGTTTCACTCTCTCTTTCTCTCTCTGTCTCTCTCTTCTCTTCTATATTTTCAACTCCTCCAGAAGGCTATGTATGGACACTGGCTGACGTAAAATATATGTATATGTGTGTGTATATTCATGTGATAAAAAAATGAAGGTTGGCATGCGCTGCACTGTGCAGAAATTGTAAAATATTCTAAATAAATTATTTTCAGTTTGTGCAAACAAAAAAAAAAAAAAAATTATGGAAATACTGACGCATTAAATTTAGAACATTTGGCGTACATGCTTGAATAGCAAATTGTCAAAGCAGTTTCCTATTTTTTTATACAGATACGATTCATTGCAATAGCGACGTTCAAAAATCATAACGTTTGATGGTGCCGGCTCCTTTATATTGCGCCACTGTAATTGTGCAAAGTGCTGTGATGAACTGCTTCAGGTAAATAAATAATAAAAAGCTTATCAAATAAAGCAATGAGTGGCGGAAGTGAAATCAGTGTTTAACTTGTTTAATTTGAGTTCAAAAATGATAAAGAAAACGACAACATTCAACATATTAAACACGTAAAGGCGAACAAATGAAACGTTTCGTAATATTTAAAATTATTTATGATTGTTAAAATGTAAATAAATAAAAAAGGAAATATAAATTACTTTTTCGGCTGAACATCGTACCTAGACTGCGATTCAACATGGCCATTTCGGATAAGATGGCTGTGGTGGGTGCTGGCATTTCTGTAAGAAAAGAAGAGTGAATAAAATTTTAAAATTTTGGGAATATAACTAGTTGTTAAGTGTTATGATCGGTTGTCTGGAATACTGCTTTTCTTTAGAATTCTACAAAGGGAAGAAAAGATCTTATGGCTTAAAGAGAAATTAGTTTTTACGGCAATGAAATACAATATTCCGTTGGCAAGTTCCTGAGTTCAATAACAACGTCTTCTTATAAGAATATTTTCAGCAATAAAATCCCAACTTTGTAGAAAAAATGTTTCCCCGTTTTAAGTTTAATTTATATGCCATAATTTTTATTCACCAGGGAGGAATCGAACTAACCTTGCTCGCGTCGGAATCTCAAGATATATTAAATTAAACTTTCCTTTTACAATAATATTTTTATGGGAAAGTAGACATTCCAATATTTTCCATTTCAATAGAAGCCCCGGTCAGAAATCATGTTAGACAGCTGGCAGATTTTGCAACTCTCTATCACGCTACCTTTTTCCACTTTCGGCGTATTTTCTATATTCCTTCTGCGTTAAGTTTGCGGAACATTTTAATCCGACTAAACTCAACTTGTTTTCATTTTTCTAAGGCAAATTATACCTTACAATCTATTTAATAATATTAAAATTCTTATTTTATATTTACAGTGAAACCTCCCAATAGTGGACAGCCATGGTCGGCCCTCTTTTGTCCATTGTAGAAAGCAGTCCACTTGTTGGAGGTAAAATAAAAAATCTTAAGTTATAAATTTTTTTTATGTATGTAATTTTTTCTTTTTAATAAACACAAAGAAACTAATTTAATTCATTCTGGCATCAAAAATTATGCCTTAAGGAAAGTAAAAAAAAAATAACTGTGATAAAACAAGAACATTAGGTCCTCTTTGAAAAAATTTTTTTTGAGTCAAGCGATTTTGTAGATAACTTTCTAAATTTTTTCATAGTTGAAAGCCTTGAAATCTGTTTGCAAAAATTGTTTTAAATTATGGAGGTATTTTAAAGCTTCTGGAACGTTTGTTACTATATTAGGTACCTCTTCCCGGTTTCTTTATCAGAATCTTCTTCGGGTTCAATTTCGCTGTCCGTGTTGTCAATATCAATAGTTACGCAGTCACTCTCGGTATGTGTATTCTGATCAATGCAAAGATATTCTTCAGTAGAAATGGGCCCACAGCCTTGTGCTAATATTTGCAAGTCTATTAAGGGGTTATAATCTTCGTCGTCAAACTCAGGGGTATTGTAAAAGTCGCCATCAAAACCAGTTTTTCGAAAACAGTTTTGAATTGTTTCGACGGAGAATTTTTTCCACGTCCACATATTAGAGGCTTTTCGAACCAAATAACGTTCAGAATTATGTCCATGTTAGTATATGAGAGTGTAAACTCCTGGTAGGTTTACTTGCGTGGAATTTCGATTTTAAAGGTATGTATATTTATAATTGCCCATTGAGGGTAGGTGTTCACCTAAGGGAGTGTCCACTATTGAAAGGCTTCACTGTATTTCAGCACGAACTTTTCGTAATAACTTATTAGGTTGTTGCCCACATTCACAGCTAAATATATAAGCTGTTATTAGAATAACTTTAAGCCATCGGTTGAGAATTTTTTTAAAAAATATAAAATAATACCAAATGAGCTTAATAAAATCTTTCTCTCAAACTCTATTACACTTGAACAATTTCTGAAATTCTCATCCGTGTTTGATATATAGAAATACTTAAGAATGCTTTTTGGTTTTTAAAATTTAATTTGCCTGCCTCAATAATATGAATATTATTTATTAGGTACAATTTTAATTGGCACAAAATTTTCGGAAAAAGAGAATATGTATGTTTTTTTTATATATATATTGAGTGGGTGTAAACCGTCCACCTTCAAGCAAATCGAACTACAATGACAAGACAGATTAGTAAATTAGTAAATAATTTAATTAATTACAATTGTACTCGCAAAGTGTGCAACAACGTTTTCTATTGTTTTCTATTGATAAGCGACAAACGTCGTGAAAATTATCGATAATCGAAAACCTATTTATAAATTTAAGGAAACACTCCCAGCTTGTATAGCAAGTTAAATTTTTTTTTTTAGAAAAAAATTGTTCTGCTTTTCCATTATTGTATTGTGACTTTTTATTGGGGGCCTTTTCCGTTTGTGGCTACGAGGGTAATTACTAATATTTACTTACAATTTTACCATTAAAAAAAAAAAAACCATTTCAACTGCCTTTCAATGGTCGTAGCGCCCGTCGTTATAAGGCATAGCTCCTTACATGCCATATTCAAAGCTGGAAATAACCATTAAAAAGTCTTTATAAGTATTAAGGAGTTATACGTCCTTCCACACCGCCTTTCTGCTGTCTGGGAATAACTATACAGACTCATCAAATTCCATTGACATGTGTTGGAGTATATCGGTTATCAATATTATAAGATCTATTATAAGAAAGTATGGAATAGCGGCCACATTACGGCCTTAGTCTTCATTATAATGCAAAGATTGTAACGAGTCCTTGAACTTTTGTGTTTGATTTGTTCTGGCGATACTACTGTTTTCTGAGTAAACAAAATGGGACATCAAATGTAAGCAAAATTTAAATTAGGAATCTATACTGCCACTTAAATGCCTTCTTACTCTTCTGCCTATAGAAATAAAAAATTTTTTTAGTTTGTAAATTGTTTGTTCTTGTTGCATGCACTTGATACCTGCAAAGTGTAGCAATACCGTCAGATTTTCATTTCATTTTCCTCTAAACGAACCAAAAATTAAGAATTTCTTTAAATAGAAATAAAAAAGCGTTTAAAATGAAACTCATTTTCTTTCTAAAGAAGAAATTTTAAGCTAAAAGCATTCTAGCGCATCAAATAAGTAACAAACAGCAAAGTGGAAAACAAACAGAATACGAGAAAATCGAGACAAATTTAATGGAATGGAAATAACAGGAAAGTTAATTAATGTTTTAAATATTTCACAGAATAAAATGGATGGCTATAAGGCAAGTTGTCAAACGCTGACAGAAACCTCTTATTTTGCTGCTCCCAAAGCTCTAAGGCTCTGCAACGACAAAACAGGATGATTTTTAGTTTAAGAAAAACGGCCCCTCAATTTAAATACCAATAATATTATTTTTTCGCGTTCCTTTAAGTTTAAAAAACTTTTGCATTTTTATGTGGTTAAATTACACATGAACGTTATCAAATGCAGTGCTTACTTACCATCAAGTTTAATGTTACCATCAGTTTCGCCTAATGAATTTTTCGCCACGCATCGGTAAGTACCGAAATCATTGGGAGCCACATTGCGTATTTTTAATTTCATATATTTCGTGTAACCGTTCACCGTCGATGTCGTTTCATATTTGTCACCAGCACGTGATGTGTCTGCAAAGATTAAAGTTAAAACAAGAAAAATCAGTGCTTGCGCTGTGGAAAACGTTCCTTTAATCAATGACAATGTTAATTGTGTTACTTAAGAAGCTCGCCGGCTCTTCAGGATTAAAATAAAATAACTATAATTTTAAAATGTGTTTAAGGATGAAAGCAAATGTGAGCTTCGTTTGCTCGCTTATTGCTTCGTGTAAGAAACTAGTCAGTTTCTTCGTTTGCTCAAGGTGCGTCTTGCGGTGGGGCGATGGATTCATTATGACGGGGCATCGCTTGAGCTCGTTATATGTGCACGCGATTTATAGGGCTCACAATTTCTACTTCCATCAAAAACAAAAAAGTTCTCCTGGTTTCGTCAGATCAAATTAATTTTACTGAATACAAATAAAATTTAACTTTTCTTAATTTCTATTTTCCCCATTTCATTCTTAAAGTGTCGACACATTTTCTCAATAAAAAACTTTGCATTCGGGTGTACTTGGCGTGTGTCTTAACGTTTTCAAATTCATGTTCTTAATTGTAGTTGAAATTATTTATACTCGTTCCTACACAATAAATTAGAAAAGTTTTTCCATTAATCAGTATTAGTGCACAAACAAAATGCTTTCCTGCACACACATCTACTTGCAACTACATATACACATACACCTACACATAGCTACAGTTCACATACATGTGAACAAGTTGTATTCATTTGGAGGTAAAAAGAAAAAATAATTATTATGAGAAAACAAACATGTTTTATTGTTTCATTGAAAGCATAGAAAAAAAAATAATAATAAAAGGAACAAACAAAATTAATTAATTTTAAAAATACTATAAATAAACAGAATGTAAATAACATCTGATTTCAATTGATTATTTTTTTTTTCTATTTTAGCAATTTTTAATTGGTTTATTAATGGGCCGATATATTGCAATCGTTCAGCAAATAAGAATCTCAAATAAAGTTTACTTAAAGCGATAAAAAAACTTTATAAATTTTACAATTATTTTTCTATTAATTGTTGCTAATAAAATTCTATAAATTTTCATTAAAAAATTTTAATACTAATTTTACATAACGTTTTTGCAAGCAAATTACGAAAATCGCGCGAATTTTTAAATTTCAAAATTGTCCAAGAGAGTAGAGAAATATTGATGAATAAATGTTTGTTGGGTTATTGGTTTTTATATAAAATTGTCCAAATCTCATTGGACATTCTAGAGGAAAAAAAAATATTATTTTTGAAAATAATTTTTTGAAACTGCTGAGGGCAACGCCTACTTGAGCAAAATACAGGGTGAGATAAAAAAACTGCAACCAACTTCAGACTGCTGTCATTTCTAAATTTCTAAAGAGGTCAGCTGAAAAGAACTCAACCGCCGGCCTTGGTGTGGTGGTGGTTCTCCGCTCGTATTAATTGACCGTGGCGTCAGAGTAAATGCGCAATATTATCGCGAAAATATTCTGGAAGGTGTATTGAAGCCTTGGGCATTCAAACATTTTGGCCGCAGACCTTGGACATTCCAACACGACTCAGCACCATCGCACTCAGCACGCGCCACCCAAGTATGGTTACAAAATGAGGTTCCTCGCTTCATTTCAGGGCACAATGGCCACCAAAATCTCCGGACACCAATCCGTTGGACTACTGTGTCTGGAGTATTTTGGAAAGCAAGGTTGGCACCAAAAAAATACCAAAGTGTCGATTACCTCAAGCAAGCGCTTCACCGGGAATGGGCCAAAATATCGCAGAGCAACATTCGGGCAGCGTGTGACGGTTTCATTGGCCGTTTGAAGGCCATAATTCGTGCCAAAGGTGACCAATTCGAACAAATCTAAACTTATTCTAAAATTTGATGCTATTTCCGAAATTTTTTGCTTTCATTCAATAAAATTTTTAAAAAAAAAGGAAAAAATGATGGCGTTTTACTTTGTTGCAGTTTTTTTACCTCACCCTGTAATATTACGAGTTTATTTTTAGTTTCTTTAATAATCTATTATTATGTTGTTTTTGGAACCAGGGCATCATCTGAACATCGGTCCATCTGTTCGTTGAAGGCTTGCTCGTAAGTTGGTTTTCACTTTCAGCCAAAAGCATGAATGTAGGGAATCCCCCCAAAAAAATATAATAAATTTGCTTACATTTTTAGCGTTGAGCATAAAGTTAAAGGATCCTCGTATATTTGTATTATATTCGCGATATACGGTTTGCATATTCTAAGAAATGAGTCACCTTTAATTAGAGTACTTCCTCCTGATGATTGTTGAAAAACAAAAGCTGAGCAAGTTGTTGTCAAACTTGCAGATCTGAATGAGGCAAGGACATTTCGTCCTTGGTGCCATTAATAAAATTTTAAATGAACCATAAAAATACTTTCGCTGCGTTTTATATTTCGTAACTCTGCTTGTATATACAGAACACAAAACATACTCAATAGTCCCCATTTATTCCATAGGGGAAGCGCTTCTAAAGAACGAACATTTTGTTATCTTTTATAAATAAATCACAAAGAATTGGGAATTGAAATAAATGAAAAATGTAAAAGAATTCAGTTTAATTTAATTGTGCGCCGGCTTAAATCAAAATTATTTTTGAAATATTATTTTGCAGGCATTTATAAAAATTATTTAAGCATGTACAAATATTCCGCTTATGGTTCCAAAAATATAAAATATTATTGTTCGTATTGGCTTAATTTTCAAATAAGAAAGATGGGATGGTATCCAACCACACAATACACAATGGCATGAGAATTAAATGTAATGAAAAGGAATTTACTGAATAAAACAATGAGCAGAAATTTATCTCATTTACTGTTTACTGTTTTATAATTTTTGTATGAATGCGCTGTGTGTGGTGTGTGTGTGTGTGTGTGTGTGTGTGCAATTCGGTTTTTATTTTCACTGATTACAATAACGATAGAAAATAAATTACATTACATTTAATTATGTAATAATAGTGGATGCAATTGCGGCCGACTTAAATCGGTAATACGCACACATTTAAATGCACACATACTCGTACATTCATGCGATCATAGCAAAGATATCGTGTTCCTACGATTTGTGTGTGGCTTTATAAAATAATTTATTTTATTAAGTTCGTAAACAGAGTGGCTTTTGAAGGATTGCCATCTTGGAAACTTTGTAGATGAACTAGTTTTTTATGACTGGAAGAGTAGTCAATTAAAAGGACTGAATTTGTTATCCTTATCGTTATATTAAGTGTCACTATTAAGACTTGCCAATAATTGAAGTATGGAACAGAGAATGTAGCTTTTCCTTTATACGTTTTATATGTAAAAATGTAAATATAATTAACCGGCAGGCACCTTATCACTTTCCCCAACTCTTCTGAAACCCTGGAACGAAATTCTATTTTGTAAAGGTTGACATTTACAGTTCCGGTCAGTTAACTAGACTTACAGTTTTGCTGTCAAAATAAAAAAGATTTAAGTCTGTAATGAAAAGAATCGATTTTCTTTTGTTGTCTTCAAATTTTAAAGTCCCCTTTATTCCTTACTCGTGCCGAGGCGATATTTAATTCCCGGATACCATGAAAGTATGTTCTAATAGAAGCTTCAAATCCAATAAATTTTTATTCCTTAAGCTGGAACTGGAAACTAGTGAACAGTATTGAATTTCAGTATGTATCTTGGAATTAAGTTTCCCTAAAATGCCCTAAATGGAACAACAAGGGAAGTTGTAGATCTACGAATGTAAGGTCTTCAAATGATGAATAAGACTAATGCATAATAAGTGGCAAGGACGACTTTTGCAAAAGTTGGTTTCATTATGTAATGTAATTATGTAATTTATTGAATGATGTAGGATCATACAAACACTGTAAAAACTTTTAATAAGGAATCTGGGCAACATGGAACTTTTCCTAGGCTTATGTGAGAGGGATCTAAACCCCTACCTTGTAAATTTTTTAATTAACGTGTTTCTAAGCAAGTCATCTTTTTAAACAAACCCACCTGCAACCCTTTCCTCTGTTTATAATACTTTTTTCTAAATTTATTGTATTTCAAGGACCTATAAAATCTGTTTATAAGCTATTGTGAGTTGTCATTATTTTTATTTTTGTATATATTTTTATTCGGCTGGCTTATATCGGATTTTCCATACCACGACTACTAGTACTACTACTACTACTTCTGCTACTGCTACTGCTACTACTGCTACTACTACTACTACTGCTCCTACTATTACTACTACTAATGCTAGAATGAATTGTAATTTCCAGAGCAATGAAATAAATAAATAAATAAAAAAAAATAAAATAACAAAACTACTACTACTACTACAACTACTACTACTGCTACTTCTACTACTACTACTACTACTACTACTACTTCTACTAATACTACTACTACTACTACTTCTACTACTACTACTACTCCTACTACTTCTATTACTACTACTACTACTACTACTACTACTACTACTACTACTACTACTACTACTACTTCTGCTACTGCTACTACTACTACTACTACTACTACTACTACTATTACTAATACTACTACTACTCCTACTACTACTAGATACTTTCATTCAATGATTGGAGTTTTGGAGCAGCTCGAAACAGATCTATTTTTTTTATCGATAAATTGTGTTTGCGGATGAAGCACATTTTTGGCTGAATGTCTTTATTAATAAACCAAAATTCGCATTTGGGGCAAAACCAGTCCACATGGGCCAAGTGGTGTGATGGAGCCATATTTTTTCAAAGCGAAGTAGGAAACAAAGTTACGTTCGGAATAGGTCGACACTAAACCTTTTTTTTCGAAAAATCGATGAAAATAGTTGTAACGACATGTTTCAACAAGCCGTTGCAACTGCACATACAGCTCCCGATGTAATGGATCTGGTGCGTGGAAAATTCAACGATGCAATAATTTCCCGAACAGTCCACATATAAATGACGCATTGGAATTGTATATTAAACGTATGAACTGTAGCTTGCTTTATAGGGAAAAGTACTTCAAAAGGATCGTATGCAGTATCTTAAGCGTAGCCGTGCCGATCATGTGAATTAAATTGTCTTCGAAAAGTAACTAGTAGTTTCATTTTTCAAAATAAAAAACTATGTATTTAAAATGTGTACTCGGGCTAGAGCATGTAATTGAATTATAAACCTACGGTGTAGTAGTGTATCCATTACTGTACAATATGGCAACTCTACATGTAAATATGCATAAAATATTTATAATTATCAATATAATCAGTGATGTGTACACGAAACAAGGCTACTTAATAATTTAACTGTCGCGTTTAATTATTATTTTTAGTTTATGCAACTGTAAATATGTGAAGAGAGGAGAGGAGCGATTGCTACATGCTTTTGCATGTACTAGTGGCATTTGTTTAGCAGTAGCGATAAATAATGTATGCAAATATTCGACATAATTGCATTCGCGTATGCCAACTATTATAAACACACAACTTGGTAGCGTATAGTGCGAGTATGCATTACCAAGTGGTGTAAGAGGAGCAGAACATGTTAGTGTTTGCAAAGGGAGCGTACCCAATATCTCCCAGTGCCATGTACTCATTAGTTTTGTAATATACCCTGCTAAGCACTATACAATACCCTGGAGAGTGAGAATTATTTTGTTTGATAATGTACGTATTCAAACTATGCGTAAATAACAAGTGGATGCGAAGAAGTTGTTTATTTTCATGTAATTGAATTTGGATGGGTGTAGATATTACGAAAGAGTTATGTAAATGGGATCTCAGCAATTGCGGCGTTTTCGAAATTTAATTTTTCATGACTCGTGCTAACGAGTTTGACCGAAATATTGGGATCTAGTCTTGACCATTTAAGTCTCATGGCAACCAGTACTGCAGTTTGTAATGTGAAAGTGTGTCTCAGATATCTTTGAAAGATGCAAATATTCTGGGATATCAAAATAATTAGCGCATGGGGGAATAACATATAAGGAATTGGAAAAAGATTTAACTTTGCCACGAAAATTTTTTATTTGCATCTACTTGTAATTTTTCAGTTATCATGAGGTAACGTAACGCAAAAGGTACACAGAAAATATGTGAACTGAAGAACATTGTTAGTCAACCTGGACGGGTTCACGAAGGAATATATCTGGTTGGATAAAAGAATATAAATGTTATTCCGGTTATATGGCTGCCAAGGATATCCCGTGCAAGGTGTAATCAAGTACACCAATTGCAACATTTGCGTCCATGAGGAAAATTTTGTATGGATATACAATTTCAATATAAATTTTTAACTTCGTCTCGATTAGAAAGAGCTCCTCTGGGGTACGTCTATCCCTAACAAACTGTCAAGCTAAACTATGATGCGACAAAACTAATGAAAAGGCTAGTGGATAATAGTGAATGACAGGAAAAAATTATTAAAATCTACGGAAAGCCGATAAGACTTCAGTGGCATCAAACATTCTCGATAAAATTCAAACAATGGGATCAATCGAGAAGAAACTGGTTATTTTCAAAAAGAGAACAAATTAATTTAAAAATTAATCAAGATTTCGCAAACATAAAATAGAATTACGAAACTTTTAATTTTAAAATTGGAAATGTGATTTGAAAGTGATTTGTAGTATTATTTATTTGCTCCCAATGCCTATTTGATGACTCTCGTCGGCTCCATCACAATGTTTTAAATTCTTTATGAGGCTTAACATTTTTTGAAGAAATACTCAATTTGTTTATTATTACTACATTTTATTACTGTAAGCTTCCGCCATCTTTTATTTTGTAACGCATCTTTTGGTTGCCTCTTTGTGTCGTCTGTAGTATAGCCCTTTCTATCATCCTTTTTATCCTTTTGGAAGCGCTTCCTAATCATGTTAAAGGCTGGTGCTAAACGAGGCAATTGTCTTTGCCAATTATAGAGACCGCGCGTTTAAGGTTAACGCCTGGTGAATTCATGCAGAAAACTAAGTGATCCGAATGGTATGTTTGTTTGGCTTGTTGTAGAGCTTCGATTGTAAAAAGCTTTGCCAATTGGGGTATAGCTCATATCGTTATAAGCCTTTGTAAGGGCTGTATGAACGACTTTATATAAGTCGGCATAAGCTGTCTTAAATTATTAAAAGAAAGAAATTGCCTTGGCTACCAATATTTAAACGAATAGACTACAATGATGGTCAGCCGCTGTGTTCGCTGACCCGTCATTGGCAATATCTCAATGTCTGTTCATGTAGTTTCATATATCTTATCCCCAGAGTATTAGAATATTATGCAGTTCGCTGGTTTTTCGAATTTATGCCTTGAACGTTTCGTCTGCTTCGAAAGGTTCGGGAAACCAAAAATGGTTTCAGCCGATGCCGTGTACCGGGTACAATTCGCCAGAGTTGTTAAACGGCATGGACCTTTGAAAAGTATAATCTAAATACACCGCGCTACCGAATCACCCGTTGGCTGTGTGGCCTGAATGTGGGTTAACTGGGCTCGCATTAGGTTTTGTTAGAATGTTGATTGTGACAAAATGTAATTTCCGCTTATGCGTACGTTATAAATTCACATAGTTTTACGTGTGCTTTTGTTTTTCCTCCCTTTTATTATTGTTATTAAACGAGCAGCTGCTTTCCGTGCCGCACATGCATGAGGTGTGATTGCTACTCAATCTAGTGACCACAATTAAATGATAATATGCTAAAATGCAATTTACAAGAAAAATAAGCATATATATGTTTTTAAGCTTACATTTGCTTTTAAGCATACATATGCTTTTAAGCATGCATATGCGAGTATATCTTATATTCGTTTAATTACCAAGCTTTCGTTGATAGAACTTTTTCTGACGTACTTCTTTTACAATTCCTTCCCAATTTTTATCCGAATAATGCCATTGCTTAAGGCTTCACTTCTTCTAAAAATACATTTGGGGAAAGGTTCCTTAATGAGTTGTATAAAAATGCAGTGAAATGCACGTATAGTAGATATCTGGCACCTCTCAAAAATTAAATTTAACGCATTTTTAAGTAAAATATTAATATTGTATGGCATATTAAATCGAAAATATATCACAACGAAGAGACCACATTGTTCAGATTTCAATTTGATTTAAAGATTCTTCCAACAGCCTTTTCGCTCTTTTCATTCTATAATTTTGTAAAATTAAATTCGTTTCTCTTTACTTTTTTTCGTGCATTCTAATATTTATCTACGAAAGGCTTAAATAGCATTTGATTTTACAATTTACCGGGTAATTTCATAAATGTTGAAGAACTCCAATTATTTTTATTCAGAACATTTCAAATCTTGTAAGAATTTTATAATTTTCTTTCTGTTTTTTATAATGCAAAACACAATAGTGCAGACTATTTTCGATTGCTGGCTCGGTGCTGGCTGTTTTCCTGCGATCAAGCTGAAAGCTTTACAGGACGAGTTTCAAAAAAAAAAAAAAAATATATATATATATATACATATATCTTGTGATTAAAATTTCTTCTGACCAAAGTCGTTTTGTGCAAGGATTCTGTAAAGAGTTTCCTTATTCTTGGTAAAAATTTGAAATGAATTTAAGTTAATACGTCTTGAGAAAAATTTTTTTAAAACTGGAATGGAGAATTTTTCAAGTAGTATTAAATAATTTTATCTTAATCCACTGGGTGAGATATTGAGTGAGTTTGGCCATTTTAATATTATTATAATTTCTTTTATATTATAATTTAATTTTACTGGAAAACATTTTTTTTATTAAATTGAGAATCCAACTCAGATGAAAGCCATCCAACCACTATATAATTTATATGGAAGCGTTTCCTTTATAAAATGGCAATTAAATGGAATTGAAAATAACTTTTAAATTGGTGCTCTTAATTGAAGAATAACGAACTTCAACATAGAAAATTATTTCTAATTTTCCGAAAATTGTTTCCCCCGCTCTAAATGCATTCCCATTTAGGTAAGATCTATTAGTGCAATACTGTGAAGGATATCACTATGCGATCCTTACTTACCTGAAGTAATTTCTTTTCCCTCAAAGTATGAATTTGAATAAAATTTCACCTCAACTTATGACATCTTAAGAATTATTTCTTACGAATTTTTTTATTAAATTAATTAATTTTCTTTATTGCAAGCTGGTTTGTTCAAACTGGTTTTCAACAGAACTTCCTTTACGAAACAAAAGTCCTTAATTTGTGTGAGACTTAATTACATGAATTCGTGTTGTAAGTTTTCGAATCCTCATGCGATATATTTGGTTACACTTAAAGGCAAACCAAAAGCCTTTTCGGTTTTTATTTATTTTGCTTCAAATGTCATGTAGTTGTCTATGGAAAATAAGCAACAAACTGCATTAAACTTTTAATACTTTTCTTTTCTTTCAAAAAAATCCTTTTTTTTCTGAGTTAAGCAAACTTACATTGTTTTCTACGTAAATACGTTTACGTTTTGGCACACGTATATTGTATTTTACGACTTTGTTTTCTTAAATATTAAAGTAAGAACGAAGTAAAATCCTTTTTTTTTGGGGAGTTCTTTATGGAAGTGTCGTGTTAACACGCGAACACGAAATTGTTTCTTAAATCGCAAATATTTTAACAAGAGATTATATTTAAATAACTTTTTGTTTTTTTTTAATAAGATTTCCTTAAATTTACAGAAAATTGTAGGCAAAGGATTAAGACAGTAATGTAACCGAAAATATCCATTAAGTATTAAAGGGTAATTTTTAGATTGAAGGTAAACTGGCCTTAAATGATCATTAAAATATTTTTATTCGAGAATTATATGAATTTCTTAATTTATTATCATGAAATTATATTGAATTTGCAATTTACTAACGATGCTAATTAAATATTTTCCTTAAAGAGTTACCTTAATAAACTAATAGAATTTTATTATTATTCTTCTCAATAACAATTTTTTAAGTTTAGGGACAGACTTATTTATTTTTCAAAATTGTTGGATTCGAAGTGAAACTGCTTAGTTCTGTTTCGGCACTGAATACTTCATTACAAATTAATAATAATTAAAATTAAATTATTAATTAAATAATTAAAAATAATTATGAGTTGGGAGAATATAACATTCTATCCTGTGACTCGCCTTATTAAATCGAATGGCAGTGGTGCGCATTGCGAATTTAAGATGGGCTCATTTCTTCACACCATTAGTTAAAATTTTGATTAAAGAGGTTAATAATAAGACTGCATGTTAAAATATTTCAGTTACGTTTTTGTTCTAATCCAATAAAGACGTTATTTTAGAACGCCAGTTAAACGTATTCATATAACAATTCCTTTAGATAACAGTCTATTATATGACAATGGTTCTGAAATATTTAAGATGTACATACAAACAGATATACATATATATATATGAGTTTCAGGAAACTTCCAACTACACATATTTTTATTTTATTACATCTGTAATATGCCCACCCATTGCACGTTAAGACAAATGTTGTTACGCCTACTGAAATATATAAATCAAATTTATAAATTCGGTATAAAAACGAGAAATTTTTTTCAAATTCGATTGACAAAACAGGCCCGCTGGAAAACCAACATAAAACAAATAAGATCAGTTTTTCTTTCAATATACTCGTAAATAGAGAAATGAAAATGTGTGATGGTTTCCATAAAGCAAACAATATACAGAGTACTAATTTCACACACAATTCGCTTGCTTGCATTGTGAAAACAGCATATAAAATTCATGCCACATACTCTGTCCTCTCTGCTCAAAATTCATAGAAATTTCCACCAAAAAATCGTGCTCATTTGAGCAAGAAAATTCTATTCGGGTTTTTATAACACGAATGTCAAGTGCATTTGAGTAAAAACGGTAGGGCAGCAGTTTATGCAAAGCAATTTCAATAATCATTGCGGAGCAGGTAGTTGGGCGTATCAGAGAATAAAATTATGTTTTATGGTATAATGTATTCAAAGGGAGGCTCATGATGAGTGACACAAAATGTGAGTGCTGTATGCATTTCCATAATTCTTTCTGCTGATAAAAAAAGCTTGTTATCAAATTCAAATTGCTTCAATTAAAATTGCTTTTAAAGGCAAGATTGCTGAAATAAATATAAGCAAAAGCAGCTGTATCTGGTAACATGATCTGAATAATTTTCCGACTTACACAGAAAAAATTTTTACTTTGAATGTTATATGTAAGTTGGGTGGCTTTTAAAAACAATTGTCTTCTCGACTGAAGAATTTCAGCTCGTCTTTTTGCATAGAAAAAACCTGAAGGGAAATTGACTGAATTATTAAATATTTCCTTATAAGAATTTTTCTTAAAAATATAATTAATGGAGATTCCAATTAAAAATAATTGCTTGATTGTAAATTTTTAGCTTTAAAATCATGCACAGGTGACATCAGAAACTTTCTGAAATCCTTCTTGTTCCATTACTTTATAAAAATGTAATATTCTCGCTAATTTGGAAAAAGTAGAAGAATTTTTGTAAAGTGAACTGCAATCACTAAATAAATTTGTCACCAGTGTTGTAGACGTCAAAAAATAAAATTCGCCTCGAGGGGAAATTTTGATCATTTCGTAGAATGCGCAAACATGCTGGAAAGATATATTAAACGCCTTTCAATCACAACATCCACGGCTGGACTATGTATGTAGAAGAGAATTATGTTAAGGGCAACATTTAGGTGGGCCTTAAAGCGACGTTTCCTGGATTCAGCGAAAATAAAATAAATTTTTGACTATTATATGTGTTCTGACAAATTTGCCACCCTCATTGACTAATGCAATAAGTCGAGTTCTAATAGATTTTTAAAAATTATAAAGCATTTTGCTTCTAATTACTTAATTATTTAAATTAAGTTGTTTCTCTTCGACGTGGAAAATCGTGTCCGGAAAAAAGAAATTTCCAAAAACCGGAAAGCAATTAATATATTTTTTAAAAAATCGCTTATATATGCCTAATTTAATTGCGTATATATACTTATAAACTTGCAATCTATTGCCAACTCCAGAAATTGTGCGTGTGTAGGACCCAAGCAATTTGCCAGCAGCTTTGTTGCACAGTGTACTTTGAAAATACTCTTACCCCTCCCCCAAAAAAATAATACGAGAAGGGCTTAAGAATCTTTCTAGTAAAATAAAAATGTGCACCAGTAATTGTTCAATACATTTATAATTACTTACATTAATACATTTTATGTTCGTAGCATCTGAGTATTTTTGAAGGAAATAATAAAAATACTCGTAGAGCCATTATCCTTCTTTGAAGGAGCAGCGCATGAGTAAATAAAATGTTTGCTTTTCATTCTATTTATTCCGTATTGCGTATTGAATACACATTTATAATTTGGTGACCAATTTCATGCTGAGTAAAATGTTCTTTGCTTACTGCCCTCCATATTATTGAACAAACAATGTTTGAGAATTTCTTTTAAATTTCCCCCCTTTTTTTCTTCTTGTTTATGTACAAATGCACTGTACTTTGTCAAACAAGTTGTTGTATTTTCTTAAAATTTTCGTTATTAATGACAGTAATACGTATGGTAATGATGTTAAAGAAAAAGTTACTTTGAAGAAAGAATAATTGAACATAAATCATGGTAATATATATGCTGTTGCTTGCAAGGACTCGTACGAATGAAAAGCCATTTTTCAAAATTATTTTGTTTGGGTAAACATATGCGTCTAGTAATGTGCTTGGATCTTGTTAAACAGAACAATAAAATACTAAATAATGTGCATCTATTTAATAAAAGTACAAAATAAATTATTTACTTTAATTGCCACGTATACTTTAATATAATTTATAACAAAAGTTTTTAAATTCGCCTCGTTAGAAATAAAATTCCATAAATTGAACTATTTAGGAAAATTTTTAATTAAAAATTTATATATTGAAGAAAAACTATTTCCACAACACTGACTATGTAAATATGTACATATATGTATACCTTTGGAAAGCTTTATAGCTTAAGTAGATAATTTTTTTTTGTGTGTTTTTTTTTAACTAATTTAACTTGCAAGCCTTCGGCTTGTCTGTAGAAAAATGCCTAGCGCCTCTAGGCGGGAATCGAATCCGCGATCTCCGGCTTAGGACCCTAGACGTTATTCATTCGCCTACGTAGGCACCTACATATTTAAGGACCAACAACCCCGACAATATATACATATTTAATTAATTAATATATATATTTAACTAATTAAACTAATTTAATTATTATTATATATTTATATATTATTATTATTATATAATATATATTATTATTTATATTATTAATAATTTAACTAATTAAATATATATATATGAATAATTTTCCGAATTACACAGACAAAATTTTTACTTCTTGTTATATGTAAGTTGTGGCGTCTTTTAAAAGCAATCGTCTTCCCGATTAAAGACTTTCAGCTCGTCCATCATTTTGTTACAGAGTACTCGTATTTTTGTATAGAAAAAACATGATATATTATATATATTATATATTATGTTAATATATGGTAATATGGTAACCTGTGCTCTTGCTTACGAACATACAAACATATCTATATATATGTATGTACATATGTATATACCTTTGGAAAGCTTTATTTATTGCATTTTTATTATTCTCGTAAAGAGAGTGTCTTTTTTCTCTCTGAAAGGTGTTGTACATTCTGTACTGCTAGGATTGAAAGAAGGTCTGGAATCTGAGCGAAATTATTCTGAATTAACAAGAAGCTTGCATCATCACCCAATATCTATATTTAAATATATCCCTATAATAGCTAAGAAATGATACACATTCCATTTTATCAAGGTAATAAGGAAACAATAAGGCGTGTTGCAGTTCCTTTTTTAAAGGATATTTTAACCAAACAAATTGAGAAAGAAATTGAGAAATAAATTTTATATACAAATTAAAATATTCTTTCAAAATATTCTTTTATAAATATTGTTTTATAAGCAAAATTAGTTAATTAATTAAAAGTAATTCGTGCTTTCTTTCAACAACTGACCCCGACTTTTGAGAATGTAAATATTAAGAACTTTAAATTATTTTTTTAAAATGTATTTTATTGCTTTCAAATTAGTTTAATAATTATAACTATTTCAGCGGACTTTTTTACGTCTTCAAAACATCTTACCTGATATTATCATGTCACCTCTCTCCGTTGTCCAATAATTTATGGAAGCTGGATATGCTTCGGTGTGACACTCCAATACAACATCTTGCCCTACATACGCTCCTTCTAGTTGATTGGGTATCGATAGCATGGGAGGAACTGCACATGAACAATAAATAATGATTATTTTCCAACTTTATATATAAATGTAAAGAAAATAGTAGCGTTGCCCCACTTTTCTATTATTAAGTAGACCAAAAAAGCTACTTTTTAACTAAAACAAATCAATTCTTAATTGAAAAATTCTGTTTTTGCCATGTATTTTTTATGTGCTTTTCTACTGTACTCGTCGATTTTCTGTTTGTTTCCTTCTTCTTCTGCTTAAAACTAAATTCTCTTAATACAAAAATGTTTTCAAACTTTTACTCACACATGCACATTTACTCGTACACCCACATGCATGCATTTAACTACATCCTAACAATTAATAACATTCTTCTTTCCTTTTGGGGTTTTTGTTTTTGTTTTTTTTTCCGATCGTTGTTCGGCTTTCTGCAATTTTTTTCAGCCTGGCAACATTCTGAATGTGGAATATGGGGAAAAACTTTAGTGAAAACTAAAGTCCATTAAAGAATATTGTAAGAAATGAAACACATAATGAAATGAAAATGATGAATATTAGGTTGTGGATATTAGGTTGTGTTTTGTACTTCTTTAATGAATTTTCTTAAGCGCTTGACGAAATATTTTTTAATTACAAGGTGTTCTTTTTAGAGTTGCAAGTTTTCCATTAATCAAACGAATTTATTCGATAGAAATTTTATGAAATTAATACAGACATATGATTTTAATTGACTCTGTTCTGCAGGCGCTAAGAGTACCCTCGGCATTTCTTACGGATTCATCATGAATCCCAATCAGTCTCCTTGCAAAAGAGCATATGAAAATATTCACCACAAGAAGGAACACGTTCTTCATCGTGTATCAGGCAAGCAACTATCACGAAATGGCAAGGCTAATGCAACGCTGACAGCAACTGGAGATCGACGTCAAAGTTGATCCTTAATACACAGGGATAGATGGCCAAAAGATATGGCGAAGTAAACTATTACTTGACGCAAACGATACCTGGCGACAAAATAAAGAAATGTAGCACACTATTTTCCATTTATAAAGACACAGAATATGGTCTACAACACGGGAGCAACTGTACATTTCGGTACAATCACGCTGGAAAATATTATGAAGAAAATGATGCAAAATGAAGAAATATGGGATGCAATTGCAAAGTACAGTAACTACGTGCTACGGACGAACACCAACGATCTATATTTGTTAAGATACACTTCTAATGTTGCATAGAAGCAGCATTAGCTTGAACGCAAGAAAATAGAAGAACTCCTAAACCCTGAACACAAAAGAGGCCACACTTAAGTGATGCGAATGCAATCCGGGAGTGGGAATACATACCGAGGAGAGGAAGAAGGTATACTTTTAGTCGGTATGCTACTTGTGGAGAGCCCGATGAAACTGCGGTGGCTAATGATTCACCCGGAGTGCAGTAATACATTTACCGATCTTAATTAGAATATAATTATATATAGAATTATATTAATTAGAATATAATTATATATTAAATTATATATTTTTATATTAAAATTATATTAAAATTTTATATTAAAATTAAATATATGTATATATAATTATAATATTAATTTAGTGATGGTGTTTGCTATTGACTATCAAAGTGTGAAATGCAAATTGGCATACTTCTCTTTTGCTATTATACAACAGCATAATTTTTGTTCATTGTCAGTCGTAATAATAGATTTAAATTGGCAACAATTGCAATGGCGACAATTGCATTGGCGGCAATTGCATTCGCGATTGCATTATTTTTTAAGGGATTCTGTGTCAACTCTTTCTATTGGTGGTCGCTTTCGAAATAATATGTAAGATGGCTACATGGCAACGAAACCAGTCATCGCCCTTTAAGGTCATGAAACCATCCGGCTTAGACATTCAGTTCTAGCTGGTTTAACGCGTACAGTCTTCTAAGATTGTGTTTTGTTCTTAAGTTGGGCAAATGTAATTATAACGGCTTTCTTAAAATTACTTCCAGCATTCCAATTCTTTAAACCTCTTGGAAGCATACAACAACAATGATTATAAATAATGTACGTCATGTTGTTACTTTCTTGCTACTAATTTAATATAAATTGTACCTCAAACCACAATAGTACTTACACATATAAAACATTGAGGTTTTTTGTTTGGAGGAAAATGTTTTAACAAATAAAAAGAAAGCAACATGATTTTGGTTTTTACTCACTTCCATGAAAATATTGTGTATTTTATACTCGTACGCGTACCCTGTAAGAGCTTTGGAATTGGAATTGATTAACATTCAAAAGTGTATTCTTCCGCCATGTACTCGTATATGTCGCTAAAAAAATGGAAACTGGCAAGTCAGTTCATTAACTAATTCGAAAGTTAACCTGAGAGTAGTTTGCTGGATAAAAAACATACTCTTGTGTGCTCTATATCATTTACCCTATTCGCTCAAGTCTCATAGAATGCATAGCGGGTGCCATCTCCAGAGTAACTGGTATTTAAAGAAAAATGTAATTCAGGCATTATACTTTTCCTGTTGTAAAGTTTTGAATACAAAACCATTTTGCAAGCCAATATTATTTCCTTTTCGCCGGCGAATATATATACAGTCGAACACTGTTATAACGAACTCAAAGGAGCTGGTCATTTTAGTCCATTGTAGACGTAGTAGAAAAATATCTCAAACCGATACAAAGAGAAAAGAATGACAACAGAGGATAATGTTGATTTGGAATTTTATACAGTTCACAGATCTATGGTTTATTTTTGTTTCCTTCCTCAACTTCATTAATTATTTGCATTTTTGTTGCAACCGAAATGGAATTTCTTTTATTTTTATCCAGATTTCACTTTTTGACTTTCTTAGAACTTAAAATTGATCATCTGTTTGGACTGTTTGTTTGAATAGTCTAAAGCAGATGTGAAGTGACCTTGGGTATAAGTGTTGCCTTGTGGCGTTTTTTTTTAATTGGCTTCTTCTTAGCACGTGATAAACGTTGTAATGTCTTTGCAAATACATTGTGTGGCTCACAAAAACGAGTTCGCTTTAAAAAAAGTTCGTTATTACTGTGTTCGTTATAAACGTGTTCCACTGTATATATATACATATATCATAAATCATATATTTACATATCTATGTATATAGTCCTTTTTTTATATATAATAGAAATGCATTTAATTTAAGGAATAACTCAACTTTCCGTTACCTGTCACTTATTTCTTCGCTTAATTACTTGAACTGGTAACTGATGAACTTTAAATTAACTCAAATTACAGCAGGGCATATTTCTCTGAGCGCATGCAACTGATATTAGTTTGTAAGCAAGTGTGTGTGTGTGTGTGTGTGTGTGCAACATTCACTACATTCTTGATGTATATTGATGTGAAAATTGCAATTTCTTTACATCATTTCTTTACATCTTCATGTGAACTTGTAAATAAAATTTACTTGTATGTTTAAGAGGCAGCGGAATTAGAACTACATGTGTATTAATATTGTGACGTAAGAGAAGTACGAATATTTTTATTTGAGCCGACCATATGATTTTATACAAGATTTTTTATACAAATACGATATGAAATAATTTTTTGAAGATAAAACTTTTTAAGAATTACAAAATTCTTTAAAATTTAATAAATTTAAAAATTTTAAATTGTAACAGAATCAAATTTTTTTTTTAAATATTTTTCGTTCTAAATGTAATGCCTTCAAATCGGCCTCAATTATATTTCACAAATATGAAATCTAAATCATGGAAAAGTTGTTTTCTGCAAAACTAGTTCCGTCAAGAAGATCAGAAGGTAAAAATAAAGTAACTCCTTCTGAAAGGTACTGGAAAAGTACCTTTAGATGTGGTTCAAATAGAACTTTTTTTAAAATTGAATTTATCTCAATTGGAAACTTTTAGCAATATCGCTTTCCATTTTTATTTTGTTTCAATGTTTTGGAACTGGTTTGTCTATTCTTAAATTTTAGGGCACATAAAGTGTACCCATCCAGTTTATGTACCAAACTGCACTATGCAAGGCATTTCTTTAGTTTGCTTTTTTTAACGATGTAAAGTGTTATTCTAACTCGTCCACTTCTGGTTAAATCACACTGCTTACAAGTTTTCCACAGGAAACCATGCAGGGTCTAGGCAAGAATATAACCAGCGACCTCCATTTTAGTAGGCTATATTCTTTCGCCTACGAAGGCACCCGCATTTATCTATTTATCTTGATTAGATGTCTAATTTGCAAACACTATAACTTCTTATGTATGGGGGCCGTTTTTCTCTAAAGTTGAGTGGGCTATGTAGGGATTTTTGTACTGACCAAACTCAATATATAGACGAATTTGATTATATAATTATCTGAAATTAGTTGTGTAAGTCCAATTTTAGTCAAGTGAAGATGAATAAAGATTTTGAAAATGTTTACAGTCATTTAAGTTGTTAATGAAATATATATATGTAATTTTATAGACCACAAATATTCAAGGAGATTCAAAATTAAAGATATAACATCGGTCTAAAATCCAAATGCAATCGGAAATTAATTTTTTATTTGAAAATACTTTGAAATTGAGTGATTGTGGTTTCTGTACATTGTGTATTGCGCCATAGTGCAGATCTTCGAAGATCCCAAACCTTTCAACGATGGCAGACCATATAGAATGCAGAAACAAATGGTTATAAAAAATTGTTATATAACAATGGTGGACAGCTAAGCTTATACCCAATATCGAAGGATGGATTGAGAGGAAGTTTGGAGAGGTTAACTACTTTCTCACCCAATTTCTCTCAGGCCACGGATATTTCCGAAGGTACCTATATCGCATGGGAAAGGTAAATGACCCCGGTTGCATATATTGCGGGACTACAAACGATGATGCAGAGCACACATTTTTTGATTGCGCTAGGTGGATTGCACATAGAAGCGAGTTAAGAGATTATATTGGTGACATCACTCCTGAAAACATTGTCAAAACTTCTTCCTGGAACTGCTGGAGTGTGAAGTGCTCTATAATAGCAATAAAATGCTGGATTGTGAAGACTACTTGAGCGAGGTTAGAAATTACACGGAGCGCATATTGAGGAGAAAAAAGAAAGATCTCGATGCAACACAGCAAATCGGCCCCTAGGAGGTGGGATGGGAGTAATAGGAACATCAAATTATTAAGTTAGGTAATAGCACTAACCTATAAATACTGAGCACCTATAATACTTAGATCTAGCCAACCGACAGTACGCTACTAAAATGAAGGATCGGCCCGACGGGCGCAAAGTAGTTTCCTGCAAGGGACTATCAGTCATCTTCTTCCCGAAGTAATATAGAAAGCAGTTCCGGGAAGAAGTTTTGCGTAGGAAAGACAGGGATTGCTTTTTAGTGGCATCACCACTCGAAACAGTTGTTACCGCCAGTTAACACTGGAAAGTCCGAAGGGATTTTTTAACCCCCTCACCGTCAAAAAAAATAAAAATAGTGCAGATCTTAAAAGAGCCGGCAACATTAGCAATAATAACAAAAAATTTATTGAATTTTGTTAAAAGGTTTTTATTTCTATTATTTGAATTATAACAATTTTTAAATCTTATTAATTATATCATTGTGATGAAATTTTGTGTACGGGTGGCATATGAATCACCTTTCAGAATCTACAGTGGCATTTTTCTTTTACCCAGAGCAGCACGCTGATTTTATTTCCTGTTTCTACAATGCATTGCGCCGACAGTGGCCCAGTGGCGAACTACTCGCAGTTTTGTTGTTGTTTGATTAACATTTTTTATTCATTATTTTTACAGAGGGACGGTGGTGTAGGGTGCATGTTAGAACCGGTGACAATTGTTTGGCGACTACAATTCAAAGGTAATTAGAGAGCACTTTACAAAATGGATTTCAATTTTTTATAACTTCTGGCTGTATGGATCGCAGCCATAAATTTCGCCACTTGCAGTTGAGACACTTGATCAGATTAACTTGATCAAACAGCGGCAGAAACGATTTTCAAAACTTGACTCTTAAATTTTTGGTTTTTTTGTTTTCTTTCAATTTATTTGCTATACAAATATTTCCTTATTAATGGAGTCAATAACGAATAGATTTATTATTTAGCAAATCCTTTTTAGTTCCAAATCGCGTTCACTACATTGAAATTTAACAGACATTTTTATTGAAATAAGCCCACTGTGTGCTGACTAAGCAAAGTAATCCTGGTATTTTCAATTTGTTTTGGCATGGACAATCAAAATGATTTCGATACCTCAAACAGCTTTAAGCATCGAAATTTGAACATTTTATATAAATATTTTCCCTCTTGTGGCACTCATTTGCCGCTACAAAAGCTTCAAAATAAATAAAAAAAGATCCCTCACCGTGCTTACATTGTTGAAATTTTTTCAAGTCTTTTTCGTCAATCAATAAAACACGTTACAACTGCACTTCGATTGCAATATTCAGCGGTAGCGAAAAATATCTTTAGAACCAGTTACACTAGTGTTTCCATTCAATTTCCAATTTATGCAATTTTTCGCTCAACTGTTGGAATAATTTGAACAAAATTAAATTCCCTTTGAATGTTTTCCCTTCTTTTGTTGTTATTTCTGCTTATGTTCAGGATAAAACGTGTGTAATCTAAATTGGTAAGGATTTCATTAAAAAAATTGCTTTCATTAATGCCATTTTTATTGCTGCTGCTTTTAGCAAAAAATATTTGTTTCCTTTTGCATCAACTGCTGTAGTTACCAACCAGCAAAACTGAGCAATTCAACTGGCTTTTCGTTTTTATTTCACTCTTTTGAAATTTTCACTAAACAACACACAGAAAATAGCATTCAAGTGCTAAATAAACATTCTGTTTAACCACAGACTAGAATAACAATTGTTTGTAATTGTATGGGTGTGTGCGAATGGCGTGAATGTATGCATATGCACACACACACATACGAGTGTGTGAATGATAATGGTGGAATTAAATATGAAGCTAATGGACGGTGTGCAGCAAAGGAGGGTACCTGATGCAAACCTAAGAATAGAACGCAAGTTAAGATTGCTTTAACATTGCCGTCTCACAATTGTCGTAGGCGAGTGGATAATGACGAGCCTACTAGATAGGAGATCGCTGGTTTGATTCCTGCCAAACCACTGTGTGTCGTCCTGCAAAACAGCCGAAAGGTTTGCAGGTTAAGTGCTTCTTTTGGAGCCTTTGTAGGAAAAGGTCTGACCTTAATTTTGAAATATTCTAACGGTCATATAGTTACGTTGCAAACGGATAAGGACAAACCCTTTCCCATACACTGGCAAAAAATTCGTATTTTATTAAATAGACACAGAATTTTTAGAATTTTGCCTTTTACTAATTGCAGTTTCAAATGATATCCTTGACGACATTATTTCCAGTAGCAACGACTACATTCTATAGATTCATTATAATATAACTAATTAATTATAATATAATGAATCTACAGAGCGTCATTGCTGGAACGTCATGGTGGGATGCTTCACTGTCAAAACCGATTAACTCCATAAAACATGAAGTTAAGAAACGACGACATTCTATAGATTCATTATAACATAATTAATCCATAATAATATAATGAATCTACAGAGCGTCATTGCTGGAACGTCATGGTGGGATGCTTCACTGTCAAAACCGATTAACTCCATAAAACAAGAAGTTGAGAAATATGACAAAATATTGCTTTTTAAAATTGTTTCCAAATTAAAAATTCAAGAATACGATAGACGAATAGACTGTATTGTTGCAAACGCATCTTCTATCGGACGACATATAGGAAGTATAAGATGGAATATACTTGAAGTATTTGTTATTATTACTACAAAGTTTTCGTGATGAGGGAAGTTAATCGATTTGGCAGCAGAAAGTGAATTCAGATGCAGTCGTTGAATTATTCCTTTATTCTTTATCTCATCTTCCTTAGTTGTATTTGAGTTGCCATCCTGTCTATTTGTGTTCAAAGTTTTAGGAGCAGGAATAAATTGAAACAAGTTGATCATGTCTTTCCTCTTCTCTCCATAGGCGAGTGAATAATACTCAGCCTAATGAACTGGAGGTCGCGGGTTCGATTCCTGCCTAGACCCTGGGTCTTTTCCTACGGACAAGCCAAAAGCTTTCCAGGTAGAGCTGGTTAAAAAAAAAAAAAAAGATACTGTTTCAGCCAATGTTGGCTGAATCATATTTTGCAGACATGGTAGTCTACCTGATACACTTTTTCGCATATTTGGTTTCTGCAAGCAATAGCAGCTGTCGCCTATTGGGAATAACCAATTTAAACCAACAATTCGCAGATGCCTCCATAGGAGAGGAAAAACAGTGCAGCTGCTCAACCATTTATTTTATAAATAGATTTTGGTGTGGAGGCAAGCAGATTAGCTTCTGACATAAATTAATTAGTTTTGAGTAGCTAAAACGATTTTTACTATATTATTACAGATATTTGTTTTGAATATATATACAAACGAACTAGTCAAGTCCTTTGATATTAAAATTTAATAATATTCAGAAAACGCAGTTAATCCCTTTGACAATTGATGCATCCATATAGAACCCTTTGAAAGCGTCTAGCGGATATGCATTAAACTGAATCATTGGCTTATCATTGTTTATCAAATGAATGAACTTAAATTTACTTTTATCTAATTAAAACCTTCACATTCATATGAGTATATATATAGAGATATAAATGCACAGTGGTACAAAAACTTGCAATGTTTGCTATTAAGTGCAAACTTGCCAGCGAAAATATATCTCTTCTAAAACTTCTGTACATCTGTGCCAATAATGTAAAACTAAGTGTTGATATCTTTAATGCTTCCAATAAACCCTTCTCCGCCATTTCACCATATACTTATTACACTCCTAAAGGGAATTCATTCGAAAAAACTACTGCAAAGAGTAAAAGTACCAAAGTAGTAATTTCGTACTCACTATTTCTGCAGTATTCTGTATGTTATTGCTTGCCAAAAAAAAAATGCACCAAAAAAGTACTCTGTTAATTTTTAATATGTACCACACTCGTATTCCATTGAATTATTGCGGCGGAACAAGTTCTTTGAATAAATCCATTAAAAGTGATTACTCAGTGTAAAAGTATATTCAGATACGAGTATATTTATACAAGTATAAGCAAATATAACTATTCGAGTTTAATTAAAACCGAAAAATTGTACAAAATTCGATTATATCGTATGTGGTTTAGTTTTTAAGCTTTTGTTGCCTGCAGATTGAACTACTTCTTTTGATGTTTGGCAAAATATAAATTTATTGCTTTTCTTGTTTACACTGTTTTATTAGGCAAATATTGCGGAACGATTTATTGAATTACATTAACAACAATTATGCCTGAATTTCATGGCAGTAGTTTATCTTCCAACAATCTAAGAATAAAAAAAAAAAATAAAAAAAGGCTAAAAAAGGATTCCATAGCAGATAATGGTTACAGTAAAATGAAATGTGTGTGACTGTATTTATAAAATTCAGACACATCAATTTTTTCAACATGAATTTATGTTTGTATACTTACATTGCACCCTTAAATGGACTCGCTTGCTAATGGAGGGCGGCACACCATTGGAAGCTACACACAAATAGGCTGCCATATGCAGGCGACTTACTTTTGTTATGTGCAACAGCTCACCGTCAACAACATTAACTGCAAGAGGTAAAGAGAGGAAGGGAAAATGAGAGCAATACATCGAAAGCTAACTGGACAGAACACGAATGAATTATTTTAGGCGAATGAATTTATTTTAAATGATGATGCATTTAAGCTAAAATAAAAATTAATCGGTTTTAATTTATTTGCTTTTGTGTCCCACGAAATGCTTCCAAACCCATTACTAGAACTGCATTCATTAAAAGCTTTATTTTTTTTTTAATTTAGATGTTGGGCATTTTATGTTTTTGCCAGGAGCTCAGGTGATTAGTAACTCAAATATTATTAAGTAAATTGGGCATTTCAATAAATTCTCTTTAATTAAATTGAAATATTTAAATATTACATTATATTTATTTTTACTTCCAAAGTCCTTTACGAAACAAAATTATTTGTTTTGGTAAAGAATTGCTCTTCGTCCTTGCTTGTAAATTAATACTCAACAACTTTCACTATCTTTCATTCATAAATTTTGGAAGTCATAACAATTTATTCGATTCTTGTGTGAAAGAAACAAATATGCCATTTAAAAAGAAGCTGAACGATGAAAGGATATTTTGCAGCTGATTATATGTGCGTGTATGTAGTATATGAGTGTTTATTTCCGATTGAAGTCACTCGGAATATTTTAAAGTAGTATCTCGTAATTAAATGTTGTGCAGTTTACACTTAATCCTTTTTGTATTCAGTGCATACAGAATACATGCAAATAACATAAAGGATATTTCAATACTCGTACACATTTTAGTATATGCTTATCGATTTTCAGAGCGTTGCTTCAAAAATCCCTCTAAAAGATTAATAATTACAATGTTTGGTTTTCTTTGTGCACAAGAAAATAGTTTATGGTCAATTGAACACTTTTTACAAATTCAGGACCTTAAGGTCAATTCTCGTTGTGGATTAGTTTCCTTTAAGAACGCTGTTCTTGATGATATAAAAAGTAAAGGATAGTTTATAAATTTTAAAATGAAGTGCAGTCTAGCATTACTAAGTAAACTTAAAATTGATTAATTTGAAGTGAAACTAGTACTTGTTGCCTCAGAAACTGCGAAGCCTTCGGAACGTGGGTAAGAAATATCCTGTATCCTGATAGAAAATATATCTTGAGATCTCTTGCCAGTATAATAATAATGAACTCCATTCACTCTTCATAACTATTTGTGAACTTTACTTCTTCGCAGCTTTTTTTTCAAAAAAAATTTTCCTAACTTACGCCCATATTTTTTTCAAAATATTATGAAGCTTTTCGGTATTTTATAACACTTTCTCAACTAACTGCGGAACAACAAGTACTTTTTAAATAATGCAAATTTAAAAAATCTTTTTAAATACATTTAATGGTGTACATTTGAGTGAATGCAAATCGCTTGAAAAATACTTACCATGTTCTCCACCTATAAGCATTTCTTCGCCATCCTCCCGGCGCCACATGACATAAGGCTCAGGATAACCGCGAGCTTTACATACGAGAGTGACATTCAAACCTTCACGAACCACCAAGTCATTACTAGTCATCCCCTCTACAATCATGGGCGGAACTGTAAGAATATGAAGCAATATGCACATGTGTAGATCGGGCGAAATATATAGAAACATATAGAAAACACTCACCTACAACTTGCAGATACCCCTTTCTTGAGCGCATTGGATCAGTATTTACTTGACACATATACCAACCACGATCGCTTTCCTCTACCTCCTTGATATGCAAGTACCAAGAGCGGTGATCATTGTATGTTAAGCTGATGCGGCTGTTTTGTGAGATTACATTGTGGTGAATGGATAGGATCGTTTGGGTGTCTACTCTCACCCAGGCCACCTAAAAAAGTAACAAGTTTTTGTTAATTTTAGTGCCCCTGCTGTCAAAACAATTTCCAATATTTCTTATAATAATAATATCTGCGCTTCAATTACTACTTTAATTCATTATACTGCCCTATTATATTACTCTGTCTTCAACAAGGAGTTCTTTATTTTGTACGTTACCTGATATTTCTAAAAATATACAGCAAGGAAGTTGCAGAGCAATTGAAATAAAATACACAACAGGAAATAATAAAATATTAGAAATGTTGCCACAAATATTTTAAAATTGGAGGGGAAGTTTCGATGTCTTGGAAATTATTTATTTAAATATGACGAATAGTAATTTTGTACAAATTTTTATTATTTATATTACTTTTAATTAATTATTATTTTACAAATAAATTAAATGATATATTCGAGACGATTCAGTGTAAATCTCGTAGCAGTAAAAGGGCTTCTTTAACTTAATTAAATCAGTGGCTTAAAAGATTGCTTTCATATTTCTGTATGTTAACCGAAAAAGCAGGAAACAACTTCAGTATAAATTATTTAGGGCTCTATTATGGTTCACAACAGTTGTAAATTTGATGTTGTATTTTTGAAATTGCGATTATGGTTTACAACAGTTGTTTCTAAGTGCTGTTGTCAGATGCATTTTTTGAAGAACAACCCTGATCATAATCAGAAAAAGTATAAGTGTTGTGTTGTCTGCTCTACAACACAACACTTAGGTATTGTGAACCATAGTAGGGGCATTATTTCCACCAATTAATGTTTATTACTTAAGTGTAAATATTTTTACTATTTGGAATATTAAGCAGATTAAGCTTAAGCGTATATACCTAGTAGTCCCTACTTTAACTTTTGCCACAATCTTCAGTAAATGTTCTGGAGTATAAACCCTTATTTAATCTATTTATAAGAGTTCCGATTGCAGTTCGGTGGCTTGTTTTCAATCAAGTTGCTAGTCGTATTAATTTTATATGATAGAACCACTAGTATATATAATAAAGTTGGCCACTCTTCCTTTAATAACAGTCTGGAATAAGTACTTATGGCTTCCTTTCCAGGATTGTAATTAAAATATATTTTGTAAATTATTACCTTAAAACCTTTAAGATTTTCAACGACGCATGCCAATAGAGCATCCCGACCAATGGATACAGTAACATTTGCGACCGGTTCCGCGAAGCGTGGCATATCAGCATCTAAAAAGAATAAACGTGTCCATAAAAGTATATTTGCAATGGTTGTAAAAAAATTGTTTCTGAAATAATTTTAGTAAAAACATCCTGAAAGCTTATTTTAATTGGATTTTTTTTTCCTAAGATTTGAAGTTAAACTGAATTCAGTGACAAGTAAAAGTCTGGGAAACTGAAAAATAAAACTTCAAAAATAGTATCTTTGGGAATCCTTCTTTTTTTTAAAACCATCTTAAATTTGACAGCCTTTTTAAATTAAAGATTATAACTTTTTGAGAGAGAAATAAATTGAAATCGAGTGTATCAGTACCACATGGAATATATAGGGTTCCAAAGATACTTAAGGAACAATTTTCTTTGAAAACGATATGAAGTCTGTAAATATATTGGGAATATTATATATTTATTCATCAAATCTAACTTGCCCTCAGCAAAGTAATCCTCCTCAGATATAACGCACAACCTGCAACGTTCTTTTTACTCAAAATTTAGCAAATTTCGAACAATCTTCGCTACCTCAAGCTCTATGCCTAAGACATCCGTAAAAATGGTTGGCATGAGCCAAACGATATGCCAACCTCATCAGCAACATCTCTAATATTGATTACACGATTCGCCATAATCATTTTCTGCATTGCTTCAATATTTTGATTAATTGTTAATGTGCTCGGGTGACCAGGACGAGCATCCTCATTGACATCTTGTCGTCCTTCCTTAAGTCGGTTATACCACAATTGTTTTCTGCTTATAGTGCACTCGCCAAATTAAAGCCTAGGATTTCAGGACTCACATAAGTCCCATCAAAAGTGCATATAGGAATATTACAGTTACCTACAAAAGTACATTAAGGTTTACATTGCAATAGCAGTAATCATTATCCTGATTTTAATAACAGAACAACTTTTGGAAGGGAGAGTAATATGGAAAGGAAAACTCTTAATTTAATAAGTAATTGCCGCATTAATAATGTCTTGCATAGTTTATCACAGATGCAACAAACATACTTATTTTTAAGAGGAATTTATTTTTAAATAACTTGTGTGTGAAATCGTGATTTTAAAAAATTTCACTGTGAACGCAAAGTTCTTCTTTTTATGGTTTCAGTGTTAAAAGATCGCGTTTTAGGTCAATGTGTGACAGCACTTGTCATACAAAGTTGGGAAAACATGTAGTACGAGTATATGCGTCTAGTGTTTCATTTCTCAGTGTTTAGACATGCAAGTGCAACTTCGAAAAAGTTTATCCATTCACTAACACTCACGAACACTACTAAGTTTTAAAAGAATTTATTTGTAATGGAATTTCTAACACTTGTCGCAAGCAGAACGACAAAAGAAAAAACAATGCCAACGTGTATAAGGATTGCTTTAATTGACTATTTTTAGTAAAAGACAAGTGTTATTAAAAATCGATTTCCTATGCAGCTTGAAAAGCCTAAAAAATAAAAAGGAACACAACTCGCCGCAATGGATCTTAATGGTATTTTTAAATATAAATTTCATGTAATTTGAGAAAATATATTGATAATGGCAGCAGGATTATTTTCTCAATAATATCTTTACGCTTCTACAAATGCAAATGAACTTCAGGTGAGTGGGTGAACACTACAGCAACTTGTAGTGTTAAAATTAAATTCGAATGCAAAATAGATAACAATATTTTTTCATTTGTTTATTGCCTTTAGGGTTGCCAGGACTTGCCTAAGAAACTGTGAAAGTCCTGGGATATCTAAGCAGATACATATAAAAAAAATTTATTTATAATTTTTGTTTCTCCAAGCCCTTAAAATTTAAAATATATACACATATGGAGATATGCCCACTAGTACAATTCTCACGATACCTGCTACAAAAAGTATTATACTTAATTTAAAAGGATACTCTATTGCAACTTACCTTCCAATACGGTATGTGATTTATCACCCAAGTGCATATGTTTGCCTGAAAATAAAATTAAATGAAAATAATTCATTATTAAAAGTCCCAATTTGGGAAGAATTCTTAATTCAATTTAATATATATTTTGTTGTTATATTTTAAAATATAAAAGGACATTCTTTTATATTTTTTTTTTCTTTTTTTGACTACCATCAAATGGTGACAAAAATATACGATACAAAGCCAGAACAAATCCGTTTATTTAACATGCTTTATATTGCACACTTGCAGCAGGGAAAACTTGGTGCAAAGGAAGATAAAATAATAACGATGGAAATGAAAATAATTTTTGTCAGTATCATTTATTAAAAATAAATATTATGGACCACAAAAATGTTAACCAACGAACCAAGCAGTCATAACTAAACCCCAACAATGTTGGTGTTGCTGTAAAAGATATTTTCCAGCAAGTGTCTAGCCTTCGGGGCGAAGCGACTTTGCTGGTGCTTTGTAATGTTGGGTGAAAGAAACTTCATAAAATCTGTTTGCACACACACTAACACACCACGTTCACATGTACACATCCATGCGCACTTGCCCATTTATACGAGTATATACTGCATAATACAATTGAAAATACAAGTGTTCCGGAGTCCCTCTGGCTGCACAGTTGAGTTGACTACTTTAGCACTTTTCTTATGAATGAATAATTTAATAATGAAACAAAGGTCAAAGGTAAACCTTAAATTGACCAGCCTTAATAAATGGAGAGCTCCAACAGTAAACACTTTTCGGTGGATGCAAATGGACACCGGTAGAGAGCAAAGTCTTGCTTGGTGTAACAGAAAAAATTCACAGAATGTTTTGTGAAAACAAATATAACATTCAACTATAAATGAGAGACTGAGTGCATCTGATGAGGTCCTTTTCAGCTCTCACTTGCTAACCACACTCATTTAATCACAAGTTGCATTCGTGGTTGCTACTGTTTTGCTGATATAAAAACTGTTGGCACTACAAATATTTGCCATTTACTATAAATAATACAGTTTTTCATTTGTGGTGGAAGAAAAGTGAGCAATAAATTTTTTATGGCAAATAAATCATTAAAATGAGCAAAGGAAATGCTAAAGAAACGAATAGATCTATGCAAGTAGAATCTATATAACATCATCATAAGTTTTCCTGAGATCACCGTCTCTGTTTTCTGGGAATTAGTTTACTTACATTCATATGTATGTGTATGTTATTACATGATCCCCATAGAAGAAATACAAATAGGAGCGAATACCAAATTCTAATAGAAACACTAAAACAGATATTAGTTGCTATATATATCTATATCCACAGAATTGAACTTTAAAAATGCATGACCTAATATTATATTGTATGGGCATGTGGCCTCATTGATCCAAAACATTTGACCAAATGGGAAGTGTTGGTGCAGTGAACCTTATTTCCTCCGAAAGTAGGGATTTTAAGTACTTTAAAATAGTTCATTTTAATACAAAATAATTAAAGCTTTTGCGTAATCGAATGTTAAAAAATGGCTAACGAAATATTATCTAATATGGGCAAGTGGCCTCATTGATCCATAAAATTTAACTAAACTGGAAGTGCTGCTGCAATGAATTTTTTTTCCAGATATACTATGCATATATTATAGAGCGATGCATGTTCTCCATTAGGAGAAGACAAAGTCTATACTAAGAAATTCTCATGTAATACGGATTATGGGCGAGTTAGGCAAAATATTCGACTATTTTCAGCAAGTCTAAGAGAAGATGGCCAGCTTCTAGCTTCTCTTTTAAATGCCATTTAATATTTGCGTGCTATTTAAGTGCAAGGATCACCGTTTGGCTTCACTCTAAAGCCGGATTTAAATGCTATTTAGGTTTCGAATATTATTGTAAGCTTTTCTATTTCAGTCATTATTTTACACAGTTTATTTATCCGTGAATTCTCATTAGGTTTTGTCATCTCCTCATATTGCCATACTTTGTCGCAATTAAATAAAAGCAAACATTAGTGCGTAATTATTAAGACGAGGGGTACGCTGTGGGGATCAACTCTCGGACGATTTTGTACAGATTTTCATTAAATTTAAATCTTAAATATTTCTGGATATATAAATTGGCGTATCTACTCACTTAAAACGATGCGATGAATCGTAATGACACTTAAAATGAAAATAGTTCTGGAGATTTGAACAACATACGATGTTTACCCCACAAGGGAAGTATGGAGAACAAGTCAAATCTAAGTGGTAAAACCGATTGTTTTGAAATTTGCAAGGTTCTACCCTTCATAAAGGGAGTTCTCACAAGTAATTAATTAATAACTTACAGTTTTCTTAAAAAGTTCAATTTCGTGTGCGTTTCTCAAAAACGTTTTGTCTGCCCTTGTCAGCTCTTACTCAGGCCGGAAGGGCCTGCACTTTAAAGCGGATTTCTTTTCTGATTAACTGAGCCAATACTAAAGATCTCATATTCCGTAATAAAAGTGAAACTCTCCTCTCACTAACAACTTTCGATCAATATTAAGAAGACATGGTTATCGGTTATACCGCTACTGAAGCCGGTAAATGCCGAGACTTTGGCAGTGGGGTATAGTCTGTGTTGGATAATTTTATTTAGAAGTTGACATCATAATATATGTTGACACATTTTCTTTTGTAAAGTATGATTCCGTTTCGCGGAAAAATTTCCGGTCCTTCAATTACTTAATAAAACTACTTTAGGCCAACCTTGTTTAGTTTTTCTGATAACTATTTGGAAGCAAAAACTTTTAAGAGTTAAAAACGCAAAGCACGGACTCGGTTTTAAGAACCGTGCATATATAAAAATGAGGTTTATCTCTTTTAAAAAATATTGAGAAAACTTAACATTCTCTTTTTTATTATTATGGTCAGTTGTGTTTTCTCTTATTTATTTTTAAAATCGAATGTTTTTAAATTTTTTTAATTTGCTGAGCTTTATCTCCAACCTTTGCTGATCTTCTCTTAGAAATTACATATTAATTAGAAAATTAGATTTTTGTAAGCTCCAAGGTTGCAGATGAGAAGAAGGTGTATAATTTTTAATAATTTTATGTTACTTTATTACATGGGTTTGACTAATATCGTGTGGCATTAATATTAATATTCGTTTCAAATAATAAAATTTTACATTTTTGGATTCAAGAATCGTCTCAATTTGGTTTTAGAAAAGTTTCATTAAAAGTCTTAAAAAAATTTTTAAGAGTTCTGGGATTTAAAGAGAAGCAGTTGCTTTAGATTGGCTGGTATTTATATTTTATTATTTCAGAAAAAAAAAACTTTAAACAAAAAATTTTATATTCCCAACTCAAAATTATGGGCAACCCGGTTTTTAAGTTGGAACAGCCATAAATATCATCTAGTTCATAAAACTAGATCTGGCTCATAAAGCCTAATTTATTGGCAAATATATATATATATATATATGCAATATAAACCTTTACTTGAAAATAAATTTTTTTATTACATTAGTTGTTAAATTCGAAAAGGCATTTAAGGCATTTTCATTTAAGTTACTGCGATAATAAATCGCACCCGTAACCTGGAAGGGTTACTCGTAGAGAAGAAAAAGATATGTATTTGATTTTTAAGCTTTTTTTTGGCTCGATAAAATACTGACACTGAAGTGGAATGAAAGAAGGACAGTAACTGGCTGCCTTCATCACTTAAACATTCCAACTGTAACGATCATGTGTTTTAAATTTATGAAACATATTTTTCTACCCACTGGAGATAGGAATTGAACTGGCAATTTCAGTTATTTGTAATTGGAGCATTTACTAGTTCCGTCAGCGGCAAATTATTGCGGCATGTCACTTCACTTCAGACGTACTACAAAAAAATTTAAATCGATGCACATTTATTTGATTTTATTCAACCAATTTAGCATTCTTTACTTCATTGGCAATATCTTTGTATTATAAATATATAAACAGATTTACTATTTCAAGATTGCGTTTTGCAAAATCTTGTATTCCCAGAGCTGACCTGCGTACAAGCGTGTCTTTCACCAATGAAGAGCATCTACAAAGCAAACCAAGCCATTTACACACTAACACTAACACAACTTCCGTGCCATTTCAGTTATGCTTGTAGATGGTTGGCGTAGGATGAGAAATATCCTGCACATTGTGAAACAGTTTTTTCCCATCTCGAGCAGTCATTTTATTATGTGCCTTTTTTCGAAAAATGTCCCATTGAGGCATATGCCCATCTCTGCTTTTGGCTTTTCTGTATTTTTTTTAGGCAGCGCAAAAACAGCATTTACTTGCTTAAATATCTGAAGTCTGTTTTAGTTTTCAAGTGCACTATTGTCTGCTTTTTATTTACTTAAGACTGCAAGGAATATATATATGTATGTATGTAGAGGAATTCAGACAAAACCTTAAACATTAAATTTGGTCGAACAAAGTTATTAAATAATATAACAGATGACACAGTTTATATGTGCTTCCATGGAATGTGATGAGAAGCAAAAAGCTGTATGAATGACAATAGAGTTAATTGTACATTTATAAGTTTTTTAGATTAGATTGAATATGGCCCGCCTCGTCAGCTATTGTGTAAAATGACCTTTTAAATTAATTAGAGAATATATTAAATGTTAACGATATCTATAGCCATTAGTGACATAGTTCAATGGCTTGCCTGATACAAGTGCTTCCATTGCATATAAAAAACTCAAAAACATATCAAAGTATTATTAAGTACATGTTATTTGTGTTTAAGGATATTATGAGGATACGGTCGATGAAAGCTGATATGATAATCAAACTCGGAAAAATAAAAGTGAAACGACTATTTTGCTAAAGTTCCTCTAAATCAGCAACAAAATTTACTAGATTATTATATAATAAAAATTAATATACATATTGAGGAAATATTAAGTTTAAAGAAACGCATTAAAAATGAAGCAATAAGTCTTTCATACGATCGCTATACTAAAATCATTAGTTGTCGTCAGCTCAATTTTTAATATTTTATTATTTTCTTTCCTGTTGAACAAAAGCTTTAAACATTTTTAAAATTATCCTTTTCAATCATCTGATTTATTATTCTTAAGCAATCTTAATATGTAAAGAGGACTTACCAGCCTTCCAGCACGCATAAATATTTTTAATCTCATTTTAAGTATCATGTATTTTTCACGAGAGAACGTAAATGGAAGAATTAAAAGCGTATTTGCAACTACACACACGGTTAACCACAAATTATTAGCAAAAAGCTTTCGCATTTAAGCCACTTAGTCAAGCACATCACATCAAGTACCATTGAGTGTTGTGTGATGAGAACACGTAGTTGTTAAAATATAAAGTAGTTCATATTAAGGAGCACTTTTATTGGGTGCGGAAACCAGTAAGTTCATGCTCAGCATTTTTATAAAATATTTTTATAAATTTTTTTTATAACTTATATCGAGGAAATAATTAACATTTCCGAGCATGGGCTGGTACTGGTGTAATTCTTAACACTAGAGGGCTTGTCATTAAATAGAAATTACTATTTATTACACTTATGTTATAAGCAAATAGACAAATGGCTGATTAGGAGGAGCTTTACATTACCACACTATGTTTGGACATTACACGATGGCTTACAAGAATTACCGTGACTCAATTTGAACTGAAAGCCACGCTTAGCACTTTATAGCGAAGACTATTATATTTTTCAGTTGATTTACATGGAAACTACAATACTATTTCAACCACCCAATAATTATCTACTTAATATTTTATTTGTATAAAGAAGCATACACTGACAAACGCATATGTAATTGTGCCTAATAGCACAAGTATTAAATACATTGCCTACAATAGAGCACTGCGGAAATGATCCTCTTTGCTGGTTCAATATTTATTTGTAAATAAATTTTTTTGGGGGATTACATGTTACATTTATATATTTTGCTTTTACAATTATTTTAAATGGTAATTCACATATAAATTCGGCTGGAATTCAATTATAGAGACATAATTTAAAAGCTCCATCATTTTTAAAACTGTCGACATCACTTGATTGTTGCTAACTTGTGATGGCAAGAAGTGGGCTGCAGGGAGAATTATTGCCAGCAGAATAATAAGAATTACTCTCAATTTTAATACTTTTGCCCCGGTCTAAAGTACTTTGTATATTTTTGAGTCGGAAAAGTTTTCACCATACGCACTATTATTAAGAGATGGAGATATTTATAAGAAGTGTTGCTTCAAAACAAAAACATTTTAGAGGAAGAATTTTGAAAAACTTAGTGAATGAAACTTTCTTCTAAACTTTTGTCTGCAAAATGGCAATTTATTTTAACCTTTCGTAAAATCTACCCCTGAGATTGTCATTTATAAAAATAAACCTGACCTTTTTCCCTTCTTTTCCATCTTTATAGAAATAAAAATTGTTTGCATTATCAGCTGAAATGTAAAAGAATATTTTTTTAATGTTTAAATTCGGCTATTTCGTGCACTTTAGTACCAGCCAGCTGCCCACTGGACATTTCAAAATAATTTATATCCAAATGCTCAGACTGTTTTGTCAGAATGCTGCATATGTAAAATTGTTAAACTCTGTGCACACTTTTTCATTTCTAAGTTTTATAAATAAAGAAAATCTTGTTGAAGGACTTGCTGATGGGGGTAACAGTACACTGTCCTTGAGGGGTTAAAAAAATACACCAAGAAGTTGTTCATGCTACCCCAGAAGTCTTCGTTGAATTATATAAAACAGCACCACGCTTGCAACTCACTTTATATGCGATTGTCTCACCGAATAAATATTATATGAAAATAAGGAGTAAAAAAAGAAAATATTTTGACTTCTTAAATTCTTTCTAGGTATAAATTTTTTATTAATAAAAACTAAAATTAAAAATTTCAAAATATCCTATTCATTGCAGTTAATAAAGTATATGCATTAATATATTATAAAATTTAATGTGATAAATATATTTTTCATAATATATTGGAAATGAAATGTTATTCGTTTTTAAATATATCTAGTTTTTTAAGATCTAGTTTTATTAAATTCATGAATTTTATATTATTTAATTAAATATTTATTTAAATAATAATTAATTATAATAAAATAATAATTAATTTATTTAATCGCGATAGAAAAAAAAAATATTAATCAGGAAACTGGCTTGCATGCTCATGAGTATGCTGTTAGAAATGTAATAAGATGAACATCAATTTGATGGCAAATATCAGAAATAAATTAATTGGGATTTCTTCAATAACAAATTAGATTTTAAGAAGGCAGGCACATACGTACTTTAATGGGTTAAATAATTTTTAGAGAATAATATATATTCTTCTAAATAACACTTTAAAGCACAACGTCTCCTTTAATAAAAAAATATAAAAGAACAAGCTGAGATATATTTATAATATGATTACATGAGTCTTGGCTTGAAATATCTTATTCCAGAGCACACCTGTGTACCACACAATACTGGCTTTTGTAGAGAATGTGTTCTATGCAGCTTGTAGTAGGCGCCCGCAGGCTTGTAGCCTAAAGCTAAAATATATTTGGTAATATTTTATCTCTATTTACTTGTAAACAAATGCAAGATTATGCACAAATTACTTTCATTGTAAGTAAATCAAAGCAAATGGTTTGAAATGCATAGTACCTGAAACCAACCATATAAAAATAATGATTTTAACATGAATATCTATATGACATTCTCTACTAATAGAAAGCCAGAAATTTAAAGCTTTTTCATTTTAATTTGAAGTGAAAAAGTTTTACTATTCCATCAGTTCACTTTAATGTGTTCAAAATAGAATATTTAGTAAATAATCAAAATATGGCTGCGCTCGTAAATGCAACAGTGGCGCATCACTTTAGCAGAGTAAAAGCACAACGTTCTTTAATGCAACCTTGGCAGCACTTTTAAGTGTCAAAAGTTCTTTTTGGCTAATAGTTGGCAGTACTGTCGCACAGTTAAGTTTCTGAAGAAATATCACAGAGCATATACCATGAAGTAACTTGTTGTGATGAATAGGATTAAATGTACTGTGAGAGTCAAAATAAAGTGTACAGCAGTATGTGTTCTAATATAATTTTTATTTAAGTCTTTTAGAAAAAGAAATCATATAACATTTTATGTTTCTGAAAAGCAATATTTAATGTTTTAACAAATTATAATAAAATAACAACAAACTTCTTACAACAACTAAAATTATGAGACAAAACAAAAGGTACTCCATATTTTACGAGTCTAAAAAAAGTGTACAAACAAAAAAAAATTATAAGAGAGAGGATATTTTAGTACTTAGTTACTTTTCCTTTTGCTTTAATCACAGCATTTAATCTTCGAGGCATCGATTCCACCAACTTTACACCCCCACACCATTACAGAGCCCCCACCGTGCTTAACTATGGTTCCTATGGTTTTTTTCGGCGTATTCAGCATTTTTTGTTCTCCATATTTTTATAGGAGGTTTCTGGCCAAATATCTCAAATTTGCTTATATCGCTAAATAAGACATTATTCCAGAAAAAAAACATCGTTATTTACATATTTTTTTGCGTAGCCAAGACGTTGCTTCCGATTTACTGAATAAAACTTGGTGAAACTTCTTGCGCTATTTTAACCGCACTTTTGGCTGGATTTTTCTTCACATCACGCACTATAGACCTTATTTCAGCTTCATTTAAAACTTTTGGTCGGCCTGCACCTGGGCGGTTTTCTAATTTACCGAAATTTTTATATTTATCAATAATATTTTTAACCGTATTATGGCTTCTGTTGATAATACACCCAATTTCTCACAAGGTTTTACCTTCATACCGAAATTTTATTACAAGTTCGCTTACATCGATGGAAGTTTGTATACTCATTTTATAAAAATATTATAAACTCTGGACAACAATCTCTTACTTCTATCCAAACGCAACTGAGATTAATTAGACATTAAAATAGCCTCAATAGAATGCATACATAATGTAAACATCCAAAAATAACGGTATATTTTGCTGTAAAAAAGTCATTAAAATGCTACAGAAAATATAGAGTACTTTTTGTTTTTGTTTCACAGCTTTTCTTATTGCAAGAATTTTGTTGTTGTTTTTTTAGAATTTGGTATAGAATTAAATGTTGGTTTTAAGATATCTAAAATGTTATATGAATTTTCATTCTCACAGTATATTTTATTTAAATTGGAGGAATGGAATCTTTCACTCAAAGGTGGAATGAGACATTCGAAAGTGGCTACAGAAAACATCATCTCGATATCGTTTTGTTTTTGGAATCAACCTTTTTTTATTTCTTATAACCAGAATTCGTTGCATCTTGTTCTTAATGATTTTTTATTATAATTTAAGAAAAAGTTATTGCTTTTAATATCAACATTTTCTATAATATTTTCTATTAATATTTTAGATAACATTTTATATTTTTTGCAAAATGATCAAGAAAGTAAACTATGCGTAACTGTTAAGCAGTTGCAATGCCTCTGCAACAGCTGATCGCGCAAGTTATAGATGGCCATTCATAAAGACTTTAATCTGATCATAAACCTTATTCTAAACATATTTTTTAAACAGAAACATTAATTATATTTTGTAAACAAAAACATTAATATTGAAGATAAGAAAGAATTACTAATCGATTATATATAATTATGATCTTGTAAACAAAAACATTATATATATTGTGTAAGCAGAAACATTAACATTAAAGATAAAGAAAGAAATACTTCAGACCTAATTATGAAACTCTAATCGAAACTCTAATATATATAAATATGATTTCGTAAAACATTTTGTAAAGCAAATAAATAGAAAAACTTTTTGTAGAAAGTTAATGTGATATTCCATGACTCAATCTAAAGTGATAAATGGAAATCGAATAATAAATAAAGAAATGTATTATGTCTTAAAAAATATTTTTTTGATTACATTTAATTGATGAATATTAATTCGCATCAGCAACTAAATTTATCGCTACTGCTGCAGTGATGCACAACTTTGCAGCATTTACAAATGTACCCTGTATATATTAACTTAAGTGTGTTAAATTACATTTTTCTCTTGGACATAATTTGTAAAGATTCCACTGTTAGAAAAAATAAAGAATATTTTTGGATAGGGGGGTTTGAAGTGACACCAAATCCATCTACGATTTCTTTTGTGTACTTTTTGCATTTTTGCAGCCACGCACTGCATGTGCGCCAACAACTAATTTTCGAAATATGATAAATTCAAGGACTTTCGTTTGTATAACCTTTTCTCATTCTCTTACTACTTCCTTTTATGCCAGAGCCGAGTACCCTTGCTGGAATACGCAGTGTTGCTCCGTTCGGCTGTGGTTACGACCGATTTGAGCACCTTTGCTGGAACACGCAGGGTTGCTCCGTTCAACGGCGCTGTGTGAATGAATAGTTGAATAAATATAAACAGTAAAAAAAAGAGAACTTTTTCTTGTGTTTACGTTCGTCGCGAAAAGTCGCAAACGGTTAAAGTCGTATAAAATCTTTGATTTATGAAAGAAGAAAAAAATATAACAAAAGGAACTTATATATATGTAAAGAAAGTGTACCTGATTCATCACTTGTGCCACTATTTTCTTTAATATAACTATTCTCTGTCAAATATGTGTTGTCAAAAACACAGTTATACGGAGTAGAGCAGTTAAAGCAGAGAAACAGTTATACGGGATAGAATTATTAAATGCTGTTTCTAATTAATTTTTTGGTATGGTTATAATAAACAAATGTATTGTTAAATAAGCTAAATAAAACTAATTCATTTTTAGAAAAGCACTTTGGCTTTTATTCTTTGGACGTAATTCTTTACTACATATATATATCAAAATACCAGAGGAACCGATTACAGCGCATCCGCTTATCACCCAGACGGAAGCATTCTTTTGAGACAAACAGATTCTCACTCGGCCTTCTACAAATTCAGTTCTTACATGAGGTTTGATTATATTTATTTAGTTTTTCCCTGCACTGGATTTACTTATTATTCTCAAATATACATGATATTATATGTCACATTATAAAAAAGATGAAACCTGACGTGTGTGGAGACTTAAGCCAGAATAATTAAAATATTGGTTGGCCAAGTTCGGCTAAAAAGTTCCATTCAAAATTGCTAAATAATAAATTTACTTCTTTGGACTTATTGAAACTTAAGTAAAGCAAACTTTAGCGGAGCTCATATCTTAAAAAGTTGAAAATGACGTCCTTTAACTAATCCTTAAAATATGGCCATCACAATGGCATTATAAAGAGGGTGTGTTTATAATAATCAAAAAAAAATTTTTTATTTCAAATTAAACTTAATTCAGTTTAAGATTAGATGGTTTGTAGAAAAATAATTATGTTTGAAAAAAATTGCTTAAAAACTAAATAAAAGAATTTGTACTGTAAGTTTAAACAATTTTAGAAACTTAAAGCACAACAACCATCAAAAGAAAAATACTCGCATTTTATGATGGAGTAGAGAATTCTAGTTAATTATTTTCTGTTTTATTAATAACAAATTAGTTTTAATTAATCCCGCAGATAATAATGGTTATGCATTTTATACTTAAATGGAACTGCTATTAAAAATTAAGCGAATTCGTAAATTAAAATTCACACCATTAATTATTTCGTACAAATTATTTCGGCAACACTGCAAATAGAAAAGCAGAAGTTTAAAATGTAATCCTGACACGCTAATGAGCGAATCCCCATTTGCATTGTTTGTTTATGTACACCGTCAGACTTTGTTAGAATTTACCTCCCATAGTGCACGTAATAATTTGTTTTAAATACACCTCAGCGTATACTTAATTTTATGTAATTAAATATCACTTATACGCACCGCAATGCAATTAATTTAACATATTTCTTTGAAAATATCTGCAAAACTTTTTGTGTTGCGGTTAAGATTTTAAATGAAGCACAAATGTAAGAAGATACGAAAAAATAATAAAAATAATAAAGAGAATATTTTAATGTTATGCTTCAACGGCGTATCTGTAGGTATACGAGCACATACTTGCATACCTCAAAAGCTGTTACTTTTGGCTTTAGGAACGTACCCAATCCACATACTTTCGTCAAGTCAAATGAAGTGAAAAAAAAGGAAACTTTTTCAGCATCAAATTACGAATAAGAAATATGAAAAGAAGAAAAATTATGTTGCCCATTTGCCGTTTTAAGACTAGAAAATAATAATGAAAGCCAAAAAGGCAACCACATGTCGTAAAACAAAATAATACATATACGAGTATTAACTTTGGGAAAAAAAAACTACAGTGGGGAATAAAACACTTAGAATATTCGTTTTTGGTGTCGCTTGTGGTGGTAAATCTTTTAAGAATTGATTAAAGGCGGCTTGTGCTAATGAACATGTCTTCTTGTATCAGCCTGTGGAGACGGTTGCAGAGCCCTCTTCATTACATTACACAGGTCATCGAACAATCAATATTGTGGGCACAAAATTTTTGGAAAGGCTACAACTGCTCTGGCACTTTTATATAGTATTAATACAACAAGTGGAAATCATACAATATTAATAATGCAAAAAGAAAATAAAGGCATGCCAGATTAACTCATAAATCAGATTGTTGTATAAACTCAACCAATTTTAGTTCAGAAATAAATATATATATATGAAAAAAGGGCATTGGCTAATCATCAGTTCAACTTGGATTGAACTGGATTATTATTGTGTGTGGAATAGATTTAATTTTGGTATTCTTTAATACAAATATTACAAATTGCTCTTTAAAGTTGACTTAAATAGTGACAGCTTCTACTGAAAAGAGCACTTGTAGTAAGCAAATAGTATGTCATATGCCATAAAATGAAGAGGCTACGGCAAGATATTAGCCTTAAGAACACACCGTCGTAATTAGTGAACCACTCCATAATTGTTTTAATTCTAAGTGGCTAGTAAATAAATCATCTCTTGGTTTAAGATTTCTATAATTATTTGATGGCACAACAACAACAAACATATCACATGTTTTCTGAAAAACAATAACAACAATTCTTTCAAGTTATTGTAAAATAATATGACAATATGAAGTGATATGACACTCTTTGAATACCCTTAAAATGTTTTCAACAGATATTTACCTGAAACAATAGGGCTTAACAGATATGCCAGATATGAAATAATTAAGTTATTAATTTTATTAATTAAGATTTTGTTTAAAATAAATTTAAATGCTTAATTAACAATAAATTAACAACTTTTTCTAATTTTAGCGAATCCGATTAATAATCCATTTAGAGTTAAGTGGAGCACTTTGAATTTGCCATTGAGACTAAATAAATTGAATATATATAAATTTTCTGAGATATTCCATTATTTTACTTTGTTTTTCTTTTTCTAGTAACCACCTGCTAATAACACATTCTCTTTTAATGCATTCTACTAGATGGAGATGAAAAGGTCAGTGGTAGGGTTCAAAGTAGCCGTTGCTAACCATATTTTCATCATGCTGGGAACAATACTCCAAATACTCCTTCTTCAGTCAAACATTTCACCAACATTAACACGGAAGATGTCGAAGTACATGAGAAAAATCCACTGGCAGTCAGTTGCAGTTCACCAACATGCTTTTGTACAAAACGACTCCATTACATTGTTCGAGTAGATAACAATTCCTCGTTGTTGAATGCATTTTTAATTTTTATATAATTATATTTCTATATCAATATAGTTGTGGAATATATCAGTCTAAAGGAACTTCATTCACTTTGTGCATTTATTAGCAGTTTAATTTTTAACTTTAAGAGTTGTTGGCCAAATATCTTGTTGTTATTATAACAAAACATGCTTGGCAAAATAATTTTTCCTTTTTTTATATAAAAAGTTTTGAAAATTTTCTTCCTGAGTGTTCGATAAAAATAAAATTCATAAAAGAAAATGAGCAGATAAACAGAGCTGCTTAAAATTAACAAAGTTGGGTAACAAAATGTCAAATATTTACATTGTGAATAGAATGCGGTCTAGTAGGCTGCATGAAAGTTCCCCGGCTTAATTAAATAGTCGATGTAAACATAAGAAAAGAGTTGTAAAGGACTGTAATGAAATGAAATGCATGTTAAAAATAAGTGGTTTGAATACTAGAATTTGTTATTATTTTTATTTAATTCTTTTATTTAAAATTATTATTTTTACAATAAAAGATGCTGCATCCTTATTGGATTTACACTGCAATATTTTAGGGGTTTTTATTGCTAAATCGCTTGCTGAATAATTATATCTCTTATAGCATTTGTTTTCATATCCTGAGACTTAAAAAGTCCTTTAGCAGCTGTAAGTAAAACAGCAACAGCAAAAACAAAAGAAACTGCTGCAATAAATTTAAATATTTTAAGCCTTCTTCTTTAGTCATGATAATGAAGAAAGTTAGTTACGCCAACAGAACAATTTAAAGTTTTAAGTTAAATAAAATATAATTTATAAAAATAATTTATAATTTATAAAATTATAATTATAATAAAGACGATATTTTCCTAACCGGTTGAAGGCTTAAATTATGAAAGGAAATGCTGCAGACTTTCATTATAACAGACTACACCGGCATTGAGTGCACAAAGGGCAGCCATTGGAAGAGAGAGCTTCCCGTAGAGACAATGCAAAACCATTTCGAAGGCTGCAAATTACATCAATTTAATTAATTAATTTGGCCAAAACATTTAGAAACCCGTAAGCTGGTATGCACATCAACTATCAGCTGCCAATGAAGCATTACATTTACACTCATATAATAATTCAGGGAATGTGGAAAGATTTATATTTTAATTAATTGCAAAATATTTTTACAGAACCACTCACGAAGTTTATTTGAATTTCTTGTGTTTCTTTTCTTGCGCCATGCAGCAAAGGAAAGATACGGGTATAAATGCAGGAGTTCTTTGAAATTGTTTTTGGAGAACATTTATTGGAGTTCCATTTTGAAGTATTGATGGAAAAGGTATATAATGCGCTCTATTATACGACCTCTTCCAAAGCAGACATGGTTACAAAGGATTCAATTACAAGCTTCCTTCTTTTTTTTCTTTTTTTTGTAATTAACTTTACCTGCAAAGCTTTCGGCTTGTTGACAGGAAAATAGCCAGGGAACAGGATTCGAACTTGCGACCTCCAGTTTAGTAGGCTGTGCGTTATTAATTTGCCTACAGAGGCAACCAATTTATTAATTATATAGACAAACTTCCATGACGTCAAATTCACGCAACCAACTTACTCCTCGTATTCCGATTTTAAATGATATCAATGTATAAATGCCAAAAGCTTAGAGAGAAATATATTCGTACTTTTAGTAAAACACGGCCAGCGTAGTGTCGTTTACCGCATTCAATATAACTAGCAGGTTCGTCGAATTTTTTGCGAACTAAAAAGTTTTATAAGAATGAAAAGTATGGAAAAATATTGGCGCCTTTTCGGAAAATCGATTTCCACCAAAATACAAGCTTTTAGCATTCGTAACTATTTATTAATAATTTGAAAACAGAAGAGCTCATGTGTGAGGATTATGTGTGTGTGCGATTTCTCCTCAGAAGGAAATAATAATTAACAACTTGTATAGTCACAGAGATCACTAATAAAACAACCTGCAAAATATGCACATTTTTAATAAAAATTTTTACTAGTTTTATAGCTGAGATTTGAAAAATTATTTTGCTTAGAATTAGGAATACAAAGAATGTTTCTGTTTTCTGAAATTATTAAATATTATTAAATCTAAATGAAATTTATATAAATTCTTCTATCAATTACTGCGCTTGTTCAATTTAATAAAATTATTATTCATTGGATATCGTGCGAGGAGCAGATAATAAATATTTGACATGAATATTTTTACATTTCTTTATTTGTTTTGCCTGTAACACAGACGAGTATGTGTTTTTTTGTAAACTGCACACACACACCCTCAGAACCATGAACATGCACATGCACATGCACATGCGTGCTTAAATGTGTGCATTTTGACATTTTCTGCATATCTCACATTCGTATAGGAGTACTGTTTGCTCTGACTGTGAAATTCGTCAGATACACTATACGGGTATGTGTGATGAATATGACAAAATATTGCCATATGAAATTAAAGCAGGGCTGAGTAAAGTTTCGTCTTCCTTTTTAATTTCAACAAAAAATGCTCTGCCAATATTTGTATTTAACAAATCTTGTGAAAGTAAAAATCGAAATAAAAAAGAAACATACAAGTGGAATAAATGTTTCAAGTGGCTGCTTTTTGCAATGTGATTACAATTCTGTCTGAAACTTTAATTAAGCTCAATGGCACACTGAGTTGCAGTTTAAAACAATTCTATGCTAACATTTTTGTAAAGTCTTCAATTGATATCGATAAAATTACAATGAGCATTATCGATACCAGATCGAGAATTGCGTCTCATTATACTCCAAAAAGAATATTTTAAATCCCTCATCATACTGGCATACGAGGCCCTAAAAGTCTAATGACCTTTGGAATATACTGTAGTGGAGGAATAGTAACATTGAAATATTTAGAAAACGCAGACTACCAGGAGTGGATTCCTATGTTTGGCATTGCTTGTATAGGCGTATTTCTAATAAATGCTTTTTGTCAGGTTTCTTCTGATACTTTATTGTGATAGCATTAGAGCAGGGTAACGACGAGGAATGGGCTGCATCATAATCACTTTAAATTGGAATTCCATTCAAAACTTTGTTCTTAGATGAATATGCATGTAAGTGGACAAAAATCCCCCTTTGGTGCGCTCTGTAGGCCTTCAAAGTCATTGTCAATCGCTCACTGTATGGCGACGTACTTCAACTCTGTTATTTTTACCTCAATTACCTCTCTTCAAGCTTACTAACAGGTGGCTCCAATATCTCATTCAACACACTAGAAATGATTTACTCCAAAAAATCTTAGTCGGAAACATAGTTTCAGGTAATGGTGCTATTAATGGGATATTGGCCTAATTTCTCTGCCATTACATAAATTTAGTGGCCCATGTCTATACAACAGAGAAAATTGATAAAATATTTGTTAAATTTATATCCTTAATTACGCTGCGCCAATATTTAATAAAATCCATTTCAGCGATATAAACATTTCTTTCTTGTATTCTCTTATTTAAATTTCCCAACCATAAAACAAACACCCTATATTTTCTATATGGTTGTTCAAAGCAATAAACTAGACCCTTTCAGGTTTATATGTATGATGTTAAACAGCCGTATTAAAAGGACTTTTTAAATGCTTCTGCCATACAGCAAAGTATTCCTTCTAACATTACTTTCCATCTCATTTGTAAGCAGGAACAAAAATACACAAAAAAAAGGATTTTTTTTCGTATTTGAGAATGTTGCCATTTTTTCTCTAAAGAAAATAAAAGTTTCCCCCATTGGCCAATAATTGCTTTTTTCAATTCCAATAAGTACGTCATTTTTGGAAATGGTATGTCAAAGTAGAGGAGAAGCTACTCCTGCTAACACAGTCATATTAAGCACAGTCCCCATCACCGAAACTCGAAGAATTGCATGTATTGGGCATGACAATCAAATTTCTGCGAAAAGTTTAAGCTTTTGCTATGTTATTGAAATTCAAAGCTTATTAGGAGACAAAGAGTTCAGACACACTATGACGCATTCAAGTTTGGAGTCACCATCATATGATAATTAGTTTTCTTATTGGAACTCTATTGCAACAAAAACGGTGCCTCAAAAGGGAAAAGTTAAAGCATGAGAATAAAAGAGAAAAAGGGGAGATTCCACTAAACTTCTTTTTAAAAATCAGTTACATAAAGGTAACCTTCCCTGGAATGTGGCATTTTTTTTTTAATTCATTCAAAGTTGCTAATTTGATATGTAAGTTATAATTTTTCATTTAAGTGTGTATACATGTAATTTACATGACACACAATATACACACCAAGTAAATACTTTTTATGACGGCTGCTTTAGTGAGCGGATTTTTACAAAATATATCATGTTAACATAGTGGAGATCTTTCCCTTTTCAAAGAGAAGCCAAAAACCAAATGCCAGACCGGCAGGCACATGTTCTATATACGAAAATAACAAATTCGCTGTACATTTTACATGTGTAAATAAAGGAAGTACATTTTTCAAACGTTTAGAAGGTTCATACTTTTTTTTTCTCATTTGCAAATCTGACTTTCATGTGCAAACACTGCGCTGTTTAAAGGCGACATCAGACTCATCTTTGCATCACTTGCCTAAATGATATGTTAACAATAAAGTATTTTATTAATCCTTTTAACATGAATGTTTTAGTCGACCATGTGATTTGTTTTAAGTTTAAATAAAAGGAGCAAATGTCTCATATGACTTGATGAGTCCTCTTGGCAGTGATCCTTATGAAACTTTTCTCTCTTAAAAGATCGGAAAATTTGCTGAAAACAGTATATCATTTCTGACAATATTTGAAATCGGCATGCAATATTTTAAAGGGGAAAGGAAACCACAATTGTAATTATATATACGCAGTAGGACTTACACTTGCCAGAGAGACACATACGAGTATTTAGCACTTTGCAATTATGGCGTATCTTTTCTATAGGCGTACGATTTATTTTATTTCATCATTATCCTTGTTGAAGAAAGCAATTGCTACAGTATTCGATAGCTCCTTTTAAGGTCTTATTTCTCTAATGCCGTTTTTAACTCAGCTTATTTGAGTGAAAAAGGACGAACAAATTTGAAGCTTTGCTATATGGTAGCAGAGTAAGGGGTTCCTCGTCTAGCGTCGATACGAATAAGTGCTTCAGCTTAATGCGCAACAGGAAACAGTGTTCTTTGTCTACCAAACACCAATAGAAATATTTGGCTAACAAAAATTTAAAATTTTATTGCTATATGTGGAATATTAAATGTTATAGTTGGAAAAAAGGTCGAGCCTAAATCGCAACTTGTTAAGGACGGAAAAATGATCGGTTAAATTGTCAGGTGATGCCACATTAGCAAACCATAAAATTGCTTTTGTGTTGTCCTACTTAACCTGCGAACTTTAATTACCTCTAGTAGAAGTCATAACTACTCGTATATAAACAATATTTCCTTTTTTTAAATTTAATTTCTCTTTTAACTACACTTATTAGGGATCATAAGGCACTTGAGCCCGGTAGAAAGAGTCTGTGAACACCTAATCTTATTGCAATTGAGAAGTTTGATACTCAAATACTGAACGCATGAGAAGCACCAACTATTTAATTCACTGCTGGCACTGATGAAAAATTTCGAAATAAACGGCACTTGTAGTGAGGTAATTGTAGGCGGAGATAGGTGTATATAGCGAGAAAATATTTCTCCAATAGAGGCGAATCTATCTAGAGAGCTGAAATTCCTGGCTATCCGTGTATATCAGACAGATAATACAAGTGGATGCTTCAGTGCATGCAACAACGACAACTGCAAGGCAGATAAATCGTTTCCTTTGCTAACATTTCCGCTTCCGTTTAACAATTATATAATTACCTTTTTAATTTTAAGGAAATTCGTTATGAGTTAAGTAATTCTCTCCATTTGCATTTCGTTTGTTGAAACTTATTTTATTCTATAGAAGGAAGCAAGTAAAAATCCTCTTATGTCTATAATTGCTTTTTCCATAAAATGTAAATTAAATATCTGAATAGAGAAGGTAAATTTCTTCTGCCAGTTTTTGAGGATCTGAAAGGGTTAATAATAACTCTCGAGAGGCTTTTTTTTTATATATCATTACTAAAGTTGTATACAATTGAAATCTTTTATTTTTAAATGTTATTCACACTCCATTAGTAACTCACATTCAATCTTTCCAACAAAACGTTTTTACTTCATAAAAATTAAATTAATTTCTTCTCTAAAGCAAAACTAAGCAAATTTATTTTAATTTCACTTGAACAAACAACGCTTTATGTAAAAACTTTCTAGACTTTAAGCATTGAAATAGATTTTTGTGAAATAAAATAATTTATATATTCTCAATTTAATTTCCTTTGCTTATGAGTATAAAATAATTTTCCTTTTTCATATTCCCTGAACAATAGAACCTTTTACACCCCTCACTCTGTCGTTACGTTTAAGGATAAAAATCGCAAACATCAACAGCAATAATACTCGGCTGTTTTCATCTTTATCGATATTAACGAAAAGTATAACGATTATAAAATATAAAATTAAGCTAACGAAACTAAAACTTTTAAACTGCTTTAAGGATTTGTATGACGATGATAAATAAAATAAGGAGCAGGAATGAGTGAAGGGAAGCAATGCAAACATTTCTAGAATTTATATTAATTATATATGCTTTAATGAGTACAAAAAAGGGGCAGCACAATAGAATGTAGAAACAGGAAAGTGTTTTCAGTAAAAAGCTAAATTATAAGAAAAGTGAAACGGAAGGAAATGTGCTGTATAATAGAAAACGGCTTAACAATAAAGGACTACTAGTTTTTATTTAATTAATTACAAAATGATTATCTTTCAAGTTTAAAAGTAAACAAAAAACTATCGGCCTTTATTTCTAAAAGACTCTGTAATAAAGTATAACGAGCATGTTTAACTATAATGTAGATGGACGGTAATTTCTGATAAAGAGAAATATCGTTTCTTTTAATAAAATTTCCGTTTCCGTTTAATAAAACTAATTGTACTTTTGAAGAAATTTCTTATGAGTTAAGCAAGTTTCTGTATCTGCATTTAATTTTGTATTAAAACAAAACTCATCAGTAGACCTTTTAAACCAAAAAATCTTCTATTTAGCCATTTTAATTAACCACTGCGTTACCCATTTTAATATAATTTTTTTTCTATTTACGAAATTATTCATGCCGTGTTTTAAGTTAAGAACGAACTAAAGTGTGTGAAGGGAAAGCCAGGAAGCAGAGAAAATTATTTTCAATATTAATTTCAACTTTCTCTTCTACTAAATAACTTGACATTTAGCAACTTTAGAAGAAAGTCGTTGCTCCAAGCAACCAGTCTTACAGCCTTTACCATTTTAGTGGAATTATGGAAAAAGAAATTAATTCCTATAAGGGGTTCAAAGTTTGTTGTACTTTCTCTTTTGATGTCTCTTTTGGAAAGATTTTAAGATTTTGCACTTTTACATCTCTCTGAAAAGCTTTTTATTCTGATTCTTAATTAAACGTATTCGGTGCTATTGTTCCTAGATAAAGCTATCGCGTTGGCATTATTATTGTTTCTGATGTTATTTAGATCCGATAATTTTTTAGATACTACAAAGTTGTACTGAACACGACAGGCCTTGCTTACGGTGGTTGTGGTCTATTAGTTTCTTCAGTAAATAAAGAGGAATTTTGCTATTTTTGATTCTTCTGGTATTATGAATGTTTTCAGCCGATTTGCTGTTGTGAAATAGTTCCATAATATTTGTGGTTCATATACATACTCGTATATAGAAGAACAAGCAACAGTAAATAATATAGAAAAATAAAGAGAAAAGAGAATAATAGTTCTAATAATTAATAAAATCTGCTTCGCTGGATATATTTGAATGCATAAAGTCTGAGTGTACGCGATGCCATCTATCGGCAAGTTTGTTTCAAGTTCTAAATAAATGCTATTTGCTAACATGATTTCTAATTTTTCCTTTTTGTTTATTAAAACGTTTACAAGTTTTAATAAAAAAATAAAAATTATGAAAAAATTGTAATATTTTGGCAATTTTTTCATAATTTTAATATATCCAATGGCCGCCCCGGAAGTCCAATTTAACACTGGAACTTGAACTGGCCACTCTCCAATATATGGAAAACCTTAAACGGTATTTTTAGTTAATACAATTAAAAAAATAATAAAAAATTCGTATAAATCCTCTTCAAAAAAAATTTATATTTATGCCACGAGCAAATGACGGGTTTATTCTATTTAAGCGAAGTTTTTAATTTGGAACCATAAAGTTTGTCAAATCAAATGTGATTGTCGTAGAATTAAATTTTAACTCAAATATTGTGAATGTTAGTTGGATATCTCACCATTATGTACAGAAGGGAGATGTTCCCTTTAACTACATACTGATTGTAGTCTATTAAAATTTCTCTTTCCTGCTGGATGTATTAAACTTGAATTTTCGGCAATAATTTCATTACATACCACTAATATATCACTTATTGCTTAAATACCGTACAATCCAGACAATCTTTCATACACTTCATTAAATTTAATTGAAGCAATTCAAAAATATTGCTTTTAGTTGGCAAAAGTTTATTTGATGAAGTAGAAAATCTTTTAAATCCACTACGCCTTTCAGCCATAACAATTTCAAATTTCATGTAAATCTCATTATTTCAGCAATTTAAAATTGTAAGCAATACTGCCGATACCCTACACCGAGTTGAAAGAAAAATTCAGTTGTAAGATTAAATCGATGTTTGAGTTTTTGCTCTCTTAAAAGAAAGAGAGGAAAGGAGGTGTTATGGAAATATAATACATGCATATAAAACTTGGATTTAATCGTCTGGAATTTTATTCGCATGTATTCGAGTTTATTTAGAATTTTAAGCCTTTTCCGTTTTTTCCACATTTCAAGTTGGCCAAAATATTAAAATTTTTTCATAATTTTTATTTTTTTATTAAAACTTGTAAACGTTTTAATAAACAAAAAGGAAGAATTAGAAATGACATTTAATAACAGATTAGGAAATGCTCTGGAAATAGAACCTCTCCGGAAGTTTGATCCTTATGACAGATTTTCAGATTTCATATGGAGACTGGTTTCAATTGTTGCAAGTGGTTGCCTTAACCAGCCCCTTCGTAAGTACAATTTTTTTATTTTTTTTTAACTAACTTAACCTGCCAAGCTTTGGGCTTGACCGAACTCCGACCTCCGCTTTAGTAGGCCGCGCAATATTCATTCGCCTACAGCGGCACTTATTTACAATCATTTTAATACTTCAACGCTGTTCAAAAAGAAGACAAAACTGTCGTATTGACGTCTCAAATTTATTTCACAATGTAGTATAAGCAATGAATTAGAACGCTGTGTGGGGGGAGTTACAATTGGTGACTATCAAAGTTACTACTGAAAAATTCTCTTTAATTAATTTACCCATTAATAACTGTTTAGAGGAACAAATTTTTATTTAGTAGTTGCGTCCTTTTCTAATCCATCGTAAAAAAAATTTACTTTAAAACCGATATTGCTTTTCAGTCCAAACTAACTTTCTGTTTCGAGCTGCAACTCGTTATAGCTAATCTTCGAAACGGAATTTATAAAATTGGAATATATTTTTTCTTGGGCAGTTAATGCTTTTTAATTATTAATTAAGGGAAGTTGCCTCACAGAAATAATGCAAAAGTTTATAGTTTCATTTTGTCACATTTATATTTACTTTAAAAATTTTTAGGAAAAAAAAATAGTCCATAGGAGCTGTTTTCCAAAAATAGATGTAATCTTATTTTGGTGTAGAGTGGAACCAACGATTTTCATAATTTGCATTTTTTAAGCCGGTGATAGTGCGCACATTAACAAATAACAGCAGCCAAACAATTTAAATCAACCTCAACATCCTTTCCTATAATGTTTCACTTATAAACTCTTTATCTCATATACGTTTGGCTCCTTTTTTAAATTTCATGGTGGATTGTGTTGGTGTATGTACGGACGTATTGCCTTTTTCCTGATAAAGTGTTTTCTGGCGAATAAAAAAATTGTAATATTTTGGCTTTTTGCCAACTTGAAATGTGGAAAAAAAAACGGAAAAGGCTTAAAATTCTAAATAAACTCGAATACATGGGAATAAAATTCAATGGCCACTTCAGATGAGTATAGAAAAATTTGTTCGGCATAAACACACGCCTTCGAATACTTTTTTAAAGTCTAGTTTATCTACGAAATGGAATTTGTCGTGCACCATCTCTATTCTACTGAGATATTGATTTAGTTAGTTAGAAAGACGTCCATCAATTCCCATATACAATATTTAGAATGTGAAGAAATGCTATAATATGTGTACGCAATAGGACAAATATTTGAATATACTCGTAAAAAAATGAATGAAATTGTAAGGAAGCACAATAAATCGCCTTAGCAGGGATATTCCGAGCAGCTTGTCAGGTTTTTTAATTTAATTCCACCTAATTCTCTATTTAAGTGAAATGCGAAATGCGAAATGCGAAATGCGAAATGCGAAATACGAAATACGTAAATATTTATATGTTTTTTATTTATACGTTATGTTGGCAAGCTTCGCATATAAGTAAATCTGTTAAAGATATAAAGCTTTTGGCCTTTAAAGCGATATATTTCTCCTATTTTGGGTAACATGAGGGCGGGAATTGTGGCTATTGGCTTGGCCCCAATTTCATTGAACTTACATAAGAGCAATAAAAACTTATTTATCATTTCTTGCTATCCATCTTAAATATCGATAGCTAATAAGAAAGCTAGGAAGAACTTTCCGATATAAATATACAAAAAAGTACTTTTTTCAAAACTCCCTTTTCGCAGTACTATTCTTTTAAAGAATTTTCAATCCCATATTTCATCAAATTGATAAACTAAAAGTAATTTTGAAAATATATTTAAAGCAGTCGTTCCATAAATTTTAGTAGATGCAGCTGAAGGCAAAGAAAGTATGGAAAAAGGTTTGTATGGTCCAATACACTGAATGGAGTACAACGACATTTCCAAGCCTCCATTACATTTCCAACAAATTTATTTAAGGAGAAAAAATAACTAATTTTGGTTTACATTGGCATTGCTCAGATATTTGTGGAAGCTCATCGCTTCCACAAGTGTATCAAAAGCATTCAGAACTACTACTTTTCCTTGGAAGAATTTCCAAACTCCAAAAGAGTTATTGTACCAGATAATGCAATTAAATAGTTGAAAGTGTTTTCCTTTTAAACCCGGTTCGGAAAACACTATATAAAAATAAAATAAAAAAAATCTAATAAAATGAATAGAATATAATTAATCGATATAATTGAAAATAATTTTACTGGAACTGCTGATGAAAATAAAAAGAAAAAAGCAGGCAGGGAAAAGTCACCTTGTTTTGGGTATGAATCGCACAACATCAGCAAACAAAAATTCAATTTTACATCTTTTATCGTTTTATTTTATTTACTTATTTTTTGGCTTTTCGATTTAAGTTTGTCTGTTTTTCAATCACAAGAGCTTAACGCCTTTCGATTTTTATATTCATTTCTGACTGAGTACGAGCATGTAGTTTTCTTTAAAAAATAAAAAGCAGCAGTTCTGTTCTCCAGTTCTTCCCTTTCATTTTTTATTGTATTTATTATGAGGAAACGACGCGACTAGAAAGCAAATAAAACACACACAAATTTACTTTATTTTTGGTTCCGTCTTCTGTAAGAATAGAAACGTATTTCGTTTCCACTTAATAAAATACGGATTTATAACGTGATGGAAGGATATTTTTTTTTATTTCCTTTTTGGCTGCAACCGAGTTCTTTCAAAATAATTATTATTTAAAATTTTACTTAATAGGAAATAAGTGGAAAACTTTAAAATGCAGACGATTACTAATGACTTGAAAAATATGGGTGAAGTTTTATTAGAATTACTATTTAGATTTTGTCTTAAATTTAATTTTTTTTATTAAATTAAAAAAATGCAACACTGACGAAAGAACGAGTATGCGAATACGAGTAACTTGGTTATGGCGGTTTGTGAGATCCTCAGCATTTACTTTTAATAAATAGAGGTTTTCAAAAGCGACCTTTTTTATTTTTATGAAAATAAAATTCTTATATGTACGAGGTATGATCAAAAAATAACCTTTATTTTGAAATTTCGTGAGTTATTGGCATTTTTCTTTCTGTCATGTTGGTAAACATGTCTGTTATATATATGGGGATTACCAGCCCATCAGACAGATCAGATCAGTTTTCGACAGATAAGAAGGTTTGTTGGCGTTTTTTGGTGTGCTCTTCGATTATTTACTATTTTTCACTAAATTTTAAGCAAAAAAAACATCGCATTGGAGCTGTTGAACATCGTTAAGGACAATCCAGATTGGCTAAAAAAGGTCATATTTGTTGGCGAATCATGGGTGTGAGAGATCCTCAGCATTTACTTTTAATAAATAGAGGTTTTCAAAACCGAGCTTTTTTATTTCTATGAAAATAAAATTCTTATACGTACGAGGTGTGATCAAAAAATAACCTTTATTTTTAAATTTCGTGAAAATAACCTTTATTTTAATTTCGTGTTCACTGTTTTTCTCGATTCCAATGTCGCGGTGCACCATGAATTCTTGCCAGAGGACAACTCATTGAAAATGCATAGAATTGTGGTAAAACCAACTCATTTTGCATCATGATAACGCACATGCTCAAACACTGATGATTGTGCGTCAGTTTTTGCCACCGGTCTTGGCCCCGCCGAAGACACCCAAGAAAGGAAGCGTTTTGCTACGATTGAGGTTCCAGTTTGACTCAAAAAGTTAATATCTGGTGACGAATCATGTGTGTGCTGCTATGACATTGAATCCAAATCCTAATCGTCCCAATAGAATCGTCCAAAAAAACCGAGACGTTAAAAAACACAACAAGTTCGAGAAAATGTGAAGTTTAGCCTCACTATTTTCTCCGATTGCAATTGCATCATGAAATGTTGTCACAACATCGTACGGTCAATAAGGAATACTAACTTGAAGTTATGCGCCGTTTGGGCGAGGCGTGTTGCATCACGAAATCTTCCCACAATATCGTACGGTCAATAAGGAATACTACCTTGAAGTTATGCGCCGCATGCGTGAGGGAATTTCTCAGAAATGCACAGAATTGTAGAAAAACCCATTAAGGATTTTGATGTATGATAACCCACCGGCTCACAAATCGATGCGTGTGCATCAGTTTTCGGAAAAAACCATACCCTAATCAAGACTCAACGACTGTACTTGCCGGGGTTGGCGATGAAGGTAAAGTGTTTTGCTGCGATTGAGGAGATAAAAGAAAAATCGAAACAGAAGCTGTTGGCGATAACAAAAAACGCTTTTCGAGGATTACAAGAAAACGCTGGCATAAGTGTACTATATCTGAAGGCATTACTTTCATGGAGACAATATAGTTATTAATTAATAAATAATTATTTTTGGAAAAAATTAAAAATAATCGTAATTTTTGATCACACCTCGTATACATACATATATTACATTTAGACAATTACACTGGTTAGCAAGCCAGTATTATGGAATATATCCACCTTAACAAAACTAGAACTTGTAGTAAAGTACAGTGGCTCAAATTAAAACTGGTACAGGCGTTAATATTTCCTTTTTTTTAATTTTCATTTTATATGTAACTAATGATTGTATTTTGAAAATGCCGTAAAAAAACACATTAGTTTTTATTTAAAAAGGACAATAAGAAAATGTATTAAAATGCTGGAAGAGGCTATTAAAGAGGAATGTGACGAAATTTACACAAAAAGTTGTTATAAATTGGCCAATAAAGGATATACAAAATATTAAATTTAATGGCCCATTAAGTTCCATAATTTTTTTGACATTGAAATTTTTGCCCCTTTTTGCTTTTATTGCTTTAAAATACTTTCCAATGAATTTTGAAATTTTTTTTTTATTATTTTTTAGACTTGGCGTTGTTCTATAATAATCTTTTTGCTTAAATAAATTATATAATAAAACTAATTAAAATATACTATTGTATAACGATGTAGGCTTCAATTTCCAAACTTAATATAGGAGTCAATAAAAATTTTTTTTTCGGTGAAATTAAATTAGCAAATCAAATTATTATTTTCACAATTATTTTCTATAATGCGAAAAAGTTTTTATATTTGTGTCAGTTTCAATTGGAGCCACTGTAATAAAGTTACAAATGTTCATAAATACCTGGTACGTAAGACCAGTTCTTTAAAGGTATAAAATGTTTTGTATACTTATACAGCTTACAATTTCTATTTTCTGCAGCCAGAGTTATTGGGCGTTAGAAGGGACGCGTTAGCGAATTCCTATCAACAAAGGCTTATTCGGCTTTTTCAAAGATTTTTGTAGTGATTAGTGAAGATTTTGTTGTAGTGTTTTTTTATAATATATAATTTCTGCCAGCATGAAAATAATTAAATTTTTCACCTCGCAAAGCCAACTTCTGGCATAAAGGATTTTTCTAGGATGGATTTCTTTATGTAAAGAGAGCGCCAATGACTATTTAAAATGAGGGCAAGGACGAATCAGCAAAATATAAATGATTTTAGAGAGTCATAAAATCTGCTTTTCAGAACATATAATTTGTAATCGTTAGTGAGGATCGTCTTTCAAAGAATCGCGCACAAGTCCATCGAATGAACTCGCAAAAATTTTTGAAACATTTTCCATATGACAAAATGAAATTGTTTATTTAAAATATTTTTAAAAGTTATAAAAAAGCAAAATGCAGTTTCAAAGTTCTCAGTTCATTCATAATATTAATTTTGTAAATATTTTTAAATCAGTTTACTTTATCTTTCAGTGTACTGGCAAAAGTATTTCATAAATAACTAAACTGAATTTGTCAAAATCTTTGTCGCCAGTAATGTAGCCATGTTGCTGAGCAGCTGTATTGCAGTTGGCATCCAGCCGTGTGATTGGTCAAACTATTTATAACATTTTTTAACTGCAACATGATTGGTCAAACGACTTGTGAAAACTAGTCTTATAGTTATCCTAATTGAATGGGTGGTCAACAGAATCTTGACGTTTCGAAGATAGGTTCCATAGATAAAAATATTTCTTAGCTGAACTATAATTAATCGGTTAAATATAATTTGTTGGCCGAGAAGCAAATAATTTAAATCAATTTCATAAACTTTTAAACTTGCTTATATTATAATTTTAGGTGCAACTAAAACCCCGGCCTTGTGAATCTAGGAAAACACGGCTCGACACATGAAGTAGCAGTTTGGCTTGACTTGACATTTACCCAGCAAAAATAAAACTAAAACTTTTTTTCAATATATGTATATGTAAATGAAATATATAAAATCGCTTATATACAAAAAATATTAGTATGGGAGCTGGAAGTAATTCTGCTAAGTTTTTATATCTTCTTCTTTTACTTCTCGAAAAAAATCTTTACATCATTTTGCATATGAACTGTAAATAATTTTGGAAAATGAGACTCTATTTTGGGAAACCAAAACAATGCAAAGATTTTCTAAAATTTTACTTTATCAGCACGTTTATGTGAAAGAGCCCGGACATAAAAATAATGTTTTCAGTTTTTTATTCATAGTTTGTCATTAATATTTAACCTCTACAACTCGCATGGAAATGTTTACAGGAAATATTTTCGTTATGAGCATGAGCTCTTACATGCATCTGGTAAAGTTATTACATAAAATATTTTTACGAGTCTTACGCCGCCAAAGGCTAAGTAAAGTGTTTAAATGCAAATTATTGTCCTTCCTGCAGTCTCACAATCTCACAGCAAAGAATGAAGCCTGAATACTCGCACAGACTCCGAAAAAATAATGTAAAAAAGAAAGAAAACACAAGTGTTTCACACACACCCACACACACACACATACACACACATATATCTATTTAGCCTCTTACACAATTTTCCATTCGGATTAATAGCAGTTGTTGTAGGTTTTCCTCTCATATTACTAAACAAATGCAAACTTACCATATTCCATCTAATCCACAAATTAATATTTGTGGTAGCTCTTGCCTTACGAGGGTAGAGAAGAAAGTTCTAAACGACTTTTAAGCAAATTAAAAAATTAAGGGAATTTATTAAAAGAAATTATGTGGCGCTCTGGCAAAGTTTAACATTCACCCATTTTATATAAAAAACATGCTTCCATTCGGATTCTGGAAAAATATACAGATTCTTGAAAGAATATATTTCTTCAGCAATATTTTGCAGCTCGTTTGTATTTCTCGTAATCCTTTTGCATATTGATAGAAATTGAAAAGAGTCTGTGTGTTGAATACCCGTGTGATTGCATTTGCTAAGCTGCAACCAAACTGAAACCTTTAAAGTGATCTTTACAAGGAAGATTATCTCGTTATTGGATTTGTGCCGTCGTAGGCAAGTGAGCGTTTGCTTAAAGAACAGTGCGATTACTAAGAAATCATGTGGCAGATAAATTTACTAAGTTGAATAGTCTATTGCCGAAGAGGTGATGGGCTTTTTTATGTTATAAAAAGCGAGGCTTTCAATGATTGGTTCTAAGGAATGTGGGTCTATAAAGGAAGCCTTGGTAGGATACAGAAAAAAACATTTTCAGATGGCAAAGCAGCAGTTAATCGAGAATCTGCCATTCGACTATGGTTGAGATTCCGTATCTGCTAGCACCTGGTTGACCCATGTCTGGAATATTGGTAATCGCATGTCACATTCCAAATGGCAACTGCCAGTCATGCAACTGCCAGTCATAAAACGTAACCGCATCACTTTAGAAACCTGCTAAAATAAAACCACACATGTTAAAGTAGCAGCCCAATAAATATTGTATTATTAATTAAGTGCCTTCTGCCTTTAAGGTACACTTTTTTTAGGATGGCTTTTCTAGCCACATATCTTTTTCTTTTTTTAACTAACTAACTTAACCTGCAAAACTTTATCCTTGCCAGGGTCTAGGCAGGAATCGAACCCGCAACCTCCGGCTTAGTAGGCTACACATTATTGATTCGCCTATGGAGGCCCACAGTTAAATCAATTTGTATAACAATCATTTTCTAAAAACAGAGCTCTTGCTGTCTGCTTAGGTATATAATTTCGTAGTCTGGCTATCTGCCAGCCGACAGGTAATTGAATGCACTTTTTAATGCAATGAAATCTGCTGAAGGAATGCAGTTCGGAATTTCCGAAGCCACAACTAACTGTGTCATGTATTTAAGCTGCCTAAATTCAATGGACGAGCATTTATAAGTAGCCTATGGCAAGGATTAGCAACCATTTAGTTAATGGGGAGAAGGCGGCTTAAGGTAAGAACTTATGTTATATTAAAAATGGCAACCTATTATTTGCGAAATATTAACAACACCAGTTGACCGGAAGGAAATCTAAAAGTCCGGCATATCCGAACTTCACCATCTATTTAAATATTTTAAAATTTTATTTATATGCAACACCTTCCCAAAAGTAGAATAATTAATAAATATGTCGCATTAAGTAATCCAAGCACTTTCTATGCACTTTATATGCTTAACTCAGGTATTTTACTATTTCCGCATAGTTTTATAAACTGCAACCTTCCGACCAAAAACTAATTCAAACGTGTAGAGCCGTAACTGAAGTAAATGTGCGACTTTGCCGTATAGTTGCTGTGAATAAGTTTTATGTGCGTTCTTAGTGAAGTTTTCTATTTTATTTATGTTTTCATCTATTTCATTTTCATTTTGAAAGTTGTTGCACTTCACACACTCGCCGGCATATGAAAAGTTATTTCGTTTTGTTTTTAATAAGACTTTATCCCTTCTGTGCTAAATGCAGATGAATTTATTATATTTTTCTCTCATGTTGTTATTAGTTGCAATGAAATATATTTTTCATAAAATAGAAAACGATTAATATCAGCTTACAGCGCTTCTATTGCAATCAAATAAGCCACAAATATTTTTAAGTCAGTTAATCTATAAAAGACATAAAATATTTAAATATATTTATTACATTTCGAGAAAACACAGAGTATACAAATTTTTAATTATTCATCTCCATTCCAACTGATGTTGCTTAAATAGAGCCGATGATGCAATGCGATTTACACGTTCAAGATTCTGCCGATACTGGATATAGTTGCAAATATGCCTGAACACGATTTGGTTTTGAAATGGGTTCGAGAGGCAGAATGAAATACTTTAAATTGAGAGTATGTACACTACACATATTGCGAGTGCATGGGTATTGAACTGCATATCTAGGACTCTGTGATCTTAGGAATATTGTAAATAAGCCCAACAACAAATTTTAGAGAACCACTTTTTTTAAATGAAAACTATTCCTGAGCTCGTATATATTTTTTTATTTTCAGTTATTTTTATACTCACATATTTAAAAAAAAAACTGCTCCCGGTTTAGAAAATTGCCAGACTTATGTCAAAAATTCGATTTGCTTTGTTATCCTAGACTATACGTTTCGCCTGATTTAGAGAAACGTTTGTCCAATTCAAATGGACTATCAAAGTACCTTAATGTTTTCCTAATTTCACTAGTAATTATACCATCATGCATTACTAGTCGTATTCCAAAAGTCGTTTTAGTTTCAGGTAAAGAGCTGCAAAGCTACCACGTTCATTTTAATATTTCCTAAAGCTTTTATTCTAGGAGAAATGTCTTACGTGGGTAAGGGGTTGTGGTTTGACAAATGCTAAGTATGAAGATGACGAAAGTGAATGGCAACTATTTTATATGTATTTGGGCTACCGCCTTAAGAAAGTACTGAATACGGTTCGATTACTAGCTGGGATGTTTTTTAATGTTTTGTTTGTTTAACGAAATCAGAGAAACGGCTGAACGAATTTTTAAAAAAAAGTTTAAAGTTGGTTTTGTCATCCCGAAGTATTTCTATCGTATTTATTTTCAACAAGTGCGGGTTACTTCTAAGCCCTGTAAAAGCTTTTTTATATATTACATTTATATATTTGTGTCAAAGAGAAATCATAAAGTTATATCTCATAAAGTAATAACACTGCAAAATACTAATCCGGTTTATAGTAGACCAAAAAAAAATATTGTTTCCAAATAAAAAAAAAAGTTACAAAAATAATTGCTCATGTAATAATGGAACCAGCTTGTTTACTTTTACAGAACCAGACCAATCAATTCATCTATACATATATATTCTTGTGATAAAGACAAGTTAGCTGAAATAAATATAAACAAAACCAGATGTTGCCGTAACATGGCCTGAATAGTTTTCTGGACGGAGCCACTCCATTCGTCCCTTAAGAAGTAGACTCCATGTATTTGCCAGCGACAAGTTACATAGGACTTGCATCCATAAAGTAGGATCCATGGGTCCAGCGCTCCCTATTTTTAAAAAGGAACACCTTTTACATCTACTTGTAAGGAGAAATGCTTAGAATGAAGACAAGGTGTGAAATGCATGCATGCCTAAAATAGATGGTAAGTACTTTAAGCTTTCCTCCAACAACCTTTTTCATTTTAATTTTATCTGCAAGCAGCAGAGGCTTGTAAATATAATCGTCGGCTTCACTAAACTATTTAAACTATTGTAAAAAAATATGACACTATGATAATACGACCATGTGAATACCCCGCTTCCAATTGGCAAGAAAGTACTTCGTGAAGATTTATACGTCGATGATGTTCTCACTGGTGAGATGTTAACAAAAAAAAAGAGACGAAATCATTAGTATTCTCAAGGCTTATGGTATCGAACTCGCAAAATGGAATAGCAATTGTCCTGAATTAGTCAACAACAATAATGAAGACACTTCTATTAAAATTTGTGAAGATGACGTCACTAAAACCCTTGGCATGTTCTGGAATCCTGACCAGGACATATTTTTGTATCATATAAATAATTTTTTATATGAAGTTTAAATATTGATGCGAAGTCGTACTTTAACTTTTGAGCTGATAAATTTTGCTACATTAAGAAACTCAAATAATTTTTTTTCCAGTGTATGTTAAAGCTCATTCAATTTTATTAAATATAGCTTAATTAGTTTCAAAAATAATGGAATGGGCCTCGTCAGACATGAAAAGACAGTTCAACATGTTTCCATCCTCTTCCACCATTTGAAGCATCTTCTGGCAAAATTCCAAACGAATCGGCAAGTCTGCAGCGTTCCGTTTGTTGGCCAATTGAATTTTATATGGGAATAAGCAGCTACAGCAGAGATTGTTTCCTCCGTTCGAACTGAAGGGTTTCGATGGTAAGGTGTTCTGTGGACTGTCCCATGCTCGGCAAAATTGTTTACAAGTCTCATTATGGCCCATCTGCTAGGAGGATTGCCGCCAAACTTGAGCCTATACTCTCTTTGAACCGAAACTACGGACGCCAGTGCGTGATAGCGGCGGGCAATCCAAATTCTTGTTTCAGTGTCCCAGTTATCCATTTTTGTTAAATGTAAAAGTCAATAAAAAAATAAAAATAAAATATGCGAAATAAAAAAAATATTAACCAGATTCATTAAATAGAAAAAAATTTATTCACTTTTTTTTGGTAGCGGCTTTCATCAGCCACCATATTATTAACCACCAAAAAAATAAATATTTTGCTGTCTTTTACTTCTGGGTTAGACTGTCGATTTCATTTTTCGAATTCCCTGCTGTTTGCTAATATTTAATGATTGTTGAATTTACTTACAGGTTTTACGATTACTTATATTTATATATGCAATTAAAATCTAAGAATTCCCTCTATACAAATAAAATAAAATAAATATAGCAATAAATAGATAAACTAATTAATAAATCAATAGTTTTGAAAATAATTAACTCAATCATCAATCATGTATGCAAATTGTAAACACATTGAATGACTAACGATTTCTTATGAAGCAAATATTTGCTAGCAATGAAATGGCTCACTTGTCACAATAATTTGAATATTTCAAATAATGTCCAGAAAAGCTTTCATCATTTGCTTTGATGTGGTTGAATTTTGGGAGTCCCTTCAAAGTATTTTGAGAGACAACTTTTTGGCGAAAAGAAAGTATAATTCTAAAACCGGTTCTATTTTGCTTCATATTTCCAGCTTGGAATAACTTGATTCTTGAATAGCACTCTGCGATATCGGAGATAGGCCAGGATATTGAATTCAAGTAAGCCAATGGCAAGGAAATAATTTTTAATAGCTTTCAATTGGCCTCAGAATTTACTGTACAGGAAACCCTTTACACCGTACTCACAGATTGCCACTTAAGATTGAATAATAAATAAAACCTCAAATCTAATAAATCTAGTAAAAAGTCTGACGATAACACTCGTACTCGTAATAGCTAAAATGAGCAAATCTAATAAAGAGGGAAGGAATTGTAGACAAAGTAATGAATGTGACAACTTTATAAATATAATCGAGATGTGCAATATCTCAAATATAAAGAATATTTAATTTGACCAAACTTTGTTTCTTGCTTCTCTGTATGATGCCTTCATATAACTTTTCCAATATGCATTTTCATAGTTAAACACAGCAGTTGCTACAAGGAATGGTATTGAAAATATTTTCCACCGCACGACCCCTTTAGGAATTTTTAGCATTTGCCAACACAAAACAGTAAAAATGTTAAAGATTCTTTTCATAATGAAAAAAGTACTAACGTTTTTACTTTTGTCAGCAAAGGACATGACATCCTTCTGCTACAAAAACAATAACAAATAAACACAGACCACATGGAAACTGAAAAGCACAGGCACACACACACACACTTACAAGAGAGCTGTTATGTTGCTGTGTTGTTGATAATATTCAACAACATGGTTGATAACAATTAAATATCGTTGTATCCTTCTGTTGAATTATTTTGTTTTTTGCTGCTTTTAAACCTTTTTATGACAGTAACATCAATTAAAAGTGTTTTATTTATCTCTAGCAAAATAACCAACACACACACACACACACATATACATATATACAATTGGATATTCACTATTATATTATTCGAAGACACACACACACACAGCCAAGCACGCACAAACTAGCGAGTACGAGTACACGAAGCATGTACTCGATATCTTCTTATTTATTTTACTGCCACAATGTTGTAGAATACTTTAAGGAGGAAAGGAGGAAAGGTGGAGAGGAGCAAGGGGGCAAAGGCATGGGTATATTTGAAAAGGAAAAATCTAATTTTGTTATTAAAACAAGCCGTACAAGTATGAAACACAAAAGTTTATATCTTGACTTCTAAATTAAAGTGTACGTGTATTTGTGCGACTGTGTATACGACTAATGCTAGAAACGTTTGACAAACAATATAATTTACAACCGTGTTAGTACGTCTTTCTGTGTCTGATTGTGTTTTTAAGGTTGTAACTATATTTTATAGTATTTGCAACACTATTTGTGTCATGCAACACTGTAATTGCCACTGTCGTTGTAATATCCGTTTGGTCACGAAACAAAAAAGTAAAAATAGAAAATGGCAACAAAAAAAAAAAAAAAAAGGAGAAACAGAAAACAGAAAATGTGCTGCTACAAAAATACATTTTAAACTCGGAGTGCGCGAACAATCGTATCTACAACAAACATTTAACCGAAGGGATAACGTGAAAATGTTTCATTCAAGTGAATGGAAAAACAGAGGAACACAAACTGCACAAACCAACCCTGGAGGAAGTCGTTAGCTAAATATTGGTTAAATGCATATTTGCACAAATTTAAAAAAAGATTTTAAATTGATTATGCTTTTAAGCACAGAGTTTATTTAAAACATGTATTAGAAAATAGTTATTGCTGAATTGACAAATTATTGAATCTTCAAATAATATTTAAATAAAATTGAAAATAGTCATTGCTGAATTGACAAATTGTTAAATCTTAGAATAATATTTAAATAGATACGTATACGTATTTACATTTGCCGAAAGGACTTTGTGGATTGAGCTTGAGTCGTGAAAGCATTTAAAGTTCAAAATCAAGCTTACAATTAATATTAATCGTATGTGTAGGGAAATAAACCACATTTATTTATTGTCGTTTGTTGTTGCTGTTATTTTGTTGTTTAGGCGCAAAAGGTCAATTATGTAGGCTTACCTCCATATAACATCCGAACTGTGAGGACATTTCTTTTGTAAATAAGGAATAACTGAAAAAAGGATACACAGCATTTTTTAATTTTATTCACTCAAAATATTTGACCAGCAAGAAGAACTTAAATTTTGAAATTTCAAAATACATCGAAATCGAAAAAGTGGTACCTTTTCAAGAAAAAGTACTAAATTGAAAAGTACAAAATTGAAAAGTTTATGTTTCATTCAAAATTGATAGAAAATATATGTCTATATATATATAATTAACGGGTATGTTTCGTGATCGTTGAACTCAAAAACTACTGAATCCATTTATACCAAATTTTATATACATGATCTATGGACCGTGAGTATTGTTTATGTGTAGCTTGAAGTTCGTATCCTGACACCGACCCATACATAACATTTTTCTATAATATTCATAACTAAAAACACTAATTTTTATTTTCTCCGAGAGGCAGTTCAAAATGAAAGAGAAATTTGGTGCTAGCAGCGTGGACTGGCCCAACTAGTAATAAATATATATAAATTTTTTTTTCTCATAAAATATAGTACGAATTTACTTTTGAATAGAAAATAAGATTATAATATGTACAACCAACATCCATTTCAGGCTCAATTGTTCTACGAAAAGTACCAAGTCTTTTTATTTTAGATAACTTTTAAAGATTGAAATTTCAGACAAGGTAAATGTACACATACATGTGTAGATATCAAACACATTATTAATTGAATATAGAAATTTTTTATGCCAACTAGTTCTTTAACTTTACATTTTCTGAAAGTAATTTGTAATATAGGAAGTTTTCTTTTCGCTGGGGAAAAGAAAAATTTGTTAATTATACTTTAAATGTACGGATATGAAAGATATGATGCCAATATGGTTCCATTTTTACGCTAAAATATTTTTGCTAGACCAAAAAGATGTTGGCATAGATATTCATCCTTATTCTAATTGGCGACGGCAATATCAAGGGCACAACGGCAATACTAATTTGACATACAGAGCATTGTGCCGATGTTGCCAGTTTATCGATATATATAACACACATATCTAATATTTGAGTCAGCTATTGCTTTTGGTTACTAGTGATGTTTCTTCTAGATTCGGACTCAAGTGGCGAAGAAAAAAAAATTTTTGATAGTGGATAGAAGACTGCCCAGATAGAAATCTTGTGTCTATAACTTATCCAGCAAAAAGCAGGTAGCAGATATTAATTAATAATTTCCCACTTAATTAATTCCTTCTCTATTTTAGGATTTTAGAGTTATTTTCATGTGTTCATTGGATCCATTATAAGTGACAGTCTGATATGCAATGGTGTAAAGGTAACTGCCAATAGGGAGCGATATAGTGATATGATTGAACACTTTCTAATGCCGCAACTGCAAGTTTTGGGCTTCATTAGAGGGCGGAAGCAGTATTACAAAGGAATTATTCTGAGCTCTCTTTCCGCAAGAGGTTCAAGTTAAGGTAATGCTGATTGGCCTCCACAGTTGGACAGCTCCGAAGTTATTTTTATGGTTTCGTCGGTAGCTTTAGGCAAATAAGCCGAAAACGCTGTAGCAACTCAGACAAAATATTCGTGATGAAATTAATAAAATACCGAGTGAAATGTGTAGGAAGATAAAGAAAAATATCCTGAAAAGATTCACATTTCTGAGGACACCAAAAGCTGCCCCTTTACTAATATTGTATTCCATAGATAATTGCGGGCATTAAGGAAGACATTTATCAATATAGATCCATTATCTTTCATTTAATCAGAAATTATAAGCAAAGAAAATAGTATACCTCCAGGGCAGGCAGGCAGTAAATATGTTTGATTAGCATCAACTGCCGTGAGACGCAAGTTCGAATTTGGCTCTCTGCTGAGTTCTTATAATTTTACTATCACTCTTAGATGATTGTTTCGAAATTGCACCTTTATTTAGCTCTTAATGTAAAGGAATTTCATTGTGGTGCATCTCTCACCAAATAACATAGAAAGTACTTTTCAAATGCCTACAAAATCTGCTGTGCTTATCAAAGCATTAAGGTAGCGCCGCAATATTCATCCATATTCAGTAAAGAGAAAAGTTACAAAAGTTTCTTCTCAAAACCTTTTTCTTCGCATTTCCATTGTAAAGAACGCACTTTCTTTGCACCCGCCATTATTAGCACAACAAGAAACTTTTCAAAATAGTTTGTATTGTTGGCTACTACTTTACGGTTTTGTATCATGTTTTATATTAAGAATTCCCTTTTATTAAAGGATTTTTTCTCGCTTGTTTGCTGTGGAAAGTGGTTCAACTCATAGTTAAGTATTTACATAGAAAACTTTCACCGCGACTTCGAACCGCTTTTAATAATGGTTGAAATAATCTCAAAGGCTTTTGTTTATTTAATTGTTTATTCTCTCATACACATGCGTACGCGGTCATTGTAATGTTATTAATTGACCACGCAATCCTTCGGCATTTCCACAGCCCTGAAAACTATCAATACACATTTATATTAAGGGAAAGGCTTACGATATTGTAAGTAAATTTGTAATAAGGAAATGAACAATTAAGTGTACAAAAGGCGCGTTAAAATTATAAGTTTATTCTGACTACCTGAAGACTTACTTTCTCTGTTGGCTTGTTTCCGTTTCCAGTTTATTGCTCGCCTTTATAGCTCCGCTCCAAAAATAATGAATTCTTTAAAGCACAAAATGAAAAATGTCTTTTGTACAAGTTTATTAGTCAAGTTAATGAGTTTGTTTAACAAAAAAAAGGTACGGGCGAAATCTAACAAATATACTCCTGCCATACACACACACACACACACACACACACACACACACACACACACACACGAACACTTGAGCATAACGTACAAACGTACTCGCACATAAAGTACATACTTAATTTCATTTCTTAATTATGACTTTGTTACGTCTTTTGACGTTATTTCTTTTCATTTCCTTTGACGGTGAGTCTTTTATGTCGTTCATTTTCTTCCCCGCTTCCATCCTTTTACTACTTCAAATAAATGACTGCTTTTAATGTTGTCTTTAGTGTTTGTTTATTACCACAATTTCTCGTAACTGTATGAGCTATTTCTCGTACCTGAGCGTGGGCGAGAGGCAGGCAGAGTATTATGAATTTGATAAATGACTGAATTATATTTAGGTGCATTTAAGATGAATGAGGTTATAAAAAAGTCTATTAATTAGTACTTGATATATAGAATCAGAAATAAGCTTTGCAGTTAACAGGAGGTTGGTTGTAACAGAGCAACGGCAAGAGCTTTCACTAAGAATAATGAATGACTTTATAGATATGCCAAAGCTAAAGTATTAAATAAGCTGGCCACTACTTTTCAGATTCCTACAAAACTTTTACATATTATTATTAAATTATAGAAATTAATAAAAGAATTGGAATACTGTAAGGTATATTTGGCGCTGTTTCTCACTTGTCTGCTCAAAAGCTTTGTTAGTTCTCCTGGTTACAATAGAAATCCGGTTTAATTCTAAGCTAAAATTGAGAAGGCTGTCTTACGACTAGAGTTGAGTGACTTTCTAAAGTCAACTCAAATAACTTAAATTCCACTCATTCATTTTAACATCAGTTGCATGTAAAGTTATCAAGAGATCAGGAATTCTGAGTGATTAAAAGAATCCGTGATTGAGTGTTAATTATTGTCATTTGAACAAATTCGGAATATTAGACGTGCGTACAAAATGTAGTCAAAATAAAGTAGGCGAATATATCTGGCTTGTATAAATATATATGATGCATTGAAATAGTGCACTAAAACTTAATGACAAGTGCATGGCACAGTACATATCAGAGGAAGCAACTTGTGTGGAAGATGTTAATGCATAATAAAGATGGCAATAAGCGTTGTAGTGTTATGGTCACACCGACTGTCTGGGTTATGCTAGAAAGCTATTAACAAAGGTGGCAATAAGCGTGGTTGTATTATGACCCCACGGACTCTCTTGGATACGCTATAAAACCATTAGAGAATAATATTCAATAGGTGATGCCAGCCTTGTCTTGGGGTTACTAACCCAAAATTCATGTAATACTACAATATTCATGCTAATTGTGTACATATTGTGCTAATTTACTATTACAGGGTGTGGCAACACACATAAAAGTAATTATAAAAAAAGTATACTTATTTTTTTACTCCTGAACCATTTCAGATTAAGGTGTAAATATCAGTTTTCCTCCGGGAAGCGATTATGGAGATGCCATTATAAGAGTTTGAATTAGTTAGTACGTATAGCGGCTTTAAGGAAGATTTGAAAGAGAGTTTTTCGGTGGAGGAGAAAAAACTGGTAGTAGAGTACACTCAATTGTCTGTCCATGGGAGAGCTTAGGGTGGCTTAAAGGTAATCTGTTAAATTTAATTATAACTATTTTTCTGTAGCTTTTACTTCTTAGGAAGTTATCAATGCGAATTCTATTCGTATTTACTTATCGGTACCAAATAGATGTGTAATCAAATTTAGAAATTTCCATTTTTGGAATTCCGAACTTTTAAATGTTTGTTAATATCTGATATGTGGTAATTATTGACTGTTCATAAAGCGATTTTTTCTAAATACAAAATACAATGAAATATTATCTAAGCTAGACTTAAATTGTAATGGAAAATTGTAATGTAATGGTGTTCAGTTGAGTCTATGTTTGGTGCTTACCAAGTCCACAATTCCTTTACGAAATTGTGCTACTAAGTGTAATAGGCCCCGTTTTATGTTGATGTTAATGACATTAACAGATATTAAACTGTCAAGTGATTACAATTTGACTCACCACACCTGTCACAATGCAGGACTTTGGAAAATAACATATACTATGGCAACACCCTATAAACGATTGCTTGCGCGATGGCACACAACAACTGCTTAAGTTTTATTGATTCTTTTCCTTCATGCAATTATTCAGCATGCATTATTATTTTATATTACGAGTATTTTATTTATTTGCAGAAGAGTGAAATGAATAAAATAGTAACTTCTAATACAACCGAGACCGGTTTAAAAGAAAATTCCGCACAAAAAACCAACTTCCACTCAAATATTTTTATATAAACAATGCACAGCCAATATATGCAGCGCCATTAACAAGAAAAACTAAACAGATCGCTAAACGTGTAAGTGACGCTTTAAACTTGTCTAAACTTTTAAATTGTAATTGCCAGACTTGCAATTCACTACCAGTTAAACGATTTCTTGGACAGTAGTGGATTAAGTCTTCTACACAAGACTTGCATTCCTTATTTTTCTCATTAGAATTTTGCTTTGCAACGTTTAGCTTAAGATTTGTCGATTTTATACAAACTCCATCTGGTAATCATGATTGTAAAAAAAAGTCTTACGTCATTTAAAGCTGGCGGCAGGTGAAGCTTTCAAACTTGTCCAGCTAGATTAAACATGTGTAGTGTATTTGCTGCTCTAATGCAAATGTAAAATTTATAAATATAAGTTAGCAGCGCGATAGAATTTATAAACTGTAAATGAATTTCATTAAGCACAACAACATCGAACTTGAGAAGGCAGCGCGCAAACATGCAATTCTCCAACGATCAACAAACACCAACTCTAAGAGATAAAGCGAATGCAAACGACGTTGCAAAAAGCGAAGGTGAAAGTCATATGCAGCAGCAGGTGGAAGCGGCTGCTTTTAACAATGTATGGGGGTATGAGGAGATATTAGACATTTTAGGTATGTAAATATGAAATATCTCGAGTGTTTTTATTAGATTTGTTATTTCGTTACATATCAGGCTTTGGCAAAACGCAGTGGATTTTATTGTTAATCAGTGGTTTGCTGACCATGGCCTCCATGTCCACCCAGTTATCGGTCGGCATTATAGCAATATCTTCACAATGCGAATTTGATATGTCGCAGGGAGAAAAGGGTGTCATGATGGCGGCATGTGTTACAGGTAAGCATGGCTAATACCTTCTGCCGACAAAAAAATAAACATTTCTATATGATTTTGAAAGAAATAAAAAGTATCTAGAGAGTCTACTGCTGCTCTGCACAAAACTTATTCTTAAACAAACTGAACTGATTTATCAATTTGAAACATGAATTAATAAAGAAACAAATAATCCTTGAGGTAATAAAACATTAGTCGTAACTATAAACTTTCACAAAACTTTGCAATCACGAGAAATTTGAGAGGTTGCACTGTAAGTGCATGTAGTCTCTGCTTCAGCTGTTTTACAAAATATTTAAATAATTAATTATTCTAAAACAATTATGAGCATTATTGATGTCTGTTAGTTGGTAATCCGTTCTGTCGTTAAATTACTGCTTTACACAAACCACAAACTTAAAGGTCATACAGTAATTGTGTAAACAGCCATACATTTAGTTTATACAGTTTATATAAATTTATATTAAAATTAGTAAAATATAAATTTTTAATTATGGCTTAGTAATGGCCAAATGTAGCACTACGAAGCACACAATCAGTTCTCTTTCAAATTGAAGTGAAATAGGAATCGCAAAGTTATTATTAAATTACGTTTATTGCAAAAAGAATAATAATTTCTTTTACTTTTTCCGTGCCCCTTTCCTAGCAAGAATGAAAAAGCAACCCTTTTCTGGATCCATTCGAGAACAGTTCCAAAATGGCATAGATACACTTTAATGAGCAAATTAGAGCAATTCAAGTTGTTCTTAAATATTTTTATTTTTTTATTTTTGTAGTGAAAACCATGATGCATCCTTTGAGATGTATTTGGAAAAAGTTTTTGTTCGCAACAATAATTGTTTACAGACAAAGTTTAATACAGCAATTAATAATAATACAATAATAATAATTTCTTTAACTTAATTGTGTGAAATGGCATGCACGCATCAGGAAATAATTTCCGCATATTGCAATTATTTTTAATTGCCAAATGTCCTGCAAATAGTCTTCTTCTTCACTTCCACCCATTTACATTTTCAAGGAAAAGAAGCAAAGCAAAAATATTCAGCAAGAGACAATCAAAGGATCCTTTAGATGTAAAATTGTATGAATTTTAGTGACTTAAAAAATAATCTCAATAGGAAATGAATAAAATGAAATAAAATATATAAAAATTTATATAATAAATATAAATAAAAAAATATTCATGGAAATGAATAAAAAAAAATATATATAAAATAATAGTTATATAAAATTTAATGAAATTTATAGCAGGATCATATTCCTTGTCCACTTCAAGCACTCGAGGTATTCACAAATATGCTGAAAGTAAGCTGAAAGCACGTCGAAAGTTCGGCGACAAATAACTGCTGGAACAGAATAGTTTAGATTTTTAATTTCATTTTTAAACCCTAAAAGGTTTATAAGATCGAATATATAAAAAAAATTTTTATAGATATAAATGTGGAACATTTAATTATTTAATTATTTATATATCATTCCAGATATTAAGTATTTTCCCTGAACCGGAAATGGAGAGTAATTTTTTTTAACCAAGTTAACCTGCAGAGGTTTCAGCTTGTTCGTAGGAAAATACTCAGGGTCTAGGTAGGAATCGAAACCGCCTCCTCCGGCCTATTAGGCTGTGCATTATTGGTGCGCCTATGGAGGACACTTCTATGAACAAGTTATATGATATATATCCGGCTATTGATATATTCATAACACATATCGTTCTGCCTATTTTAAAAATTTAGTTTCCCTAAAATATTTAATTGTTTGCAAATTTGACGAATAAGCTGACTTGAATTATTCGGGAATCCACTCCTTAATTGATACATCTTTATGACCTATTTATATTACCAAGTAGGTTGCATAATTCTTGTAATTTTTCTTTATAGAATAGTGTGTAAAATTTAAGCATAATGTTAAAAATGCATGATGTAGTTGTGACGAACTTATTTTTACCCTACATCATTTTCAGGGTTCATGATGTTTGAAAATTCAGCTTTCAAGCAGTTTTTAAAAATTTCCCAACAAATTTCTTTTTCATTTAAAGTGACTATTTTTAACTCAAACGGACTTAAGATGCATTACAATTTCCTAAGATGTAAGGGAAAGAGCATCTGAAATAATAAACTGCTTTGAGAGGCCTAAACCGGGAGTTCTTTATTTATTTCTTTATTTCATTTATGAAACCTTTTCAAGGAATTTTCTGTTAGACGTTTTTTTGTTAGAGGGAAGGAAGCAAATGCATCATCAGTTAAACTAAATTTGCTTACTTTTTCATCCAACGGTTTCGAAAAAGCTGATGAAGAATAAATTAAATCTCCATAATGAAATTAACTCAGCTGGTAAAACCAAAATACGTTTGGGGAGGTGTGAAACTGTTCTGAAATTAAGTAGCAGCGGAAATAATATTATAAATGACAAATTTGGCAAAAAAAAAAAAAAAATTTTTTTATATGAAATCCTTTTTACATAAATACTGTTTCAACAGGATTTAATACATTTCCAAAGTGTGAACTTTTGTGTCCTTGATGATTTCCCAAACGAATTTTCAATACAACGAAGCAAAAATTATTCTGATTCGAAATCAAGTTTAAAACTCCAGCCCTGGAATCTGATTTTACAAGAGAGATTTTTTACAAGAAAAATCACTTTTTCAGATACATCGTCAGAATTAAATAATTAATATTTGAGTCGAAAGATGATATTTAATATATCAATTAAAAATTTAATTAAATTTGTTTCCAATAACAGGCATTGTGCTCTCTACTTACATTTGGGGTTACATTGGCGATGTCTGGGGCAGACGCGCTGTTTTGAAATGGTCTACACTGGTTACAATTATTTTACAATTTATAACGATGTTCGTTACCAACATCTGGCTTTTCAATTTCATAAATCTTATTATGGGCATCAGGTAAAAAAATTTATCTGCACAATTAAAAACTTTTTTGTTTTACAGCGTGTTTTAATTTTTGTTTTATATTTCTAAAATATAAATAGAATTATAATATTTTTTCACTTCGGTCACTCTTGCTTTTATATTTTCATGCAGTTTAGGTGGCATATCGGGTGTTTTATATCCATACCTGAGTGAGTTTAATACGGCCAAATACCGCGCTGTAGTCATAAATTATTGTAGCATGTTTGTGAGCATAACAGCAATTTATGTGCCAGGTATGACGGTCGTTATTTTGTTACCAAACTGGTCTGTAATTAATTTTTTATTTGAAGCCGTTTCATGGCTGGTGCTTTCGACGGATTGGTCATTTGAAATAACGGATTCGTTTGCATTCAAGCCATGGCGCTTGATTATTTTATTTAGTTTGTTGCCGGGCTTAATAGGTGGCCTGCTGTTGATCTCGTACCCCGAAAGTCCAAAGCTATTACTGGCGCAAGAGAAGCAATTGGAAGCTTTAAAAGCACTTGATTGGATTTCGAGAAAGAATAAGGGCCTGGAATTGAAGGTTGTGCTTAAGAGCTCCGAGATAATTTTGAAATCAGAGGAATTGGCGGATGCGGACTTGCTAACAATGGGCAGAGGTTTTTCAATAATCACCAATATATGGAAAGCTACTGTACCCTTATTTTATAAGCCTCATGGTATAAATGTTACCTTAGCAGTGCTGGCCTTATTTGGTCTTATGTTTTCTTCGAATGGCATGCAAATTTGGTTCCCCGAGATTGTAAATCGCTCTGCTGGTGGTCTAAAGTCGGGCGAAAGGGCTGTGGTTTGTACAATTTTGGCCGAATCTTATGCCAATGAGCGACTTAATAGTACAACTCTTGATGACGGCTCTGTAAGTTCGGTAAGTATTTCACATAATATTTTATATTGAAGTCCAAGGTTAACAACATGTATTGGCTTTAAGGTATGTGATGACAGCATTTCAACTAAAACCTACATTGACAACATTATCATGGGGTTCGCTTTTTTGGTGGGGTTTTCTATCCAAGGGGTTTTGTTAAACCCTCTTGGTAGAAAAAATGTTTTAATTGCTGCTTTAGCGGTGGCAGCTTTGTGTGGTATTTTACTATATATTATTACCAGCACTACTGGAGTTTTAATTTTATTTTGTTTATATATACTATTGCCCGGCCTATCCATTTCCAATATGTGCGGAGCTATGGTTGACTTAGTCCCCACACAATTACGGTAAATTACAGAATTTTTTAAATGTACTTAAACCGAAAACTGTATTCTCTTGGTGCCATTTGCAGGGGTAAGGCTGTCAGTCTGGGCTTAACTTTGGGCCGTATAGGTGTAATTGTGGCTTCTAATTTAATTGCTGCAATGTTAGAGCCATATTGCAATGGGCTTCTTGCTCTCACAACCTGCGCTTTATTAAGTATGAAATGAATATAATGAAACTAAATTAGTTTGTAACGCCTTTTCTATTCCTTACAGTCTGTGGGGGTCTTGTCTACTTTTTACCAATTTAATGTCACAAACTTTAAGTTTGTTCAGTTGTTTGTTATATTATTTGCTTGAAAAATATTTTTAATAAAGAAAGCCTTGAATTCAGTGGAAGTGAATTCCTTCAATTTAAAAAAAAAGAAATTATATTTTATATTTCCTTATTATTTGTAAATAAAAGTAAAAAGGGTAACCGTTTAGACATTTACTTGCATGTAACAAATCCTTATTAAAGTTGCTGAAGAGGTACGAACTGTTTGCCAACCCCTTGTTTTTGGAGGCTGCCTAAAAAAATTCGCTAAAATAAATAAAAAAAAATATATTGTAGCATGACCGATAAGTCTACTACTATTGAATTTAAAATTTAATGAAAAATTAATGGCTGACTAACGTTTCTAGGCGGCATCAAACTGTTTCGAAGAAGCTAGAGAAAAATAAATTAAAACAGCTGTTAAATCAGCTGTTAACACCAAAACACGTAAAAGTGTTCTGAAATTAAGGGGCACCGGAAATAATGTTATAAAAAATTATAAATTTGGCAAAAGTTCTTTCTTTCCAAATGAGGTGTATTTATATTATTTGTCATTGCTCAAACATCAAATAATTGAGAATTATTATTAAAATGTATCAGTTAGTCACTGAAAGAGCGTTGCAAGTTTTTCGCTAAACGTTCCGTACGCAACTACGAGTATATGAATATTTTTATATAAATATAAAATATAAAAAAAAACTAAAAGTTGGGAAGCAAAGGGGAACTCGAAAACGTTTCAAACTCACATCATGATCTTTTCAGGACCAATTTCTGTTTTAAATATTTCTCTAACTTTAAAAAATGCAGCACAGGTAAGCCGGAAGGACATTTAGAATAGACAATAGAATTGCGCGATCCTCAAACCGGCATAACTAAAAAGTTTTTATGCGGTTTCTTAAAGGAAATTTATATCACAATCCTAAATATAGCATGACAAGTCAGAGATGGCATTACCAATATATATATATTTGTGATTTATTTCAGCCAATTATTTAATGCAGCATCCGACGAAAAAAAGTCACAAAAGAAAAGGTATCTCTTTTTTATAGCATCCAATGTACCTGAGAAGCATGCCTATTTCCAAATCGAGGTACCATTCTAATTTCGCTGACATCTTTTTTCTAAGTGTAACTTTTTTTCTAAATTTTTATTTGAAGCTTCCAAATACATTCCACTGAGTTAAAATTTTTTTATTATTAAAATATTTTTTAAAATGGCAAACATTTTAAAGTTGTAATTAGAAAATTTAGGACGAAATTCGTCAGAGAAAAGCTCCAATAATTCGTCCTTTCAAAGAAGATCCGGAAACCTCTATTCGCCCCAGCTTGCAGCAGTTAAACATCACACGATCCACATTATTCAATACTTTGCATCATGATCTCCATTTAAAGGCTTTTAAGATCCAGCTGAATCCAGAATTAAGAAACTTCCCACGCATTATATCGGCAAATCGTTGTTGCCACGAAAATCAGATAAAAATCTCAATTTTAAAACTCGAGCAATCGCTCGTTTTAATCGCAGTCAACCCTTTTCCTTAACAAAATATACCAATTTGGGTTATAAAAAAATAATAAAGGTTTTGTAAATAAAATAAATTGTTTATTGAAAGAAATGCTTTTGTGGTTTTCCTTAATGCAGCTTTTAAAGCTTTTTTTTAAATCCTTTTTAAAAGTGGCATAAAATTTCATAGCAAAAATGAGTTCTTGACAGGTTGAGTTTTCCAACAAACCTGTATTTGAAGTATTATATTATTCATGCTCAATTTAATAGAGGTCCTTGCCATATGGATCAAAAATTGACTTCACACAGAAAATTCTTTTAAAATATTTACAAAAGAGTTAAAGTTATTTTTATGATTTTTTAGAGTTAATAATATTTAAAATTAAAACATTTTAATAATCGACTTGCAAGTTGTATATACAATTTATTTTAAGATTTATATTTATTTATGCAAAATATAATATTACTTTTGAAATTGCATTTTTTATATAAAATTGTTTCAGAAATTTCCGAGAAGCCTCTGTATCGCCTTGTAAAGGTTGAGTTTGGCTGTTCATAAAACCAAATAAAGTTATTGAGCCTGCTGAAGTCTCATTAACGAGATGACCTTTTTAACTAAAAGGTATGAAAATAATAAATCCATACAAATGGCAGGCATGGTCGTGGAATTGAACTCCACATCTAGCTGCTATAAAACAAGCTTATGAATTTTTCTTATGTGCTGTAATAACTATAACGTTTGTTGTTAATCGAATGTTTAAACGACGAGGGCGTAGTCACTTCTCACTTAACTATTACAAACAAACAATTAAGAACGACTATAATTTATGGGTGCACCTGCGCACAAGCGCGAAATTAAAACTTAATAAAATCGTAAAATCAGCTAAACGGAGAGCAGCTGCAACTCTGCACAAATACATTACAAGACCACTAAAAAAAAAAAAATTATATAAAATACCCATTTCCTAGAAAGCCAGAGCTTTAAACAAAAAGAATGGAAGCACATCTTGGGAGTTAAAATTTTCTATGCGAGAAGAAACTTTAAAGTCTGCATTTCTTTCGCATTCATGGTAGTGGCGTGTATTCAATAAATTCCACTTCAGACGAGATATGAAATGATTATTAAACCATTTCGATTACACAAATTTAAATAAATTTCTTTATTTTTCCAACCTTTGAAAGTTCTGTTAACTTTAAAATTTTATTCATGAAAGTAAAATATTTTAAGCTTTAAAAACAATTATTAAAGAGAAAAAGCACATTTTGTTTGCTCAAAAAAATCAATTTATATATGCATGAGTTATGAATTCCCATTTATTTCCCAACAGCAGTCGTCGTGTTAAATTCATATGTCATTTACATACTCATACATATAAAGGAAATTTGGGGAGTATATTCATATAACGAAATCCAAATACGAGTGCACAATACCAAAATATATACTGTTTATACTCGTATCTGTTTTTACAATCTTTTATACGAGATGAAATATTTTCGCATTCGAACTCAAGTCAAATTCCCACCAGAGTTAAAAGCAAGAAATATTAAAATCTTTCATGAGAAGTTTAAACGTATACACATGCATATACATGCGTGTGTGTGTGTGTGTATGCAGCCATACGAGTATATGAAAAAATATAAGGGATATTACAGGTCGATGTTGAGGTGGTAACTTACAGTAACTTTTATTATTTGTTTCATTTTAATAAGGAAACCTTTCTAGCGTAAATTGCATTTGCCAACATTTCTTAAGTTGTCTTAGAGCAAAAAAGGATTTCACAAGGCTTACCCGTATTCGGAGGATTTTTTACTGCTCATAGTCTTGTGGAAAAGCCATTTTCTTAAAAATGTAATAAAATCCTGCTATTGAGAAAGCATAGCCATACCCCTTAGTGATGTATAGTTCTCTCAAATTTGTGCAAATCCAAGGTCAACTGCATGCTACATTTACGTTACGAGTAATTTCTGGAGAGGCTAGCATGGGTTACCACGAGCTAGTTAGGGCAACTGTCGCACCTTTGAGCACAATATTATGTTGCCATTGTTATAGTTTCAGATAAATTCGAACGAGCTACCCATGAACTAAATCCCGTGCTTTTGTCTAGTAGACCAGATTAGCATCTACGAGCTTACGTACAAACACTATTAATGGATACTTCTGGTAAACAATATTGCACAATATTTCCTTATTGCACAAAGAGTTTCTTTTTAAATAAAGTTTCTCCAATAACGTCAATTAAATTTTGCGTTACTTGGTAGAGCGAGCTTTTAAAAAGCTAAAGAATTCTGATAAGAATTAAATAAAATTTAGTAGAAGTTAATGATGTCGGCATTCCGAATTCTAAATTTTCGAATTTAGTGTGTTAATTTTTAAAAAATCAACTCTATGAAATTGAAAAAAGAATTAAAGGCATCACTTTTTGTTGAATTTTTAATATAATAAAATGTATTAAAAAAAGGGAAAAGTACCATAGTACTATTTAAACCGTTTCTACTAGTGGAAAGTAACGCAAATTGAAAATATGTGAACAGAGTGGGCGCTGATGCCCAGCGGAACCGAGCCGAACTTATTGATGCTTAGTTTCATGCGAGAAGAACATTTCTATATATCACCAGCGACCTAGGGTTAGAAGGCTGTATATTATTCATTCGCCTACGGAAGCGACTTGTGTCTTTTAATCACTTTTATCACACTAACAATCACTGCTCGCCTTTCAGCCTTCTCTCTGTTCACACCCTTCAGCTCCACTTCGTTACGACCTTTTCATTTAAAAGGTTTTTATAAAAATTGTTTTTTATTTTCAATATTTCGTTACCAAAATGGCGGAAAAATTTACATTTACGTAAAGTATATAAAAAAGTGTAAAAATAAAAAAATTTCTTCGAATATCCAAATATGAACTGCATTGACCGCATTGACTGTCTCAATATCCAAATCCACGGCACAGTTACAGTGTAACGAAGCGCGGAAAGGTTTTATTGGATTCTACTCAATTAAGCTCATCGTATCCAAAATAAATTAGAAATAATTATTTATATTTAAAATAACATTTAAACTAAACCGAGAGATGTTAAATATATGAAACTATAAAACATTTCTAATATACGAGTACGAGTATTTTTAAGGCATTCGAACTTTTATAAAGCTTGATGGACTCTTGGCAAGACTTTATCAAAGAAATGTAAAATCCAAAAGCTCAGCTTTCTTGCAAATCGAGTTATTAATAATTAAAATATTAAATATTAAAATAAATCAAATAACAAAATATTTTCCATTGCTAAATATAATAAATATCAGTTACCATAAAATGTCTCCCACTTATGTATGTATGTGTACATGCATACATGGATGTGTAGGTACCGGCTAAAGCAATGAAAGTACTGTACACACATACATCCGCATTTAAGCAATTATTATATTCCTACATTTTCATATGAAAACTTGTCTGAATATTTACTGTAACCAGCATGGCAAAACCTCTTTAAGGACTATTATTGTACGACTGGGCAAGCTCTTCCTACCTGTAGCTTATCTTGAGGCTTTAGTGCCTAGAAAGTCCAAGATATTCCTAATGCGCCATACCTTCTATTTGGTTTTGACGACTATAGCACGAGCAGCTTGTTTTTTCATAAACAATTCAGAAAATATTTTCGATGATTCTAGTCAGAATTTGAAGTAGTATAATGGGGATGTTCTCCACGACCTTTCCGAGATTTTAGTAAACCACGAGTATTAAAACGGAGGCGGTAAAAAATTTAGACTTGTCGTACTTTGAAAAAGAAAATTTTTTTTTTTATAAAAAATTAGTTTATATACCCCGTAACTTCCGATGGTGTTATAGTGATTTCATTCCAACTTGATCATGTGTACTGTGGGGATAAGGGTTGAAACAATTCTTATTTACCTCACAGTGGAAATACTTCGTAGGCTTAATCAATGATTTTAATATCTTGCAGTATCCTCACTCGATATATACTTTGGTGTCTCTCTTACGGGGCATAGCAGATGATGTTTGTCTGGGGAAGTACGTCTAGGGGTTTAGTAGCGAGCTTTTAGCAGGATATAACCTTTTAATAGGAAATTTTCTCCTGCAAGGAAGCGATACTGAACATTTAATTGAGAGCGCAGTGGATTTACACATCTTGTTTACGATATTACGGATCTATTGAATGAAGTGGTATTTGTATAAAACAAATCCGAAAAAAACACAACGATTGATGCAACTATTGGGCAGGTGTCTCTATGAGGTAACAATAAAATGCTCTCATAAATTGTATTTAATGGGATAATATTGGTTTCTTTAAACTGCCTCAAACTAACATTCAACTACTATTAATTGGCTGGGGGAAAAAAGAAATAGGTTAAATACAGGGTGTCTGTCGGGAAGGTATACTACTTTCTTTTGCCACTATTTCAGTAAACATTATGCATGACAGTTCCTGACAGCTGGCCCATGTTAACCCCAATTTTCATGCAAAAATCATAATGACTGGCGAAGCACATTTTCATTTGAATGGATATGTGAATAAATAGAATAGTCGGAAGGGTTCGTTGGACCTTCCTTCTTTGAAATTTAAAATGGCGTAATGGTGGCTGTATATGAATTGAAAATGTTTTAACGCCACGTCTGCATGTTTTTGGGAGTCATTAACATATCGTTTCGGCAAGACAGTGGGATTACAAGCGGGATTACAAAGGAATTACTGTGAGCTCTATTTCCGCAAAAAAGTTATTTCAATAAATGGTGATGTTGATTGGCGTCCACGGTCCCCTGATTTCACTGCTCCAGAGTTCTTTTTGTGGTTTCGTTTGTAGCTCTATGGAAACAAACCGGAAATGCTTGAGGAACTCAAACAAAATATTTGTGTTAAAATTAGTGAAACACCGCTTGAAATGTGTAAGAAGGTAATGAAAAGTATCCTGCAAAGAGTCACATTTCTGAGGCCACCAAAGGCGGGCCTTTATATGATATTGTATTCTATACATAATTGCCTACATTAAAGAAAACATTTATCAATATAAGAGCCATTATCCTTTATTTAATCAAAAATGATCAACAAACAAAGTAGTGTACCTTGCCGACGGACACCCTGTATTGAAATTTTTTAAATTTTTTAGATGATGCTTCTGGCAAAGTGAGAATATAAGAAAACAAATATTGTGCCAAAGTACATAAATTGTTACAAAATAAAGCATGTAAATACACATTTAGTGCATAAACGCGCGTAACGAAAACTCGTCCTTATCGTATAAGATGTGTTTGTGTATGCATGTTGGTGTGTGCAGATGTTATAATTTGTATATTATTGTAACAATATGCAAACAAGCAGCGCGTCTGTTCATTACCACACACTGGCATTAAAATGTTTTAACTTTTTCTCCTTTCTTTTATATTTATAAAATTCGTTCAACATATTTTGGCAAATATTCATTATACTCGTACTCGTGCGAGTATGTGTGCGTGACTCTACTTGCGCTCCTTTTCTAAATTCTTTTTATCTGAAGCACATTTTTCGTATAATTTTTCTTAAATATAAATTTTTGAAACGTTTTGCAGTGAACAATTAAAAATGTTGCAAATCACGCTGCACTTTTCTCCTTATCTAAAAATGTTTTATAAGATGCGGGTATTCACTGTAGACAAACTGATGTAAAATTTAATCAATTTAATTGATGTCAAATTTGTAAGTGTACGAAAAGATTTGTTGAAACATTTGAATATATAAACTGGTTTTCAATCTACACATATGACGGGTTCTATTTCTTATTATATCTATATAGGAAGGCAAGTTGATTGAGCTTTGTCCGTCCGTCCGTCTGTTTATCTGTCTGTCTGTAACTCGTAGTTTTGTCGCGGTTTAAGTTGAGCTTAAATTTTGCTTAAAATAAAAGCTTTGAAAACCGAGCAGCTTATACTTTTCTTGAAAGTATTTAGTAGGAAAATCGCAAAATCGGTTAATAAAAAATGGTATATAGTTTACAATATGGAACATGTTCTTGGAGAATGACATATGAAATTCGGCGGAGTCGAATAAAGCACTTTTACTTGTCACATTGTTTATAAAAGTGTTGATACTAATTTTCCGCTCACTGGAATTTCATTATCGTTCGTAAAATTTTCTATTTTAAAAATTGTCGCCTCAGATCGTTTTAAGAAATATAGAATAATCTTAAATAGAATAAAATTCATTATGCTTATAATGGATATGAGAATAAACTAAACCTGAAATTAGAAATCACGTCTACAGTTTAGAGAAGATTAAAGCCTGAAGGATAACTTGGACGAATGAAAAATTCGACCAACTAGAGGAATCAGTTAGTAAAAAGTGCTCTGTGTAAAGTCGTTCCTTAAGAACTGAAAGTTGTTAAAGTTGTGCTAATAGTGTGACCATACTGGAAAAACAATACTTAAAAATAATTAAGGAAAAATTTAATAGTACAGTTTTTGCATATTTATTTCCACTGCATAATGAAGGATGAACTATTTTTTCACGTTACTAATTTATTCATTTTAAGTATGTGTATGTTCATCTCCACAAAAACATTTTATTTATTATTTATTTCGCAAACTTAAATTAAAAAAAAGAAAGTAATAAAAAAATTTATTTTTTTGTAGTATGTCTACAAATTATCTGGCGAATACAGAATATTGAAACTATTTGAAATTATTTGAACTGTGATATGCAGAAATACTCAATAAAATAATTTAATAATTTGTGCCACAGGATTCAAAGGATTCAGAATGTTTATTAATATTAAATTATGTTATAAATAAATTATAATAATTTGCAGCGATTAATTAAAACTTTATTCCCTTTTAGACACGTAGACTGCCATAGTGTGAATAACTTACCTTTTGATGATATTTCCGGTGAAGCCGTAACTGTTAAGAGGCAAATTATACAACTGACGGCCTGCACGACTTCCATAATGTATTTTCGTGTTATGTGGCTGTAACGATAGTTGTGATTCTGCTGTTACTGCCGCCACAAATTTCGGTCTTGTGGACACTACTGCAGTGAGATCTATTGATACTGAAGGCAAACGGCCACGTTTGTAGTCCTGTTTTGTGTCTTCTGTACTTTGTTTTTAATTGTAGTTCGTTTGTTAAATAAAAACAATTACTTTTAATGTGGCAAAACTTCCGCAATGTAAATTATAACGCTCACATTATTAAGTTTTAAACGAGCATGAAATAAAACGAATACTACTTCCCACGCACGAGTATATCTGCCTCCGGGTACACTGGCACATACATACTTCTAAGTAAGAAGTTTCAAGATTTTTTGATTTAAATAGAAAGTTTATATTTAGAAAAAGACAAATAATTGGGCTGAAACTTGTACAGTGTTGGCAATTTCGCAACTTGATTGAGGAAATATTTACAATTGTTTTTCTTTAAAACTTTTTGGAAATTTATTGATTTTATTTTAAACACTCATTTCCTCTTTCTCGGTGAAGAGCTTCATATTGTATGGAATTTATAAATTTAAATATAAAAAAAAAGCTCTTTTCCAAATCACCTTCACTCACACTTTCACAACCACGCGTTTCCTGTTAGGATTTTATTTTCTTACTGTCGCTAGTTCTTCTCTATATTTTCTGAACTTCAAGCACTTCATCATTTTTTCATGTTTACTTTGATTTTTGTCACGTGCAGAATTTTCACTTTTGATGTCGTCTTATTTCTTAGTGAAAGTCGCATATAATTCTTGTTTATTCTTTTTTTTTTTCTAATTAATCTATCTTAAAGGTTTTCTTCCACAAAACGGCATAATTCTCGTATGTCGGCGTCTCTGGCATCCATATTTTTGTCCATCTCACGAACCGACTCGGTACCATTAAATACTTGCTAAATATACGAGCACATAATAAAACAGAGATAATTTATTTCAACATGACTTTTCGAGTATTCATTAGATACTTTTATTCAAATCCATAAGATAAAATTTAGTAACGCATCTTTAACCAGAAGTAACCGGGCATGGCATAATATTTCACGGTATGCTAGAAAAATTTATTTTAATTATTTTAAACTCGCACATTTGCAAAGCTGCAGTATTGCTACACTTCCGTCCTGTACCCCGAAATTTATTTTTTTGAAGTAGCTAATTTTGAATACGTGCTGGCTTACGTTTAATGTTGGCCAACTTTTGTTAATTGTAAAAGCTCAACACGCAAGTTATTTGATTAATTTATACAGTCTACACGTGATAATATGAAATACGTAGCGCGCTGTCTGAAACACGATTTTGGAACCATCGTTCTTATGATATTCTTGTTATTTTAGCCGGTGTAAGCCAGGTTGGTTTCTATCTTTAATATATGAAAATATTTTAATACGAAAGGATTAAATATTTAATAAATTTTATTGTAATTTTAAATATAATTAATTTATAATTATTGTTAAATTTAGAATTCATTTATGTAATTTTATAACAAATAGTACTTGTACAGTCTCCATCTGGCAATATGAAACGCTTACAGTGCTCTCTGCATCACGACTTTGGAAGCATCGATGTTGTCACGATGTTCTTGCCATTTGGACTTTGATACAATACTCTGTTTTTCCATTTTTTATTTTAAATATGAAGTTATTTATTTGGGGAATATATCAGGAAGGACTCAAAATGAATTCAGATAGTGCACCCTAAAAATTGTCCATGGCGAAGCATGTAAATTTAATTATAAACTGCCTGCAAACGACGAATGAGAAAGTGATTCCCCTTATTTGTTGATTATGTGAACAATCAACATGACATTCATTTGTGCAATTTATGTAACTAGCCAATCCACATTCCAATGATCACATACATAATATATAAGGATAACCCCAGATATTCCCTTTTGTAATTGGCATCTCATTATCCTGCTATTAACGACAATTAAAACAAAGTTGTAAGGAAACGAGAATTCATATATATGTAGATGCAATCAAAACTTATGCCGAACATGATATAAAAGGACCTTCCGCCTAGGGGAAAAATTTTGGTTTCAGAAAACTGATTTATACAAATTTACATTTTTCCCGGATATCACAAATATTTATTTATCATTTTATATATGAATTAGAATATTAATGTAACTGAATGGCTGCCAGAAATTTTTGTAAAAATTCAGAGGAATCTCAAAGCTTAACAATTCTATTGTTTGAAATTAAAAAAGGATATTAAAAGTTTTTTAAAAATCAATCAAGGCACATACTTGAGGCTTTAAGTTCATGTAATATTTCCTAAATCTCACTAAAGATATACAAATTTGTCATTTAGAATTATTCAATCAATACTGTAATTCCCGATACTTAAACTGTGTTCATTTTAAATTCTTTAATGTTTTAATAAAATAACTTTCTTTCCTACATAAATATTAAGCAGATGGCTAAAATAATAGTTAATGATTAGCTTACAAGCTTTCTATATCAATTTTATTAACACCCAGTGTGATTATAGAGCTTTATGGGAAAATTGTCGGTTCTACAAGTTCATGGAATAGATTGGTGTTGTGTTATTTACAATGCCTAATAGCACAACCATATTTATGAATAAATATATTTTCCCAGGAGTGTTATTACGTTCCTTTATATTTTTAACAAGGATTTTCAATTACTCGAAATAACATTGGTGCATTAGTTTGGATAAGGCCTGGTAAAGTAACTTCCATTGTGCGCACTTGTAAAATCACATAATCTGTTGACTGCTACTGAAATGTACTGGAAATGTCCTTTTTCCAGAATTATGCTATCGATGTTTCAAGTGTATAGTCAAGTGCAAAATAGTATATTAAAGGAAAATTCCTTAAAGAATTGCAGATGATTTCATTTAAGGGGCTCCGAATATGGTTTCACTTCCACTGAAAGTTATTCTTTGCATTGCTACGGATCGTTGTCTTCACGTACGAGCTCGTTATTCCATTAAAACGTCAAAGTATAACAACAATTGCTAATTTATTGTTTTCATTTTATAAATTATTTAATATTTGTAAATTTTTGGATCTGTTAGCAAAATAATAGTTACTTTTATTTTTGTAATTTCATTGCAGTTCTTGTAACTTCTTTAGGAAGTATTTATTTATTACAAAGCATTAAACAATAATTTAAAAAATTACATTAAAGCCTTTATAGAGGAACAAAGTGACCTTAAAGGATAATTCTCCTTATGACTCTTGGCTATCATAAGCCTTGTAAGAGATCTTGCCAGCTTTGTTTTAAGTTCACTTTTATCTGTATTTGTCTGAGCCTTTTTTTTAAAAACTTCCTTAATTGCTGGCAGGATCTGTATCAAGTAATTTATATGTTTTACGTTTATTAATAATATTTCTAATTCTTAAAGGATTATCATTCTTATTCATAATTAATACTTTCCCTTATGATCCTAAACAAAGAATTTTCTATTTAAAAAAAAAGGATCTTGAGCTGGTGAAAATTAGAATTGGCAAAAGGATAAATGTTATCCTTATTTGCAATTTAAGACATACGTTGGGTGGCAGCATTCTTAACATGTTAATGGCAAAATACGAATATAAATATCATGAGATGGCAAATGAATAATTTTTCCATTTAATCAGTTTTAATTAAGGAATTTACTGTCCTGGCGGAAGGTTCACTGAGCAAAGTCCATCTGTATATCTGAGATTCTCCGTGGAGCGCAAAATCAATAAAATTCTTTGATACAAACGCGGCCAATCAACGAAAGATAATAATCGAAAAGCAATATAGTAATCCAAATATTATTTGTCTGCGCTGCAAAGGAGCTCAAAGCGATTACATACCAGCAACAGAAGCATTGCCAAATAGCCACGACTTCAGAGGTAATCCGGCTTAATTGATTGCTTTCCGAGTATTATTCTCAAATTTGTCCTTCTACGAATTGTTTGATGCAAACCCACACAAACACAAACTAATTGCTTTCATTCAAAATTAAAAGGACATCTGATTTGTTCTCATAAATTGAAATTAATTAACACCACCTGTTAAAATGCTGCAGCCATAAACTCTATTATATAAACGCAAATGCGCAAGCATTATCAAATGGTAATTTGATGATCTGTTCATTAACCTTTATTGTAATTTTCGAGCAAGTAGAACAGCAATGCATTCAGGATTGCCTCCCCTCATTATTACCATTTCACGTTTATGGATATGCACTGATTACACGATTGCTTTAGAAAAGTACATTAAAAATGAATAGAATGTAAATGTAACATTAGAATGCACAACATTAAATCGGCCATTGTCCACGTAGATAATGGGCATTATATAAAGGCAGATAAATATTATTGGATTATTTGGTCTTATTTAGCAAACTAAAATGCAAACTTAATAATTTAATGAATTAAATATTTTTATGTATGAATATATTTTATGCTTCTTTGCCTGCTGAAAATTTACTTTAACTTGTAGAGAAAAGGGATCATATCGCTTAGAGTACTAATTCGACTTCTTAAAAGGAAAGTGAAATTAAACTCGCCCATGAAATATTTTCTTTCCGAACTGTTACGAAAAGGTGTATCTGAGGAGCAAACAATTTGAGGTTTTTTGCCTTAAATCAAACTATTGGCCATTAAACAGAAATATTTGCTCGTCTAAACGAGGTGCGCCTACTCTAAAAGAGTTTTATTATTTATTTTGGGCCAAATATGTAACTCTTTGTGGTTTTATAAATATAAATGAAGGATAACATCAGTTGGGAGAAGGATATATCGCAGTTATGATAAAATTTCAGGCCAAATCCATAAAAAGTAGAAAACAAATATTGGCATCAGCCAATGAAACACCGATATCGGAAAGAAATACTATATGCGCAGCAGATACATATATTTTTGAAACACATGCCACGTTGTGCCATCAAATAATTTCACATTGCTTTGTTTGACAGCCAGTTAATTGACCAGAAGGCTTTCAAGCAAAATGCAAAGCATTCATCTTTCCTCCAGCCAAGCTCATCAACTTGGGCCGTGACATATATTTTGGGTCCCTATTAGCTCTTGATAATCTATATATTCAATTCCAATTTACTTTTAATTTTAATAAATTTTATAGTTTTCATCCATCTCCTGCAGGTGAAGGATATTTTATAATCAGCAGTGATTTTACCAATCAAAACAAAATTAAGCCCCATTACTACTCACTACCCTTTCATGCTTTTTATTTTCACAAGTTTCCAGTTTTATAAATTTTTAATTCTTTTAGTGGATGTGGAAATATATGAAAAATTTATAAATATTTTGCCCGTAATTTCGTTATATAAATAAATTATTGTTAACTGCTGCAAATCTTTTAAAAATGGTTCTAAAAGCTTTACAAAAAATAGTCGGATTAGTTTATTTAAACATTTTTACAAATTAACAAATTAATAAATAAAAACTAAAATGTGAAAGGAATTTCCAAAATTCGTTTTCAAATAAATAAAACAAAACTTCCCAAAAAAGGAATCATTGAAGAACTAAGAGGGGCCAAAATTAAGCGAAACATATCTCTACATGTCAGTTTGTCATACGAAGACGGTCATTACAACAAACGCCTTAAGAGCTTTGTCAATGTGAACTACTTAAAGTTTCCTCAAATCCGTTCACTACACATGCCTGATGTCCTTGATAGCAATAGTGAAAAGAACACATTAAGGATGTTCTTCTACAACACTGGCAATATATCCCTTTCACGTATTTATTCATATTTATGCGTTTACTTATCTAAAATGAATTATAAATAATATCACAATAAAGTTTCGCTTTCGCCTTTTTCCACTTTTAATAACTCAAACCTTCGAATATGCCACAAATTTGAAACCGAACTGGTGTTTTTTAAAAAGTGCATGTTTACAGCAATAACAACAACAATAATAAAAATAGAAATGGGAAAACAAGTGAAAACGTAATAAAAGGCCACATGCCATAACGGCTGAAAGGAGCAACAGCATTTGGAAATATTCCACGCTGATAAAGTTTGTTATGCAAAAAGCTTTAAAGCAGCTTCTGTTTCCTGCCAATATCATACTCGTATCTCTTGCTTTTCATCCTGCTGCTTATTTAAAATTATTTTTGTAAACAGAGACAGTGAATACTGCATCAGCAAAGTCCTTTGCAATCTTTAAGTATACGCAAATATTTTGGAGTGGGAGAGGAGTAACTTTGAAAGTTGGCCATGCTTTGAATTTATGTAGTTCTCGACTAGGAAATTATTTTTTTTTTAACAAGCAAGTAATTGCCAAATTAAGTCCGAGTGGCTTAAATATATTTCAGGAATTAAAAAAAAAATGTTCTTTGAAAGAATACTAATTGTATCGCATGGCTTTACAGGGTTTCATATTGCAGGGAACTGGTTTGATTTGTTCTTGATCCATTGTAACCATTGTAAGATGTGTGGTTTTTAGAGGTTGCCCACTTTGAGTTGCCAACACTGCATTTACAGGCTTACCCCAGAGTAACATTGCCGAATGTTCTCTGTCACAAATTAATTTTTAAGTCAAAGTGCTCATCTCAAATGAATGGTTAAATGAGGAGAATCGTCGTGTTTGGAGTGGGAATTAATTACAAGATTTTGTGGCGGACAAAAATAAGTTCCCCAAAAATTACGGTTTTGATCGCTTTCTAAGCGGGTGGCATCATTCGTCGATTTGTTTTCAAAAGCATTGAAAGTCAATTTGTTACAGACCACAGAGAATGGTATAGAGACATGACTAGGAATTATGGGGTACCTCAATCAGCTGATATTACTTTAGCTGACTTATGCTTGCAACAGGAGGAAACAGCTGTTTTACAAAAGAAAAATTTTAAATGGAAGAACAAATTCACATAATATTATTTAACTCAACTTTATTGCTTTCTTCTGGCTTATATAAAGATATATATCTGTTTCAGTGCAATGTTAAGGCCGCAAATACCGCAAAAATTTTTGCAAATAGATGTTCGCCCGGTCCTTCATAGAATTTTGTATCCTACAAATACCTTTTCACTAATAAAAAAAACCTGATTTAAGCTTGTGTAACTATTAAATTGTAATATCTATTGGAGTCACTTGTGCATTATTAAGAAATTTAAAGTGCTACCCCTCCTACTCCTCCTCTCTTTCAATCTGTTAATAAATACATTAATGCTGAATATGTACTCACACACATGAAGTCATACAACTAATTGCATTCAAATAATTTTGGAAGTACTTTTCAGCTCTCTGGAGCAATGAAAACAATACCAGGATAAAATAATCAGAGTATTAAATATTAAAAGTTGAACTTGTTAGTACGGGCTCATCCGTTAGTTTCTTACAGTCACTGCAAAGAATTATTGCTTACTTTAGTTTGACATTTGAAGGCGAACTTGAAACACTTAGACTCTGTTTCTGTCACTTTGCTTCTTATAATTCTTCAAGGTGGGGTAGAAAAATTTACCAGGTTTTGTAAAGGAGTTACAATTTTTTCCACAAAAGCATACGGCTTTCTACGGATGTGTTTTATACCAGGTGACTCAAACCATGTTTATTTACAACTTCATTTTTTTAAATTGATGTAAACACTTTGAATGGCAGTTTCGCCAAAAACAAGTGAGTAAATATTGGATTCGTCTTAAGAGTTCTTGGTGAAAAAGTGATATATGAAAAGTATATCTGGAGATTGATAACATAATTGACCTCAACTGTTCGGAAGATTATATAATTACAACGTGTAACTTATATATTTTCCATATAAAAAACAATAAATTTCGGAAGCAAAATTTTAATTTCGTAGGTCACACTGTGAAAAATTACAGATTTGCGAGTTGCACTTTTATTTTTAGTTTTACGATGAGACACCGCATATGCATCATTATGAGTGCTGCATGTTCTTTGTGGGTTTGAAATGATTTTTTTTCCAATATTTACAAAAATCTCATTTGGTTCTTCATAAATGTATACAAATATGCCATTATACGAGGTGTGATTAAAAATATAAAAATTAAATTAAATTAAATTAAATGTGCAAGAACATTTAAAATATTGGCTGTGGCCTTTGGCAAGTGTAGTATAAGCTGAGAACAAGTTCAATTGTGGTATAAATGGTTTAAGGAAGGCCGAGAAGATGTGAAGGACGATGCTCGCCCTGGTCGGCCAAGCACATCAACAACCGATGAAAACATAGAAGCAGTGCAGAAAATGATTTTAAATAATATTCGAATGATGATATCGGCATATCGTTCGGCGCATGCCACACAGTTTTTAAGGATATTTGACGTATGAAAAGTGCGGCAGCGAAGATTTTTCCAAAATTAAAACAACGTGGCATGGTCATCGCTCAAGAACTGTTGAGTTCGTGACTGTAATCGTGCCCAAAGTTCAATTATTCCAATGGATATTTGATTAAAAGAAACTTGGCATAGAAGCTGTTGAACATCCATAGTGGCTCAACATGGTGACGACTCACTGCTGTATGGCTATGACATTGAAACCAAAACCAAATCATCCCAATGGAAGCGTCCAGAAGAGTTCCAGAGTTCGGTCAAATATGAAGGTATTACTCACTGTTTTCTTCGATTGCAATGGCGGGGCGCATAATGAATCCTTGCCACAAGGTCAATAAGGAATACTACATAAAAGTTATGTACTGTTTACGCGAAAGAATTCGTCAGAAACGCTCAAAATTGTGGCAAAACCAATAATGGATTTTGCACCATGATAATGCAGCAGCTCATACATCGATGCTTGTCAGTTTTGGGGCAAAAGAAAACCATAATCATGTCTCAACCACCGTATTCAGCGGACTTGGCCGCCCTTAACTTTTTTCTCTACCCAAAACTGAAGACATCGATGAAAGGAAAGCGTTTTGCTACGATTGAGGAGATAAAAGGTACAGCGAGTTTCAGAAATGTCTCGTGGATTGGGAATAACCTGAGGGGAATTACTTTAAAGAGGACAATATAGTTATTGATGAATAATGCGAATGAATAATGCGCAGCCGGAGGTCGTGAGTTCGAATCCACTATTTTGATGCCCTCGAGCCAAACCTAAGTTAGTTCAAAAAAAATTTATACTTTTGGAAAAAATTGAAAATAACGGTTAATTTTCGATTACACCTCGTATTCGTATTAATATTCCGAAATAAATATTTATGTGTACATGATATATTGTGTACAGCATATTTGCAATGGGATAGATTAAATCGAGCATAAAAATTAATTCCAATTCCGATAAAATTTTAATTTTGAGAACTTCAAGTGAGCGCAACTGTGCACGAAAAAGTTTAAAAGTTTATTGTTGTAAGTTTTAGTTCATTTTCCAGGCTGATGATCAGAACGTATTAGGAAGAGAATTCATTGTGGCATGAAATGTATGAAATATGTAATGAGATGAACTTCATGTTAATTTGCTTTACATTAAATGTTTGTTGGTTTTAAAACTTTTATATATTTTATATTTACATTTTAATTTATTTTATTTTCTTTTATTTTGTCATTGAATGCTACTTCGGTGTTAATTTTAATAAAAGCACTGTGATAAAAAAATCTTCCTTTGAGATGAACTTTAGTGTGAAAGTGTGTCCCAGTAAGCATATCCTGATTTTATTTGCAAATGAACGTTAATACAGAGACATTTTAATGTGAATTTAAATTTCATTTTATAACGGCCAGAGAGTCCAAATCTTTTATTTACTTGAAACATTTCCTTCTTTAATATCGACGTACGAGCACAAGCCCACAGGTGCGATGATAAAATCTTTCATTTGTCACTTTAAAATTTATTTTTATTTATTTATATGTATTTTATGTTTAAATGTTTTTAAAATTCAATGACACAATTAGTACTAATTTGTTACTTAAAGCCAAAGGACACATTTTGCAACGCACGCACATACGGTTTAACTTGTTACGGCAATTCCTGCTGCAGTTTGGTCAGGCCTTCGTAGCACTTTTTGTTTCAGAAGTATCCAAACAAATATTTTTTTTTTTTTTTTTTTTGCCAAGCACAAGTGAAAAATGTTTTCAGAATTCAGACGACCGTGTGTAGCAAGACTTGCTTGTTAGAATAGAAAAAAAAGTGTTGTTGCAACATGCACGACTCTTTGTAAAATGTTGTCACCGCAGAAGGGGTTGTTACCGTAGCATTTTTTTGTCGAACGTCATTTAAGCTGTTTGCTGGTAGATGTCGGATTTAGTGAAAAAACCACATTTAACAGAACATGACATGAACAAAAACATATTTTATTCTCAATTTAAATTTTTTAACTTCTTTCTATCGTTATTAAATTTGTTATTTTGCTGCTTTGGAAAAGCCAATTTGCTTGCAACAAACAAATTATGCAATTTCAGACAAACCAAAAAAAAAAAAAAAAAAAAAAAAAAACTATTTAAGGAAACTACCAAATGTAAAACACACAGGATACATTAAAAGAGCCATCATGTTGTGTCGTGTTAAAACATGATATTTTTTGTTTAATTTGATTTAATATGGAAAACACATACGAGTATACGGAAACTATAAGCGACTGCTTAGCAATTTGGCGCGCTCCCTGCGAGTACTTTCTTCAGCCTCGACTGCGTTAAATACTTTTTTTGCAAGTGCATTTGAAAAGGATTTGAATATTGTTATGCACTTTCTGGCAATATTTTGTTGTAAAACAATTTTTTTAAATTAAAATTTACATCACTGAATTTGAGATTTAAGTGAGATTTTTTAAATGAATTTTTCGACACTCCGTTACTAGAACACCGTCCAACACAAATAGCGACAAAAGACTAAACTCAAACGATTGGTTGAAAATGTGTTTTCCTTCGTTTTTCTTCATGTTCCCAAAAAAACATTTCTTCATTCTAAACAAAAACACAATCACACGAACCCATACAGTATTAAAAATTCTCATGCAGTCGTTCAACTCGCAAACGATGTGCCTGTTGGTCGTTTGTTCGAATTTTCGAAATTCTCGGGGTGAATTTTGCTTGAATTGCTGTCGAAATGTCTCTTTTGCTCTTAAATTGATGCGTTAAGAGAAGTAGAGCAATAATATTTTGCAGTAAAACATTTTACTCGGGCGAAAAACTTCCTTTTTTTTTAAACTCTCTATTTTATGCTATTCATGCTTGCACTTAAAACTTCAACACTTATAATTGGGTTTGTGTCACGTTTTATCGTAGGTCAAGTTTATTCATACGCATACGGGAAACACACACACACACACACACATACATCTTCACACAATTAAGCTTCTTTTATTAGATTGAGTGTGAATTCCACGAAAACAATTGAAGAACAAAGAGAAGGTTATACGGTAGTTGGAAGCTGCGTTATCCTGGAAAAAGGATTTTTTTTTATCTTTAGAATAGTCAAAATTTTAATTAAATTGCGAAATTTTATTTTAAATAAATTATGGAAAAATTATACAAAAGCTGGCTACTGGAGACGTATATTTCGTAGCTCTCATGCGTCCAGGGAAAGCCGTCTGTATAGCGTTTTCTAACGCCATTGAGGCGTAGTTTATCAGACCTGAACAATTTTATAAGTTTTGTTTCTGGTCAGAGATGTCTACATACAATCGGCTAAAGTATATACATACCTAAGTATGTAAAGGGTTTTCCAATAGGGATATGTACATTTGGATTGTTCATATTTTCCAACAGGTTATTTTATCATGGAGCATTAGAAAGCAGAACAACGTTTACAAACCGTAAAGTTTTATTACAAAAATAATGAAAATACTATCGAGACATACAGAACCTCATTTTCTTCTAAATTTTCGGTTGAGAAGCAAAATATGCCCATCAGGAGCATAAATAATAATGTCGGTCAACTGCACTCATTATGCTGGTGGTGCTCTCAGCTCATATTTTTTCAAAAATGCAGCGCAAATCAACGTTACCGTTAATGGGGTTCGGGATATAAATTGTCTTAATGACATGATCTTTCGACAAAACGGTGTCGTGATACAAACGCAACGATACATTTAATTTACGTTTTCGACTAGCGAGTAGGCCACCAATATCTTGTATTGTAACACTATTGGGTTACTTTTTATGGGGTTCCCTGAAGTCGTAATTGACGTATTGGAATTAAATATTGAACGTGTGAACTACAGGTTGCTTTATGCGCAAAAGTACTTCAAAATTGGAAGGATCATATGCGGTATGCTAAGCGCAGCCGTGGCGTTCAAAAGTACTTCAAAATTGGAAGGATCATATGCGGTATGCTAAGCGCAGCCGTGGCGTTCAAAAGTACTTCAAAATTGGAAGGATCATCTGCGGTATGCTAAGCGCAGCCGTGGCGTTCAAAAGTACTTCAAAATTGGAAGGATCATCTGCGGTATGCTAAGCGCAGCCGTGGCGTTCAAAAGTACTTCAAAATTGGAAGGATCATATGCGGTATGCTAAGCGAACCCGTGGCGTTCAAAAGTACTTCAAAATTGGAAGGATCATATGCGGTATGCCAAGCGCAGCCGTGGCGTTCAAAAGTACTTCAAAATTGGAAGGATCATATGCGGTATGCTAAGCGCAGCCGTGGATTTCTGTAATTTTCTTCAGAGCATAAACTAGTGGTTTCATTTTTCAAATTACAAACAAAAACAATTACTTGGATTTATTTAAATTGGGAAAACCGATACATACGTATGTACATGTGTATGTCTTAAATCACTATGATATATATATTTAAGGACTTTACAAAATAAACCGTTTGCCTTTTTTCTTAGTAAATTTGAGAATTGGTCTATTTTCTACTTTAAAAAGAAATTCTCTTTATTTTTTTTTTGGTACCATTCCCGTTTCTTCTATAAAAACGTGAAGTTTAAAAGAAAACAACTAATTTTTTTAAGTAGTGAAAAGAATCTCTGTGGCGACATAGATCGAGAACTGATTCTTGGATTTCAAACCTTACCAAGTAATATAAGCAACTTTAAGAAGAACAGTAGGATAAAGAATTGGGGCGGGTAAAAGTATAAAAGACCAGCCGCAAATAAGTTTTTGAATCCTTCAAGTGATGTGGAATTGAGTTACACCATCGTGGGACATTTCCAGTGCAGCATAACTAATGCATGCTTAATTTTAGTACACAGAAAAAATAATTGAAAAATTAAAATGAAATATTTTTAAAATCGCTGCATCATCTAAATCGTAAAAAAATGATCTGTGAAATATGAGAACTGTGTAGAGAGGCAACCGTATCGGTGGAGTACTCGTATGAAGGTTTAGCCAGCCGCAATGTGGGGTTCTAGCATTTTTCTAATGAAAGGCTAGAAATAAAAAAATTACTCAATAATTTGTTCTGCGGCAGCATTCCATCAATATTGCTTACCAAATTTCTGTTTAACTTTTAACATTTTTATCTAATAATATTCTAATGCGCACAACTGGAAATTAATTATAATTAATTAAATACGCATACGCGCATGCGTTTTCCTTTATAATTGCTTAAAAATCAAAAGTTAACAAACTTATATTTTTTTTATATTATTTTTTTTTTTATATTTAATTTTTCTAGTCCAAATCACGTAAAACCAATTTCGCAGAAAGGAAGAAAAATTTAAATCCCATCTGAACGGCCTTCTAAGACGGTTACACAGAGAAAAATTTCAAATTGATCAAAAAGGCTGAATGTTAGAGAAATTACGAGAGATATCGAACTTCTGTATAAACATTGACTTTTTCGTTAAGGCAGACTTTCCAACAGCGCATCCTTTTTTGGTATTCTTAACTGAAAATGTATGAAGTAATTTTTACTATAATCAATTATTAGCCGTTTTAGTCGTTCGGCCCTAAATTCAAATATTTCAATTCTCAATTTTTTGTTTAAAAAGTCAAAAACGGCTTCAGGATATCGCGAATTTAAATGGCAAAAATTACAAAGGGAATAACAAAAATCCTTCTGATCTGTTTTAATAGAGAAGGATATGAAAAAGATATTATTTTACGTAACAGCAGCCAAGAGCACAAAATGAATGTTGAAGCATTTAAAAAAATTCTATTTTCTCAAACGCCTTTATGCCGCTCGCCGAACTAAAGGTCTACACTACTTACAAAAAAGTGGCATTTGAAGTCATGTATGCTTGTAGCTTGCTGTGGCGAAGGTATTTAATGTTTGACAAACAATTTTATTACTTTCGAATACTTCTGCTCGCAAAGAGAAAGCTAGAGTAAGAGAATATTATCCTGGTAATTTAAAAACAAAGCAACAAATCACTTGTGGTGAAAAAGTTTTGTCTGCCGATCTCTACTCCCCACAACTTTCATCCTCCTGAAATAAAAAAAATATTGTACAAACCATACAACAGACGGTCTCCGGGTATTACAATTGCCATTTAAAACAAACAATAATTAATGTAATTATGAAACATTTCCCCGTGTTGTAAGTAAATTTAAAATAAAATGTGTGAAAATGTATGTGTGTGTGTATAGTCCTTAAATATATTTTGTGATAGAAAATTATTTAGCAGTTCAATTAGAATCAAATTGACTTATTTCATTTATTAGTATTTTAGATAAAAGTATTTTTAAAACGAGTATGTATGCATATAAGTGGTAAATCCTTACATTATCCTGATAATTAAAATATGAGTGCAGGAAAATAAAAATGCGTAACACAAAAATTTTGAAAAATTTTGCTGGGATATTAGATATATTATATATTTATCAAAGCTTTGAAAATTAACGAAAAATGATTCGTATATTAAATTGAATGTAAATAAACGTTTCTATGTTAATTCGTGGGGTGTATTAACTACTCATTAAAAGGCGCAGTTAAGGGGGAAGGTAGAGGAAATAGAAGAAAGACAAAGTGGTATAGCAGGCAAGGCATATTAAGATACTTTTTTTTGCGACTTTTTATTATTTCACCTTGTTCGTGAGACACTCATATAGTATGAAGAGAACAGCAATTATCACCAGACAGTCTTATTAAACAGTCTTATTATACAGTCTTATTATACAGTCTTATTCTGTGAAATAGTAACGAAGTACAAAATTTCCACATGTAATTATTTCGCGCCAACATTCTGTGGAGTTATTTGCAGCCTCTATTTGTTTTCTCTTTTCTGTTGCCTTCTCACTCGCTCTATTTTATTTTACTTTAATTACAAAAAAATCATTCGACTGCATTACATCTTAAAAATACTGCATGAGGACATTTTGTGAACTAAAGAGTTCAAAAAATATTTTAGGAAGCAGATTTTCATCTTGAAACCATTTGAGAATTTTAGATAAAACTTTTCTGAGTCCCATTCGTATGAAATAATATGAATCGAGTAAATTCGACAAATATAGAAGTGAATGACTAAATGAAATTAATGTATTGGGGGGCATCTGATCCATATGATTATCATATAATTAAAAATCTCTTTACCTTTCATATCATATATGAAGCCATACCTAAAATTCTCTAAAGTTATTCGCTAAAAGTATGTGCCCCATAGTTCAACCAACATATCTGACGTATTTTATTGAAACAACAACAACACAATAACCAAAAATAAAATAACTGTAAAAGGGGGCAATACCCCAAAATAATTGTAGCTTTCATTAAATGTTATTATGCAGTACATGTTTTTGTTTATAAGCCATTCGGTCAAAATAGAAGTAAAAATATTTAGGAAAGCAATGACACATGAATATTTTACACAGCTTTTGACAACACTATGGCAATAACAAACGAGGTCCAATCAATCATTTGATTAGGAGCAGGGAGAATGTGTTGAGAATTCTCAGATGTTCTTCACTTAATTTCTCTAAAATTTAATTTTTAAATGCAATTTCTACAAAACTTTCAATCAGCCATGTATATACTTACACATATCATTGTTATCTATATATATCATTAAGTTCGTTAAATATATAAATTAAAGGATATCCTTCCGAAAAATAAAATTAGTTGAAGCTCGTAACTCTACTATGATATTAAAATATGTGTGTTCACTCTTTAGCATACTTTCTGTTCTTTGCAAACAGCTGATTTTCTAGTTTGCAAATCAAAATGTTTCTCACTTCCTTCTCAGTCTCTGCAGAGAGACTTCTTTCTTTGGCAACAATGAACGTTGCCAAAAAAAAAAAAAAATTAAAAATACTAAAAGAGATAAAATAAGTAATCCTATTTAGATACGATATATAATTTTTAAAGCTCAGTAATAATAACTTTGTGAAAAGCTTTTGTATAGCTTGTTTACGAACCACAAATACAAAAAAAATACAATTTTTGACAATACTTTCACACGACTTCAAATCAGAATTAGGGCCGAAGAGGGGCACAACAGTCATATATTAAATCTCCTCAGCGTTGCTAAACGTTACGTTACTTTTGGCTAACTTGAGATATTTTCAGAAACATTAAAGGGGACTGAATCACACTGCTGGTGTCGCTGTGCTTTTGTAACTCCCAATTGATCTCTGCGAAAGCAAGGAAAATAAATTCGGTCTCTCACTGCAGTTTTTTAGGAGGGGGGAGTAAAAAGTTTTAACAAATTTAGCCATACACAGATGGCCCGAATCGTTGCTCAATAAGCAAAATAATTTAGACTCAATACCCTATTGATTCCGCTGAATTACTGACTAATACAGAAATTAAATAGATTAAATGGTAGCGGAGGTCTGAATTGGAAAGGTGGGGTCTTACTCCACTTATATGGTGAAGGTTCAAAGAAATTAAATAGATTAAATGGTAGCGGAGGTCTGAATTGGAAAGGTGGGGTTTTACTCCACTTATATGGTGAAGGTTCAAAGGGTTTGGGGAATGATAAAGGAAGTTAAATTCCAACGGGGGGACTTATAGGCGACGATGCTGTTGTATTAACAGGGCCTTGTCTTTAATTTTTCCATCACAAAATCTTAAAATCTATTTCGTAAACAATGAACCCCTATTTTTCCTCCAAAGTCAAAAATTGCCAAGAAAATCAGGGACATTATAAAATTTTTAGGATGCTACGTTAGACCGCATAGAAATACAAGGAAATTAAAAAAAAAAGAAAACCGAAAAAATTTTGGTTAAAATGAAATGTACTTTAATAGAATATACTCGTATGTCAGTGTTTCGAAAGATTCCGTTCTTCTCCTGCTGGTTATTCTATGAAGTTATAAGTTGAAAAGACCAAAAATTAGCTTCTTAGAGGTAAAGTAAGATTTTGGAGGTCCATCCAAAATTTCAATAACTGATTGTTGTACTCGGTAATACCTTTATCGAGAAATACGGTCATAAGCCATGCATTCCTTTCACACAGTGTAATGACTTACTTTTGGAGAGTGGAGCCATAGAAGATGTTGCACATTAAATGATTTACTATTTTATATAACTTGCTAGTAAGTTCTTCAGTTCTTCCTCTCTCTTTCTTCCAACAACAAAACAAAGGAAAAAAAATCGCATTAGTTTTTCTGAATTTCTTTAATATGCCTGGTTTTAATGTAATTGGTTTAGTGCTGAGTCAAGGCCTCATTTCACTCATTTACGATTCATTCCCATGAGAAAATCTGGTAGTGATACTCTCCTGTTTTAATAAATCGCATCAAAATGGCATTGCTGGTGCCACACCAGCATATAGAAATGATGCAAATAAATTTTTCTTTGCTGAGTGAAATAAATGCAACTCTGAGCGCCTGAAAATTGTAATTTTATGACATACAATACAATTTTTCCTACAGAGATGTAATATTTGACAAATCCTTCAACTGAATGAAAGCTTTTAACATTTACGAGTAAGCAGTTTATATCGGAATACTATAATACCAAACGGCACTTGCATTCCCTTTAAGATAATGGCGAGCACATATATGCCAGTTCAGCGCATAATACATTCCACTTACTTGTCTGATCAGTAGGCAGATGATATTGTGGGTGAATAAAGAATAACATAATAGATTGAAAAGGTTGAAATAGTCATTTTACTTAGTATTGGAAAATAAACTTCTTAATGGTTTCTATAAATGGATGCTATTCCAAATTCAATCGAATTATTTTAACGATGAAAAGTTACTCGTATTTCGTTCTAAAGGAAGAGAAGATTGATTTCAGCAATCAGAATAATTTGATTCACATTGAAACCACCGAGCATTGATTGCATTCTGTAACGCTCATTCATGAGGCTAATAATGAAAGAAGAAGAAGAAGAAGAAGAATATGAAGAAGAAGGTAAAGGGACGCATATTTTGCTATACTATACATACATAAATTACAATCTATAATAAAATAGCATTTTAGTATCGTACATGTGCGTAGAGAATCCATAAATTATAGAAGAAGCAGAGCCAATTTTTAATACAATGAAATAAATTGTCGGCTTATATACGATACAATTATAAGAAAAGTATTTGTAACCATACAATGCTGTTGTAATTGTAACGGCAAATAAAAGGATACACGAAATAATAGCATACATGTACATGCTGGCATTTGTTGGCATGTGTTCAGTTGTTTGCATATGCCGCTTTGTGACCCCCAGAAGAATTTTATTAGATATTATTTCAGAAGTAGAATAGAAGAAAAAGGTAGAAAATAGAAGAGAAAAGGGACATCAGGACGTAGTTGTAGATATTTTTATATTAAGTTTTACATTCTTCTGTGTGTAATTAGATAAGTTAGAAGAAAATATTTTGCTTTCTTTAGAGAACAAGTTATCAGAAAACTTGGCAACAATGAAGACAAACTTAAGCCGATATTAACTATTCATTCTATTGATAAAAGTTCAAAGGAAAAAGTTAAAGAATTTCGATTTATGCATTTTTAATACGATTAGTATTGACAGTTGAAAGTAATACAGATTGTTTGATTGGTGATTGTTTCTTTGACATTTAAATACCAACGATGGTTCATAAGTTGTATACAATATTAGTTTGTAGTGTATCACTGGCCTGCCTCCTCCGATTCTTAAATACAGGACAATACAGATTTTGAAAAACAAATGACTTTATCAGTGGCATGTAGACGATCCTTGTACGTTTCCCTGTAGATTCATTAAATTCTAATATAACTTTTTTCTCGTAGGTCCTTGCACAAGTGTAGTGCACTCCTTTATAACAGCAATTAGTACTTTCAACTCCTCCGTTTCGTTTTCCAAGCTATTACACTATAAAAAGCTTCAAAGTACAACCACTTTGTGTTTGCAAACACTTGTGTCGAGTTCGCCTTCTGTGCGTATGTGAGGCCATTATTAACATATAAATCATCGTTTTTATTGCCTCTCATGATTTCTTCTAACGGCACTCACGTAAACACCATCTACGGCAGTTACAGAGCTGCTCGTAAAAGAACAACACGATTGTCTGTTGTTTATAGTGCTCATACGTCGTGCTACTCCCGCTTACTTTTGGCATACAATTTTGTTTTACTAACACGCTGTTTTCTGGTGTGTGTTATCCACACCAGAAACAGCTTTTAGCATGTTATTACTTTGTGCTCTCTCACTTTTATGCCGGAGTTTTCCGGTTTTGCTTTAAGAGTGGTTTTTATTATCTGCTTAGTTTACTCGTACAATACGTTTTTCCCAGATTGGCTTGATGTCATTAGGGAATCGCGTATTAGATATGCTGTTATTGTTGCTGATTTATATACACACATATATATTGAAATAATTACGTTTCTTTTTGATCGATTATATTGTTCAGGAAATTGTACTCGTACGCGATGACTTTCATTCTTCGATTGCTTTGGTATTTCATTTGAGCAGGATTCTAAATCTCTCTCCTTTTGTTGCCACGAGGTAAATTGCATATTGTTTATTGTTTTGTATTTCGATTTGTATAATAAGAATTACTATAATCGTGCCGATATAATGTGTAGTGAAATCGAAATTCCATCACGTATTAAACATTGCATAATAATGCCAATAATATTTTATTGAAGTGAAAGGCAATTGTTTTGCTATAAAAATAAATACTCGCACTTGTTATCGAACTAGAAGCTTGCAAAATATCGAGCATAATTTATTACACTGCTTGTTATATTAATACATACAGTGGCTTAAAATAAAAGTGGTGCGGTCGTTCATATTTACTTTTTTCTTGCTTAACATTTTTAATAAAATTTTCATTTCATATTTAATTATTGATTATGTATGATAATTTGAAAAGGCCCCAAGGCAACATGAAAACACATTAGGTTTTACTTAAAAACAACAACAAGAAAAACATAGCAATTTTAAAATTTACTCAAAAAGATATTGGCGCTTAGAAGTCGCAGTCAATTCTGGAATATAAAATATTCAATTCGAAATTAAGTCTAAAAAATTAAATAGCTTTTCAGGAATTATACAGTATGTTCCCTTTTTCATTTTGACATTGAAAACCGTTTTCTTTTTGTTGCTTTAAAATACCTTACAATAAATTTTATAAACTTTTAATTATATTTTAGAATGGCGAACAACAAAACTTGAAATCACATTCAGTTTAAAAATTAGATAAATTAAATAATTGCGTTGTCGCACTTATTTTTAAGCCACTGTAGATATTAATGTGTTTCATGTTCTATATAGCTTAAGACAGGGTTTCCCAAATATATGAAACACAAGTATTTTTCAATAAGTAAATTTATAAAAAAAGAACATCTCAGCTACAAATTAATATAAAAATTCCTGATTTCCGAATGCTGCCGAAAAGTGTGGGGATGGATCGCTGACGTAGGACTTTGTTTATTAATTTTGGCAGGCTTTTAAATATAGTAATTGAGTTCGCAGAATACGCATTTGATATTAATCTTTTACTTTATAAATTAATTAGTTTGGTAACGCAAATCCGGTTGGTCACTATTTCCATAATTTGTGGCTTTTGGAAATATATGTTTTGTAATTATTCTCTTAAGCACTGTAATATATTTTACTCTACCCTATAACTCAGGTTCGCAAAATACAGGGTGTTCGCCGGGAAGGTATATCACTATGAAAAATAATGGATCTTATATTGTTAAACGTTTTCTTTAATGCCGACAATTATATAGGGAATACAATATCAGACAAATGCACGCCTCTGTCGGCCTTACAAACACGAGCTCTTTTGAGCTCAGTAATTCTATCACGAATATTTAATTCGAGTTACTCAAGCGTTTCTTGTTTGTGTGCATAAATCTGGCTGCTCCGTATTGTAGACAAAACAATACGGAGCAGCCATCACCATCTCTTGAAATAACTTGTTCTGGAAAGTGGTCTAGCAGTCATTCCATTCTAATCCTTCTTGTATGCCATGTGGCAGCGTTTTGGCGAAACCACATGTTAACCCAGCCCAAAATTTTCAATTATATTACTTTATCGCTCCTCATTGACAAAGAAGTGAGATCCAATGATTCCTTCTGAGCAAATTGCACACCAGACTGTCACTTTTAATGCTTGCAAAGGTGACTAATGAATAATTTGAGTATTTCATTATGATTTGTTCACGAAAACCGGGGTTACCATGGGCGAACTGCAACATACTATGGGCATAAGTAGGGCGGCGTAAATGATCTCTTGGAAGAAACTCTTGTGTCAGCTCAACCTTCAATGTAAACAGAGGCCAATCCTTGTGCGAAATGGTATCCAAAGATGTTATTTAAAGAACAAGCTTCTGTGCACGATGCCGCATTGAGGTGAGTGGATTGTTTTGAAGACTTTTTGAGCAACAGTAATGTTTTCAGCTGATCGTGTAGTATATTGCGCTGCATGCTGGTGCCTATCAGTTATTCTCCTTCTATCTTCGAAATCAATCACTACACGATAAATAACGCGTCTTATTGGCACGTAACAGTGATCCGTGACTGATTTTGACAAAATATTTTAACGATTAAAACTCGTTTGCTTATTGAATATTTTACCATAATAAATTTGCCACGTCTTTACTTCACGACTGCCAAATATGAACTGTCAAGAATAATGTTTACCGAAATGGCGGCAAAACATAGTTGCATACCTTCCCTGCAGACACCCTGTACAACAAATTTTTTTAGATAAATTAAAGCATATTAAACTGGTTTTCTCTCAAGTTTATTTAAATATTCCATGGAGTTGTGCAATTAAATATCTTTTAAATAATTTATTTAAAGTTCATCCATCCACAAATTGCATTATTAACAACGTAATAAATACATATTTCATAAAGAAATAAAATTATAAACGATTTATTAACTTATAAGCATAAGAAGTTGTAGAATAATATAATTTAGTAATAAATAAAATAAATCGATAACTATTCGCCCAAATATTTAACATATCATTTTAAATTTTAAATGTTGATATTTATTATCTCAGATATGCATATTGATGAGTTTGGTGGGTTTAATAACTCACAGTTTCAACTCCATTTCTTGGAGTACTGCTGAGCATGGAAACAATCATGCGTTTAAGAGGGAAGCGGAACGAAGGTAAAAATAAACAAAGAAATAAATTAAGATAATTGAAGTAAATGGCTGACAAGGAGATAATCTGCACTCCTTTGTTGGTTCGAAGTATTTACTTAAAGCGGAATTTGAACAGATGTATGTAAAGATAAAAACCCATTTCAGGGCTTAATTTTGTAATTAGATTATATGACAGTTTTCATTTCTGGGAAGCAACCCCACCTAAATCGATAAGTTAAAATAATTAGCAAAAAATGAATACCTAATCATCTTTATTTAACAATTAAATGTATTAATTGTCGAACTAAAACGCGTTAGATATTAATAGCCAATTTTTAATTTTAATTTAATTTAAATAAGCATGTTAGCGCACCTCGTATATAATGCACTTTTAAAAAAAATATGCGTAACAAAAAATTATTTTTTATAGTTTCAAATTTGAAAAAACTAAATTGTAGCGGAGTAAAAAAAATGAGCGAATGGAAATTTGTATTACTATTTCCTGTTCATTTTAAAATTAAAAAGGCAGCTTTTAATTACATTTCATTTCCTTCCGGCATGTAATGTGCCAGCTAGAAAGAGTTAGTTTGTTAGTTTGTTGTTTGTTCATTGTTGGAAGCAAATGATTGCAACTGACGTTTTCCACTGGAAAATTAATTAAAAGAAATCAATTTTTATAATTTTAAACCAAAATGATAATTTTATTAAGACAAAATAATAATGAAACACGCGATTATTCGATGAATCGAAGAAATAAATTGATAAGGTGATAAGATGGAAAATGAAAATCTTTTCGAAAAAATTATTAGAAGAAAGAAAGCATGCAAGTAAATAATATAATATTTTAAAATACTGGAAAAATCTTTTTATAACACTCTTAATCTTCATATTTTCCAAAAGCAGATGCCATTGGCATGTCCTCTTAACAAATCGACTGTCAAAGTCTCGTTTATTTTTTCAAGGTTTCCTTTTCCACTTAATCTTCATCGGTCCTAAACGACGATTGTCATTGTTAAATTCAGAGCCCTTTTTAATAATGACAAGAACGACTGCTGTTAGTTGGCGTTTTTACTGAATACTTTCGGTTATGATGTGTCACAGTATGACAAGTTATCGTACTGGTAATGGGAAAGGAGTAACTCTCGCAATGCAAGAGAAGAGAAAAAAATATAATTCATCATTGTAATGTGAATTTAATGAATTTGAAATTTAAGTTAAAGGCGAATACAATTGAGGAAATTTCAAGATATGCGATTTGTGTGTTAAAAATATACGAATATAAACACAAGTTTTATTTCCCAAATATACATATTTACACTCATGCATACATATTCATATATATGTATGTAAAGAAACAAAAAGTTCTTTTTAACTTTACTAGTAAATACTCACTCATATTCAACCGTATTCTGACCCAAATATGAAAATTAGTTATAAAAATTTTCCGGCTGAAAATGTGGCTTTCCAAGTGGAGTGGTGGACCCGTTTGTTGCTGAATCATTATCTCACCTTTTTTTTAATATATATATTATTATTTTATATGCAATATATATATTATAATATAATAATATATGTAATACATAATATATGATATAATATAATATAATATAATATAATATAATATAATATAATATAATATAATATAATATAATATAATATAATATAATATAATATAATATAATGTAATATAATATATAATATAATATAAAAATTTTCAAGGTTTGTTGTGATTGTGTTTTTGAAACTCCCAAGCAATTGTTTAGAATCGGGGTATATCAAATCAATATTTATGATTATTTTGCGAAGTTATTTGGGTGAAAGTCCATTGACGAATTCGGTTTAGCACACACTTGACCCCACAATAAACAAAAGCAAAATAACAATAAAGGTTGGAACGCCCCTGATAATAATGAACTTCATTAACTTAATAAATATAATAATATGTAATAATGTGGAAGCTGCCTTGTAGAAAAATAAGTGTAGTGAGTGTTTAATGGCGAGTGTTTAATGGCTCAGAGATGATCATGATTGTGAGGATGTACGAAGATATTTTAAGTGCCACCCTCCGAAAATAATAAACAAAACTTTATTGCCATGAAAAGCGTTACACTTGAATTAAGGTATCTTCATACGATTTGCGTTGCCATTATGTGTAACACGTTTTAGAATTCATGTGTTGCTCAGTGTAGTAAACTGTACGTACTTACAACTTTTAATTCTTACATTGTCACTTATCTAAAAACGAAGCTGTGACGAGCGACAAATGCAATAACGTATAACGTAAATATAATAAAAAGGGGAGAGATATAAGACCTGGTAAATATAATTAACGAAATTAATTAATAACAGTTTGATGATATTAAATAAATATTGCTTGACGATCTAAGCAATGATTATTGACGTAAAATTTAACTTTCGTTTTAAAACTTTTAGAAACCAAAACAAAAGTGCTTACCTACTTACCGCCTCTGTTATCAGAGACGTAGTGGAAGTGTGTGAGAATGACGTGGATTTTGCTTGTAGTTCTGCCTTGTATTTGTATATGGATCTTTACAATGTTGCGTCAATCTCTGTGCGCCTTTCTTAGGTGGGCGTCGTATTCGATACATCACGTCATCGACAGTTTTCTTATCTGCTTACTTTAAGATCTAAATAGGCTTTATCGGAAGATTAAAAGTAATAAAAGTCAAGAAGGCATCAACTGTCAAGTTTAGAAAGTCTAGCAACAATTACATTTTTAATAGGGTCTGCTTTGGATTTCAATGAAAAATTTAATTTCGAATCCTTCAAATCGGTATTTTTCGAAGAGCCTGTTTCTACTAACCGTGTTTCTGAGCATTCCCTGATGTGGTCCACCAAAAATTTATTGAACTATTTTACTTGGAGCGTCGCTTGAGTGAAGAAGACTTGGAAGACGGCAAAATCTGTTATCCGCTGCACTATGTGGCTTTTTCAAACTGTCCCGACTATATATGTAATCAAACTGGCTTTCGAAAATAATTTACTTTGTATTTATTTAACTATTTTCACTCAAATATTTCTAATAACGCATAAAAACTTTGAGATGAGCTAATCATAATATGACCAAACAAATATTTTCCTCTTCGCCACTCTACCTTATCCATCTTGAAAACGTAAGTTGAGACACATTTTCCTATTTATGACCTAAAACACTTGTTGTTATTAGCTCACGCAAAGGATATTATCTTGTCAGTCGTGTGTTAAGCTAATTTTATTACCAACTTTTTGATGAAAGTTTTGCATTCAGACAGCAACATTTTCCGGGCAGGAGTGCATTAAAAAATTCACACTTACACGTATTGGCCATTTCAAACGTGACTAGATAATTTTTTTTATTAAAATAAAGGCTTATTCAAATGCAAAACGTACCAGCTTGTGTATATTTTAACAAAAGCTTAATATGAATAAACAACATCTTTTAATGAAAGATAAGATGCATATGCGTGTGTAATCTACGTGTTGCAAGTCTCCTCTGGTTAAGAGTGTTTCAGAAATTGTTTTAGAAAAGGATATATTTTCTCAAATTTTTTCTTTTATGCCGAAAAAGTTGCTCTTACATTAATTTTTAATATTTTTCTTTTTAAGCTTGAAATAAGGTGAATAAGTTAATTATAAGCTTATATGCTGGTCTTAAGCTCGTACAGTTGAAAATAAAGCGTAAAACTAATTTAATTTATTTATATTAAACGATAAAGTTTACACTCTTCAAGGAATTCCAATAATAAAAGTGAATTTTCTTATGTCGTATCTTGTAAAATATTAGTTTTCTCCAGATTTTTTAAATTTTTATTCCTTTGAATTTTGAAATTTTCGCATAATAGAATTAAATTTTTAGCCGAAATATTTGATTTATTGCAAAATTTGGCTACAGTTGTCTGGCTCTTATCAAAGAAGTGACTATGTGTTATCATAGTATGTCCTAATCGAATTCGAGTATATATCTACAACTTGATCACGTCTATTAAAATTGTTTTTTTGATCTTTAACCCTCTGCGTGTGACGTCGAATTCTTCTGATCCGTTGGTACACCGGAAAATATTGCATATTCCGTTTTGTAGGTCCATAAAATTTTTAACAGTTTGTAGGACCAAAGGGCACATTCAATGGTCAGATAAAAGCTGCGAATATAGAGATGATTTGCTTTGTTGGAGAAGAGAATGACAAAAAATTTATTCACAACATCTTTGATATTTAGCAATACTAAAGCCTTTAAAGATTACATCAATTCTATTAATTTTAAATACTTTTTCTAAATAACATTTTTTGTGGAATAATAATTGCGCATTGCTGACTTTGGCTTACTTTTGTTAAAACAAAAAAAAAAAAAAATAAATAAATAAAAAATTTGTATGCAAATTAAACAAAACAGCACAGAAGGCAAACACTAAAGGGGAGCAGGTTTTTTGGCACGTACAATACTTGAGAAAATATTACAGGCAACACTTTTGAACAAATTTGTGGAATCCTTGCTAAGAGCTTAAAATATGAGACAAAGTTTTTATAAAACTTTAACATAAAACTTGCTCGACAAACTTTGTGCGCATAAAATATTCAATATTAATAAAATATTTTGAAAAGCAGCAGTAATTTTTTTTTCGGCAAAACTTTATTATTATTATTATTATTATTATTTTTGTTTTTTTTTTTTTAACTAACTTAACGTATAAAAATTACGGCTTGACCGGAGGAAAACATTCAGGGTTAGGCAAGAAGCGAACCCGCGTTTTCCGGCTTAGTACGCTTCTCATTATGTAGAATATTCCCCAATGCATATCTTGTCTGTCAAAAAATAAGCTTCAAAGGGAAACACAATTTTTCGTTAAAAAATAAATGATTCGGTTTCGAACTACTCTTAATCTCAATCATTAGAATGAAATTGTTTTCAACACATAAACTAGTAATTAAATTTTTCAAAATAAAAAAATTTTTTACCGTGATAGCATATTTAGTTGTTATTTTATTTAAGTCCAGAGTATGTAGGCAATCATTGTAACTAAAAAGAGTCTTCATTGGGGAACAAAATTTCGATTACAATTTCTATAACGAATGAGGTAACTGCATCCTAATGAAATTTCAAACCAAAATAAATAAAAAGTAACTCTCAATGGTAACTGTAATGGTGGAATGGTAACTATAAAGTTATGAACTTCTAAAAATACTCAGCGTATTATAAGGACATCATCCTGCATTGTGTTCTGCACTCATCCATCAAAATTGTTTGCCTACTTACCCTCATGACCATTAAAACTGATTATCCCACAAAGATTAATTACATACTCGTGTAATATACGTTTTAAAAACTTTTGTTCTTGACGTCGCAGACGGTCACTAACAGTGTCCATTTCGCAGCGCTTCCTCTCTTCCCATTCTACGAGTAGTTGGTTTTTATGAACAGATTGCCATACAATGTTACAAAGCATAACCGCATTCGCTTTGTGTGTGTTTGTGTTCAAGTGATATGAGCATATAATTAAAATGGCTTTTTTCAAGTTATTCTACACACATACATACTCGTAAATATATGTTACATATATGCATATGTGTATGAATATATAGTGTCCAGGATCGTGTCTAAATAATAATATGAAAGCAAGCATACATGAAAACTAAACAATACTTTTAATGAATTTTCGCATTTATTTTTTTTTTTTTTTTTTTTTGTTTAAATATTTTTTAGCTGCAGTAACCAAAATGTGCCATTTCAGGAAATTTTATTATTAAAATGTTAAGGGCCGGATTAAAAAAGAATTAAAATAAACTTTTCTTTTTCATAGAAATTGTTTTCATTAAACTCCGAAGAAAGGATAATTCTGTTTAAGAGTATTTTAAAATATCGCCTTTATAATATTGCTGCGCGAGCTTGGGCTGACATTGGTTCCAATAGGGAGCTTATCTTTTAATGTGCAGGCATATTATTGGAATTTCATTTACCAGATTTTTATACAACAAAGAAACATATTTGTAGGAACAAATTTTGCCGTGTTGTTAAGCTTTAAAGCATTTCAGGTTGGTGCAACTTGAAGCATTTTTGGTATTTGACTGATTATTTTACAATTATATAATAAGCATTTTAGATATATAGATATAAAGATTGGTGCAAAATTAATAACCTCCAGGGCAGTGCAGAAGTCTTTGCAAATGGCCCTCTGCCTCAGTCATATTTGACATTCGTGAATAAGTCAGTTGTAATGAAGGCATGTAATGGAGCGCTCTGGTTCTCCAGTGTAACGTGAATATCGAAGCTGACTTTATTATCGTGTGACGTGTAGGAGGCCATCGGCAATGCGTTTACTGTTACAGTAAAACTCAAGCATGACCCGAAGAATGTTTAGGTCATAAGAATTGTGTACCGATAAGCAGTAGTAGCCACAATGGGAAATGTAAATGGTTACAGGTCGTCTTAACTCCTTTTTTGGTCATTTCCAAGATTGCCTAAACTTACCATCACAGACTTCTTTCAGGGAAGTTTAAGGCTGTGATTTTAATCTAATAGCCACAGGTCCCTACAGCATTTACGAAAATATTGGACACGAGTGGGAACTTTCATCAGCGTAACTTTTGTCTTACGTAAAGTTACTGAAAACGCGAAAAAACCGGGAACATTAGCAGCCGCTACTTTGACAACATAAGCCGTACCGCATATTTTTGTAGAAACCTTTTCCACCTGCTGGGTAAAAACGTTAAAAAATGGTAGTCATTTCATAAGAGTTGGTTAGATAAATTAACTGATAGAAATATTTCTTATTCTCAACATTAGAGGTAATTTTGAAGGTTTGTACAGTAAGCAAAAATTGTATTCGGCCGCATTGAATGACATAAAAAAATCAGAAATCAAAAACACTCGGCGAAGTTTTTATATGATAAATAATGAAAAGTAATGAGAATATCATGTGAGAACACTATATGGGATTTATGTCTGAACATAATACAAACCATTATAATACTTTTTTATGGCCGGAGAATAAGCAGGACCTAGATGGATGTCGAACACGCGACCGTCCTTCTATTAGGCATTCATGACAGCATTCACCCACAGAAATGAATGCTAACAATTAATAGTCATTATTTAATTTTTTTTTTAACTAATTTTAGTTACGAAATTTTTCGCAGGTCACACTCAGAGTGTAGGCAGGAATAGAATCCGCGACCTCCGGCTTAGTAGGCAGAGTATTATTCATTATTCTACGGAGGCATCCAATACAATAATTGTATTAAGCACGTTTTACTCAAACCATTTGATTGTCCGCTTAATATCTTTAATTCGCCTTTTTTCTTTTCTTTAAATTAAATTATTTCTTTCAAATATAATTTATTTTAATTTTAAATTATTTTCTTTTAATTTCTTTTTTTTACCTTCAATATGATTCGGTATTGTTGAGATTGACTTTTTCGCTTTCTCGCCATGAGTTGGAATTTACAGCAGCATTAAATTTATAGGAAACTTAAAGTGATGACTAAGAGATATTGATAGTGGAACAACCCCAATCAATTCCAAAAAAATAATTAGACTACCCACAGAACACTTTATCCTCCCTTCCTTACTTAACTGAAGAAAATATTTCTATTTAATTTTGTATTTTATTAATTTATTAGAATTAAAACTAACTCCTGGAGCAAACAATACATAGACAACTGTTACTAAGCATGGGTCCAACCCTTTATATGGTCGAACCATTTTTATCTATGTGCCAAAGATTCCTAATGGTTTCGGTGCCATACAACTAAGCCATGCTTAACATTTTCAATAACTCTGCATTATCACATCCTTTATAGCTTTTTGACGTACACTATTTCTTTCAATTTCATCGAAGGAATGGACGCCAACGATGAGAAATTACATGATTCGTGGCAGGCAATTAACATTACCACGATATGCGATAGCAAGACTATTTGAATTTCTGGTGCAAAAATCCATAGGTGTTTTGGATGTGTGCAAGTGGCACTATCCTGTTAGAACTAAATATCATTGAAGTCTATATCCTTAATTTCTGGTTATAAGATGTCCGTTCATCATTTTCGGAAAAGTACATTGCGGTGACTGCACCAAATAGTAAAGCCACACTTCAGTTTTATCTGCTTTGTCTGTTTGTGTGTTTCGGTGTATTCACGACGTTTGAAATGTTTATTCAAATGTTTATTCATATTTCGCATCAGTGGTTGGTCACAACCTCTAGTTGAGTTTAACAAGACTGTCTCCAAGTTCCCGCCAAATTTCTCAAAAACCCAGTTTGATGAAATTAGCGCTCAATTCACATGATTTCGATTCCATTTAGGAGACCGTGCTGATTTGAAAGCCCATTTTCTTAAAAAGCTTCAATAGGCTTTAATTTTAACGTGTTACTAAATTATGTTCCTCTTCAAAGTTGAATTTGTCAAACACTGTAACGTTAAGTTTTGCTTTACAATTGACTTTTACTGTTGGAACACCCTGTAAAGCAGATACATTTTCTACTGTCATCACTACAATTTTAACTCGTACTCTCTACGACTGTGTGGAATAAATATAAAGGTGGGGCCACTCTCGCGATGAAATGAAGTGGTCAATACCACTTTAAAAAACATAAATCATAACAAAAGTCATAACATAAGTCATAACATAAATCATAACATAAGTCATAACATAAATCATAACATAAGTCATAACATAAATCATAACATAAGTCATAACATAAATCATAACATAAATCATAACATAAATCATAACATAAGTCATAACATAAATCATAACATAAGTCATAACATAAATCATAACATAAGTCATAACATAAATCATAACATAAATCATAACATAAGTCATAACATAATTCACAACATAAGTCATAACATAAGTCATAACATAAATCATAACATAAGTCATAAATCATAACATAAATCATAACATAAGTCATAACATAAATCATAACATAAGTCATAACATAAATCATAACATAAGTCATAACATAAATCATAACATAAGTCATAACATAAGTCATAACATAAATCATAACATAAGTCATAACATAAATCATAACAAAAATCATAACATAAGTCATAACATAATTCACAACATAAGTCATAACATAAGTCATAACATAAATCATAACATAAATCATAACATAAGTCATAACATGATTAATATTTATGTGAATAAATGCCTTTTGCTGAATTGCAGCTTTAATTATGATATTGAATAGGCTCCATTCCAGCAATGTTATCTAAATACTTGGATCTGGCCACTTTTATCCGAGAAAGTTTTAGTTTATAATTAGTTTTTCTCAATGTTAATTTAATTTAATATATTAGACTCACTTACATCATATATATACGACTTAACACTTTAAGATGCTGGAAAATGATTTAAAAAATTGAAGCAGGAATTCTTAGTGAAACTGTAACGGTTCTATTGGAATTCGATTGGATCTGTGAACATCTAATATTAGTACGTCAATTCGCTGGCAATAAATTCCTTTTAATCTTGTAAACAGTTTATTTAAGTATTTATAAGGATGTACGTAGACATGCTATTAATCTTTAATCTTCCCCCCTCAAACCACTAACATTAACTTAATCATAGAAAATTTGCTTCGCCAAAAATTGTTATCTAATTACATGGTAATAGACCATTTGATGCTAATCAATTTGCTGAAACAACCCCAATTAATTCCAACGACGGCCAGTCAGACGAGCATTCCAACCGAGCCCCTTTTCCAGCAGTTTTTTTCCATGACAGTCACCTTCACGTTCACCTCTCACATTTCTTTTCTTTTCGTCTTAACTTCTGCCAGCGAATATATTTCAAATAAAACTTTGCGTTACTTATTTGCAATAAAAAAAAAAAAATCACTTTCTTGCTATTCAAATGTGTGTACACTCGTATGAGGCGCATTCCGTGCGACGTGGAGGGGGAAAGAAATAATTATTACCAGCGTATAAGAATTTGTGTATTTGAAGAGTGAAAAAACTAAACAGCATTTAAAGAACCGGAAAATTCATTAATTAAAAACAGCAAAAGTAATTAAAGGTTTAGCTGTTCGGCGCTGCTTATTACAGCATATAATTAATGCAAATTTATAATTAAGCACTATTCTTAAAAATCATTCAGCTTAAATTAAGCGGGTAAGTTTACAAGTAAGCGCGTTTTAAGGCAAACTTATTTATTAAGGAGCTCGTTTTATTGTCATTTTTATTGCTCGTTTGTTTTATGGTAAAACCAAACTTAGGAGACCTTCAAACAATTTTGAAAAGTAATCCCCAGCAGTGTTATGTTATGCGAATATTCTCAAGAGGTGGGCATTATTTTTGGAAACCAGAGCTTATTTTGTTAAAAAAGATTTAAATAAATTTTCAAAGGTGGCAAACTGTTGCAAAATGGTTTTAAAGTATTTCTAATACAAATTTGGAATTTCTTCAATATAATCTCAAAATGAAATAAGTTTTAAAAACTTTGGAAATTATTGCCTCCATTTATATATTGGTTATCGGAAGTTATTATTTTTAATACTCAACACTCATCGTGTGAACAGCAATATCTGCCATGATTAAAGAGAATTCCAAAAAGTTTCATAAAATAAAAATCTGCTTATCATTTCCTCGCTGTGTAGAGGAGTGACTATAATGAGCTATTTAAATAGGTCGCTACAAATATATATATTTTTTTGTCATGATAGCTTTCACCATTTTAATTTATATTATTTGTAAGATATCCTTTTACAAAGCCTGGGGATGTTCCTGGGGATAAAGATCTTCTGCTATGAAGTTCATGGCAGTGTAATGTCACCGACTAAATTATTTAAAAAAATGTATTCACAGATAACAAGTGCATGCCGTTGCGTTGAGGTAACGGACTTCAAAACTAACTCTTCCGCGATTTCTCCGTCTTAACGTTGTACGCTGGACTTTGTGTCATTGACCACGAGAAAGAATTTTTTTAAATTGCCAAATAAAATATTTCAATAAATTTACCAGCCAACACATTATTTGAAACAATTTACTTCCGAAAAATATATCAACTTTTTGTAGCCACCAACAGCCTTCCCCCTTTTTTTTTGTCTTCTTAATTTTTTATAATAAAAAAAAAAAATGAACACGTAAGAGAAAAAACCAGTAATCAATGTATTATGAATAATAACGGCCTACGTAGGCATATGAATAATGCGCAGCCTAGTAAGCCGGAGGTCGTGGGTACGATTCCTGCCTAAACCCGGGGTGTTTTGCTGCCATCAAGCCCAAAGCTTTCCAGGTTAAATTAGCTAAAAAAAATTATTAATAAGAAATTGCTCGCATGAAATATATCGAAACTTATTTCGTTTAGCGAATGGAAATACTCTTTTCGAGAAATTCTTTATAGTAATTTGTTTAAGTTGCTCTCAATTGGCTTAGTAATAAACAATCCCTTAATTCCTACACAATGTGTCCTTTGGAAGCCTATTTAGTCAATAAAATTTTATATTGACTTTGACTCAGTGCCATATTTTATTATAGAGATCCTTAAAATCCTTAAACTTCTACTGGTGTATGTACTTATCCTTTACGATTAATAATGGAAAAGTGAATCAAGTTTAAGACTGAACTTGATATATATAAATGCGATCATAACAGATATTTCTACTCAGCGAATAAAGGAAAAATTGTTACTAAATTAAAATTTTGTTAAGCACAATTTGGCCTACTTTTATTTGTACGCAAAATGGCCTCAACGGCCTCACCATGACTAGCTGTGCAGCTCATTTGTCACTACAACTGAACTTGTAAATTGAAGCGCAATTTTTATTTCCCACATATCTCGGTACATCAAGAGCATCATAGGAAATTTCGCCATAGGAAAAAACTTTTCCCTCTTAATCCGAAAAGTAACTTCTACCCCATCAAATGAATATGCAGTTCACAAATTTTTCGAACTTTATAAGATTGTTTTGTACATCCTCAAGAGTTAACTATATAAGCCGACTTGTATCGGGGCCCCGTCTGTTTCGGTTATCCCGTGCGCTCGCAAAATAAATACAAAATAAATAACACTAACACTATTTTCTGATTTCTTGGCGTATAAAAATCGCCTTGTTTTATAAAAATCGTCAAGTTATAAATAGATTAAGAGATTATAATGCATGACAGGATAATGTAACCCTCAGAAACAAAAAAAGGATTGAATAATGGCAGAAAAAGAAAAAGAAGAAAATCTGTGGTTTTGTTGGATTGTGTAATTCATTAAAAACTAATAGCTCTTGCACTAACAGGTTGTTCCGATCCTAAATACTGTACTTCTTGAATCAACATTTTAATGCTCACATAATAATTTGACTGGAAATGAAACCGCATTCTGCGTGTTGCGCTTAAAAATCTCAAAAACACCAGCAACGAAAAGATTTTCCAAAAACTATCTTACGGATTATTTCAACTCCAAAAAATTTCCTCCAGCCTTACATTTATTATACACAAGGAATATACTCGTCCTCATGTAAGGACTCATGTTTGACAGCCTCCTAATATTATATTTTTAATGCATACTTTTTTACTAAACCAATAAAAATCACAAAAAAAATTTCCCTAAAATATGCACAACTGAACGAAAATGGGGAAAAGAAATACACATACAAATACAATATGAATAAAGAGCTTAAAGGTACAAGAACAACGAAAGAAGAGAAGATGAAGGCGTTTTAACTAACAATATAATTAGCTCATAAAAATTAAGTTAAAGTCACAAAGCAGTGATTTGTGTTTAAGTGGGTGGAAACAAGCAGAGCAACATACAACGGACCAAATGGCTACAAGCAGAAAAATAAAATAAATATTATGTTTTACAAGAAATTGAATGTACGAGTTTGGGAAGGGAAAGACGAACAACGAATGTTGGGCAAAACATTTAATTTTAAGGTTTGGTGTTTGGGGCAAGAGGCCAATTAAAATAAAGTGGTTTTTAGGTGGGGTTCACAAAAGAGGTTTAACGAAACACTTAAGTATTCAGAAAGTAAATAAGATTTAAATATATTTGGAAGGTAATAGGTTAGGAAAAATGGAAAGCATTTGCATTTTGAAAATCGGACAAAATTCGGCTGCATGAGATTCTAATTGAATTAAATAAATAAATCTCTTTATATGATTTCCTCGATGCTCTATCACAGAAGAATATATAACATAGTATTCGCCTTACAAAGGTGAGGGGAAAAGTTTCCAAGCTGTTAAAGGAAATAAACTCCATTACATTGATGCCATTTTAATGGTGTGATACGTAAAACGGCTCGAAATACTCATTTACAGCATCGATTACTTCCGCGATGATCTTTAATGTTTTACCTCCAAGCCATTTTTTAAGGTTAGGAAACCGACAATAGGTGCCAAGTGGGTATCAAGTCTCGTAAATGTGGTTGTTGGGTAAGCAATTCGAACATCCATTCGTTGATTGTAGCCATCGCTACGGCCGTAGAATGGGCAGGTGCCCATTTGAAACAATATTTTTTCCAAGTAATAAATATTTTTATTTGAAACAGGATTTTTTCCAAGTGTAGCCGTTCCTTCTTAACTGAGTCCTTAAAACGTTCCAATAACTCAGCGTAGTATGGACGATGGTCTTAGCCTTCTCCGGATAATCAATGAAGATAATGCCTTTGACGTCCTAGAACACAAGCGCCATAAGCCTCTTCGCTTATAAAATTGTGTATGCCTTCCCAGAATCGGTTCATCTGTTCCAATCCGTTGTCTTGACTTTTATTTACTTTCTGGATAATCAATGAAGATAATTCCATAGGCATTCTAGAACACACTCGCCATAAACTTATTAAACTTAGTATAGGTTCATTTGGTCCAATCCGTTATCTCGACTGTTATTTCGTTTCAGCAGTATATGGTGAATCGAAGTTTAACCTACAGTTATAAACCAATGCAAAACTTCTCCAGGGTTTTGCCAGTACAGCCACAAATTTTCGATTGAAACGGTTTTCCGACCTTCAGTAAACGCAAATATTCATTTATAATATTGTGATCAGTTGACAACACAGTTGTCTCAGCTTTCTTACTTGCTTATATTCTTCGGTTCTCCTTCGCCATTTTGTGAATTTTTTCATTAGTTTCAGAAGTTTAGACCTTAACGAGGCTTTAGACCATAACGAGCCTATTCGATCTTTCTTAAATTCGGAAACCCACTATTTAATTTTTCAGTGAAGAATCTTTCAGTGTGGAATTCAGCTCAATTTTAATTTGAAATGGTGTTTTAAATAGAAGCATTTAATTTTCTCGTAAGCAATCTAAGCGCCATCTTGAATCGGTTGTCTAATATTCAAAAATCAAACAAACGATAGAAAATTTTAAAACCAGCTACTGAAATGTGATACTATTGAATTAAAGAAAAATGTACCTACAAACGTTACCTCTAGATCCCTCTATTTCAAGCCGTATCACATACGTGATACTCACGTCTACAAAGTTTCATATAAATCTATTAGTGTTTTCACACCTAAAGTTAAAACCTGGTTTTAACTTAAAACCTACAAACAGCTGATTTTGTATTCACATACAATTTTTATAAACTCAGGTTTTATAATACAGTTTGTCAAATAAATTTGTTAATGATGAAATAAATTTTTTGTAGAAATAGGTGTTTTTGTTGTAATTATTCTTCCCACATTTATTTGAGAAACTGTACGACAGCTGTTATTGTATATATGAAACATAAATTTTAAAAATGTGTATCTAAAATTGAAATGATTTTACATTTTGTGAATGAATATTTGTGAATGTGATTGAGTTATCAGCTGTTTTCTATCTTTCTAACTTGGTAGCACTGAATAAAACAAGGTTGTATATTATAAATCTACTTAAAACCAATTCAAAAAAGGTTTTAAGATGGTTTTATGAGAATTATTTTGTATGGTAAAACCAGGTTTTAAGGATTGGTTTTAAAGTAAAAACCAAATTTTGTTTTAAAAGCAGGCTTTATCCTCAGTGTGAAAACACTATATAAAGAGTTTTTTAAAGTATTACAGACACTTAATTGTGTACAGCATTGATTTATTCATTTATTTAAGATGAAATTTTGACGACTTTCAAATTCTCTATATATTCAGCTTGTAACTCTAAATATCGTTTTGCTATCAATTTCGATCTCCTTATCAGTATCCTTCACTTGAATTTAAGGTGTCACCCATTTCACCTCATAAATTGTACAAAATATAGACATCGACAACATAATGGACCATAAACATTTTATGAGCCCATAAATTTCCTCAACTAGCGAAGAGGGCATTCAGAAATGCTTACGAGAGCGTTTGTCCCCTGCCATGCTCGTATTTCTCAAATAAATACCAGAAATTATTGTTTAAACATTCAACAGCACCAAATGCACACACGTACATGCATACATACCTACATGTATAGTATGTACAGTATATATTTTCTTGTTTGCAGCCATTTTGGCTTATTGCCAGAAATAAAAAGGTTTCCGATTTTTTATTTATTTATAAACATTTTTTTTTCGTTTGGTTCTCTAGTTGATTCGCTAAAAGTACATACTCGTACAACAAGTATTATAAATTTATAATGTCCAACTTCTTGCTGGCAAATATATGTTATTCCGTTTTGCTTTGTTCTGGGAGCTGATTATTGTAGTTTTTGTTTTCGAATCCTGTTTTATATAATTTCAACTGGTAGATTTTTGCAATGCCACTTCATGTTGCATGCCATTGGCCGACGTGTTTAATTAGCAGCATTTAAAAATCAAAGTCGTTTAATGTGATGTTGAATTGCCACCGGTATTGTGGGCCGCCTGTGTGTATTGACGACGCCAACAAAGTTATTGTACTCGCATTAGAGCTCTTTCAGACAAGGCAAATTTAATTTGACAAACTTTAACTTTCAACTTCTTTAATTTTCCTTTGAAGTTTGCTCAGTCTTCCGACACGGAAATTTTGTTTCAGCCATTTTGTTCAGAACGTTAAACACGATGTAACGAATATGTAAAAATACAACAATGCGGCAATGAGACGAAAGATGAATAAATCAACTGTGTGAGTACAGTAAAGTAGGTTTTGTACTGTCCCTCATTTTATTTCCCCCTCTCATTAGCAAATACAAGATTCTGAAAAGTAAACTTCATACGTCTGAAATTTCTTTTAACTACTTTATTACGAATAAGCTACAATTTAATTTACGTTTTTCCAATGTTGATATTAATTTTTTATTAACCAACTAAGCTGTAACCAACCAGCAAAGCCTTACGGTTTGTCCTCAGGAATATGAGGTTTGTCCTGGGTTTGTCCCAGTGTATAAGTTGGAATTGAAACCTCGACCTCCTGTTTACCAGGCTGCTCATTACAAACTCACCTACGAAATCATAACAACTTACGTGCATTTTTAAGATCATTCATTAAGTCTGGCTAAAATGAAATTGGCGGTTTTACTAAGAATATGAAACTACGCAACTATATAAATACATATAGCATCGGCTCAGATATTAATAGTACAGCTTTAAATTTGGTTTGCTTAAAGTAGCCATTTAAATAGCATAGACTATTATGAATAAAACAAAAAACCTGTCTCGCAGGACAACACGAAGTCTTGGGTATGCCTATAAATCACTTAAAAATTTAAATCCACTTTTGGATACATCCATACATCCATATAAATTTTATTTATAACTTTATTCCCAATTAAGAGGCGGCAACTTTTTTACAGAAATTTTATGTGGTTTAGGTTTTTCAACATTATTACGGGGTTAAAATAAAAGACGTCGTTGAGTCAAACTTATGTGGAAAATCCTTTTTGGAGCCGAGTATCAAATCTATCCAAATTTACTTTGCAGCTCTAAAGACACACAAAAATATTTCATTTTTGCTTGACATGATTAATCAATCAATTTATTTTTCCACAATTTTAAAAGGAAGTCTTTAAATCTGTTGTAATAAAGTTAAGACGTGCTATCCGCAGGGGAGGTATACAACTTTGTTTTGCGGCCATTTCAGTAAACGTTAGTCTTGAAGCACCATACTTGGCAGTCGTGAAGTAAAGACGTGGCAAATATATTATACTAAAATATTCAATAAACAAACGAGTTTTAATCGTTAAAACATTTTATCAAAATCAGTCATGGATCACTGTTACGTGCCAATAAGACGCATTATTTATTGTGTAGTGATTGATTTCGAAGATAGAAGGAGAATAACTGATTGGCACCAGCATGCAGCGCAATATACTACACGATCAGCTGAAAACATTACTGTTGCTCAAAAAGTTTTCAAAACAATCCATCAACTGCAATGCGGTGTCGTGCACAGAAGCTTGTTCTTCAAATAACATCTTTGCATACCATTTCCTACGTAAATCGTACGTGGCAGATCTATTATGGAAAAATATTCGGCAAACCAACGAGTTTTAATTGTTAAAATATTTTATCAAAGCTAAGTGAAACTTTTGGAGGAAACAACGTGCCAGCAAGACGTATTATTTATCGCGTAATGAATGATTTTGAAGAAAGAGGGAGAGTAGCTGATAGGCACAAGCATGCAGCTAAATGTGCTACTCGATCAGCTGAAAACGTTACTGTTGCTCAAAAGAGTGTTTAAGGCAATTCAGCAACCTCAATGCGGCGCCGTGCACAGGGCCTTGGTCCTTAAAGAACAACTTCACTCGTATAGATGCCAATAGGATGTTCCAGCTCGCCCTTGGCAACAACGATTCTGATGAGAAAATCATAATCACTGACGAGGAACATTTTAATTTGATATGTGGATAAAAGAATATGCGGTTCTGCGCAAGGGGAAACCCCAAATTATCCATCACTCAATGTTGCATTCCTTAAAAGTGACAGTCACATGTGCAATTTGATCAGGAGAAATCATTGGGCGTACTTCTTTGAAATGGGGTATCGTGATATGATTGAAAACTTTCTGAGCCCACAACTGCTTGCTTTGGGATTGATTAACATCTGATTTCAACTAGACAGTACCGCATAGCATACAAGCAGGACTGCAAGGGAATTACTGCGACTTTTTTTTTCCGCAAGAAGTTTAAGAAAGGGTATTGTTAAATGGCCAGCTGATTTTACTGCTCCGGAGTTCTTTTTGTGGTTGCGTTTCTAAGTTTATGCAAGTAAACCGGAAACGCTGGAGCAGCTCAAACGAAATTTTCGTGATGAAATTGATGAAATGAAAGTGAAATGATGAAATTGGTCCTCAAAAAAGGTCGCATTTGTAAGGCTAACAGAGGCGGCCATTTGCCTGATAATTGCCGACATTATATAAAACATTTATGCAATATCAATAATCATTATCTTTCATTTAATAAAAATTATAAACAAACTAAGTAGTGCACCTTCCCGCCGGACACTCTGTATTTTGCAGTTGACCTTATCAATTTGAGCTTAATTTGGCACCAGTCTTCTAATTAACCTTTTTTGATAAATGTGGCATAAATTCAATGGATAATACAACCCTGCTAAAAGTTTTGTACTTGAACTACATGACTTAAAAATTCGTAATTCAGGGACTGGAGAAGATGTTGTCCTCATGCTTTGCGTAAGATAATTGAATGATATTTAAATTGAGAATGGCATGTGTAGACACTTAACTGTCACAAATAAGTTAATGCCATTTAAATTTAAGGCAGAATGAGATAAAAAAAATTAAATTTTGCACTGCAAATCTTTTTAAATAAACTTTTAATATCCAGGGAATAATAATAGATTCCTTATAAAAGGAAGTGTCTTTGTTTCGGTAGTTATACGTTTGTGACAAACTGTGCAACAGATATTTTTTTATTTCAAAAGGGAAATTATTTTCCATACTGTTAAGGAATAATTCCCAATTTAGAAAGTTTTTATATAAAATGAAGATGAGCTTGGAAATCAAATTTTTATTTATAAAAAACGGAAACAAATTTTTCAAGCAAATTTTGCTCTGTTTGCCGCTTCAATCACAATTTATGAGTTCCTTAACTTTCAAGTTGGAGCAGTGAATATGGGGTATTAAAAAGATGAGAAATGGTTTGTGTTCCATAGAATCAGCCTTAAACTAATTAAAATTCATTTTATTTTATATGCGTTATGACCCATCATGTTTTTATTAAAATCGCAATATGGGATTAACAAATCGACTTCTGGCAATTCTGAGACTCAATGTAAAACAATGTTGCCTTCTTTTTCAAACACTGCAAGCAGTGTTTGGGAAGGAGTTGTTATTTTTTATTTAATCTTTATTCGAATTTATTTTATATTTTTAAATATTAATTTATCATTGAAAATCATTTCCAAAAGATTTACTCTCCTCTAGACAGCTTCCATTGCCCTATTCCATTCGTACAAAAGCAACTTGTAAGATATCATGCAACATGCCATTATTAATAAAATGGATTCTTTATTAGATGGCAAACTAACAACAATTCTTAAGAATTTTCTGCTGCACCCGCATGTTTCTTTTCCAACAACACGTAATGATTTCTTCCGCCGTATACTTTTGCTCTTACGTTTTAAATAAATTAATTGTTTCTAGTTGTTTACAGAAACTCGTAAATTTTCCTTATTTAAGGACACACTCACAAAAGGATTAATAAGGGCTTTATAATTTTTAATTTTATAATATAACGAATAACATTAACAGAAAACGATTTGGTAATACAAATTGCATTTCCTCTCATGACCACAATACTAGTGCACTTCCCTTTTACTACTCGCCCCTCCCACTCTAAATGTGCAATTAGCTTTCAAAACTCCTCACCTGTGTTACAACAGCTTTCTCCACAAAGTTGCAAGTGCTGTTGTGCGAGTATGTAATGATTTATATAAAATGATATGCCAATTTGTATTATTATTATTATTATTATGCAGCAGACATACTGCTGGTTGAAAGTAGTTTTTTACGTTGCTAACGAGTATGTGAACAATTTTAATTAAAGGGGCGGAGACTGTAATTATGAATTTATTGTTACTGAATTTGTATCGAGATGGACAACGTCTGAAGAGGAAAAGTACAATTTTTATTTTTATATCCTTCTGTGTTTTATGGCAAATATTATAAAGATATGAATATGATATGATATAAATTGAAAGGAAGTTCAAAAGGGGGGCGGGGTAAAATTCCAATATTATGATTTCCATCCGATGATATTTAAAAGCAAAAAGCTTAAATACACAACAAAAGTGAACAAGTTTTCATATATATTATTTTGGCCCATAAAAAAAAATTTTAAAGCGGTAAATTAAGAAAGTGTGGCAACTCCAAATTAAGTTTTTTTAAGGAAATAAATTTGAGGCCATATTTGAGTATCCTAGGCAGACGTATGATTCCCTTACGCGAAAATCTGCTAGTGATACCGTCCTATTTTAAAAAATCGCATCAAATGGCGTTGCTGGTGCCACACTATCACACAAAAATTATGCAAACCATTTCTTCTTGTCTGACTCTAGTAAATGCAACTCTTATCGTAGGAAAATTGTGGTTTTATGTCACAAAAATCGGACAATTTCAGGCCAAACTGTTATCTTTCAGAGATGCCATATTTAACAATTCGTAGGATACTATAGTGTGTAGGATAGTATCAGAAGGACTATGTGGGTATGATCTTAAGCTACAATTCTAATCTTCAGCTGTGATATGGAAAAATCAATGCAGAATAGACTAAACAGCCAAATAAAACGGAATAAATATTTTTTCGAAACTGCCAAGCATTTGCTGAGAATGTTTTTCACTTTTGTGAGATGATAACGAAGTTTTTATGGCCTGAATTAGAAGATATGCATGTGGACGATATCTGGTTTCAACAAGATGGTCTCAATTGATACAAAGCTAATGAAACAATGGCTCCTTTGCGCGACAAATTCAATGACCGTGTTATCTTACCTAGTGGTGATGTCAATTAGCCGCCAGAACTATATGATTTCACACCGCTGGCGTTCTTCCTTTGAAGTTATTTGAAAGAAAAGGTATACTTCTAAACACAATTCAAGAGCTAAAGGATGAGAAAATACGGAATATTAACTGAATAGAATATCATCCGATGGAGGTGTGTAGCCGAGGTCGTAGCTGCCATTCGGCCGACAGTTTGGACCATACCGATATATTACAATAAAAAAGTGACAACAATTTCCTTAATAATTTGTGTTTTATTCAAAATCAATATCGGACCTTAATATTTAACCGTTCTTAAATAATTCCAATAGAATCCAATGCATGAGTTAGGGGATGCACCCTAAGCGTGATGCACACACTTTTCCGTAGCATTAGTATTGCTTTGCTCGCAATAACTTGACAGATTTTGGAGATTCGAATGTATATAATTAGGAATACTTGGCTTCTATGCTCAAATGAATCGTTTGAGCGCAACCCCAGTATAATACGAAGGAAGTGAATTTTTTTTAACATATTTATAAATACCTGACTGGTATAAAGATCGTTAGTTTAAAAGTAGTACAACTCCATAAAAAGAATTAAAGAAACTAATTAAAAAACGATTAGTGTCATGACAATGATTTCAATTTTATGCCTGCAGAAAATAAAAACAAAATACTGTTTCCAAACAGCAAACAAGATGCTGGTAATTTCATATGAACAATATTTATTTTTTCTTTGGTTGCTTGTTTGCCAGCATTGTGTTTTTGCCAGCAAAGACCATAAATGAAGCCGCAAGAAGCACAGTGGTTCAAAATGTGCAATACGATAAAGAAACTTGGAAACTTTATAATTAAAGTTGTCTCTTTTTTATTAAATTACTTTTTAATTCTCTGCGTAGCACAAGAAACACAATGCCATCACACTGTCAACAATATTTTGTTAATGTCCAAAAAAGGACATTTACGAGTCTACGAGTATATGCACAAAAACATCTGAAATACTGGCAATAGAAAGATAAGAAAATCACCCTCTGCTGCTACATTTTTTGTTTTATTGTTCAAGTTCTTGACTTGCTCGATGTTTTGTTCTAGTAAAATAGCCAGGCCAAATATTTCAGCCACAAAATCGGAGGAAGGATTTTAAGAACAACCCCACGACTCAACTGAAACACTAAACAATAAAATTGGTATCGTCGGTGCTCTGCTATTGTGTTGCAAAAAAGCAATATTTTGTAAAATATTTGAACTTAAAACTCGTTTAACACATATTGCTGGTGCTACTGATCCTAATGATAATACTGTAATGGCAATGATGATTACAAAGACAAAATTATAGTTTTGCTGTGTGTGTGTGTTTGTGTGTGCAACGCCTTCCTTTCCTAAATGCAATGCATAATAACGAATGTATTTAAGCTTCACCATTTCGTTTTTAACCCTGTAAATTTTTCAGACCAGTGCACTTTCATGTAGAAGATGGCAATAAAAGTTTCCAAATTTCATTATAAAATAAAAAGGAGGAAATAATAAGAGAACGGCTAATACCAAGTTGGCTGTTGGGGCAAGTGATGATGCCTTTGCTGCTGGTAGTTTGATGGTTTTTGTTTATGTGAGTACGACTAGTCATAATCACAATATGGAAAAGGTGAAATATTGTTTCTGTATTGTTTGAGACAGAAATGAAAAATATTCGTTCAAGTATGGAAGATCTCGTTTTAATTACATCGATTCTAATCAGCAGAATAGAATGTTTAACAAATAAAAATGAAAGGACATTAAAAATAAATGAAATAAATATAAATAAATGAACAACTATAGTATGTATAAGTATGGCCCCCTACTTGAAATTTTTAATCAATGAAAATGAAATTTGTAGACTTCGTATCCTTGCAAAGGTAAATCTCGCTCTCTGATCTTCTGTCATCATTGCAAAATTCTAATGGCTTTCCAAAATGGGGGAAAATATTCCAGTATTCCATTGAAAGATTTTTGCGGCGGAAAGAGGCTTTTAGTTTCCTGTAGGTGTTCATTACAACCCAGTTGTAAATTAAAAATATTTGTACGGAAGAATTAAAAATAATTTGTTCTTATTTGATGTATATATATGGATCGGTGCATAAGCGTTTATATATATATTAAATTTCGAAAAACCAAAAATAGAAAATTGTCAATAATTTTTCCTTTAAATAATCCTTTTTTGTTAAAGCCAGGAAGTAATTCATTACCATTTACTATCATTTTACATAAAATTTAAAATGTAAGAAACTGAATAAGACATTTTGAACGAAAAAACGTCCTTAAATTTTTTAATATTGTCCTTTGCATAAACAAGGCAAAACAGAAAAGGATTATAAATTTTTATTTTATGATTTCACAATCTAATTCTTTTTGGATTTATATCTGATTTATTAATTTTTTGTAGTACCGGTGTATCATTCCTGTTGGTTTGAACTTTGTTCCAGTAAAAAGTAATATAATGATTAGTTTTTCAGGATTTTTATTTATTTCAGTTCCGAATACATATTCTGAATGAAAGGAGAATTATTTTTAAGAAAATTTTTAAGGAATTTTTAGCTTGCAAAATAATAATACCCAACTTGATTACATTCTGTACCCACATTTTCTGTCACAGAACAAATCCTTAGTGAATAATGCATATGCATAACTAAAGGGGGAATGTAGTTCGGCTACAGCCTGCACTAAATGCAATCAGGTATGCTTTTCTATTTTCCCTTGCCAAACCAACATGTAGTGGAATTTTTTTCTTTTTGTAATATCTTTTTCTTGTAAAGTCATACAATGAATTTGTCATTAATCTCAAATGAAAATGGCACAAGAGACAACATGATGATATTAAAAAAAAAGGACAACGCCAATGACAAGTAATTTTTAGTTAGTTGAAACAAACAGCAGCAACTAAAACAAGATGGAGATGTCATTTATATTATATTAAGGATTTATTTCTGGCGATGCCGATGACGATAATAATTTAAGATAGAAATTAAATGATTTCCTTTATAGCATTAAACAAAGTTGAGGATTTATTGCAGGACTGCTCACATACTTTCACATACGATTGTATTTTGTTCTGATATATAAAGACTTGTAATAAAATGGAAAATAAATATTACAATTTAATTTATTATAATTAATGCAATCAGAATATTTTGTGCTTGTGATAATTACAGGCCAGGTATTTCTTTAAGAGCAAAATTGATCATTGAATTCAATTCAATTTGTAGAATTCTTTCACTTAATTATAAGAAAGGTCTCCACATAAATTTTGGATACAATTAATGACTCATTTTACCATGCCATTCGATATTGATTATATTAATTTCAAGATATCATGCATTACTTCATTGTAAGGTCTTGCCTTCTCTGTTTATTCCAAAGGAGAGGGGTTTTTTTCGCACATTTGAACATCCTGCCGCCGGTACATAGAAAACTTATATGAAATGCCATCTCCACATATAAAAAATTTAGTTGGATACAATTAATGGATCACTCTACCATGCCATTCGATATTCGTTATATTAATTTCAAGATATCATGCATTACTTCGTTGTAACGTCTTGCCTTCTCCGTTTATTCCAAAGGAGAGGGGTTTTTTTCGCACACTTGAACATCCTGTGCCGCCGGTACCTAGAAAACTTATATGAAATGCCATCTCCACATATAAAAAATTTAGTTGTATACAATTATTGGCTCACTCTACCATGCCATTCGATATTCGTTACATTATTTTCAAGATATCATGCATTACTTCATTGTAAGGTCTTGCCTTCTCTGTTTATTCCAAAGGAGAGGGGTTTTTTTCGCACATTTGAACATCCTGTGCCGCCGGTACCTAGAAAACTTATATGAAATGCCATCTCCACATATAAAACATTTAGTTGGATACAATTAATGGATCACTCTACCATGCCATTCGATATTCGTTACATTAATTTCAAAATATCATGCATTACTTCATTGTAACGTCTTGCCTTCTCTGTTTATTCCAACGGAGAGTGGTTTATTTGCACATTTGAACCCCCTGTTTCCCCCGCTACATAAAAAAGTTATATCAAATGTCATTAAGAATTTACGAAAAGTTTTTTTTCATGTTGTGGATCTTCGCATGCCCAATGCCTTATACAAAATCTGAAATTTTAGAGTTGACATATTTACATCGGGGGTATGTGCACACCCGTGAACCGAAGAGTACCAAAATAATTTTTTACTTTTAACAAAAAAATATTGCTTGAAATTGTTGATACCCAGAATAGTTCTTCGAAGCCAATAGGTGTTTGAAAAATTATTTGTAGAAAAATATGACTTCTTTGAAGGTCACGCTTTCATGACTGCCTTGTGAGAAATCTTCTAGAATAAGATCTTTATTTATGGCTACTTTGTTAAACAATATAAATACATGAATATATAATTATAATATTCAAGAGATGTGCCCTTTCATCACCAATAACAAGCAATGTGTTGTATACAGACACGTAATCTCGGTCTGAAAACTTAATCTCGGTTTCTTAAAAATTGTTATCCTTTTCAGAAACTCCCAAATTGTGCTAAGAATAACTTTTTTAAATTAATTTTTTGTTCGACAAGAATAATTTATTTATTAAACTGGCATTTAAATACACTTTAGAGTATCTTCCGACAATAAAAAATTTCTGAAAATTGTAATGTATGTGTGGCTGTATGAATGCCTATAAAAATCGATTGTGTAAAGCTTTTCATGTGCTTAAGAGGAAATAGGAAATGAAATCTTTTGTTTAGGGAGAAGGCAAATTGTTTTGACATTCGAATTATTAACGTGTTGTAAATGCTTAAGGCTTTTTTTAACGTCAAGTAAAACACAACCCTTTGACCTTTCAACCAACGATGCCTCGTTTGAGCCATAATTTTAGTTAATGTGCCACATATGGCGTTATTTCCATAAGCATAAAATCGAGTGAAGATATGTGGTATGGCTTATTTCAATTGCGAGGATTCCTATATCCTTTTGCTTGGAATATTACACATTCGCTTTTAAATGTATCCTTTTTCCTTTGCAATCCTGATGGGGCTTTTACTTAAAATATTAAATTTCTTACAAAACAACTTTTTCCTTATACGAGTATACATTCGATACGTTCCAACTATTGCTTTCACGATTATGCCTCATTTTTTTGATAACACGAATATGTTTCCATATCAAGTATTCTCATAAGTTAGTTTGTGCAACACATTGAACCTTTAAAAATCATTCAATTTAATTTTTTTTTTCTGCTTTTTGTTATTGTAAAGGACTTTGTGCTTTTGATTGCTGTTCTTGTGCTGTTTCGAGAATTTAGTAAATGCTTGTGATTATTCTTAATTCTCCTTTATTTCCTTGCCTGTAATATTCTCCTTCGCCCTCTCTCAACGTTCATGGGAATGTCATGTTGAAATGACATAAAATCAATGTTTATTGTCAAGGCATTTGCAACATTTGTATACTAAAAGGTGGTAATCACAAGAACTTTTTCTATATTAATGTTGTAAAAATATTTTGTTGCGTAAAAAGCGGAGAATCGGAGGAGATTTAAAAGTGAAATTTAATTTTATATCCACGACCGTTAAAGTTCACATTCTTTTAAAAGGCACACTTTTCAAATTGTTTGGAATATAATTTTTTTTTTATAATTTCTCTTTTGTAATAAAAATTTATCGAATTATTAATCGGTTTTTGGTCATTATGATAAAGAAATAAGCATATAAAAAAGGAAGGATAAGAAAGAGAGCAAACACAACCTCGACTGGGTGGCGGAATTAAATGGGTATCCTTGCAATTTTACACTATTGCAAGTTAACCAATTTGTTGTTTAACAACTGCTTGGTTCCTTTAGAGATCCCTGTCTATATTCTTACATTTTGGTTTTTTTTTGCCTTTCCAACACTTGACTTTAGGCATCCTTACTCATTTGGTTTGTAGCAGTTTGCAAATTTCGAACTCATATCAGAATAAAAGAAAGAGAATAAAGATCGCCATTGCTTCCGTAATGTCAGGAGACGGGAGGATTAGAAATGCCGCTAACCTTCATTCTCATAACAAGTTTAATACTAACCAATAACCTATTTTAGAATATCAATGATTAGGACCACAGCTAGTCAAAAGCTTCCCAAATTTAGTTCATATTAATTTCTATATTAAGATATTGTTGAAAAATCTAAATAATTTATAGGTAAAAACATTAAGTAAATGAAAATGTGAGTATTATTAGTACGTTTATTATTTTGAACCAATCACTCCTCAACACCTTTTACTAATTGGACATCATCTGGGAAATGGCTGTACTCAGTTGTTTAGTAACCTCTGTGCATCTTTCGACACCAATATAATCAATATCACGAATTTCGTAACATTTCCGTTACACAGATCCAGAAATTATAAAATCAGCAGGCGATTTTGACTACTGAACATTTATATCACTAGTTGTCTTACATGAGATCTCACACCTTGTTTTCCTATTTCAGCACATCACAATCTGTGAGTTTTTTATTAAAAAAATTTTATAAAAATTATAAAAATAATTTTTTTATTTTAGTACTTTTAAACTAACTTTAAGTGCAAAGCTTTTAGCTTGACCGCAGGAAAACACTCAGGAATCGAACTCGCGACTTTCGGCTTAGTAGGCTGCGCAAATTGATTTTTTCTCATTAAAATATTCCAACAAGGCAGTGTCACTAGTAAATTCTTACTGGTACAGTTTTTAGCACTTTAGCTTTAATTTTTCAAATAAATTTATAAATTATATTTTTTGAAACTGTCGATAAAGGAAGTCAAAATATATATGATATATAAGATTCCAATTGCAATTGATTTAAAAAATACAAGATCTGATTTATCAAGACTTCAAATCGAATTGCAATAAATGGAGGCGAGTTCTTTCAAAAAAAAACATTTTCTATTAAAATATTAATTATTTTATAAGACGGTCATTTATTTCTTATCTTTTGGGTATTACAGGGGTCTAGAAAACCATCATCCTGGTTTGTAATATCCGATTTAATTCCAAAAATGTTAAAAACGCTGGAATTTCTGAAGTTTTATTCCTAGTTGGAAAACTGCTCAATATGAATTTAAATATATTAATGTAATGAAGAATATTTTTGAAAGGAGCCGTGAATGCCCATGCTAGCACTCAATAGTTTCGGGCTAGCCAGGGTCACTGGCGACAGTTGCCTGGCAATTTTACTGTATACAACGATGTTGGCGCATGTCGGCCCCAATGCATCACTGCGATCATACAATGATCGCCTGGAATGCAAAGCCAGATCACCATATCTGCATAACCAACAAGTTGCCACAAGCATCTGCTCCACGTGCCATCTAAATCCCTTAGCTTTCCGCCAAGTTGGCCTCATCTAAATTATGATTATGATATTTTATACTCTAGTCGAGTTACAGTTAACTACACACATAAAGCCATACTCATACAGACATATATATGTATACAGCAGATACATCAAATTCTTCTCGCAAGTGTGTGAGTGGTCTGTGAAGCTTAAAAATTATTATTTCCTTAAGAAACGGAAAATTAATCTCGCTATTAATTTTGTATTTTTTTTAATCTTTACCATCTCTGAAAAAACACCTTTCCCAAAACATACGCATTCTTTACATCTTTAAGCAAATACTTTTTTAACTAGAAATGCTCCTTAAAAGGACTTTTTCTTAAAAAACATGCTCTATTTGCAAAGAAAACATTTTCCAACTCATGGTATATACTATATTTGTAAAGTGTATTTTTAAACAAATATTTTTTTAACTAGTAATGCACCTAAAAAGGACTTTTTCTTAAAAAAGAATTTTCTAACAAGCACCACTTGCAACAAAAAAAAATTCCTTAAACTCATATAAAATTATATTTTTAATCTAATATATTTTTAACTAGTATTATTCCTAAAAAGTACTTTGTCTTAAAAAAAATGTTTTAAAAAGTACTATTTCCCAAAATATTTTTTAAATTAACTCATTTAACGAATGATTTTTTAATATTTATCGTTCCTAAAATGAAACTCCTCTTAAGAGGATGTTTTCAAGAAAAAGGAGCTTTTTCGCAACAGAATCCTTTTCAAAAGATACTAAAGTACTTTTTCTTAAAAGGACATATTATAGCAATTAAATTTTCTTAATAAGTATGTTTCCTATAAGTTGAATTATTTACTAAAAACGTTTTGTAAATGTAAATATTCTTTAAAGAGCTGGAAAGTATCCTTTTCTAAAATTACATTTCTTTTAAAGCAATATTATTTTAAAAAAATTTTATATCCGAAATAACGAGCTTAAAAATCTAAGCAACGATAAAAATTGCTTCAGACATATTTTGGAAAAGGATCACATTAAAAATTATATTTTTCTAAAACCATGTGATAAATTTTTTGAAGCATAATAATTTTCCCCAGAAGCCCTCCTTGGAAGCTTCTTTGGCTTGAAAACAATTTAAAATTAAACACAAAGTTTTGCTATCGATAATTTATTTTGTGTGAAATTGAAAAATATTTTTAATGTAAAAGAATCACGAGAGAAGTCACCAAAGAGCCCTTCAAGTAATATTTATAAAAAAAAATGTTATCAATATAATTTCAAAGGACTTCTTAGCAAATTTTTAAAAGTTTCCCTCTCATTCAAATCAACCGGCTTTTCCAAAATGATTTTTCTCAAAGTTTATTTTCTATTTGGAAAAGTATTTTGAAAAACAATTAAAAATAGTTTCTACTTTGTTAAAATGATGCCACATTAGGAGCCTGCTGACAATATGAAACTTTCGCAATGTAACTTCCAGCTTCATTGCTGCGAGAGAAACAAAAAAGAGAAATGAAAAGTGAGAGAAGGATGACAGAGAAAATATTTCATATAGTTTGAAATGTAGCTTCAAAATGAAAAGTTTCATATTGTGAATCGGGTCTAAGAAAACCTATTGCGAATAAAGTTCAAGATGCGCATGGTAAATGTAAAGGAATTGGAATGCAGAACTTGGACTTGTTCACTTCTCGCAGCTACAAAGGAATGTTTCTTTTCAATTCCTACTTGAAACAAGTTTCCCAAACAAAAGCCGGGCAGTTCGCTTCTTAAGAAAAAATGAACATCATTGAATACTTAACGTTGGCTGAAATGAATCTTTCTACAGTTGAAAGAAAAAAGTTTCGAGAACAAAATTTGCAAATACGGAACTGATTCTTATTTAGCAAACACGTGATATAAAAATAATAATTTTTTGTTCAGAAAGAATATTTGAAAATGTGAAATGTGGAATGCTCGTTTCACGCTTTGCATATTTACATAATCATTACATGAACTTGTTGCATGCCACAAACCTTCAGGTTTTTATCTTTGACTTCTCAAATCAATTTAATTCAATTTAAATCAAAGTTAAATAATTTCCTCAACAATTTATATAAAACAAGCAAACACGATTTTGAAATGGATTTCAATTCTATAATAACGAGTGCATTTGTATTTAAATTTAATTGCATTTTTATGCAACCAAATATATATTTTAGCAGAAGCTTTGAGTTTTTGTTGTTTTTGCTATTGTGTATATTGTTGTTTAAGCTGACTTATCACAGTGCTGCACGCACATACTTCAACTTGTACTAAGTAGCACTGCAATACATGCTGTTGCTATTTAGCGGGGAAAAAATGTTTGTTTCCACAATGCATTGTAATATAAAAAGGTGGCATGGCCAGGAGTGGCACTAGAGCATAAGTGGCAGGAAAAGTTTATGTCTTCAATGCGGTAAAAGCGGTTTTCCGAGCTCACTTCAAATAAAACAACACGCGAAACGTGATAATTGGTAGCATACAAGTGTTAAAAGCAAAACTAACAATCAAATAAGTACGACTAACTATTAATAAAAGCCAGTTAAGTAGACAAGCAAACAATCATATTTACGGCATGCATGTGCATGCACTTGGCTTTAAGTTAATGCTCATAAAAATTCAGTTGATTTTAAATGCAGGTAATGCAATTTAAATTATATTTAATTTCAACATTATTGCCAAAAAGTTTGACAGCAAAGCCGATAAGTTGAAGTTTGGAAGCACTACAAGGAACAGAAAGTTTCGCTGGTTGAATTTACAGTAGCGTAACGGAATCGTGCAGTTGTTGGTGAAAATTAAAAAGCGAAACTTGTCATATATTTCAACAAAATATCGGCAGTTAACATTTCTATTCTCATTATTAATTCAATTTATTATTAAGATAATAAATCCCGGTTAGCGCTCTGAATAACAATAGAGTGTGATCCATACATTTTCTTTACGATAATTATATCGGTATAATAACTAAACCAAAACTTTTTTGGCTAGCTGCTTTCAATAACATTACTTTTTAATTATAATTATATTTAATGAAAATTAAAATTATTAATTATTATTTATAATTATTTATATAATTTAAATAACTTTTAGTACTACACATTGTAAATTGTATGCAAAACCATTTCCAGAAATCCGCCATAAAAGTAACAATTATCACATCAAATACACTGACGCTTCAGAAACAGGAGATCAATTTTGCTATCATATAATTACAGGGGATAATGTCCTTACAGAGCTTCCTGTACTCCCCTCAATATTCAAATATTCTTTAAAATAAACAATGAAAATAATTCAGCAGCAAAGATTCTCTTTCCTTCATAAAGGGACATCTATCAAGAAAGACTTATTGGTCATAATGTAAAAGAAAGATTCTCACTAAGAAGGAATAAGGAATCCTTGTAATTTTTACACCATGACAGTGAGTTTTTAACGAAAATAAACTATTTAATAATCTTCTCACTGCTGAAGATTTTTAAAAAATGAAATTAATACAAAAGAAGTGGTTAAATTTGAAAGACTCCGTTTAGGTCCTTATGGAGTATCTCATGGCCATTTAATTAAAATATCAATTCCACCGATACCCTAACCGAAATTTTCGTCGCAACGTCAATAAATGCGAGTAATCCCAAATGTAGACAATCTTTTACTACACAAATTTAAACTTTCTAATACGATATAAAGCAAATTAAACTTGTATAAGGCAACATAAATCAGTTTATATATATATATATAGAATATATATATATGTATATACAATATACATATACGTGAGAATACTAATTAGAATATGTGTTGTATTTAAATAAAATAATAGAATTCTTTGATTACAGTGAAATTCAGTTTGGTTTTGTATGTATGTGGGAATATGAATATGCTTTTTTAGCCAGAACACGTCCGTTCAGCTCGGCTTCTGTTATACAACTGACTCCGGTTCTCTAAATCCCACATATATACATATGTAATTTCATATACAATATATACATAGGTAGTACAAAAAGTATTTTCGTATTTTTTCAATAGATGTAGTTGCAGTCGTATACCTCCAGTGCTACCAATCACATTGTGTCATACCGTACGTATAGTGTTGGAAAGTTGAGATTTTAAGCTTCATTTAACAAAAAAAAAAAAATTAAATTTGAAAAAATATTACAGCAGTTCAAAAATGAATGAAAAAATGAAGAAACTCGCTTTATTTCGAAATTTTGGTATAACGAAGAGAAGAATGCCACGCAAGCCACCAATGAAATTTGTGAACTATAAGGAAACGATGCTATATTATCTCGTGTAGCACAACAATGGTTCGCTCGCTTACATTCTGGAAATTTCGATGTCTAAAATGCACCTCGCTCTGGTCGATGGAATTATGGAAAAGATCAACTAGGAACCGTTACATTAGCAGCCGTGATAGTGCTAAGAAACTGGACATGAAACGTTTTTGAACCATTTAAAAAGGCTGGCTAGCAAAAGAAGCTCGATGTTTGGCTACCACAGGAATTGGGTGTGAAAAATCTATCAGACCGAATTAATATCTGTGGTTCTTTGCTGATACGAAATGAAATCGAACCATTTTTGGTCGCAAAGCCAGTATTGATGCCCCGAATGGTTATGCTGATTGTTTGAGATTGGGGAGGAATTATCCACTATGAGCTGCTCTAGTCAGGTAGAATGATTGATTCTATATTTTACTGTTAACATTTGATGAGATTGAAGCAAGCTATTGAAAAAAACGGCCAGAACTGGTAAACGTAAAGGGCTTCGCCCTCCATCAGAACAACGCTAGGCCACGCATATCATTGATGAGTCGGAAAAAGCTGTGGAGAGCTTGGTTGGAAAATTTTGATGCATCCCTCATATAACCTAGACCTTGCACCATCGGACTATCATTTGTTTAGGTCCACGCAGAACACCCTTAATGGAGTAAAGTTGGGTCCCAGAGAAGCCTGTCACAGTTTTCCGCAGGAAAACCAGAAAAGTTTTACACTGATGGAATAATGTCTCTGGCGCAAAAATGGCAAAAGGTGATGGAGCAAAATGGTAAATTTTGATTCATAAAGTTCATTATAAATATAAAAAGAAAATAAGTGTAAATTTGATTAGAAATACTAAAAGACTTTCTCGACTGCACTTATATATATTTATTTTACAAGTTAAGCCTTTTATTTTTAAAAAATTAGGAAAACTTCTCTCGCTAAGAAGATTATAATAATTTCGATAAAGGATTCATCTTTTCGTATATTCAATATAATGAATAATTCCAAATGTGATTGCATTACCTTTTATAAAGTTAATTTAATTATTTGTCGTTGTTATTAATCCTTTTTGTGTATTTTGTCTATTTGGAGAGTGCAAGAAAGGGTGTTGATAACAAGAAATTACTGATTAATTAAATCGCTACTGTGGAGGTGAATATTTACGAAAATGATACACTTCAGCATCTGGTTAATCGCCTTGAGAGGTTAAAATTTCAAAATTCCTTAGTTGAAGGAAGCCTGCTGTGTTGGCTTCCAAAATGGAACGAGACCGTTCTTCTCCAGCTTTTCTCCAGAGTTTGTGTCATGCAACGTTGTGTCGAACTAGTGCAACCGCTGCTGCGCTCACTAGTGCAGTCATTTAAAAAAATGTTAATCCATATTGCCCAGTCAAAAGTTCAATGCAGTGACTTGTTTTCAATGACAGGGCATATTGGACCCCACTGGCACTGCGTCTTACTGTCTTATTAGTCTGAGTTTAGAGTTTAGTTATATTTATAATAGTATTGTTCTAAATTTTGATTATTGTGGAATATATCAACGTACTTGTGGCTTCACATTATTATAGAAATTTATTTGTTTATTTAAGTTAGAAACAGAAACAAAAGCAAAAGCAAAAACAAATACCAAAAAGTAAGAAGAAGAAAATAAATTTATGTAATGTTACTTGCTGTCCATCTGTAAATATTTTACAACAGTCGCTGCTAGTTGGTTCTGTAGTGCTATTTTGGTAAGCTTTGTGTGCGCATGCACATGTGTAGCTCTTTCTAAGAGGAATGATTATTTACATTTAATTCAATTCTATACGTGTGTGTGTGTGTAGAATGACCCAGTTGACCACAGTTTTAAGCTCCTAAAATTTGTTTGTGGGCGAAACATGTGCTTCATATATAAATCGTCCTCTTCAGTATCTCATGCAAAAGGATTTGTCCAAAAGTTTTGTCCTGTGAGTATGAGTGGGGTGTGAGAGGCGCTTATGTGTGCTTCCTATTTATTTTTGAATATGCTTGCTCAAGTAATAAATCTGCACTAAATAAATCTAATTTGTATTCACAGTTAATTAACATAAGAGTTACATGACCGTACAAATAAAATACTTCTTCCAACAAATGCATCTAAGCATTCGTGCACTTCATCTGCTAAAGGATACATACATATTTAAATAACATGAAAATGTTTGCTTGATCTAAGCTCATTTGTTATTGTGTCCTGCTATCTTGAAGATACCATGAGAATACAACTTACCACATGCATCTGCACTGGCAAACAGTAAAAGGCAAAATTATCGTTATTTCCAAAAGTACTCATTTGTATTCAAAGGACAATATTCACTTGAAAATCGGATGCAATGCTATCCACACTATGTTTTTGTTCAGCTGCTTGGCTAGTAATAATTACAGACCAATGACAATGGTATCAGTGATTGAAAAAGTAATTGGGAAAATATACCATAGGAGATTGAATGGTTTCATAAGGAAATATAAGATCAGTAGCGAGAAAGAATTTGGATTTCAGAAGGAAACTGTTGGAACAGCATAGATGAGCAGCTAAGCAAAACCCATCACTGCAGGAATTTTTTTTATAGACTTTTACCAAGCCTTTGATAGACCCTCGCATGGACGATTACTATTGGAGGACACTGCCTGCAATGAAAAAAAAACTTTAATGCAGGCAAATGCAGTACAAAAATTTATATATTAAATATTTCTAAATAGATGCGTAGGGCAGGGGATCAAAACTTCAAATGGGTACATATATATTCTATATAACCAGATATTAAGGCAAGCTTTTTTGTTTTTTTTTTTTAATTAAATTTAATTAAAACACCCAGGGTCTAAGCAGCAATCAAGAAGCAGCGACATTCGTTTTAGTAGGCTGTGAATTATTCATTCACCTATGGAGGCATCCTACTTACTGTCCACTGAGAAAATTATATCTAGTGCATGGCATGACGGAGTGGGGGCACGATAAGTACTGCAGAAAACTCTAAAAATCACTAACACAAATATTGAAAATAATGAAAACACAAACCGCGGCCCCAGAATACAGCGATCAAGCTTACAATGGGGCAAATAATAACAATAGAATTTCCAGAAATTAAAATAGTGTAAGAAAATTTTTAAGAAAAATAATAGGAAACGAAAAAGGATTCTAGAAAACTCTAGATTCCTATAGAAAATTGACCACTATTATCAGACAAGAGAGGAAAGCAAGATACGGATCATATAAAAATAATAATGAGTATGGAATGAGCACTTCTAAATTTGTGACACGTACAATATTCAATAACATCCCGAAGGATATAATTGCTAATAACGCCCCATACCAATTCAAGGAAAAAGACTTTCCAATAACATTTTAGCAACCCGGAAGTAGCGAATCCATAATAATACTCGTATAATATTTAATAATATAATGTAATATTTAGAAAACAAATCATTTGCCAATATATTTGTGTGACGAATAACAATAATAATAATAATAGGGTTATATTATAGCATTGCTATCCTGTTTTATTACCCACTATTCCCACGTCAACAGAAACCGAATCAGTTATGCATACATGCATTCACATATATATATATTAGTTGGATGAGAACTTTAAAATAAACTAAAATTTAATAGATGTTTGCTTTATTAAATAGAGCCTTGCAAACAAGATGATGAAAGAGGAGCGATAAGCTTACAAACAGTCAACAGCAATAACTAATACGATTTCCTTGACTTTCTTGATGTAACAGTTGTTTACATTTGAAAATTTAATAGAAAAGGATAAAGTTAATAGCTTTTTTTTCCCTTTTTAAATTTCTAAATGTAAATTATAGAAGGTAAAATGCTTAATTTAAGTGGCATGTAAGGTTTTTTTTTTTTTTTTTTGTGAGTAATAATTGATTTACCAATATTGTGAAACGAATTAAATTTGCTGACATGGTGATGGAAATTATGCATCTCAAGGATATTAATGGTGGACTGTGAATGCGTTTAGTTCATTCTAACGGAATAATTTTTGTACTTGTACACAGTTATGGATCAATTTTAACAACCATCTACTATTACTAATTATTCTAAACTCATTGTCACTGCAAGAAACTAAATCCTTATCATGGAATGTAAAATTATTGCATTTAATGTCCGCTGTTGCAAAGGTTGTGTGTGGTTTTCTGGTCATTAGACAGGCATACATTTAGTAACGCGCTGACTCTGGTATATTGCGATTATACTTCATAGATAATTAATTCTATTATTCAGCGCTATCTCTGCTTGTAGATACAATGAAGTAGATGATTATTAAATTCAGCAGGCCACATGAACACGCGGCTACAAACACCGCCAGCTCCTATTGTAGCTCTGTACTCAATTACATAATTACTTCCGAAAGAGACGACGATATCATAGAGAAAAGTTTATAGGGAGTTATCCAAAATTGTAGGAAGATCTTAATGGAGTAGAGTAAGAAAAATGCACAAAACCTTTTGACGAATTCCAACTAGAAAAAAAAAGTGGATAAAGACTGTAAAATTAGGGGCCATTGGAAAATAATTTGCAGAAGATTTTGAGGAAATATACCAAAATTTTAATAAAAGGAATGACCTCCTGATATGGCAAGCATATTGAAAGCCATTTCCATATAAACAGATTTAATCCTACCAGCCCATTTTTAACCCATTTAAATAAACTCGTAATAAAAATTTAAAAAGCACTCATATTTCATCGGTTAATCCCTCCAGCACCACCAGCCCTTAAATATATTATTGTCCTTTTGTAATAAATGTGAAAATCCTTGTTTTACTCATTTCTTCTATTTGATGCTTCCTTTTTATGTTTTCAACCGATACTACTCACGCGTTGTTGCTCTTTTTGTTTTGTGCATTTTTCGTAAAATGCCTTAAGTTGTGGAAAGTGGTTTATCTTACTCATTGGGCTGCCAGCATTACAGCCATCAGGAAAATAAGTAGATAAATAGTTTTGCAGTATCAATAATTGTAATAGTGAGCAAGAGAAGGAGTTTTGGTGCCGGCACCAGTCGAAAAATAAAAATACATTTTGTGTACTCGTAATTGCATTTCTAATATTCAAAACGTGTTTTGAAATGCATCTGATTGCCTGAAGTGTATAGTTAAGTTTGTGTATGTATGTATGTGTTGTTGTTTATTTGTAAAATATTTCCTTGTTAATATGGAATTCCCAAAATTCATACAACCACCCACACAACAACGGCTGCAACCTCTTTTACCATATCCAAAGTTGAATTTGTGTTTTGTTAAGAGGTTTGGAAAGTGCTGAATTGTGTTGTGTTAAATCGTTGGTTACATATTTTCTTTTCCCCTCCTGATTTCTCATATTTCATTAAGCACTTATTGTGTTTGTTTTCATTTTGAAAATATTTTAAATTTTAAATCTTTTTTAAACTGAAATTATTTTGCAGTAGAATGAATGAAATGTTTTAAGCCAGGAAGAAAAATAATTTTTTAAGAAATTTTTAAAAAATGAAGATAAGGAACTTGTATCCTGTATAATACGTATTAATCAAATGACCTTCAGGACACAGAAAGTGTCTTCAGAACCACTTTGAGGCTTTAAGAATTTTTTTGAAATTAACGAATATATAATTTTAATTGTAGTACCCGAGTATTTTAAGTTATTTCCTCCTTTAATTTTCAAAATATTTCTGAATAACTAAAATGTTTAAAAATCATATGAAAGATAAGAATCAAATAATATAGGAAATAAGATTAATGATTTAATGTACATTTTTTAGAGCTAATAAATTTGTATTCAAATAAAGGAATAAAAATCTAGGAAAAATATTATCCTGTTTCAAAAAGTCTTATATGGAACTTCTGAATAAAATATGCCCCACTTTTTGACAAATTTGAAAAGGATCTTTAATACAGTTTATGTAAATTTAAAACTAATTACGAATATTATGTGAAATATCTCTACATATATTGCTATTATTATTATTATTGTTATTAATACAAAATATACATCGAGAGATTGTGGGAAAAGTATTCCTGATAAAATAAATAAGCAGAAAATTAAAACCATAATGCCCCTTAATAACAAAAAAGGATACAAAGGAAAGACAAGAAAAGAACAGATGAAAAGACCACGTAGCACACACAGGGACAATGTAGACAAATCAATTGATAGCACAATGCGATAACAAGCTGGAAATAAAAGAAGTGAGTAATAAAAACAGTTGGCCAAAAGAATATCCTTGTACACAAAAGTGACAGTCAAAATCTCTAAGCTAATTAATATAGATTTATGTCAGTACAGAGATAATTATTTGAACATTTTGTTTTTTATACATTGTCGTTAACAAGCTTTCAAACACATAAAAGGAACTTCAACTCAGAAAATGATGAAAGTTCTTAAACAAGGCGAAAACACAATACAGCAACCAATAAAGTTCTGGTAATGAATAGTTATAAATAAAATAACAATTCCAATCATGCAAATAACACTCGCCACAATAACAATTTTTGAAACTGACACCACAAAGTCACTTAAATGTGTACACAAAAGTAACTAAAGGACTTTAGTGTAAGTTATAGTGCAGCAGAGGCAACATAATGGTAAAGTTTAACATCTTGTATATCAAAACAAACTTTGTATTCGCGCGTGAAAATGTTATATAGAAAAGAGTAGGGCTTTTGTGAGGATAATTAAAATCCAAAATAAAGTGACACAAAATATTTGCCTTTAAAAATTTTATTTTGAAAGTAAATTGATATATTTATTCGTATTTTGTGTAGAAATTTTGTTATAAGGTCTTTAAGGACTCAACAGAGTATACTAAGCACTCTAAAGAAATTTATTACATCTCACAAAAAGAAATGGAAGGAGTTAAACTTGTAAAATACTAACGAATATATTTGTCGGATAATTAGTATTGGTGTAGATAAAGTCGTACTATTTATTGAAATAAAGTTGTAAAATCTATTCCCTGATATTTATATATACTTTAGGAAAAGTGAAATATATGAGGAAGTCATAAGATTAGTTTAAAGTTTAACAATTAAAGTCCTGCCACAAATTGCAAAGAAGGTACCAATTGAAGGAATAAAGAAGATTTTGGCGAAGTGGAACTGACACTTTAAGAGGGCTGCCGGTATCCGTGGTACCAGTATAAAGCCACTGGTGGTGCTTTCGGAGAAAACTCTCAAGAGAAAACTCTCCTACAATATTCAAACCTGAATCGATTAGGTTATGCTAGATCAAATCCCAGACCAGCAAGCATAGCTTGCCTTTACCTTTTAATTACTTGAAAGCACATACGTTGCCATGTTATTTCAGGGATTGGGCAGTGGCAGACAAGTTTTACCGGTGTCTGCCAAAGGTCATGGTCTAGAAACGCAGGATTTCGTCTCTCAAAAGTGCACTCCACCAACATGTAAATTTCACCAAGGTGCATATTGTACTACTCTGGGGGTAGACAGACAGACAGACAGATAGACAGATAGACAGACAGACAGAGAGATAGAAGGGAAGAACTCAATAAACAGCCCTTTTTATATGGATCCTATTTAGAGCCGCCTACTAATATTGTAGAAATTTGCATCTCCTTCGCATACTTTCTATTGCAGAAGGATAATAAAACGCTAACCGAACTTAGCTAAAATTTATTAAAAGAATTAAAGCAATTTATTGTTTAATAATTATTGCAATATCGATCACGAATTCTTTTTTATTTAAAGTTACTTAAAAATTAAAACTCACCAGCAAAGGGGTTTTCTATTTAAAAACACTTTGCAATTTAAAATTTTGGTGTATCTTGTGCGTACTTGAACGTAATTTTGGAAATTTCCGAATGATTTTTGGAATCTGAATTTCTAATTAGTTCCCTTAAAATCGTTATGTTCCCTAAAAAAATACATATCAATGCACGCTTAAATAATAAATATTTTAAAAATATTACCTGCCTTCGGAAATTATAAAGCTTTTTTATATGCAAACAACATTGAAATATAATTCAATTATTTCCTACCGGTAAAGTCAAATTGTTTACGTTTGTAATATGAAGTAACAAAAAGTAAATATTGTTTTAAAAATTTTATAAAAAAAAATTAATTTTTTATATGTGTCAAGCATGTTCTTCAAACTATTTACAACCATCTTAAATAGTAATAAAAGCAGTTAGTAGAAGAAATACACTGTGAAATAAGTTTGTGGCCATCTGAGTATTGCTTGCTTAGTTACAAATACTCACTCGCATAGCTAATTATAAATATCTACAAATTGATTTCAACGATGTAACCGTAATTATTTACTAATTAATAATGTTAACCATTCATTAATTAATTAACGGATTTGCGAAGTTATATTCACTTAAAGTAACTTGAAGCATCATATGAGTACGAGGGTATTCAGCCAGCCTGTTATGAAATGGATTTTAGATTACATAATAAATAAATTTCGCTTTTGAATTTTCCCTTTATTTATCTTCATCAGTTGTATTAAATGGATTAATAAAAGACTAGTCGCATTACATTCATTTTCCCCCAACTAAAATTCATTATGCCTCTTCGTCTATCCTTAAGAAATTTCGAAAAGTTTCACAAAAGTAAAGAAAGAAGGTAGCATAAGATACTGCCGCGTACCTTCATTTTATTAATTTTTTATTCGAGATGACGGCAATGGCACACAACAGGACATAAAATGTCCAGTGAGCCAAAAATAATGACAATATTATGATGAGAACAAAATTTATCATCTCATCAATCTAAATGCTTCAACAGCATCGTTGACAAGTTTTGTTCATTTCCCCTCTCCTCTGGCATTACTTATCTTAGTAAAAGAGGGGTTATGAGCAACTGGGTCACAAAAAGGTCAGCTTTTTGATAAATATATAGAAATCGTCTAACCATAACTGATGACTTAATTATTGTAAATTATTGTTTGTAGAAACATTGTATGCCAAATGCAAAGAGATAAAGTTTCGAATAAGAAAGTGTGACATTCAATAAGGAAGTGCGACGGTTTCATTAATTTATCAGCGGTCGAAAAACTATTTAGGACAATTTAATAAATTCAATCCGCATTGTAATCCGCTTTAAAATTTTCTCTATGTTGGTGGAAATATTTATTTAACTAATAATATAAGTAAACATTTTGCAAAATGTCAGGAAAATACTTTTAAAAATATTTTTATTAAAATTCCATTGCAAAATTTTCAGTTTTCTTTTAATTTGTTGTATTTTATCCTCAAATTAATTATTGTATATTAATCGAATTTTTAGATGGACTGAGCTTGGAACCACTTCCGATCACATTACTTAAGAGAATTTTATAAATATTAGTAAATGCCACGAATGACCTCAACTCGCAAACTTGAGGTCATAATTCAGAAAAAATTAATATTATTACAGAAAAATGTATTGCAATTTAATTGATTAAATTAATAATTAATTATTAGGCAATTAGTAATATATTTATATTATAAGTTTATTGCAATTATATTATATTATATTATATTATATTATATTATATTATATTATATTATATTATATTATATTATATTATATTATATTATATTATATTATATTATATTATATTATATTATATTATATTATATTATATTATATTATATTATATTATATTATATTATATTATATTATATTATATTATATTATATTATATTATATTATATTATATTATATTATATTATATTATATTATATTATATTATATTATATTATATTATATTATATTATATTATATTATATTATATTATATTATATTATATTATATTATATTATATTATATTATATTATATTATATTATATTATATTATATTATATTATATTATATTATATTATATTATATTATATTATATTATATTATATTATATTATATTATATTATATTATATTATATTATATTATATTATATTATATTATATTATATTATATTATTATATTATATTATATTATATTATATTATATTATATTATATTATATTATATTATATTATATTATATTATATTATATTATATTATATTATATTATATTATATTATATTATATTATATTATATTATATTATATTATATTATATTATATTATATTATATTATATTATATTATATTATATTATATTATATTATATTATATTATATTATATTATATTATATTATATTATATTATATTATATTATATTATATTATATTATATTATATTATATTATATTATATTATATTATATTATATTATATTATATTATATTATATTATATTATATTATATTATATTATATTATATTATATTATATTATATTATATTATATTATATTATATTATATTATATTATATTATATTATATTATATTATATTATATTATATTATATTATATTATATTATATTATATTATATTATATTATATTATATTATATTATATTATATTATATTATATTATATTATATTATATTATATTATATTATATTATATTATATTATATTATATTATATTATATTATATTATATTATATTATATTATATTATATTATATTATATTATATTATATTATATTATATTATATTATATTATATTATATTATATTATATTATATTATATTATATTATATTATATTATATTATATTATATTATATTATATTATATTATATTATATATTATATTATATTATATTATATTATATTATATTATATTATATTATATTATATTATATTATATTATATTATATTATATTATATTATATTATATTATATTATATTATATTATATTATATTATATTATATTATATTATATTATATTATATTATATTATATTATATTATATTATATTATATTATATTATATTATATTATATTATATTATATTATATTATATTATATTATATTATATTATATTATATTATATTATATTATATTATATTATATTATATTATATTATATTATATTATATTATATTATATTATATTATATTATATTATATTATATTATATTATATTATATTATATTATATTATATTATATTATATTATATTATATTATATTATATTATATTATATTATATTATATTATATTATATTATATTATATTATATTATATTATATTATATTATATTATATTATATTATATTATATTATATTATATTATATTATATTATATTATATTATATTATATTATATTATATTATATTATATTATATTATATTATATTATATTATATTATATTATATTATATTATATTATATTATATTATATTATATTATATTATATATTATATTATATTATATTATATTATATTATATTATATTATATTATATTATATTATATTATATTATATTATATTATATTATATTATATTATATTATATTCTATTATTTTATTAGATATATAAATTTTAAAAATTCATATATATAAAAACTTCTTGTATAATTTTAAACAAATTTCATTTATTTTATTTTATAATTTTAAAGAAAATAATGACATCATATAAACCATTTGTTAGAAACATTTTGTTGAAATTTATTACTTATTACATTTATGCTAAATTGCAATTGTTATTTCCCATAGTTAACCAAAAATGAGTGTTTAATGGACGTGCAGGAAAGAAACAATATTTTTAAAGGGCAGGCGCAAAGTTGTTTTAAAAATATTTAAATATGAAGTCCGGTTCAAATTCCACTTTTAAAACAAATAATAATAAATAATTAATAAATTTTTTTCAAAAAGTGGACTTAGACTGTTTCCAAAAATAATAACTCATATAGTATATTTATTAGAATTTCTCCTTCCTTTCTAGTGCAGAATTTTTGTTGAAAAATCATGTTATAATATTAGTTATATAAAATAAATGTTTTATATTGAACAATTGTTTGAATGAAAAAATGGCGCAAACATTTCAAGGAATAAATGCAGACGTTATCATAAACTAAACTTGGCATCAATTACATACGAATAAAAGATATTACAAGTGCAATATAAATTTAGCCATCTTCTAAACTTTCCTCAACCTTTTCAATTTTTCATAAAAATTATTATAATCATATTACAAAATCTCCTTAATCTTTTGAATTATCTTTTTTAAGAGAAACACACACATAAAAAATTAAAGAGGAAAAATAGTTTCCTTTTTTCCATAATAATGAAAGGAAATAAAAAAGGAAAAGCAACATCATTTGCATATCATCGATTAGGAAACAGTATTCAAAGAAAAAATCAAGCTTTAAGGTAGAAAAAATCTCGAAAAACAAATGGAATGCATGTTTGTTTTACGTAGATGCGAGTATAAAAAAATGAAGATAAAATCAATTTAACAAAATAAACCATGTAAAAGTACATGGATTTACAAAATCCAACAAATACATACACGCACACATACATATACGCAATGTTGTGCAAAATGGTAACCATTTGCTTAATATGTGTGTCTGAGAGTTTTATAAAACAAAATAAATATGGGTATAGACGATAAAAAAAAGGATTTAAGAGCCTTAAAGCTTGTTTTGTATTCCTCAACACCGTTTCCGTTGTTTAAATTTTCTTAGCAATTACTGCAGTAATTATTATTTTCGGATGTAATGTTTTATAATACGAGTATTAACCCTTAGAAGGTAAACGATAAATAAATTCATTTAAATCAAAGAGTCAGAGTCTGGCCAATTAGCTCGGCAACATTCAAAATGAAGAGGTGCAAAATTTTTTGTTGGTCTTGGCGGAAAGCTACGGTGGATTTCGCTAAGAATGAATTCAAGTTCAACATGAACATGAACTATTCAAGTTAGGCAAATTAATTATGTGAATATTTTGCACTAAAACAATTTTTGTTTTCTAAATTTATATAAATTTCCAAAAGAAATTGAGTTATAAAATAGTGTTAAGGAATATCTTGTTTTATTGTTTTTGTTTTTGCTACTCCTGAACAATTTACAAAAACAAACACAATTTTTATAAACCAATAACATTTGTATTTGTAGAACACTAACATATGGTAAACGACATAATAGACTTTGTTGCCCGAACTCGTACGAGTATGTCTCTATGTGTGTACTCGTGTGTGTACGACTCTGACACATACTGCATGCACACAGCCATACATATATTTTCTTGATTTTTTTAGAATGAGCAAAAAGTTGATATCTAAGTAGTAAGTGCCTTTTGCCAAGAACCCTTGGAAGCGGGAAGAGATGGGAGCAGCGAAACGAAAATAGTAATGCACGACATAAAGGAAATTGTTGCAAATTTAGATAAAAAAAGAAAATAAATAAAAAACAATTGCAACATCTTAAGCTCTTAAAAGCTACAAGGGAAAACTAGACAACTTGATAACGCTTACAAGGCTAAAACAAACATTCTATGTATAAATTAGAAGAACATTGCACTCTTATAAAGCTTTTCTTATACTCTTATAAGTATAAAACAGAGATATATGTAAGTCTTTCAAGTGAGAGGAATTTTCTTTCAAAGAGGTTATAGAGGTCAGCAATTCACAAAAAAGAAATTTCCGAAAAATTTTTAAAATTTAAAAAAAAAATGATATAAATAATGATTAGGAGTCCTCATCTCATTCCGTGTTTAACAGTTATTATTATAAGATAAACTTTATTACATTATAAGTTTAAATTATTAGTTGTTATTATCTTTATCACCCAACAAACTAATTAAAGACATTCTCGGATGACAAGCCTTATTTAATTTCCACGTTTACGAAGTCATTCCTAACTTTCTTATATCTAATTTTTTATATATCAAGTCATCATATCTTTTCATAAAATTCCAAAAGCTGCATCTTATTTAAGCATGCATACTTGTATTTAGTAGAAAAATATGTGCATTTGCAGTCAAGAGTATCTGAAGGTAGGAATGTTGGACTATCCGTGGAAGGTATTAATGAAATATATATCTCTTTGTTAAAAAACAAGGAAACTTTAATGCACTATATATTCCTTCCTGTAATTTATCCTTTTGCATAAATTAAATCTTATGCTCTTCTATCTACGTGTAAGTATGCCTCCATAGGCGAATGAATAATCCGCAGCCTACTAAACTGGAGGTCGCAGGTTCGATTCCTGCTTAGACCGTGGATGTTTTTTTTTCTACGGGCAAGGCGCAAGCTTAGGAGGTCAAGTTGGTTACAAAAAGAAAAATTAAATTCCATGATAACAGGAAGCACTTTTGTGGCAATTGGAAAACACGCAAAATAGAAAAGTTTATTATAAATAGAGAGCAAAACTTATAATCATATGCAAAACTTTAAGATTACATCATAAATTGCCAAACTTTGGGCGAAATCATACACTTCTCGTATTATGGTAATTGGATGATATAAGCAGCAAATAAGGAGCAAATAGTCCTAGATATCCTGTTTATTTTATTAATAGTGAAATAAACTTTAAATATAATATATAAAGAAGTAGAACTAAAAAAATATTAAAAAAAAGGAAAAAAAAATGAGCGGCCAAAAAAATTAGCCAAATAAATTTGAAATGGTTTTCTGTCTACGACGTTTCCTAACTTTCCCTTCTCCTGAAAAATCGAAATGTATTTCTAAATGTATGTGCTACCAAATTGCTGCTGTGAAAGAGGAAAGAAGCTGAATAATAAAAGAAGAAGAGAAATCTAAGAATGCAAACAAAATGTCTTTAGGTAAACGTTTGAATTGTTTTCAAATGCATATGAAAATAAATTTTCTGGGCTTACCACCACGAGCATGTGTAGCATGTCCTTATTATGAATGTAAGTATTTGTACATGTGCATTTAAAAATATTAATAATTGAAATTTATAATTTATGTAACGCTTTTATTTATGTTAGAAAACATATAAATTCAGTTTTTCTACTGTCCTGGAAATAAATAAATTTTATGTAAAGTGAGCGTTGTCATCGATGAGAGGAGATAACATGCAACAGCTTTCTCTTTTACGGCTCCAAATAATGGACTGGGGTGCTTAGTACTGGACGAATGGCAATAGAACAGCTTGTTGCGGAGAGCAATGCGGCTCTAAGAGTATCGTCGACATATCGTAATGTATTCACCATAAAAAGGAAAACTTACTTCATCGCAAAACGCGCTGACATCAATGAAAGATGAAAGTCCTGGCTGACCAGGAAAGATGGGAAAGTACTTGATGCAAATGATATCTGGTCACGCCTACTTAAGGAAACATTTCCAAAAAATAAAGAAGTGTAGCGAACTATTTTCTATTTATGAAGACACAGAAGAAGTTGATTATGCGGTACATACATTTTGCTCATGCATACGATGGTTTAGAGCACGGGAACTATTGCCAGTGCCCCTTGAGACAATCAAAGTGGAATATATTATGAATAAAATAATGGGATACAGCTGCAAAGTACGGTGGATACGTGCTCCGGATGAAGAAAAGGACCTAGAATTGGTCGGACACACTTCTAATGCTACTTAGATGTAGGACAAGCTCGGATGGAATCATATAGTGTAGCTACTAAGCCTTGAGGACATGGGGATACATCTTGAAAGAATGAGGAAGCCGTTCCAGGATAGGAATACATTCCGAGGAAAGGAAGAAGGAGGGGTCCCACAGAGGGAGTGCTAAACGAAATACCCGGGGTGGATGACGATTCAGCTGCACTGCAATAATGCTTGCATTTCCCCACCTTAACAGCAAAAAAAGATCTCTACTCTGACGGAGGTAACACATTATCTGTGTCTGCTATCCATTTAGAGGGCATGTTTGACACATCAAAGATTTATTTATAGTTTGCCTGAATTGATGACTGATTTTCAAAAACTTTTGGCCTCAAAAAGGTACCATCTAACTTTTTTCAAGCTTTATAGTAATATAAGGAAAATTAATTTGTATACAGTGGAGATTAAATGGTGAAAAAGGCGTATTAACTCATTTAAAATAAAATATTAATGCAAGTGGCTATAATCCAAATATCTGCGGATATAAAGTGACTACTTGGAATATAAAATCAATACCGAGATCAGCAGAATTCCCTTCCCATTTTCAATAATAATGTTTCACATGTGGAAAGTTGTTAACAACGGAGGAACCATGACGATAATAAAATGCTTCGAATCCGGAGAAATTATTAAATAATATTGTATAATTTAAATTCTATAATCGCCGGTTTGAAGTTTAATAATTATCTTATTTTTAGTGTGGATAAAAAAGGTTCTTTTTTACTTTAATTTTCCAAAATTTCGCCAAACTTTGCTAAGCTTCCTGAGTAAATTAAATTATGGGAAGGATTTTCTTTAAAAACTTTTTTATCTATTTTTAAATTATCCTTCATATCAGTAAGAACTTAGTAGAACACTATTAAAAACCCATTAGTTTTAAAAGATAGACTGATTAATGTTACATTCCTCGCAGATGTTGATGACAGATTTATTTCTTTTAATATAGTTTCTTTATCTGCGAGTGTTCCAATAAATCTTGCATTAGATATCATAACAAGAAGGTGGCATTTAAGAAAGAACTTTACTGGGACGGATAATAATTTCTTTTCGAGTATCTTGAAGTTTTGTAGTGAAAATAGAAAATATTTTGGATGTGACAAAAAGTATTGTTGTATTGAAGAATTATTAGAAAGATGTATGGAAGATCTCAGAGTACAACAAAAAATTGTTACAAAGTACGTTGACTATTCATTTCGTATAGTTTTCTGAAGAGTCTTTTGAGGGTTAGCATTTGAAATGAATTGAATGAAGATATAATTTTTTTTTTAAGTAATTTAACCTACAAAGCTTTCAGCTTGAGCTCAGGAAAACACTCAGGGTCTACGCAGGAATCGAACTCGCGACCTCCGGTTTAGTAGACTGCGCAGTAAATTTTTAAAATTATTCGGTTAATAACAGGATCAGTTTCAATGTGGAAACACATTTATTCTTTTAATGGCAAAGTTACTAAAAATTTGAATTTTTAAGGAATTTAAAATATTATAAAAAAAGGCAAAAAAATTATGTATATATTATTCAATTGTTGTCTCCACTCAATACCCTTACTACAATACAAATGAGGGCAGTTTAAAGACCAAGTATACCCTCTACTCAGGCAATACATTGCGTCAGGATTATGGGAAAGCAATAGTGATGGAAATGACAGAGTAAATTTTTCCAATTAACATGCTGCTGAACCAATGAGTGTTAAGCGGCTTTTTGGTAACATTTTATTAATTGTTTTCGTTTTGTCGATGAAGGACTGTTACAGAAGAATCGCGAAGGAAGCTGTATCTGCTCAGAACTGTTTATCCTCGAAGCATGAAATGTATTTTAAGTATACCTGCTCCTGATTTTGTTTCTAGCTAAAAGGCACCAATACGTTTTAAAATATTTTTCTCAAAAAATCTACAACAAAAAAGAGCCTTCGCCAAGAATTTTAGTCCTTTGGCCACATATTACCAAAACTGACAACGCTGAGGTTAGAAGAAATGAAAATAAGAAATGATAGGAAATGATTTTACAATTTTAAATGTGGCGTCTTGTTTATTAGTCCTGCATCCCAACAAGTGCTCGTATAATACTGCTGGGTTAAGCCAAACACATGGAATGGTGTAATACGGTATTACGATGTTGGTAATTTGGGAGGTGCATCCATCTGCTGTTACTTAAAATGTTATAGGCTGCGTACAATAATTGGTAGGGGTTGGTATGAAAGTTATAAAAAGGAATGATTAACACATATGCTGCCTTTAGTTATTCACATGCTATGCAGTCTTACTAAAAATATTGCTGGCCCAGAGCAGTGGTGTCAGAGCGTTGTTTTTAATAAAAAAAAAATATTTGTTTTCTTTTTTTTTACAATTATAATTAATTGTAAATTGCAATTAATTTTTCTTACACGAATCATGTTACACACACACAACTTGTGTATCAGCTTGTGGGCATTAAGCCTGACGAAATCAGTTAAGGGGAATATATATTTTCAGTTAGCGATATACACTGCTAATATATACATATTGGGAGAAAGTTGTATTCAAATTTAAAAGCGTATTGACAAGCCGAATAGTAAGTTGGGAAATAGAATTTCTGTACTCCGTGTTTACACCATACTTTTCACTTTAGCTGACAATATCCTTGAGAGATTTTTAAATTTGATTGCTTTTGAGTTCGAGATGACGGTTTAAAGTGGAAAGTGGAAAGTGCAAAGTGTTTCTAAAACATTCAGATTTTCAACTTCCAGTTCGTCTTTCCACTGTATCCTGGGACTTACTTAACCGAGATAATTAAATGGAATCCTACAAAGTGATGAAATTTATTTAAAGGAGTGACCAAAAAAAAAATTGTTTGAAATTTGATGCGCTGTAGAGTGCGAAGAGGGAATTATCGGAATTAAAATTTAACAAAAGTGAAATTAGCAGGATAATAAATTTTTTTGATTTGTAATCTTATGAAAAGACAATAAGTCTTTCATGGAGGGTTTAGTGAAAATTGCTGGAGAAGAGTTAAAATGTTTGAAAAGAAGTTAAACGCATACAAGGATCCTTTAAATACATTCGTATACTGAACTAAAATATTGTAAAATCAAATGATGGCTGTGGTCTATTGAAAAAGGATGCTGCCTACTCGCATGATACTTCGAAAGTCGCGACAGCAGTGTATGCATGATACGTTAGATGTTACAAAGAAGCCACCAGCTATTTTCATATCAAACAAAATTATTTGCAACATAGAAGAAAATGTTAAAGGATTGAGATTTTACGTCGAAGGCTCTCCTTTCTTCTGCTGGTTGTTGGTATTATTGTTTTGTTTCAGTTGCTAACTTTTGTCTATTCTTTTGTTGTTGTTTGTTTTTTTTTTTTCAAAGTGTTAAAAAGGGAAATTCGTAGTAACAGTTGTTGTGGTTATTTAAATAAGTTTCTCTTCTGGCTGTAGTGATGATTTTCATGTAGTGTGTATGTGTATTTGTATGTATGGATAAGTGAATGTGGAAAACTTTTTGCTTCCTCTGCTATTTTAAATAAATTGTTAAATGTCCGTTAGTTTATGATTTATTTGTATTTTGATATGAAATAAAAGAGCAACAATATACAATACAAATATTTTTTACGGGTCATTAAAATCGGTTTACAAGGAAATATTCATTTATACAAAATATAGTACGGGAGCGAAGAGAAAATTGTATTGTTGAAAATTAATTTTGTATAAAATGACAAATGGAAGAACAAAATAATAGATCCATGCCCTGCCCGTAAAAAGCTCACTATCATTTTTAATATTTTTTGTTCTTAAAAAATGTATAATATCTTTGAGATAAATTAACAAAATTCAAGATTTTTAATAGAAATACATCATTTACAAGTAAAAAGTAAATATTCAAGTATTCTATAATTGATGAAATGATTTTAGAAAAAATATATTGAAAGGAGAAAAGCTCAAAATGGCAAAGCATACTATTTCCAGATAAGTGCAATGATAGAAACTACTTTGCTGTATCATTTCTAGGATAAAAATCGTATGCTTCAGCAGCCAGAGTATTATAACGGAAATTGCAAAATTTATACCAAATTTTTGAAGAACTTTGAACGGAAGCCAGTTTCAACTAAAGGAAATAGACAAAAGACACATTTACTCATACTTTATAAAACAGAGATCAACAGGTAGACTAGTAGTTTAGAATCCAATCAGATAGACTCTATACCACCACCATTCCCTGTCACGAGAACTTGTGGTCCATTTTGAAGGAGTTGTTGGCAGCGTCAGCAAATAATGGTGTTGACCATTTTTAAATGTCCATAACAAAGCAAGTTTACTGATAATTGGATTTAACCAGTATTACAAGAAAAAAGTTATTCATGATGTTTGCGAAAGATCCATCTTGTTTATAAAAGCCATGAGTTGAACTACTGCCATAAACTTGAGCCAGTAACTTAAACTCCGCTTGCCAGTGTTTTTCTTTAAAGTTTTTGTTTATATTCGTGTCAACCTCAACTATTGTTAAGCCCAGTATAATATTGCTGCTGTTAAAGTGGGGTATTCCAGTTTGCTTATGACAAATTATGTATGCCTGCGGCATATACAGGCATTAGAAAATCAATATACTACATACAGCAAAAAAAAGGAGGGCCGGGTCATAAGGTAGTTTAGAAACGGACGTAATATTTTCTAAATAAGCAAAAAAGCTAATTTCTAATAAGCACATTGGCTGCCTCCGTAGGCGAAAGAATAATGCGGAGCCTACTAAACCGGAGGTCGCGGGTTCGATTCCTGCTTAGATCCTGGGTGTTTAAAAAAATATATATTCTTTATCTACGGCCTGCAGCGTAGTTTTTTGCTTATGAAGTTGTCCACAGTCTTATGCAGTGAAATTTTATTCTCAGGTTACCTCTGGCACTAAATTTATTTGGTGCTTTTTGTACGTTGATCTCCAAACATTCAAGACCTATGTAAAATGATTTCTTTTGCTCTTATCATACATGCTAATCGAAATCATGTAAACTACTAGTAAATACTACGTTACTGCGACAATTCATGAAATTTCAAACGAGGTTATCAAAATGTATGTAAATTTTTATGACAACCGGAAATATTTTTGGAAATTAAATTATAGGCCAAAGCGATATCGTTTAGGAGGTTTTCAGCAAGACTGGCAAATATTTTATTTCATATTTTATGTTTTTTATATATCATTGCTGGGAGCTAAACAATAAAAAATTATATAAAAAAATAACTTATATATACATTGTGTAAATTGCAAGCTTCAAATTTATAATTCTAATTATCAGAAGTTGAGCTTTCTCTATGCTCAATTTATTGCACTAACAAATGTATGCCTCACTTGCCAAGGAGAAGATATACGGGAGATATTAGTATTTGTGGCTACTCTAGGATAACTATTCTGTGGGCGATTATTTTTGGTGCCCCTGCAATCATTACAGTTCCAGTGATAACACTGTTGAATGTACACCATCTTTACTTCTATGGTTCATCTGTTGTACTGTTTTACTTCGAACGAGTAAAAGTTCACGCTAAATTATTAAATGCAAACAATTTTCCCTGAGTTTTCATTTTATTAGTGATGCTTTTCCTTCGCTTTTTTCCTTTAAATATTGCAACGAAATGTCAATGATTATCGCATTTTTTTGTTAGTGAATTTATAGTTGGAAGTCTCATTAACATTTTATCCTTTTTTCGTAGCTTTTTGCTCTTAAATTGTAACAGACCACTTACACTTTCTGCATCTTTTGTTCAGTTGCAAGCAGAAGAAAAGGAAGAAGTTTCTTCCGAAGAGAAGCACAGCAAATGGCTTACTTAGTTATCCAATTAAAATTTTAAAAGAACTTTACAGAAGGCCTCGATAGATGTACATACGAGTATGTGTGACTAAATCTATATATTCGTGCTTGTGCTTATTTAAGTGAGTTTGACAAGAAAAGCCAACAACAATGAAGGCTACAAAGTCAATATTGGAATAGTAGAACCACAGGAATTAGATGAAGAACTAAATTTTTTGTAGTGGCTACAAATTAAAGCATGTGTGGGTTAATATACAACTTAACATCTCAGGAGGCTGAAAGTTGAGATGTTAACACAAAATTTGATTATTGGCCAACAAAATTTTGTAGAGTAAATATTTAACGAGGAGAAATTGCGAAAATTATACAAAAGAATCGTATATTGCCGAAAATTAATTTCTCTGCTTCGATAAACTTTGCTAATCCGTCTATATAGACGATATAAATGAAAAAAAAGTAAAAACTATTAAAAAAGTATTTTTATTAATGCAATATGTTTATTAAAAACATTTTATACCTTTAAGGAACTGGCCTTAAGTACAAAGCAATTAGTAGTTACAATTAGTACTTGCATTTCTAAAATGAGTAAAAACTAAAGTTCAAAAATTACAACTTTAAGTACGAAGAAACGAAATAAATGCTGGTATACCACAAGGTAGTGTCCTCGGTCCAGTATTATACACAATATTTACTTATGACATGCCAACACAAGCTGATATAACTACGGCAACATACGCATATGATACTGCGTTTTTATCATGTAATAGCCAACCACACCTAGCTACCAGATCTCTACAAAGGCAACTTGATAGTCTTCATTGCTGGCTCACAAAATGGAATATCGTAATAAATACACAAAAATCAAAACACATTACTTTTACTACAAGAAGAGAAAATTGTCCAGCTGTATACCTTATAGGAACAAAAATTCCTGGAAGTGATACAATAAAATATTTAGGCCTTCACATGGACCGGAGGCTAACGTGGAAAGCTCATATAACAGCCAAAAGAAAATTACTCGACAAAACATTTAAACAAATGTACTGGTTACTTGGAAGAAGATCTCAACTCTCTCTAGAAAACAAGGTTCTCTTACTAAAAACAATTATAAAACCTATATGGACCTACGGCATACAATTGTGGGGGACTGCCAGCAACTCAAATATAAAAATATTACAAAGGTTTCAGTCTAAAGCTTTACGGTCAATTACAAACGCGCCGTTTTATATATCAAACAAATCATTACATAACGACCTTAAAATTCCCTTCATAAAACCCGAAATAAGAAAATACAGCTCTAACTATTTGGAAAGGCTTAGTAACCATAATAATGTATTGGCATATTGATGATACTGATGAGACTAGAAGACTTAAAAAAAATCATATTCTAGACCTACCTTTTATTTAATGAATTCAATATTATATATTCAAACTCTTAGTTAAAAAAAAAAAAAAAAAAAAAAAAAAAAAAAAAAAAAAATTAAAAACATATTTTTATTAATAATTATAACAAACTAGTAAAATACATTATCCTTATATATGATGTCCAAATGCATATATAATTTAATTTATTGGTTCCAAAGGGAACCAATAGGACATGTAATTTTTTATTTTTAAATTATCACATTTGCTTATTATTGTAAAATAGATTGCAAATACAAAACAAAATATAAAAAAAAAAAAAAAAAAAAAAAAAGTACGAAGAAGTACGAAGAAGTACTTAAAATATTTGTTTTAAGAAGAATTTACTTCCGATATCGGTTAAATAAAATGTGGACAAAATAAAATTATATAGATATATTTTTTTGTGTCCAATTTAACCCGTAAAGCTTTTGGTTTGTCCGCACGACAACACCCACAGTATAGGCAGGAATCGAACCCGCGACCTCCGGCTTAGCAGGCCGTTCTTTATTCAGCACTCATTAACTCTCTACAGAGTAAATGAATGTTGTACGTTCATTAATGCAGCTTTTACAAATACTTCACAACTACAAAAAAAACGTCACTTTAAGAATCACCAACACAATTGCTTTTCTTTTATTAGATTGTTACTTGAAACTCTCATATAGTTCGCAAACTAATTCGACACATATATATCAACAGTGTTTTTTACTTTTCGAAAACAGCTTTTATATTCCGCAGAATTGCTGTAGAAATAACACCTGATGTGATGATCAAAGGCAGATTTTAAAAATTTGTACTTAAAACTTTTTTTATATGGTTACAGCAGCAAGCAGTACGCTAACTAAAGGATGACGCGACAAAAAGGAAGCAGAATAAATCCTGTGCAGCTCGTCAAACATTTTCTCTAAATACGCCATCCGTTAAGAAATTTGAATGTGTGAATGCAGGAAATCGGCAACAATAAGAAAAGCTGATGAAGAGCTTGCAGGATATTTTTATTTATTTAACTTTTTCAATAATAAACAATTTAAAAAATGTCGTATTTATGAAAATTAGTTAAATTATTTTATTTAATAGGATAATTTCCTTAACAATTCTCTGGAAATAAAATGAAAACTTATAAACAAAATCTAGAAATTAAAAAAAAATTTCTATTGCAAGTAAAGTTTGTTTTTGTTAAAGTAAAAAATGTCCTGGTAGGAAATGACTTGCACCTGATTAGCTCAGAATTAGGATAAACTTATAAGCTAATTTCTGATTTGAAGCCCATTTAGCCTCAATTGGATGCACAGATACGCAAGATGTATCATAAGCATTTCATATTACATAAACGCTGATGTGCTTTTAAAATAATACGACTGGCGGGTTGAGGTCGGGAAGGCTTGTCTGTGAATTGAATAATAATGAAATAGTGAAATCACATGGAAATGCAATAGAAATAAATAGAAAAAGAAAATCGGAAAAAATTCTTTTTGAAAAAAAATTCCTAAAAATAGTTTTTGAGAGGTTTCCTAAAGGAAATTAAGAAATTAATTAAATACTTTAATGTTTTAATTGCAAAATGTCTAAGCAACGTTTAGTTTAATACTTGGAGGAGAATAGTTTAGTCTTATATAATTTTTTCAAATTTAGTTTTACATAATAAAAATTTTTTTTTAAAAATTTTACTCTGGTAACTTCAGTTTATTCCACACTGTACGAGTAATATATGAATTCGTTTAGCTTCTTTATACATTATGGGCCTGAAACTTTATTCTTTCGAACTCATTTTGTCATGATGGCATTCCAAATAATAAATCGATAAAAATTGGCATTAAAGTGATTTCTATTACAAACAAAATTGTTTGGTTTATATCGCTAAATACACAGATATCAAGTTTCAACAAAGTTTGCATAAATTTTACGCCAACTAGTAAGACAGAGAGAAGACATTTGGAATACTCTTATGATTCCTAAAGCAACTTAGTTGAGTTAAATCGCACTTAGAATGAAATAACGAACTAATAATTTTCTAACATAAAAGGACTCGGCGATTTCTCATCTAAAATTGTTTGCCTAGAACTACGCGCTTAATGTTGCCTTCTTGTAATAAAAATAATTTTCTTTTTAGTAAAACCTCAATTTTAATAAAAAACAAAAAATATTTTTAAAGAAATTTTACTACACTTTATCAACATATTTTAAGATTAAGCAGGAACGCTCGTTTGCCTTATCCATAAATCAGCCACAATTGTTATCGTTCTGTGACACTGGCTGTCCTTCCTTATAATAGACATACAAAGGAGGTGAGAAGAAAGAAATGATTTGCTTTCAATTGAGGTTTATTTAAAGGAAAAGCTTTTGTTTCGCTTAAAAGTTACTAGCATTTCAAATATAAATATCGAGTTAACTTGCATCGACAGTTACTGCTTGTCTTGAATTTGAAATGAAACTGTGGAAGTTGGAAAATAATGTGTTTGCAAACAGGCGATAAAGAGTTGGAAAAATCCCGCCAAAGTATCTGTTACAGCAGCGACAAATGATAATAATCTGCTAAATGTTGATTTTAAGGTCCTCTTCGTTCCCTTCGAAACACTTTTTTTTTTTTGAGTTGGTAAAAAGCGAAATTCAAAATGATAATTTAAAGTAAAGTGAAAAAGGGAATTGCTTAATGTCTCCCCTCAGACCAGCCCATGAAAGGGTAAATAAATGTTGTAAATAAAATTGCAAGCCTGAAAAGGGGAAAAAGGAAGTGATGATGGCCATGGCGACGGTTATTACAATATTCATTCCTATTCATGAAAATTCTTTACAAATAGCAAAATATTACATTTTTCTTGACCAATCTTTTCTATTTGTTGTTGTTGCTATTGTACGGTGGAGGGTGACAGAAATTATTTTTCCTTGAGAGCACAAGTGCACTCAAGCATAAAAGTTAAATTAAAATGACAAAAAAAAAAAAATAAAAAATAAAATGTTGAATTATTCAAAAAGAGTTTTGCTTTGTTTCGAACTAAATTTTTTTTTTTTTTTGTTATCTTCATATTCTATTTATAATAAAAGTATACTTTTGTTAACAATGAAATATCAACAACATGTTGCAAAAGCAACAAGAAATTCAAAATATTAACAAGAAATGAGATTTGGAAAGAGAAAATTGAAACCTGCTTTGAACGTGGGCCAGACATTCGAAATACCGTATGTGTTTTAAGTTTAATTATTTCAAAAGGATTCAGCCTGACCTCCTAATTAGTTTAACTTTGTAATATTTTATTAACATTTAACATGTGAATATACTAAGAGATTGGAAAACATATCATTTGGCCAAGCAAACACTCAACATCAAAGTCAAACCAATAAAAATTTTATATTTAAATAAAGAAGGAGTCCTTTACCCCCGATATTTTATCAACGAACTGAAAGATTGTAAGGCAAAAGCTTCATAATGTGAACAGGCCAAAAGCATAATAAAATTGCAATCGTATTTGGTATAATTTTTCTTTACGAAATTTATTAAATTACATACTAAGGTTTTTCTATCGTTAATTTATAAAACATAATGATCTTTTTAAATAAAAAAAATTAACTACAAAAAGTTTTCCAAAGAGTCTTAATTCAATTACATGTTCAGTAGCCTAAAATTTGAGCTTTTATTTTATTATGTTGCTTTCCAAATTTCCTTATAAAAATCTGTTCTGATCTTATATAGTGTGCTAGATATGGCTGGAAGCTTCCTGACTGATTAACGTGACCAACTATTAAACAGGCAGAATTACAATCTTGATCTAATGTAACATACAAAAGAGGTGAGAAGAAAGAAATGATTTGCATTCAATTGAGGTTAATTATTAAATAAATTAATAAAACTGAATTGCGTGTTCTACTACAGAACTATTCCCCAAAAGCAGAGCACCATCTTAGAAGTGCTTCGTCGTAGATGATTCAAAATTCAGGTTAAAAATACTTTATGATTCCGTTTTGTTTTAAAAGTAAATTGAAAGTGTGTATTAAATGATTTTTTGTTTACTATATTGAAAATCGTAGAGTGTATTTAAGGCCGCTTGGAAGGCACATTCTCTGATGTTGACAAAATACGGCCAAATCTGCTAACAAAAAGAAATCAATAGAATTATTAATAAAAAAGAATTTCTACGCAATAAATTATCTAAATCGCATAATAGTTCGTATCCAAGAGCGATACAAACAAAATAACAGCGTAGCATACTTGAAGTTTCCACCTCAACTAGCCTCTTAGCTTGTTTTTGTGTTGTTGTGTTCGTCTGCCGTCATAAAAACTTTCATGATTATGATGATAAGTATGATTTTAATTAAAAGGCAACAAGGTAGTTTTCATATAATAATAAATACTTATTATTTTCAACATTTCCATCTTCAATGTCAGTCTTTGTGCTAAAAGCAAACGATGTAGTAAACGAGAAAAAAGCGTATCGAAATAAGAATAAGCAAAGAATAGTATCATAAAGTTTCTTCTTCCTATTTCCTTCATAAAGAAAATTCTTTCCACGAATGGCTTTAAACTCAAGTTCTGAAATGGAAATATTAAATGAGTGTGTCTTTTGGAAGTTCTTTAAGTAAAATTAATTCTTGCAGCGTACTAGAGATTAATTAACGACATGTCCGAAAGTAATTGGCAGAACTGAAAGTTTTTTCGGCACTAGAGCTAAGCCTTCACATCCTAGAGCAGGCCTTGCGTTGGAATTAATTAGCAATTTTCTGGGTCATTTCAACCACTGAGGTGTATTTGCCTGAGGACAGGGACTATGAAACTCACATTACCTCTAAGCATGTAACTTATTCTCCATGCAAAGGATAAATACATATTAAAAGCGTTCACTGTTTACAAGGTTGATTACGCCGTCAGTTGAGGAGAAATGCAAGCCAACGACTGTGAGCTTTTGCTACTCACAAAATTAAAATTCTTCTGCGCCAATTCTTACTTAATAAATAATAATTTGAAAGGACAACTTTTTTATTTATACGTTTACGATTTACTTGCATCTGACTGTGAAAAATTGCAATTATTCGTAGTTATCAAATAACGAAATCATTTCGCGAATGACAAAAGCAATCATCTGTCGAAGCCAAAAAACATGTTGTATTGCAGGAATGAAAACAATACATATGATATTAATTAAGGATGCTTTCTCAGAAAAGATTTCTTTTTTCGATCATGTTTACATTAATTAATATTTTTTAAAAAAAAATAAAAACAAATTTACTGCGATTATAACGATTTGACACTATTCTCTTTACTTATTAATTATCAGGGGGTTCCCCGACAGTCATAGTACAAGTTTATGTAGATATGTGTTTTTTTAGCAATCAAATTGAATGTGTTTTTATAGAAATATTAGAGCTGAATTGAAGACAAAAATAAGTGAAATAAAATTTAATTTTCGGAAAGAAATAAATTAATTTGTTAACTTCATACAATTATATTATTATTTACTAGTTTTTTAATAACTAATGGAATTTTTTTTTTCCATAACCAATCAGTAATTATATTTATTTAAGGTATTTCCTTGTAAAATATTGAGTTGAAAATTTTAAAGTAAATGTAAATAGTAAATGTAAATGTAAAAAATTGAATTGAAAATTTCAAAGAAAATGTAAAAGGTAAATGTAAATCTGGTTTATAAAAATCACTCGGAAGTGAGAAAATATTCCTTATACACGAACTGATATTTTAGCAATAATGTGATTTATTAGATTCGAATTGGTATTAGATTCAGTGCCTTCAATTTTATATAAAAAATATAAATTAAGTGAGTTCAGCTTTAGAAAAACCAGTCTTGCAATACTTCTTTCTACGTCTTCGTCCTGATTATTTCAATTTAGTACTTAAATGGCAACAGAGAACTGGTTGGTTATTGTAATTTATATAATAAATTTAATTAAATTTGATCTTTCATATAGCCTGCTACAGGTTTCGCTGGCATCGGTTCTATATGGTAATTGAAAAACTAAATTATTTACATTGTTTTATCTTTTCTTCCGGTGCCTAAACTCTATAATATTAGAATCGTCCTAATTGTTGCATATATGAAATTCCTCCAAACTTTATGAAAAAGAAAATAATTAAAAGTTTTTGATTTGAAGTTTTGATTTTAAGTTTGGAAAACGAAAAACATTTCACAATTTCAGTATTTGTTATTGTGATTGAAGATCCTTCTGATAACTTCACGAAAATTTGCTTTGTGACCGGTATTTGAAGCCCAATTACGTTCAATTGATTTTTCCTCGTTTTGAGCTACCAGTACTTTGGTAGCCAACATCAGTTCCATCGATCCTGAATGTTTCTTAATAATTGTTATTTTAAAGGATATTTTAGTTTTCTTTCTAACTTTTGTTTTTTTCAATTTTTTATTTCTATTCCCTTATATAGTTTCACAACCGAGATGTTATTTTCAGCAAGCACTTTTCCGGAGAGTACTACGACATTCCAGCATATCAAGTCAATACAACTCTGAACTTAAGCTTAAAGCTGACAACGTAGGAAATTCTCAAAAATGAAAATTGCAGGTTTACAAACCAGATTTCGATGTTGAGTTAACATATTATAGATATTAAGTTACTATAATGGCGAACGAACAGATAGTTTATTTATTCGACATCCTGAAGGCTTTTACAGGCATATTTTGTATAAGAATTAGGTTTTCGAGCCTTTTCAAATGATAAAATTAATAAAATTCGCTTCAAAAAAAATTTTGAAATATGAAATTTAATTATAAAAGTATGCCAATATCTGAACTTTATAAGCGAAGATGCAGTTTGGTAATAGGGATTGCTAATAGTCAAAGTAATATGAACATTGATAAAGATGAGCTCCAATCCACAATGGCGATTAGATTAATAGCATTGGCAATTTATTGGATAAACCACTGAACTCTAAAAAATATGATTCCAAATAATTGTGCGCAAGACAATTCCCAAAATTGTAAGGTGTCCTTAATTATAATCCTTAAGTTGAAATTCTTATATTGTAATCCTTAAATTGTAGTCCTTAAATTATTTTTATTTAGCAGAAAATTTAAAGGAGCGCACCTTGTAAAAAGTGGGTATTTTGTGTGTTTGTTTGGTGTCATCTGGAATTCTTGTGCATTACTTTTGTTTCTAGTGGCTGATCCTGTTAGCGTAGCTTAATTTTTTTATGACAAGTATGCAGTGACCTTTTCACTAAAAGGCTTTCATTTATACTGCCCCGACTGCTTAGCAAGTGATTCAAGACCGCAATGGTTGCTTAAATATTTAAAAGCATCGTTTAACAGATGCCTTTAGAAATAGAGATGTTTATTTTAAGAACTCTTAAATATTTAAGGCTTCAGACGCCTTATATGCACTTGGCAGTTTAATGGAGTCCCCCTATTCGATTTCGCATTTAACTGAGAAAGCTTTAAGTATTCTGATACTGGCTCAATGCTCCTGAAAGCATTTGAGCAATTTGTATACAGACGTTAGCACTTTCAATGTTTACGTGTATTTAAGCAAATTGGCAAGAAATTCGCTTAATCAAAATTCTTTAGTCGTTAAAGCATGATTTAGTCATTTGTTAACTTCTAAATGAAATCGGAACTTCTACGTCAACTAAAGTTAATTTTAACTTGAATAAGATTGTATCACTTACAAAGCAAATGCGTGACCAAAATACTTAAAGTTAGACGAACAGAATGTGCATAAAAAAATCGCAGAAAAATATTTATAAGCCAAGCCAGTGCTGGTGCCACACGCATACAACATCCCCGATGGTTTGAAATACATTCGGAAGTTAAAGGAATGTAAGGGAACTGGAGCATGTGTTCAGAATCAGTACACGCACACATACACGAGTACTCGCATGTGCTTGTGCGTATATCTTGCAGTGCGAAAGTTTTTTTCGATACACTTCCCTTCGACCTAGTTGACTTTAAACAGGTGAAAAAGTAACTAATGTATTAGAAAATATTGAAACTAAAATACAGATGTGAGTTAACTTGTGTTGAAATATCAAATTATGTTACATGTATCGCTGTTTCCGTTTCATACAGTTTTTGTGGGTCTTTAGCTAAATCTCAAAGGATTTGTTCAGCTTCACATTTCATTTTGTATGCTGCTGTTGTCATCTTGTGGTACTTCAATTCCTCCTGAAGACTTAACAGAAAGAGCATAAGCTTACAAGTGAATAAGCAAATGCTGTAACGATTGGCGTTAGAAAAGTGAAAGCTTTTACTTTATGTGCCGTGCTGGAGAAGATTATTTATTTGTAACAAAAATTAGCTTCTATCTGGGAGTGGATTTATGAACGACGAAGGTGGCTAGTTAGAGGATGGAAGACTGGAGGTCTATTTGGCTTACAAGTACACATATTTCAATTTGAATGTTGGCGGGTACTACAACCGCATTTCTATTACTAAATGAATATGAACCTTTTAGTTAGTTTTATTAATTATAAAGAAAGCATTTTTTTTATATCAAAGTACATTTAACATATTATAACAGCAAAGCAAATGAGAATCACAATTGACCAAAAAGACATGCGAAAAAATCTTTCTTCAAAAGTGAGATTCTCCAAAAAGCCAATAAAATCTCAAAATTAAAATTTACTGGATGCATTAAGCTGCAATGGATCCTACAAACTCCAATATGTCACAAGAAGGAGTCTAGAAGGAGCAACCACTTAAACATCTGTCTCTGGATTAACACATCGAAATAACAAAATTTGAAATAAGATTATGGACAATCGAAAATTACATTTCAAAACGGCAAGATCAGCAAGATTAGCTGATTGCCACCACAACATTATCACCATCATTAAATGCCACGAAAGCACAGTTACAACCACACTCTACATCCAAAACGTCATAGCCACATGAGGAAGCCAAAAATCGTGTTGTATTGCAGCAATGAAAACAATATCCCTGATATTAATTAAGTATGCTTTCTCAAGACAAATTTCCTTCGTTCGACAACGTCTACATCAATAAGGATTTTATAAAATTAAATTAAGAATAGAATAAAAAGAAAATTCGGTACTTCCCCTCAGCCACACCCGTAAGCAAATCGTATAAAAAATTTACAATAGCAAAGAATTTTCATATGTTTTGACTCGATAAAAAAGGAAGCGAATTATAACTTATGAGTTATTAAACACGAACCAAATAAAATCATAAAATTTATGAAAAGGAGAATATCCCCACAATTATAATAAAATAATAGAGTTTGTATAAAATTTCAGCATTTTATTTAAAATTTTTTTAAAAATAATAATGAATCATTAAAAATTAATTCATTGTTTTATATGAAACATAATTATTCGCCACTATTAAAGAACGTGTGCGGAACCTAAAACTGTGACCACTATTTTCCATTCTTAATAGCAGACCAAATTTTATAGGGAATACCTTTTTACGTGCAAGCACGAATAGGACTGCAAGGCCACCATGAGAAGTTTCGTAGCCGTTTCCTCTCTAGCATATAAAATAAGCACAAAACTTTGGAAATCTCAAAGATTCGAATGAAAATACTTGAAAAAGTCGCCTTTAGCACCGGATGTTGCCTTCTATACCGGAAATGCTTAGAGTTAATATTCTCTTTCTACTGTGTTAGTATTTATAAATTCTAAAAGCGAAATATTTTCAACGAGTTATCCCTTTAAATAGGTCATATTTTGGATATGCGAGACTTTCTTGATCATAAATTCAAACGTGTGTACTTGTAAGGGAAATGTTCAAATGGTATGTTAACATTGAATGCAATCAAGCGTAACAGTTTTCAGCAACACACACACACACAAATGTGCAGCTTTCTTCATGTGTATGCAGGAGCACATAACTTACTGCGTGTCGTTAAATGTATATGTACAAACTACTATAAGTGTTTTGCAATGTTGTTTCAGTTATGTATCTTGAAATCATGTTTATTCATGCATGTGCAGTTTGAGTCCTTAACCTGAGTTAGCGCTCGCTGGCTGCGAAAACATAAGCTATGCAAGCCCCTTCAGTATGCATTTGAAAGCAAGCGAAGGAGTATAAAAATTCTTGCTTGTATATATGTATGAACCTACGGGAATGTCAAACCAACATACATACATACATACACATCTAGGTGTCTAAAGTCTTCTGCAATGTGATTGTTGATACTCGTCAAGCGGGTTAATAAATAAAAAATGTTAAACACTTCTTTTAATATTAAAAATTATAATTTCATCTCTTAATTCATCACTTTGATGAATGTATTATGAACATCATAAAACAAACAGTCTTAAGGAATAAAAATATATTTAATTCTAAAATTTTATCGCAGGACTCTTCCAAACAGCGTTCTCAACTTTACAGATGCAAATTAAAAATTATTATGTTATTAACAGCGACGTTACGAATTATGTAATTATAGCAATTTAAAGAAGAAAAAAATTCTAAAAGATTTTGAAAACAAAAGTTGGCAAAATTAAAATAAAAATCCATTTCAAATAATCTGAGAATTAACTAAATTTGCAATCTGAATGACTTATTTGAGAATTAACTAAATTTGCAATCTGAATGACTTATTTGTTCGCTATTATATTGTTACGAAGAAAATCCATTACTTATGGAAGGACTTCTGATTGACTTGTATTTAGTTAAAAAATATAAAATTTAAAAATCTCTTTAGATATTCCAAATTAAAAAGTGTATAGGTGTGCGTGTTTTAACTTTGGAAAAACATGAACACTTGAGGGGCATGTCGTATCTAAGCATTCCAGTTATATTACACTTGTCGGATTATAATGTTATTAACAAAGAATGTAAATCACCGTGTTACAGCTGTTATGAGCGCCGTAATATACCAGCAAGTTGAAGGTAATGAAATAAAAAAACTTTCCTCTAAGAGTTCTGAAACTATCTTAAATATACATGAATTTGCTCATGCTTCCATTGTAAAGAACATGAACTGTAGAACCAATTACAATAAAATTAAGATACTCTTCCTGTTTTCCTTTCAAATCGGCAACAATTCCAAAACTTTGTAAACTATCTTCAAAATGTTTAATGTTTAAGTGAATAAATCCGTAAAACTTTTGTCTGCAACGAGTGTGTACACGTAAACACACACGTAAATGCACAGTTACCACATACGTATGAACGACACACACAGCTTGGCGAGGGAAAACAGCTGAAGATTTTTAGCGACAGGCGATGGCCGCTCAAAGTCGGTTGAAGGGCAAGATTGCTCAGCAGCTGGAAGTATTGCTCTAACAGCTTGTTGGGAAAAGCTTCCCTGAAGGCCTGCTTTAGAATGAGCTATAATGAGCTTACGAACCAGCTGATACCCCGATAAGGTAAATTCCAATATATATTTTTAATGTTCTAATGGATATTAGCCCGTTTTTGGCTTTTTTTCTATTTTGCTACTTTTTGCATTCAGACATGCCTCGAAGTATAATGTAAAACTGAACCAACTTTCCTTCTTATAAAAATTTATTATATAAAAAATTATAGAAAATTTTTTTTTTTTAAATTAGTTGCGCATTGCAGGCATCTACAGCTTGATATATATAAACATTTTCTTTTCATTCAGATTTATTTAATCACTTTATAGAAAATACACATTTCTAATATTTAACTTAACTAAAAATCTTGTTTTTTTTCAAAGTTAATTTATTTGTGTACAGAATACAATAAAAATATTCCTCGTGTTGATTTTTTTTAGAAAATCAAATACTTTTGTATTTTTAAAATGGTGTTACATCCGGTAATTAAGAAAATGTTTATGTTTTATAAAATTTCTCTTTACTTGAAAGTTAGAAAATTCATATTTTATTTATTTTTAAATAACTTTCGTTAACTTTTTATTTAAGCATGAGAAAAACTATGCTGAAGTTTGTATTTTAAAATAAAATATTTACACATATTTTCTTTCAAATATCTACAAAAATTATTTTGCCAACAAAAACAAAATAAAAGTTACAAATATACGAGCACATTTATATATTTGTAACAATTAGAAAATATATCAATAAAACTACTCTTTTTAAATATAAAATTATTTCGTTGAAATGCTTTACGGTAAAAAAGGCAACATGAAACTACAAACAAATTCCCAGAATTGTTTTCTTATACTTTTTGCTTAACAAAATGTTTAGTTTCCATAAATATTATTTGTTTTCGTATTATAAAATACTTGTAAAGCACCAGATGCCAAACATTGCAAATATATTTCAAAAGGGACATGAAAAACCACTCAAATGAATTGCATACTTTTAGGCTTGCTTTTGTTTATAATTCCTTCTTTTTTTTGCATTTTTAAAAACAGTAAATGCAGCATTAGAAAATAAGCAAGTAAGTACACAGATTCTATATTAGCTGTCAATGATTTATACACCCAGTATTTTAAGAGGTACTACAATGCGTACAATACACACAAATGACTGCTATAAGTAGACATGAAATATATTTTATTTTATGATCTGTTAGTTAGACTAAAGGATTGAAGCAGAAGTAGATCACAATTAACCCTCGAATCGCCTTTCTATTTTGTAGCACCAACATAGTTATTTTGAAATTAAAGTAAGTTATTTACATACATATATATTCATATATATATAATAATAAATTTATTTTAGATTAATTTTTCTGAAATATATTTTCCACAACTATTTCGGCTATAAGAACGCTTACAAAAAAAACATAAAATCGTTTTTATATACTGATTTCCCGCTAGAGCAAATATGGCATCGAGATTTGGCTTTTTTGATGAAATTTTGTACGATTGTGAAGAGCTTTCGAAATCTCAAAACTCCAAGATTCGCCTACTACAATAAAATTTTTACAAAAGAGCTTGACATTAGAGCTTATTAGTTACCTGCGTATAATGTCATCATAATTGTTTTCATATACTGAATACATTCCTGTACTGAAACATTTTTATTTTTTAAATTATTTCTTTAAAAATGTGACATCCATATTGAGCAACGAAAAAATCTAGAAATTATACATTATCTGATCTAAAGACGTAGTAATTATAGCTACAAAATAACACAAGCTTAATCAAATGTATTAATTTATTTATTTAGGGTAGCGATGGCCCTAAGCTCAAGAATCAGAATACTTGTAGCAGTACCATTCTGTATACATATATGTTTGACCACTTCAAGATAATTTTTTCAATATGCCAAGAAAAAAACAACATAAAATCATTCTTTGTTTTTTTGTTACGAGATCGTGTATATAGTTGTACCTACTTTAAAATATATCATATTTTCGTTCTGTGATCTTTCCAGTTTTGGACTGCAAACTATAATGTCCATTGACAAATATAATGGATCTACCCTTAAATCAGATGGTGTCATCTGGAATCTATAGGTGTTCTGATTTTTATTATATAGGTCGGATGCTTTCGACTCTCAGATTTCTTCCGGCATTTAACTTCTTCTCCTTGTGAATATTTCTCATCAGAAGTATTCAAAATATCTTCTATTTCCTCGTTGGTGAGGTATTTAGGTCATTATTAATATTATATAAATGTATGTATAACAAGAACCTTTCTTTCTTTGTCATTTTTTTTTTTTTGGGGAATCCCCAGCAGTGATCAACAGCAATATATAAAAAGCTGGTGCATATTTTCTACAGTCAATTAGTTTACAAAATCCACATCCCATGTAGTTTGGTACAATAATGAAAGTGCTTAGTCGTGGCAACCGATAATGCACGTACAAACTTCATGTAACGCATAAAAATTATAGGCCTTGTGTGGTTTTTCACACAAGGGTGATATAAGGGTTAAATGCTCACTGTAACAAAATTCTTAGCCGGTGTATCGATAAAACTTATTCAAATAATTGACAAATTCTTTTTATAAAGTTTGTAAAACTATACCTTGATATTATTTAATTTTTCTTTTCAAAAAAAAAAAAAAAAAAAAAAAAAAAAAAAAAAAAAAAAAAAAAAAAAAAAAAAAAAAAAAACATTTATAAAATATCGTAATAAAAAATGAATGTTTTTTTTGCTCCTCAGTTTTTCTAATAGGCTCATTGATGTCCACTAAAAATAACAAAATATTTGCCGATTAATTTTAAGAGCATACAGTTTTTTTTTTAAAGGATGCAACGAATAGAAATATTAGGACTGTTGCCCTGTAGGTTGAATACTTTGTCCTCTCCTTAGTGACAAATAAGTTAAACTACTTTTATTCACGGCAGGCTTTATACATTCACTACGTATCCGTTAACCCCAAGTACGAAGTTTGCCGAATATTTAGTATACTTTTAATACTTTTAGAAGTGTGACTTGTTATTGTTTATCACATTTTCATTCAGCTGGTTTTTAGTTGTTGTTCTCCATTCTTGATTTTGTATTTAAACCAAGTATCTTACGCTAAGAAAGTATTGATTCTGACTGCTTCTTGATGCCAGTTGAGTTAGTATAAAGTATGTGAATAAAGCTTTCTATATGACTGACTATTAAAATGGAGCCACGCTTGGTATGGATGGATTATCAGTTTAAATTGTAACCTAAAAACTGTAGAATTCCAACTTACAGTTTTGAGAAAAGAGGTTCAGAGTTAAGGATATGGCTCTGGCGGTGCAGTTAATAGCTGCGGACTCAACTTATTATTAATTAGATATAAAAAATGTATAATATGTGGCAGTCGCAAATAGTTAGAAGTTTTCAAATGATGTTCCAGAAATAGATCCATCCACCTCCCAATATTCCTCCCATTGATAAATTCTTTCGTGATAAACGTCAATTAAAAAAGTGCAAACCACTATTGTTTCCATCATTTTGATTGGAAATTATTGTATTTATTAGAATAAATTTCTATGCTATGTAGTCATTCTACGGTATAAATCTAATGGTCAAGATCACGGTTCTATTGCTATATCTATTTTTAATTAGCTAGAATTTAGGGTGGCGCCGAACTAGTGACCTTCCAGCAGACTATAAAGTATTTTATAAGAGTTTTTCAATTTGTATACAAATTCTTAAACATCCGGTTGTACGCCGCTTCCTTTTCACTTTAGTCAACATTAAAATTGAAAACTTTTGTCTATCATATAAAATATTATTAAATAGAAATTCAAGAAAGTTAATTAATGTTTAATATGTATTATTGAATATGCCTTCTCTTCATCACATTCGCTTAATTTAATGAAATAAATTTTACATCTCACCTTCAGCTTAATTAATTCAGTTGAATGTTTTAATATCATTATATTTGTGAACACCTTCAACCAAACACGTAAGTAGCTTTATCAAGTTAATTACACATGCAATATATGTACATACGTTATCCACATTCGAAGAGGAAGCTGCAATTGAGTTGATGGCTTTTTTAATTCGCAGCTGTTTAACAGTTTGTTACAAACCAATTTGTGAAAAGAAAAAAAAGCGAATTTACAAAAAGTGATTATTTCCGATGCCGAGGCAAAATTGCAGAAACTTTATATGAACAGATTGATTAAAGTATAAACGAATGATATTAAATAATAATCGTAATAATATTATAAAATGTTTTTAAATGGTAGTAAGAAATATAAAGATAGTTACCGATACTTTACAGCCATTTAAATCATACAGAAAAACATGTATACCAAAACGAACAATTTTGCTTAAGAAGAAGTTACTTTTGAATTTGGTTTTTAAACTAAAAGTATATTTTTATATAGATACTTCTAATATTATTAGAAGCATCTATATATTATTAGAAGTATCTATATATACTTATACTTTTATACTATACAGAAGTATTAAAAATTTAAAAAAATATTTACAATTATTTGAAGTATAAATAAAATAGTTATTCTCAAATTATTATCAAATAGGTAATTTAAAATTAACATATTGAAACGCATAAATAAGCAAATCTTATAAACTGGCACTCAAATACCTGTACAAGCTTTCCTACACTGCAGTGAATGGGAATAGAGAAATTGTAGCGCTATTCTAGTAAGTGACATTATGACTGGTACTGCTGGTAAAGTGTACACCAGGCGGTGTAATCACCTTTTGACATTCCATATTTGTTGTCATTGAAATCCCAGCAGCAGAATGCATTATTACTGCCTAATCAAACATCTCTTAAAAGCATCTCACAAAAGGATATCGCAAACATAGACTGACTAGCAGATATTAAGTGAAGAACAAAGTGGCATTTTAATAATCTCCAAATTCCATTGATCAACTAGTACTTTTTTATTTTTAATTTTTTTATTTACTACTGAAATTTTTCGTACTTGTATATCCGCTCCTAAGAAAAACTGAAACATTACAGTCTTACTATTTTCATCTGAGCTAAAATTTTCCTTTTTTGTTTTTGAAGTGCTGCTCTCAATGTTATAACTGGTGGTTCGTTATGTGCATATCTACGTTTAATAAAATTCTTTCTAAACTCATATATAATATTTATTCTTCGTCTTCCATTGTGTTATATATCGCCAATATTTCTATCGCAAATGGCGCTTATAATCACTTTCCGTAGTTAAAAATTTAACATTTTCAAACTTCAAATGCCAAAATACACACCGACAAAAAGATTGGTTTCATCCGATTTATGTTTTTTATGTTTTTTTTTTTCAACTTTCCCAATTTTCTAGTTAATGTTCAATTCGAGTCCTATGCTTAAAAGAACTATACAAAAACACTTACATTTTTCATACGATCGTTATATCTGCAAATGTTTGCATCAATAATTAAATATTGTCATTTATAAATATATTTCTATACATATTCATCTTCTTTTACGCAAAAAGCATGTTCTATAAATTATGTCCAGCTAGTACGAGTATACGAGTATACGAGTATACCACGTACTACAGTGCGTATACGTGTTAAGTGATGAGAATTCTTTAATATAATTATCATACGCACCAGTAACTTTCTCACAGAAAATCCATACTCGCATACACATCGTATGTATGTATGGATGTTAGTATTGTTTCCTTTAAATGATAACTATTATTATATTATTTTTTTAAGGTAATCCAGGAGCTTTATTTACTTTTCATTACTACTTACCAATAAGCCAATGTGGGGATGAGTGGCTTCCTGAAGGCTCCTTATTGCTCAATATTTAGGACTCAGTTCTACTTCAGCAGTCGTAATTTATTGATTATAATTTTAAAAATTAACACTTTTAATTATAAGAAAAAATTAAGAAATAAATTTAAAATATTTTAGGAATATTATTCAGGATCTTACACATCCTTTTTTTTCCCACAAACATATTCAGTGGCAACTTCTTTTCATCAACAAACTTATAATTGTAGATCATGACACCACAATCAAAATATGCAAAATGCAGTAAAAGAATATCAAAAAAGGATATCGTGTAAATTACGTAGCTTTCAGGAAAAGACATGTAAACTAAAAAAAGTCCTTATTCATTAATAAAATACATGGCAAACTCATATAACTGTCACCTCTTACTGAAAACGATTCATAGAAAATATATTATTATATTCTTTTATCTAATGCATAAGTGTTGTATTTAAAAGATACTGAGATACAATACTAACTAACCGATCAAAATATTACTGAATAGCGGAATACTTAAGAACATTTATTTTACAATAAAGAGATTTGTGAATCGCATTATTTAATAAGTTTTTGTAACAATTTTATCTAAATTTGAATATTCCATTTTTCACTGTCTCAAAGCCTAAAAATCTCTGATATCGCAATTATTAATTAGTAATATAATCTAATTAATATAGTGTTAGTTTAATTAATTCTTACTGTGTATAACAGTAACATGAAAAGCTTTTCCCAAAGAATTCAATTATTGATTGTGGCTTAAAAAAATTTAAGCCGGAATAAAATAAATCTTATGAAAACTGTTTAAAATACATGAAGGTTGCTAGAAATTATTCTAAACTTAATTTATTGAAAAGATTTGTGGATATTTTAACAACTGAGTTAAGAAAATTCTTTATTGATGTAGGTCTAATTAAAGAATTGAATTGTTCATATGAATTTTGTAAAACATGTAGCACTTTATTCGATCGCATAAATATTTTTCTATTATTGCAACTCCACATAAGTGGTCTTATACTCGTTGTTAGTAGGAATTTAAGGATAAAATATGTGCAACGCACAATTTTTACTCCCTGCAGGACTAAAGCCCTCAAGTAATGTAAATTATTAAACTGTTGCATAGTCATATTTATAAAATATCGCAGTGGGAAGCTCTTCATATTTTAATAATTTTTTAACAAATAAATATACTGAAATATGCCACATTAAATAAATTTATTTTATAGGAGCACTAAATGGTCCTTTCAATATATTCATTTGTAATTTATTATCTAACATCCCTTCATTTGTTTTACTTAGTTTATGTGAATGGTGTGTATCGGATACAGTAAAATGTGCGTGTTTTTCGGCATATTCACACGTAGATGCATGTTCGTATTTTGTTTCAGTTGTTTCAAACAAACATTTTATTAGTTTGTTCTAAATGTGTCACATGAATTTATGCCCATTCTACGGATACCAGTTGTTTGTTCAATAATTCAAATTGTATGTGTTCACGTACCTGTTTTTTAATGTATGGTTGGGTATATTATAAGTTGGCATGGGTGTGTAAATGACGGTAAATGCTGTCATATCTTTTGTAAATATATTCGTATAATAAAACTGAATATATAAAATTTAATGGCAAATTTCTAATGCCTCGCAGAGGGCGGTGTTTGGCATAACGAGCTCTATACAGTTATGAGGAATAATTTTATTAACTCGTGTGAAAGTGCATGTTTCCCATTGGGCACTTGACTTTCTCCCTTCTGAAGGAGAAGAACCATCAAAGTATGGGCGAGGATGGTCTTGGGAGTGTCACTGTTTGATATAGGATTCACTTGACAGTCTATCTTACCACCGTGTAAATTTCCTACAATTAATAGGATCATCCTAATGCTTTCTTGAATTCGTCTTAAACGTTAAACTTCATTAAAGGGATAATGTTTAAGCAAGGACGACTCAAAGCGACATCAGTTACGCATATTACAGTGGGGTCCAATGATACTATGTATATAGTGGCAGCACCTTGAATACGATGGGGAACATTCAATAATATGTACGTTAAAGAAGGATATCCTTCCAACTGCTGCTACTTTTGAGGGATGCAAATCCTGACTGGCATCTACCAGTATTAAAGTCCTTCAATATAGTCCGCGAATTGTGCATGGCCCCAAATGCGTTAGCAGAACTTTCCTGTACTACCGGCAACTGATTACTTAGTAACAACATACCGGCAACATACTTAGTAATTTAGAAAGAAACTTTGCTCATTCTGACATTAATAAGTACTGTGTTTATCCCTTTTCTGAACTAGAGTAGATTACTATCTTTGGGAATTGGCTCCGATTGCCTGTCACACTTAAAAAGCTTGCCATATAACGCGGATATTAAAGACCTGACTGTATCCTAAATTTAGCAAAGAATTAAATAAGGAACTTTATTACCACAATTGATTTATTCGAATTATCAATCACAGAAATCGAAACACCGAATAACTTCTTTAGGATCAGCCGTTCTATAGGATCACAGTATCTACTCTATTTTCTACTTCCTTACAATCTCTCCTGGTTTACAAACACACTGACCAATTGCACTAAAAATAATAAGTAAAAAATAATAATTTTCTTTCTACTAACATTTTTTATAAATATTTACATCATAAAGAGTTTTGGTAGCATTTGCTATTCTCTTCAAGCAAAAGCATTATATAATTTTTGGTGGATGTGTTTTATTACTAAGAAGTACACAGAAGTAAAAACATTATAAATTATATACTTTTTTAAAGCACCGATTTGCGCCTAAATTAGAATATTTAATATTGGAGAGGACCAATTTTTACTTGCAATTATTTTACATTCTTGCCTTTTAATTTTTATATTCTAATTTTATAGAATTTTAAAAATAAGGAGGTTCGCCTAAAGTTTACTAAGCTTGGGTGCCTCCATAGGCGAATAAATAATGTGTAGCCTACTAAACCGGAGATCGCGGGTTCGATTCCTGCCTAGACCCTGGGTGTTTTCCTGCGAATAAGCCGAAAACTTTACAAGTTAGGTTAGTTTAGAAACAAAAAAAAAAGCTGTTGGCTTCCGTTGGCTGGGTCTAGGAAGGAACCAAGGAAAGGATAGCATAGAAACTCACAGACGAAATTTACAAATGCTAGATATTTCGACAAAGCAATAGCCAAAGGCAGCTAAGTTCACTAGTTAAGTCCGTCGTGCGGAAAAGAAAGATAATGAATAAGCAATTTGCGTCAATATTTGCTATAAAGCTCGTCAGGATACAAGAAATTTGAATCCATATTTCACCGAAAGACCAAAAAAGAATAAAATATATATAAATTTTTAAAGAAATTAATGATATAATTTTTTTTTATTCTTTAAAAAAGTAATCTGAATTGAAGTTTTTTATCTATGAGATATTTTTCACATCTCATAGATGTTGTATATCTTATAAAATTTTCTATCAGAAATAATCGTACTTGCCAATATATTTCTTTTTTATAACTTAATTTTCTGTTGAAAAATTGATATTTTAGTTAATATTTTCACTTTAACTACTTTATTAATATTTAAAAAAAAATATTTATACTCAAACAGTAAAACTTAAAACTGATTGTAAATAATATTGGCATTCTACATCCGCAACACGGTTTAACTTAAAACACGATTTAAATCAAAGTTATTCGCAGCCGCAATTTAATGCCTGCCATACTGTAACTTGAATTTTGATAACTTGTTTGACTGTTAAATTTAATTCCCTTTTTATGGGATATGAATGTCAGTATTACTACGAGACAATAGTTGAAGGATGTGCATACATATATATAAATCGCAAAACTTTGAAAATAATATCAGATAGTTCTACAAAATGTGCCAGCTAACCTTCCCATTCTCTCATAAAAAATAAAGAAGTATCACTTAAGCTCTTCTCACAGCGGAAAATCATAAGAAATAACTTTTATATATGAAACTATTTGCTTGGCTGCTATTAATAAGGATGAAAGTATTTACGAATACACATGCATATACTCGCATGTATATAAATTTTAAACGTCAATGCTGTCAATGTGTCAAGTATTTTATCACTTAATATTCAAGCGCGCCACGACTAATAGATAAAGCCTTAAAATATACATGATGATGACAGTAAAATCAATATTTAGATTGAGGTTTGGATTTATTGCAAGCCCACACACTCACATTGTCTTTAAAATAAAAACACACATGCACTCATGTGTATGTATGGATATGCACGTATGTCTACTCCCATATTCATACACTTTAAAAGCGTAAATGCAAAAATATATATTTTTTCAAATGTTTGAGTTTGTGGCGACGGAAAAATGACATCAGCCACAAGAATAAAAATATAATAATAAATATTTAGACATTTAAATCATCATAAAATCATACTTGCATAAATAATAATGTACAGTGGGCTACAATAATAATATTTCGGAATAACTAAACGTTTTCGAAGACAATGTTTCTTCAATACAATTAATTGTGGAAAATTCCAAAATTATTTAAAAGACACATTTCACACCTATGTTTCTTTAATCCTCACCGCGACAGGTGGGGGCACAAAGCGCAATGCGGAACAGAAATTTTTAGAAAGTTTTCCCAGCATTTACGAAATCCGAAAGAAAACAGTGCAATGCAATCAGAATAGAACGGAGCCACATGGCAGCAAGATTAATAGCAGCTAAATTAGATACGCAATAATATCTAATCATGCTTTTATATCGTTTACTAATGGCAGTAACATTTTGACCTTTATCATTTTTGAAGACATGCGGACCCAAGTCACCACCTCCATATGAAACGCACCAGTAATTTTCAGTTGAAATAACAATTATTCGACAAAAATTTGTGCAACTAAAACGGGCTTTATTGGGAGCAAAATTTTGAATGCAAATTTAATATCAAGATATTTATTTTTTTTTTAATTTGTTTTTCTACCTTTTTTATTTTGCATATGAGTTGAGGAAAATCCTTCAAAACAAAAGGGTGTAAGGAAATGTATGCTTTTAAATTAACTGTTTTGTTAATCACTGATAACTTAAGTGTGCTTTTCCAGTTATCATTACAACTTTTATTTTAATGAACTTTGCATTTACGTTTAATAGGAGGTTGGAATAACCCCCAAAAGCATTTGGATAAGGTCCCTTTAAGATCTGCTATACCATGCAATGAAATGAGCATAGCAACAATTCATGAATATTATTTTTAGGACTATTAGTGTAATTTAAAAGGTAATTAATTAAATATTATTAAAATAAATCAACAAAATAAAAAGTACTTGTAATATAGTTTTTTAATAAATAATGTCAGTCCGGAAATAAAATAAAATATATACAAATAAGAAATCAATTAAACCAAAATAAATAAATCTTTAATTTTCAAAAATATTAGAAACTTCATACTGAAGTTTTATAAAAATTAATAGATTTTATGAAAATTGTTGGAAGGTATTATTACACACCAGGTTAGCGTGTGATTAAAATGTTAAATTAACTAAAAAAAAATTATAATTTTCATATATTGTTTTGATTGGAAATTTTTTAAGAAATATTTTCTGTGCAACTGTGCAGTTCATGAACAATATCGTATTTACTTTTCTAATTTGGTCAATATTTAACAAATCAATACTTTGCCTACAACTGTTTTACAATTTGGTGACTTTTAATGAACTCAATCTCTAAAGCCAGACCAGTAATTCGGTTTTTTTATGGATGATCAAATATGTATATATTTCACACATAGAGGAAGTGCAGTTGATACTCGTATTTGCACTAGAAATAAAATTTAATCATTTTCAATATTAAGCAAAATAAATTAAACAGTTTCTTTTCATGTTACTGCGATTTCTTTTCTCACTCGAAAAAGTTACACTGTTAAAAATCGCATTTTTAAAATGTTTTCACCACCCTGTAAGACTGTCACATCATATTTGATGATAATAAAACACACAGCTTAACAGCTGCTAGAAAAAAGTGCTCTGTTCAATTGATTTCGATCGGAAAACGGGGAAGTATAAATTTAGTCTCACTTCTTCATTCACTGGTTAACATAACGGGTGCACAATTATATTCCGTTTCAGGGCATGTTTTTTCGACATTCTCTGCTAACTATAAAGAACTTCAAGGTCCTTCGTACTAAGTAAGGATAAGATATTTAGAATAAAACTTTCCCCTCTCTGAAGTCAAAACCGTGTAATGCGAAGCGAATAAAAAAATTTCACATTTAAAGTGAAATGTTAATCTTTCTATAGAAAATAATCCAAATCAATCCAATTAATGTAAATAGTGGAAAAAGGGGTCTATTAGCTGCCACTTGAAATAACGTGACCAGTGCTAGTACTTTTCAAAGTTGGTTTAGTCAGCGAAAAAATTTTTGTACTTGGCAGCACAGAATGCTTTTCAAAGGATCTCATTTCTATATGTAATATAGAATTTATCATTTTCTATATATAAGTTTTACATTCGGAGTTACATACATACAACTTGTATGTGATGTATTTGCAGCTACATGTGGCCTTGACAAGGATTCTTTTTGCTCGCATCGATAGTCATAAAATGCTTGTAGTGTTTAAAATTATAAATAATAATTTAAAAAAATTACAAATTTTAAAAAAGGATTATAGAAAAGCTATTCCGCTTTCTTCCTCTTTAGGCCTTTTTTAAAACTAATATCAGACAGAAGAAGAAAAGGAAAGACCAGACAATTATAGATAATCATACACATAGAAGGACTCTGACTAGCATACCTAAAACATTTTGAAATAGAAATAGAAATCCACTTCTTTCATATGGTGTAAACGTTTACGTCACAGTGGCAATAAATATACTTGATTATATATTTGGTATGAATAATAATTCAATATGCAGGATTTTGAGGAGAGATCAAAAGAATTAAGTTACAGCTGATAAAAAATGAGATTGTAGGAAGGCTATGCAAATTAAGAATAATTTTAGGCCAAAATCACTTGAGGTTACAAAAGTTCAGAAAGATAATTTAGTGCCATTTCTTACTGTTTAATTGATTCGAACTGTTGCAAAAGTATTATGGAAAGAACTGGGATATAATTTCGGATATAGTATTTTTAGATTTTCTATAGTAGATAATAAATATTTTCAATATGAAAATAAATTTGTTTTGAAAAATTTGCTGTGACAAACTATTAGATAAATGTTTTGAGAAATTGTCTGCAGGAACAAAGATTATGATAAAAAAAAAATATCTATGAAATTTTTTGCGTAGTTGTGAGTAGTCTGATCGATGATATGTAGATATCATTGAACTGATTTCATTCTAATATAAATTTTGATTTTAAAAAAAAAAAGTTGATACGGCGAGAAATTTGTTAACAAAATGGCTGAATATTTTCTATGTTAGATTTCACAGGAAGGCAAATGTCATTATTAAGACCATTTGGATGGCCCCATTATTTAATAAGACGAAATAACAGTAAAGCAAATGATACTCCCAAAGGAACAATTTATAAATCTTTGATATATGTATGCTCCTATATTTTTGGAGAGATTAGAATTGGTTAATAATTTGGCAAAAGTAGATATAAAATGCCATTTAGATTATTTAGTAAAATAAAGGATAGAAAAAATATATTGGATAAATCGAAGGTTATTTATAAGCTACAGTGTAAGAGAGATGGTAATCATAGTTGCAAAGGGGCAGGACAAAGGAAACAGAGAGTTTGTTAGTCGGAAGTACAATCATCTCATTTAACTGCATTGTCACTACACTGGCATCATACACATCACCATCCACATTTTAATAATGTTTTTATCTTAAACACTAAAAATAAGTAAATCTTGCAGATAATTCATGTAGCCACGGATATCAGTATGAATTTTTGCGTGGATGTCGATAGCAAAGAGAAGGATTGCAGACAATTGATATACAAAAGAGTAGGCATCTCAGTGATGGAGATTTTAATATAGCTATACAGAAAATTTTTAAAAATTTCTACTTTGGCCTATTTAAAAAAATTATTCTACTAACTTTTGTTATTTTTTAACAGTCATAAGTTACGGGGTATGCAGGAAAAGATACATACTCAAGCTAAGAATCGTACATGCTCATGGTCTACCTAACTGCCTATTCGCTTATGGGTCTACTCCTGTTCCAGTATGTGATTTTTTTCCAATTGCATTATGTAAATAATTTAAGGATAACAGTTCTGTGATAATCATGATATTTTGTGATAACATGGGTTCCCAAACTTTTGAAAAAACTTTAGAAAAATAAAACAAAGAATATACACTTAGAAAAAAGGATCCTATTAATTTACCAAAGGGGCCCCTATTAATTTAATAGGCACAAAATTTCACCAAAATCACATTATAGCAATAGGAATTTAATAGGTTTGTACTATAGAAAATATTTGAAACTATTATATATCAATGGGAAAAAGTATTAAAAAAATCAGTGAAAACACCTGATCAAGTTAATGTGGTACCCATATTAATTTTCAAGTTGTAATCATATCAAGTTTTAATATAAATTTGAAGAACTATTGAACTAATGTGACCACCATATAAGAAATCCGTTAAAATACGGTTGTAAATTAATGCCACTACTGCGCTGCGTTTGATGTCAGCGCTGCGTTGCGCATATTGACGAAACACTTGTGGAGTTTACACGTGTATGCCAAACATCATTACTATGGCATTAGTTTGTAATGATTTTTTCCGAATTGAATCAACACGGTACACTTTGAATATAATGGTATATACTATTATATATTAATTCGATGTAGCATCAAGTTTAAACCATAACAGTATTAAAATAATAGTGGTGGTATTGAAGATAACGGTTTAACGAACCCTGACACGATGCACTCATTCTCATGTGTACACTTTGCCACCAAGTCTGCAAGCAATCGATTTCATTGAATTTAAAGTGGTGTAAAGTGATATATGTAGAAACCGGCTATTGATTCAATAGTTTGAATGTTATTAATTTAAAGTGATCTGCACTATTGACTAAAAACTGTAATAAAAAAATATTAAAATTAGCATTATTAGTATTAATGCCATAAGATATTTTTCTGAGTGTATGTATTTAGTTTTTATTGAATAAAGCTTCTAGCGAAATAAAATAATAGCAATTATTTAATTATAAAAGAGCTTCCACAATATATATTAAATTGCAAAAAAAATTCATTTTCACACTCCCAAAAGTACTTTTTATTGTAATATGAACCGTCTGCTAATTTAGTTTAACAAGTTGCAATCTGAACCGTAAATTGTACCTCCAGCAAGCAATACAGTGTAATAATAATTGTAGGACAAATTTGATATTTTTTATTTCATAATAAATTTAGAGGAATCATAATTCCAACTGATATTTGGGTAAAAAATAATGCATGCCTTCCATGGGGATAAATGAAGTTTGCTTGGTGTCTTTTTTTGGCAATTTAACTTTACTATGTTATTTGCATATATACATATAAACATTTAGTCACGGTGCATGCAAATTAATAATAAAAATTTTTCAAATTAGAGTTATAAAACTTGTTTAATTAATTCCCAGTAGCCAGATGGTGAAGCATTCTTTACCTCTGCCTTAATTTACGAGTATGTGTTTGTGTCAGATATTTTATATTTTATGTGTTTTTTCTTATTATTAGTCGCGTAGTTGGTTTCTCTTCTAATAAGTAAAGCATACACGCTGGTGCATTATAACTGGACGAACCGAAAGATACAAAAATTATTCATGATGTTGCTTCTGCGTATTTGTAAAAAAAAAACGCCCCCCTCCAGTACAAAAAAGCAATTTGTAATATATTTAAAAGAAATATTTTTTATTTAAATTTCAACTCTAGACATATAATTAAAGGTTAATTTTTCCTAATGCTAAGCCAGAAATTTATGGCTGGCTCGTTTGTTGTGCATATTCAAATTTAATATTTCATCAAATGTGTTATAAATAATATTCAGTCGTTAGTCCTTCCAACAGTTTTATGTCTGCATTGTTATTAAGGTATTTTATCTTCATAAATCATTATTAAAATATTCATGTTTGTCTATATTACTAGAAACTCAGAGTAGTGGGCTACCTCAGCTCCTTTGACTTGAACTTAAGAAATTATGTCTTGTTAAAAGTCTACATGATACCACACCGTACCTTGGGTCAACCAAAAATAAGGAATTACTATACTTGTGTGTATTGCGAGTTGTTATTGTAGCAGTGTTGGTATGTTGTAGGAAAAAGATAAAAAATAACTTAAGCCAACAATTTTCAAGTCAAGAGCCTTTTAACAATTCCCCTCCAGACACTAAAGTTATGAATATTTAATGACCTTTACACACTATTGCAGGGAACGAAGAAGCCAAACGTTACTAACATTGCAAACGTGTGGACACTTTTATTATACTTCATATCACGCAGAGGTGGGAAGTTCTATATATATATGATTTAAATTAAATACTGTTTTCTAGGCTGACCGTTAATTATCTATATCGATAACAACGATACCAATGGCATTTGAAGTCATAAGATTTGGCTAGTCATCATGAAGTTCATTGAGCAGTTCTTCTTCAAACAGTTTTACCTTCGCCTAATCAAAATAAATTAAGTTGTGAAATGTATTTAGAGGCCTAAAAACATGTTTTATATAAATATATTTAATTTTAATTATGAGGATAAACATTTCGTTTATCCTTTTTTTTCGTTTTTCGATTCTAACTTAATGAGAATCCACTGTAATTGAAAAGTTTACATGACTTGAAACTTGAAATGAAGTTTGAAAATAAAACTTAAAATTTTTTGTTCTCTTTGAGGCATTCGTACTCCTGTTTATTCAGTAAGAACGTCTGATTGTAATGTTGTGCAAATTAAATATCATTTAAAAATAGTTTCACTCACTTATAATACGATTGCGTTAATAATCAACGAAAGCTTACACTTCCCCAACAACGCCACTCAAGCTCTCTCTTGTTGAGAAGTACTAATTCCATTCCAACCTGTAATTTATTTATTGATTATTAATTGGGGCTTCTTGTAATTGTATGATTAGTGTTTTTGAAAAACAGTATTATTATTTGGCACCCATAAATGTTAATTGCGTTGCACGTAAATACAATTCCTTTGGGGTCCCTCGCATTAATTTGTGTCAACAGTTTTTCCTTAATTTTTACCTTACCGTTCCACAATAATACAAGTTGAGTTTGGTAAATATATAATTTATTATTCTCAGTAAATTTTAGTTACATTTAAATGAAATTGGCCCATAGTTTAAGTAAATGCCTGTTAGATATTACAATAAATATATTCTGAACAGACGCATATTTAACAGCTTGCGAAGTAAAATATTATCTATTTTATAGTTTAACAATTTAAATAATTTACTTGGGAATGAAATTAGTTTACTTAACAGGTTAAGAGTTGCTAAGGCTGGTAGTTCAAACGAGTACACCTTATAATTTCTGCTTGAATATATTATAATATCAGAAAAGCAATCAAATGCAAATATCTATTTAATATAATGCAAAATATCTATTTAATATATTTAAAAAATGAAAAAAATTTAAAAAGTAAAGCAAAATTAAATTACTACTATAAATTGAAAGTAAAGAGATATCGTGTGAAGCACCAGAATATCCTAAACTCTGAGCAATGCCTTTTCGAAGGATGTTTTTATACATTTATTGATGACAGAAAGCTGAAATGTTAAAATGGGGGGCATAAAACAAATTGAATGACACCTCTTTACAGCGACGCTACTAACACTTGCTGTTAAAACTATGGTCAATACGAATATATTTATAAGCCCTAAGTCAAAAACCAACTTGAAACAGATATCGGCTACGTTGTTATTAGCAGAGCTTCTACATGAGATTGTACAAGCCTTAGAGGACAACTACTATTTGTCAGACTCAACGGTAGTTTTATCATGGTTACGTCAAAACGCAGACTAATTGAGTCAAACGTATTCAAAAATTGACTGTGATTATGTTCTCCCATAATTTCTCTACCTCGTTAAATCCGTCGAATATTTTGTCGAGAGATGCAACAAAAGAGCTATTAAATTCTAAGCTATGAGAAGAAGGGACAACTGGCCTGCAAAGACACAGATTATTTAGCTTTAATTTGCAACATCTAACCAAAAAAACTCGAAAACTATTTTTACGAGAAGTTTCAACAGGAGTACTTAATAAATTAGAAATGCTTTTTCAATGTTTGAAGCAAGTTTTCATAAAGAAAACACAACAAATAAGTCTAGTGATTCTAAGTTAATTCTTTCTTGTAAAACAACATCATCAAATAAATATAAAGATTTTTGTTTGTTTTTCACAAAAAATTTCCTTTGCAACTGTTTTAGTTTCTTTTCCGTTTCATACGGATGACTTAAAGACGATATTGAGAGATTTGTAAATATATATATCGCATAAGGAGAAAATAAATACTTCCAATATTCTTCTTGATAGTTTAATTGTCTGCTGGGTTATTTATTCTTTCGATAGATTTTCCCAACTTACGTTTAGTATTTTCCCTTCACCCAGAATTGTTTTTCGTCCATGCAATAAGATTAAAACTAGTATTGTTAATATTATTTTCCAAGTTAATAGCATATACAAAATTATATAAAATTAATATTTATTGCAACACAAAGAACACACATTTATTAAAAAATGAATAATTGAAATCTTTCATAAAAGGATGGCTAGAAGGCTCTATTTGCTGAGTTGCGTACTGTAGTAAAAATTGCATGATTAATTAAAAGGACATTAAAGGCCGTGATGAATGCATAAGAAATTATTTCTTAAGCACGATTTATGATTATAATCAGGAAAAAGCCTAATGGTGGGAACAGAGTGAGCATTGATGCCGAGCGGAACCGAACCGATCTTATTGACGCTTATTTTTATGCAAGAAGATCATTTCTATATAACATAGAGAATACGAGAATCAGCGCTGATATTCTAGTTAGTCAATGTGTTTTACTTTTATGTCAAAAAAAAAAAAAAAAAAAAAAAATAGATGAACATAGCAAAGAAGCACGCAAAACGCTTGGAAACTCTTTTCTCGCAGTCATCGTCTTTGCTCTCACCCGTTGTCGGCGGTGACTGTACTATACACAAGCGCTCAAGAGTGAGCGCTCGGCTTTCAGCGCTCAGTCTGGTCGCACCCTAAGAATTTAAGTGTTCCACATCTAAATATTAACGTGAATAATGTTTACAATATAAAAAAATACAATAGCATAATAAAACTTGTTCGGTTTTTACGCCTTCTAGGACTTAAATTTGTCCAAAGTCGATTAAAATTTGTCGTCAATAGCAATATCAAACTCTATATATGTATCTTATTAGCAGCATTTTCACACTTATCACTATCTTTTGTCTTTGATCAACCCATATTAAATATTATAGTGATCTTTTACGATTATTATTGTCGTCACTAGGAAACGGAAATAGATCGCTCAAAAAGCATGTGCTATCACTCACATATTTACATACATATAATATCCCTACAATATAAGATATGCTTTGGCTGACGACGAACTCAAATAATTTTTTCGTCATCTTCGTACTCTAGCCAATTTTCATTCAATTCTGTAATCAATACCAACAATATTTTTTGCTCTGAAATTATTAAACGAATTACTGCAGAATTTTTAAATACCATTTTATGTAATTTTTATTTATTTATGTATTTAATAACCCGTTTGAACGAAATCATATATTACAGATGAAAGATGAGAGTCAAAGGATTGTGCAATCAATGTAAACGGTATATTTAAATTTTCAACATCCTTCATGCATGCCTTTAAGATGTGTAACAAGACCATAAGGAAAAACGTCTTCTGTAGATATCAACAAACAGAAATTTGAGTTTTCTTCATATCCTTTCGTAGTTGATACCATGATGAGAAGAACAATCCAAACAACACAGGTATCCCCAATTTTCCATTTTCTTATCCCCAAAAAAACACGTAGCTCACTATAAATACAACAATGATATTCATGAAATTTATTTAGCCGGTACTCATGCAATGCTTTATCCCGGAATTATGAGAAAATGGTCTTAAAGCACTAGAGAAAAATTGCCTTATATTTTTTCCGTTTCATTACTAGAGGATGTATTTGGTGAAGTTAATAACTAGTTCAGCCAACGACATTCATAGCATATTTCGCAGATTCCATTTATTTATAATTTCGTTTAAAACCATTCATAGAGTTGCCATATACTCATATACACTATATATATATGTATACACTTCGATCGATTTTAAAGTCTGAGATATATTTTTTTTTTGGTAACACAAGGACATGAAAAACAAAAATATATTTTTAAATTTTGCTTTCAAGTAAATAATAATTTCTTCGACAAGTTTATTACTAAAAGCCAATAAAAAAAATTCGCAAAAATTTCCCTGGGACTTTCACAAAGTTTTATTCCCCAATTACAAATAAAAGTCCCGTAATTGAGGCGAATTACTCAAATTGTCAAAGCCAATTACGCAGTCATACATAGAATACGTCATATGTATACTTTTTACTTTCTCAACTAACATAAAAGTAGCGCAGAAAAACGTTGCACAACCAATCTGCCAAATATGGCATGTGTGCTGAAAAAGTAGGATAGTGTGGCCTAAATAGCCATTATGCATTCAGAGTTGCATTTACTTCACTATGGGATAGTGTGTCACCAGCAACACAATTTTCACATCAGGTTTTCGTGTAAATAAATCTTACGAATTTATAGGTTAGTAAGGAATGCCTTTATTGGGCATTAAATCAGCTGTTTTTTTTGCAAGTTGACGTAATAAAATCTAAACTATATTTTGGCAATGGAGTTTGACAACTGCAAGTGTTCAAGTATTGGATGTTTGTAAAGGGTAAAAAGTCTCCCAAATTTTAGTACTTTAGATTAACGGATACGTATTGGTTGTAAACAGGCAGCTATAAAATACATAGCTGGACTTATGTATTTGTCAGTTGAAAAATTACAAAGTATACGTATGACGTATTCTATGTGGCATATACAAACATGCCATATTTAATTAATCATAAGTTTTATCTCACAATACTTTAACGATGAAAGCTTTTGACAATTCACATTCTTTTCTATATTTGAAAAACGAAAATTGTTCACTTACTTGGTAATGAGGTGTAACTGCCGGCATCCATACAAAAGCTGGTAGAAAAGGTGTTGGCTCAGTTTAATACACTTTCACAAAGTAAACGGGTATACATTATTGTGCAGTGCAAATACTTAATTTCTTTATTTCTGGTTGGGCGTGCTTAAAGGACAGATTGTGTTTTGCTGTCATTATTTCGACAATGCAAGAATACTGTTTGTAACAATCGTGGGCATAAAGATGACCTGTTTATTTGAATGGTTTTGCTTACATTTTAATGAGGTTTCACTAATTAGTCTGAATTGTTGGTAAATTTTTTGGTTTCATATAAATTGAGGTGGTTCATTTAAAATTCCTTCTACACCTGATATGCTGGACACATTTGTGTGTCATTATGTTGATTTTTTACCACTTGTTTTTTTCTTGTTTTTTTTTTTTGTCATTGTGGCATATTAAATTTCTGTTGGTTGGATCACGTTATAATAAATTTAGTTGTACCAAAGGGAATAGAAGAGAAAGGCAGTTTTTAATGGTTTAGTGCTAATTTTATTAATTAAGCTCATTTAAAGGGGCAGGATATTAAGTGTACAAATTCATTAATTTCTTAACACGTTTTTAATGATACAAATTTGTTATTTAGTAGAGGCCACCTTGTTTGTTTTTAACCAAATAAGAATATATATATTCTGTAGTGCGATTCAGTAACTTTTTATACGGTAATGGCATCGATAAAATAATTATACAGAAAATATATGGAATTTCCTATTCAGTACTTTTACGATATTCGCTGTCGACAACAAATCGACAAAAATTTCAACTTTGTTATTTTTAACCATTTAAGAAAGATTTATTTAGACACATATCGAAATGAAAATTTTTACAAAAAATTTAAATCGCATCCATATGAGTAGATATTTCATAATGCGAAGCATTTGTTTATAATTATTCATAACATTATGCAATTATGTATGTATATCTATGACATTAAACGCAATTACTCATTTTGATAAATTTTTCTTGCCTTGCCCCGCAACCATATAATGTCCATTAACCTTATATGTATGTATCAGGTCAACGCATAAGTATTACTATATTCATTTGCTTTTCTCACTAGCTGTTTAAGTTTGTCAGTTTAAATTTACTTTTTTTCTTTTATTCACACTGCAGTTAAATCTCACTTCAATGTTCATAGTGGTGTTAAATTCCTTCAGTTCTCATCATTTCTGGTTTGCTTACTTCTTCAATTGATGTTTTGTTGTTATTTTATCAAGCTTAAATTATGTTAGAAATTATCAACAAAGCAATTGCAATAAAATTTAACGGGAACTTATATTTCAAATACTTGTGTGTAAGGCAATGATAACAACAACTGCAATAACTATGTAGATATAACTTTTAATATTTATATGAGAATAATTATTTAATAACTGTTTTGTATTCCCCAAAAATTATTCAAGACTTTTTGTTTTTTTTTTGCTATTCGGTTTTGTGTTTACGTATATTTTGAGAGTGATGCCATATGACTCAATATTATAACGATGTTGATGGCATAGTTGTCGATAAATCTTGTCATTTACGATGCGTCAAAAGCTACTGAATAGCACCTCTGGTTAATATCTGTATTTCTTTCTTTAATAAATATAAACTGTCCCTTTAAGCTTTTAATTATTAGAAGCAGCTCCTGCACTACCTATTTAACATGTCAGAGTTTTTAAAACGTAATTTCAAATTTTTATTCACAGCTAAAAATTACCAAAAAATGTTATTGTCAATAAAAACAAACCAAATTTATAAAGTCAAACAAAGATATTTTTGTAAATATTGAAATCATTTGTATGATAATATTTAATTTTAACCAATAAAGTAATTTAAAAACATTTTTAATATCGCTAGATATGAAAATTTCTCATCAAATTTCCTTTCATGATATTCAAATTTCAGAATAAAATACTGCTAGGGAAAAAAGCGACTGAGTATTTACTGGACCAACACATTTTCTAACTTCCAAAACGTCAATTGCTATGTAGTCAAGTCAGCATATGTTCCATAATGATGCCGCAGTACAAAATATTGACAATGCATTCCCTTTCAAAATGCCGCCGTCAAATATTATTAACGCAGATAAAAAGTTAAGTTGGCATCAGTTTGATAGTTTATGAAATATTATCGTGTTATTTTACACTGAGTGAAAACAACTAAAAACGAAAGAAAAAAAATTAATGTATTAATTTGTGTTAAAATGTTAACCAAAAATGCCTTATCATATTTTAATTTATTTTTGCCGAAGGAAAATGGCCACATGAAAAAAAAAACTGTTCTTTGCTAGAAGACTGCGCAATGAATCAGAGTTCTGTGCAAGGCTTAAGAAACATTCAGTTGGTGAGAAAAAGTTTTGCGGGAAATCAAGGAAGACGAATTTTGTACAAAGTTTCCTTTCTAATAAATTGAAAAAATTGTTCAATAAAATCTCGGTTTTTTTTTCTTTTGAAAACATTAAAAACTAACGTATTGCATAACTTTATCTTCATAACACTAAAAGTAAACAAAGTACACAGTTCAATTGCTTCGTAACTTTGTAAACATATAAAATCTAATTTCGCTTTGGACTGGCTTTTATATGAATGCCGAGCGTTATATCTCATTTCCTTGTAAGTTAACAACTTTTGTTTTGAGATGTAGAGAAGAACATGAAATTTTAAGTGTTTTCAATCAATTATGCTTTTTACCACCAATATGATTGGTTACCTATGCGAATATAAATAAAATATAAAACTTTCAGACAAATTTTTCATAGAAAAACGAAAATCTTCAACGAAAAAGTCTTCACAAAACTTTAATCCTCAATCACAAGTCAAACGCTTCTATTTGGGAATAAGATCTCAAAACTGCCGACGCAAGTTCCATGAGGTATGTTGTAATGAATTTATCTTATAAAATTGTATGTTATATTTTCTATAAAATTTATTTTCGACGATACAGATATATTAGTATATATTTATTTCTAATATGAAATTTTTAACAGACCATAAGTATTGATGTTTTTCTATTAACAATTGCATTTTTTTTAATGAGGTTCTTATATTGTAATTAAGGTTTAACAATTTTCTCTTCCTCTGCGACGCACAACATACATATCCATGCATATATATGTATGTATGCCTACAACCACAATATACACATAATGTTATAGAAAAATAAAAAAAGCTTTACAACAGTTTTTTTCCATAATCAGTTTTTATTAATGGCAATGATCGTATCTGACGTATAGTCAGACATTAAATTCATTTTATATATAATTTTTTATGGTGTAACATTAATTTTGTCATCCAAAGCTTATGGAGCATAACCAATTAATAACTCATGGGTTCGGTTGTTTTGCCAATCTCTATAAGAGTAAAGTTTTGGCAACCACTGTATCTTGTATTTTCGTAGCAATTTATTTCATAAAATGTCTTTTCTCTTCCCACATAACCTATTGAAATTACTGTCGCTTTAGCTTCTTAAATACAAATTTAAGATATTTATATAGATATATTAATAATACTGCTCAAGCAACTGGTTTTGAATTGTGTTGATCGAGTTTTTTGTTAATATAATCCTCTTCCTCAGTTGAAGCTTCATATATGTCAGAAATTGGAGAACTTGTATTCATCCTGGCAACCATATTTTCTTCGACTTGATTTCATCATCTGTATCACTTTCCGATGAAAAATTATTTAGAGCACTTCTTGCTAAGTGATTTGCTTTGGAATTGCCATCAATATTATTATACAAAGTTAGCCAGGTAGACATTTCTTTACACTCCACTTCATTACTTGCCGTATTATCCAAATTAGAATTGTTACTAGTTTCCTCTATTTGAGAATTTTCGCTGCATTCGAAAATTTCCTCGTCACTTTCTGGTTGAGATAAATCTTTATTATCTAATGCATATCTTCTCCATGGCAAATATTTTTTTAAAATGTAACACTTCTCTATCCATCCTCGGGTTACAATTTTTCCTTTACCCTTGACTTGATTGTATTTAGGCGTATTTTTGAATGCACATATTAAATATGTACAAGTGTCATCCCAATCAGCTTTATATTTGGCACCCAATGTAATTGCTTTATTTCTTAAGTCTCCCCGATCGGGATTTTTAATTCCGCTAATAACTAAAACAACACCCTTTAACAACTGATTAAACGGTCTAACTTTTCTTAAAGGCATTCTAATATTTTTTATTGCAGTTTCTTCTTGTTTCTGTATGCATTCTAACGGCAGAGATGTATTGCTTTTGATTGATTTTTTTTGCGTTTTTATTGGTTTCTTTTTCAAGCTCCAGGCGCCTTCTTTTTTTATCTATCTCGATGTGAGCTGTTAAACGTTCCAATTTTTTTTTATTAGTGTTTTTTGTATCGTCTTCTTTGTCAAAAACTAATTTTTCACGATTGCGATCGATAATGGTGTCATTCCTTTTATGTGAAGTCTCAGGCTTACTATCATCATTAAAGCGAGGAGTTAATAGTAATTTTGTGGTTGAAGATGGTTCGTCATTGTGTTTTGATATTTTCCACCGATTAAATAGTTTAAAACTATTTGCATTTACCAAAATTTTGCATTTACCAAAATTTCTTTGATATTGTGAGTATCCTCTAATGTAATCTTTGCTGGCTTATTTTTGAATCGATATACTAATCTGTAAGTCAAGAGTTATTGCCGTGTATGATATTTCTTGTCACACTGTGTCTAGGAGATTCCTTATCACTTACTACTTGTATCCTTTATACAGCATAGATATTGTATTATTTGATAGTTGAAAATAGAATTTTATCTGACTCCGCCGATATATCAATATATATCCCATAATACACCACTACATACCCATACCCATACATAGATACTAGTACATACATAATTTAATTGACAGTCAATTTATCTTTATTTGCGATCTGTTTTCTAATGAAACATTAAGCAAATCTGTCAAATCAAAAATAAATTAACTTGGGTTATGGGACTCCAGTGCTTTCTCAATAGTGAGAAATCATACCACTATTGTTAATCATGGACAATATATAGATATATAAAACCATGAAAGGTAATACAAAACATAAATGTGTACTTATTCGGATTTTACATTAATAATATAGTATTGTTTCGAAAAAGCAGATAAAGAACGAGATATCTTTTTAGACTTTGTACATCATCACTATCATTTAAAAGTTAATAACTAGCAGATTGTAATGATTACACAGTCTTTGCATATATCTATGGTAGAATTTAACAATTTCTTCTTTTCTTTTGGGAATTCACAGTTAGCAGTATATATTTTCGTTTTGCACAAACTATGAGGCATTTGTAATTAATCTTAACTATTTAGATTGATCTCTTTGTAGAATTTTATTGCAGGAATTGCCCAGATTGGTTGATGATATTTTTCCGAGAATATAATAGTATTTTGTTTTGTAATGTTAATTGTGATTGCTGCCCTAAAAGCCAATAGGTTTTTTTTAAAAATTCTGCCTTATGGTTAATGTTATCCTTTAATACGTTTCCTTCATGAAGAAGACCATCACCGCCTAGATATGTAACATTGGTCGATTGTGGCGGGATGTACCATTTTCTTTTAACTCATGTAAGACTTTTCTGTATTTACCTTTATATTCCATCTATTTAATTTTTTTTCTAGAGAATCAACCAGCGGTTTTATTAGCCGCTGTTAATTTAGGTTAGGAAATTTTGAGTGGCCGTAAAAATAGTGTCAACAGCTTATGTATGTTGCTACTTCGGCTTCGTATGTTGTTGGTTGATAACAAATTTAAAATCATTTCTGATTCAAGTATGCGTGCAATTTAACTTTTGTAGATCCAATTCCTTTTGGTTCACAAAAACTATCAAAAGTTAATTAAAAATTTTGCGGCAGTTTTTATAATTTAAATCATGATTCCCAACACTTTTGCACAATTTGTTGAAAAATTCAAAGCGTTCCTGAATTAGCCTGCCTGTGTGCTTGATAACTAAAAGTCTTTACAAATTTTGTGGATAAAATTACTATTTTTCTGGTTTTTCTACTGATAAATCTTCCAGTTGAATTTATTCTTATATACTCGTAAAAATCTATTAAATATGTATATGGTATAAATACAGTACAAAATGTATTTGAGTTGTATATATATTTATAGATCGTTTTACATACATACAGACTCATGTCCTTGTACTAAACTCCATTTTATGTAAACAAAAGCTTCACACATTTAAAACAAACTTAATGAAAATAATTTTTCATGCACTTTCTCTTGTCTTTTACAAACACACGTATTTTATTTGATGTAATATGTGATGGCACCACACATACACTAATATATTTCCACACAGACACTCGTACATGTTTGCAAGAAGTACTTCCTAGAGCCATTGAAAACTATTGTGGTAAAAGCTTTAAAACTTTGTGGTTGTTTTAGTTTCCTACATATTTTTACTTCTGGCAGTTATGAAAATAAAGAAAAAATTTAAAAATATTTTTTTCAAAATAAAAAAAAAAATACTTTTTTTTAATTTTGAAAGTTCAGTTGTTAAAATTCATATGTAAGTCTATTTAATAAATAGATGAACAAAATTTGTGTAAATAAAATATTTTTCATATTAAAGCAAATGGCCTTCATTGAAGCTTTTTGAACGGCATTATCAGTTATCTATGAAATTCCCTACTGGAGACCACTACGAAAAATTGGCGTTATAGCCGAAACTTTCCAGAACATTTAGCTGGCATAAATGTTCATTGTGTTACATTAATGTCTTGTTTTCTAGTCCCGTTACCCGCTATTAAGTATATTCCATTAATCCATTCTGTCAGGCTGGTAAAACTATTGTATGTGATGACTAGAACAGAAATAGATTTTTCAGTTAGATTGTATTCCGAAATATTGTATTCTTTCAAAACCAATCTGAATTATTTTAAATTCCAATAAAACAAGACTTCCTCCTAAGGACTTCTAGTTAGGCAGTTTGAACACCGCATAACCACAAAAAGGGCTAATTCAGATCATCTCACTCACTTCTGGCAAATCTAAAATTATTTACAATAACCTTCCCAAAGGCTAAACGTTCGTATCAAAGCAATCTATGTCAGATAGAAGTTCACAGTAAGCACAACATACAAATTTGTTTTAAGGTAGCAAGTGTTCTAACACAATATCCTTGGGGGAAAACATCACGAAAATCTGTTTACAAAAAACTGAGAAAAAATAGGTTTAAAGATTTTACAAAATATTTGAAAGAACGAATCTGCTTACTAAGGACAAAAAGTTAAGTGATGCTCATTTCTTAAGACCATTGGCCATAATTTTAAATAAGGCAGAATGTTAAATACAAAATAAAATAAACACATAACAAAAGATGATAAAATGAAATCAAACCGGAGGTACGTAAGATGATTTCAAAGTCAACAGAGTTTTTTAGATTAAATCATTTAATTTGTTTTTGCAAACAGTTAAGAATAGCATATCGCATGTTAAAAGGAACTGGGCGAATTTTAATTAGGTATTTGCACAAGTCCAAAGGTTAATTGTTAATCGCAAAAGCTGAAAAGAGTATAAATAATTTAACTACTGACTGCTTGGGGGTACTATACTTTCGATTAATTGAAGTTGTTAAATACTCTGTCTGAAATATTGTGTTACTTTTCATGTCCATTAAGAGATTGTTGCCTCTACTTATGTTATCGTTTGTATGTGCGTAGACATTTTTTCTCACTATTAATTGTTTGCTGGTAACGCTTAAGTGACGAGTGCACATGCCTTCCTACTTCAACATGGCAGCAACAATTAACACGAGATATTAATGAACAGTATAGAACAGCATAAGACTATTTTCTACTACTGCTGGAGATAGAGATCGGAGTCCCCATATAGTACAGCCAACAACACCCTCATATTGGCGGCAGCACCGTGTAGGATGTTGCAACCTCTTAGTAACCTCATTCAGTTAGTAAAAAAGGAATATAAAGAAACTCAGGGCCTAATTCGCAAAAGTGAGCTTTCAAATTGTATAAAAACTTTTCATTACAGGCACTTGTAAGCCCCTGAATGAAGACAACATGTCGGCATTGTAAAATTCCTCATATTACATGATTTTGAAATTTCTATATTTAGAAAACAAGCCTCGTAAAATAAATTCATTTCTTTATTTGACTTTGTAGTCTTTAATAATAATAATAATAAACAAAGTTTCTAAAGTCATAAACACACAAACATTTTGAAATGTTTAGATAAATAAGCAAAAACCTTCATAGTCACGCAAACATGCATACAAATTAGAAAGGCCTTGTAATTGGAGGCCTTTTCATGTCTCTAGACGGTATATGGGATTGCTAAATGTAGAAAGCCGTGTGAAAATTCTTCATAATATATCTCAATATAAGATTATATATGGAGACAGTTGTTAAAGAAGCATCTCATACCATGCAAATTTTATTGGCTCAACTTTAATCTTCTAATGAGAAAGAGCGAAAAGAGGGATCCTATCTAGTATGAACTGTCAAACTAACGGAAACAGGATATTCAAGATAGACTGAAAGAAGAAAATATATTCTTTTCCAAAAATCATAACGGTTATTTCGCAGTTACAGTGTTCTCATATAATAATGACGCAAATTTCTGAAATTCAGCAGCTCATATGAAAATTAAATTTTTTTTCTTATAATCATATATTTCAGAAGTTGAAAATGTAAATGAATACTATCATTTAAAGTGTTTTTTTTTTTGTTACTTTAATTCTATATCCTCCGATCTTTAGAAATTTGTTAAATTAATCAAAAAATGAATGTTTAAATAAACTTTGAAAACTTGTGACCTTATTGTTTTTTATAAAAAAATATTGTAAATAATTCTCTGTAGAAGTTCTCAAATATTGACGAAATATTAGAATTTATAAATAAATATGAGAAGATAAAAGCGAAACTCTCGCCCAATATTGAAGGGTGAGGAAATAGAAATTTAGGAGAAATCTACTATTATAAGTATTTACTATACTTTTACTATTATACTATTATAAGGAAAGGAATTTAAGAAATCTACTATTTCTTGAGCCAATTTCTCTCGGAGAAAGGATACTTTCGCAAGGATACTTTCGCAAGTATCCTTACCGTATAAGTAAAGCAGTCGGTTGTGGTTGCATATACTACGATGTAATGAATGACGATGTGGAATGCAGATTCTTCAGCTGCGTCAGGTGTAATATTCAAACAAGGTATCCCAAGGGTCACATTGGCGATTTTACTCCCAAAGGCAGTATTATATTGGATTGTGAAAGCTACTAGAATGCAGTGCTAAAGTAAGTCAAGGTCATACCAGGCCTCGATGCAGTACAACAAGGTGATGCTTTACATGGCTAAGATGTGCTAATTATAGATTATCTATAATTATAGATTATGTGATGGTTCTTTCCGAAGTTATATAGAAAGCAGTGCCGGGAAGGGAGTGTTTTAGTAGAGACACTACTCTAGATAAATGTTTAGATGCAGACGATGACGGTCAATATAAAAGGGGCCTACAAATCTGTAAAACAAAAAAAAAATTTGCTTTCGAAATTATTATTTGAGTCTGTATAATTGTCACAACGTGGCATGAAGTACTACATTTTGATAGAATTTTACTGCGTTACGAGACAGCGAAGGAATACTTTTGCCCTCCCATTATATTACACAATATATATAGAATTATTAGAAACTTAAGCTAATTTCCGTCACGTCGCTAATGCTTTATTGTTCGACTGATCTCACGAATATCACGTTATAGTGTAACGATTATTAGCCTTCTGTTACTAAATTTCAGACTTTTTTATCAGATCTGTTTTAGTTCGCATTATTATCAGCTGAAAAGAGATATAATTTAGTTCGAGATATAATTTACAAGTTCTAAAAAGCGAAATTATATGCTTCTATTGCCAATTTAGGGAGTAATGTTAGGGAGTAATGAAGTTTTCCTGATTCCATAATTCATTTCCAATGAAAGCTGTTCTTTAAAAGAGAAAAGCCAGAAAATAGAATTATATAAAATGCGTTTAGATAATAGAAAGATTTTATTCAGAATCATTTGTATACAATCTGAATAACATTACAAGTTTTCATTGCTCTAGTGGAGGTACGAGATTATTTATGCATTACTGAATCCATATTTCGAGGGAAATCGTCGACTTTATAATGATAAATAGTCCATTTTTGCTCAGTTTTAGTGCGTCTTCCCTTTTTTAAAATTGCCACCTTATACAACAAGCGTATGCGAATACGTAGGAAATGCACCACTGCCCGAGAAGTGATGCCAATTGAAGAGTTAAAATTAGATATGTTGCTTAGTAAGAGTTTTAGTTGTAATAGAAACTTACTTTGAAAATCTTTTGCTGAGTCTTGCAACGATCGCTTTTTTAAATATTTTTAAAGGTGCCTCCGTAGACGAGTAAATAATGCATAGCCTACTAAACCGGAGATCGCCTGTTCGATTCCTGCCTAGAGCATGGGTGTTTTCCTTGAAAGCTTTGCAGGTTTTCTTGGTTCCAAAGAAAAACTACAACAAATATCAGAAAAGCTATTTTTAATAGGCATGGATAAAGCGATTAGAAGTAAACTTTTAATTTAGTAGCTAAAGCTCACAACTTCCTGATTATTAGCCTTCTGTTACCTTCGTAGGATAATGAAAATAGTCCTCCATCGAAGTAAATAATAATGTTTATACATTTAATTATAAAATATCTTTGGAAAAGAAAGTACATTAACTTTTTGTAGATGACAACAACCTCTGTGCGCCCCTGTTAGATAAGGGCTTGTGTAAGGCCCATTTTCTGTTCGTAATTACAGCTGAAAATGTATGTAGTATATGTGTGTAAAGCATTTGCGAAAGCAATATATATTTTGTGGTCTTATAATGCAGTATTTTTACATTCTTCTACCAAACCAAAGTCCCAGTGGTATAAAGACCAAATACATGTACGCAGGAGCGTGTGTTATTGTCATAAATTTATGAGGGTTTTACTTACTTTTTATTTCTATTCTTCTATTTGGCAGCAAATCTTGACAAAATTGTTTTAATAAAAAAAGTTGAGAAAAAGTTTCCTTCTTCCTCTGTGTGTACTTGTTAACGTTCGAAAATATTTCTCATGTTCAAAGAAAAACAAACAAAAAGGAAATTGGTGCCCCTTGGCCAATTTAATAAATTTCATAAATGGTTTAAAGGATATTTATTAAGACATTTTTTTATCGCTTTCGACATACAATTACTAAGGTGTAGCTTGTTTGGTGACAAATAATTTACGAGGCGTGTATGTGTTAAACTGATAAAATCATACATATTTAACATTTAAATAGCACAGACGGGGAATTCTTTTCTTAGTGAATCAATAATTCATCAAAAATGTAAAAAGTAGCTATTTGAAAGGAGGGGGCAACAATTATAACAAAAAAGTCCTTATATAATACTTTTAAAATTCTGCTTGATAGAGATAAGGATTTTTATAATTATACACGTATTTTGTCTGCTTTTGTTTCGACCAAACGCCATACATACTCTTGTGAAAGGGAAATGAAATGGTGATTGATTATATTATATATGTATATTATAACGAATGTTATATATCTTAATTTGTAATTATTTTTCAATTTTCATTTTATTAAATAACGCAAATGTTGCTGTGAAATGTTTCGAGTTTTATTTCGTATGAAACATTTACATGCGAATGTATATGTCAGTAATTGATATAGAGTAAACGGGCCTAATTAAGCGACCATAAATACTTTGTCAGCTGATCGTTTCTATTGAAATAAGAGCTCTCACGACTGAAATGTCAAGTAACTTTAACTGTTTTAGATGATTTTTGTTGTAAGTTGCATGACATTTTTGGACAGGGATGAGTTGCATGTAAGGTGATTAGAAGTGCTGCTGGTCCATTTGTTTTGGTACTTTCTTTTTTGCAAGCTTTTAACATTCAACGTTGTTAAATTTATATCTATTCATAATATTTTTATTAAATTTACTATTTCAAATGCAAGGATAATGCAAGGACCTTATTAAGTGCAACTTGCTACTTTGCACATCTTGCTGATTTATATACCCAAAAAAAACCTAATTACGAGTACTGCAATTGAACGCATGTACATACATACATTTATATGTATGTAGTAATTTCTCCATCATACATACATATAGGCAAACAAGAAAGGTTTTTATATAATAATAATGCCAATAACTTTAGATATAATAACATATAGAGTGCATTTAAATTTAAAATTACAATTTAACTAAGTGTAGTACTTTTTGCATTGTTTGCAGTTATAAAATATCGTGTAGTTTTTATTTAAATAATTTTTGTAAAAACATAACTTATGTGAATACACTGAAATGCCATTAGCCCTCCAAGCAGCTATTTTACATTTTGCCTAACTTTTCATTTAATTTTATTCAAAATTGTAGTCGGGCCAGAAGTCACAAAGTTTATATATTTTATAATAACATTTACTTTTCAAATAATGCAAATGCATTATGAACAATAATGAAATACATGTTTCAGATGAACACACATAAATGTGTCTGCAAAAATATTTCGTGTTCGTCAAATTCCATAACCGCGGTAACATTTACGTTTATGGTGCATTTAAATTTGCAGGGATTTAAATTTTTACTGTCGCTTGATTGGGCCTTATTTTCCACATATTAATAAGGAAATCGAGCCGAGAAAAAGTAGTAAAACATATATCCAGTTTTAATTACCCAAGTGCATAAGTTCTCACCTAAAAGCTAAAAAACTTGCTTAAATCGGAGCAAGAGAGTTGGGTTATCAATAAGAACTGGACTGTATAAAACTAAACACCCCGTATACGGGTACTTTATGCAATTTCCACAACAAAGCAATGAATAATTTTTTCACTGGCACTGACACAGCTTGCTGCTGGGGCCTTTGGTCTTGAATTCACCATTTTAAGTTCCGCTCTTCTGCTATCGAGGACATCCGTTGTTCTTGAATTCAACCACGGTCTTCTGCTATCGAGGACATACAAATTCGATTTAATTTGTTGTTTTTTCATTATATTGTTTGTTCAAAGACATTCTTATTTAATATTTTTTAGAGATGGAGTTTTGTAGCAACTGTTTGATTCAGAGGAAAGCATTTCCACTATTCGGCCACCGATCATTTAACAATTTGAAAACTGCGCGGATTTGTTTCCATTTTTTATTCATCTAGTACTGTATTAGAGTGGAGAAAAAAATAATTTTTTTTCGTTTTTCTTAATAAGATTTAATAGCAAATTACTAACAAACACTGGAGTCTCTTATTGAAGACGAATTAGCGGTAAAAAACTCAAAAATTGTAGAATTTCTACGCTAAAAATATTTTTCGAAGTTGACAAGTCAGCATATTTTACCAATGTAAAGTCTCATATACACACATAAACAAGCATGAACATGTTAAGGAACAAGCAAATGCATGCATACTGCTTTATAATTGTTAACACATTTAATCTCTATTAACGTTTGACTTGGCATGCCAGACTTCCTTCCTTCCTTACTACATTTTACGTACAATTTAAGTATGTTTTACAATTGTATCGATGTGTGTGTTATAACGAAAAAGCCGTGCGTTTACTTCTGAGTATGTGTATGTAATTTGGTAGTCTGCCGTACTTTTTCACATTTCATGGACTTGCTGCCATGCAATACAAATTAAGCTGTCAACAATTTAACCGTATCGCGGCATACAATCTTCACACCTAAATTATTTATAAACAACAGCAACAACCAACCTCTCATACATACAATTAGACAGGCATTTCTACTTTCACATATTTATGCCTCGGCGTTCTAAAGAAAATGAATGGTAGAAGGAGCGCATTGTTTATGGTTTCTGTAAATTTAAAAACAACGGCGTAGTGAGTAATTTTTATCGAGCACTTTTAACAGCTTTTACTTTATAAAGACCTTATAAGCATTATATTAAAAAAAAAAGTTGAAGTTTAACTCCATTCATAGTCAGTCCAATCAATAAGTCCAAAAACTATTTTGAATATCTTAGAGATTGAAAGACATTCAACTGCCTTAATTATTTATTATAATTAATTCTTTTTTAAATTGCATTTTTACCACCTTCGCCTCCGTAGGCGAATGAATAATGCGCAGCCTTTATTTTTTATAAGGAGATATTACCAAATTTTAATTATTAATATAAATAAAATGTTAATATTATAAAATTATTTATTTATTTAAATATTTTATTTTAAACTATAAAAATTGAGAGTTCAATTTATTAATATTGATATTAAAAGAGTATAATATTTAATAATTAAAATATTACCAAATTTTAATTATTAATATAAATAAAATTTTAAGTGCCTAATTTTAATTATTATACTTTACTAGTAATTGATTATTTATTTATTTAAATATTTTATTTTAAGCTATAAAAATTGAGAGTTCAATTTATTAATATTGATATTAAAAGAGTATTATACATTATATTTATTATATATATTTATTTTTTGTAGTGAAATATTACCAAATTTTAATTATTAATATAAATTATAAAAGTTATAATTTTATCATTATTATATAACTAATTTATATTATTATTGTTATTTAAAATTTTGAAATTTTATAATTTTAATTTTTATTTAAATTATAAAAGTTTTATTTTAGCTTAAAAATGTATTTTTAATTTATTTTATATGTAAATTTTGGTGTTAATATATATTTATTTTAAAAATATACAATTTTTGATATATTTGCAATAATTTATATTATTATATTAAAGAAATTTAGAATTAGTAATATTATATGGTATTATATAAGCAGAGGTCGCGGATCCCTGCCTAGATCCTGGGTGTTTTCCTGCGGGAAAGCTGAACGCTTTGCAGGTTCAAAATATTACGATCGTTTCAGGTGCTGTGAAATCAAAGGATCGCCCTCAAAGTGGTTTGTCGAAAATACTCGTTCGACATTTCTTAAATTTGGAAACACACTGTTTAACTCTTCGATATGATGGCGAAAAATCTTCCAGTGTGGAATACAGATTTCGTGATATACCTTTTTATTAGAAGTATTTAAGTATTTAATGCGCTTTTCCCAATTTTTCCATTTTCACATAAGCAATTTAAGTGTCCTGTTGAAGTCTTAATACGCAATCGTTTAGAAAATTTTGAAACCACCTACTAACATATAATACTGTCGAAGTAAAACAAAAATTCACTTATAAGGTAGATGTCTAGGTTAAGGGGAAACTTTTCAACCAACCCTCGTATTATTACTAAATGCACACATGCGCAAAGTACATTTTGAAAATAAATAATTAAAATTCAACTGAAATAGAGAGTTGATTCACAGCAGTAAAAGAAAAACGAACTTCCATTAAATAAGATTAAATGTGAAAGTATGCCAACAGGGAAGTTATATTACAGAGGAGGCGTTTTGAATAAGAGCGCTACTTCTATTAATTTGGAATCCGCAAGGATATTACAAATAGTAATTGATACATTTGTTTCTGCTTTAAAGGGAATAGATACAATTAGTGAATCGTCTTACCTGTTTTCTAGGTTATAATGATTTTTAAAAGCAGGGAAAGTAAATTGAACTTCTTGAATACAAATTTAGCTCTTAGCAGTTACTCTGACAGTCCTACACTCATCAACTTCTACTTGATGATTACTAAAAGCTCATGTTGAAGCTCCCGTGTATTGTTCAATAATTTTATTTACAAAACAAAGAAAACTGTAAGAACGACAACCGACAACAGCTTTAATCACATTGTTCCTGAAGAAGAGCAGAATAATTTAAAAATAATTATTTAAGTGGCCATTAAAGCGTTTTCTTAACTGACCTAAAGCCTGAAAAAAAAATCTGTACACAATAAAAAAATTTATAAAAAAATTTCTGAAAATATATTAACTTTTTTATTGCAAAACAATTTTTATATTTTTGTCATATCCTAATTAAAAATACTTTTAATAAATTATTCTAATAAGCTCTCAGAAATATCGGGTGTCCCAAAATGCATTATCTGGCGGCAAAGTTATCTTCTTATCGGCAGATGCTTTAATTTTTTCAAATGGCGATAAATGTTAGTAAAACAAATGGATGCAAATATTTTATAAATGTAGCCTTTGCAAATGTCAAAGGAAAACTTTTAAATGTAAAAATACAATAAAAATTATTACTATGAATTATAACATTTTATTATTTATTATTATTTAATATTATTATTACATTCATTTTATTATCATTTCATTAAAATTATTTTTATTGTAATTTTTATATCTACAAGTTTTCCATTTGCAACTCTCTTTCAAATTGTCATCCAAACTTTTCAATTTTTAAATTTTCCAAATTATTAGGCAAAGAATGTTCATAGATTCCATGGATTACATACTGACATACAATTTTTCTATTAACAGGCATTTTAAGCTTCACCTGCAGTTCCTTTGACCATGAAGGTGAATTAAACTGTTTTCTTACGAACTCCTCATTTTCGATAGTACTTCGGCCAAGTAATTTTTTCCAGCCAACACGAAATAAAATAATAATTTTTTTAAATGTATTTACTTCACATACACATCTTTGAATGTACACATATTTAACCTATTTCTTAAGAGTAAACCCTTTACACACTACGCTCTTCTGTGTCTTTAAAGTTGTTGACCATAACAAGCTTCTAAAATATACTTTCCTTCATTGCTAAGCAATACTACACACAGATACTTAATACATGTATTTGTGTACGTGCACAGATATGCAATCATAATATGTGTTACAAACAAAGATATATTCATAAATCTATTTACATAGAAACAAAAGTCCTGCCATTTGCATTCAAACTGCCGCTTTCATTGCAGCATTGTTTCAAAGTCACACATATTCATTTGGAGGCCTTCCCTTACCTTTGGATATAAACCAAATATGAAATTGAAATATTTTTTTACTTTATCACAGACATTCGCAGTGTTTTCTAATGAAAAGTAAGGAATGTATATGCCTTACAATAGAAGAGTTATTTTAAATTTTTGCAACATATAATTAAATATTTAAGCAAATGATTGATTTCGGTTTATGATTTCTTGCCAAATTTTACTGCAGCGATAACTGGATTTGGAGTCAATTCTATATCAAAAGCAATTCTGTTAAAAATATTGTTATTCTCATATGCCAGCATCTTGATTACAAGGATATAACCACAGGATAAGGCATCAAGCAATTTGAAGGAAATTATTTATTATTAGAAAATGCTTAGAAATTTCGATTCGATACGTGCCATATTCGATAGTACCCGATTACATCTCGTACTAAATACAAATTTTTAAAAATTCTGTAAAATGGTTTTCCATTATTTTAACAGTATTCATTGAAAAGTGGGCATGGCCTTCAATATCCAATTAAAAGTATCGTAGGTTGAGATATGTTCCATACGATATCGTGAGACGAACAACTTAATATTTCCGCAGTTATCAAGTTGTCAGGTCTGTCTTCGCAAGTTGTCTTTCCGCAGTCCACTAAGTACCGTATAAAAAAATAAGCCAAGCTGAAAATAAAGCTTGTTATACAAGCTGAATATAAAGGGTATACGAATATGTACGTAAATTGTAAAATTGTGGAAAAATCGTATTATAGCTGAAATTATGTAGGATGATCCACAAAAAGGAATTCTTCCGGCGGCAGCAGAACTTAAGATTTAGAAAAAAAAAATTATTTAAGGCCTTCTATTAACAAGTTGATGTAAGAACAGGAAGCTGTGCAAGTTTAATTGAAGTATTATTTTTATAAAGGCTTTGCCGGTTGCTTGCCTTTTATATGCTTCTTTATATATGTATCAATTAATTCTCATTTGATTTTTATAAACCAAAATACCTAAATATATAGAATATTGTTTTAAAATACTAAAGTCTAACTTAAAACAAAGCTTTGCCTCACAACTGCAAAACTGCGATTCGTTACGTGATCACCCCTCGTACTAAACTCGAATTCTGGTAAAATTCTTTAAAATTGTTTTATTTTAAGAATATTCTGCAAAAAGTAATGAATACAATAATGCACATATAATGTAAACAAAAAGTTATCGAGAGAAGATTAAATTAAAAAATTTTATTGTATTAAAAGAGTGACACAAAATAATAGTGTCATATAATTATAGCAAATGACTTCCTATATTAGTTATATTTAAGATTGGGGAACTAGAAAGCTATTAAAGGAAGCTATTCGCTGGGTGTACTCTCAGGTTCCTTTACTAGGAGCCACCAGTTATAATTTGAAGGATAATTGCATGCCTTAAGTGACTCAAAACACTTTTTTCTTTTTTGATAAAGTAAGAAAATGCTTCCTTGGCATTCTCGCATTACTTTTTTTTATTTACTTTTTTTTTAATTCGTTTATGTGTGTAGTGTAAAATACAAGTACTCGTATAAATTTTAAATTGTCAAATATTGTTAAATAATTTAAGCAATTTATTTTAAAAAAGATTATAGTTTCAATCGCCACAATTCTCTTTAATGTCTACATTTAGCAAATTCCACAATCAAATATCCGCTCATTATTTTAACCACACACACACACACACACACACACACACACATATGAAATAAAATTAATTCCGGCCTCATTAACATTTTGGTATTTGTACGCGTGTTCGTGTGCACACTCGTATTAATTCAACGTGTACACTCGTATGCCTTCGAGGCAATTAATTTATAACACTTTTATAGGCCACTTGATATTTGAATATTCAACACCAACGACACACAATGAAACAAACGAATAAATTATTGTGATATAATATGTGTTAAATGAATTTTATATGTCCTGTTTAGCGAGGAAAGGTTTAACGCAAGTGACTACGCAGCAATTGTAAAATTGTTATGAAAGCGTATAATGTTGTCATAGTCGTATTCATAAATATCTGATAATTATGACAAATTGGGCAACTGTTTTATATCCACCGAACAGTCAATGCGGAACAGTAAAGCATGTCGCAATTTTGTGGTTCAAGCAAATATGGATAAAAATAGTTGTGTTGCTGCTTTTTTTGTTTTTTTTTTTTTCAAATTTATTTTTTTACTTCTGAACAACGAGTTTCAGCAAGTAATCAGCTGAACGACTTTTCCTCTATTTACTTTTTTTTGGAAAGTTTTTTAAAGTTGCGTTAGATGTTCGTAAGCCACTGTTATGTTGCCAATTTCTTGCTCGACTTTTGACGGTGCCGCTGCTTCCACTCTTTCAGGTTTTGTAGTTATATATACTTTGCATTTAAATAGATTATTGATTTTGTATTTCAAAATTAATATTATGAGACTGAATAACTTTAAACTGCCATGAAGAGACTTTGAGTTGGGCGAAGGGGTATTGCAAGTATGATTTCCGCTATCACAAGCGGGCGAAAGTGAAGTAACTAAATCATTGACATAAATTGTATATTATGTAATTTAATGTAACATGAGAAGATGAAGTTGGATGGGGAGTCCATTCTATACCAACTCCATATTATTATTATTATATTCTGCTTCAAAGGAGGAGGGCAAGACAAAGAAGAAGTAATGAAAAACTTATATTATTAATTCCGGAACCTCTAATATATCCACATCCTGTATCTGTATTCTGACAATCAGCGCACCAGAATGCAATTTTAAAAGTAACTTTTCACAACAGTATTTCGTTGAGCGTAAGAAAGGAAAGGATATTTTTATGCTCCTACCGCTCTTTCTTTTCCTCAATTAATAATTTCAAATTATAAATTAATTGGTTAGTAAATAAATATGTATGATATATAAAATATACGATTTCATGTTAAGCTGTTCCACAAATTTTGAGTAATTTTTTTTGGACATGAATATGTGCAGAAGCCTTCAGTGATCTCTGGTCCTTTGACATTGTAAGGCAACTTTGCTTAGGAATAACATAATTAGTTTTCTGCGCTTTTCCATTTTTTGCATTTGAAATTTCACGACTGTCCGTTGGAGAATTTTTGCGTGTTTTGCATACCCTTCTCAATCCAAAATTTCTGCAAAATATTAACTTGCATCCCGATATGGTATACATCCATATATATTATGGATATATGAGAAGAAAGGTTGTTTGAGCTTTGGCCGTCTGAATATATAAATTATTTTATACATGAAAAAGTAAACATGCAAAGATACTCCAATAATGTCACTACCGCTTCCATTGCCAGCCGCCATTTTATTTATTTACTTTTTATGATAAAATTTTTGAATACTTCTTAGTAATGAGAAATAATCGTAATATTGAGAATTAAAGTTCATGTGAATAAAGTAAAATTGTAGCATATCAAAATAGCTATGGAACGTGTCCTTGGAAAAGGGTATCTAACATTCAGCTCAGTTCAATATAGTACATTACTTGTTCTATCTTATGGTTTTGCAAGCAGTTTAAATATAATTGTCATGAGGTTTTCTCATGTGGTTTCCTTTGTGTTCATTTTGGTTATGAAAGGTGTAGTCAATGAGTCCTTAATGGCTACCGGCAAACCATTAACATGGATAATAATTAAATCTGTTCATAAGCAGGAGTATTTCTGCGGAAGTATTTCACTACAGTTTTACTCGCCACTATCTCTTTCACAAAGAAAGTAATAATTATTATCAGGCATTAATTGCCTAAATATTTCTCAGCTTTAAAAAATGGAAAAAGGCTAACGATATATTTTTTTCTCTCTTTATGGATTCGTAATTTTTCTCATGCAGGTGCTTATCAACTGAACTGCAAATTGAACTTTATCACATGTAAAGTTAAGATATTTTTCTACTGCTATTAAATAAATACCAAATTAAATTAAATTAAATTCTCTCTTAAATTCAAAAACACTGACACCCTTCCTTATTTCTTCAACGTTTTTTAGGAAATTTATCTGATATCGAGCTGATTTTATTATCCTTATATTTTCGCTTTATTGCTTTACAATATGAAGTTCATCGACTAATAAATTTTAAATATTTAATCATATATTATTCTAAATTAGTTCAGCTATTGTTGGTTGAAAAATGTGTTGCATTTCAAAAACAAATACATGTTGAAAAAATTAACAAAAAAAAAAAATTAAAAATAATAATAATAAAACGTTGCGTTAATTAAGTGATAATCCTTTTGAATAAGTACCAGCACGCATTTAACCCAAATACTCAGCGAACTGATATAAACTCTTATTTAAAACAAATTGTATTATAAAAATAATGACGGCATCGTTATTAACATCATTATGATGATGAACTTCATGGCAGGCATTACACAGAAACAAGATCGTTAGCACTGGTACTGCTACTGGTGTCGTCCATGGGAAAGGACTAAAGAACTTAATGATTTCCATATGTGTAATAACAATTACAATATAAACTTATTGAAGCAAATTACGCGAGTATAAAAAGTACATTAACGTACGCATATACGCACACACTAGCTCATGCATATTCCCTTCAGACCTCCTCTCTTGCTGGTGTGTTTATAATGCATGGGAGCTACTTACTTACTTATACGAGTATATTTACCCACAAACAACGAAAGCTTTTTTACGTTTGCTTGAAAAAGGCTGACAGATATGTTAAGTCATTAAGCTTTATAGCGAGTAAGGAGAAACGGGCGGGATAATATTAACGAATGTATGAATAAATAAATATTTACATAAAAGATGAGTGGTACTTTTATCCTTAAAAATTTCTTTTTTGTTACGTTTCTGCGCCGTTCTTATGTTAAACGCTGAAGGCATTTTATTGCAAATGAAAAGCTTCATTTGTACATGTTTTCCTTTTATCTTATTATTTTCTCTTTGTTCATTTTTCCGTCATTTCTTTTATACTTAAGTAGGGTTTTCTATAAACATTTTGTAAGTACTTACACACATGATTTATCATCAATGATTTACCAAAATATTAAGTATGTAAATATTTCTCAACGCAAGTACTTTGACAAAACTTATTTTCGAATTGCTGGTAGTTGTGTTAAGCAAGTCTTTATTCATTTATTTACTTAAGTCTATTTATATTAAAAAGGGTTTAAAAAGGATATAATAATTAATGGCATTTATTTGAAGCGAACAAAATACTCGTATAACGATTTATAAGATATTCATTTCAAGGAAATCAACACAAAACCACAAGGAACACAGTCTGGATAGTGATTTCTAAAATATGAGATACAAAAAGTAAATTGAAAAGGTTTTACCTATGAAAGTATTTAATATTTAATTTAAAATGGCACTTGGCGACTACTCAATACATCAATAATTCATGTAATTTTTTTTATAAAACTTTACGTCTTTTACATGTGTTTTTAAATGCACATGTAAAATTATGACCGTAACTGAAATCCTTTGTGGTTACGTGGAATTACGAGAGTGCATTCAAAATGAATTTCATACCTTCATTCACTAGAAAACAATACAAGTGATTGTTTAAGCTTGGCATTCCAATCTCTGCTGCTGGGCATGTAAACAGGACACATAAATAAGTATGTATTTATTTATGTATGGACGTTCGTAGAAGAAATTTTTAAATTTTAACCAAATTGTAATCCAACTAGAATATAATAAAACATAAAAACCTTGATCGATTATAATTATGATCGATTATCATAAAATAATGCGATCTTAGTTGAAAGCTAAGAGATACGCTGGCAGATACGCATTTGGTATTTGGATCGATACCTGCTGGAAGATGGAAAGATTGTTATGGATTTTAAGAAGAAAATAAACAAAACAATTTTTTTTTTATTTTTTGTTTGCCGTTTAACATTAACGAATTTTCTTAAAAGCTCTGTATCTCTAAACTATATTGAATTTTACTAATTAAGATGAAATAAATTGATAAGATAGTATTCCTATTCCCGCACAATGATCATTAACACTGTCCACAAAAACACTATCTCCTCTTTTTTTCTGGCTCTCACCTACAGCTACAGTTTTCTGTATTGCTTCAGGAAGAACAAGATGCATCATCCTATAAAGAATCATAAGATTAAATTAGCCCATGTCCGGAACCTTTATCCTAGCCTGATAAAACACTATCCTCCTGTAATGTGTCGCACTCTGGCTTTTCCCTCCTTAGTATGAAGTCGACATACTTTACCACGGCGTTCCAGTAGCTTCCACATTCCAGCATTTTGGTAAACATGTGAAGCCACCGATGTGAACTTTATGTGTGCTTTTTTGAATATTCAACTTAACGCAGTTGAAGAATCTGTGTCCCGTATCGACAACTCTTAGCAGGACATTTAATCGGTATCATCTGGCTTACCCATACGGTACAGATACTTCGGAAAGTATTCGTGGCTAAGAGAAATTGCGTCAAGAAATAGTTGATTTCGCCAAAATTTTCTCTCCAGATTCTATATATTCTGCCATCGTCATATGATTTGGAATCTCTGTAGGAATCATAACATTCATCTCTCTCACTTTCCAAATTTCTTTGCACTTGAGCGCAAAAATCCTGAATTATTTATATAATAATGAAATACAATTCAAGAAATTGAAGTAAATTTAAAAACTGCATAAAACTAACATCATTTTCTATATGACCTATAAATTATTTATCAGTTTTCAAATCTATACTTTTTCTAAAATCTAGAATAATTTTCATAAATTAGAATGATATTTAATTCCAAGTAAATTCTTCAAACAATCAAAAATGGTTTAAAAAGGAGTGTGGCTTATACGTCATTATATTTTTTGTTTTTTAATTTGTAATTATATATATTTATTTCATTTATCACCGAAAATATTCTTCAAATACTCCTATGATGACAGAGTAGCTCCTGAATCTCCATCCATAGATTTTTTCAAAAAACTGGAAACTTGTTTTTCCAATCCTTTCAGATATTTATTAAATATCAATATCGCATAATCATATAATCGTATAATCTTTTAGCGTAGCGGAGACAGTCGGTATGGTTTGTGTAATATGAGTATATCATAACACTGAGAATTTTCCCGGTATTCGAGCAAGTCCTACTCAGGCTCTTAGCTAGCAAACAGCATAAATAAGCATAAATATATTAACTCGAACACATTTTATTTCCACTACAATCTCTTTTAAGCACTCATAAGTCTTCTTAATTGGTTTCAGTTACATTCCGGAACAGATTTATTAAATATATAAATGTTTTTTGATGGCAGCATAGAATAATAATTCCATAATTACTTTAAAATTGAATAATATTGACTTAAAAATAAAGAAGGAGGGAAAATATTTAATAGAATATCTGTAGGAGCAGTCCTGCCTAATATAACATCCGTCTAATTATAAAACAATAGATGAATGAATTTCGAATTTGAATTCTTTATTTTCATCGAATCCGGCACTTTTTCTGAAAGTTAAACACCTTCGAAGTTAAAGTACTGATGTGAAAGAACTAGATGATAATGCACAGATACAATTTCATAAACCTATTCTGGAGATCCAAAAATTCTGTTATTGCTCCTAATTACTAAAAATTTAAATTTAAATTTCTTTTGACAATAGACAATAACTTCTCCTTTTCGTCCTTTAACCATTCCTGCCTACTTTCACTGAAGTTTTCACGAAAATTACTTATTCTTATTAAGAAAAATTTTTTCTCAGCCGAAATCTGTAGAAAGGCCAGAAGCAAACTTTAAAAATATTGTAAAGTGGAAGTGATTTTTGAAGATGTTCAAAATTTTCCGAGTCGGGAAGTTTTCTATAATAATTGGCTGCTCTGCATCTTAAAACTGCTCTACATAAAATTACTGGAAGTAACCATTATTAAATTGTATTAAATGAAAATATCCATTATCTCACTTTGTCGGTATGCTAACCTGTTAATCATTGATTTAGGATTTGTGCCATATATTAAAGGTGAGCCTGTAATAGGATTTTTGTTATAAATGAATCAAACCGAGCATTTTTCAAAAACATCAGCCACATTTTTCATTATATTTATTCAACAGCAGATTAACAATCCCTTGAGTTCACATTATTTTCTTTTTGTTGGTTTTGCTGTTGCATACAAATATTTTACACTTTTGCCAGGATGTCAATTGTAATGTGATGAATTTCTATTTTAATCATTTGACTTTTTGGAAAGGATTTCTGAAATACAGCGAGAGAAAACGAAAGAGGTAAGAAAAATTGAAAACATAAAATTAATATTAAACAGCGTCAACAAAAGCGTACGTGTAGCTGGAACCGGAAACCCCGCGGGTACATCTCAACAGGTTTTATGTAAAATAAATTGGAATTAATGAAATAAATCGGAGAGAACATGCTTAATATAAAGTGCTTGATGAAACATATATTTTTTTTTGTTTGAAAAATAGCTTTTTCGTCAGTTCCGATTTATAGGTAAATTATGCGAAGGATAACGTGTTCATTGATTCTAGGAAATCGCATTAAAGAAATAAGTTGAAGGAAGTCTTTAATTCAACCGATACATTAATTTGCTGCAGGATTAAAAATTTATGAGTGACTTTCTGATATGATTTCTTTAATGTAGGAAATATTTAGGACTCCCCTAAACAAAAAGGAACAGCACATTAACGAAGGACTGTTTCTCAAATATATTTAGCCTTTTGCTGAACTTAAAAAGTATTAAGGTTTTGGATTCCTTGTAAACTGTATGCTTGGAACTTTACTCTTGAGTCATTGCATCAATCATTCTTAATGAACTCAAAGATCACTTTTTATAAATTTTTTTTATGTTGGTTATGAAAAAAAATAAAAAAATAATAACGAACAGATACAAGAACAGAGTTTTAAAATTAAAAAAAGTTGTTGGATGCCGCTGTCAATAATGATAAATTTAAAAAAAATTGTTTTATTATAATTTATATAAGAAAAAGTGTGAGTGCTTTCTTGAAAATCGCTACATTGCACAAATGACAGTTGGAAAAGGTGGCAATAGTGCTATTGCCACCTTTTCATTTTTTTTATCCCTTTCAAGTTGCTAAATGAATATTAAGTTTTAGTAGTATGGTGACATGTAAGTGCGTGGGAAATGAGCTTTAACCACTGCTGCACAGGATACAAGGATGAGGAGGCAACGGAACCTGTGCGTCACTCTCTCCGCCACTACCTTATGCTTGCAAAGATTGAAATAGTTGGGCCTAATATGCTATCTGACTAATGAAGGCCAATTTCAAGCTTTTTTGAACATAATATGGATTCTTTGGACTCCATGCGATAAAGTCATAGCAATAGATGATATATCTTTAATAAAAATGTAATAATTAAAATGTGAGCAAGTAAATTTAAGTTTAATCAAAGTCAAGGTATCAGTTAATTCATTATTAAATTTGGAATATTTTAATTTAAAGATAAATTAAAGATAAACTTTAAAAGTTCCAAGCCATGTCATAATTTTGGTTTTTGTTTTTCCAATTCTTAAAAAAATTAATCATTTCATTACTAAATAAATATATTATTTCCATTTGTCCTGCTTTCTATTTGGTAAATTTAAAGGTTTTTAACCAACGTTATTATGACCTTAATTAATTTGTACTTAAATAATTTTAAATAAAGAATATTAATAAATTGATTTCACATTTTCCGCAATAATTAATTAATTAAAATAAATAATTTTAATAATTTTAAATGTAAAATAAAAAATGTTATTTACTATATATAAATAATAAAAACAATAAATAATTTAAATTATTAAAATAAAAATTTTATATTAAAATAAATAATTTTAATAATTTGAAATAAAAAATTATAAACTTTATTTATATAAATAATAAATGAAATAAATAATTTTAATTGATAAAATAGATATTTAATATAAAAATAAATGTAAAAAATTTTAATAATTTAAAATGTAAAATAAAAAAATTAATTTATATAAATAACAAGTAAAATAAATAATTTAAATTAATAAAATAAAAATTTTATATAAAAATAAGTATAATAAATAATTTTAATAATTTAAAAAAATAATTTAAATAATTTAAATTAATAAAATAAAAATTTTACATAAATAATAATTTAAAATGATAAAATTATTATTTAATATAAAAATATACATAAATAATTTAAAATATATATAAATAATTTTAATAATTTGAAATATATTATTACAAAATAAATTTATATAAATAATAAATGAAATGAATAATTTTAATTGATAAAATAATTATTTAATATAAAAATAAATGTAAAAAATTTTAATAATTTAAAATGTAAAATTAAAAAATTAATTTATATAACTAATAAATAATTTAAACCAAAAAAATAAAACTTTTATATAAATAATAAATAAAATAAACAATTAAATTATTAAAATAATTATTTAATATAAAAATAGATATAAATAATTTTAATAATTTAAAATATATAATTAAAAAATGAATTTATATAAATAATAAATAAAATAAATAATTTAAAATAATAAAATAATTATTTAATATAAAAATAAACTAATAATTAATAATTTAATAATTTTAATAATTTAAAATATATTATTACAAAATGAATTTATAAAAATAATAAATAAAATAAATAATTAAAATTAATAAAATAAATATTTAATATAAAAATAAACTAATAATTATAATTTTTTTTTTGGTTAAAATTTATTTATTTTTTATTTATATTCTTTATAGTAATAAATTTGTTCCATACCAGTAAATTATTCTATATAGATATGTATATTATTAATTAAAAATTTATGATTAAATTAAATATAAATAAATAATTTATTTAAGTATATATATAACAAATAATTCATAATTATTAAATTCCATTCATTTTGGTTATGATTAAATTAATATATTTTTTTCGCTTGGAAAAGTTTTTTAAATATTTTATTTCTAGTTATTGGTTTTAAGGATTTTGCTATTTAATTAATTTAAATTAGTAAAGTTAATAGAAATTTTAATTTCTATAATATGTTTTCAAAACATATGCTTATAAAGAATATAAATAAATTGATTATCCTTTTTCCGCAGCATGTTTTATCTCATATTTCCGTTTTGATAAATATGTTTATAATAATTATGCGAGCGGAAATTTTAAATAATGTTATTGTTAAATGAACTGTGATGAACTAAAAATAATAAATAAATTTAATGCTATATAATTTATTGTTATATTTACATTGTACTAACTTTTAGTATTACAAGCGTGTAAAGAGTACCAGATTTATTATCTCTCCTTATTTAATTATAATTTAATTTGCTTTATAAATCTATTTGTGCGTGTAAGTATTTTTGAATAAGATAATAAAGGGAAATATTTCTAAAGGTGCAAGTGAGTGGAGATGAGCAGTCAGAAAAGGCTTTAGAGTTGATCATAGTATATCCAAATACTTTGAGATTTAGCATTTAGCTTGCATATGATTCGTTACCTTCTTCGCAGAGCAATCAGAAATAGTCATTGATCTATTCTCCAACGTTCATTGAAGAGTTTGGCCCGCTCTGAGCGGAAGATGATCCTATTGAACTTCCATCATCGCAATTATTGGTATCTTCATGCGTTCATTCAATACTGAATCTTCTATTGCGAGTGTGTAATAGTATTAAATCTGTAGGATCGTTTTCTACGACATAATTGTTTCGGTTAATTCATCCTTTATCTGCCCATCTTCCAGCGGATTCTTATTTGTTGTCTTCAGATCAGCCACTGTCTTGCTTATGCTAAAATTTGCTGCGTTATTGGATTTGATATTGGAGCTGACTGGGGACATCAGTTGTTCCTACAATTGTCGGAGTAGTAGCTTCACTGCTCTGTTAGGGTCCTCCTCATTATCAAGACAATCGGGATAATCAATATCAGTGATGTGAAAGATATCATCTTTTTTGGGATTCCATACACTCAGCATTACTGACTTTTGAATTCTTCACATAAACGTGGAATACTTTAACTTTGTATAGACTCCCGGAGTGGCTAATTGTCCCATTTTTTGCCGCCAATCAAGTAATTAAACATATATATATATATATATATATGTATATGTAGCTTTACTTTAATTACAATTTTATATGAAAAAAAATATATATAATATATTGTTAGTTGTATGGCATAAATGTTTTTTCAGTCGACCAAATTGGTGCTGCGTAAAAAAGGAAAGCTTTGAAAATAGACTTTAATATTAACTTTCTATTGCAAATGCTAAGTGGAACGCTTACACTAAAATGTCTAGGAGGATATTGTATTCCTACAGAAAAAAAACTTAAGATATGCCGTATTGAAACTATTTGCTTACATGCGAGTTAATTTCTCTTTGTAGGAATGAATTAAAAAAATAATATTTTTATTTTTAGCTACACTGAAATGTGTGGTTCTTTATTCAATATATTCTTAAGACTACTTAATAACTATTACTTAAAGTCTATTTATACTAACAAGGATCACAAGGTAATGAGACAGACAGTTTTTTATTCGTTTTACCTGCTATTTGTTTATGATCGTTATTATCATTAGTATAATGCCTATGTCTGGAATATTATAATTATGTATAGTTTCTTAGTCTAGACTATTATAATTATATTATGTCCTTTTATTAGGTATGTTGTTTGTTAACTCGCGCTGGAGAAATTATAAATATTTATATCATTTTGTGATATTGCTTGCGATTTGAAATCATTTCAAGTTGTTTTTGATTCAATCAAATAACATTTGAGTTCACCTAAACTTGCTTGTTGACTGACTGGCAATTACAACTGACGCAGCTTGCAGTGAGTACTTATTGGCAAAAAAGCATAAATTATAATTACAAGGAGGAAAACATTTTTAACTACTCGTATTATTTTTTAGTATTCAGAAGCTCCACAAATTACACAGTCTTTAGCGATTTAATAGCTTCATTTTAATAAGAGATTAACAAAAAATTATACTTACTATTATTAAAATATAATCGTATACGTGCAGGCACATCATACCAAACCGTAAAAATCGGCACACATTCCAGAGTTTTTTTTTTTTTTAATTTTAGGTGCACAGTTCCAAAAAATACCATATTTGTTTGAATAAAACATGGCTTTTTGCACCCAATTACACAAGTAGGAAAAGTAGGAAAAAAAACTTCAACAATAAGAGAATTCAGAAAGGTCATAAATTTAACGTAAAATAACGAGAAGCAGAAAGTAAGTGGCATTAAAACACGTTGCTAAAATATACACAGATTTTATTGTCATATTAGAAGAAAAATATGTTTGAACTTATACAAAAAAAAAAAAAAACCAAATAAGGAATATTTGTTACTTCAAGATACGATTAACAGTGGGGCAGGGTGTCTGCAGATATAAACGCGTTTACACAAAATAAGCAAAAGGTTTATTTTACGAGTAGGACAGACAAGCAAGCCAGCTTAGGATGAGCTTTTCAGAATTGGAATTAAAATACATACACGTATACGATTGCTAATATGTAGCTGAAGACTTTCTATCAGAAAACATCACTTCGTGGTCGGGGTCATGTGCAGCAATTAAAACTTGTAAAAGTCGCCGTTGAATAGGATTTCACAAGAGACGGACCCAATTCAATTAAACAATTGTTCGAATCCTAAAGAACATTTTCTTTAAAAATAATATTCGTAATATATCGACGGCCTCGGTTTGTGTTTTCTTAAATGGAAATATTAATAAATTGAAAAACATTGGCGGTTAGTAAATAAAAGTTCCCCAAAAATGTTATAAATAGTTACTTATCTGATCTCATCTTGAGGATCATGTTTCAACATAATTTGTTGTCCGCGGTTTAATACTAAATTCTTTTAATTTGTTTTCATATTGATTTTAATTTATTATGATTCTGTAATTATTCAGTTTCGGTCTTGTCTTTTGTTTAATAAAAAAGACCATACTTTATGCCATCTAACCGAGCACTTATCTCTCTTATAGTGTCTTTTACACAACTTTTAATGGCTCACCTTTTACATTGTATGTTTGACACGAACTTGACTATACTTGATAGCGCTTTTCTTTTATCCAATTAACCTCATTCATCAGATCAGCACAACTTGCTCTTACCATTTCCACAAACGGCAAGACCACACGATTACAAACGCCGGTAGCTGCAATGGTCACTGCATACCCAACAGGAACTGGAGCATAATGATAGAAAAATAAATTTATTTATTTATAAATATTTGCGGCTAAATAAAGAAATTAGGAAATTGTGTTGTTGATCCTATTTCTGTTCATGGCTGTTCAGAAAGATAGAAATGGGTTTCACTTGTTGACAATTTCATGGGTCATCCTGTAGGTGTGCAACTTCTTGGCGTAAAAATATTTCTCCCTATACAAACAGGTGTATTTTACATTTGAGATTTTGCCTTTGCTTGTCTGCTGCGGGGAATGCGTAAAATGTATTAAATGCATTCACAATACCAGCTTCGTTTATTCATTTCTAGTAGTTTTATTTACATTACATACATTTAGGTAACGATCTGTACACAAAATAAAGATCCGTTTGGGAGATGTAAAATCCGTATAAACAATAGAAAATATAAAATTGCACTAATGCTTCTTAGATAAGAATTGTCTATAATGGCAATTATTTAAATATTGAACGAAAAATTGATTCACAATAATCAGTCAACTGCAACGAGTACCAAATTTTCGGCTGTTGTTCCCAAGGAACCAAATATCTGATGATACAATCGTTTTTCTCGAAAATACGTAGTTTTTTTACTTATCATATTTAAATATGCCAGCTCTCAAAAACGTTTTTTTTTTAACTAACTGAACCAGCAAAGCTTTAGGCTTGACCGCAGGAAAATATCCAGGGTCTAAGCAGGAGTCGAACACGTGACCTCCGGTTTAGTAGGCTGCGCATTCGCCTACGGAGGCAGCCAACTTCAGTGTTCATGTAAGGAAATGAGTAAATTTTTTAATTACTAAAACTGACAAAATCTTCTTATGGGTTTGGTAATTGGCGTTTTTAGTATCGACTGCAACAAATTTATGTACACAAGAGATTAAGCGGATGTGCGATAAAAGTCACACCGATTTGCAGAAATATTAATATTGGATAACCACAATTCTCGCCTAAGGATTTCCACAAATGAGCGATTGTTCATCATCATTAAACAGCTTTTGCATGCATTTTGAACGAGAATTAAAGTATGTAATACCTTTTTGATATTCATTTGCTGCAGATCTCTGCAATATCTAAACTTTAATAATATTCATAAAGTCCATTTTCCTTTTTAAGACATATATCCTTTTTAAGGAGGAACTGAAAATATAATTTAAGTAAATTTCAAGTTCAAAGAAAATTAATAATAAAATAATGAAATTATTATCAAAATATTTTGACACACTTAAGCTCGGGAGATCTATTTTATGAAATAATATTTATAAAGCCCATTTTCCTTTTTAAGGAGGAACTGAAAATGTAATTTAAGAAAATTTCAAGTTCAAGGAAAATAAATAATGAAATTATTATCAAAATATTTTGACACACTTAAGCTCGGGAGATCTATTTTATTTTACAAGGAAGATCGTTTATAGCTCATAAGGAAATTGAGGGTATGTGTTTCTTACCAACCTATGTCGGGAAGGCAATGTCCTTCCTTCTAGGCAAATGCTAATCATTTTCTCGTATTAATTATTTCCATAATATAGAATAAAAAGAAAAAATATTCTTGTGTTTGATATTCCCACTTTTCCACTGATAAATTGTATATCCTTAAATTGCTATATCCTTACTTATGTTTTAACACAATATACTTTATAACTAACGATTTCATTAAGCCATGAAAGTAATACCCTAAATGCCTTCAATAAAAAATATTAATACATTCTTTAGCTGTTGCTCCACTGTATTATTGTTATATTGCCAGCATGTTCTGTATTATTTGTATGTTTTTTCTGCGCCACCAACCCACCACCTCCCAGAAAACACATTTTTCAAATCATGTTCAATATTTTCTTAACTTTCTTTAATGTTGCTCCAAGTTTATATATTTTATGAGCTACAAAAATGTTATTTGTTATTTAGTATACACGTGTACAAGTCTACAAAATATATTAAGGAAATCTCGTCAATTTGATTTCGTACACAATAAACGTTAAGAACAAGATGGCAGTAACAACAAAGAATAAAGGATAATAATTTTCCTGTTCACAAACGTGATCAGAAAAACCTCTTCATCTTTACATATGTTGCATTGCAATGATGTATTGAGTCTTTATTTATAAAAATTACCAACAAAAATAACAACGGCTTCAGTTGGCATCCAAAGGAGAATTGGAAGAAACATATATAACACTGATGACCTCTACAATAGAGCGCAAAATATGGCAAACTGAAGAAGTTTAATTCTTATATTTCTAAAAGCTAAAACGATTTTCGTGATTAAGGTTTTTAATTTACTTTAATAAGCCTTTTTGCAATTTGACCGGATGTGCGTTAAAAGACAGACCGATTTCTAGAAATATTAATATTGGGAAATCAAAATTCTCGCTTAAGGATTTCCATAAGTTAATTTTGCTAAACGTCCTATGAGATTATGGAGCAGACGACGAAGCGAAGAGTGTACATGTGCTAGAAAGTATGTTGTCATTAATGTAAATGGTTTGCTGGTAAATGTAAGTGGCAAGGAATAGGTTATAATAACAACAAGGATACTTGGGGTATAAAAGGATTTTGGGAAAATTTATGATACTTTTTTATTCTATGTAGGGATTTTAGTCATTTGTAGTAGACCAAGTTATTAACAAGTTCAGCTAACGACACCCTGCGCAATTATAATATCATATACGTGTCAATAAATATCACATATGTACTTTCTACTGAAATAATAAGTTTGGATTTAAATCTTAGAAATCCTGAAATCTCCTACACAATTATTATCTAATAAATAAAAAATGAAATAAATTTTTTTTGAAATATCATCTATCAAGTGCCGCATATAAAGTAACGCTCCTTCAAGTCACATAACTGCTTGTTACTTTTGAGCTTTTTGCCTTCAAATTGCAATGCGATGCAAATGGTGTTTCTATGTTATGCGAGAGGTACTTCATATTCAGTTCTGTTATTATTTATTCCCCTACTGAGAATATATTATATATATTGGCCATATAGAGCCATTTCAGTATTTCCGAGCCAAAACCCTAAGATTTAAAAACTACTCTGGTTTAAGTTTTTGGCTGAAGAGTCCATCATTTTGGCTTATTAATCAAGCTCGCTAAACAGCTTTCATTTAGTAGTTGCTTAAAATATATAAATGATGCGAAGTCATCTGCGATCTCTGCTTTTAGACAACTGAAATCACAAGGATGCTTGTTTTCTATGGACAGGTGGTGCAATCTAAATCAGATCAAAAAAAAGTTAAAAGTTATCTATTATACGATTAGCATACGAGTGCATCTCCCTCCCAATTCTTGTGTCTTTTCGAAGAATTAAAGTATTGCTTTCGATCCACGTAACACATCGGCTATACGAGTATATTCATGTATTGTAAAACACGATTAATACCTCAATACGTGATCCCAGCGCCCTCAATAGAGCTTGGAAAAAACCAGATTTCAAGTGCAAAAAAGTTTTTACTACATTTAATAATTTCTTTCCATTTTTTAAACAACGATATCGCTGACATTCTGGCAAACTGCGATTTATTCGGGTGAGCGCTATTCCCAGTCCAAACAATTACCTTATAAAAAGTTTGTATAGATCGATCTGCATGAATTGTAGATGATAGTAATTGCTTTTCTTCATACTCCTCGTTAACGCCTCCACTATGAATTAGTGTCCTCAATCGTTGACTGCCTCTACCTCGAGCCTACAGTTTTAGGTCATGCCATAGGCATCGCTGATATCAATGGAGTTGAATTATTTTAAGCATCACAGTAGTATCCATCATAAGATTTTTGGTAAGACTTCGTTTATTTATAGTCCTCACTGCTTCTTTTCTTCACTTTGCCCACACCTACACTTCCATACGTATACTCGTATTGGTTTAATCCCCAGAAGCATACGATTTTTGTTCACAGCAACAACAACAACAACAGCAACAACAAAAATATTTGAATTTTACTAATTTTCAAATATTAAGGAAAAACATTGATTTATTTGCAAATTTATTTTATTCGAAAATAAAAAATTTATGTTAAAATTCCAACACAGCAGGAAAATTTAAGGGTGGGATGGACATACACAATACCAAGAACATGAGGTTGAAACTGTATGCGTGTACTCGTATACTCATATAAACGTGTAGGGGGAGGAGCGCCACTGAGCCACGTTGGTGGTGAAAGTTGTTAATGGGTTGTAATTTTCATTGAATCTCGGTTTCTCTTTTTTAACTCGATGAAATATTGAGAACATGAATTACATTAAATTTTTTTCTCGAATTTTATTAACGAAATTTTTTATTTCTTAAGCATTGTGTGGCTGTTTTCCATCTGAAGGATTTACTGAAAATTATAAAATCCAAAGCTATTAAAGCGCCATATAAAATTTTTAAATATTAACTTTACTTGTGGCTACTTATTTATTTATGTTGACTAATTTGGAGGGCCCCTCCTGCAGTAAATTGGGAGAATAATACAAACTAAACGATATTCATGGGTAAAGTGGAATTGTAATTTGCCGCCGCTGGCTTGCATTTGCGGAGCTTGAATGTATGTGATGTAAGAATTAGACATGAAAAATTCTTCCAATTCAAGCGCAGTAATTTCTTTCTTGCACTGTATAAAAAGGGAAACAGTGTATCAAGCCAAGTCGGTGAAGGTGGCAAGTAACAATCTTTACGATTTATGTTAACTTACACAAAAAACTATAATCAAAACCGTAAAATATTTGCGAATTTAAAAAAGGGTTTTCCAATATGTTGGCGCACAAAAGCAAATTAAGGGAAAGTTTTCTTCTAAACACATTTGTCAACTTGATGGAATATACTTTACGAATCCTTTTTAATCTTCAATCTGCTTTTGTAACAGAAACCTCCTTCCACTCGCTGCTTAAATCCTTTTTGTGTTTCTGCTGCAAAGCAAAAAAAAAAATAAATGACAATTAAATATGAAAGCCCGTATGAATACGCATGCGCAGAATGTTAAAAAAATAATTTTAAATTACTGGCCTTTTGTAGAAATTATCAAATACTTTATATTATCTATGTATGCGTATTAAAATTCTTGTTAACTCAATATTTATAGTGTTGTGGCTTAAAATGTATTCCTCTGATATTTCTGGAATATATCTAGTATTAACTGGTGCAATTGGTTCCAGAGCTTTACGAGTACACCGTTAATAATTGTCTGCCAGCAATAGTTAAGACCATCCTAACAAAATATACAGCTGGATTCATAACAATAATTTTTATAATGTCTGGAATAATACTCGTATTTTAGAGACTATTCGCCCTGAAGCTACAGATCTCTGTTACAAATGTGCTACCAATTTACTACTCTCCCAGGAATAACCTTGCTCAAGCAAGGAAGGATAAATGGCTTAAGTGAATTTTCATGATAAGAATGTTTGTGATAAAGTGTACATATTCCTATACCGAATGAAGTATAACTCAAAGGTTAGAAAAACAGTTCAAACATGGGAAATCAGACAAGAATTGTAAAGACTGTTTACTGATAACAAATACAAAATAGTAGAGCTGGAATAGATGATAACAGGATTAATTAAAATTATTCGGCAACACTTTTTAGTTTTTGCTTCGTTCTTGGGGTGCTTGAAGTTGAATCGGTACCACATTTTTTCAATTGTACCTCGATAAGAAATATCTCCAAATAAATATTTAACTAACCATAAAATATAGTGGCTGTTTATTATTTCATATAGAGATACACACATATACATATATAGATGAGTACACTCCCTGTACACACATTTACACATATTTTGGATTTTTAATGATACACAAATTTTAAACGTTATCATCATCTGTAATCAGGTGATTATCAGTTATCATCGTCTGTAATCATCTGATGATCAGTAATCATCATCTGTAATCATGTGATGATCAGGAATCATCATCTCTAATCATCTGATGATCAGTAATCATCATCTGTGATCATTTTATGATCAGTACTCGCCATCAGTAATCATCCGATGATCAGGAATCATCATCTGTAATCATCTGATGATCAGAAATCATCATCTGTAATCATCTGATGATCAGTAATGATCATCTGTAATCATGTAATGATCAGAAATTATCATTTGTAATCATCTGATGATCAGTAATCACCATCTGCAATCATCCGATGATCAGTAATCATCATCTGTAATCATCTGATAATCAGTAACCACCATCTGTAATCATGTAATGATCAGTTATCATCATCTGTGATCATTTTATGACCAGTAATCACCACCTGTGATCATCCGATGATCAGTAATCATCATCTCTAATCATCTGATGATCAGTAATCACCATGTGTAATCATGTGATGATCAGTTATCATCATCTGTGATCATTTTATGACCAGTAATCACCACCTGTGATCATCCGATGATCAGTAATCATCATCTCTAATCATCTGATGATCAGTAATCGTCATCTGCGATCATTTTATGATCAGTAATCACCCTATGTGATCATCCGATGATCAGTAATCATCATCTGTAATCAATGATCAGTAATCACCACCTGTGATCATCCGATGATCAGTAATCATCATCTCTAATCATCTGATGATCAGTAATCATCATCTGCGATCATTTTATGATCAGTAATCACCCTATGTAATCATCTGATGATCTGTCATCATCTTTTACCATTTAAAATTCGGTTATCATTATAAATCCCGTAGTAGTCTCCATTATTACTGGCTTAGTAAACGACTTTTGAAATAATTTCGCAAAACGATGCCGGAAGCAGAGATTCACTAGTGATTTAGTGATTTTTAACTGACTTTCTCAACAGACGTACAGACATACCGAAATGTTTAAGCCAAAGATTCGCAAGTAGTGACTTTATTTACTTCTTTTATTTAATGAATAAATTTTTCATACATACCTATGTATGCATGTGTGTGTGAATGTATATGTTTAACTGAAATTAGTTGAAATTTAAATGTCGTAGTACCTACAGCTTTTATCTTTCATCCAGTCACCAAGATCATGTTGTAAAAAGATTAATATCTTTCAACATATTTGCAAGGAGATCTTTGTTAATTCTTTTTCACTCACTTTAGTATCATCACCAGGAAAAAGGAAAAGATCTGTCGAAAATACATCCCACCACTAAGAAGTACATAAAGTATTCATACAATATAAATTTTGATTGCACTTTAAGAAACATTTCTTTCAATTCAAATATTATCATTGAGCCAATTGCAGTAGAAATTTTAAGTACAATTTTATTTCATATTCATTTACTCAAAGAGGTGCCAGTAGACATGACAGTTGAAACATGTCGTGTGTAAACAGCTTTTTTCAATTTTCCACATCATCCACGCATTCCAACAAGATGTTGACAAGTGCAAAAAGACTTTTATTGTACTTCATTAAGATATTCGTGATTTTTTACTCCGCTTTGAGAGTTAAGGCGGCTGCGTTCCATCAACTGAATTTCATGACCATGTAATTTTCGCCTTTGAGGCATTTCCTTCCGCACTAGCCATTTTTCTGCAATTCATATACACTTATAATACACTTATTTACCCATTTGACAATTTTTATGTTACCAAAATTTATTTTTCACAGAACAATTACTGTCAATAAATGTGTGTGCCAGGACATTTTTATGAAGAGTCACATAAAATGTTTCCAAAATCATTCTGTTCACAAATAAAGGGCAGTTTTATCACACTTTAGCTAGTGGGAGGCATTTTGTTGTAGGCTCCCAGCAGGATATGTATAAGCAAATATATATTTACTTAAATTAAATTATTAAATTGCATTTCGAAATTTGCGTTAAAAATTTGAATTTAATTAATAATATTTTATTAATTTCTATTAGACTTGTTTCAAAGAAATGTTTTAAAGCTTTTGTTAAATAAATTTTTTTTTTGTTTAGTTTGAAAAATAAATTATTAGCATTATTTGGAAAACAATTTGTTGTTCATGTACTTATAAATACTGTAAACAATTTTCAGGAAATATCAAAAAAATATTAAAATTATTAAAGCGGAAATATTAACAATAATAATAATTACTCAAATAATAATTACAATTAATTAAATTAAAAAATTTTCTAAATTTTTGGCGTTTGATGTGTGGTTAGGTTATTTAATTTTAATTAAACTAATATCTATTCAAAATAATATTTCGAAAGATTTCTTTGATGTACAAAATGAAACTTTAGCCACAAATGACTGACTACTGTATTTATTCCATTGCTAAACGCGCTTCGATGCCACAACTGATCCTTTACATGTGCACTATTTATTAGTTCTCTTAATAAAATAATTTCTGCTATTTCTGTCTGAATTTTACTTTCGAATAGATATGCATGATTAACAGAAAAGGCACTTGTTCATGTAAAACAAGCCAGTAGCAACAATGGCGGCATAGAGTCTAACTTAAAGCAGTGAAATCTAAAATATGTACGTACACTGTGCTACAAAAAGTTAAATTTTAACGAATTTTTCTGCTTTCATTAGAACTTTAGGATGTGTTAAGGGATCGTTTAAAAAAGATGTCCTTTCGATATCCTTCACTGCTTTTAGCTTTTCATGAAGTTTTCCAGTTGAGTTTCCTTGTAATATTTGTGATTTTAACGTTTGTTAATTAGCCGATCTTCACTGCCTTTTTCTTCTTCATTGTAATGTTCTCTTCACAACATCAAAGGATATAATGAAAATATAAGAAAATTATGAAGCAATTTGAAGCCATTGTAGGAAAACCTTATTGACCTTGAAACCATGAAATTATTGCGTTTTAAGTAAAAATTGTGTTTTTTATTGCAATCAACCATTACGTTTTTCTCCTGCAACCACTGTAAAAACTCAGTATTCTAGAAATATATTTATGTTAGCAGTGTCTTGTAAATGCTATAAAATTATATATGCGCCTACACGGACACTACTCTATAAATATATCAAATTCCTCTTTCCCTTGTATTTAGTACACTTTTTTACTAGTTTGTGAAAATGAGTTGAAGTAGAATAAATTAATGCCAATCAATTAAAGAGCTGTCATCGGTAAACATAATGACGGCTCAATAACTACTTAAGCCACAGATATTGCAATTTAGTTTTGCGGCATAAGTGATATTTAGAGGACCTCCTCACACTAACGAAAATAAACTAATCAAGTTCCACATGTTTGTTACAGAGTTTATAGCAAGGCAAATAAAATTTACTTTCTTTCTAAAATTTTTCAGTTGCCATCACTCTTGGAAATTTAGAAATTTTTATATAGAAAAAATTGTTGTAAACAGAAATGTCCTGTTTACGAAACAGAATGAATTTTTGAATAAATAAAGACGTTTTAAGATACTGCGTGGCTTCTTCATGTCGTATTAAAATATAAAAGTCTTTTTATACAAGTTTACTCGCCAGCAGCCATTGCATTCATTGTTTGCAATTTTATTATCATAATGAATAATTTGATTTGTACTTTGGCAACAGCCGTTCCAATCGTTCTCTACTTTTATCACATTCTAAAAGTAATTGAAGCACAGAAATGGTATTAGTAGCAGCAGCAGCATTGTTGGCCGGCACCACTTGTTTTCAATCCTATTGACTTTTCAAGTGATAATCCACTTGTCAACGTTGTCAATGGTATCGATTTTGTGCTTAAATGAAATCTGAAGCAAAATGGAAAAAATCTCTTCGTAATCCAGCTAAATTTATTTTCTTGAAAAAGTGCTTTTGTTGTCATTTCAAATATGGCAGCTATTTAATATTTTAAAGATGGTCGCTGGGAAATTTTTGATGACTTTGTAAAGAAGACTTCTTCTTTATATAGAAGTTTGGCAACCAAATCAATTTTATTTCGATATATTTCGTCAACTAGACTCAACAAAAAAAAAAGTTAATAACTTTCTTAGGAATAGTTTATAAAACGAAATCAGTTTTTGGCCAAATTAGTCCTGGCTTAACTAAATCTTAAGTAGATTTTTTTTTCTAACTAATTTAACTTGTAAAGCTTTCAGCTAGTCCGCAGGAAAACTCCCAGGATCTAGGAAGCCACTACTTCCGGTTTAGTATGCTGTGCGTTATTCATTCGCCTACGGAGGCATCCAATATAATGAAAATGACTTAAAGTACTTGAAAAGGATATAATGTATGTCTTTTAAAGCACTTCATATGTTTCATATCGCAAAAAAAGAAAGGAATTTAGTTTATTGATACGTTTGAAGACTTTTATTTAAATAATATAAAATGAAATAAATCCTTTTCAAAGCTTTCATACATTTAATTAATAAATATCGAGATCTTACTAGCTCTTCAGCATACTTAATTATTAACAGCCATGAACATGCAACAGTATAGTGTACGAGTACATAAAGGATTATGAATTTCATAAGATACCAACCAATAATTTGGCTCCTTTCTTTAGTATTTCTTTACAAAAAAAAATCATAACTTGTGTTGAGTTAATTAATTAAGACCAAAAAAGTGAAGATGGCTTTGGTTAGAGATAAAATACAAATTAAAACTTAGCAAAAAAGCGTTCGAAATATTATTTTTGTGTATATTTAATTAATTTTTTAAAACCCACTAATACAATGAATTGTTCCAAATAAGGAAAATGTAAACCAGTTGAAGTATAGAAAATAGCATATGTGAACATTCGATTTGAATCATTCAATATTAAATCTGTTGGACAGATTTCTGTTGAGAAATTATTACACAAACCAATCGTTCCGCTATAAAAGACTTATCTCCATAATATTTACGGCAGCTCGCTTTTGCATCAACCTCATTATGATCCGGTGCTAATGGAAAAGTGTATTTAGTAGAAAAGTGGGGAGTTTAGCTCAGTCTTTGATATGAGAGGTCTGCCATTGAATGAGTAGACAATGTCGTAAGCTTGCACTGATGGTCTAGGAGGTATACGACTATATAGAAAAATACCTAAAAGAAAGATCGGTAGCCTATGATAATTCTATATTTATCTGGAACTCATTTGATGAGATCTCGTCTCATATTGTGGATCTTAACCAGACCTCTACATATAAAATGCTAACCAAAATATATATTATGCTTCTCGTTCTGCTTTATGTATTGATGCCTTATTTCTAAAACGTGCAAGATGCGAGTCTTTTCTACGGAGGCCGTATTCTCGGTCGAATATTTGTGATTACTCACTTACAACGTAGTACAAAGGTCATGCTAAAGTCGACCTCTACTGGAATGCCGTCCGCCTTTAAAGTCTTAATTAGCTCTGCAGACTGTTAAGTCTTTTTATCTACACATGTAATAACAAATATCTTTGACATGATTCCAGATATCATTTTTAGCGATTTCATTGATATTCGTTTCATAAGAGTTACTTGCAAATAATCAGTTGGCACTGCCCCTTAATTGAAAAGAGTCATAATGACGTAACCAGCATTTCTCTTTAACCGAATAAGCCAAAGCACTTTCCACCAAAGAGTAAAACGATTTATCGCAGTAAATTAACAAAAACAGATCATAGAAAGATCATCCGTTATTGCAGGAGCTGGTATCCTGCGTACACATTTAAATAGAAATATTTGCCTTTTGAAAAAATTTCATAAAAACGAGCAGATTTTCCTAAATATTATATCTATTCCATAGCAGTAAAATTCATAATATTTAGATCCAAATTAAGAGTCTTCTACGAAAATGAAGGGGTTTATGCATGCAACCAACTCCTATGCTTTTTCCAATTGAAGATTAATAACGTTTTCGTAGAGGATGTGTCCAAATATGAAGCTCGAGTGCTTTTAACTTATATTGTCAACTTTGAGAAACTTTCCTTTGAGAAAATGTTGCTTATAATTATCTCTTCGCTGGTTACCTCTCATTTCCTTCAAGAAATTTTTCCTAAAATCCTATAAAACATTGACGTACGCAGAAGCCTATTTCTGTTACTATGCATTTAAATTATTTGTTTTGGCAGAGCTTTTTATGTCTAACAAAGCAAAAAGTCAAATAAAAATCAAAACAATCGACCGTTTATTTACCAATAAATAAAGAGCACACATTATTACTTTCGTTGCTGCCATAAATAAACAAGGACATTTTTGAAGAAAAAAGTGAAAAGAAACAGACCATTAAAATGATAACAAAATACTTATTTTCCTCGTATTAAACAGTGTGTATTTCGATATCTACCAGATATTTATGCGAGTATGTATGGATGTGTGAGCAGAAATGAAAATACATTTAATGTGTTGTGGATACAGAACGCAGATACTCTTATATGCCAGCAGACGTACAATCGAACCAATTTGGAAAAAGTCCTAGAAGTGCGTTAACAATTTGAGAAGAATTTAAGCATTTATTTGCCACTTCAGTGGCCAACACTTTATAATTATTTATGGTCCATAATCAAAAGAAAGTTCTAACCAGAACTTTGATTACGAAAAAGTTTTCCATCCGTTGTACGATATTGATGAAGTTTTTATAGGTGTACTCGTATTGATGTGTTAATTATGATGTCAACATAAAAAAAAAGTTTCTATGAGTCGCTTATTTACAAAAAAATGTTGCTTTTCGTAATTACTATCATTTTTTATTTATTTTATTTATATTTTATTTTTTTACTGTGATTTAACCTGCAAAGCTTTCGGCTTGACTGCAGTGAAACACCCAGTAATCTGTAGCCAGTAATCGAACCCGCAACCTCCAGTTTAGTATTATTCTTTCACGCATTATTCATTCGCGCATTATTCATTTGCTTGATAACAAATTTCTACAGGAATCTTATTATTTCATTTAAAAGAGAACTGCGTTCAATACGAGTAATAAAAACTCTGTTATTCCTTTTTGCTAAAACTGTTTGCTAAGATGAATATCCGTAATTATTCGTAAATATCATTTGTAACACCATAAGCATGTCCGAATCGAATATTTTTATTCGTTGTTATTCAACAAAAAAAATTTTAAACGAATGTTCGAAAGCGAATGAGTTAATATTGCCTAGATGTTTACAGTTTCACCAAAAAAACCAGCTTTCAAATCACTGTTTTAGATTTCCAGAGTTGGAAAATCCCTTCCTTTTGCAAGCAAAGGAAGACAGGCTTCGCCTAACAAAATCCTTGTGTAAATTCCCATTAAGGCCGTTTAATGTGAACCTTGATACACTTGAAAATTAATATCCTCTGTAATAGTAAAAAAGAGAGATACGATGACTTTAATTTGCTGTCGGCAGGACGATCACGTTCATGCAAAATGTCTGACATTCTCGTGACAGATTTTTAATAATTTTGTTTTTTATCTAAACTGATTATTAAAAAAACTCTTTTTAAATAATTTTTTTTTAAATTAAATAATTTATTATTTAATATTTTTTTCTTTGCTATTCGATATTGGAAAATTAGTTATTTATTAAGTGTTCCTCCTTTTTCGTTTCTTATCCTGGAAGAATTTTTTCAATACAATAAAACACATGGAAATTTATCAAATAAGACATGGAGGGAACATAACTGAGACCTGGAACCTTATGAGGAATCGTAACAAATGGCCACAACAGTGGTGTTAAAAAATGAAAATGTGGGGCTTGAACTGCATGCAAAAGCATTCAGCAATAAAATTAGATACAACGATATTAAAATACTAAATCCTGAGAAGGACAAGAAAAACTGATTAAAAAGCCTAAAAAGCCAAGAGAAAACACACAAAATATGAACCAAAAAAAAGGACTTGAGTAATACAAAGTTGTAATATTTTATTGCAATAATATAACTCATTAAGGATATGTGCTATCAGGATTAAGATAAGTTGCGATTTTATTTTTTTTCTGTGCCCTGAAGTCTAGTTTTTAAATAAATTTAATTTTGCAGTGCTATAAAAAAATCGTTCGGTTGAAATAAATTATAATATCACAAAATATAAATACAATATTGTAAAAGGACATTTTTTTAAGAATTAAAAAAAAATAAGATCGAAATTAAAATTAAAAAGTTAAATCACTTTTAATTGAAGATATTTAAACACTCGTATTTTTACTCTCGTATTTTACATCAAAAGTATATAAACTTTTGAATTAGCATGTGTTTTACGCCCTTCTTATTTTAACATTTTAAGTCCTTGATATTTATTCTTAAAATATTTTCCAAATTATTTTTAAGGAAATTTCAACAATTAATTAACTAATGTTGTTAATTTGCTAACATCAGTTAGGAATGTACAAAAATATTTGCATATCTAATTCAAATTTTCTAAAAACTTTTCGGACTATCCTCCTGTGAAGCAAAAAAAACGTGGTTGCTTTAGTGAAGGTTAAGTGAAACGATTAAATGCGTAAATATAAATACCCAAAATCATATCAACATGCATTCCCTCACACACTGTCTTATCTAAACTGCTACTTTCCTATACAAACACAAACACTTACAAGGCCATCAGTAAACAATGACAACTACATCTACCCAAAAGGATATGAATACAACAACACGCCTAAGTCATAAAAAATTACTAAATAAGCAGAACAATAACAATTTCATACGAAGGAATACGATAATCATATCAGTAAGCAGCGAAGGAAGTAATCTAAATGGCTTGTGTACGTGGGCGGGTGTACGAACGAAAAGAGGAGAAATGAAAATAAATAAAATCGAAATCTGTTTTTATAACAAATTATCAAGTATGACAGTATGGCTGTATTCCAGCGTGTACTATCATAAAGGGAAAAATAGACCACACGGACAAAGCAGTAGCAATTCTTTAAAAAGAAACATATAAAATCATTATTTATTGTCTTCTATTATATACAACAGATAAAAACAACTTGTTTGTCTGCCTTTGGAGACAAAAATAAATCATCAAGGCTCTTATCAAAACTTTGGTATCTCTCCCCAGCTAAGCTTTAGCAAATGCGTTTGCCAGAAATACATATATTTGGATTGAATTGCCATTAATGACCTTTAATTGTAGAGATAAATTTGAATCACTACATCACTATATATCGACATACCAGGCGACCGCAGAAAACTGATGTAATAACTAATACTATATTTCTAAAATATATACTAAGTAATTCTTCAGTATATCTATACCTTGGGAACTTCCTCCAAAAATTCCTCGCATATGAACGAGAGGGTTCCATAATTGTTTAATTTTGATTTCAAATAAATAAAATAAATTGTTAAAGTTTTTTTGTTAAGAGATATTGAGATTACGCTTAAGGACCAGACCGAATAAATTGGCCGTCCCATGAGTGTTGATTCCAAATTCAATGCAGCAAAATACCTTCTATATAGAGAGATATGGAGAATAAAACAACATTTAAGTAATATTATATTTGATTTTTAAGAAACATGTGGCAACTGAAGCAAATTGGAATATACACACATCCATACCACGCCATTTGTAAGGTTCCATAAACAAAGAGCGAAAAGGAACTGATCGGAAAATACAATATATGTAACCTTAGGCCTAAATTTATATTATATTTTTCTCATACTAAAAATCGCTGAAATATACCAGTTTCTCGTAAGCTGTATTCCTTGTACTATATTCCCTTAAGCGAATGAGTAATGCGCAGCCCACTAAGCCAGAGGTCGCGGGTTCGCTGTGCGTTTTTTCAAAATTCCATTCTGGATAGTGTTTCATATGATAAGTACCACATATCTGAAAAGCTTTGCGGCAAGATACACATATACTTTATTTTAAAATCGGTTAAACGAAGTTTCTTATATGGAGATGTACGAAGAGTTGAGGATCGGCACACAGTTCTATTAATTAAAAGTGAGAGGCATAAAATTTCAAAGTCTGTATGAAGCCGAGGTGCTTATTGAAGATATTTTTTCCTACAATTTAATTGTAAAATATGTATCAATTGTAAATATATCTGAAAATGTGTCTCATGATTTTCTTCGATATGTCTTTGCAGGTTAAGTTAGTTAAAAAAAAAAAAAAAAACAATAAAAAAATTAAGGATGTGCCTTGTACATAACCTTAGACACCAAATATGTTTCTTGCAGGCCAATATTAATAAAAATAAGTCCACAACTAAAGAGAGTGGTATTTTTAGTATCACTATAGGCATTTAAAATTCTCTCTCCCAAAGTAAGAAAAAATATTAATGTAAAAATTGAGTGTAAATTGGTTTATCAAAAAAGGATATCATAGATCCTTAAGCATTTTTTAAGTTAACAAAACAAATACTGCGAAATGCAAGGAAATAAATCTGATTCACACTTTGATGTCCTTTTAAAAAGCTTGCAATTTGTTTATAAAATTAAAATTTTTCTTTGCCTCATATATTTGCCTCCTTTGCCTCCTTTGCCTATTTTTACTTTTACATTTTTTACAAAACTTATGCCATTTTAAATATTATATAAAAACAAGTTGACAATTTATCGATTTTATAGTATATATTGTGTGCAGTTGAATATGTTTAAATATTTATTTAAATTTGTATGCAGAAACAAATCTGTTTTATATTTCTGCTAAATCTCAGGCTTTAGCCAGATATGAATTGGATACATACATATATATATAAAGTGGCTTTTAATTTACTACAAAAAATTATGTTTTATTAATGAACAATTTAAAAGTGCCAAAAAAGTTATAACAGGAGTATGATAAATAAATATGACATCATAATCTATAACACCGTCTGCACAATGATGACAGGAATTTAGCAAACATTTTGACACCATTTCCTATTATGGCCAAATTAAATATTGATTTCGTTTTAAAAAGGCAACGGATGAAAAGATGAAATATTCGGCTGAAGGTGGGAAAAGAATTAAATAAAATGTTATTACAAAAAAATCGAATAAAAAAGCCAAAAACATTTTTTACAAGGATATAGCAAAAAATCAAACAACAAAAGCACAATATCTGATTAAGGAGTACAACTGTAGAATGGTCGCATCACAAATGGAATTGCACTTAAGCTTAGTTAGAATAAAATCTCTTACTTGCTACGACAAGCTTACAAAGATACAGGTCAGAAAACAGGACAATTAAAGCAAATTTCCTTATAAAAATCAGATCATCAATAAATCGTGTGAACCTAAAAATTGCTCAGAATAAAAATGGAAACGATTCATGACTTTACTCAGTTAGTGTACAGGCTTAGGCACACTACTGTATGCATCTGCCTTTGCATAGTTGTCTTTTCTACACCGCCCTTTTCTTGAAAATGGTAAAAAGCTACGTCAAAGAATTACGTGCATTCTTCATTGGGGAAATACATAATACTGCAGTAGAAATATTTCAAAGGTCATTGCGATTATTCTTATTCTCCTTAATTTTAGAACGCATTAAAATAACTGAGTAAAAATATTTATTATATTTTTTTAAAGGCAATATAATTATCAAGTTGAAGATATAAATTCAGGATTATTTCATATATGTATGTCCGTCGTTGCTTTGTAACGTTTGTCATACTTTAGATTCTGGCCCAAAAGAAAATAGCAAATTAAAATCAGAAAAAAATTTGACGTTTAAGGATTTAAGTGTTTTTCTCCACTAAAACATTCCCATGGGGACCTCTTTCCGCAACTACTTCATGTATTATTTTGGGAAGCACCAGACTATCGTCTTTTAAGGCATCATACTATTCATTATTAACACAAGTCTGGGCTCGTCCTTATTTCTTCCAGCAAGTCCGTTGTAAAAACTCCATGAAGTTCTGTTTACACTATAGCATTTTGTTTACAATGTTGTCAGGAGTGAAGTCACCGATGTAGTCTTTGAGACTGCTTTAAGGCAATTGTAGCGGACGCAGTTAAAGAATGGGTGTTCTGCGACGTCACGGATATTTTCCGAAGTGCACGTGGACTAAAAGGAATTGGGTCAGAAAATTATAATAATTGGTCAGAAAATTTCATTGCATCCTTGTTTTAATATTGGAGATGAATTTTGCTGACCATGATCATGATAACTTTGTCTTTAGGACCTGCAGTGCAATAAAAAGTTATAACAAATGCGCTTTAAAATAGAGGACTCTGTGTTTGTAACTGCCTAAATAATTTGCTCTACCAATCCCAGATCGCTCTGAATTGTAGCACTTCTAATATTGAATAGCTAATATTAAGACGTAGTTGGGAGCTCTCGTTGGTACAGTTCCGCATGGAGCTAATCACTCCAAGTAATAAGCCAAGTTTATACCTTCTCGCATATCTGATAATAATTAGCAGGGATTATTAATATCGCAAGTAATATGGAGTCTTTAATTAAAATTAAAGTAGAAATTCCATAAAGCTTGTTCATTTATTTCACTTTTTGTTTTATAGAGCGAGTAATTTTGCTAGTTGGCCTTAAGCTATGTATGAATGGATGTAAGTATGTATTGTGTACCTAATAACCCCAAAGGAGCCATTGTCTTCATGCATTTTTGGTTGCATTTTAATTAATTTGCTATGCATACAAATTAATTTTTTTACACATTTATTTTAAATCTTTTGAAATTATACACATAAATAATTCATACATTTTGAGGTGAAGCCGTAGAGCGAAAACTAGATACTCGTATACATACATACATATTTACTTTAAAACTAAATATACCCACCCACACATGTACACACACATACATATTTATTATTCATTCATTTACGATAAACCGTCGAAAGCAGAGAACAAGATACAGGGTCTGTCTTCTGTATAAAACTATCATCATTCATTTTAAATTAAAATGATTTATAAAGAAAGTAAATATACATACATGCATACACACATAATATGCTGGCGCATGTATACAAAGTGCATACATACATACATCCATACATACATACATCCATATATAATGCATACAAGTACGATTATATACATAAAAATATATTCCAAGAGAGATGTCAGATTCGCTAGTTATTATTTCCATACCATTTTTGTTTAAAAATATACGAAGTTACACAGATTCACACACACACCCATACACACCCATACACACATAGTGTCTATATGTTTACTTTACGAAATGCCTTCGCCTCTTTTATCTTTATTAAATTCACTTTCATACAAGAGTGTTTGGTTTAACTTTTGTATGCACATTATGCTCACGGTAGCAGACCACAATTGAGAAACTTTTTATAACAGAAAATATTAAAAAAAAATACTTTATTGAAAATTCAAACTGCTTTAATAGACCACATAAAGTATTTTGTACACAAGAAACTCATAATAAAAACGTGGCGTTTTCATGCCACTAGAAATCTTTGCATAATAAAGAAAAAAGGTGGCAGCAACATTTTCGTTTTCCCAACTTTATCGTGCAGCACACATTTGCATAAAATGCTGCTTCTTTTCGGGTTTTTCTTGTTGCAGAGTGATTTATATACTCAACTTAGCAGCGGCAAGTCATTTTTCTAATGTTTGATGTTGCATGCCATAAAATGGATTTTGATATGTAAAACAGACGAAGATCTACTTAAAACTACCCGATAGAATGAGGTGATGGTGGGGAGATGAGGCGAAAGGTAACCTCGATGTTGTATTAACTTAAATACGTTTATATGGTTTTTTGATGCAAACAGTTTTTATGTATTAAATTTAAAAAAAATCCTTTAATAACACAGATTTAGTACATTTTATATAAAAAACGCGGGCAGGGAAAGGTACAAAAAGCCCAAAAAGGATTCTAGTAATCAATTGGAAATTATGGAACCACCTTACCAATTTTTAAACACTCGCTTCTGAATACTTTGCCACCTTCCTTTTATATACTCGTACATAATTTAATAGTGTGGTGATACCCACTGTGGTCTCGTATGTAAACTCGTATACAAACTCTTCCCACAAAAAAGAGTTCTGGTTCTAGCCTCATATCCGATTTAAACGTAAAATATGCCTACAATTTATAACTAAACCAGCCCTTTTTTTACCGGATAGAGCTCCCACTGAAGAGTGCATATTTAGGTGTCCTTTGGATACTAGCAAAGCTGAGAGAAAACTCCTAAACAAGAGACCAAGATCAACAACATCACTCTATATGATATAATTTTGAAGCCTGTTTGTATGTGTTATCTTCATCTCGGGAGCCCCACATTCAATTCTAGTGTTGAAATACTCCAACGAAGTCAATCAAAAGCCTTACGATTATTGACCACTTCCCATTTCTTTATAAGTATCAGCTGCTTACACAATCAGCCAGAAGTATTCATAATAAAGGAGGAGATTAATAATACCAGTTAGCCAGGAAATTCGACCGTCAAATCACAACATTTTTGTTCAAAAATTATTTTTACATTTCGTTAAGTTTATTTTTACATTTCCGTTCCGAAAAGTTATTCTCAATTACTTACGAATTTTTCTTAATATTTGTCTAGTACAATATATCATAAAATAGAGAAAATAGAAGAAAAAAAGATTAATTAATATTTGTCATTACATTATGTAATGAAAAATACTTTTTTAATAAATAATTTTAAAGTAGAATATATACAGTCGAACACGTTTATAACGAACACCGGTTATATCGAACTATGCGAATAAGGAACTGTGAGCCACACAATAAATTAGCAAAAACAGTACAAATTTTATAACGAACTAGGAAAAAGCCTACTTCAAAAAAATCGCCACAAGACTACACTTATACGCAACATTTCTTCACAGCTGTTTGAGACTATTCAAACAAACAATCCAAACAGATGATTGGTTTTGAGTTCTAAGAAAGTCAAAAACTCAAATATGGATAAAAATAAAAGAAATAATTAATGAAGTTGACAAAGGAAATAGGACATCTGCAAACTTTATAAAATTCCAAAATTAACATTATCCGCCGTTCTCACTTTTTTTGTATGGCTTTGACAAATTTTTCTACTACATCTATAACGAACTAAAATGTCCGCTCTCTTTGAGTTTGTTATAAGCGTGTTTGGCTTTATAAAAGTATTTACACTGCCGGGTGCTTTCTCGGTGTCTCTGTCAAATCAATGATAAATCTGAAATCATTCCTTTCGATTTTAATATTGAATCCGGCCATCAACTAGACAATCAATTTCGTAATATTATATCTGCTATCCGTGAGCCTGCTTTTAAAACGCAACGCACCCTTATCCTTCCCTTTTAAAATTATTATGAAGAACCAGGCAACTCGTAACAATGGCGCATTATTACCAGTAGTCACATTTAGAAAGTAAATGGCTTAAAGTTATCTCTTTCTATTCTCATGCAGCTCTAAAAAAAAATCTGACAATGAATTAAGGCAGAGAGCAAAGGATATCTTTTTCCTCTCAATTGCACGCTTATCTTTTTTTAGAGTGATTAACATGAATGCCTTGAGCATTTTGATTAATTTTATATTTAATTGAGGGAAATGTAGAAAGCCAAATTTATAAAGCCAAATTGAATTCCTTCAAATGTCCTGTGTGTAAAAGGTTTTGCGCTCATGCATAACGAATACCTGTTCAGAAAAACATTTAAATTATTTTGAGTTTATGAAAAGTTATTTTTACTTCTATGCAAGATGTGATGTAATTTACCATAAATATAATAGGACCAGTTGATCACTTTACATCCTTCTGGCTTACCACAATATCCATTTCGGTTATTTATATGTGTTATACGAGTATTTAGCAATGTTTAAATAAAATTAGCCAAATATGCAATCCGATATGATTAAAATAAATTATCAGTGTTGCTTTGTAATGACAAACAGCTGATTTGGGGACCACTACACTTTTTCAGCAAGTCGGTTGATAATGAAAAAGAGCAATTCCTTGATAAAAACCAAGGAAAAGTATTTGCGACTTGCTTCCAAACTGGCACGCTAACTGTTCCACGAATCTAAGACAATACATTACTAATACATACATACATATGTATATTTTTGAATACGTATATATACCTAAGCAAGTGGCCATATAAATGTGGTATACACGTATCTACTTTTGCACTATTCTTTGTACTATTATTCCATAATGGATATTCCCCCTGTGTTTGCGAGTTACCTGCTCCTCCACCCACAATTTTATACAAAAAATTAATTGCTGTAATTAAGTATATTCCAGGATATACTTTATTACATTTTATTACCATAATACATTTTTTATTCATATTTTATTACGTAAAACGGCAAAATAATTCTTTTGTTACGTTTATTTGTTTTAGAAACTATTGAAGCATCTGTTGCATGTTTGCACTTGCAACAAGTTTAAGTTTCACATATCCACTATTTTTAATATTTGAAATTACTCCTGTTGCAATATATAAATGAGTAAATGAACAATGAGCAAATGCATTTCATTAACAGCGACCAGCCTGGCGACCGACAATTTGACCTTTAGGAAGGTTGCTTATTTGAAGTTGGAATGTGGTGAGTGACTTGGTGTTGCTTATTCTATTTGTTGGTCGACTTGCGGCTTTGGCTCTAAATGTTGATTTAACTAAAAGTCCTCAAAGGCTTTCTGGAAATTCTTTACGACCGCAAGTGTCAGTCTTATCATGTCGAATTATCCTTCGTGCTCCTTGAGGAATTTCCTGATAACTTAATTAAACTGAAATTTGCAATTTTTTTTTTGCAAGTTAGTTAATATAATGAATTTAATTTCAATAAATATATTTTTAATGAAATATACGTTGATATGGAAACTACAACTCAAACACCTTCTTCAGAACTAGTAAGGAATACAATTTTAGTGTTCTGACGAAGGATAACGCTTGTAGGTAAATTTATTTTTTAATTCTACAGTACCATATTTCAGGAGCTGGTATTTTAGTATTAAACACGATGCTTAAATTGCTTGTATGAAAATGGAAAAATCAGAGAAGCGGACAGTCATGAAATACTTTTATTGAAAAGGAGTACCACAACTAAGGTCTCCTCACTGAAAGACTCTTCGCCATAATAGTAAACAAATAAATAGTAGATTCCTAATTTAAGAAAGGTCGCAAGCGCACTTCCGTCAAACCATATTCAGGATGCTCCATTGAATTTAAGAAAGGTCGAAAGCCCACTTCCGTCAAACCACATGCAGGATACCTCGTTGAGCTCACAACTCCTGAAACGATTAAAAAAAGAGGCGAATAAACGAGTGTTGTTGTAAATATAAAAAATATATTATTTTGCTATATAAAAGCTTTAGAAATTAAATGATGACTTCAACATTTAAAAATGTTTTAAAGGAATATAAGTTTTTATATTGATAATATATTTATTTTTATTCTTCCTGCAATATCGTTGGAAAAATATACGTAGATATTTGCTGATGTAGCACCATAATGAAGATCGACAATTTGAAAAAATTGTAGGTTTTGGTAATAAATGCCGTGATATCATTGGAATACACTACATTGTACTAACAATATAATACTAAACTCAGCCCTCTTTGCCATGATAGTTCCCTCTATCGATAAGTTCCTTTGCTATCTCCTGTACATATCATGAGAGTTCTATTATATTTTTATCCATTTCAAAATTAACCTGAAACTGTATACACTGCGGTTTAAAATGAATTTTGTGAATAACTAATAAGGAGTCAGTTCCTATCCCGACTTGTGTCAACCCGGCGCGGTAACATAATTTATCGACTTATAAGTTATGTTTCTGATATGCTCCTTAGTGGTATCATAATTCTTTCGACATAAAGGAAGTAATAAAAGTCTTACCTTATAGTGACGAAAGTCCTTTTGGACTGAATTTTATAAGCAACAGAAGGATCTTAACAATTACGTATCTCAATTGCAATTTTCAACTCCATAGAATTTCGCATTTATTTAATAAATAATTTTAGTTATTAATTTCAAATCATTGCAATTGAATATTAAAATTTATGAGATATAAAATTAATTCATTTAGATATTCATATTCATATTAGATATTAGAATTCATATTAGATATGAAAAAAGGCATGTATCCTTTGCTTTAAAATACAGTTGGTAACAAAATTAAATTCCATCATTTCCAAGAAATTTGATTTTTATTTAAGGTAAATTTAATGGATCTGTTACACATAATATGTATGTTTCTAAATTTCTCTTTACTTTACACGTGTTAAGACAGTTTCTGAATCAACATAGAAACTCTGAAATTAAAAAGGATTTGGTATTGGCACTTTTTGAATTGCCTTTACTTATGAAATGCACTGTACAGGAATTATAAGAAATTTTTACGACAATTTTTTAAGGGGGTGAACAAAAACAACACTTCATAGAGAAAAGTAATTGCTTTGGAATGGGAAAATAGATCTGTTTACAATTGATTGAGTTTGAACTGGAAGAAATTCTCAGACGATTTGTGTGTATTCAAGAGAATACATGTTAAGATTACTTTGGTCGCATTAGAGGATGATCTCTGTATAATAAAAGACTTTGATAAGTTTTATACGCCCACAAGTATTACTTCGGGCATTGTTACTTTTACACAATGCACCCCTCACACGGCATACTGCTTCTATGTGTATCTTGTCTTTGTCTTTAAAGCAGCTGAAGAAATTTAAGATAAATAATTGTAATTTTAATGAAATGGATGTTATTCCTTTCATTTACTGTTTCCTAAAAAGCTTTTTGTATAATTTAACTTTTGAAATAAAAGCCTCAACTATAATTTTTCGCTTCACCAGAAGATAAGAAATCAGAATAAAGTGAATGCTCTCTTGTTGATAAATTTTAATCTAAATGTTTACGATTTCATTATTTTTATTTCAACCACATAAATTTCCTTATCAACGGCGTATTAGCCGATCCTTTATTGTAATATAGATAAAACTACACTTTGCCATAAATTTATTTAGGGCCTTCTGTTATTGATACAACGATATGTACATAAGTATCGCTTATATGTATACTTTAATTACATATTAATTACTACAAATGTCAAATCACGCATCAAACATGACATTAACATCATGTCAAGTTAAGCAAACGAAGAAAAAAAAATCATGGGAAATGAATAAAAACAAATTAAATTGAAAAAAAGTGCCAGTAAACTGGAACTGGTTCAAGTCGAATAAAAGGCAGGCTACATTTCATTAGAATAAAAGGTTGTTGCACCACCCGAAATTAATTGTTGTTATCCTTTTATTCCAAACCCATTGCAAATTGTATTTGGTGTGGGGTAACAAGTAGCCTACTTGAGCATTAATTAGTGTAATTGCCGGCCATTTTCTCCCAGATTGAGAAATCCATAAACATAAAAATGAGTCATATGAAAGGCACCCCTGACAATTTTATTTCAAACTCCACTTTGGCCTTTTGGGGCAAAAAATGCTTTCCAATACGGGGAAAAAAATATTTACATAAAAGAATATTCAGTAAAATTTAAGTAAAATAAAGTAACCTTTTTGAAATAGTACGACAGCGGGTAAATCATAATATTGTACAATATATTTTTAGTAGTTTTCTGTTCTTATAACTCTAAACTCAGTTTATTGAGAAACATTTATATAACTTACAATTTGGATTAACTGGGATTCGAGTCATCTGAGGCAAGACTTCTAATCAATAATAGAAAATATGGAAAATGCCCCGATCGGATAATAATGTCTATGGATGTGTTCAGGAATTTATTTTTAATATGTGAGTATATCGAAATTATAAAGTATTTTTTTAACAAAAATAAAATTTAAATCCACTTTTTAGAGATTTTAATAAATAAAATAAAAAATCTGGTTACATATCCTAAGATGTATGAAAAAGTTCATAGGTCATGATTCACTATCATAGAAAGTCGTGCGATGTACTCAAAATCTCTCAGCCCTTTTTGGCTTGGCGCGAAAAAATAGTCCAATTTTCGATTATGCTATATCTTTTCTTTAGATCATCATCATGTCAGAATGGTTTCATAAACATCATTACGGCATCTCTTGCCCTTTTCTATTGAAAAGGTATCGGTATACAGATATGTATATGAAAATTACTTTCGACAAACTTTGACGATAATTCCAATAAAGATAAACTGGAATTGTATATTTTGCAAAGTAGAAAAAAAAAAATAACGCAATCAACAAATATGATATATCAAGGATAAATTATTGGTCTGCATTCAAAATTCACGATTCCAAGTGTACGCATGTAAGGCCACAAAATTTAAAATAGTGGATGAGATGAGAAATGACACACTAATTTATTAAAGTGATTGCAAATTTTACGGATCAGCATTAGCATAGTTTTGTCGAAAGTACTCCAGTGGCGAAGACTGAAAATGTCGAGAAGCAGGTACAGATATATCAATGATTGTCACCGCTATAATTTGGCTAAAACTTTCGAACTAAAAACTTTCGTAAGCTTAATTAGTTAAAAGCTGAATTTTTAGCATAGTAAATTTGACACAGTTGGTAACTGTTACGTAAAACAAAATGTACGTGACGTAAACAAAATGTAATTCTACAGATAATATACATCCATTGTGAGTTCAATAATATTTCAGAATTCGTCGCTCAGACGCCAAGCGTGTTATCAATGTGTGCATTACTATAATTAGCAGTAGTTATCGATAAGTTAATGCCAAGACTTACGTAATCATTACTGCAGTATAATAAGTAACTACGCACTGAAAAATACCCACTTAGGTAAGCTTTTTGGAAATGCTCTTGTTTACAATTTCGGAATTGAAAATGATCTTTAAGCTATATTTTTCAACCTTCCTAACCTTCCTGGTACGATTTTATCTTATTCCAACTTCTAATTGTGATAATTCCTAAATCCCATTTCTTAGGTAAGAGACCAAAGGCCTTATCAAAGCTATACTGAAATCAGTACAGTTAACATCAGTATATTTTCCGATCGTGAAGACATAATTAATGGTATATCAATATTGAGATTGCCAATAAACCGTCTTACAAATGCTTTACTAAATGGATTGGGGATAGAACTGAGCTTGGCAATACCCCTTTAATTATTTTTACTTGATTTGTATCCTTCGGAAAATATCCATGCTGTAGTGAAATATTGGAACCAATAATGAGTGGGCATGATAAATTTTCAATACAATTTAATAAAGCACAGTTTGGAACGCCATGCGTGATTAGAGGTATTGAAAACGTTATTTTTTTTAAATAAAAAAAGACACGAAATGTAAGGCACGGTTAAATTTTTAAAGCCAATGTTGATTTTCTATAAAAAACAAATTATATAGGGAATTATTTTCATTTCTTTTCCATTATGATATTGTGGCATGGTTGAATTATGTCTGGAATAAAATATCTGCCAAAAAGTCGCCTCCACCTCGACGGCATACCTCCATCCGATGGCAAAATTTTCGATGACGCTGAGGCATAATTGAGATTCAATATGCCGAATTATCTCATCCTTTAGCTCTTGAATTATTGTTGGCTTATTAAGGTACACTTTTTCCTTTCAATAACCCTAAAGGAAGAAGACCATATAGATCATATGATCCCGGCGGCCAATTTATATCGCCACCACGTGAGATAATACAGCCATTGAATTTGTCTCGCAAAGGAGCTATTGCTTCGCTAGCTGTGTACTAAATGGTAATGTCCTATTGAAACTAGATGTCCAATGAATAATGCGCAGTCTACTAAACCGGAGATCGCTGGTTCGATTCTCCTGCCTATACCATGGGTGTTTTCCTGCGATCAAACCGAAAGCATTGCAAAATTCGATTGTGGATAGTGTTTCACACGATAAGTATCACATATCTGAAAACTTTTCCGCTTGGTACATGTATACTTTATTTAAAACCAGATTAAGCACCGTTTGTTATATGGAGATTCGATATGTCCTTTCATCTGGCAAGCATACATTTTATGCAGATGCACGAAGAGTTAAGGATCGGCACACAGTTCTATTAATTAAAAGTGAGAGGCATAAAATTTCAAAGTCTGTATGAAGCCGAAGTGCTTATCGAAGATATTTTTTCGTACAATTTATTTGTAAAATATGTATCAATTGTTAATATTTCTGAAAATATGTCTCATGATTTTCTTCGGTATGTATTTTGATATGAACGCCAATTTTCATAATAATCCTCAAAAGCTTTAACACGTTGTTCGACTGTGTATCTTTCAATGGTTTAAATTAAGAGTCTGAAATTAAGAAATGTCAAATGAAATACAGAGAAAGCTTGACGTTTAGACGTGCTTCACATTCAACAAGTATGTGACTCCTCCCGGACTACTAAGCAACAAAGTAAACCAAACTCTTATATAATACTTTTATATATATTTTTTTATTAAAACAAAAATTAGGAATGCAAAAATTCTTATAAAATAATTTTATAATGTTTTTTAATATTCAAGAAAGTTCGGTAAATCTTAATCAAGTAATAAGTGTTGAAAAAATTACATTGTCGATTTGCTACAAAATATTTTTTTCTAAAATAGGTCATCTATATAAATTACAGAACTGTGATACTTGATGAAAAAGTGACGTAAATATAATATTTTCGAAAGTAATTTATAAAGCAACGAGGTGTGATAAATCTAATAAGTTAAAGGAAATTGCTAAACCAAGTTAAGTTGCCTTAAGAGGTGAAGTTGTTAGAAAGGTCCACCTACGAGTATCAGTCAATTGACTGTCTGGAAAATACAAAAATAAATTTGTTTCTTTGGTCCACAAAGCAGAAAAGAAATTTGAAAATAAGAAGTTTGAAAGGGGAACTTATAATTTTTTATTTATTTTATTATTTATTTATTTATTTATATAATATTTTTATAAATAAATTGTTAGTATAATGGGAGAAGAGCCATGGCAGCGAAGGCCCTAAGCTCAATATTTTTGTTATTTAAAATGGAATTGTAAAGGTTACAATTTTATAAAAATTTTAAAAAGTTTTTAATATTGCCATTCGTTATAGTACAGTCAATTAGTTCAGAAAAGTCGTTATTACTGAGGTTGGTGTTTTTGGCTGTGTTAATTTGAGGACAACTTGAAAGGAGATGATTAATGCTTATTGGGTTGAATCCACAAAAAGAGCATTGTATGGGTAGATTTTTTTTTTTTATTAACTAACTCAACCTGCAAAGCTTTCGACTTGACCGCAGGAAAAACCCCAGGGTCTAGGCAGGAATCGAACATGCGACCTCCGGTTTAGTAGGCTGTGCATTATTTATTTGCTTACGGAGGCCCCAATTATATGAGAATGTGAGATTCTAGTATGACCTAATCTAAGTCTAATTGTTTTAATGTGGTCTCTTCTTGGTAACAGGTTGTGGTCTATATTTTTGAACAGTTTCTAGGCTTTAACTGTATTGGGGTAATTTTTCTGTACCAGTCAGTTAATGTGTTCCAATTATAGTTGACTTTTGCCTTGAAAATGTTTTTTATTTATTTTTGTTTTATATTATTAGAAAATAGATTTAGTGTAGTTATAAGAGGAGAAGAGAACTTTCTTTTAACCCCTTTTTTTGTTCAAGAAAAGTAAATACTATTATAAAGAGATTCTTACCACATGACCCTTTAATTAAAACATTTAATTAAATTAAACATTTTTCACAAGATTACTTGATTAACTTGAAGGCAGTATATTATGCTACTTGTGTTTTCCTTTGCTGGTGTTGCAAAGGCTCTCTTAAATTAATTATATCTATTAATATTTAATTAACGTGAAAGCCATTTAAGTAGATAATGTAAAATAAATATTATTTTGTTTTTCATATTTTCAACTTAATTAAAATAAATAAAGTGTTTGGCAAAAAATAAGCATAATTTCAATTAAATCTAATTATTTTTTTTTATCGAAAATAACAATATTTTTACAATGCTTCTCAATTTAAAATACACTTTATCAAAATTGTTGATTTTTAAACAATGAGAACAATAACAACAATATGCACCAATACGTGAGGACGTGAACAAATGATTTTAAATTTTATTGCAATTGCATGCATACGAGTATAAATTTTTCTTTTATTTTTTATTATTTTTTTTTTTTTATTGTGCAGCAAGTTGACATAATTTACCGCATATATTTGCTGTGTTTACTACCAACACAGCAACAGTAACAACAACAACAACAACAATATGATATTTTAAACATGACTGGCTGAATATGTATGCGAATAAAATCCCTGCTTGTCACAGTTCCAGAAAGCATTTGCATACTTGCAAGAGACACTTGCCAAACCCCCAAAAAGGATGGTGTTATTAACAAGGGAATGTTTAAGCCCATGCGACATGTTTACCACATGCTCTTAGTTACATTCACAAACAGATAACAGCTAGGACAGCTCCAGAACTAACAAATCCTTCAAAGTCGCTTCTGGAATACTTTGTGTCTATCGTGCGTGCAAGGGAGAGTGCTGGGTGGTGTGTTTGTAAAATTGCCAATGTAATGTTTAATGATACAAACTGAATTTTCACAATGAAATTATCAATTGTTGCAACCAGCATAGGCTTTGGCTGCAGCCATTCATACAATAGTCAAAATGGCAACTCAAATGCGATGGCAACAGTCACAATATGATCATTGAAAATGCATAGATGCAAGCACATATTCTCCAGCACACAAATACACCTACACACACATAATCAGAGGTCCTTACATACATGTACATACATACGTAGATAATTATGTATGTATGCATATGCCTAAATGAATTCACTCATTCATACCTCCATATAAATATGCAAATAAGTTGTTATATATCGGCAATATGCGGATGAAGGTAGCCTTTACACGAAGGCCTACACACAGATAGCAGTTGCATGTCAATTTATTTATGTCTGCGTATTCAAGGCAAATTTCCTTTGCATTGTTTACTTGTTTACAATTGGTTTTGCATCAGCTTTTTTCTTTCTCCGTCAGCTTCCTGTGCAATAGAACGTAATGAAGCAGAGACGTCTGTTGAATAGTTCCACTAAATGTTTTTATATGCACATGAGCACTGAATACTAATTAATTTTTGCGTTATGACTTCCACCGGATATGTGAAATTTAATGTGGAATATCGGAAAGCTCATATGTAGCTCGCATTATTTCTTATTCTAATTGAATTTCTCAATTTTAAGGAGTCATATTATATAATCAGATTAGTTGTTGTACACATTCCACTAAACCAAAATGATTTGGTTTCAGTGGAAGGAATCAAATTATTAATTCGAACAAAGTAATTGCTAGAAATAAATAATTTCTTGCAATTCTTGTAAATTGATGAAATATTTTTTAAGTAATGCAGGAACACTACCCATAAGGCATCATTAATATTGGCCTGCATCAACGATTACGTAACTACACCGAGTCAATACAACAACAATATGAGCAAAATTTACGCAAATTCGCATTTTACTAAGATGCGTTCATTTACACGATTATCAACGTCTCCGTAGGTGAATTAATAATGAACGGCCTACTAAAGCAAAGATCATAAGATCGATCCTGGTAAAACAAAAATTATATAAAATGGCTGAATTTTGAATACAGTATGGAAAGCAATTATTTTTTATTGCGTTTTCATATCTTTAATAGATAATTCCATAGTTTGTAAACTTTCTATTCTCTTAACGTCTGCCCAAAAAGGTAACGCTAGGAGTAACGCAGTAGAAGATACGAGTAGTGGCATGCATTTGTGATTTAAATTAATAATGGTACTATATTATCTCAACACATTCCGGTACCTTGCTTACGGAAAATATAGCTTTGGCTGTTTAGCTTTACTTATTGTGCAAATTGTATGAACGTGACCAAATTATATATAAAAACCATAAAATGTTTAATAAAGTTGCTAATATTGTATATGGCAATTATAAAATATTGACCTTAAATAACAGTTTACTGTTGTACGAGTATTAAAATAATATTTTGAAAAATGCAGCTTCACAAACTAAAATTCCATCTACTAATTCAAGATTTCACTTAAAACTATTTCTGAAGCAAAGATGTAAATCTAATATCCCTTCACTTAATTATTCATTATGTTATTCAGAATTTCGAATATTGATATTTCTAAATTATCAACTTTTCAAAACCATACTGTAAGCCAAAATTCAGTCATTTTACACTTTTTTTACCAGGAATTGATCTCGTGTCTTTCGGCTTAGTATGCCGCTTAATTAATAGAATAGATCCCGTGAACCAAAAATATCCAAAGCGTTTGTTACTAATTGGTATACTAAACATGATTTATTCTGCTTTACTATAAATTTTTCATTTTCGGATAAAATAACTAAACCAAATCTACTATTAGATCTCGCAAAATATTTGCTCCGTTAGGATGGCTACCTCTCACTATTGAAATTAATAGTTGATTTGAAAGATATTTAACCAGATCAAATTGAATCTGAGTGGGCCCAATTTCGGTCAAAATTAAATGCACTTGAAGATGTTAAAATCCCTCTATGAATTGGTTAGAGGCCTTCCACCTGATCTCTACGCCTTCAGTGACGCTTCCAAATCAACCTATACAGCAGTCGCCTATGGTTGCACTGAAACTTGGTCTGGAGATGTACTGGTAAATCTACTTCAAAGCAAAATAAAAGTTCTTCCGTTACGGGACGAAACTCTTCCAGAGCTGGAACGCTTATGACAAAATTAGTCGCTAAAATAAATTCCAACTTAGACTTCAATATTGAAAATATATTCTACTAGCTGGGTCCGGTCTGCGTTGCTGTCCCCAAATTTCATTTTATTTTGAACTGCCTCTCGGAAAAAATCAAAATCAGCATTTTTAGTTATTCATAATAGAAAAAAATGTTTTTTTCCAAAATCCAAAAATCAAAATTGTAATAACACACACACACACAATTTATGTGTTTTTCATATTTCATGTATTTAAAAATGTAAAAATTTTAAATTTTATAATTATTAATTACTAATTAACGCCGCTACACAGCGATCAGGCACCCAACGCTTTCAGCGAAGCAGAGCGTAGGGTTATGGCACTAATCTCTATCGGCGAAAACACAAAAAAATTAAATATTGCGACCTCTGTGGGACGAACTTCAAACTAAACAGAAACAGTCCTTGCGGCCCATAGAGCATGGTATAAGATTTGGCCAAAATCAGTCCAGTAGTTTTTGAGTTTATCGATCACGAACATACTAGTCATATTTATATATATAGAGATTGGACAGACAGTCCTATTATTCTTGCGTGATTAAAAAATATTTATTTTTGAAATCAATTTAATAATAAAATAGTGATTATTATATAATATGTAAGTTCTAGCATATCCTTTTAGACACTTGCCTATACCCTACTCCACATTTTATTTACTACATATCACTTTAGTATAAAACGTTTCATGACTTAAATAAATATATTTATATAACTAAATAATTACAAATAATTTTAAAATATTTTAATATATTTTTTTAAAATTATATATTTTATAAATATATAATTATTAAAGATTTTATGTCCAAAACTTTTCTATTACATTATTATTTATTTATTTTATTCCATATCTCGATGATATCTGACGAACTTCTTCAGAGAATTTTAATAATTTTATTTCTATTATTAATTTTTTTCTTCGTAAAAACAAAAAGCAATTATTTTTCAAATTACATCATTTACAAAATAAAATGTACTTGATATGACCTCTAAATTTTTAGCGTTACGTAAATAGTTTTAAAATATTTTAATATATTTTTTATATAAGTAATTAAAAATTTTATTAATTTAAAAAATTTGAAATTGAATTTTTGAAATGAATTTAAAAGCAAATTATTATAACGTAATGATCTGCATTACGGCACGTTAATTAAATATATTAATATGATTAAATGAATCTAATTATTTAAAAATGTGTTAATGAATCATTAAATCATTTTATATTAATTACGTGGATGATTTATTTTGTGTAGTATCTGGCGAGACTATTGGCGATTTGTATTAAATTAATCACGATAAAAAATTTATAAAAGCAAATGCATGTAATCGAAATTAGCCCATTTTGACACATAAAAATATACTGGCTGTGAGAAGAGAAGAAAAATTGGTTATAGACCGGGAATTGGAAATTATTATTCTTAAAATAGTAAGAGAATTAAAATTAATAGAGCAAGAAATTAAATAGAAAATATTAGAAGGTTTCATAAAATATTGTAACAAAAATTAGAGATTTACGATATATATCAGAACGATATTCCAAAAAGATTAGTTTGTATTTTAGTAGATCAAGCTATACGAAAGAGGAGTTAACAGTGCTAGAAATTTAATAGGAGCAGCGTAGCCACGTAAATATGCATGCTCACTGGGAATAACAGAGAGATAAAATCTCAGTTATTTGATTATCAAACATATTTTATTAATAAATATTATTCAGTTTTACTTCAAAAATAAAATACAGAGTAGAATGGCTAGATGGGATTTTCCAAATATGGTTTATAAGTTACCATATGATGCAAGTGTTAGTGACACTTGCCATCAAGCACGTTAAAAACGATGATGACACCTTACAAAAGGATCAAAAATATATAAAAGGCATTATGATCACATTATTTTAAATTACAATATTATTATAGATTTTAAAAATGCTTCGATACTGAAAATGGAGACTTCGTTCAGAAATGTTAGAGATTATGAATGTATCGTTACGAAATAGGATCCACTTCAAGATCGATAGTTAGAAAAAATAATACAATTTTTTTAAATAATTGTAATAAAATAAATAAATAATGCGCAACCTATTCCAAATCTATTTTCTGACAATATAAAAAAAGTTATAAAATAACTTTTCACGGCAAAAGTCAACTACAATTGGAACACAACTGACTGGTACAGGAAACTTAACCCCAATAAAGTTAACGCCTACAAACTGTTTAAAAATATAGACCACAACCTGCTACCAAGCAGGGACCACATTAAAATAATTAGACTTAGATTAGGTCATACTAGAATCTGACATTCTCATATAATTGGTGCCTCCGTAGGCAAATAAATAATGCACAGCCTATTAAACCGGAGGTCGTAGGTTCGATTCCTCTCTAGACCCTGGGTTTTTTCCTGCGGTCAAGCCGAAAGCTTTTGCACGCTAAGTTAGTTTACAAAAAAAAATATATATACATATACTTATAATCATAAGCATGACTCTAAGATTGAAAATAGACACCATGTCCCAAATAATTCCTGAAGAAGAGCACCGAAATTGTTCGAAATATTAAACATATTATTATAATAAAAAAATTAATTAAACTTGCAAACAGTTTGATTTATTAACTGACCTAAAAATATTCAAATATCAAGACTCTTTCAAGATTTTCCAAATTTTATAAATATTAATATTTTACGATACTAATTGCTTAATTAAATCTTTAAATTAAAAATATATATGCAGTTAAACACTATATATATATATATTTATAGAGATAAACGGCTATATTAATATTAAAAGATGTCTTAATATTATATTAAAATATTTCAAAATTATTTGGATAGTGTTAAAATTTTTTTAAAATTTTTTTTAACCATTGTTGTGCTACACGAACTGATATAGCATTGCCTCACTAGACTTCACGAATTTCATTGGTGGCTTGCGTGGTATTCTTCCCTTTTTTATACAAAAATTTCCAAAATAAAGCGAATTTTTTCAAAAGCTTTAACTTTTTTTCAACTTTTCCCACTTTTATTTATTTATTTATTTATTATTATTTTTTTTTTTTTATTAAATGAAGCTTAAAATCTCACGTTTCCAATACTATATGGTATGTCACAATGTGATTGGTAGCACTGGAGTTATGCGACGGCAACTACATCTATTCACAAAATACGAAATGATTTTTTCGACTACCATATTATATTATAGAAGAATACTCGCATGTAAATACATTACGAAGTTTATTATTATTTTAAAAATATTATAATATATATTATATTATATATTAAAAATATATTATATTGGGTGCCTCCGTAGGTGAATGAATAAAGCGTAACCTATTAAACCGGAGGTTGCGGCTACGATTCCTGCCTGACTGTTGGTCAAGCCGAAAGCTTTGCAGGTTAAGTTACTTTAAAAAAAATTTAAAATATTTCAAAATTATTTGGATAATTTTAAAATCTTTTAGTTATTATTTTTCCCACTTTACTATGTAAATTTTTTAAGTTTCCATTATAAAACTTTCAAAGTTATGAAATTTTACTTTTACGAAGAAAAAATTAGAAAAATAATAATATATTTATTAAATCATTTATACATTTAAATAAATAAGTTGAAGTTTGAAAAACTTGGAATTGGAAAAAAATATATAAATAATTTTCTTACAAAATAAAAAATAATATCCAGTATGTGTTTTCACTGAACAAGTTGTTGGAAGCGTCTTCAATGCAATTGATCCTTTTAAGTTATGCTAATTCACAGAGCTTTACTTTACATGCATTATATCACTGGCGTACATCCTGAACCATTTCAAAATAATAAAGTTTCTAGCAAAAAGCAAAACCAGAACGATTGATAAATTTAATTGTCCAATTACTGAATTAACACATCTTTTTACTCCGCTCCTGCAAAACGTCTTACTTTACATTTTTGCCAAAAACTCTCAAGCCTTCACTAAACATTTGAAATTTCAAAACTAAATAAATAAAATTTTTTTAATATTTTATAAAAAAAATGCACAGACATGACATTCATTTACTCTTGTAAATGCTTCGCTTTATTGTATGTGGTTAAAGTAACCACTTTCACAAGTCCAAATAGCTTAATATTTGTTTTTGCTTTTAAAAAGTTTAATTTATATAGTTTTACTTAGAAATTCAATCAGGAGCCCATTTATGTCCTTTTAAAGGAATGAAAGTATTTAAAGAAAGAAGAAAAACTTTATAATGTCATTAATTTGAAACTCATTCAGTTGTTGAAGATTTATTAAATTAACTCAATATAACCTTTAGTTGAATGTCAGGAGAAAGACTGTTCCAGCCTTTATACGAAGAGATGTATGTGTTAGCAGATCGAACAGAATTGTTTAGTAAACTAAGCAGTGGACAAAAATATCATACGAAAGGCAGTACGCACAATAAAAAACATTTTACAGGCTGCACTAAATAAAATCTATACACGGTTTCCCAATAACATTAAAAATAAAGTAGAATTTTCCATATGCCATAAGCGCAATAGAAGACCAAAAGCTTTTAAATTTCTAAGTACATGCGTATAAGAAGCAAAGCTCACTGAGAAATATTACCAATCGATACATATTTTACAAATAAATTCTTTGAAAAAAATATCTTCAACAAGCACTTTGGCTTCATACAAACGCCGAAATTTTATGCCTCTCACTTTTAATTAATAGAACTGTGTGCCGATCCTTAACTCTTCGTACATCTACATAAAATGTATGCTTGCCAGATAAAAAGACAGGTTGAATATCTATATAAGAAACGGTGTTCAACTGGTTTTAAAATAAAGTATATATGTGTACCTTGCCGAAAAGCTTTTCAGATATGTGATACTCATCGTGTGAAACACTATCCATAATGGAATTTTTTCTTATTGTAACCAACCTAACCTGCAAAGCTTTCGGCTTGTCTACTGGAAAATGCTTAGGGTCTAGGCAGGAATCGCACTCACGACTTCCGGTTTAGTAGGCTGCGCATTATTCATTCGCCTACGGAGGCTTGGTGCGGTTTATGGCCTGACGACATAATCGGGCAGTAGTTTTTCCAAAATGAGGCATGTCAGACAGTTACAGTCAATGGTGTTCGTTATCGTGTTATAGTAACGAACTTTTTATAGCCCGGATTGGATTACATGGATATGGCCGATATGTAGTTTCAATAGGACGTTGCCACTTAGTATACAGCTAACGAATCGCTCATGACTCCTTTGCGCTACCAATTCAATCGTGGTATTAAATCACGTGGTGCCTGTTTATTTTTCATTCGCCTACGGAGACACCCATATTTCCCATAGGGAAATGAAATATTCAATGTGCGTACATGCAGATACTCACACATGCAAATGCTGTCATACACTTAACATTATTCACCTTATAGTTACACTTCATCCTGTATTTGCACTGACTATTTGCCTTTCCATCTATTTATCTTTATTAGCAGTGGTGTATTAATTCACAAGACAATAAAATTGTACAATATCAAGTAAAAAAAGTGGAGTTAAATATTAAATTAAAACAAACATATATTTCAATTCCAAAAAAAAAATAAATAACGAAAATCAGATGAATCTGTGAAGAACCAACTACGTTATTGGATGATGGTTATAATATAGATGGATATAATGTTCAAGATCATGATCGATATTTTAGTATATTCCAAATCTACTTGGAAGTTTGATTGCTTGAATTCCTAAAATTTGGCCTATCTCTTATTCAATTTAGGAGCACAAACGTAATACGTTTACGTTGGGTGCCTCGTTGTACATCTCCCTAAATACGTAGCAATACCCTTTTCACACATACAACTGAGTTGAACAATTTTATCAATAAAAGTGGAAATTCTGCATTAATAAATCAGAAAAAAATATTCAAGTTAAATATTGTTCATTTATTCCCAGTTATGTTATTAGTGGATTAAAATGTGAAATAGAATCTTTCTGGAAAAACTTTTTATTTCGTAGTGGACAAAAATATCATACGAAAGGCAGTACGGCCAATTAAGAAAATTGTAAATGGCCGCTCTTAATTTCTATGTGTGAAGAACTGTAAAAAGACTTTCCTGGAGACACTTTCTTTACATCGATTGATGATCGATTTTACATCTTCCAGATGAACAATAGTAAATCCAAATCATATTCCATTTCCGCGAAAATGGTCTTTCTAATATCTCGTAACAAAGAAGTATTATAGCTTTGATGGTACCAACTAAGAAATAAATGATTGGCCATGTTAAAGTTATTTCTTTAAAACATATATCTCTAAAAAATCAAATAAAAGGAATGTGAGTCTAAGCAATAAGTTCTCGAAATTATAGAATTACATTAAGATTAATATAAATACGTAGGTAACGAGGAGATCTATTTCCTAAATTTTTATTTCTTAAATACGTATATAAGATTTTTAAATATTTTAATTTACTGGATCTTCGACAATTCAGCCGCCTACTTACACTTCTGAGGATGCAAATTTTGCTTATAATATACAATATAATATTATGCTTATAATATACAGATATTTAAGGAAATATTTATTTCAGTATTTTTTTAGAGCGGTTGTCTACATTTATACCATTCACTACTGCCCTCATGCACCTCTCTTTCATAGACAACGTATTTTCGCCTCTCTCTTACACTACACGGGAATCCTAATGGGGCATCATTCGTATTCGCTAGGAATATGTGAAAGCCTGAGAACACACTTTATGTCCCGACATATGCAAACTACAACTTTTTTAATCTAATACTTTTAGCCATATAAAAGATATTCCCCTTATCGAGTTCCGAAGGTGATTGCTTTGAATTTACTATTAAAATTTATATATATGTTATATTTGCTATAAATAAAAAAAATTTAAATAAAATAAAAATACTTTTTTTCTAGTACTATTAAATTGAAATTCTTCATCGAAATATTTTTCATTTAGGAATTGAAAAGGAAACGGTGTTTTCTTTTCTCTATGTGTGGTAACGTGTTTATATCTGGAACTATTTAATTTAAATCAACCAACCATAAAGGCAGAAAAAATATAGAACATCTTCTGAGACTCAAATGAACTCGATGTTGTGGAACGGTAGAAAGAAAAAGAAGAAGACATAAGCTTTGGTTTTATTTCGAAAAAAAACATAGAAATAAAAGGCACAAAAAGTTTACTTTTTAACTACCTTTTTGAAGGAAGAAAAGTGTATGGAGTGCAATAAATTCAAGAAAATTTAACATTAAGGAAAAAAGCCATTTAAAAAAATTTGCATATTATAAAATGAAGTTCAATATCGATTTTGTTCTCATTGGCTTATACAATAGCAGAATATGCGGCAAAGCAAAGCGGAAGCGAATCCTAAGTAGCATATGCCATTACCATTCAATCATCCTGCTCCGTGGCCTAATCGGGAATTGTAAAGCAAATTACTTACATATATATGAAAGATATAGAAGACTATAATTATATATCTTTATATATCTGAAGGCTTAGTAAACATATCTGTCATTTATGTTTCTGATATTTACTCAAATTTCGCCAGTTTGTGGGGAGGTATGTATTGCTTTCAGAGTACGGTTGAGTAAAACCCTCGTGCGAGCCCTAACCACTATAAACTAGTACACAGAGGATTTTTTATCAATGCGCTATTAAAATATATATATTTTTGGAACTACAAAAAGTTACATATAAAAAAAGGAGTTTTTTAAAAAACAAGCAAAAAAGAAAGTTCATTATTTTAATGAAAAATATTGCGACCTATATTAATTCGTACAGTTGCCAATTTTCTTAATTAGAATTGTGTTACTTTTAGAATTTACTTTTTTCTTAAAACGGTGTGGACCCACTCTGACATGGTACTGACTAGTTTTTGGCAGTCTTCCAGCTTTATCGAATCCCAAATTTTCTGAATTTAAGCCGTTGGAATTCATTTCGAAGTTTTCTTTTCATAATAGCCAACAAATTTGGTATCGGTTTAAGGTCTGGAATAGAAGATGGCCAATCTAGAAACCCGAATTTCTTTTCTTCAAGCCAGTTTTTCGTTTTTTAGCAGTATGGGCAGCAGCACCATCCTGTTCAAATATGTATTTCCCGTGGTCAGCTAATTTCGATAGCTCTGGTATCAGATTTTCCTGCAGGATTTTTATATATATTTGCCTACATTTACGATTCCATCTATGAAATGCAGCTGAGTGACAGGGTTTGAGGATATACAGCCTTAGCGTAACACTAGCTGAAAACTTCACTGTTTGCTTCGGTCCTTTTATATTGCCCTTTTTCTTGCATCACCAACACATACATCATAATTGGATTCGTCGCTAAAGATAATGCTATACCATTGCCGTTGTACTTAAGAGCGTCTTTCTTTAGGCCATAATAGACAATTTTCTAATTTTAAGACCAGTAAGGAATGGCTTTTCCTTGACCAAAAAAATTTTATATAAAGTTTATTTCCAAAAACCGGCTTAATCTTTAACTTACTTTATAAAAATTATAACCTCTGCTTTTCAGTTGCAGCCGGTTCCATGCACGTTTCACGAGCTCTCCAACTACTTCAAACGACTTTAAAACTATATCTTGAATAGTGATTCGGCAATTTAGTTTGATGATACTTGCCAAAGCTCTTTTATTGCGATGACTTATTCTGGAAGTCCGGCCTCTATATGAAACATTATTGCTGGCATTTCCATTTATTTTATACTTTCTAACTATACTGTATGTTATAGACCTTCAGATTTTAAGATCGGTTGATATCTACCCATATGCCATTTCCGATTTGAATTTATCGATTATTAAAATTCGAATTTCCTTATAAACAAGTTTACTACGTGGCAATTTTTCGGAAATTATGAAATAGAAAAGTTTTCTTTTGTAGGTGCGTTATATTCCTCTCTCTCTCTCTATCTCTCTCTCCCTATCTTGGTGCAACGGTACATTTAAATTTTTTGTTTAGATGTTGAATTTTTTATTCAGCTTAAACGCAATTTATGCCCTGAACGAATTAATGGTGGTCAAATGGGTGCCTCCGTAGGCGAATGAATAATGCTTAGCGTAGTAAACCGGAATTCGCGGGTTCGATTCCTTCCTAAACTTTGCGTGTTTTCCTGCAGTTAAGCCGAAAGCTTTGCAGCTTATTTTAGTTTAAAAAAATTAATAATTTCTCCTTTTAATTGATACAGAATTTCGGAATGTTTCTAAATCAGTTTAGAGGATATATAACGATCTTTCAGAAAAGTATAAACTTAAACTGCTTGGTGTAATTAACATGATTAAATCTTTATACTGGCGTTTAGTGCTAAAGAGCAAAAACGTAACTGATTAGGGCTCGTATAGTCATGTTCTTGAGCAGGATAACACTTGTACTACTAGTACTTCTATATAATTCTATAAATCCTTTTTTATTTACAATCATATTTATGACAATATAATTTCCGCATAAAATTGCTCAAACAACTTCAATTACTTTGTTATTCATAATTTTCTCTCGTCTATTTAAAATTATGTTTTTCAGCATATTAACGCTGTAATTAGATTTCCATCATTCAACTCAATTAATATACAATGCAATTTTCAGTGGAAATTATATTTATGATGATAAAGCATTTTGCAACACATTCTCTGGTAATTCTATCAAATCATGTTCCATTTCGGTTTTGCTTATGCACGTGTTGCCACCATTAAATTGCGACTTGCCGCTGATGCTGAAAGTATTGAAGAGAAAATAATAACGACGTAGCAGCAACATAAACAGGATTGAGCTTCAATTGGGTTAAAAGCATTTGAATTTAAATCTAAATAGCTTTTCAATATTTAAGATCTAAGAATGTATAAAAAAGTGTTATGAGATGGTGCAGATAGTGGCAGTACTTTGATGGTAATCTGATTTTAATTTTAACATCTCAGTGCTTGGCAAAGCTTTTAAAGTGAACTTCTGAAAAAAAAAAAATTCTTCTAACATTTAAGGCAAGTATAAAGTGTTGGAGGCAACTTAAATGGTAAAACGTTCAACGATTATGGAAATTGATGTTGACGAGAACAAACATTAGGAGCATAGATTTTAATGATGGCAACATATTTTCTCGCAGCTACAAATTATACGCTCCAGAATAGTTGGACAATTGCCTTTTGAATGTTCGTGCAGCACTAATATGCATCATGCTCCAAAAGATTTACGAGTAAATTCTAATTTGTGCAGAGAAGTGCATTTAATAAGGACTTTTCAGTTGCCATCCAATTTAATCATATTTTTAATACTTAATGCGGCATAAAGTGACTTTTAAACGTTATCTCCGTGTTGATGCATCCAAAACTATTAGTCATTTTTCTTAGCAAACCCCATTCCATGAACACAATTTTTTGTAAACCAGTGATAACAGCACTTAACCCAGACATATACGGAACATTAAAGCTTTACTCTGTGCTAAACATTTATCCGCTACAGACGGGAGTGTCCATGACATGCAGTGTACCTTTACATACTGAAAGTATTAGTCAGGGGTGAGGTAAGAAAGGGGTTAGCAAGTTACAAGTAAACATTGGAAATTAAATATTACCATACAATAATAACAGACAATTATTATTTTTTAATATATAAACATGAGCGATTATGCATTGATACCACAGGCTCCTTTTGTTCTCCTTCAAAGGATTTTGTAAGTTAATACTTGGCACGACAGGCAAGTCCGATAATATATTTTTTAATGCATGATACTTTCAACCCTACTGTGTGAGAATTGATAATGTATGCAGTGAAGTATTGGGAGTATAGCTGCTCGTATAACTGCTGTGAGGTGTCCAACTAGTGTTGTCATTCAAGAGTCGCTGCTTCCTACGTGTACGGCTTTTTCTATGTTAACCGGGGATTTTCAGAGCTTCTTTCGAGAACTATAGAATGCTTTCTAATCGCATGCAGTATAGTCTTAAGTAGTATGAAGATATATATTTCCTACATGATTAATTTTTTCGCCTGGTATCATCGTATATCCCACAAGAACTTAAAAACCCTGGAGATATTAGGTAATGCACTGCATGAGCAGCTGTCAGCCCTTGACTATTGAAATTGCAATTATAAATTGAAGTTTCAATTTTTAATTTATTTATATAAAATAGTGAGAATTCATTACAAACTGTAAAATGTGTAATTTATATTTATTTAGCTATTTGCAATTGGACTACAGGACTACATTTATTTAATAATATTTAAATTGGCAACATTGGTCGCATTTTTGATTTTCCTTATCCTTCTTTGCCAAAAATTTGTTTAGACATTTAAAATTTAACTTTGTTAGTGGCAATGCAGAGTAAGAGGTACAATGTGTATCCTATTCACCTGTGGACCCACCTAACTACGCTTTTGAGCGTTAATAAAAACACATTTATCAAAATGTTGTTAAATATACATACCGAGACTATCAGCAAAGTGTTGATGGCTATAACTAAAGCAAACACACACAAACACACACAAACACACAAAGGCGACGTATCCATATGCGACATACAAACATGTGCGTGCATGTGTTACTCGTGCATAAATATTTTGAGGAGTCTGTGTACAAGTGTGTGTGCAAAGTATGGTAACAATATAAAATAGCAAACAGAAGCAACACAAGCAACACAAGCTGACATTCGCATACATTAATGACACTTATTTTAACACAAACAATGTTGGCAGCATTTAGCATCAAATATGATAGATGATCGGTTGTATTAGGTTTTGCTATTGTTGCTGCTGTTGACGTCGTGGCAGTTACTGGCATTGTTTATTTTGCTATTCTTTTGCCACTCTTGCACTGCGACGAGTGTTACCAGCGCCAATTTAAAAAGGGTTTCTTTAAAGCAGATGTAACTTTTCGAATACACCGTTCAAATTACAAATAATGAAATATTAACATAATTTATAATAATTTACAATAACACTTATAACACTTTTTACTCACTAGCCCGTGTTACACTCAGTAATTTTAAAGTTACATTTAACACCATATGCCTTTATAAGGTATAGTTGTTAGTTATCTTTTTTCCACTACTGAATTTAGTGCATGCAGCTGCAGTTGGTCCTGTTCCTGACAGTTTTATTCCATTTCATTCTCCCAGCTTGCACTGTCCTAACGTGCATATCTAAACGTTTTACTTTTCAATCTATTGTTGTACAGCCGTATGTGAGCACTCAACAAATGTTGCAACATTTATGTTATGTATTGTTTACCGCGCATAAGTGTTATTATTTTGTAAAATATTTTCATTCCTATTGTGTCAGCAGCAATAGTTCTAGGCAAATATAAACAATGCATTTTGCCAAATCGTAACGGTGGCAAAAACAACAGCAACAAATGTGGCAGCAGTTGCCAATAAGGAACCTGCAAATGCATAATATATTGCATAAATAAAAATAAAGCGTACATAACCAACACACTCGTTCACGTAAACGTATATGTACGAGTATACTCGTAGGGCCATATCGCAGGCAATTTTTTTTTTATAAATACAATTCCTACTTTTAAGCCATAATGTCTCATCATTGTGTAAATGCAATTTACAATGAATTTTATTGTTGCAACTTGTTAAACGTGATTTTTATGAAATATAGAAATCGAAAAATATATATGAAACAATATAGGTATGTATCTGCCGTTCAGCTCGAATAAACTGAATGTGTTTTATTACGCACACTATTACAAATTTGTGCAATAATGCATTATCGCACACAAGCGAGAAAATATTTATTGTCAACAGGAAATTAATTTCAAACTCTGAATATAAATTAAAACATAAAACTGTTGCATACATTTGAGGGCTTGTCGAAGCTTTCCTATATACTCGTAGTATATCTTTTAAATGAATTAATGGCTTTTTGTTATCCTACTTGTGAGAGGATAATGGCGTAGAACGAAAGCTTTTAGAAGTTGTGAAAATTTAAATCGTGTAATTATTAACAGATTTATTTTATATAAAAAAAAAAAATGCGACAGCAATAAAGTAATTAAAAGGCGTCACAGTTTCATTGAATGCAAATAGTTTTTTGTGCTTGAAAACAAATATGTGCTTCGGGCGCATTTGACAACTTGTACAAATTATTAATGAATTTTATTAATTTCCCACTGCCTACTGTTTTATTGTTATAAAATTATATAAAAACGAAAAATTTTTATGAAATTCTTTTAAAAATTAAACTTATTATGATTTATTATTGCAAAAAATTCTTTAACGATTTAAAACATTATAGTTGTTTTAAAAATAGTGTGGGAATTTCATTACACAACTTTCTTCAAATATTTGGAAGAGACTTGATTGATTGTCGGTCCAGGGTCTGAATTCCTGCTTTCATTATAAGATTGATAAGTAAAGCTTTATTATGATGCGAGACGAAATAAATTTCAATTTGATTGGTTTGAATGCAGAATTTCTGTTACAATTATGGCTTCAGTTGTTCTACCCACATGCTATTAACTAGAATTTTGCAAAATTTTATTTGATCATCTACACTGGCATATAGAGAAGCGACCCCAGGTTCCACCTCCTCTCCAATTTAATACTCCACGAACAATTAATTTTTGAAATATAAAGCATTCTAATAATCCTAATGCTTACATTTTCATTGTTGATGATGGAGATCGAAATTGATATATATCTGCTTAACATGATCAAATAAAAAAATATTGCAGTAAACTTCTGGAACCGTTTGGTTTCGGAATTTCAAATTATTTTGTATATCATCTGCTACAGTTTAAAATAGTTTATCATATAACAGTAATACTTGAATCCTATAAGTCATTTTCTAATATGATTTTATTGTGTGAATCCTTAAACTCCATTGAAAAAAATTTGTTTCATTCAACTTGCCTTCACGCACAGTGTAACTGAAAATGTTTCCTACATGTTTATAAAATAATGAGTTTTAATTAAAAATGTGTATGTAAATCTTCATAGTTTTGAAAAAAAATAAATAAAGTTAAATGGCAACTCAGCCTTTAAAATTAAGCATAAAAAGTAAAATAATAGAAAACCGTTAGAGCTTCAGCTTTTTAATTGTATTTAACTTGGCAGTCACAAAGAATCCTCTTCACTTAATATTTAATTAAAAAGTGCAGCAGAACGCAAGTATGCCTCAACTTTTAAATGAATTTCCTTATTGTGGAAAAATATTAAACTAAATTTCTTTGCGGTTGCTCTTCTGCAGCCTTTTTTAAATAATAAAAACCAGCATCCAATGTTATACGTCGCTACACACATACTTAACACAAATTGTTTGTGTGTTTGTATGTGCATTAAGTCTACACATATTGTTTGCAAATAAAAATAAATAACGCAACTTGCATTATATCGGCTAGAGTGCATCAGCAACGGAAATACAGTTGAAGGCGTGTAGATAAAATTTATCTTCCATTTTGCACACTCACTCAGACTGTTAAAGTGTGCAACAGTGCAACAGACGAGTTCCTGCGTTTCCCAATAGACAACATGTATGGTTTTAAATACATGACGTATTTTTATTCAATAATGCCTTTTGCGAGAGTAATAAAATTTCAAAACTGAACACTATAAGTTGGCGGAAATACCAATTGGAAATTAATAAAACCGATTCCAGAAGCCTTAGAAAACGAATTAGCGATTAAAACTAAAGTATAAAGAAAGTGTGGAGGATGACAAGCGGAATGCACAAATAACAGTTGTAGCAGCGATGTTGAGGCAAAACTGGCAAGGATAAAGTCGATGGCAATGTATTAGATGTCAATTAAACTTGAACAAATTATACGGATATTAACCGGATATAAAGATTGCAAAAGCTATATAAAATTAAAAGTGAATAAAATAATAACTTGTTGAAAATGTACTTTTATTTTATTTTTTTTGGCCTCATTAAATGTAAGTTTCTATAGAAAATACTGTGTAATGTCCCCTGAAAGTGTTACCATTTCGTTTTCGCATTAAAAACCCCCGTCCAACCAGTACCAGGTATTCCAAATCATAAATAATCTTCGTGAATCAATTATAGTGAAGTAAATGGATTGGTGGGATGTGATTGACTATAAGTTTTGTAAGCACATCCTTGCGCAAACTTAAGCCATTCAGTATGGTAATGTAAGAAAGATTACTGTTGAGAGCCAGATCTGATGGTTTAGGTGCCTTATTACATATCCATTAGTATACTCTGAACTTCAGATACTATAAATACTTCAGATAGATATGTTTGCATCATTTAAAGGATTTCATTTACACAACATTCAATCTCAGTGAAAAAGCTCTTAAACCTTTTTGAAATAAAGCAACATGGTCATCTATACAAGTAATGTCGCTTGAAAACTAAATATTCCTCTAAATGCAATACTTATAAGTGATACGGGAAAGTGATAACTTCCATATGGAAAAAAATCGTTTAATTGTAGCTTAACTATCACTTGTCCGTGTTCAGCATGTTACAAACGATTTTTTGTTAATAGAATTTATACAAGATATGATTTTTGTGGAGTTGTGCCCCTCTATTGTTAATAAAACAGATTAAGGTTCTTAAAAGTACAATCTTATAAATACCTTTTTTGAACCGCGAGTAGCACTTTTTGCCGCTTCTTTTTTGCTCGATAAGATAATACAGGTATTATGGGAGTTATATATATATACACTAAGGTCCATTTCTTCCCCAGAGCATCGGAGCTATGCTGTAAAATGAAAGCTTTGCAGCACTCGTACAATGTTTGGGGTTTCTCCTGCGATGTGACTTTGCAGACTGCAGCATACACACGCCACGTAGAAAAATTAATTTTAAAAATTTGTATTCTATAGAAAATTATACTCGTACATACAATTTCAACCAAAGTGTCTGTTGTGAATGAAAGCATATTAGAACACACATGTTTCCACCTCAACGTTATTACAGTTGCATGTTGTAAAATATTGTCGATGTTATTTAAGCCTTGCTTGCTACTGGTACACCCACTACCCCCCTTCCCCCTTTTTAAAATTTTTGCATTGTTGTAAATGCTTTTTTGGAAAATATTTATCAAACAAAGAATTCCTTCCAGCATTAGGGCAACAATGCACTATTACCTCACTATCAAACAACATGCAATGTTTTAGTGAAAAATGCAAACGCTACAACAACAAATCAAACAACAACACTAATAGTGCTTTTGTTTAAATTAATAAACATTTGCATACAAGCTGGAAAAGTGTTGCATAAAGTTTTACCTAAATAAACTTCTTATAAACATAATTACATATGTATGTACGAGTATGCATTCACATATCATACTTTGCTATCTTGCTCTTTGGAAATAAATAAGGATTTTGCAGCTGCTGTGGAATAATTATACATCAATTTCAGCTACAAGAATATTCAAAAGGCAGGTTACTGCCTTGATGCTTTTTAAAAAATATATTTTTTACATCCGCATATCTCTAAGCCAGTAAAAAAATAATAAAACTTTTTAAAGGATCTTCATTATAAAAAAGATAAAACAGAAAAAGGTTTAAATTAGTATTTAGTATTAATAAATAATAATTTTTAGATCTTCGAAATTCGAATGCCAATTCTGAAAAAAACTGAAAAAATCAAAGCAAAACTGTCAAAAAAACTGGTGTAGTTAAAGCCAAACCAGTAAAGAAATCACCGGCAACTAAATCAAAAGTTCCAAAAGCAAAGAGTGCAAAAACAGCGAAAGCGAAAAAAGCTGTTCCAGCTAAAAAAGCAGCAGCAAAAAAGACTGCCAGCGCCAAAAAGTAAATTTTTTTTAACCATTGAGCTTAACTACTCTTTTCCGATGTTCGAAAAAGATTGTTTCGAAGAAAAAAAACAAATTAACTTGAATAGTCTCAGTAAGTTCAGAACCATTGCAAATAAAGTTCTTAAATTAAAAAAATTAAAAACAAAAAATTAAAGAAAAATTAAAAATTAAAATTCATTAAAATTAAAGTTCTTCATTAAATTTTTTAACACGTTCGCGGACGCTGAAAATTTCAGAGAGCTGCAAAAATATATAGGCAATTATTTTTGAAAGTAGTTGTAATATCCGAAATCTGATTAGACATGGGTATTATAAGAGTAGTGAGACCATCACATTTTAACCGTTACATACAATGAATGTCAAAATATCCACGACGAGTAAACTTCTAGTTTACTCAATTGATCGGCTTAAGGAAATTTGTAAATACATGGAGAAAACATAAAATGATATGAAAATACCTAATGAATCAGTTGCTCATTATTTTAAAATGTATAAAATTATAAAAACTTTTAAATGTATAAATTATAAAAACTTAAGTTTGTATAAAATAAAATGAATAAAAATTGGTTTTAAAATTTGAATGATATAGCATTCACGTCATTTTGCATCGCTACGGAAATGAATGGCTTTGCATTCGCTTCCGCGAACGAGTTAATGTATAAGAAATACATATAGTTCATATAATTATCACAAGACCTAAGGACCAGTTAATGTCTATTATCTTGTGGGTTTACAGAACCTAAACTCTGAGCCAACATTATTCCTTTCACATAATCTCCAAAGTCTGATCTTATTACTCTGTATTATATTAGTCGGGTGGAATATTTAAATAGTAGCCTGATGTCACTCATGATTATTAGCTACGGCCTCCCAGTTCCAAAAATTCATTTCTATCCTTAGAGTAAAAGAAAGATGTGCCTAACAGGTACTCTGTTCCTTATGAATGAAGTAATACAGAAAGTGAGGCAATGGGTTGATGAAATATTTATTGCTTAAAGCAGAGCTCTACAAATACTTTTAAGTAAGTGATATCCTTATATTATACTTCACTCATGATTATTAGGTGCTGCCTTCAAGTCACAAAAGTTTCCTTCTACCCTTGGAATCAAAGGAAGATATGCCTAACAGGGACTCTGTTCCTTATGAAAGAAGTAATACAGAAAGTAAGGCAATGGGTTGATGAAATATTTATTGCTTAAAGCAGAGCTCTACAAATACTTTTAAGTAAGTGATATCCTTATGTTAAGGTTCACTCGTTATTATTAGCTGATCCAAAAATCCTTTTCTATCGTTAGAATCAAAGGAAGATATGCCTAGCAGGTACTCTGTCCTTTATGAAAGAATTAATACAGAAAATAAGGCAATGTGTTGATTAAATATGTATTGTTTAAAGCAGATCTTTAAATTAGGCATGAATATTTAGTTACGAAATTCTGAGTTAAAGACATTTAGAAAATTTATTCCCAAAAAATTAGTTTATTATAGTGTTTTCACACCTAAAGTTAAAACCTGGTTTTAACTTAAAACCTACAAACAGGTGATTTTGTGTTCACATACAATTTTGATAAAATCAGGTTTTATAATACAGTTTGTCAAATAAATTTGTTAATGATAAAATTAATTTTTTGTAGAAATAGGTGTTTTTGTTGTAATTATTCTTCCCACATTTATTTGACAAACTGTACGACAGCTGTTATATATTATAAAAATAAGAAATTTTAAAAATGTGTTCTAAAATTGAAATGATTTTACATTTTGTGAATGAATATTTGTGAATGTGAATGAATTATCAGCTGTTTTTAATCTTTCTAACTTGGTAGCACTGAATATGTACTGTATAAAACAAGGTTGTATTTCATAAAATCTACTTTAAAGCAATTCAAAAAAGATTTTAAAATGGTTTTATGAGAATTATTTTGTATGGTAAAACTAGGTTTTAAGGATTGGTTTTAAAGTTAAAACCAAATTTTGTTTTAAAAGCAGGTTTTATCCTCAATGTGAAAGCACTATTTCTTAAATTATATTCTAATTGATGCTGACAAATTACGCCGAGTTTATATGCGATGAATATTAAGAAAACATTGCCAAACTTATTAAAATAAAAACTTATTTAAATTAAATAAATTTCAATTTATTATACTTATATTTATATTTCTACACTTTTTAATCTTTTAGATATTTCAAAATTCATAGACATTTTTCTACCTTTCCCAAACACTTGCGGTAGCGATCCGTTATTTAAGCTTTAGCAAATATAACTGTACAAAATGACAACAGCTGGCAACTCTACATTAATAAGCACTACATTATTGCACTAATAATGAAGTTATAATAGATTTCAATAGATTGCAATCAATAGAGTACCATGATTCCAAAAAAGGGCTAAGACATTAATTTTGATATATGAATATTACTAGAGGGTATACATTTAATTTGACTGTACTGTATTAAAATGAAATTTTACGGCTAATAAAGATTTTAAAGTTCTTAGAAGTGCATAAGTGAAAATGACTGCTGGTGCAACCCGAACCTATTGCAGAGAAAAAAAACTATTCTTAAAAATGTTAAAGCTTCTTTTTATATGCCATTTTTCAAAAGTTTAACTGTATTTAAAATTTAACAAAATATTTATTATATTAAATAATTTTTCCCTTCATTTGTGAAAAGTAAGTATTTAACTTTTGACGTAGAGAGTTACACTAAAGCGATTATACGCGTGGTAAATACCAAAGTAGAGCTATGCGATCCTGCAAAAAATATCCACCACTAGATGTATTCTCATATAACAATCTTGCTAACAAACACTGTAAACTGGAACGACGCCACATATAAGTATTTTTATGTAATATATTGTATGTATTCGGTAGGTCTGAGAATGGATGTTAAAATACTTTTCATATTCAAAAAAAGCAAATGTGGTGCCATTTTTTACTACAGAAACAATCAAGTATTGAATAACTAAATAATGAAATAAATCTCAGCCCTGCCAAAATATTTGAGTAACTTGACAAGTCATGAGTATGTAAATGCTTCGGTAGGCCGCCTGTCAAATAGCCGATTTAAAAATGTGGCATAATTTAAATTTTTATGTCTGCCGCTTTTTCCAACGTGTAACTGCGAACTTTTATATCATTCCAATCATTTGAGCGGTTTCCAAGATAGTTACTTAGTTATCTAGTTATTTATTTATTGAGGCTTATTTTTTCCATTACATAGAATTTTTTTACAAATATATTTTTTTTTTTTTTTTGAAAACTTTAAACTGTCATGTATTATTTTAACTGCATAACTAGTTCTTGCCTGTGCAACTTGCCTATCCAATCTAAGATTATAAATACATTAATTAATGGTCTAAGCATTAATAATGGCCTCGCTCCCGGGACTTACCTATACTAATAGAGTTGGATCTATTGTTTGTAAACTTAATTCTAAAACTTAAATACTACATTAAAATTAAATCTTAAAAATAAAAACAAAAAGTATTCAGCTCCTATGAATACCGGGGGCAATACGTGAGTAGAAGTTAAGACCGGTATAACCATTCAATTGTTCCTGTAAAATCCCAATACTGGATATGTATTACCTGGTTGACCAATTAAACTCTTTCCCGGTAGATAAGATATGATAGATAATCACTTTACCCTCAAAAGGAGGCAATTTCTCCACAAACTTTTTCATTAAACCCAACGCATAAAATGAAATTGGATCCAATCCTGCCTTTTCATACACATATCTATTCGAGAACCTTTTATTCAAATGCCTATAGTTCCTTTCGATGCATTTCCTTAAAATATGCCTCTCAAAAATCTCCATCTTTTCCATCAAGGTTTTTGATATGGCAAACCATATTAGAAAGGCATAAAGAAGAAGTGGCCGAATGCTCGCCTTGTACAAAAGCAATTTGGTCCTTACCGGTAAACTTCTGCAGTTAAATAATCTGGCATATCTTCCCTTCACATGATTCGTCCTCTCTAAATTATACAGCTCGGCACCATTAAATTTCAGAAGCTTATTAAAGTTCACACCAAGGTATTTTATTGTGTCCTTAAATGTGGCGCTTTCCAAGATATTTTACATATAGTATTAATTAAGTAAGTAAAATGTTGCCTACTTTTAGGCAACAAAAAGTTTTGTAAATTTTGTTGAAGCTACAAAATATTTTATATTCAAATTTGGTCTCTCCTTGTTTTTTATTGAACCAATAGATTGGCTCTTATTAGGAGCTCAATATTTTTGACTGTTTCAAGACTAAGGCAAATTCCGCCAATCGGGAATAGAATCATTTATTGTGTTAAATATTCATACATATTAAGTTAGAAATAAATAGATTTAAAAACTACATATTCTATGCGAGCTAACGTCGTACATTCTTAATCCTATTCCATATTCCAATGTCCATAGTTACTAAATCTCTTATTGCACATCACTCAAAATTAATACATTCAATGGGAAGTTAATGGGCACAAATGATCAAGAGAACTTAATTACTCATACATGGCTGTATGACACAATTCTATCTCTATGAAACTATTTGGAAAATGTAGCTTATGTTATCCCCCACTCCAGATGGTATTTCATCATGTTGTAACACATCCATCATATAAAACATTCTTCATTTTTTCCACTCTTTTTATAGTCAATGTGACAAATGAATGATGATGATGACCCTGATGATGATGATGATGATGACGATGGATTATTTGTGTAGCTCCATCATCGCCAGTCTGTACATTCTGTTTGCATTTGTCTTCTAACAACATTTTCAGTTTTAAAATTTTTTTTTTTTTTTTTTTTTGAATAGAAGGAAAACTCCAAACACTCGTTCATAAATCATAAATTGCATTTGAATGTTCGCTGTAACAGATTGTCATGATGAGCATGTTACGAGCATGTTGAAATGAAGAGATTTAAGTAGTGGCAATAATTTAATAGATCCTGTATGAAGTGATTTTTTTCCTTTCCTTTTTTTTTCTTTTTTTTGCATATATTGCGATTTTAATATGAAACTATAAATGAGTTTTGAAATAGACAAGAATTTAGCGAATTTATCTTTATATTTTCCACACACAAACTCTCCTCCGAATAAAAATTCCTTCTGCTTACTTACTTAAAGACTAAAAACTAAAAATTATTATATAAAAGTATTAAGAATGTGTTCTAAATAGGCTTGCGAGTACGTACCACCACACCTGCAAAAGTGTTTTCACAGGTTTAATCGTGAATGTATCCTTGTCGTAGATGGAAATACAAAACAAAGATAAATGTGACCAACTTGAAAAAAGAATAGAGTATATAAAGGAAATTTACACAAAAAAAAAAAAAAAAAAAGAACTGAAATAATTTTTGGGGAAAAGCATGTTTTTCGCGATTTAATCTTCCTCAAGTAGCGATAGTGGATTTCATACATGTTTTCCTTCACGGCTATCTTTGACGGAAGTATCAACCAATATTGCTTTGGAGTAATCGAATTTTAAGGAATGAGAAACTTAACATTTTCTTGTATATATAATAAAATCCTGTCGGAATACGGTTAGCTAGAATGAAAGCACCAAGTGCAGAGACAATTTACTGTTTCCACCAGGACGCAATGACATGTCACACACAGTGCACTGCAATTAATTTAGTTCAGCAGACTTTCGATTTTCTCCTCAGTTAGTCTACTTTTTAATTAAATGTCGCAAATGCTGCGAAAACTTTGTGATAATTTCTTTTCCATATTGCCACCCGCCAGGAAACCATATTTGAAATCTAATGACATGTATTTCTTATTCAACAATACCGCATTCATTGATATTATGAATATATTTGTTTGTTTTATTAAACTTTACATACAAATAAACAGACGCAAATTTAAATCAAATTAAAAATTATGATCAACTTGATTCTTTATTATCCTGCTGCAAAATGAGGTCCAATAAGCATATTTAAGGGAAGACACGCAGGGGATTTTGGAGGTTAGAGGTTAGAGGTTGTGGTATTGCTTTAACATTTTTAAAATTAAATGTAAGTAAAATAATTTAAATAAATAACATTAAATAAATTAATAGTATTTTTGACATTATCCTTCTTCCGACTTTTATTGACGGATATTTCAGAAAAAGTTAAAAAACATGGGAATGTAATTTAAAACATTAAACACTTGATATATTTTAAACATGTAATTCTCGTACACATTTTCCGTGTAAGACTATACACGAAAAATGCGTTCTTGCGGTCACTTGAAATTAAAAAAATAATTGAGCTTTTAATATTCCCGATATATCGCGATCTCCATAAAAATTCTTTCTACAGAAATTTTATTAAATATTTTTAAATGTCTGTTAATTTCTTCTTTTTTTTTTTTTTTTGTTCAGGTCAAGTTGGGTGAATTTGAAAAGCTTAACGCGAACCTCTGATATATAAATATAATTTCTGCCAACATTTCAATATTAAATACGCACCACAAAAGAAAAAATACAGAAAAACGTTACTAATTAAATAATGCGGTTTCAATATGCGATTCCCGTGAATTGTGGTTGCTTTATTCGTAATGGAAATAATAAATATTTTAAAATATTTCTGTCAGGGGTGGGCTGGAAATCTAAATAGTTGCAGGATCTCTCCTTCTGTTTATTGCAATGTTTTGAAATTGTCGTTTTATTAAACAGAAGGATTTTTTTTATTTAGTTTTTAGAAACGTTTAGCACGTGTTTTATTATTTTTAGTCTCGATATTTAAATAAATACTAAACGAACAGAAAACAAATAAAAAATAACAACTGTGGCTTAACATTGATTTTTCAATTTAATTTGTTTTTTGGCTTAAATGCAAACAAATAAATGTAGAATAAAAGCTGCAGTATAAAACGTTATATTAACAAGTTTTACAACAGCCGTACACATACATACGTTATGACTTATTAACTCGTTAAGGTATTTCACATTTTGCAAACCATATTTCATTTGCTCGAAAATACTTTTGGAATTGGTTTTTTTTCTAAACATGATCAATCAATGCCTTTCCAAATAATATTTAATTTTTCGCATTACGAAGTCGCTGTAATTGAGAAACGTTATTACGTGATTTTGAAAAATTAAAAGCATGTAAATAAAAATTACAGTTTCCTTTTTCGTTTACCTTCTAAGCGATACTCTTTAAATGTCATCAATTATCGTGAGTGAATCCTGCAGAATTTCAACACTATTGCCATTAATGGGAATCAACTATAGATAGTTGATTCCAAAGAATGAACAGACTAGCCAAAATTATTTCAAACTCCTTGACCCTGTATGAGCATGCCACGAAAACCTTGCCAGAGAGAAAGTTTAGTTCTTACACGAACGATTAAAAAAATTCGTTCAACAGCATATCCGTCTCAGCATATCAATCGAATAAAACCTTTTATGTTAATTTCAAGCTCTACAATTGCGAAACAGAGATTTTTAAAAGTTTTAATTTCAGTGCCGAGAAATTTTTTTGAAATATTTTTTAATGCAGCTTTAAAAATAAGGTCGACAAATTTGGAGAATGCTGCTCGGAAATGCCATATAATTCGACTGGTGAACATAATATTCGTTTTATGAACGGAATCCACAAAGTATAGCACCCGCCTCGCCAATTAGTCTGCTTAAATTAATAGCTCAAGCCAAAAGTATTGCCCTCCTTTTACTTTATTCACATTAAAAATATTACATATATTTTCCTTAATCGTCTGTCTGATTCGATCAATATTTAAATCATGTTCAACCTTCCACAGTAGAGTTTCTATTATCGAACAACGGCAATACATGATTGATTTATAAAAAATTTTATCTCGGTATATTCAAGAGAACGAAATCAGAAGTAGACGAACATTAAATTTTAAACAATTTAAGTTTAATTTTGAAAGGAGCATAACATGATACCGGTAATGAAAAAGAAGGCAGATGTATAATAATCCAAAATATAGAATACAATTTTTTATATCTCAAGGCCGCTAAATAAAATAAATAATAATCACGGAAATAAGAATAGTATTATTTTCTATTTCTTTCGTAACAAACTTAACCTGAAAGCTTTCGAGTACTCCGCAGGAAAATACACAGGGTGTGAGCAGGAATCGAACCCGCAGTATCCAGTTTAGTAGTATATGCACTATTCATATACCTTTAGAGTCCCCCGGCATAAAGTTAAGCCAACTACTAAAAAAAAGGAAAAAATGGAAAAAGGAAGATTTACTCGACCTGACTAAGAATGATTAAGTTCTAATAATGGCGTCGAAAAATCTAAGGTTATTCCCGTTTCATTTGGTAGGTCTCATAGCATTACTATGCAATCACTTTACTTTGGATACTATTGGCTCAGATTATGCAGACTGTATTGAGATTAGCTCCCCCCAAAAATTTTGAGAATGGAGATTCCTTTAACATTAACGGAGATCCTGTGGAATACTATATATATAATATAGTTACTTATTGCCTAACTAATGGATATTTTCTCGCTCTTTCAAATATACAATAATGAAGGATAGACAAGGACAATTGCAATATTAAGTCTACTGGATACTGTCTTAAAAAAAAATAAATACATTAAGGATTAGTTGATTTTGAAGAGCAAAACAATATCATTAACAGCGAACAGTTTGAATCGTAAAAATGAATCGGAAAGTACAAGGACTCTGTTCCGAAAGATACGTTGGCAAATATCTATCAAGAAGAGCTCAAAGGTTGGTCATGCTTTTTTTATTCCACACTTGCAAATTTACACAAAAGTTATTGGCCTTTGTTATGGGCATTGGTCCCTTCCTGGCTTATAGTTTCACAAACTGCTCCATAAAAGAACCATAAAAAATCTACAGATCATTCAGTATATAAATTTTAGTTAAGTTATCCAACCAAATCTATGACATTCTTACTAAATAGCCACTGAGATTTTTTTTTTTTTTTTTTTTGATTAAAAGGATTCTGCTCTTCACATTTTATTAATATATTGGGAGAGGTTCATTATCATCAACTTTCCGTCAATCCGCTTTTAGTAATTCTTTCGCTAAAAATAAATTAAATAAATTATCAAAAGTTATTATAATTAAAATAATAAAATATATGTAATTTCACTAACCGGAAATTCGTCATCATTTGAAAAATTGTTAGAATAATCAAAATATATTGTTTGCGTTTAAACATTTTTAATTTAAGAGTATATAAAAGAACTTATAATTTCGATTTAGGAGACTACAATTAAACAGTGAACGTTTGTTGTTTCCGCCATAGAACTATAATTTTCTAGTTGAAAAAACTGAACTAAATCTAGAAAATTTAGCACAAAAATTCGACAAATTGGCAAACAGCCCCTGCCGCACTTGATATGAAATGCAAGCAAAGAATTATCCTGTAGAGTGTGAGTTCAATCCAGGACCTAGCGAGATAACTCCTTGGTCAGTATCTACTTACATGACTATTCATTTCACTTAATTTAAAGAGGAAAAAATCTTCGCCATGTTACTAAAACTACAGCTGCCTAGTGGAAATGGACTATTAGTGACCATTTCCGCCATTGTGTTTTTATATGTTCGCTCTGTGTGAATTGCAAAATTGAGTTGCGAATGTCCTTTGAAAAAATTTACAATTTGCAAGTGGAGACAATGCCTTGATTTAGGTGAAAGTTGTCGGCTGGCATATATTTCCTTGAATTAAGTATTATATTTTAACTTAAAAGATATTTTAAAATTTCGATATGATTTTTATAATTATCACAGCCAATTAATCAGCTTTTGGTTGATGCAAACAGCTGTTAAACCGAAGTTATTTTGCTGCTGGCGAGAAGTGTTGCCATTAACATTCTGCAACTGAAAAAGTATGCTGCAACATTTCGACCGAAATTTTAATGTTGTAAAATTGATGGTTTCCATGTAATGGGTTAAGTCGGTTTTGGTATCGTTATTTAAAAATAGAAACATTTGTGCTTGCTTGCCACTGAGCATCAATGATGTCTGGCTTTTTTGTGTTTGCATTCGTACTGTAATTTTAATTGGATTAGAATATTTAGTGGTACATGTTTGTTTCAATTAAATTTCATGCAATTTAAAATGATTATTTATTTGATTTTTGCTGCTACTGGGTTTTACTGGCATTGCGGTTAATTAAAAATCACAATGAGCACAGAAACACATATTTAAATTAACGTATACGTTCCTGTTACACTGAGCATTTAAATAAAAGAATAGCAAAATACATTTTTATTTTAACAAATAATTATTAAATATATAGAGTACATATTATAGGGGTATACGAAGCAGATATATTGCTTCTTATTGTGCCCTGTGGTGAGAACGTTCAACGAACGTCTGTGTAGTTTTAGCAAATAAATAAGTTCCCCCATCACTAGATGCAATCCTTTTCTCTTAACCGACTTGAACATTCTCGCCCATTTTAATTTGAATTCATTGCACATTTAAAACAATTGTGTTAAAGTTTATTCTACTTCCTCAGTTGCACTTCTTTTTATTTTAATTTCAAATTTAATTTCTTTTTCTAAAGTTTTACTACGTTCGTAATAGAAACTAATAGCCATTGACTTTGTGTTACACAACTTTTCTTTTTTTTTTTTTTTGTAAAAATGAATAGAACTGAAAGGAGACTCGAAAAGGAAAAAAAAGCACAATGATGGCTTGAAGACCTTGATAACTTTCGCTAAATGTTTTTGCTGCAGCTTCTTTACTACTTTACTGCAGCTCATCGTACTAATTTAATTTTACCCAAAAAAAAAAAAAAAAAAACAGAAAAATAATAATAAATGGAAAACTTTTGATTCAATTTCAAGTTTCGCTTCTGCTCATTCACAAAATTTTTAAATAAATTTTATACGCCGCCTTCTCCAAAGCTAAATAAAGGTAAAAGCGTTAACGATGCGAAATATTAATACGGATTATCCTTTATTATAAGTGCACAAAATGGAAAAAATCAGCCAATTGCCAAGCTTATTTCGCCGAGTGCTAATGCAGATCATCAAAGCACGATAATCTGAATTAGCATTCAGGGGAATTTGCGAATAAGTTTGAATTTAGGAAATTACTGAGCTTTGAACTCCCATGAAAAACCAATATATTTTAAAGGACTTTCAGCCAGTTGCCATGCATACTTCGCCGAGTGCTAATGCAGATTATCAGAGCACGATAATCTGAATTCGCATCCGGAGGAATTTGCGAATAAGTTCAAATTTAGGAATGTACTTTTCTTTGAACTCCCATGAAAAACCATACAATATACTTTAAAGGACTTTCAGCCAGTTTCCATGCATACTTCGCCGAGTGCTAATGCAGATCATCAAAGCACGATAATCTGAATTAGCATTCAGGGGAATTTGCGAATAAGTTTGAATTTAGGAAATTACTGAGCTTTGAACTCCCATGAAAAACCAATATATTTTAAAGGACTTTCAGCCAGTTGCCATGCATACTTCGCCGAGTGCTAATGCAGATTATCAGAGCACGATAATCTGAATTCGCATCCGGGGGAATTTGCGAATAAGTTCAAATTTAGGAATGTTCTTTTCTTTGAACCTCCATGAAAATAGGTACTTTTATGAAAGGACTCTTTTTTTTGAAAATAGTTAATAATTTAGACCTCATTTACGAAGTCTTACCACCTACTCCATGGAATGCGAATTGGACACAAATTTTTAATGTAAAATTATATCTCTCACCAGAGTATTTAAGCAAATTAATACTTTTTATGCTGATAAGATTTAACTTTCTTTATTTGAAGTAAAAACTAATTTTAAACTTTCCAAAATTACAATTTCTCTTCCAACATCAATTAATTTCAAACTCATTGTTAGCATTAGTTGCGGTTACCGTAAAGCCAACACACAATATTTCAAATCTTTCAACAATTTCTATTTGTATTCAGCTGCATGCATGCACTCAGTGAAGGCAGTGTGCATCTGTAATGCACTGGTAAGTTAAACAGTGCATTTATAAGTGGATTTAGCCAAGTTACTTCGGAAAGTCAAATAGCATTTAATGGTACATTGCCATAAGCCATTTTGACATCTTGGCAAGAAAACAAATGCAATAAATAAATAAATAATTATAATTCAGAAGAAACATTAACATGTAAACATATCACAGAGATCAATTTTTGTTACATCTATTCTCCATTCTACATTCTTTTCCTTTCTTCTAGTGGTGACACTGAAATAATCGAAAGATTTTGAGTGAATAAGAATGAGAAAAGATCAGCTGGTATTCATTAATAAGACGAAAGATTTTGACAGCTTGGTGAGTGGATGAAAGATGTTGGCATATGTAAAAAGGATATAAACTTGTCCTTGTACAGGATAGTATTTTTTAGTAACAAATAAGATTTCGTGTTGTATGGGAAATCTATTAAGACTCCAACAGGTTTTGCTCAACGCACTACATTTTACGTTGTAGTGGAAATCCACTATTAGTGATCTTTTGCTCCATTGTGGTTTTAAAAAAATCCCGAAGCGCTTGGTTGCAGTAAGTGAATAAATACATATACATACACACATATATACATTTAAAAAAAAATATAAAATAAAATATTCTAATTTAAAGTAAAATTTTACTAAAGTAAAGCAACGATTAGTCAGAGTCAATAAAAATTACTTGAATTAAGATAAAGGATATACATATATCTTGTCCTTCAAAAAAAAAATACTTTATGCTACTTTAAAAGCATAATTAAGGAAAAATGAACTTTTTTTTATATCGAAATTATAAACCGATTAGGAGAAAGTCGTTTCTTGAACGGAAATTTTATAACTACAATTAAGTTAACTTGTACTTTTGATGGCCATTTTTTAAACTCTTCCCCACTTTGCAAAATATATACGACCGGTGTGGTAATATATGGCGGAATGTAAGGCAAAAGTTTGCCTCGTTACTGTTGGTTTAATATCCGTTACCAAAGTATTGGTTGCCGCCATCTTGATTTCAATTGTGAAAATACAAAGTACAGGCATGATGTATTCGATGTGGCTCTGCCTTCAAACTCAAACGAGCAACAGCAGGATATTTAGTAGAGAACTTATGCGAAGGACATCGAGTGGCTTAAGATGGCAATCGACATCGTGTTTACACTATATTGACAATTTCATTTTCAGTCGTTTATTTTTGTAGCCAAAGTGAGTCCATAAAGTCCACCATAAGTCCATAAATTGCCTAAAAAGGGGCGATTCGACATTTACAACAAAAATATTTAAAAATATAAAATATATTTTGTGCTACCAAATTAGTTTTGATCTCGACGGAATGCTGCAGATCTCCAAAAATAACAACTTCTTATAAAAGAATTTTCTAAATTTTTTCTACTATTTTTAACAATTTGAAGAAACCAAAGATATACAGATTTCAGATTTTTTCGATTTATTTTAAAGAACTCTACCAAGTTAGGAGTGCCATACTTTCGAATTCACACACTCTTCCGATATTCAGTTTATCTATTCTATTTAATATTCGTGCAAGGCAAAATTTATTACCCGTTCCCCTATTGGCAATACATAAGAGTACAATTCCTATTCCTTTCATCTGGTCACAATTCAAAAAGGATTATCACTAAAGGATATTGTATCCAGTTACTTACAGACTTCCTCATTTATATTTCAACTCTTATCTGTCAATCAGCTAAAGCATGTCTGAATTCGTTACTACCATCTTTATCGCTAATTAGTTGTTGTTTTCACACCTCTTGCCTTTCACAAGGAGTCTACCATTCCAGTATATTATTAAATTCAGATCAAACTCCCATGTTTTGCTAGAAATGTACAAGTTAGCAGGAATTTATTAACTGAATAATAAATGCGAAAATATCTTATCAAAAAAGAAAACATTACAAGCCAAACGAAATGTGGAATGTCTAATCAAAATACAATACCATAAACTCTGTCAATGACAATTCATGTCCGGTAACAAAAATTAACAAGGTGCCAAATGACTTGATAGCCAATATGGAAGAGAGCAAAAGGACATGTGAAAGGAAATGGGACAGCAACATTTACAAGTAAAAAATCAAAAAATCGCACCCACTGGGATGTCAAACGTTTTATTGAACGTCAAACAACAGCACCGCAGGAAATTTGTAAAACAATAAATTGCAATCTTAAAAAAAGGATAAGGAGGACAGAGTGATAACAGTAGTGGATGAGTGACAAACAAAAATTTGTTTTAATTTTAAACTATTGCACCATATTCCAATTAGGGGGAATAATTTTGAATATTTTAATTTTATTTAGTTAAAAATACAACAACAAGAAAAGCACTGGTTTTATGGTTCCAATATTGATATAAACAGAGTTAGGAAAGCTGTTTCAAGTAGTCCCCAGGTGGCATTAAATTCAGAATGAATACATGTAAGTATCATCATAGGTTTCCAACTTTGACTTGGCAATAGAGCTTTCATTGGCAACCCATTCAACAGCCAATAATTCGACAAGTCATTATAGACAGACTTACAACGGAGAAATTTTTTCAAATGAAATTTGTTATTCACTGATACTGAAAATAATCGACCATCTTTCATCGCAAATCCCAGAAAATTACAGAAAATCACTTTTTGGTATGATTTAAGGGCTGACGAAATCACTAGGCCGTATGTCTTCAAAATCAATGAAGGTCAGACAAGAGTTGCCAACATAATGAAGCCATATGCCACACAGCACTCGTCGGAAATGATTTACTCAAAGAAACTTTTAAGGAAAGTTTAATCTCACGTCTTTTTGGAATTATTTGGGAATCAAGATCCTGTGAAATAACTACATCAGATTATTTTCTTTAAAGTGATGAACCGAAAACTGAACACCTCAAAGTCAATTCAATGAGATATTGACGAAATACGGCTGCATATGCTGCGGAAATTTTATAAAAGTTGATATTTCAATTGTGCGGCCACAATTCCGGTAAATTTTTTATATAAAAAAGACCGTTTCATGGACTTTTAAATATCGTATCATTATTTCCATGGAACGTATTTGAACTATTCAAGAAAAATCTTTAAAAATCAATAATGGCTCTCATGAAATTTAGATCGGATAATATATTAAAAATATAGAAGGTAGCCGAAAAAGTCTTTACGTATTGCTAATCAAACTTCAACTTATTTTTTTTTTTTATATTTATATCAACTTAACTTGAACTTAAATCAACCAAATATATACCATTTTGGTCTACCGCCTTTTATTATGCTTCCACTACAGACATTATTCCATCATTGTAAAACTTTTTTGGTTTCTCGGCAAAAAAGTTCGACCAGTAATTTTCACAGCATTCTCTTGAAGCCAACTTTACTTCATTAAGGGATTTCTATAGTAGATGCATCAAAACTTTCCAGCCAAGGTCTCCCAATTTTTGCCGAGTCTTCAAAAATGAGTATGGTCTAGCGTTATTGCCCTGATGGAAGAAGAGTTCAAGACTTATACAGTATTAAAACAAGAATGATATGTTACCAAACAACTGAAAAGGGCTTAACTCTACTTTGGTACGAAGTTGTTTCAATATTGAATATTTTTCTAGCAATTTTTCCCCTCCGTGTTCTTCTAATTACGTCTTAATTAAATCAGTTACAATATAACAGAACACTAAATTAAAATTAATGAATATGAAATGGATTAAACTTTATTAAATATAAAAATCTTTTAAAAAAAAAATTTCTTGGTGATGACATTCCAGAAAAATAGAATAATAAATAAGTTAATAAATATTGCACTGTGCTTATTTCGAACTCCTTGATCTTAACCATTTTCAGCTGACGTTATTTACTAGTACAGCATCAATATTTTGCGCTCCCTTTTCGTTAAATGTTTTATTAGTCCCCTTGGGAAAATCATTTGGTCATTTCAGTGATGTATGATAGCGCAGGAAACGGTGTACTTCCTTAAAGATAACATTGTTTATACCGACAATGCTCTGGCAAATTAAACTGAGAATATAAACTAGTTTACCTGTTTCATTAATAAGAGAACTTTTCCTTATCCTTAAAACAAATCATTAAAATCTAAGCCTGTTACAACTCCGCGTTAATTATTTTGTACTAATCCAAAAGGCACCTGTACGTATTTTTCAACAATAGACCCAATATATACTAAACACCTCTTTGATGCGATATGTGCTTTCTCTTATGAGGGCCGATATTTAAAAGCTTATCTGAGAAACAGGTCTTCAAATATTTTTTACACAACTTAAACTGCACAATTATTTAAGAGGGGGATAAATTGCAGAAGAATGCTACTCCTCCAGCTAAAAACAAATAGGAGAAAAAAAGCTTAGAAAAAGTTATAAAATTGGCAATAAATGATAGTAAGCACTTGGGTAATCTTAAAGCATTACATCCTTCTCAGAATGAAATAAAAAATAATTAAAAAAAATTCCCTTTCTGTAATAGACTATTCTTAAAGAAATCTTTCCTCTAATAGAATTTGCATACGGAAATCCTTTCTTTGATAGAATTTCCCTCAAGAAATCCCTTTTGTATTAGAATTTCCCTTAAAGAAATCTTTCCTCTAATAGAATGTGTATACGGAAATCCTTTCTTTAATAGAATTTCCCTCAAGAAATCCCTTTTGTAATAGAATTTCCCTAAAGAAACCTTTCCTCTAATAGAATGTGTATACGGAAATCCCCTCTTTAATAGAATTTTCCTCAAGAAATCCCTTTTGTAATAGAATTCCCCTAGAAAAATCTTTCCTAAGAAATCCTTTCTTTAATAGAATTTTCCTCAAGAAATCCCTTTTGTAATAGAATTCCCCTAAAAAAATCTTTCCTGTAATAGAACTTTTATACGGAAATCCTTTCTTTGATAGAATTTCCCTCAAGAAATCCCTTTTGTAATAGAATTCCCCTAAAAAAATCTTTCCTGTAATAGAATTTTTATACGGAAATCCTTTCTTTAATAGAATTTCCCTTAATAAATCCCTTTTGTAATAGAATTTCCCTCAAGAAATCCCTTTTGTAATAGAATTTCCTTAAGGAAAGTTTAGTTTTTGTACAAACTTCTTAATGTCTATGTAAAACTTCTACGTGTTGCTGGAAAGGATCACAATTTGAAGGACATGATCAGCAATTTCCTATTACTGAAAACTTGACTAATGAGTATGGAATATGGCAAAGGATATAGCAATGATTTCTTAAATTATGATTTATGATTACTACAGTGTGGCACCAGCAATGCCATTTCAATGTATCCGTATCAGATTTTCGTTGGAATGAACTGTACGGCTGTATACAATAGTAAAATGAGGAATTTAATATGTTCAGCGTGATCATACCAGTTCCAAATACCGCCTCTGCTTTAAACGACGACTGGATTATGGATTCGAGGCATAAACATTGTTTAAAGTGATAATAAGTTTAACCAAACTGGCGTCAAAACTTCACTGAGATATTATTAATAACCATTTCCAGTTCTTGCATTTTGTTATAAGATTTAGGTCCACATCTAAAAATAGGCGAGTCGTGAGTTCAGTTGTCATTACACAGCCGTTCAGTTGTCATTACACAGTCGTTCAGTTGTCATTACACAGTCGTTCAGTTGTCATTACATATTCGTTTAATTGTCATTGCGCAGTCGTGCTGTTGTCATTACAAGCTCCCTCACTTGTCATTACACAGTCCTTCAGTTGTCATTACACAGTCATTCAGTTGTCATTACACAGCCATTCAGTTGTCATTACACAGTCGTTCAGTTGTCATTACACAGCCATTCAGTTGTCATTACATATTCGTTCAGTTGTCATTGCGCAGTCGTTCTGTTGTCATTAGAAACTCCCTCACTTGTCATTACACAGCCGCTTAGTTGTCATAACACAGTCGTTCCTTCGTCATACGGGAGTTGTCAAGAAGCAGTCTGAATAAGCACCCGCGGCCTTGGAAGCAGTGAAACAGTTGAAAATATTATCTAATTTACTTTGAACTATAACTTGAATTATTAACTTTAATTTAGACTATTCTAATATAAATAAAACTAGCTAAGCAACAATAATTCTCACAAATGTGTATACATAATCATATATGTATATACATATATATAGTATAATCTCGATATTTCGAACACCTGAAAATCCAAGCAAATCGATAAACCGTACTACACTTAATTTGATGCCATTAAGTACTCTATAATCCGGACACCATCTTTTTTTTTTGTACCTCAATAATTCGGACAGCACTTATCTCTTTCGCTTTTGCAATAAAAATTAATTATCGTGAAAGTTTTTGGTCAGATATTTTATAAATTTCTGAATATCTCGTAGCTGCTCTTAAATCTTTTACATTAAAAAACGTGGCCGTTTTGATTTGCAGTGCTTGGGATAAAGTTGGGATAAATATTCTTAAAAAGTACTTTAATAACATTCTTCATAGAGACGAATGGGACACAGACTACGACGTTCCCCTAGCAAGACTGATAAGCAGCGATTCTGCCGAAGTGATTGATTCACTAGTTGATTTAGCACCTGATATTTATAATTCTACCGAGGTAAATGATTGGTTGAATGATGAAGTTTAAAGCAATGATGATGAAAAAGAAGTAGATGAATCATTTATTGAAGAATTAATTAATTATTTGTACTCACACGTAAATTAAATAAAATTTATTTTAAAAATTATTTTCTTGTAAATTAAAACAACTTTGCTATACACGGTACATATGTATATATTTACAAAAGACTACTTTAATCCTTCTCTTGTTTCGGAAATTCGGACATTTTGATATTTCGTACACCACTTGCTTTTCATTTGTCCCAACTATCGAGATTATACTTTATTTATAAAGAAATAGCGGCAGACGGAGTATAATAATTATTTAATAAAAATGTCGCTGTGAAATTTGAAGCTCGAAACTAAAAACTATTTAATATGCTTTGGGAATGACAGATTTAAGGCAAGCAAGTCGTAGGGAGGCTCAAGGTAAAATATATGTAACTGGAAGCCACGGGTGATAACTTGTCAAAAAAATAGAGAGGAAGTCATTTACACGGTCACATATTATGCGGTGTTCTACATCAAAATCTTACCCAGCATGGAAGTAGAGTTGAGACCCAAATCATTTGCCCACTATCCAGCTGGGCTTGATAGTTATAACATATGCTTTTAAGCGTTTTCCTTAGAAAAAGTAACAGTAATTGCAAGGCATAAAAATAACATATCAATCTTCGCTGCACGTAACAAATTATAAAAAACCTAAAGTTTCCGTCAACAAAAAATTCTCTTATTCCATGCAATGCCCTCATTTGCCATAACTTTGTACCCATGAAATTCAAAACGAGTTTTAAGGACAACAACTTCGTACCAAATAAAAATTACACATAAAGTTACTTGATTAACTTTTGCTACCGGATATGTTGGTGATGGCAAACTCTTTAATTCTAAATTGCCTAATTTTAGGATTATTTACCAAATTAAAGCAAAGAAAATATTATTATTTAAATTGTTTTATTTAAATGTTTTTATTACTTTTAGATTTTTTTTTTTTTTGTATTATATCGTAGAACAACAACTTGGTTAATGGCTTGAAATAAATATCATAAAAATAATAGACGTTCATTGTAACAAAAACGGTTGTTTTTAAACGGCAACGAATAAAATTAAAAAACCCTGAATAGAAGCAGTTACACAAACTATATTGTCATTGTTATATGACTCCTTTGATTACCGTTAACAAAGTTACTGAATCGGATTATTGGAAAGCTTTCATATCACCTTGAAGGAACCAAATTTCCAGTAATATTAGGGGCAGGCATACAAGTCACATATACTAGTATTAAAGTATGCGTTGGCATACGATATTTCTTCAAATGCATTTAAAAGCGATGTGGCAGTCTAAGTAACTGCAAGTGAGAAATGGTCAATTAAAGAGAGTCCTTAAAGCAGTTTCCTTTATAAGAAATTCTCAACGGTAACTCAATGAAAATGGTCGTCTTAAGGTTGTTTGTCTAATCCGTCTTTCCAAAATCTTTTTCTATCCAGCCAACCAACAGAAGAACATTCTGGCATACAAAAAGCAAACGATGAAAAGGAAAGAGTACACACATCCATACACAAATACATACCTAAATATACCCTCTCCCACCCCTCTTTTTACGTACACAATTTAAACATTATGAAGTCAAATAGCTTACGTTTAATGGGGGCAAAGTCTGACATTAATTGCCGCAATTAAGAGCACACAATGTTAACCGTTCGAATAAATAGTCAAAACAGTTAACTTATATACATACATACATACATTCATACATATAAGACACTTGTAAGAAAAAGCAAACTGAACGTCTGTCTGTACACGCATCTATGAACGTTTATATGTACGCATAGAAATGTGAATAAAATAGATATGCTTACAAGAAATGTGTAACATACAAGTAAAATGTATGACTTAAAGGATTATTTATAACCAGCGAATTGCGAGAAGGCATACGAACACATACATATATTTCAATATAAGTAAATCTATGCGCGAGTATGAATTAGCCGGAATGTTATATTCGACTATGAATAGTGTGTTCATCACGGTGATATTTACACCATGGCGATGTGCCCCTTGGGTAGATGGTATTCTACGTTTCTAGACCATGTCCTTTGGGGGAATACCTTTAAAACTTTTATATCACTGTATGTTCTTACATGTATTATCAAGGTAAAGGCAAGCTATGCTTGTTGGTCTAGCAGAGACCTAGCAATACCTTATCGACCAGTGTTTCAATTTCTATGATATGTTTTCAAAACAAATGCTTATTCAAGCTCATTAACTTAATAGTAATTTAAAATTTCTTAATAGAATATTATATATGTTTATGTGAACAGTGATTCAGTGTGGCTGGTTAATATTAAACAGAAAAAAGTAAAAGTGGCAAAGTTAAAGAAAAAGCAAAGTCCCGTTCAAATCGTGCTGGATTACAATTTCCCGTCGGCCGTATTCATCATTTGTTGCGTAAAGGCAATTATGCTGAACGTGTTGGTGGCGGACCTCCAGTATATTTAGCTGCCGTTATAAAATATTTAGCGGCTGAAGCTCTTGTATTGGCTGGTAACGCTGCACGTGATAACAAAAAGACTAGAATAATTCCACGTCATTTACAATTGGCCATTCGCAATGACGAAGAATGGAACAAACTGTTGTCTGGTGTAACCACTGCTCAAGGCGGTGTTCTACCAAATATTCCAGCTATGCTATTACCCAAGAAAACGGAAAAGAAGGCTTAAATTCATCAACGTACATATATAAATTCATAAAAATTTTTAATATAATATTATTAAAATTAATAATATAATATAATATAATATAATATTAATATATATATATAATAAAAAATTGTCCATCATTGAAACGCTTTTGGTTAATAATGGTATCGATGGCTAAAACAGTTTTACCAGTTTGACGATCACCAATGATCAACTATCGCTGGCCGCGACCAATGGCTACTAATGAATCCACAGCTTTAATACCAGTTTGCATAGGTTCGCGTACAGATACGCGAAGAATGATACCAGGAGCTTTGATACCGACACGAAAACGATCTTTTGTGTTAATAGCACCCTTGCCGTCAATAGCGTTACCCAAAGCATCAACAACCCGGCCTAATAATTCATCACCCACTGGCACATCGACAATAGCACCCGTACGTTTGACAATATCATCTTGTTTGATGAACTTGTCGTTACCAAAGTTGACAACACCAACGTTATCGAGTTCTAAATTCAAGGCCATGCCCTTCAAGCCTGAGGAGAATTCTACCATCTCATCGGCCTGGATGTTGTATACTATATATACTATACTTATATACTAATTTTATCATTATTTATAAATTTTGTTAATTTAAATTTATCTTTTAATAAAAACTTAAAATTAAAATAAATAATAATGTATTATAATAAATTATAACTATATAAATTATAATATATAAATTATATATATAAATTATAATTATATTATATCAATAAATTTCCATTTTTAAATATTTATATTATAGATTATCCTATAATATATTAAAATTAAATAATTATTTAAATAATATAAAATTTATGAATTTAATTCATTTCTTTAAAAACTAGATATATTTAAAAACGAATAAAATTTCATTTCCAATATATTATGAAAAATATATTTATCACATTAAATTTTATAATATATTAACTCTTTTAAATTCGAGAAAATTAAATTTAATAATATTATTTTAATAAACCCTGACACACAAGGTACAATAAATTAAATTTTCTTTTATCCAATTATAATTATATAAATTACATAATCCAATTTAATGTTTTATCTCATCATATTGAAATAATTGGATTTACTAAATAATATACGAAATAGATAGTAGTTAATACTTGCCCAACAAATACATATGGTTCTTCTATAGGTCGTATTCCAAATCTTGTTAATAAAATCACTGTAGATACTATTATTCAGAATAAAAATCTATTAATTGGATAAAACTGAATTCCTCAATATTTTCTTAAATAAGTGAAAGGTAAAATTATTAAAATAGATACTGATAAAATTAATGCAATTACTCCTCCTAATTTATTAGGAATTGAACGTAAAATAGCATAAGCGAATAAAAAGTATCATTCAGGTTGAATATGAATTGGTGTAACTAATGGACTAGCTGGAATAAAATTATCTGGATCTTCTAATAAATATGGATTAAATAATACTAATAATAGTAATAATAAGGTTATAATTACAAATCCAATAATGTGCTTGTAAGAGAAATGTGGAGGAAAGGAATGTTATTAGTAGGAGAGTTCTCTTTGGAGTTCTCTCCGAAAGCACTATCAGTCGACTACGTAGGCGAAAGAATAATGCGCAGCCTACTAAACCGGAAGTCGCGGGTTCGATTCCTGCCTAAACCTTGTGTGTTTTACTGCAGTCAAAACAAAAGCTTTGCAGGTTAAGTTAGTTGAAAAAAAAAATACTGCCAGCACGGATACTGCCGGCACCACAGCGGATTTCTTGCGGAGGTTTAATGGATGATTTTGGATTCAGTGGGCTTATCCTTAACTAAATGCTGGCAATTATGGTAGATTAGTATGATCCATGGTGCAAATTCGTTCTAACGCCAAGTCGATGACCGGTTAATGGTGAGGTCTTTGTAGAGAGTTCACGTGCTGGTTATGGTTGACACCAAAAGTTGCTTTGGACATTTCTCTAGAGTGGCTGGTATCATATTGGCTCGATGTGATTCGGTCAAGGGAATATTAAACTAGGTGCTGTTTTCATTCCTTTCTGGAGAACCCTGTCAGTAATCCCAGTTTATGTTCAGGAATTTGCTTCATTGGTTGCTCCTTTCTGTGTGGGAAATCCATTCTTGTTATACGCCTCAGTAGTAAGAGGTTGAACGCCTTAGCAAGCCAGTTAGTTAAAACTGGAACTTATGGTTAAGAACCGCAACCTCTGTTTGCAGCTATACCAAACCAAAAAATTTGATAAAATATTTTTTAAATTTTCTTAAAATTTCTCTCTTTCTTCTGGAATTTACTCGCCTTCCCAATGAGTATTTCCTGGCAATGACTTTCCTTTTCCACATTTTATCTAGTGAAGACATATTTTCCTTAAACATGTTTGTAATTCAATTGTTCGAATTTTTTTCACAATTTCTGTTCGAAATGGGCATTATTCGCTTGTAAGTATTATTTCATAATCACACGCACGCTTTTGCCAAATGCTTTTTATTTGAACATTAAAAAGATTGCCCCACTTTCAAACAAGCCCCAACGATAAGGCATTAAAAAGAGCAAAAAGCAAAAATATGTAGATTTTATTTTTAGTTTTGTCCAACTTCCACTTCCACTTTACTTGAGTATTTTTCAGAATTGTGCTCTTAAATCCCTTTTGCTTCTATGCAAATCTACATCATACACATTTAGTGGTTTCTTCTATTGTTGCCATTGTCTTGTTACACCATTCAATTTTTTACTTTAAAAAGAAAAATATTTATTTCCATATTAAGATGCAATCTTGAACTAATGCATAATATTTTATTCAAATGGAAAGTTGAAATAAGCCAACGTTGCCTTCACATAACAAACTATTGGAAAAATATTTTTCCAAAACATCAGAGAAGCTTTGAAAGAGTGACGTACAATTTACACTTGTTACCTTTCCAGGCAAGTGTAATTTTCCAAAATACCAACTTTGAAAAAGTCCTTTACAAATAAGTTACAGACATGTTAAACTTTTCATGTATTTAAAAAAAAAACTCCTTTATAAATTGAATGATTATTAATATTGGACCATTTTCTTTTAAGCCCAGAAATCCTCTCCATGGAACAAACAATTCAAAATTTTTGTCAATCTCTGCTTACAACCAGAAAGTTTCCTTACAGGCATGCCACAACATGTTCGTGATTTCTCCATTGACAATTGCAGATTTCTAGTTTGGTTTTAAATTTCGTTTACTTTCATATTTAAAAGAAGACACAACTGAGAGGGTCCTTTAAAAGGAAAAAGTTCATATTTATTTACATAATTGTGTTATGATCAGTCGTAACATACCACTTTCCTCACAGCTGATGTCCTGATTAAAGGAGTTTTGCACAACTATCTCTTATATTCGGAAAAGAGAAATCGGTCTAGCCGAAAGATTTTGCCTCAAAAAAAATTCTCTTAATTGCTTTTAGAAAAGAAACTGCTGTCAGAAATTTAATAAAATTATTGCCAAAATACTATCGGATTTAATATTGAATCCTTTACACACGAGATACAATTATTCCCTAATTACTTATTACTAAGGTACTGGAAAGAGCAACTATTCGTGCATAAACTTGTTATCTTAAATTAGATTCATCGTTCTGACTAAATCGCTCCCAATCAAATTAATAACATTAATAACAGCCAAACAAATTTGTGCCTTCATTTCTTATAATTTGCCAATAGAGTGGTGTTTACACCTTCTGTCAGGATACTCGTAGTTGGTCCAACTTAAGAAACAACTTTATCATTCATTCTTTTTTGGGTACTCGGCCAGTCGTTAATAATGCCCTGCGGTTATTAACACTCATAATTTTATTACAAAACTTTTATACAGAATAAAAAATGAAATATATAAATTATCTTATCCTTTTTCAAGCTTCACCACAATATTATTATGAAAAAGTTATCTGTTAAGCTTTAGAGAAAGAGCAAGAAAGTATACGAACTGATTTACACATCAACATTTACGAGGGCGGTCTCAAAATAATACCATCAAGTTAACCAAAAAAAAAAAATAAAAAACTATCTAGAAATACTGGTAGAAAACATTTTTGAAGTAATTTCAGGAAAAAGAAGAAACTACAAGATATTTTCAATTTCCAAGCATGAGAAACTGCACTTCTTGGTTTGCCAAATACTGCAAATGCGTATAAATTTCCAATAAATATTTTTTTTTCTTTTTTCCTTTAAACTAACTTAATCTGCAAAGCTTTCGCTTGTCCAGCTTGTCCTACTACCTCTGGTTTAGTAGGTTCTGCATTATTCATTCGCCTATGTAGGCACCCATACAAATAAGTAAATGATTTTTTACTGTTAATTTTTTAAATCATTTTATAAGTTTACAAAAAAAAAAAATATTTTTTAAATAGAATTGGAAGATTCCAACGGGAAGGATATAATTTTCAAAATTGTTTATATAAAAAACTTACTATCAGGTAAAAACATATTTTTTTTATACAGAGTTGTAATAACTTGCGGACTTTAAGCTGCATTTCTGTGTTGTAATAAACAAAAAATTAATAAAATTATTAATAAAATATTAAATAAATAAAATGGTAATTTGTACTCTACATGTAATCGTAAATGAAATTTAGTTAAACTTAGCAAATTTGCATAGCCCTGTCATTTTAACCCCTTGAGCAGCGCCAGAACAATTTGGTTCATATTACTATTTCTCTATAGTAGCTATTATCGTGTTGGTTCGATACAATCCAACGAATATTAAACTAGGTACAGTGATAGATGGTTACTCCTATGGGAAGAATCCTGTCAGTAATTCCTGTGCAGGTTCAGAAATTTTCATCATTAGTTGGTACCTTCTGTAAGGGGAATCCATTCTTGTTATGCGCCCTAATAGTTAGCCTGTGGAGCCTTGCTAAAATATGTATGCATTCAGCAAAAGATGACGTAACGCCTGGTTCAGCATTTATCTTAGCCATAAGCTCTCCAGTTCAATTGCCCTTTGAGTGATTTTTTTGTGCCACAAGTAGAGAAACGCATATTGCATAAATGGAATAGAAAACTGAGTGGTCTGATCGGAGCTACAAATATGCAAATTAGACTGGGCATACTGGGCCCAGTTGTTTTAACCCCTTGAGCAGCGCCAGAATAATTTGCTTTGGGTATTTCTCTATAGTAGCTGTTATCTTGTTGGCTCGATACGATCCTGTCAGGCGAAGATCCTGTAGGCCCAATCCTACTGTCCATGGATGTAGGATTCAAAAAAATAAAATTAGCAAAAAAAGTGGACTAGAATAGTATGGTTGGAAAGAACTGCATATCTGGAAATGTCTGCAAAAGTTCAAATGATCCAGAAAATGTTACAGATCTTCGACAAAGTTTTCAATTTTAAGATACTAAAGCGGCTTTCCTGGTGGCCTTAAGGCATACCAAATAAATCGTATCGCTCTAGGCATTGCACTTTTTTCTTTTTAAGATGCAAAGCTTTTGGTTTGACGGCAAGAAGACATTCAAGATCTACACCAACACTCCTACACCCCTACTAAAGCTTTCGATTTGCCCGCAGGGAAACCTCCAAGGTTTAGGCAGCAATCGAACCCGCTACCTCCGGTATAGTAGGCTTTGCAACACCCCTACATCTTGCGTAGGCACCTCTACACTGGTAAACTGAAAAGCAGTTCTCCAAAGGTACTAATTAATTCAACAGGCCCTTTCCGCAAATACGATTAATTAGATTCTACAAAATGTCTCTGTCGGTTTGCACATTTTATTAACGGCCTCGTACATGTTGATTAAATGAAAGGCACTCAGATAAACAGCATTTGTACACAAGAAAAAGTTTTGTTTATTGTTATGCATGACACCAACTTTATTGTGAAGCTTGAAGTTGTCAGAAAGCACGCAGCAAAAAACATAATAATACTTTTGGTACTTTTGCAACAAAATGAAATAAAAAAAGAACTTCAGAAGATTTGCGCATAATTTACTCGTTTGTTGATACGAAGATTACAATTTTGACATTTAAGTATTATTTAGTTTGAATAAACAAATAATGGAAGAAATCTCTAACAGCAGCTACTCGTGCTCGCAACAAGAACTACACATTCAAAAAAATTTGAAGGAAAAAAGCAAATCCGAATAGAAATCTGTTGCGAAAGTTTAGTTTTTATGTGCTGGAAAATTATGCAAAAAGCGTTTTATGGTGTTGTTGTACGACAAAGCTGTGGATTATGAATGTTGGAAATTAATATAACAAAAGTTTTTGGAGAAATTATGCAATTTTAAGCATTTCAATAATAAAATTAAACAATATATGTCACTGTATAATTAATGAGGAATATTCTTTGGGAAATTATTCTAAATAAATTTGAATATTAATTGTTGAAGAGTATTTCATGCTGGAGGAATAATTTTCACTGAAATTCTTCTTCTTCTTCTTCTTCTTCTTCTTCTTCTTCTTCTTTTTGTTTTATATAATAATCACGTTATTATGAATGTAGTCGTAATCTTCTCAGGCTGATGGCAATCAGTAGACCTTCCTTGACTCAAAGTAGTCTTAACTTTATTCGGCTCTTCGTGCCAACTTTTTCTGCTCAGTAAGAGAAATGCAAGTATAACGGATTCTATGTGACACAGGTACGAATGTATTCTCTCCCAGTATTGTTGCAAGGCGCTTACGAGAACTGCAAAACCCCTTCGAATACTTTCCATTAACTTGTTTATATGTTCAACTTGTTTATATGTGTTTTACTGTTCGAATTTTGAATATCAATTTGACGTCTATTTAATGAATTTTGTTTGTTAATTTTAATTTTTTTTTTTTTAAAAAAATTCACTTTTTATTTATAAGTAACAGAAGTTTTAAATTTTAATTTTTACAAGAAACGCGAAATGACATGAAGGAAAAACGAAACTTTTAGAAGTTTTTCGTAGATAAAAAATGATTGGAAAGATCCAAATTGTTTTCCTTTTGTTCCACCAAAAATATTTTCAGCCATTGTTTTTAAGTTTTGAGAAAGTCTAACTTATTTTCAAAATTATCTCAAAATTATATATGTGGTACATTAATTACAGCATCCAACTCATCAGAAGAACAGCATAAGTTGAAAAAGTGCAGTAAATACAGTGGGGTCTAGCAAAAAGCAACAAGCAAAAATAATTTGAATTGAAGTGAAATGTGATTAGCCTTCAATGCATCTCTTTATTTTAGTTAGCTTGTACTGAATAAATTTGAACAGTTTTTTATAAATTAAATTATTAATAAAATTTTAGTGCATGAATTCATTCATGGGAAGGCACAACCGTGTAAACATGAATGAATCTTTGTTTTTGTATTATCATGCATGTTCGTGTGAGTGCATAAGCAAGAACTGGCGTTGATCAAAATGAAAACTGATATTCGGTCAATGACTTAAACTCAAAAATTGGGTCGACTGTCGTGGATTTCGAAAATGCGAAATCAGCTGAATACTGAGGAAAGACAACTATATAGTGTTCTAGATAGTGTTCTGACACACTTATGTTCTAGTTGTAGCGTATTGCAAAACACGGAAATGCATGATGGAAAATAAGTAATTAAGCGAAATTTGAGCGAACATTTAATTGGTACGATCAAACCTAGACGATAAGTTAGAATTGTAAGAAACCATAGAATGAAGTAAAAGTGGTAAAAAAAGGTAATCAAAAATCTGAAGTAGAACTGAAAACACGAAAAGAGCGTTTTATTAGGGCTCAGACCAGATCGTACTCTTCCGTACGATCACTACAAAATATTCGAGGATGATATGTTGTGCTCACCAATGCACACAGTGTTTGTTGGGAAATGTTAAGTGATCTGTGACTATGCTTTCGGCAATTAAACACGCCAACTACAACTAAGACATGAGATGTTAAAGTGATTCGGAACATTTTCGGAGGCTTTTATTAGTATATATCGTCTGGATCAGTTGGAAAGTAAGTTGATTTAGCTTTCACCATCTGTCGGCCTATCTTTCTTAGTTATTTTTGTTGCATTGTAAATGAAGCTTAAAATCTGCTTAAAATGAAAAGTTTGAGAACTCATCTGTTCAGAATTTTATCAAAATTTTTCAGTATGACTATCACCAAAATTGACTATAAAATAAAAAAAAAAATTTGGCAAAAAAAAATTATTTTGAATATCAACAAGTATCAAACCAGGTACGCTTGGATTAGCAGCCTCAGCACTTCGCACGCAGTCAAACTCACTGTTAAGTGTCAATATTACTACATATTTATTTTGCTTATTAAAAATGTTGGTTTTATTATTATTATTAATATTTCTTAGTAATGAGAAATTAATTGTAAAATTATAATTGTTACTTCCTTATTTTATGTCCGCCGCAATTGACGTACTGACAAGCACGTTCATGATTTCAAACCAATAATTTAAAAAAGCCAAAGATACTGCAACTAAAGATTGTGGAATTATTTTTGTTGTACAACAATATACTTATCAAAATAATTTTTTTTTTGGAAAATTTCATGAAAAAGGAAAAATTCATGAAAAAGCAAGGACGAATCTAAGTGGCATGTATTTACTAGTACATGCCGAGTGGCTAGACTCTTAATATGTTATAATATCCCTACTAATAGTGTTGCTCATTAGCTTCAAGTATTTAGAAGAAACCTAAAGTTGGCAGGTGTGTTGGCGGTGAGTTGCAGAAACTCTGAAGTTGACACATCTACTAGACGTTTCATTTAACTTGAAATCATATCGCAAATTCTCCAAAAAATTACAAAAAGGACATAAAAATCTAAAAAAATAAACACAGGAATTTTTATTAATTTCGTAACAGTTAAAGGTTATGTTTAAATTTATTAACAACATTGGCAGAAGAAGCGTTAATACGACACTCGATAACAAAACACACAAATTTTAGTGGCATTTCTCTATAACGTCGTTGCATAACGTCGTAAGAAACTGTGTTAACTGACTATCAGTTTTGTGTTTCACGTACATGTTTTTCAGAATTTACACCACATTCTTTAGAACACCTTTAATTCTATTTGCAAGTCGTTAGTTGCAGTAAAATAACCCTGACTTTAGTGTAGTTCGCCTTGTTTCAAAGTGTTTCGGAAAATTAACTGTTATTTCGTTCTCATATTGATATTGAAATACAAAAACGATAATTCGTTTCAATACATTTCTTAGCCTTTTTTCTGCTTTTTGCACTGAATGTTTTAATTAAATAAATTTTTTTCAGCTCTTTTGCCGTCACTAATTGCACAATGGGTTGTATGCTTTTATCACTATCTTTCTAAATATGGAATAAAGTTTCAAAATATAAATTTTTAAAACTAATAATAATTTCATCTGAAAATTTAATAATGTCACTTAATTTGTAAGGAAATTGAATTCGTTATTTTGCCTTTTTAAATCACCGCCAACAAATCTTATAATTTGTGGAAATTCGAAACCCTTTATTTGCATATTATTAATTGCTGTTCACAAAAGTTTTTTATTAAACAAACTTTCTGAAGTGAGCTTTCTATGATTTCTTTGCAAACACAAGACAGGAAGCATCACTCAATATTTTTAATTTGTATTCCTCTACTACTTCGTTAAGGACACTCTCAGTTCCTTTAATTCTATACCGACAGCTTTTTAAAGCCATTTAAGTTTTTATAAACTTGAAAAAGAAAAACGAAAGCAGACTTACGAATAATTTTCATTTCAATTTGCTCCACATTGTTTTCTTTTATTAAAGAAAACGTCGTTAAGGGTCTACTCCAGTTACACTCTATTCTAATGCGTGTAAAATAAATGAAAAATAAATTCATTATCTGCAAAAAATATATCGCCAATTAATTTAAAGTCTTGTTCATTAAATAACTTTTAAATACGAGTATCCATTTGGAAGTGGCTCTTTTTTAACTGATTTTCGGTACTTTTTTATTCCAATTTGTGGTATTCAGTTTCTGCTTTTATCTGAAGGTATTCCTGAGCTTATATTAATTTAATAATAACTAATAGTGTGAAATAATAAAATTTATGAGAGGACCTTTTAAAAGCTCAAAATTGACCAAGAGTTTATAATTTCTAATTGAATCGCACTATATTCCTAAAAATTAATGCCCAGTAGCATATTTGCAAAGTATTTTTCATTTTGATCTGATTAAGAAATTTTGGGAAAATTAAATGATATATAGTAACCAATTTTAACTATTTCCATTAGCAGAATATCTAAAAAGAAAGTTTACACAAAAAAATATTTTATCAGACCCTTAAAGAGAAGAATGCAAAAATTATAGTTACATAGTCCCTGTTTACAATATGAAATCATATCTGGTTTTCCAGTGAAAAGACTGCTCTTTTAAACTTTCAAACTTTATATGTCAACCGATCAGTAGACATCTCAAAGCCTCCTTTTTTACACCATTACAAAAAAAAAAACGTTTGAGTATTTCAAAATCTATATAAATTAAGTTACAGAGATATCACTGTAGGAAAATAAATAATTTATTATTAATTCAGTAGAAGCGGAACAGCTTTGCTCATGCAGTTGCCTCTTATTAAGTATGGCGTAGTTTATCTCAAATGGTGATGCTCGGAATAGAGAGTGCATAGCGAATGATGGTATTGAGGAAGAATCCTACTCTCTCAAAGAACGTTGGTCCAATGGTTAACTACATTTATTTAATACCTGAATCCGTCATAATATTTTCACTAATCCGGATCAGCTTATTTTGTTTTAAAAACTTTCTAAACCGTTTCTTTTCTCCTTATATCAGATTAGTGGAAGCTTTATTTCATATTTTGGTTTTTTGGGATATTTTTCTCTACGAGCATTTCTAACAACTTTTCAGAACTATATACCTCTCTACAAGTCAGTATGAAAGACTCTATAACAGTTTTTACGTTTACAACACTCTATTAAGTAGGACCAACCGTTTCTTTACTCCTCATATTATATTAATTTTTCAGAATAGTGGAAGCTCAACTTTATATTTTACTTCTTTCGAATTTTTTTTCTTTAAGAGCGTTTGTAACAACTTTTAAAAACTCTATACCCATCAACGACTCAGTAAGAATGACTTTATAACACTTTTTACTTTTACGACACTCTGTTAAATATGAGCAACCGTTTCTTTACTCTTCATATCATATTTGCTTTTCAGAATAGTGGAAGCTTAATTTCATATTTTCGATCTTTCGGATATTTTTCCTTAGGAGCATTTGTAACCACTTTTTAAAACTGTTTACTCCTCTAGAACTCAGAATGAATGACTTTAACATGACTAACAGTTTTACCATTTACAACACTCTGTTAAATATGAGTGGCATAAATATAGAGAAATCGAAAGATCTTAATATTCTTGACGCGAGTGTAAATCATTGGAACGTTCGAAACACTAATGACATCTTTCATAACAGGAATAATTTGATATACTCGGTTTTTCTAAACGTTATAGGAGATAATGGATATGGGAAGTAGATATGATATATACGACAAGCACAAAAAGAGTAGATGGAGCTCCTCCGTGACAATGTGAGGTTCTAATTTTTTTCTTTTTTTCGTGACTATAATAGAATTGTTTCCGTCGCAGGATCCGATATATTTCACTTAAAATCATAATTTGGTTACATCATTCATACCCAGTAAATAAAAATACTCATCCGTATCATGCCCAATAATGAACCCGGCATGGCTTTAGACTGCAAGAAGTTTCTGGAAAACAGCTTACAATGATTAATTTTAACACTTTAACACAATGTCACCGCAAGAAAATGAAATAAAGAGCAACATCATAAAAGGGAAATATTTTCAGATTTCCCCCCACCCCCCCAAAATTTTTTTCTTACTTTTCATTAAGTCTTTATGATAATTAACAAATTAATACTTTTGGGATTTATTTTATTTTCACTTTTTTTGTAAATATCCTTCCAAAATAATAACAACGTCAGAAAAGAGAAACAAGAGCAGCTCAAGACCATAGAAAGTTTTTAATAAAAGTAAATGTACTTCTAATTAGTAACGAAATTTGGAAAAAGAAATAGAATAAGAGAAGAAGGCAAAAAGGATGAATAAATAAATGACAAATTTTTCTTTAGCATTAATAGATTCTGATGGAAAATAGGATGGAAGGAAGCCACAATCTTGATATTGCTATTGAGATTTTTGCACTAAAAAGTAATTTAGGGTGCAGCGTTAAAAAAAAGTTATTTGGAAATGGTTCACTGAAAGAGGAAAAGAATAATAGATAAATAATTAAAATGCAGCCGTCAAGGCTGCATGTATGTGTACACAAGTATGAAGGAGTACAGAAGGAGGCGCTACAGGTCATCAGTTAGTTTATTACTTTTTCATGACTATACAAGAAATTGTTCTATACAAATCGGGAATAGAATGGTTTTCCATGACTGAAGTAATTAATGAGGTCGTCAACTACAAATATTTAAGATCGCGAGTTCCAGCAAGGCCCACCATCCACGGCTATAAAAATTAAAATATCCCTATTCGTCAACTATTATTTAAATTGCGCTGAATATTAAAAATATTAATATTTAATACAGATTATAGAGATATTTCTCTATTCCCCTTTTTATTTTGCATTTGAGCTGAAAAATACCATCTAAGAAAATTAAACAATTTTACTTTTTGGTTATTAATTTAATCTGCAAAGCTTTCGGCTTGTCCGCAGGAAAAACCCAGGGTCTAGGCAGGACTCGAACTCGCGACCTTCTGTTTACTAGGCTGAGCATTATTCATTCGCCTACGACGGTAGTTTCATTCGCCTACGGTGGCACCCAAATTGATTATTTTGTTCTTCTTGCTGCTTTGATTTAAGTAAACTTCGCGCTTATCTCTAATTGGAGGTTGGCTAAGCCGCCAGTAGTTCTAAGAAGCATTTGGGTGAAGCTCAGCAGACGGGGAATAGTTAACAACTATTAGGTAACACTTTCCGCTATAAAATAAAATAGTCACTACTGAGAAAGCATATTGTTCTTTTTAATAGATCCATTCCATATTAATTTTTTTTTTTTTTTTTTGTTATTTAATTTGCAATCTATTTATTTTTAAATAATAAGAAAATTTTTTTAATATTTAATAATATAATAGAATTTTTAAATTCAAATGAGTTTAAATCAACACATATATTTACATATATAAGTTTTTTAGATATTTATAGTAATACAATTGAAAGGCAGGTACTTTAATCCTTCTTCCCTCCTCTTTTATTCTCAGTGAATGATCATGAAATGTTTAAAGTATGAGGGGAAGTTCTAACATATGCAATTTTTTTGACCATTTAATTCATCACTATCATCCAAAAGTCGTAGAGCTAAAACATTTTCATGATTCCTAACCATGTTCAAATAATTCACACTGTACTTCTTTATCTCTTCTTTAACTTTGTAAACTTTAAGGTCGCTATGAATATTATTATTTCTAAAAACAAAAGGAGCTTTTTTTATAAGTTTTAAGGTTTTAGACTGATACCTTTGAATGATGTATGTTTATAAAAAGAACATGAGAAAAATCATCTTTATTTTATGTGCGAAAATGTTAATATGTTGGCAAGTTCCTGCAAACTGTTGGTAAGTGTAAGAAGCTTTTAAAACAATCCTTTACTTATAGATATATGTATATTAATATAGGTCAGAAATATCTGGCCTGCAGTTTCCTTTTAGAAATTTTGTAAATTTAAATACGACAACAAATTGCTGTTCTTGAGTTTTCGTAGGAAACGAGACAAACACGCATGAGTGGACATACACGCTTTTTCCTTTCAACTACTTACCACATTGCCAGCTGGATTTAAACTGGAATTGTAGAGAAGAGCCACAGTTATTGTAATCTGTTGTTACTTTTAACAAACTTACTGCAAAACTGAACGTGCTTGTCATGTTCAGCATTATGTTACAATTGTAGAATGAACGAAATTTATCAAATTTATAAAAGTTAAAAACAAATGCCTGCAATCCTTGCGTTAGTAGAGTTTGCAAATGAAAAATTCAATAAAATATTAAATTTCAATGACTGATAATGAACAATAAAAAGAAGTGGCCATATTAATTTAAAATAGTGGCTAAAAAAAGTTAAACGATTTTGTACACTCCTTAGACAGATTCCTTCGAATTTAATTTAATATTTTTCTTCGACAGCCTCTGTAGGCGAATGTATAATGCACATCCTGCTAAACCGCAAGTCATGGGTTCGATTCCAGCCTAAAGCCTGGGTGTTTTCTCTTTGTCAAAAGCCGAAAGCTTTGCAGCTTAAATTAGTTTTAAAAAAATTAATAATTTTTCGTTTTAATTTACTTAATTTTTTTAACATTTTTAAACAGAATTTCAAAAGTCGCGGGTTCGATTCCCAAGCCGAAAGCTTTGCAGCTTAAATTGGTTTAAAAAAAATGAATAATTTTTCGTTTTAATTTACTTAATTTTTTTAACATTTTTAAACAGAATTTCAAAAGTCGCGGGTTCGATTCCCAACCCGAAAGCTTTGAAGCTTAAATTGGTTTAAAAAAAAATTAATAATTTTTCGTTTTAATTTACTTAATTTTTTAACATTTTTAAACAGAATTTCAAAAGTTGCGGGTTCGATTCCCAAGCCGAAAGCTTTGCAGCTTAAATTGGTTTAAAAAAAATTAATAATTTTTCGTTTTAATTTACTTAATTTTTTTAACATTTTTAAACAGAATTTCAAAAGTCGCGTGTTCGATTCCCAACCCGAAAGCTTTGAAGCTTAAATTGGTTTAAAAAAAAATTAATAATTTTTCGTTTTAATTTACTTAATTTTTTTAACATTTTCAAACAGAATTTCCAAAGTCGCGAGTTCGATTTCCAAGCCGAAAGCTTTGCAGATCGAGTTGGTTTAAAAAAAAAAATTCATTAAGGACCAGTATCACATATCTGAAAAGGTTTCCCGCGGGATACATGTATACTTTATTTAAAAACCGGTTAAATAGCGTTTGTTTTCATTTGGCAAGCATACATTTTATGCAAATGTACGAAGAGTTAAGGATCAGCACACAGTTCTATTAATTAAAAGTGCGAGCCATAAAATTTCAAAGTCTGTATGAACCCAAAGTGCTTGATGAAGATATTTTTTCAAAGAATTTAATTATAAAATATCTATCGATGGGTAATATTTCTCAGTGAGCTTTGCTTTTTATATGCATGTACTTAAAAATTTTAAAGCTTTTCGGCTTCTATTGCGCTTAATGGCGTACCGAAAATTCTACTTTTTAAAAAGAAAAATATATATAAAATTATTTGTTACCCACCCACTAAATAATAGAATTTCAACTGTCTTGTACTTTTCACTGCTAAACCAAATAGAAATTTAAACAAGAAATCCTTTCATTGATATTGAGTTCAATGAGTTCGCAGTACAACAACCACGTCCACAATTACTTGCTAAACAATTTTAATGTAAACCAAAAGGGGAAACGATTTTCATGGTTGGTTCAGCTGAAAGATTTCAATGGCGAACACGATCATCAGAAGCAAATTAACTACGAATAAAAACTTGAACGATAAAAGGGAGAGAATCTCGCATACTGAACGAAAACTATATTTTTCGTGTATTTATTAAACATATAAATTGAAAAACAACTTGTATGCATGGGTATGTGTGTATTTGAGGGGTGTAAGTGCAAATGCGGGAAATTTACCGTTTATTATATTTTCTTAGTTGAAGCAATTTGATTTCTTTTCGTTTTTTATATCAGTTAACTTGCAGCAAATTGCACTGGCACACCAGCACGTTTAGTGGCATAAGAAACGCTTTAACAGCATGAAATATGAAAGAAACACACTTACGCCCTTGTATTAGTGCACACACACAGCCACAGGAAATGAAATGATTAGTAATTGTAAAATAAATAAAGGAAAGGGAAATCCAAATTGTATATCCTGGCAAAAATTTTTTTACTCTTTTCTTTCGTTTTAGCTATAATAATAAAATTAGTCTTTTTATATTTAAGGAAAAGTGCGTTTATAAACTGAACCCTAAAGTAATAAAATAATTACAATTTATGAGGATAATAAATGCACTGAAACCTCTATTTCGGAATATGAAAAATGCTACGGTTCATATCACGATTTCACGAAATTACGATCAACCAATTAAAATTTTAACTTTGAAGTTAAACAAAAATGGATAAATTAAAAAAGATTATTTCCTACTTTGAGAATTCCAATTAGTTGTATCGAGCTCATATAAAGTCCTTTAGAGGAATGCCAAGTTTCCAGTTTTCATTACGAAAGGCCTGTACGAAAATAATTTAGCATATCAAAGACTCCAGATTAGAAAATTGCCTCAAAAATCTTCTTCCATTATTGCAGCTTTACGGGTACTTTCCACATCGTATATGTTAGTAATGATATACAATTTTCTCCGAAAGAGGCAATTGCGGTAATCAAACGATGTCATATCAAGTATTTGTGGACTTTCAACCAAAACTGTCATAGAATGGCTGAAACTCTTTTTTAGAATAAAAAAATTGGTTTCAGTAAAATTCAAAGTTCATACAATGCTTTCCATTCGTCTATGCATTTCATGCGTTCTTTTCATCCTCATAAAGACAGAAAATAGCTTAAATTGAACACTGCAGGAATGGTGATCGTGTAGCCATGTATCTTATACGAGTATGTACGAGTATATAACTCATTTCCATGAAGTTTGTTATTCTAATAATCGAAATTACACTGTGAGAAAAAAGTGCTGCATATGATTATATCATGGCACGTTTCTCCCCTTCGGGCTGGATTTGCACACAAACCAACGTTATGTGCCTTTGAGGTATACAATTCGGTCAGCAACACGTCATATTAGTACCTCAATTAAAGTTGTTTTTGCCTTGTTATTTAAAAAAAAATTTCAAAAAAATCATCATCACTTGGGCTCGTCCGGGATTTGAACCCGGGACCTCCCGCACCCTAAGCGGAAATCATACCCCTAGACCAACGAGCCATATGATTTGACTTAGTTTTCGAAAATAAACATTTTAGTCAATTGTTTAATGACTTTTAAAAATTTCTGGAGGAATGCAATACAACTCTGAATTCGAGTATTCAAAGTCCTCTTGTCATATTATTTTGCAATAATTTTAAAGAGTTTCCGTGTTGCTTCAGCTAAAACTCTCATATGATACCAAGAATTTTTTTTTTTTTTTTTGTGGTAAAATTCAAGTAAAGGGTAATCCATTTGGCGGTTTCAAAAGTAAATGTAAATAAAACACATATAAAATATATTTTTTTTATATAAAGTTAGAACGTTGACATTATGTGTGAAACTATATATCATTTAAATGACCACCAACAGAGCGGGGTGTTGCAAGCATTGATTCTTTTGAGGTAATTTTCGACCACTTTTTGAGATATATTGGGCGGTATCATAACTTGACGAATGTTAGCTTTTAAGTGGTCAAGAGTTAAAGGTTTATCTGCATAAACATAGTCCTTAGCGTAGCCCTACAAAGCAGTGTAATGGTGTCAAAACAATTGATCTTGGTGGCCCGCTAATACCGCCACGATGAGAAATTACACGACCAGGAAATGTCTCTTGCCATATTCTCTCGACTTGTATGGCATGTGGCACCATCATGTTGAAACCACATATTCTTCAAGTCGTATTCTTCAAAGCAGGCAAAAAAAGTCGGTTATCATATGACCATAATACTCTGAGTTAACGGTGACAGTCATTCCTTCATCGCTTTGGAAGAAGTAACATCCAATCACACCTTCGGACCAAAGAGCGCACTAAACAGTGGCTTTTTCTGGATGTAATGACCTCTCTTCCATTACTTGAGGATTCTCAGAACCACAAATAAGACAATTTCGCTTATTAACATACCCACCCAGTGAGAAATATGCTTCATCGCTGAAGAAAATTCAGTTTGAAAAATCGCCGTCCACTGCCTGTTTAACCATTCCACGTATTTACGATGTTGTAAATGGTCAGCTGGCTTCAGTTGTTGTGTTAGCTGGGCTTTATATAGATGTAGGTGTAGTTTTAAATGCAAAATACGCCACAATGTGCCGTAATACATACAGTCCTAATTCCTGAGAACGACGAGGAAGCGACACATTCGGGTCTTTGGCCAAACTTTCACTTACCGCAGCGATATTTTTCACTGATCGAGCGAAAGGATGATGCACAGACCATACAATATTTGTAATCGCTCCCAGTCTCTTCAAATTTCTTCACAATTTTGCCAATTGCTTGCGTAGTTACACGATTATATAAATATATATAGTCTCCTCTTACTGCACGATATGTGCCTGTGGCAGAATCACCTTTTTTGCAGTATGTTTTGATGATTTCTATGCGTTGTGTGATAGTTAAGCGATCCATTTTCGACAATGTTAGACTTTCAATTGAAACGAAAAAAATTGGTTTGACAATTTAGTTTGACGGATGTCGAATTCGAGTCCTACACTTTTGAAACCGTTAGAAACGTTAGCCGAAAAGCTAAAGCTCTTTAAAGCTCCCGGGTTCAAATTCCGGACGAACTTCCAAGTAAAGATATTTTATTTTTAATTGATTTATAATGGTTATAGCAAATTAGAAAACTGAAAATAATTGAATTGTTTGCGTAGATGCATTTCATGAATTCTTACCATTCTATGCGTTTTGCCATGCAATTATTTCCTTCCTTCCTTTTTTAATACAAAAAGGATTAAAGCAAAAAATAAAGAGAAGGCGCTTTTAACACTTAGCTGGTAATATGCCAAAGTACCAAGAGAATTCCTGGTTAATAATATTAAAGCATAATCATGGCAAAAAGGATTAAATATGACTTCAAAATATTTGTAAACAAATTTGAAAAAAAATTTGAAATGCTGAGGATGTGTAGGAAAAGGTATTCAAAAACAGACTGGCAAATAAGCTCGGCTTGTGTACGAGTATGTGTTAATGAAAACAGTATATCAAATCACATTGATAATTGTTTGGATCATGAATTCTGCTTTGCTTTCCCAAGAGCTTGTTTAAAGTCTCAAGTGGCCTAATTTGAGTGGAAGATTTTAATGTACTTCATACGCATAATTATGCTGGCAATAGCGATTGTTGTGTTATGCTACTTGTGTTAGTCTACTGGCTGTCTATACGCCGAAATTTAAAAATTTTTTACGACTGTAAACATGAAAAATTATTGGAATTTTGCTCTTTTACAAAACAAATTATGCAAACTTTAAAAGTATTTTTTTTCTTTTTTCTTACGAAATCAGCTGTTATGCGATAGATACTGATTAGATTTTTACTTATACCAATGAAGCCTCAAATACATATATGTAGTTATACTGTTAATATTTAAATTCTTCAAAATGTCTTTTTGGTGGCTTTTGATTACAGACGAATAACATACGTAATGAATTTTAAGCCTCCAGCTTGCTGGCTTTAGCTGGCCATTAATGACTCAATCATTCAGTCAGAAAACTACTGGCGCTTGTATATAAAATGAAATTTTAAAATTTTTTTAAAACTACCATCAATGCATAAAAGTTTGTGTAATAAATATTTTAGGTCATTCATCAAATATAACGACGGCTAGATACACATACGAGTACCACAAATTTAACAAACCACATATGACGTACAATTTTAATAAATAAAAAATGGATATGAAAACTTATTGCAGAATAATAAACTGGTGGGAGGCTAAAATTTTTTTTTATTTCATTTCCTTTATTTTTTTAGTGCAAGTAATAGATGCATTTAACCCAATGAACTAGAAAAAGTATGGTGAAGTTATGGTGAAATTTTGGTATGTGATGCAGTAAATTAATGGTTTTGCCAACAAGGACGTGTTGATATATCTGTAATCAACTCTTAAGCTATTAAAACAGTGCACTAAATTAAGCTCAAAAATCGTACTAAAATAAGTACCCATTAAGTACTAACATAAGTACCCATTAAGCATTCTTAAAACGTACATCTGGTTCAATTCATTTTGGTACAATTCAATAGCCAATGAACTAGGACTGGTTGATATATCTGTAGTCGATGATTAAGCTATTAATACAGTGCACTAAATGAAGCTCCAAAATAGTACTAAAATAAGTACCCATTAAGCATTCTTAAAACGTACATCTGGTTCAATTCATTTTGGTACAATTCAATAGCCAATGAACTAGGACTGGTTGATATATCTGTAGTCGATGATTAAGCTATTAATACAGTTCACTAAATGAAGCTCCAAAATAGTACTAAAATAAGTACGCATTGAGCAAGTACATCTGGTTCAAATCATTTTGGTACAATGCAATACTATTGACGATCGCATAACCCACCTTGTAATCAATGATGAAGATTTTGGTTTATATATTCATTCAATGGCAAAGGGGTGTATGTGCAACATGGGGAATTTTGCGGTTAGATTCGTAAGAGACACTTCAATTTCCACAAATATAAACTCTGTTATAAAAAACTGGACTTTTAAAAGTCACAATCAAAAGAAATATGGAAAATAAATCCTACTGATACGTTTCATTGACTGAAAATATATTTTAAATAGAAGGCAAATAAACTTTAGCAGCTAAATTCTTCACTGGTTTACAACTGCCATGTTTAATTGCATTGTAAAATTGTGTACAGTTTACAAACATCCATCCAACAGAATGATGGATGTTGATGTAATATAAAATATTAGATGAAATGGCTTTCTGAAGCTAAAAAAATAACTGCAAAACTTTGTTTTACTTGTTTTAAAGTTACGCCTTTCGATTTCTATGAATGAAACCAGCAACATATTTTAAAACATTTAAATTTAAACTAATTAAAATTGATGATTATGGGGGATTTATTTTTGCAGGAGCACAGCGAACTAACGAACAGCCGCAGATGCATAAATCTTATTATTCAAGCAAGCATGCAAGCGAGAAAAAAGAAGATATAAAACGAAAAAATATTTATGGTAAAAGAGCAGTAATAATAAAATAAATAATGCTCATACGTCATGTGGTTGGTGGGGGGTGGGGGGCAAAAATTAAATTTGTATACAAAACAAAAAAACAAGCAACCAGCACGTCATGTGGTGACGAATGCAAAAACATAAATTATAAAATTATTTATGCTTATAAATTGAAAAAAAAAAACAAAACAGTTTTTTATCATAATAAATTAGCATTCTTTTTCATTACACGCACTCGCACACAAACAAACATTTATCTGTAGTGATAAATTGTAAATAATTTTGTTGAAAAACCAGTAAATGTTTTAATATTTAATTGCGCAAAATTATAACAGCAAACAGATGTTCGTGAGTTCAATTAATATTGATTTTATGGAAATTAACAATTCATAGTAAAAGAAAAAATAATGCACAAATAGGTGAGAGTGCAACAATTGCTAAGAAATATTAAGGTGTGCGTGTGTATGTGCTTAAGAGCACTTGCAACTACTCGTGCAACGAAAAAATCTGATGTCTATCTTGGCCAATCATATGAATTTCCTTAGAAAAATATATTTGTTAGACAAACAGCTGCTGGCAAAGCGGGCTTTAAGTATTAAGCAATGATATTACAGATTTTATATAAGAAAACTACACTATTGTCAATCTGTATATGGGCTTCCTCGACTTTGTGAGCTTCAATTTATATTAAAAACATTATACGACGTCTAATTTAGTTAAAAGAATAATTGATAGGATATTGAAGTTATTAAATTGCATTTGAGTGAACTGTACGATCTTAGACCAGCCAAAACATATTTCAAAATAATACCGAATCTCAAATCATGGGCATTAAATGTATCTGTGTGCTTCTGTGTGTGTGTGTGTATTGAAAATGGTTTAACACATTGCCATTAAGGCTGCAAGCCACAGATTTAATTGAATTTAAGGGCTCTAAGCCATGATTCTAGAGATGGCTGTCCCTTTTCACGACATTTGAATCGAAAATATATCACATACATATATATATGAGCTGGCATAATTAATTTTTAGTTAAATTATACAAAATAAAAATGTTTCGTATTTAATTACCTTTTCCCATAAGACTTCTCTACCAGCCACAAGTTTTATAAAAAAAAAGAAAATAGCAATACTTTGGTTATTTCAAAGTAATTACATTATTTATTTATAGTGCAACTTTTGCGATAAGAATTAATTTCGTAGACTTGACTGCTCACATCTACGTATCTTGACGTATACACACTGTCGTATAAAAGTTTTGCTCTTTATTAAATGAACAAATGAATTGCAGCCAAACTGCTTTGGAAGCTTTTAATCATTGAAAGTACGAAAACAATTTATTTATAGATTCTTTCTCACTTCAACAGAATTATAGAAAAGTAATCGTTGCTAATTTTCATTTATTCATTTGAAAAGTTTTATTTCAAATCAACTGCATCTTTAGCAGAATGAATTTAATGTATTTTATATAAGACACATTATAAATATTATATCTTATATTATCATAAGGACATAATTATCCAAGGACACTTTTAATTCGCTTGGCTTTAGTTATTTCCCACAACACGTGTGAAAATAGGTAACTATTTTAAACTTTCGCTTCTCAAACTCTTTATGTAAGTCGGCAGTTAGTTAGTTAGTTGATAGTGACTGTTCTTACTTAATGGCGGCTAATGATGTTAAAAAGCTTTTAATGGTCAAGGTTGCTCTATTAAATATAGCTTTTGTATTTCAATATCAAATAGGATTTTAATACAAAGATACACTCGACATAATCTTCGAAAGAAGACCAATTCTAATAGCGCTTCCAGATTTGTGGAGGAGTCTATAAACAATCACACGCATAGTTCTTTTAAATAATCCATATAAATTTTTCATAAAGAAAAACCCCTCCTTTAGCCAGACTGTTTCCTTTTTATAACCAAAAATAATTTTGGTTGAATTTTTCAAATGTTTTTATCGTGTTTATTACAAAAATATCATTTGACGGCAATAAAATGCAAATTATGAAAACGCGGAAGGCTCTGTTTGTAATAGCTAATGAAAAACTTTGTTGTAGTGCGCCGAAAAGTAATTTTTTCTTTTTTTTAGTTTTCCACAAAGAAGTGCAACATTTTATTTTCAAATTGCATTTCAAATATTGCAATTTTGTGTTCGTTCCTAAACAAAAGTTTTGCCCTCAAAAGGGGGAGTGTATTCTATTCTAAACATGTTGCTTTTAATTTCTTCCCCCCCCCTTTTTTAGTCAAAAAAAAACCCTTTTGTAGCAGCTGTTTGTCCTAAAGAATACATTTTTACATAAATGGCCGTGACTGGCTGATAGACTTTTTATACAGGGTGGGCCAAAAGTCACAATGGGGTTTAAAAATTTAATAACTTTTCTGTTTATTTTTTTTTTTTATTTTTTTTTTAAGATTATGAAATATACAAAATGGAAATTTTTTTACGCTAAGTATGGAAAATAATGTCACTTAAATGACCGCCGTTATTAGCTTCGCAATGATGGGCTCTTTTGAGAGCATTTTCCATAACATCTTTCAACATTTGTGGCTGTAGCCCTCGAATTTCTGCAACAATGTTGGCCTTGAGTTCAAGGATTGTCGCGCTGGCCAATTAATTTCTGAATTTCTTGAAATTATTAATGGCGACGATATGCTCTTTGCGTTAAAATAATTGATCGCTGATTTAAGTAATAAAATTCTATTATTCTTGTTCTTTGTTCAGTTGTAAATCCCTCCATTATTTATTCTCCAGATGTTATTTATATAATCTTGAAAAAAAAATAAACAAAAAAGTTATTAAATTTTTAAACCGCATTGTGACTTTTGGCCCACCCTGTAGTTACAAATATTCACATACACACACTCACCCTTTAATATTTCTAATATTTCATATTAATATTTCTTAATATGAATTATTAATTTCAATTTGGTAAATTATATATATTTTATTATAATCAATATAATCAATGGATGCAACAATTTTAACAAGCTTAATAAAAGCTTCTCCTTCCAAGCTTAACTTCAGCAGTCTAAAAGAGATGCATTGTTGACTTTGGAAAATGTAATTTCCTTTTTAATATCTTTTTTTTTTTTATTGTTCTACCATATATCAGCTTATAATAGTAACAATTTTTGAGATTTTATATGTATTATATATTGCACCAAATGTTCCATATGTTAGAGTAAAAATGCTATCAATTTCTTATGTCTATTATTCTATAGGAAAAAAGGTAGTAATATTTTTAATATTTTATATAATAATACACATAAAATATTAAAAATCTAAAGCTAATTTTCCAAATCTGCTGATTCGTACAATTTTTGTAATATGACCAGGTAACGCTGCTCTGAAATAAAAGACGTCTGTCTTACAGAACGTTTACAACACGGCCAATTTAAAAGCATCATCTTTGGAATAAAAAACAGTACCCATTTTGAAGGCAGAAGACTTCTGGGAAACAAAGTTGTAATTTTGAAATAAAATGTTGTAATTCCTTGTCGAAAATAAGACGCGGCTAACTTAGTGGCTAATACTGCCTCAGGAGTCCTAGAAGTCGCCTTTTTTTACCCAATTGATGAATTTTTCAGATATTAGCGTAACAAAGTTTTGCTTTATATTTTTTCATACATCTTTAGTAGAAATGAAGGCAGTCTCCGCTAGCCACCCATCATCGATATTTCGATAACTATCGATAACTATAAAAGAAAACGAAAAGGGCATATCAAATGATGGACTACTCAATCAAGTAAAAATCCCCAATACTTATAAAATTAAATTACGTATCCACTTACTCAAATACTGCTTACATTGCATGTTCAAGTCTAAATACATCACACACACACACACGTGTGCAGAGACGCACACAGATCTCCAAAATAAAGAAATTAATAATTAATATGCTAAGCGAATAACTGCACAGCGTCAAAGCGATAATCTGACTAGGCTTTAAACATTAATTAGAACAATCTTGTCACTAAAACAAAAATTTAAGGGAGACAGACATGACATAAAAGCCACAACAATTTCCAAAATGAAATAAAAAGACCGCAATCATCCTTTGCAGGATACCACTTGCCAGGTTTTATATGTATTGAAGATTTACTGTATAAACGAGAGTGTGCATGTATAAGAAATAAGACAAAATCGAAGTTTAAGGCAAAAAAGAAGCAAATTCATGTATTGCATACGTAATTTTTGTCACGTAAGACCAACGTTAGCAATTTAATAACGAACAAATGTACGACTTTCAAATGTATAAGCATACACACACACACACACACACACACACACACACACACACACACTCAGTTTCAAATGATTAGAGCAGAACAAAAGCAACAAAAGACAACAAGAAGTAAAACAAAACAAGTCTGTAAATCTAAAAATTCTACAAAAGCAGGAATTTTAAAGGATCCCTAGATTGTAACGAATGAGGTCGACCATAAGATACCCTTTTCAAGGATTGCAATACAATTACAGCGCTACAAATGATCAAAGATCCTTAATAATCTTTAGTATGCGTTTGTTTTTCAATTTGTGCAGGAATGCAGCTTTTAAGTACAACCTCTTTTCATTATTTAAGTCTGTATGCAACAATCAAATATTAATGTTTTTTATTAAATAGAGTGCAGTGTCTGTCTGCAGACGTAACTGGAAATATTAATGACTGTAAAAAAATGTTGCCACTTGCCGCAGTTGCAGCCCTTGAATGCATGTTCAAAATCATTTAAACTGTGCATAAGATTGACGCAATCAAAAAATAAAAGCCAAGAAAATTCCTTATCGTTGTTATTGTCGACGTTCCTGTTGTCGACGGACGACATCATACTCATCGACCTCGTTAAGCAATAAAAATATTTGCAACATTTACGCCACCATTTGAAAATCGATTTTAAATTTTACAACATTTGTAGTGACGATTTGCACTATTGTTACAAACTAATTTTTTATTTTTTTTTTTTTGCCTACACTGTCGTACATACTTTGCAATGCATGTTTGTTGGATATGAAAAATTTTTCGTTTTTCAATTTTTGATGCGGCCAGTGAAGTAAAGGAGTATTTTTACTTCACTGGTGAGATGGTGGAGACATAGAAGACGGATTAGCTTTCTACAGTGCTGTAGCACTTTAATAATTGATTTTAATGCGCCGCTGAACTACTGCGAAACTCAGGAAGATGTATGTGCCCAGATGTACTCGTATATTATCATCGATATAAATTGTTTGCTAGGAAATTGAAATGGCCACTGCTTTAAAAATTGGGGAATGAGATGTTAAGAAAAGGAGAAAATCACAAAATTTTCTGCTTTCTGTTATGACGACCGGAGGTGGGAACCCAATCACGACGTTAGCTCCTTGTACTTTACGTACTTAGTGACTACTTCAGCCAATGACAACTATAGACTATATAACTAAATGTCGACTTTACCATTATGTGCCACATATTTTCATTTTAGCAAAGTCATTGAGCCTGAAATACGCATCATTCGAAAAGAAAAATGGATCTGCTGCAAGATGGTCTAAAGCCCAATCACTTGAATGAAATTGTCTTTTAAATATAAACTAGTAGCTCCATTTTTTCTTACATAGTTTTTATATACAAGTTAAACTTAAACAGTGTAGGAATCTAATGGGAACCCCCATATATTTAATTATAGGACAATAAATTTCTTTTATATAGAAAGTAATTTCAAAATTTCAGGCAAACTTTATCAGAAAACATTTTATTACAACTAGAAATTGCAGTGATGCAAAAACTTATACACGCTGTCAATACTACATTAATTTTTGCGTTACCATTTCTGTTTACCATTATACTATAAAATGTAATATAATCTGGATGTAATTTAATCCATAGTGTATACTCTACACCAACTTGGGAAATGAGGTTCAGTTACTTAATCCACAACAAGCAAAAAAAAACTGCTCGAAGTAAAATAAATTAATTAAATAGTATAAATTATTTTATAATCAAATATATTTTATATTTACAAAACGCAACTTAATAATAAGGAGAGTTACGAAGATGTCCTTAATATCGCTTTCCTAAAAATGAAAGAAAAGAAAAAGAAATTGCAAGATTAAATTAAAAAGTTTTGTCTTCGAATTTTAAATAAATTGTAAAATGTCAAATACATTTTACTCAAATTGGAAAATAATATTATTTAGCAGTTAAATAGAAAACATAAGACCAAAATAGTAAAAGTTCAGAGCGATTAATATTCCCAAAAATATTTAACATTCCATTGAAAAATATACGGTGGTACTTCTATAAATCTATCAATAATATTAATTTAAGCAATATTTCAAAAATACCGCCCTCTTTCAATATACAATTTTTTTTATGGTAAATATACGTAAATACGAACTTCTGCAGATATAAAAGCTGCAGAAGAATGGATATAATTGAATTTACAAGGAATCCTTTGGGGCACTCTCAGCTCTCCCAATTAGTCGTAGTCAATAGGATTTACTCGACCACAAGTATGGAATTGTAACGTCTCATTAAGCAATGTAGTAAACCATGTTTTTATATCATTCCTCAAATATCAAGGAAACCGAAAAGCTCTCTTTAGAAACCATCCGAAACCAGTATGCCTATCAACTAATGGAAACATTAATAATGTCATCTCCTTAATCCGCTTCCTGAAGAAATCTGGTCTTTATGACTTATAAGGAGTTACTTATAAGGAGTAGAATATTTATTTTCGACACCACGTAATAGAAGCTTTTCACAAAATGTATAAAATTTGTAACCCCAAGTCCCAGCTGATATGGCCTATTGCCAGACTTTTACTTTTACTATTACTAAATACTATTATTAAATTGGAAATGGAACCGAGCAGCGAAAATAGTTATCAAAACTTTATATATAATTTTATTGTTATGACTTGTTACATTTAATCATCCTTAAATGAATTATAAACATAAAATAGAACAGAACTTCAGTAATTTACTGTATATATTAGGAACGATTGATTGATTGAAGAGTTTTAATATATTTAAATGTCTGGATTCTTTTATAAGCTTTCAAGAAAAATAGTTTAATTTTGATAAGTATTTTTTTTTGCTGGCAACTTTTTATTAATTCTTTTAACTATAATTCTAACCGCCTTAAAAAAAATTTTTGAATCACAATACGAACATAGTGGATTTAGTGGAAAACGAATAAGAAATTTTCTTTAATTTCCCACTCCTTATAATTTAAGTTTCTTTTAAATTTTGGCTGATTTGATATTTAATAAATATTTCTCACTTTTACACGAGCCTGCAAATAATTAATTAGTCCAATCAAATACCAGTTTGACTTAACGCTGAATTGATTTACGAATTAACTCTTTTATTATAATAAATTATTTGTACCTTCAGGTATTAAAATAAACAAAAGTTTTCCTTTCTTATTTTTCCCTAACAAAATTTATATGCCATTTTTCCTTTTTGGGAGTTTCTTTTCCTTTTCTTTTTTGCCTCTCATGCTCATCTCGAACATTGACTTTATTGTAAAAATCATGACTACACAATGACATCGTAAGGTAAAAATATATCCAATGATTTTTATTTCTATACTTTTGCAATAGTTTTTTATTATTATTTTGCTGACTTCACAACTTCTGGTCCTTCAGAATTTCCAATCGTAAATGAGATTTTCCCAATAAAATTTTTAAGCAAAAACGTAGAAAAATACAAGTAAAATCTTAAGTGTTATCGAATTTCTTTTTCTCAATTTTATTCTTTTACTTTATTCATTCATTCATACATTCATACAGTCATACATTCATTCGCTCATTCTTTTAGCTTCTGTTATGAAAACTATCAAGTAAATTTCGTTCATTGGGTAGTAGAAGGGGGATAATGATGAAAGCAGATAAGTAATACAAAAAACTACACATGGATGTAAACACAGCCATAGACACAGACACAGAGAGACACAGACACAGACACATACACAGGAAATCTCTAATCCAGAAAGTTCAATAAATGCAAGTAAATATATGGAAAGATATTAAATGCTCACATTGAATTTGCTCGCATATTCCAAAAATAAAAATGGAAATAATGTTACCAATGTCTGTAGGCAGAAGTACACACTTATCGCAGATCCCAGCAAAGCGTCCTTACTAATTTGCCACTAAAGAAATATACATGGATACTATTGTAATCTAGAAGCAGCGATGAAATTATCCTTACTAACGTAAACCCATAGAAACATGTGGAGGCAAATAGTATGTGCGTATGTAGTAGGTACCTGCACTCGTATGTAGAATGCACATATACAAAAATGCTTCACTATTCCAATAAGTTAATCATTTAAACAATTTTGAGGGGAGAACCTACCGGAACTTTCCATGTTTTGTAATATTATAAATACATTTAATACATTTATAAATACATGTTGAAGCCGTCAGCAAAGGGTTAATTGCTTTGAATGGATTCTACTTACTCTTCATGAGTAAGACTCCTTATGGTAACACTTTGTAGTGTTGAAAACTTGGCAGCATACTCGTACTCGTATCCACACATATGATCATTCGTATGGATGTAATTGTACTTAATAAAGAGTTAATCTTGAAAGTTTTTAAGTTGAAGTTGTTACGATCACACATCGCTTAAGCCTCTCGCTCTCATTTCCTTATTTCTTTATATTTTTAAAATTATATATACATTAAATCCAAATGACAATAGAACTTTATAAAACTTTATAAAACTGTAAATATTTATTTATTAATATTTATTGAGCATCTTTAAACCTTTGCTGACATCGGGCGTAATGTATGTATATATAGTCCCATGATAATATATGTAGATCCGACATAGCTGTTTGCTACTTTTACTGATAACTTATTTTATTAGAATTTCTTTATTTTTTAAGGATTTTATATACTTTGTTATATAATAAAACAAAAGAGGAATCGTGTTGTCTTAAAAACATTTTGCCAATGCACATTAGTTGAAGTAACAAGAACTCCTAAGCGCAACCCCGATGCTCTCATGTATCGTGTATAAGTAATTCACCGATTAAATTGTTGTTATAAAAACAATTTAATTCTAATAAAATAAGTTATCAGTAAAAGTAGCAAACAGCTATGTCGGATCTACATATATTATCATGGGACTATATATACATACATATATTAACCCCCTGCCAGCAAAGGTTTAAAGATGCTCAAGTTTGGACTCTTGCAAATTCTGTTTGCTGGTATATTTAATAAATTATATATTAATTATAAAATATATATATTTTCTAAAGCTTTACCTGAATCTGAACCTACAAACGTTGAAAGATCGAATCAGTAATGTTTCCCGACATTCATTTCCAAGTATATTTTAAGAGTTATTTTTCACCTTAAAATAATGTACAATACTGAGTTTCAGTTTCCCTCAGAAGGCCTAGAGCTTTGGGGGATTATGGTGCACAAAAATATGATTGATAGCCCTCGCGTGACAGCAAATATAATAAGCCATATAAATTCTGAAAATGAAGTGATAAGAGCAGCCACCCTCCGAAACTACGCTGGGCTCCAGCTCGAATGAATGGAAATAAAATAAAGGGCATTTGAACTAAAAATTTAGGATTTCAAGCTTTGCCTAAAGCTGTAAATGTAGTAGGGAAACCCAAGAAACCCCTGTCTAAGCAACGGATGCATACTAGCACATATGGAGAAGCAACTAATTTCTCTTCACGATCCTAAAAATTTCCAGGATTTTTCTATAAATGTTACAAGTAAGCAATAACTGTCAACATTCCCCTGTGATTTTGGGGTCATGCTTATGAGTGGTTACAATAAGCTAGTGAATACAAGGACGTAGATAAGGCTCTCACAAGGGTGGCATCTCCAAATCAGGTTGCATCGATACGCTAGGCAGTAGTGTTGACGAAAACGAAGTACTGAACACGGACGTAAAACCTTCACTTATATGATGACACATACATATGTATAACGCCAGTTAAATTTCAATGAAAGAGAAGAGCGTGAACACAGGCTTTATATCAAAAGTCTTGAGCTCCCTCGTACTATCCGCAATGAACCCGCAAACAACGTAACAATTCCAATGTAAGATGAAGGTGCATTGAGCCCCGCCAGCTTGCGAGTTTCCCAGTGTTGGTAAATATGTATTAACATTACCAAATGTGACAACTAATTCCAAAAGACACCATTTCCTTCATTCCTCGCAAAATTATGTTCCAGAGCCAATCAAAATACGTTTTACATTTTCTTCCTTCCCTTATTCCTACTCTGCACAAGAAATGATTTAAAATGTGTTAACATTTAATACCCGGTTTTACACTTTCAAAGATGTAATAAAAGTTTAAACGCCGATATCTCTGTATTATGAGGTAAAGTGTGAAGAAGAGTGTGTAATAAAAGTCAAAGTAATATTTAACAATATTAAGTATTTATTATTCCACTCCATTATTTGAATTATGGAAAATTATGAATACGTTAGTTGTCATGTCAACTGCTGTTAGAGAACACATGGGACTACACAAGGATCAAATCCTGTTTGCCTTAATGTATGAATTTTATTAAAACATTTTCAAATTATTTCTTTAACGTTTAGCCTCAGATTATATTGCCGGCATATAAAAAAATACTTTAAGAAACATGGCTTTCTTTGTACGAACCTTTCTAGTACCATATTTTTGTCGTAAAAATCTAAATTTATCTCTCTTCAAGCAATGAAAATCAGTCAACAAAAAAAAAAAAAAAGGAAAATATCATACAGCAGTGTAACATTTGTTGCATTATCGCACAAACACCACAAACACATGTGGCAGCGGAGCCACTTAATATTTTCATTTTTCATAATGCAGTCAACACTGGCAACTATCGCTACAACATTAGAATCATCAGCAGCAGAAAGAAAAGCAGAGTTCTGTAGTTCAAGTCAAAGTGGAGGTTGCAATAGTATTTGTTTTAGCAAAAATAGGAATAGACACCACAATTACAAAAAGAATTTAGCATTGCACTTCATCATATTTATTTATGATGTTGCAAATGCAAGCTTGAGTACGACTGGTCGTATGTATGTCTGCTGCACACTTACAACCAACACTTTATCACAAGCAGCAGATTTCAAATGTCGGAGAACAGCTTTCAACGGAGATGGGTAAGAACATCTACTTCCCTCTGTAGGGGCATACTAAGCAGTGACATCTCAAAAGTACCTTCTCCGAAATTTACAAGTGGTGGAATACTATTTCCGATATAATGCGTTGTGCTGATTCTTAAATTTATAACTAAGTAATGTGCACACTAATACCTCAATACGAATACATTTGTAATGTTTAGGGACACTTGGCCTTTTTTAAGAGCAAACACTATTTTCATTATACAATCCTACTTATACTTATTACTTACTTAGGCTATTCCACAGATTTTCTATTACCAGTCGGGTGCGGTACCTGTGTCTCGGTCTTTAGTATGAGGCAAGGGATACCTTGGTGAAGGCGTGAATATTTGACGTAGTGACTACAATCGCATGCGTGATTTTAAATTATTTATTTTATATTTGATGTCTGTTAGCACACTATCAAATTGGTTTCAAAATCAATGACGACTTTCTTTGAACTTACTAAGCTTTTAAATTGAATAACGAGATGTTTGAATACATATTGCTGAATGTAGGGCATGCTTCTGTGAGCAGTGGAAATACCAAACTAATATAACCGCTATCCTCTCTTCAACCATTTCCTTGCCTTTTATTGACGCTTATAAACGCTATATGCCAGGAAAAGATTTCGGACCCACTTTCCGATTATATATTATAGAAATGCTGGTTAAGTTACTTTATTGCAAAAGATCGTAACTCAAAGATTATTTATATAATTTTTCTAAATATGATCTTTTCTGAAGAAGATTAACTTTCGACCCAGATATATGTATGTACTGGCACATATGGAGAAACAACTAATTTCTCTTCACGATCCTAAAAATTTCCAGATTTTTCTATAAATGTTACACCCTGTTTATCTCAACCTGTATATGTATATTGTTATGTATTTATTATTTAGATGGTTTAATAGGCCGCTCCAACTTTCTAGAAGCAGGTCATTTATTCTTTTGAAGTCCTTATTTTTATTTCGAAATTTAATAGGCTGTTAAGAAATACAAATGAGTTAAATAAGTCACATTCACAAACTCGGTCAGTTATTTCTCAGTTACTTAGTTTTTGTTTAACCATGTAACAGAATTCAATACACGGGCTTCCCTGTTCTATGTAGCTTCCTGCTACCCACTAGCACTTCTACTTATATGTCTGCTGACAAGGATCCGCTTTATAATGTTTATTTCTAAATATGAGCCTCTACTTGGGTTTCACAGTTGCTAAAAGTCCTATCAAGTCGACCCTGCCATAGATAGAGTTTGTGCTGAGCTTATGGACCGACTTCCGATTAAAAATTCAACTCCACTTTCTTTCTTTCGGCAAGCTTTTTGCGAAATCGCTGCTGTACAATTGTAAAACATGCGCAAGCAAATTAGTGGGAAGACAGTTGAAATGACGTACATTTGAAATGATGTACAATTACATCGTTTTTTTTGAAATGCCTTTGTTTTCATATTTTTACTGATATAAATAGAATAACATTAATTAACTCTTATAATTAATATCTTCGCAATAAAATGAATTTGTTAAATTATTTTTACTCTGATTGTACTTAATAAGTCTAAAAAATTTTAACTTTGCCTCACATATTGCTTTTTGCCCATTTTTGATTCAATATTTTATTAAAATAAAATAAATGAGTAAAAGGAAATGGAAATGGAAAACCTCAAATTTCTTATGGTTCCGCAACATAATTTTATTTAATTTTTTTTTTGTATAATTTTGATAATTAGAACGTCGTATTACCGGAAGCAATTTTGTAATTTTGATAGCTTGTAAATATTTTTTTTTAAAATCCGGGAAAAAGTCATGATTGTGAGAAAAATGTGAACATAAACAAGGCTAAGAGAAAGGATAACGGATTGTACATATTTCTCCTGCTGCAAATAAATAATGAATAATATAAGTAATTAAAAACCATTTAGAATTGTCTCAAAATTTGTTGATCTGCTTTCCGTACCCCCTTCAATACAGCAATGCCATGGTTCTTCTAGAACTTGTAGCTGCAGGAATTACCAGAATAGTTGCCTTAAATATAATGTTACTCATATGGGCATAATATCCTCTTAACTCCCGACATACTTAATACGATTCAATTAGATTTTTTTTTAATTTTTAACTCTAATTAAATATTTTATATTTAAAAATATAGAAATTAAATTGTTAAATAATTTTAAACAAATTTGTGTCAACAATATAGTATCTGTAAATATTTTAAATGGAAATTGGAATGTTGAAAAAGTACTAAAAATTAAATTTCGAAAATTCTATATTTTAATAACAATTTAATTTATTCACCGCTGCAGAGAATACAAGACTTCACGAATTATTTTTAATATCCCAGAGTGAACAGTTAGCGTGTAAGCGATCTGGCCACTTTCTTTGAATAGCCGTAGTTCGCTTATGTGGGTTACTGTAAGCGATCTTTCCACTTTCTATAAGTAGACGCAGTTCACGTATATGGGTTACTGCAAACGATCTTGCCATTTTCTATGAGTAGCCGCAGTTCACTTATATAGGATACTGTAAGCGATCTTGCCACTTTCTAAGAGTAGCCGCAATCAGCTTATATGGGTTACTGTAAACGATCTTGCCATTTTCTATGAGTAGCCGCAGTTCACTTATATAGGATACTGTAAGCAATCTTGCCACTTTCTAAGAGTAGCCGCAATTAGCTTATATGGGTTACTGTAAGCAATCTTGCCACTTTCTAAGAGTAGCCACAGTTTGCTTATATGGGTTACTGTAAGCGATCTTTCCACTTTCTATAAGTAGACGCAGTTCGCTTATATGGGTTACTGTAAACGATCTTGCCATTTTCTATGAGTAGCCGCAGTTCACTTATATAGGATACTGTAAGCGATGTTTCCACTTTCTAAGAGTAGCCGAAATCAGCTTATATGGGTTACTGTAAGCAATCTTGCCACTTTCTAAGAGTCGCCGCAATCAGCTTATATGTGTTACTGTAAACGATCTTGCCATTTTCTATGAGTAGCCGCAGTTCACTTATATATAGGATACTGTAACCGATGTTGCCACTTTCTAAGAGTAGCCGCAATCAGCTTATATGGGTTGCTGTAAGCAATCTTGCCACTTTCTAAGAGTAGCCGCAGTTCACTTATATGGCTTACCGTAAGCGATCTTGCCTTTTTCTATTAGTAGCCGCAGTTCACTTATATATAGCATACTGTAAGCGATGTTTCCACTTTCTAAGAGTAGCCGAAATCAGCTTATATGGGTTACTGTAAGCAATCTTGCCACTTTCTATGAGTAGCCGCAGTTCGCTTATATAATTGGTCTTTGTCAGCACTTGTTAATGTTGTCTGTTGCGGCATGCTATTTGCGATCATTAGAATGCGCTACAGTTTGTTATCATGAATGTTTGCATGGTAGTTAACTCTTCCCCAAAAATTACATTTTACTGCTCAATAGAAAGTACTATTTTAGAGTTGTTGATACCTTTTCAGAGCTTCTTGGTGGTGTTACTTTACGTAAGCAATAAATGCTGTCCTGGCCGGGAATAGGGAATCAAAAAATTGTTAACTCATTTTATTTTAATTTCCAACCAATACTACAAAAATAAAGTAAAATCGCTCCAATTTTTCGTGCTATTTTCCCAATGTAAATAGTCCTTCACAGCCGAACGCATGTAGTGTGCATGCGTAAGCATGAAAGCAGTGTTCATATATGCATATGCATGTGTGTGCTTTGCTCTTCTCTATGAAAGTTTTCTATACGAGTATTTTCATATTTGTTTGTGTTTATTATTACTCGAAAGTTTTAAAATATCAACACTTTGTAAGCTTCTTAAAATGCTTGTGTTTGTACTCGTAGTTTAATATAAAGGACTCTTCAGAAAGCAGACAAGAAATGCCAAGTTGATATATATTTTTTCAAATCCTTTTTGTTTTTGGAAAAACAATAACAAATTTCATGATTTTTTAAGCTAAGATTATTTTTGATAAAGTTCTCACACCCTCCCGAATTGAACTTTTTTCCTATTGGCTACAACCCTGTTTGAAAATATGTTGCTCCTTCACATATGGGACATTGTATTTAGCCTGCAGAGAATGTCAGCAGTGAAATTGTATTGACCTGTAGTGACCCACAATAACCCCTGCAATGCTCTAAGCGAACGACGTTTGACAATTAAGTGTCATGGAAAACCCTGTACTGTATGCTGGCACCACTCTTAGCTAGTCTTTTTCGAACCATATATAGTACATTTTAGTACGTCGGTAATGAAAATGCCCATTTTGTTAACTCTTGGAGTTTATTAGCAATCGCCTTTATGCCATTCATACCTAAATCTATTATTATCGAAGTCGTCATCAATTCGATAAAAAACTTGTATTCCATAAAAGCAATATATCTAGAGAACTTTGAAAAATTAAAATATTTTGGTTTTTGTTTGTAATTCTGGATGAGGTTTGCAACATTGCATGCGGCATACCAAAAATATATCGACGCTTATCGATGAAACTTGATATTGACAATGAGCATACCGTTTCACAATCAACCATACAAGACGATGTCGTAACAGTGTTGCCAAACTGTCAAAAAATATTTGACAGTAGATAGTGGTGACTTCGAAACACTCGCTATGAGTATACCAAACTAGATTCTACTGTAGTAGTTATCACAAAATGCAACTGATCAGATTGAAATTATTGTAAGTAATTTTTAATTATTAATCAATATTTAAAGGAATATTATTTTTTCCTTTTTTTAATATTCTCCTGAAGAAGTTACCCATAGTGGCAGCGAAATATTGAAAATAAAAATAGAATAGAAAATGTTTTTATAAAAAAACAATCTAAAAACGAAAGAATCGAAAATATATATCCAAGGAAATGGTTTATCAAGTTAATCAAAGTCAATGTATTGCCGAAAATTTTATATTTTACTGAATACTCATGTTGGAAAATGTATCCATGCAGGACTTTTTAGTAGCATGTACGAATTGCGGCTTCTTCAAATATTTGCTTGTGAAAACAATTTATACTATAACAAAATATTTTTGTTAATAAAATATTTCATAAAATAAGTTATAAAGAATGCAGGATTTTATTATGGAAACAAAACTTGAGTACTTAAACAAGATGAAAGTTTTCATGTTTTTCTTAAATCCTTAAAGTAGTTAATTGAACAATTCAACCATAGAGCTTTTAGCACTTTCGAGCTTTCAGATGTTTATTTATTTCCCATCCTATGCTTAAAAGAGACCCACTCTATTTATTTGTAGCCACTTGGAAATACCAAAATGCATTTTTACACATGTGCACTTATATTTTTCATACATTTGAAAGGACAACCGACAGAGAAGAGTCGCGGAGTGTAAAAAATGTATTTAAACGAACAACAAAACTTAAACAGTTTAAAAGTTTTTTACACTGAACCACACATTAAATAAGTTCAAAGAGAGCACAAAAATACTTTCCCAAAAAAGTTTCGACTTTTTGCTTTCCATTAAGATTAAAAAATTATTATTGGATGAGCGGACTCGATGATATAAAGTTTATATTTTTCTAGCACAGCTACATTTAACTACACTGTTTTACTGTTTCTTGCTTGACCTAAAAGAGTTTTCGCATCAAACTAAACACGTACATACATATGTATATAAATAAATTGATTGAATGTTAAATTTTCTAAATTTTTTTTTTATCATTTTATTTCCGCTTGACTTTAATACATTAAGTTGTAGCCAACAAATAAAATAAAAATTTGGCAGAAGAGGATAAAATAAAACTCAGTACAATTTCATAACTTTTTCTCTTTTTGTTTATTGCATATGTGATAGATTGCATAAATATTTATAATTGTTGTATTAAAAAAAAAAATAGTTGTTTTTATGCCGCGTTAATTCTCGGTGTCAAGTGCCCTTTTTAAATATGGAATAATTTTTGGCACACTACAAGGACACAATGCAAACTACAAAGCGACAAGCAGAGAAATTTATAATTGCAAAATATGAATGGCAATCAATTCTTAAAGGTAATTTAAAAGAAAAATATAGACAACAGTCAGAATCTGATGAAAACTATTTTATTTTTCGAACTGTATTTCCAACTAGAAAAAATTTTTAAAAAGAAATATTTTAAATTTCAGCGACATAATTTCATTTAATGAGTTTTCTAGTAAAATTTCTATTTTGACAAAGACAGTTTTTTCCTGACACCGTATGATATTTGGAAATCCATTCAAAATCTGCCGATCTTCTTAGTTGATTTGGACAATTTTCCACTGCAGCTGCTGTCGCTCTATTTGTGTTTCAACTGTTAATATCAAATTTTCAATAAATCTGTGACATTTTGTTATTTGATTATGCATATTTTTATTATTTATGGCCGGCATTAAATTTTTAATCAAGTTAAAGGACAATAAGGATAATTTTTCTCACATGATTCAGCTTTATGTATGACAGGAAAGCAATGAAAGCATAATTTGCAACTGCTTGCATGTGAGTTTTTAATAATTAAGTTGTATAGTTATTTGACCTGAATGGTTTTTATCAACTTTGATCAAATCAATTTCTATTTAAATATAAATAAAAAATATAAGATAAGTGAAAGGTGACATAATGAAAGGTGACTACATATATATTTGCATATACAACTTGAAATATTATTTTTACATTTAGCTTAACTTTTATCAAATGACGAATATCCCACTCATCAAATAGGTTTCTTAGTTTGATGTAGAAAGAAGAAACCTTTGGCACCCAAGTGTATTATTTTATTCAAACTAACCCAATTATACTTTTCAAATTGCACTTTTTCACATTAGTAGTGGGGAGGTGGAATTAAATTTTCATTAAATGATTAAAATATGAAACGGTCATTTAAGCCAGCAAAGTTAAGGACATTTATATGTGTGAATACAACTGGCAGCCTTGACCTGCACTGATAAATCTTTTTCCTGCTACAATAATGTATATTGTTAATTGTTTTGATTTGCAAACTTGTTTTCTGCTTTGCTAAATATAAAAAGTTCGCTGTGCTTTACTCGATGTTGCAATTCTCATTTCACTTTTTCAACTGGGGAGTTGTTTTTGTAATAGTTTTAATTAATTATTATGGTTATTATAATTCAAAAATATTTATTTTAACCTCTTAGGCTTTGTGTCACAAGCATTACATTTTAGGATAATATATATGGAAATAATTATTAAATTTGGCCGGAAGTACAGTTTGGCAAAAGTTAATATCATAACATTATGAGACAAAATGCTATGAAAGCTTGAGGTTTATGTAGGCTGTAAGGAAAAGCTAATATAATTTTGGATTACGAACAATGAAAGTTAATATTTTAATGTTTATTTTCAATGTAGTTGTTTTTTGATCCTTAGAACGTTAAGAGAAGCTTTTCAAATCTTTCCGATCAGCCCATGCATTCCTCTGTATGGCTCACACCGACGATTAACATATTTTAAGTTATTCTCGTGCGGTACAAAATGGCATCAATCTAATATTTGAGACATTTTAGAAAATTAATTTTCTACATTATAAAGCGTCATGACGCTACGTCTTCTTACTTCTTGAGTTTGTGGTTCCAATGCAAACTACTTTTCTCAAGTAAAAGCATATAAGGTAGTAGAAAAACTTTTCGTATTGCTAATAAAACTTCAACTTATTTTTTTTTTTATATTTATAATGAACTTAAATGAAACATATATAAGCCATTTTGGTCAACCACCTTTTATTATTCTTCCACTACAGACGTTATTCCATCATTATAAAACTTTTCTGGTTTCTCGGCGTAAAACTGGGACAAGTAATTTTCACAGGACTCTCTTGAAGCCAATTTCACTCCATTAAGGGAGATCTGTATGGACCAAAACAAATGATAGTACGATGTTGCAAGTGCAGAACTATATGCTGGAGACATCAAAACTTCCCCACCAAGCTCTCCACAGCTTTTTTCCGATTCCTCTAGCGTTGTCCTGATGAAAGACGAAATCCTTTCCGTTTATTAGTTCTGAGCGTTTTTTTCTATTGCTTTCTTCAATGTTATCAGCTGTTGACAGTAAAATGTAGAATCAATCCTTCGACTACGCTGGAGCAGCTCTTAGTGGATGATTCCTCTCCAATCCCACCAAACACTCAACATAACCATTCGAGGCGTTAAACCAGGCTTTGCGGCCAAAAATGATTTGATTTCATTTCGTATCATCAAAGAATCACAGATCTTAATTCCGTCTATTAGATTTTTTTATAGACAATTCATATGGTACCTAAACATCGAGCCTCTTTATGTAGAATGCCTTTTTTAAATGGTTCAAAAACATTTGATGATGAATCTTAAGTTCTTTGGCTGGTTAATCTTTTACACAATTTCACCGAATTTTTCAACGATAGGTAGACCAAAACGAGGTGCATTTTACACATCGAAATTTCCAGAACTGAAGCGAGCCAACCATTGCTGTGCTACAGACACTAATGCAGTATCTTCTCCGTAAACAAATTCACAAATTTCATTGGTGGCTTGCGTGGCATTCTTCCCTTTTTTATACCAAAATTTCAAAATAAAGCGAATTTCTTCATTATTATCACTCATTTTTGAACAGCTTTAATTTTTATCCAACTCCGCCGAATTTTACTTTTTTACTTGAGTTAAATGTAGCTTTAAATCTCAACTTTCCAACAATGTGATTGGCAGCACTGGAGCTATACGACTGCAGTTACATACGAAAATACTTTTTCGACTGCCTAATATAAACATTTCTTATTATTAGCCTGCCTTATTTCCACTTCGGAGGCTAAAAAATAAACAAAATAAATAAATCATTAAAATTTTAATTCAAAATGGCGAAATTTACATCACTCGCATTTTAATTAATATTATTACAGTCCTCTTCACGAACACAAAGTAAAGTATTGGCAAACGTTTAGTAGAGCTATTAACTGGTTATAAATTAAAAAACTTCACTTCAAGCGTTTAGTAAGTAGTTATTTGATTTTTGCTGGCTTGTAATTGTTGAAAACTAAATTTAATTGGCTAATAAATAATAATTGATTCATGATTATGCTACTCTTAATTTTCCTGCTGCTTAAACAATGAAAATAAATATTTAAAAATAATGTATTAAAATGCATTCTCCTAAATTCTAAGCTCACCACTTAAACATACTTATTAAAATGTTTAGTCGATTTTTGCATGCAATTTATAGCTGTGAATATGCATTACAAGGAAAAGGTCCTTAGAACAATTACAGATCCAATATTAAACCTTCAACTTTTTTATTGAAATAATAATTATTACTTTGCTTTTGCTGAGGACGCGAGTTGTTGAGATGTTGGTTGCGCTGTATTTATACATTAATCTGTATTAGTTTTCTGCAGATAATTTCGCGATTTAAATTAAGTTTTTATACTGCAGTATGCGATTTGCCTGCATGCAGACAGTTTTATATGCACAAGTATTTGCACAACGCATTAATTTGCATTTGAATGCAAACGCGGATAAATGAAAATTATATCTGTTTGTATGCGAGTGTGAAGTAACAACCACAATAATTGCAAACAGTAGTTACAATTAACTGGGAAATCGATTGCAAATATATTGTTCGCTTACCTGTTCGTCTGGTTCTCCTGCCAGTTGAGAAAAAGGATGTGAGTGATGCTAATTAAGCGTTTATAACCATTTTAAATATGCGTGTTTTAGTCAACTCAGATAGCCTTAAAGGGCATGCAGAAAATAATTTATTTCACAGATATGTAATAGGATTGTAACTATAAATAGCGACAAATTGCAATTTTATATTATTACCTGGTGTAAGCAAGAAGAGGACCAAAGAGCATTTGCTATACCTATGTAAGATTATAGTTATCTCTGTAGGCGAATGAATAATGCACAGCCTACTAAACCAGAGGTCGGCGAGTTCGATTCCTGCCTAGACCTTGACTATTTTCCTACGCACGAGCCGAAAGCTTTGCAGGTTGAGTTGGTTGAAGAAAGGACATTATTAACATTATGGTGAAATATTAGCTCTGTCCTCTGAACAAGAGCGAAAAGTACCTCTCAGAGTACCTCTCTTTCTCTTTTCAGACAGTCTACATTTAAAAATTACCGACATTTATTCTACTATATATCGTAGGTGTAGTTCAAAAATTACCCATTATATGTATACAATAAGCCAAATTTGCGAAAAGCTCTCACTGCTTTAAAATATTTTTGAAATATGAAAATTAAATAAAAAAATTTAACTTATAATGTTAAATGAAATGAAATGCGCTCATACATATATTATATTTCATTAAAATCAAAAGCGAAATTTAAATGGCGACAGATTAGTGGGAGTGGCGATATATTTTCTAAATACCAAACTTGATTTTAGCGGGTTATCCAATATGAAAAACCAAAATCGCCTACAAGATTTTATTTGCTGATGATTTGGGTTTATTATATATTATTATATATTATATCAATTTTGATTATATATTATATATATATTATATTATTGGTGATTAAGAAATTTTCAGATAATTTTCAGATACCCCAAAGAGACCGATTGCACAGTTACAAAATTAGTTACATATAAAATTTTTGTCATAGATTACATTCAGGGCACTTTAAATAAGGGCACCTGATCATTGATCTGATGAGCAGACTTTTTAGGAATTGAGGGCAATTAATTTAAACAAAAAGAAAATTAAAAAAGAGCTTTAAAATCTCCTTCTTCCACAAGTATTGCTTTGCTACTTCAAACGTCTTATATTTAAGTGAAACTTTTAATTTGCATATTTAGACAACACTGGCTAAAAACGTGAGAACTTTGCCTTTTTCCAATGGCAGAAAGTACATGTTTCATATATAAGAATAGAGCAGGTCCTCATTTAAAATATTCGTATACTTTTTATAGACGTATGAAAGTGGAATATCCTTAAAAGGATCTTGAAGTAATAATAATCTATTTAACATTTTTCGAAAATATTTATTATTAATTCTTTTTTTTTATTTTTATTTATTGTATTTATTATTTTCCTTTTCATTTCTCTCTAGCAATTAGAGAGAAATAGAGACTTATGTGACTGTTAGAATTCTCAATTGATTGTTGAGAATATAAGCTTATCAAAACCAGCATTCAGATGATTTTTTGAGACTGTTTGCTTGAAGATCTACTGACATGTCTGGTTTTAGCACGAATAAAATGCAGACGAGAGCATCTGGACCAGCTTAACCCCACAAAAACAAAACAAAATAATAACATATTGATTTCAATAGAAAGCACGAAAAAGGAGGGCATAGGGATTTCTCTATTGACAAAATTATAAATAATATTGATTAGAAAAAATAAAAACCCAAATCACTGCATGTTTCACCATGTTTGTAAGGGGTTCTTTAGAAAGGATTGCATATGCATTGAAAAATTAAAGGACCAGTTGCATTTCTCAATACAAATTGCAAATCTGTAACAAAAACTATGCAAAGCAAAAAGAAAAAAAATAATAAAATATGAACTGAAGACATGGGGAAAAGCTTATATTGTCATATTGTATTTACATATGAAACTGTAAGGCAAAACTTTTAAACTTAAAAAAAAAAACAATTTCTTGAAACAGCAGACTTTTGATATGGTCAATTGTTTTAAAAATCAGTATAGAATCAGCATAGAAATTCGACACAGAAAAGGCCACAAAAATCGTTTTTTCTTATGTGAAAAAATTCTTATAATATTGAGTAAAAAATAAATATATTTTTAATTTTTTTTTATAAAGATTAAAAGAAAATAAACAATTATTTATCAAAAATATTACGTTTAACACACCTGCCTTATATTTTTCTTTACTTGTTTTTTGAGGCCGATTAATTTAGTTCGAATTTGCAGCGTTAAAAATTTCGTCTATTACGAACCCTGGAAAATAACTCGTCTTCTATAATGCGCATTTTGACAGAGTACTCGTATGGAGTCGATTGCATCTGTTCTCTCTTTTTCTTACTTGCATTAGTAAGGACTCTGGTATCTCTGATCATATTCAAGGACCTTGTATCTGAAACGGAATTTATAAATTTATTTTATTATCATAATTTTTATGTTGAAATGGTATGTTTCGACTTTCCAGCCGGCAGCTCTTTCATACACAGCCAACCCTAGACTATTTTTGATTGGCACGTGACGGATGGAAATTGTTAAAAATAAACTATAAAATACCAATAATTGACATCACAAGAAGCAAAATTCAGCTGCTTCTTCCGCTTCTGATATGACTGTTCTGCGTTTGTCGCCTCTGTGACGGTGCAATTGTAATATCTGCTGTTGTTGTTATTTTACATGAAGAAAAAGCAGAAATTAATGAAATAATAAAGCATTTACTGATTTTTTAATAGTATTAATAAATTAAGGATTAAAGCGAGTGTGGGGTTTTAATAAAACACACGACACATGATCACTCCTGCATAAGCACCGAAAGGAATTACACACACACCCATACATGCACATATATGCATCCATTTGTGTGCGTGGAAAAATATTTATTAAAATGTTAATATTTGCAATATAATCTGATGAATCAATTTTATATATTTTTATTTATATGCGTGATAATGTTTTCATTATTTTAAAATGCTCGAATTTGATCATTTAATTAAAAATGGCCGCTGGACCGGATGCTGATTGATTTTAAAAAGTGAGAAAAATATGAAAAATTATTGAAAACGTATTTAAATAATTATAAATGGATATTTCCAACTCAGTAGTCTGTCTTCCTTCCAACTTTTCAACAGACTACTAAGTTGGCATAGATGTTTCTCGTCAGTTTATGTTTTTCACAGCAATGTACAATGCACAAGGAAGCTTTTAGCTTTCAACGTACGCTGATTACTTTAAGAATCATCAGTTGTTGAAATTCAATGGGGAAAATATATAATAATTTTATTTATTTATTCTTTCTTAATACTTAATATAACAATTATATCAACATAAATCTAATATAAGTAAAAGCAATGGCTGATGAGCTCATCGTCTATAATATAATTTTATTATAAAGCTTTTCGCTGAAAACAGCTGATGTGTCAACAAATTGACTGTGCCAACTTTTTAATTAAAATATATGGGGCATTCTATACGTTACATTCTCATGCAATATGTTTTAATTTACATATATTTATTGTTCCAAAAACACCACTACGAATAGAAAATTGTGAAATTAAACCATTTTTTGAACTGGACGAATATCACAGTTTTACATTTTCAGTTGGGGAACTTCTTTCTTATAACATTAGCTGAGAAATTGCGAAAGTAAATGGTAACTTAAAAAATAATAAATGTAAATTAGTAGAGCTGTAAAAGTTATTTGCAATAAAACTATTAAATACACAGAAGTGTAAAATAAGAATATTAATTAAACAGTCTTTATTCAGGGGGCAAAGAGACTCTCAGTCTTTACAGGGTGAGATAAAAAAACTGCGACCAACTTCAGACTGCTGTCATTTCTAAATGACAGCTGTCGACCGACAGGTGTGAAAATTATTCCAGTCACAGCTCATTATATTGTTTACAAGCATTACAAAAGCATTTTGGTGAGAATTTTCCAGAAAAAAACTTATTCGTGATGGAATTCAAGCGTGATAGTTTGGCTGGAAAACCACAATTAAATGTGAATAAATCTTTTGTGTCTCGTACCATCGCCCGTTACCGTTGTAGTGGGTCTATAACTATAAGCCACACTATGAACTTATGTCTAAAACAAAATTTCGATATCAGCACAATAGAAAATATTAGTTCATTGACTTTGCTACTATTTAAACATATTGTAATTTGAATACTCTTTTATGACTTACACGCTTATAATTACTTTGATTCATACTATAGCAATAACAAAATAAATGTGCAAGGCAATGTAAATTTTAGCATATAAGAACCAAATTCGGTTAATAAAGGGGGAATTAATCTAGAACCTTAACGGAGTCGACATTGATTTTCTTACATAAAGTCCGGCATTTTAATGCTGGCATAAAGCTGCAGAAGTGCAAAGATAATACTAAAAATACTAATAACAAAAATAATAAAAATTTAAACCATAAATACACAATAAAACCACTACATGGCGATCCTGCCAAACTTTTCACTTACAACATATTGCAAACAAAAAAAAAAATATAACAAATTTTTTAATGACAACACAAGAGGACATCGATAAAATTTTTGCTAAATGGGAACAACAGGTAGAGTACGTCCCGGAACATATAAATAAGTATAACACAGTAGAGACACCACAATATATCCCGACACCGAAGGAGGCTGGCCCTAAACGTTTAACTATACAAGAACATAAGCAACGCCAAGAACAGCAAAAGAAATTCATCAGACAGTATAGGGCGGAGCAAACACCGTACATTCCAAAAAAGAGGGGTGGAAAGAAAAAACAATTTGAGAAAAAGTGCCAAGACTTACAACGAATAATTAACATCAGCTTGGGCGAACAGAAGAGGAGACTGATACAGGAGTTAAATAAAATTAAACAACAAGGGTGGAAAACATCTATATGAACCACTCAACGTCACAAATTGAAGATAGAATCCAGCAAAATTTAGAAAACAGCAACATAATGGGAATACTCGATACTAATGTGGAACAACAATCTAATTCATTTGCGGTCAACGAAAATAAAGTATCCATAAATTTAGAAATAATCTTAGGAATGTTAATCATTATAATATTGGTAGGAAGTTGGATACTTGCAAAAAACTATATAAAAAGACAAATAATAAATAATGCGGTAAGCAATAATTAAAACTAAAACACACAAACACATAAAACCACTACATGGCACATAAAACACATAAAACCATTGCATACAAAATTCTTTCTTAAATATTTTCAAAAAAAAAAAAAGAAGCGATATCCGCAATTGTAAAATTTTTATCAGAACTAATAAAGCTTATTAAAACAAATTTTTGATAAATACCGTAAATCCACATAAAAACACAATAAGAAAAATAGAAAAACAACAAAATATAAAGAAAATACATTTATGGATCAGATAGAACAGGAAATTAAACAAATAATATCAAACGCAAAAAAATCCATAAGTAGAAAATATAGTAGAGAAACAGTAAAAGAAAAAATAAAATTAATTAATAAATTGAGCAAGGATTTTGGGAAATTAGTTGCAGATTTATCAAGTCCAAAAAGGGAAGAAAAAATTTTAGAATATAGAACACTAAGAAAAACAGCTTTAGATATACTTAACCAACATTGCAACATGGCAACTTCAAATACAAATTCAACTATGTCAAACTTCGATAGCAAGAAGGCATCAGACACAATTCCAATTTTCGAAGGAAAACCAAGACACCTTTGTATATTTTTATCCATGGTAGAAATGATTTCACAAGACCTTAATGAACAAGGAAAACTTAATTTAATAAAATATATAATAGCCATGAAAATTAGCGATAGAGTAAGAAACATTTTAATGACAGAAAATATACCACAGACACTGACGGAACTAAGAGCAGCGTTAAATAAAAACTTTAAGTCCACAAAATCATCCGCTAATCTTCACTCAGAATTAAGAGGTATTCGGCAAAAAGGAAATGTGTTCAATTATAGGGAAAAAATAAGCTCATTGATTGCAGAGTTGACATTAATACAAATCTCAGAACTGGAAGAAAAAGATATTTCAAGAAGGCCTACAGGAAAATATAAGAATTGCTGTAGTTGCAGCCCAACCTAAATCCTTAGCACAGGCTTTCGAAATAGCAAGTACACAAGAAAGCTTAGTACAAACAACCGATGCGTTGAAAATTTTTCATATAGATAGACATACTAATAAAAATAGACAGAACAATTACAGGAATAGATTCCATTACAACGCAATACACGAAAACAGAAGTTACGAGAAACCACAACATTTTAGAAATTATCAAAACAGAAACAACAGAAAATTAAATAGATATAATAATTCGAATTACCACAATACAAATAATTACAACAGGAACAACAGAAACTTTAACAGTAATGTACAAAATAGAAGAAATACAAACTATAACAACGTCAACCAACGTAACAGATATTCCGATGTACGACCCATACAACAACAGGGAAACTTGCAAGCCTTGGAGACTCGAAACGAATCTCCAACAAGGGAAAACTAAGACTGTACACAATAAATACAAATAAATCAAATTATGTTCATCTATCTATTGAGAACATAAAGTATAAACTGACTTTCTTACTGGATACAGGTTCTGAAATATCCCTATGTAAAGAAGATATGTTACAGGAATATGACAGAGACTTTGAGGATATATGTAGACTAAATGGTATCACAAACGGTTGCATACAAACAATTGCCTCAACCGAGTTAGGTATAAAATTTGAGGGTTGTAGTATAAAACACAAATTTCAAATAGTCGAAAATAATTTTCCAATACACACAGATGGAATTCTAGGAATGGATTTTTTTTACAAATATAATTCTAGTATAGACTATGACACATACACTTTAAAACTATATATTGAGGAAAATATCATAACAATACCAATAAAACCACCACAAATAAAACTTTGTAACATAACTATACCCCCAAGGAGTGAACAAATCGTACCGATAAATATTGAAATAAGTGAAGACTGTATTGTGTGTAATAAAGAGATAGAAACGGGTGTATTTGTAGCAAATACAATAATACCGAAAAATGGCAACCGCCACATTAAAATTCTGAACTCACTAGAAACCCCTATTAGACTATCAATGTTAAAAATAAAAACCATACCACTAAATAATTTCAATGTTTACAAAACCACACATAAAAATAAGGCGTATCATTCAGAGGAAAGATTCCGGAAATTACTAAAAACAATAAGTTTTAAAAACTTAGAACAGAAAAACAAAGAAGGCTTATACAATATAATAAGACAATATCAAGGACTATTTCATCTTGAAGGAGAAAAACTCACAACAAATAACTTTTACAGACAGAACATTGAACTACAAGACAAAAGCCCAATATATACAAAAAATTACAGACTACCCCAAACACAATTAAATGAGATAAACACGCAAGTGCAAGCACTATTGACGAACGGGATAATTGAACCGTCAATTAGTCCATATAATTCACCTCTATTGCTTGTACCAAAGAAAGATCAACACGATGTAAAGAAATGGCGCTTAGTAGTAGATTTCAGGCGCTTAAATGACAAGATAGTGAATGATAAATTCCCACTTACAAGACTAGAAGACGTATTAGATAGACTAGGACGAGCGAAATATTTTTCTACTCTTGACATGACAAGCTCATTCCATCAAATAGAACTTGACGAATCATCAAGACCACTTACAGCATTTTCAACACAAAACGGTCACTTTCAATATACTAGATTACCGTTCGGACTAAAAATTTCATCAAACAGTTTTCAGAGAATGCTAACTATAGCATTATCAGGACTAGAATCAGAGGCGTTTTTGTATGTAGACGACATTATTGTCTTTGGTTGCACTTTGAAACACCACAACGAAAATCTCATTAATATATTCAAAAGACTTGAACAATACAATCTAAAACTAAACGCTGAAAAATGTTGTTTCCTTCAACATGAAGTTGTGTATTTAGGGCACTTAATTACAAAGGATGGCATAAAGACCGATCCAACAAAGTATAAGGTAATTGAACAATACCCTATTCCAAAGAACGCAGATGACGTAAGAAGATTTATAGCTTTTTGCAATTACTACAGAAGGTTTATTCCAGACTTTGCTAAAACCGCCATGAATCTCAACAACTTACTCAGAAAGAAAGTAGAGTTTAAATGGACAGAACAATGCCAACAAGCATTTGAATTATTAAGAGACAAATTAAAAAACCCACCAATATTACAATACCCAGACTTCAATAAACCATTTATATTAACAACAGACGCTTCCAATACAGCACTGGGAGCAGTACTTTCACAAGGTGAAATCAGCACAGATCTGCCAATATCATATGCAAGCAAATCATTGAGTAAACACGAGAAAAATAAATCAGTCATTGAGAAAGAATTAATAGGTATTCACTGGGGCATACAGTTTTTTAGACCATATCTTTTCGGGAGAAGATTCACTGTTGTAACAGACCATAGACCATTAATAGCATTATTTTCACACAAGAATCCATCTTCTAAATTGACTCGCATAAGACTGGAACTATCAGACTATGACTTCGACATAGTGTACAAGAAGGGAGCTAACAATACGAATGCAGACGCATTATCAAGAATACGAATTGACTCAGACATTTTAAAAAACATGATTCCAATCAACATCGATGAAAAGGAAAAGAAAACTCTGGCAATAACGCGTAGCATGCAAAATAAAGATAAAATAATTAATAAAAACTTAAAGAACGTTCAAAATAACAAAAAAGACGGCATATCTCCACAGAAGCCTGATCAACTTCATATGTGGGAATGCACGTCAATAAATGATATAAAGAAACTTCAAAGAATAGAATTTATATATAAAAGAAAGCTGCAGCAAGAAACTGAAAGAAATGAAAGAATTACGCGCATAATATGCAATGAAAGCGAAAATCCTATGTTTTCCGAAACATTTTTGGAGAAACTTTTATTGAAATTAAAGAGATTGAAATTAAGAACGTACGCACTATATGAAAACGATGAAATTTTTAAATATATAACGGCCGAAAAATTAAAAGAGAAATATAATAATTTGCGAAACAACGATATCGATATAATTTTATACAAAATGCCAAAAAGAGTTAATGAAATCATAAGACAATACAGATTGATTGCGGAATTTCATGAATTACCACATAGTGGACATTTTGGAGTCAGAAAAACATTAGCCAAACTAAAACAGCGGTACATATGGAAAAATATGAATAAAATGGTTAAGAATTATGTTACAACTTGTCCCTCTTGTCAAAAAAACAAACAAATTAAGCATACGAAAGAACCTTTAAAAATAACAGAGACACCATCAAACAGTTTCGACATTGTTGTAATTGACACAGTTGGCCCTTTAAGACCATCCAATAATTTTCGATATATACTAACTGCTCAATGCGAACTATCAAAGTATGTAATTGCATGTCCGATGGAATCTAAAGACGCGAAATCAGTAGCAAAAACTTTAGTGGAACATGTCATATTGAAATATGGTGTATTCAATATTTTAAAAACAGATAGGGGCACAGAATTTAACAACGAATTAATGCATGAGATTTGTGCACTATTAAAAATAAAACAGGACTTTTCTACTCCTTACCATCACCAAACAGTCGGAACGGTAGAACGTAACCATCGCGTACTAAACGAATATTTCTTGAGTTTTGTAGAAAATACAAATTGGCATGAATGGATACAATATTTTACGTTTGCTTTTAACACAACTCCAAGTGTCGACACCGACTATTCGCCATTTGAGTTAGTTTTTGGGAAACTTCCACGACTACCAGGCGACGACATACAGAATCCAAAACAAATATATAATCTGGACAACTACGCAAACGAACTAAAAACCAGACCACGTTATTCACTGCAGAAAGCACATGAATTGATTTCGGCAATAAAAACTAAAAGAAAATTAGAATCAATAGAAAAACAAAAGAGTATAGACATCAGCATAGGAGATTTAGTTTTAATTAAAACAGAAGAAAATATGAACCTCCTTACAGAGGTCCATACAAAGTAATAAATATAGGCGATTTAAATGTAGTAGTAGAGATGGACAACTCAAAAATGAGAACTTTCCATAAAAATATGTTAAAGAAATACTTAAAATAACAATTCTATATTCAGTAATAACAACTCTATTTTAAGAAAATATTTAAGATAATAAACACTCTATTTTAAGAAAATATTTAAGATAATAAACACTCTATTTTAAGAAAAGATGTAAAATATTAATATTAAGAACTATATGTTAAAGAAGATATTTGAACCTATTCTTTTTATTTTTTGAATATACACAAATCTAAAAGACTAAGGGTGTAGTGGGTCTATAACTATAAGCCACACTATGAACTTATGTCTAAAACAAAATTTCGATATCAGCACAATAGAAAATATTAGTTCATTGACTTTGCTACTATTTAAACATATTGTAATTTGAATACTCTTTTATGACTTACACGCTTATAATTACTTTGATTCATACTATAGCAATAACAAAATAAATGTGCAAGGCAATGTAAATTTTAGCATATAAGAACCAAATTCGGTTAATAAAGGGGGAATTAATCTAGAACCTTAACGGAGTCGACATTGATTTTCTTACATAAAGTCCGGCATTTTAATGCTGGCATAAAGCTGCAGAAGTGCAAAGATAATACTAAAAATACTAATAACAAAAATAATAAAAATTTAAACCATAAATACACAATAAAACCACTACACCGTGATACTGGTAGCGTAGCCCAACGTCAAGGAAGTGGACGAAAGAAAACAGCAACATCAGCAGAAATGGTTCGAAATGTAAAGAAGCGAATTGATCGAAATCCGCATCGCAGTGGCCGAAAAATGGCTCGTGAGCTGAACATATCGCAATATTCCATTCGGCAAATATTGAAAAATGAGCTCGGCCTAAAGCCATTGAAATTCCAAACAGTGCAAGAACTGACATCGCAACAGAAAGAAAATAGACTTAAAAGAGCCAAAGGGTTGCTTCGCTTGGCCGCAAGTGGTGAACTGCCACTTGAACACAAAATCAGCTGTTTGTAGGTTTTAAGTTAAAACCAGGTTTTAACTTTAGGTGTGAAAACACTATTAATTAATTTGCTTAATGTTTGATTGTAAACAGATTGCAAATAAAAATTTAAAAAAATTTTTATTTATATTCGTATTAACAAAAAAAAAAGTTTAATATATAAAATAATTTATGAAATATTTTCAAAATTGTGCATTCCGAATATAATTTATAATCCCAAACTAGGCGAGGGAAGTAAACCTTAACATCAACAAGTGTTTTTTAAGGCGTAGTGAATTTTCTTACTCGTAATTAAAGGACTAAAGAAAAATAGATTTCCGAACATTTTTTGTTTGATTTGGGCAATTTGTTTACTGCAAAGAATTTTAGCTAAATTTTTGATATTAAAAAGTTATTAATTTTATCATTAGAGATTCTTAGGGGAATAGTTCGGTGAAAATTAAGTTGTAGCCCCTCGATGGTATAATGTTTAGTATACACGCCTGTTACGTAGGTGTCAGCCGTTCAATTCCGCGGGGAACCAGAAGCCAAAGGCCTCAGTAGCCAGTGCTTCTATACATATTGCAATTGTATTCATATAATTGTAATATTTGGTAAATAAAAAAAAATAAATAAAATTAAGTTGTACTATTTTTAAATTATTTACCAGAAAAGATTGGCTAAAACCAGTAGATTTCTTTTATAGTATAGCGTTTACCACAATTTATCTTTGCATTTGTAAGAACATAAAATTTAAACTATGGAGGCAAAAGAAATGAAAGTAAATTTCACGTGGTGAAAGGGGCCAGATCTGGAATATCTGCTTTTATGCTTCTAAAACAGTAACTTCAGTGGAAGTTGTGTCATACTGAAGTATAATTTTAATAGCTCAGATGGCCAAGGCTAAAGATATATAGTCCAACGTTGGCCATGCTTTTTCACCATTTTAATCTTAGAGATACATTTTCCTTACACGAGTAATTAAGTTAAAACTTTATAATACGCATACGTCAGGTCCAGCCAAAACTTGCGCAGTTTCCATTAGATTTAAACAAACCAAAATACAGCACTTTAACTTTCCTTCCTTTGCCACAAATAAAGTCAATTGCAAAAGTAAATCCCTGCCAACCATTCACTTCCCCTCGGCAAGCACAAGCTAAATTGAAACTATAGTTAAGTATCTGGCAGAAATTTGGTACAAGTACGAGTAGATTATGTAAAATGGCTTTGTTTATTTATATTATGTTGACATTATTTTGCCAAGTACATTGCAGCTGGAAAAAAGTGGAAACAAGCATGTGTCTGTCTTTAGTATGTTCATCACGTTTTTTTTTTGTTAGAATTTAGTATTTTGTTATTTGTAGCCAATACAAATATTGTTGGAGAATATCTAAAGGAGACGGAGCTGCAATACCAATACAAGTCAAAATCATACTCATTTCCGAACATCATTGATGCTGATGTTGTATTGCGGTTGATGGACGGACTGCATGGTCCTAAATGTTGGCTAGCAAAATGGATTTCTTTTTGGTTAAATGCATGAATGTGCAAAAGCAGGTTCAGCAGAATCATGTCGAAGCTATTTCCAAATGCTTTTTCTCAATCCATCTTTTGCAGTTTACAATTTTATCGAGCAATCAGACAAACTTTAATTTCGTTTAATTTGCCAACCATTGTTATAACACATACATGCAAACACACACAGAGTAGAATGGCAATTCCAATGAATTGTATACATATATAAAATGAAAGCTTTCATTACAGAAGAAATATGTATGTGTGAATATACACAATATTTATTATTCCAGCAGTAATTAAATTTGTATCAGGAAAATGAAATTTGCAACAAATCAACTTAATTTTTCATAATCCTTTTAGTTGCTATTTTATTTTAATTATAACGAGCAAGAAAAGCCTTTTAATAATATGTTTTACTTTGTTAATGGCTTTATAATAATAATTTTTAATTTATTTACTCCGTATTTACCACCAATTTCTCCTTACACTCCACTGTATTCCTGTAAAAATCCGTAATAAAAATAATAACAAATTGCGGCGTATTTAACAGGTGTGATGAAAGTTCTGTTATGCTTATTTATAATTAAAGAAAACTTGAAAACAGTGGAATCTTGATTATCCTGTGTCAACCACAAATGGAAAATGAACCTTCTTAAGCTTACCCAAAGGACATTTGTGATATTAAAGCTTAAATTAATTTTATTCTCCATTATTATAATTCATAAGTTTAATGATAATATTTTAATCATTTTAACAGCTGATGGCCGCTCTGTGATTCATACAATTAGCCTCAAAGTGTCATTAAAGCTTAAATTAATTTTACTCTCCATTATTATAATTCATAAGTTTAATCATTTTAACAGCTGATTGCCGCTCTGTGATTCATACAATTAGCTTCAAAGTGTCATTAAAGCTTAAATTAATTTTACTCTCCATTATTATAATTCATAAGTTTAATCATTTTAACAGCCGGTGGCCGCTCTGTGATTCATACAATTAGCTTCAAAGTGTCATTAAAGCTTAAATTAATTTTACTCTCCATTATTATAATTCATAAGTTTAATCATTTTAACAGCCGGTGGCCGCTCTGTGATTCATACAATTATCTTCAAAGTGTCATTAGCTAGAAAACTCCCTCTAATACCCGCCACGGGATAGGAAAAAAGAAAATATCACTAATTTTTTTTTATTTAAAGTTATTAGAAGCTTTAAGAGTCGCACAATAAAAAAATTTAAATTAACAAAACTTTCTTACAAATAGATTCTTATTTTCAATAAAATTTTACTTAGTTTAATTAATCATTACTTAGAATTAATAAAAACTAACAAATCTATGCTTAAAGCTGTTCATAATATTTTTCATTAATGTTTCCTTAAAATATGAAAATATCCCATACATTTAAGAAACATTCATTTTAAATACAAGTAAATTTGGTTTTAGTTAAAAACTTTCTGCTGAGTAAATGGTTTACTATCGATTAGTTTTTAATTCCGATAATCTAGAAATAATTTGCTAAACCTGATATAATTTTTCCTGAATTGAGCGCACGAATTCAGAAGATTTTTTTCAGTTCGTGGTATGTTTGATTTTATATAAAAGTTTGTATACTCTCAAAGCAAGACGGGCGGTCGGTCTCAAAGCTTTTTTGTAATCTTTCTTGTGAATTCAAGAATCTCAATTTATTCAAGCGAAAATGTTTATCAGATTTGGATTTCTAAAAATATTTTTAATAAAATTGCACTGTAAATTTTGCATAATACCAATTTAGAAAAATTACTTTTTTCGATGAAGGTTTCTACACATTTGCTTGTTGTTGAACTTAAATAAATTTTCCCAGCTTTGCTTAAACTTAGTTGTCACTAGTCAGTTGAGATTAGAAATCATCAATGATAAACGGATTATCACTCTCAATACCCGGTATTTTCCAGAAGTGCATCATGAGAGAAGAAAAACCATAAAGAGCAGCTTGAAATTATTTACATTGTCGACAGAGCCACTGTAACAGGGTTCCATCCATCCACTTCCACAGACCTTCCTCGTATTTCCGTCATAAAGCAGTGCATGAGTGGTCATAAACCCTTAACAAATAATGTGGCGTGATACCTCGTGGTCATATTTCAACAAGTAAATAATATTTTATTACTCCTTTACGAAATATTTTGCGCTTACAATTATTCTTCTTCTTTTATTTATTTGTTTTGTCCGTTTCCAGTTATTTTGATTTTGCTAAAGTTCAATACTCGCACACACACATACGTAAAGAAAATAAAACTTCTTATAAATAAATATAAACAACAAAACAAATAAAACAGCAAAATCGTTATTTCAAGAAAAGAAAACCAACAAAATGAAACCAAAGAAAATAACATTTAAGAAGCAACTAAAGCCAGCAACATACAATAAATACTCGCTCACGCATTTAACTGCAGCAACAACAACGTTTGAGAACCGCAATAGTGACATTATTATTATTAGCAGGAATATAAGCTTTCGCGATCACGATCTTTCTTGCAGTTCATGCTGTTTAACTCTTTAGTGACGTAGCAGGAGCAATGTTGCTCAAGGACCGCAGTTCAAGGAACAGTTATATAATGCGAGATATGAGATTACACTAGAATCTGCTTAGATGCTACTTCCCGCTTAAAATAGGAATCTTTTTCTCAATCTTAAAAGGAATCTTTTTCTCAACATACAGTGGCTCACAATTTACTTCAAGCAGTAGTAGTTTTACGCATATGAAATTAGTATTGAACGAATTTGGTAATAATTTGTATTAATTTGTAAATTTTTTTAAATAAGGAATTTGTTTATTACAATTGCATTTTTAAATTCAAAATATGGTAACAAAAATATTCATGCCTTCTTTTAACTGCATATCAAATTGATGCCAAGTAATAATCTATTCTTCTCTAAAGCCCATATTTATTAGGTTCTCCTCAACTTCCATCAACTCTAATAGTTTTTGACTAGCCGAAGAAGTTATTTTTTTCCTTCCCCTCCCCCTTTTACGGCCCAATATGCAGTACTGGCAGACAATTTAATTAAAAATTCATCACAAGTACTGTAAAGTCCAGTAAATGGGAGTTCATTTTCCCAAGGTATGATTTTTCAATAAAAAGGAAATGGCTGTGCCTTTAACTTACCGAAATGATTAAAAATTGTTTGCTTGGTATATATACTGCCTGAGGAAGGTGTACTAGTTGTGATGGATATCTCTATAACTCATGTTATATATAAATGTGCGCCTTTCTTTGCAAAAGTTCACAAACACTTACCTCGGCTTAAAGGCTCTTTGACTATTTTAATTTGAAACTCCTTTTGCTTGATAGTGATGTCAGTGGCAGATCGAAATCCGAAAACGCATAAGCATAAGGGGTAACAGGAAATTTGGTGTCATTATCTGTATAAAAGTCTTACTATTTTACACTGTGACCAAAACCAAAACTATAACCAACATTGATGATGAAAAGCTACAAACCGCTGTTTTATTGTAAAGAAAATCTGTAACTGGGGCAAAAAAAAATTTCGATCGCATGAATTTGAAATAGGCCTTCTGTAGGCATTGGCGGCTCAGCATTATTATTGAACCAGTGAACTTAAATACTTCCAGTCTTATTGCAACTTTGCTGGGTATGCCTGGATGGAATTTGTAATGATTAAAATTATAATCATTGATTACATAAGTAGGGAAATATCAGCGGGCTTTCATAACTAAATAGCCCAGCAAACAAAATGGTTACCAATCAGTGAAGCGTGTAAACATGAAAAATTAGGCATTGCCACATAATCCTTTATAAATTTGCCACAAAAATCATTTAAGTGATTTGCGCTTGCCACTGTGAATGTTGCTGGCTGAAATGGTAAAAGAGTCAAGACTGCTGCAAATGCGGGCAGTCATACGGGCAGTCATGCGGGCATTTCATTTGTCTAAACTAAAAAAAGCTAATTATTTTAGCTTTAATATTATTCAACACTGCATTTTCGCTGGTTCTCGAGTTGATTTCTTACAATTAAAGCTGCCAGCAGAAATCATATAGGCTACCAAATATGCAAAAAGTTATGCACTTATAAGAAGAAAAATAAAATAAAATTTCATTTCATTTCATTAGGCAAAATGTTAACTGGGTTTCTTGCCACTCCAACAGACGTTCCCTTCACCAGTTATTTTGTATTAAAAATTAATTATTGTCTAATATTAATCATTTCTTTTTTTATCGTTTTTTGTTGCTTCAACTAAAAAGCTTATCAAAAGTGTAAAAGTTGTGCTTTTAAACTACTTGAATGTATTCAATTATATTTTTATTGCAGCGTTTAAAATTCAATTTCATATTAAAATATTTGTTAACTGGCATATTAAATTAACTATTAGGGAAGTAGCATTTATTGAGAGATTTGGGAAGAGAATTTAAGAAAGAAACATGAAATGAGTATTGGAATTTCATAATACAAGTGATACAAAGGAGTATTTACTACACTGGAAGAAATGTTTGTAGGGACTTAATTTATGGCTATAAATTTCACATAAAAGGTACTTCAAAATAGTATGAGGAATGCTCGTCACGAGCTTTTACAAGTAATAAATGTTTGCTTAAATATACTCGTACCAGGCTGTTGAAAAATATCGTAATGATGCCCATAGAATGGCAACTCCTTAAGATATCCAGACAAAAGCCTACCAGAATGGTTCTCACAGAAGCTATTCTATGAGAGATTTACTGGCCCTCCTTTCTGGGGAATTATAATACCCCGCTTACCAGTTCGACGAAAATAACTTTTTGGATCTTATTAAAAATTATTCCACTCACTGTGTTGCTGTAATACTCATTTAAGGTCACAATTATTCGAAAACTTGCCCTGTAGCTCTGTCGTGAATCGAAAAGGAGAGTTATTTCTAATCTGCTAATAAATTAAAATATATGAAGTTACAAAATTTTCTTGTTTCTTGTTGTAAAATTAAAAAGTTAGCGGGAAGAAATTAAAACAGATGCTAATGCTGGAGTTAATGTCGACGTCGTAAACGGCGTATGAACGCTGAAATTGTGATGTTCGACGTTGAATTTCATTTTGCTGTTACTGTCAACGCCGTACACTACGTTTAATGGAGTTAATGTCGACGTCGTAAACGGCGTATGAACGCTGAAATTGTGATGTTCGACGTTTAATTTCATTTTGCTGTTAATGTCAACGCCGTACACGACGTTTAAATATAAACTGCTAATTTGAAAATTTATTTACTGAAATATTTGTAATTAAATGCTTATTACTTATTTTTTACCAAATCTCTCCTTTAAGAGTTGTATTCTTATAGTTCTTGGACAATTTGTTATATAAATATTTCTTAATATTTAAATATATTTGTTTTTATAGGGAGATATTACCAAATTTTAATTATTATATATATAAAAACTGAATATTATCCCCCTATAATATCAATGTTAATAAATTGAACTCTCAATTTTTATAGTTTAAAATAAAATATTTAAATAAACAAATAATCAATTATTAATAAAGTATAATAACTAAAATTAGGACCTAAAAATTAAATATTAATAATTAAAATTTGGTAATATCTCGCTATATAATCCCCCTATAATATCAATATTAATAAATTGAACTCTCGATTGTTCGTTTTCGCGAATAGCATTTAACATTTTTTCATTTAATGTACTATCCGAGCTTATTTTAATTAAAAAAAAAAGAAACAGTTTAAACAAGTACAATAATCAGATAACTATATATGTATATTGGTTTGACGTTTCATGGTACGCCGTACAAACGCTGAAAAAGCTGAAATCGATTGAACTTTTTCAGCGTTTAATTTCAAACGTCGATGAGATTAACAGCTCTCATACAATTCCATACGTTTCAACTTTTTTTTAACAGTTGACGACGTTCAGACGGCGCTTACGACGTCGAAATTAACTCCAGCATAATTCATAACTTTGTAAAAGACATGAAGATTTATTGTTTACATCGTTAGAGTAAAAAGGTAATAAGCAGAGTTGCAATTTAAAGTAGCAAAAGTACTTGTTCGTAATATTTCAACAGTTTTTCTAGACTACAGATATGCTTCTTTAGTTTAACGTAATAATATAATAAATGAAAGCGATCCTTTTTTCTTCCTACCGTTTTCTAACGAACTATTTTAATTGCCACTGTAATTCTGTTGATTAATTAATAAAGCAAAAATGCACAATTTTATTACTTAAAGTTCACGCCTGATAACATCTTGATTTTAAAAATATCACATATTTTTTATAATATACATAAACAAGGGAAAGCATTCTTTGTGCAATAACACAGAAGCTTAAAATTATATATAAAGAAAAAGGGGTAGAAGAGAAAAAAGGCAAAGCATTATTATTAATTTGTCACTTTAATTAAATTAATTGTTTACACTTGCAGAGAAAAAGTTTAAATGAAATGCAAACTGTAATAAATTTAAAGAACAGATTTCCATAAATAAAACTGCCTGCCAACGAAAACAGTGGAACTCATGAAAAAAGGACAAATTTTGCATGTCGATAATGGGAAAATTATGTGGGTAATTTAAAAAGAAAATAATTTAAAAAAATTATAATTTACTTTATTTTATCTTTCAATTAGCTAAATAATTTTATTAAATGGAAAAAACATTTCACTGTAAACAAATTATGTGAAAAATTGCATGAGAGTATTTCATTCCGTATAATGAATTTTTTCTTGATAGCTTACAAACCATCACATCAGAATGCACGTGCATTACGTATGTATGTGCATGCATTTAACACAAAAATGAAAAATAAATGAAATGTATTTAACTTGTCACATTTGCATGTTTGCATTACATAATTGGTATACAGTCGAACTTGCATAAGTCGAATCTCCAAAACCAATGCGACTTATAGAGACTTCGAGTTAGAGAATTTTTTCAAACTTTATTAATTTATTAAAAGACATCATAGATACAGTAAAAATGCATCTTTTTATTTGGTCTAAATTAAATATTAAATTTTTTGCAGTTGCAAGTGGTTAAAATATTCTGAAAAGTTATCTTCTTCTTATTTTCATTATAAAGAGAGTCCATTTTGTTTAAAGCTCTATAGTGATCATCAGTTGTCATTTCATTGGCTTGTAGATACGAAATCAAAATTTTAAACGAATCCAATAAATCATTCTAGATGGCTGTTGAATAATTTATTTCTCTGAGCCCTCTTCATTCGCTTAAACTGAAATTCGTGGATTCACTATTGTAATGCTCAATAATATTGTCATCTGCAGGAAAGACCTCTGTGCAAATATCACTGTCCACATCGATATAATCGTCAATAGAACCAATAGATGTCATATTATTTAACGTAAGCTTTGCTTTATAATCAGCTTGCCTAAAATTTCTATCCTCATCTATATTATTTAAAAAAAAAAATGAGGGATTCCCCAAATAAAGAGAAAATAAAAATAATAAAAAAGTTGGGTTGTTTCTACGAAAAATTGGACTTAGAGAAGGCACGTGCCTTTTCTTTCACTTGAGTTTTGGAGGAATTCGACTTATAGAAGTTCGCGTTATGGAAGTAAAATTGTATACAGTTTGAGAGCTAAACGCTACTGCCTCTTGATTTCGTTATCTTGTTTCGTTAGTTATAGAAAATTCGACTTATAGGAGCTCGACTTATGGATGGTCGACTTATGGAAGTTCGACTGTATTTTTAAATACAACGCTTTCAGTGTTCAGTATCCCCTTTATGCTTTAATGCCTTGGATTGCTTTAAATAACTTTTTAAATTCCAGCTTGGTTTTATTAGAATTAGATAAAATTTATATATACTGGTTTTTCCTGCATTCCAATGCTTGCGAAAGACAAACTTTTAATTTCACCGAAAATTGCCGAAATTTAAGTATAATGCCATACCAATAGAGAACACTCTATTAGTTGAAGAATTTAAGCCGGCTCACAAGTGTTAAAAATAACAAAAAAATAAGAATAAAAGAGTGCAGTACACTGCATGCAATTTTAAAAAGTGCAGGGCCGCACCCGCAGTGAACGTGTGCCTTCTAATGCATTTTAACGGCCTCGTTTCACTATCATACACAGTCGTACGATATGTCAAATTTGGCAGGTAGAATAGCATGGCATAAAAATATGCAATTTTGTTTGCCAAATTTAACCATTTGAAAAAGTTTATGAAAATTTTCGGAAAGCTTTGAAAGTTTTCATGCGACCGGAGTTACTTTTATTTCAATTAGCAACGAAAAAAATTGTTTGCCTCACTTTTCTATGATAAGAAGGCATCCCTATTTCGATATGATTTTTCTAAAATAGGAGGGTATCGTGAAAATGAATCCAACTTTTGTCTACTATAATGAAAAAAGTCTTTAATTTACAACATATTTTTTTTCGTTTCTTTTTCAGCTTAACCTTCATAAGGTCTTCGGGTCAAATTTGACACATTTTAAAAGAAAATTTTAATTTGTTCTTAAAGGGCTTAGTTAATTTTTTCAATATTTTGTGACTTATTTATTTTCAAATACCAACAACTAGTTTAGGTTTTTAGAAAAAAATATTGGGGGAAAAAGCTTGTATAAAATTTTTAGCATATAAGATCTTTGGATCAAATTTGAGCCGGAGTAAAAAACTTGAACTTTTGCTACGTAAAATGTGTTGAAATAGTTTGTATATGGAGAAGAAAGTCATATGTTTTTTTACGTTTCGTGTGTTAGGCTCTTATATGTTTCCATTGTTTTGGGAGCACTAAATTCAAATGTTTATATATGCTAAGTATGGTATAAAATTTTGGGTACTGTGGGATTCATCCACTAGTTATGCGTGGAATATACAACCATATACAGGCAAAGAAATACGCACCATGTCTGAAAAAAACCAAGGTACGCGCGTCGTTCTTGATCTAGCAGTGTTGCTCTAAAAGTTCATAATGTGAATACAGACAATTTTTTTACATCACATCGACTGGGACAAAAATTGCTTGAGAAGCAAATGACTTTAGTTGGAACTATACGTAGAAATAAGACTGAATTGCCATCGGAGTTTTTGGTGACTAAAGGTAGATCTGTGTACTCCTCTTTTTTTTTGCTTTACCAAGGATACCAGCCTTGTTTCATACATTCCTAAAAAAAATAAATCTGCAAGAATATTTAATTCTTCAAACTTGTGCTACTCCCATAAAAACACTCTTTAAATGACTAAAAATGGGGCTCATTAAACCTCCCCGACTCAGATGAAAGGCTGTGAAAACAATACAAAGACTAGTTAAATGAATTTTGCAGCGAATTGTATTCATGTTATCTAATAAAAAATTTGTCACTATAAAACTTATTTATGTATTGTAATTGACTAAGTAAAAGCCCACAACAAAAAATTATTTGTCAAATACATATTATATAATGTAAAAAACAGGTTGCATTATCCCATATGCAAATGCATACATATTTACATATGTATGTATGTATGTATGTGTGTATGTTTATGCAAGTGGATTTATAGTGTTGATTGCATTTGACAGTTTATTTAATTTAAATTAAAAACTCTTCATACTTATATAAAGCTGATGATATTTGTTTTTTCAACATTGCATATTTCCGAATATGTGATGCATAATATTTATAATTATTAGATATAATAGTATATCGGTATGTGTGCACTCGTACGAGTATATTTTTTATATGCCTTTTCAATTACAATACAAAGTGCATTCATTTTATGCGAAAATAGCTTGTAGGAATGTTAGACAAAAAACAGTTTTTTATAATAAATTTTGTATTTATGTTTATATTCGTTTAAGTTAATTAAACAGCCAAACAATTCCTAAATTAAAAAGACTTGTTTGGTTTGTTATATGTTAAGCTGATCAATTTGTGTGTTTTTTATTTGATGCTTAAATCGCACTTATCAACATATTTTTTGATCAACTTAACTAAAAAGTAATTACGTTACAATTATACTCCAAAAAGCAATTGAGAATTACAAGAGCACAATCACAGCAGGGTTTGAAAAATTTTACAAAATAACACTACTAAATTGCTTTATGCGATATGAATCTATTTTAACTTCTCTTAAAGTCTATTTAGAATAAGTTAGCCGTCACCTGAAAATAAAACTAAAAGGTAAAAGGAATTTTAAATCAGCCTTATTATCAGTGTCGTTATTGTTTCGTATTTATTTAAAAAGTAGGCTTTTTAATGAAATGGCATTGACAGATTTGTAAAAACGATCATTGCAACCAACTTTTCGGTACTATGCGAATTTACATTATGAAGGGTATCGTGCTGAACAGTGAAGGGAAATAAAAAGTGTCGTTTGAATTTTTGTTCGCGACACCCTGAAAAATTAAAAAAAAAAAATGGAGTTAAGCAAGAAGGAAATATCATTTATATTACAAATGTAGTTCTCACAATCACTTTTTCTATTTTACTCATTTATTAATAAAATATTGATCAAAAATTACGATTCAGAATGAATGACGGAACTTCTACAAGAGAATCCAAGCATAGCAACGCATACACGATAAACATACATATTGAAACACCTTACGTAATATTCAACAATCACTACGTAATTGGTACGTGAGCCAACATATTTATTGCATCAGTTGGCACTTTTCAAAAAAAAATGTTGTTTTTATATGTGCACTAATTAGTTAATAAAATTGTTGTTTTTTTTTATTAAATATAAAAAATATATATATTACGAATATTACTTACTTGTTAAAAGAAATTGAATGATTTCTTATTTCCCTAATGCGACAACTGGTGTATGAAACAAATACTTCACGGAAACTAGTACAGACATCCACCTCAACAATTGTTATTGTGAATTGCATATTGAGAACTTCCTCTGGCAATTTATAGAAAGTTCTCAATTATATAAGCTTTAATGGGTAAACTTATGAATAAAACATAGACCGGAAACGAAAAACAATTTAGAGCTTTAAACTATTCAACTGAAAGTTACACATGCAATCAATTAGAACGAGCAATAAAATAAATTTTGACAAAAAATTTAATTATTGGAAGTCACGTAACTAACAGGAATATCCTGTTTTGAAAAACAATTTTAATGTATTGTTACAAAAATTTTAATACTTATATTTTTATAATTTTAATATTAAGTAAATAAATACATCTATTTCTTGAATACCATATTTACCTATTTTTAAAAAATGTCCTTCATAGAAGTTATTATTGTATAGTTCACTTTCAAAGATGTCTGTAAGAAAAATGCTTTTAATTTGATACTGCTGTTATTATTCCGCTCGTTGAACTTTGGTTTGAACAATAGCTTCAGTTAAGCTCGTATTGAACGTATTCATGGCATCAGAACACAGCATTCCATATATGTAAATTTTTAAATTTCTTCATTCTTAGCACTTGCCTCTAAAAAAAATAATTTTAAGAAAATTACCAAAATATCCATACACACATTTTGTTTAAATACAGCCTTTCTTTTTTCCAATTTCGTAAGAAAAGTATTCGCTTTTAATACTTATTTGCAGCATATAGATCCTGGAATATGCAATATTTGATGTCCCGTTGTTTTGCGACAATAAAATTTGGATGTCGCGGTAATGCAAGTATCTGCATATCGATACTGGTTGGTCTACTTCCTCCATTGTTTCACTTATTTTCTCTCGCTTACAACAGGCAATCTATGCAAGCATATCTAGAAATAACCACATTGGCCACGGCACGCTCAGAAAATTTTTTATTTTCACAAAGGACATACTCGTTGCAGACCTCTAATTTAATATCATGCAGTGCAAATATCGTGTATACTTAGTTTAGCTCGTTTACTTCCTATTATTTCGGTTACTTTCTCCCATCTACAACATGCAATCTATGCAGGCAAATATAGAAATCAACTACATTGGCCACGGTACGCTCAAAAAATTCATAATTTTAAGAAAGTACATACTCGTTGCAGACCTCTAGTTTAATACAAGGCAATGCATATACCATGCATACTGAGTCTGGTCCGTATACTTCCTTTATTGTTTCAGTTATTTTCTCTCGTCTACAACAGGAAATTTATGCAGGAAAATCTAGAAATCAACTACATTAAGCACGGGGCGCCCCAAAAATACCTTATTTTAATAAAGGACATACCCGTTGCAGACCTCATGCTTATTGAGTTTGGTTCTCGTACTTCTCTTATGGTTTCAGTTATTTTCTCTCGTCTACAATAGGCAATTTATGCAGGCAAATATAGAAATTAACTATATTAAGCACGGGGCGCCCACAAAGTCGTAATTCAATAGAGGACATACTCGTTGCAGACCTCTAATTTAGTATCATGAAGTGCACGTATTGCACATACTGCTTTTGGTTCATCTAATTGTTATTATTTGAGTTACTCTCTCTCCTCTACAACAGGTAATCTATGCTGGAAAATATAGAAATCAACTGTATTAGCCACGGGACGCCCCAAAAATGTGTTATTTTAATAAAGGGCATACTCTTTGCAGACCTCTAATTTACTATCACACAGTGCAAGTATCATACATACTGAGTCTGGTTCTTGTACTTCCTCTATTGTTTAAGTTATTTTCTCTCCTCTAGAACAGGTAATCTATGCCGGTAAATATAGAAAACAACTACGTTAGCCATGACAAGCATGATGAAGGCCCGAACCGTAAATTAACCTATTTTACGAAGAAGTATCGAGTTAATTCAGAAATATTTATATGTAAAGGACTGAATCTTGGATTTTCATTCCCATTTACACTTTTTAAAACTCTCACGAATTTTTAGTGCAATAAAATTTTGAAGCCGTTTTAATGCTAACCATGTTCATCATTTACAGGATAAAGGCTCCCTGAAGAGTTGCTTTAGAAAAAGGTGCCCTTACCCCAATTACCCCTAAAAATGGTGCACTGTTACCCCAATATAATTATTAATTAATTAGCGCAATTTAAATAAAAAGAAACTTTTAGTTGATAACTCGCATAATAAAAACATTAATTTCAACATTCGTCGTATTTAAGTTAGTAGAAGGAACAATTGCATCACTGAGCAGCTGTCGAAAGTCTTTTTTTCGTATCGTTATTTAAGATGTCCGTTGAATATATAGAAATTTGACATGTAAACCGAATACCATAAAAGAGATGTTTAGGTCAAGCCTTGAGGATAGTTGCCCTAAATGGTTGTTGTCTGTGGTTGTTTCTCTATTATCTATGGCGAAAATTTAGCAAAATTCACCGATATAGATAATCAGCGAAGTGATTTTTTAGTATTTAACAATGGAACTATTTTTCCTATCAAACATAGAGATGGTTCTTTTATACATAATGCGATCTTGAAGCTTGAATTAGGAAGACAATTTTTAATTGAAATTTAGTATCGATTATAAAAATACCACACAGTTTTGAGTACTAGTGTCGTGCTTAGCAAAAGAAATTGTTAATCTGGTAACTCTCCGTTTAGGGCCGCTTTATAAACTTCAGCTTTCCAGCATCTAAGGAGCAATAATCCGGTTATGTGAAAATCATTTTATAATTAACAAAAACTTTCTCATGACGATAATTTAACGCTGAGTAGGGAAGTCGATTCCTTAACACACTTTTTATGGTTTTAAGTTGCAGTTTGGATCTGTGTATGGTATCAGCAAACAATTTTGATATCCGCTCTCCTGACTTATATCCGGTAAAGAAAACGTCTCTGCCAATTCTTCTGATGTTTTGGCCGGCATCACCATGCGATAAAATATATGTGATAAAAATATAATTTTCAGCTTCAATCAGCAGCCTATTGGCTGGACAGCTGGACGGCTGCAGGATAATGGAGTTTGTTGCTATAAAAATTCTAAAACGATAAACAGCTGCCCCGTCGTCTTTTTGAGATTTTATGCCACGTTTTGCTAAAAAAAAATTCCAAATCGTATCCTTTTTTTCAGATATTACAAAGGAGGTATGGAGGGGCAAAACGCTCAACTAAAGTGAAATGTATAAAAACATATTTTCAATTCGGCCTTTCTGCTAATGTTTAAACATCTTTCTACAAGTGTTTCAGCATGATATAAAAATCCTTATTATTACGCTGAAAATGTTTTATCGCAAACCAACCTTTTATAATATTTAAGTTTGTAAGCAAATACAGCACGAACCATTTGCTCCCTCTTAATTGCTGATTTTCCTCAAAATGTACCTTAACGAGAAAACAAAATTGCATATTTAGCAAAAAGTCAAACAAATTCCCATGTGTGTATTTTTTCAACTTAAATATAATAAAATAACACTTGTACTTATTACTCATATTTTGATGATGATAAGTAAATTGCTGCAACTTAATTATTTAGGAACACAAACACAATTGAAAAGAAATGTTTGCTCCTTAAAAGGGTATAAATGAGGGTTAGAAAATCAAACGTGTTATTAATAAATCAAGAAAAGGATAAGAGGAAGTATTGCCATAAAACAGATTCAGATTGTATTATAAAGTAATTATTTTAAGCGGAGAATGCTACCCGAATGTCAAAGCAGGTTGCTTAGTGCCTCCGTAGGCGAGTGAATTCGATTCCTGCCTAGATCCTGGATGTTTTCCTGCGGACAAGCCAAAAGCTTTGCAGGTAGAGTTGGTTAAAAAGAAAAAAAAAATATATAGAACTCATATCGGAAAATAATTTAATAATGCACAACTTTCAGCAGACATGTTGTCATTGGTAAGCACTCTCAACTTTTTCCACACTTTTCACAATATTTGGAGTAAAAATATGTATTCAAAGGTCACAAATATACTTCCACTCTTCACATTTATATCTACGCTTAATATTTTTTAGCTACAATTAAAAAAGTAAAAGAATTTAAACGCATCGTTTGGTTTGTAACAATCTCAGTATTTCTGTCGAAATCACGTTAAACAATCTGCAATCCCTTAAGGACACTATTAATAAATTCTATACAAATAATTATATAAAAAAAAATTATTTCCGATTGCATATTCAGGCTCTAAGTCCCACAGTTGTTTATTCTAGGAGTCTACATACTTGGACGTTAAAGGACCAATGTGTGTTTTTATAGAATTATTCCTGATGAAGGGCTCCGGATATGCTTGAAGTATTGAAGAAGAATAATAAAGCACAAAAACCAACAACAAAAAGTTTTATTTAAATCAAGCAGCTGGAGGATCTGGAGCTTGAACTGCAATCATAAATTATAAAAGTCGAAAAATTAACCACTTAAAATAATTATTAATTAAATATTTAATTATGAATATATATGTAAAGAAAAGTGAAACACAAATTTACCGGTATCATCACTTGTGCCACCATTTTCTTCAATGTAATTTTATCATCACTATATTCTGTCAAATGCGCTGTCAAAAAGGGACACGGAGTCGAACACAGTTATACCGAGTGAATTAAAGTAGAGCAATAGAAGCGGAATAGAAGCATTAAATGTTGTTTCGAATATATTTTTAGGTATAGTTATAATTATAAATGTATTGTTAAATAGGCTAAATAAATCTAATATATTTTTAGAAATGCAATTCTGTTTTTTATTTTCGAAGATATCGTAATTCTTTACTACATATATATATATTTATAAATAATATTTAAAACATTTTTTTGTTAATATTTTATTTAACGGAATTATCAAAACAAATATTTGTTGTTAATTAAATTAAACTATATTACCATAAATAGTGTTCAGAGGAATACTGAAAATGCATTGAAGTTCTCTTTTCTTTTCTCGGTGTATCAGCTGGTGTTTTCTCAAGGACAATTGCATTTTAAATTTTCATGGGGGTAAAAAACAGTCATCACTTAAAAACATATACTCGTGCATGCATACAGGAGTGAAACAATAAGACATAAAAGGACGTGAGAAGATATTGAATACTTCCTCATCGGGTATATTTTACGATATTGTTTAAAGTTATATCTACAAACCACTATATAGTTAATTGTGGAAACCGGGAAGGTATACAACTTTCTTTTGCCGCCATTTCAGTAAAAAATTTTCTTGACAGTTTATATATGGCAGTCGTGAAGTACGGAGTGCCAAATGTATTGTGGAAAATTATTAGGTGAATCAACGTTTTTTAATCGTTAAAACATTTTATCAAAATCGATAATCGATTACAGTAACGAGTAGAAAGTTACGTGAAATTTTTTGGAGAAAAATCATGTAGAGAATGACTTCGAAGGAAGAGGAACAGTATTCGTTGAATCAACGTTTTTTAATCGTTAAAACATTTTATCAAAATTGATCATCGATTACTGTAACGGTGAGAAAGTTGTGTGAAATTTTTTGGAGAAAATGACATGCCATCAAGACGCAGTATGTATCATGTAGAGAATGACTTCGAATGAAGAGGAACAGTAGCTGATTGATGCAAGCATGGACCACATTAACCTCAAAGGAGCTTTGTCGTCAAAGTACAACTTGCATATTTTTCCACTTAAGATTCAGTTGACACAAGATGTTCTTCTAAGAGACTAGGATGTTAGATCTCGCCCATTAAAAAGCAAGCTTAATGCAAATAAACCAGAAACTCTGGAGCAGCTCAAACAAAATATTCCTGATGAAATTAATGAAATACCGCATGAAATGCGGCAGAACCTAATAAAAAATGTCGTATTTGTGATCCTAACACAGGCGGGCATTTATCTCATTTTATATTCCATATACAATTGGCGACATTAAACAGAACATTTACCAATGTAAAATCCATACATCCATATAAACAAAGAAAGTATACCTTCTCGGCGTACACGCTCTATTACTAACGTTGCCATTATTGCGAGTTACGCCATAATTTCAGTTTACTTCTCCTTGTTTTCTCAATCAAATTTTTGTTTGTAAGCATGTGTGGTAGAAAGTCTTCAAAACTAATTTGCTTTTGCTAAATTAATTTTTGAAATATTTTACTTACTAAGTTGTTGGCCACATTAGTTATAAAACTAGTTGTCAATGGCAACGCTGGTTGCAATAAATATTCAATGTCGCAAATGAAAACTTTTTTATAATTTAAAATAAATAACTAATAATGTGTAAACAATTAATTGAATATTTCAATAGTGTGAATATTACAAAAATATGTATGTATGTGTGTGTATGTATGTATGATGCCATATTCTTATTTGTTAAAGCAAGAAAGTATGAATAACGATTTTACAGCTCTTTGACGAAGTGCGAGAAACTGTAGACGGCTACGAGTAAGTCTCTGTAGTTGTAGGGGCGCTGTTTTATTAAAAGCTATTGCCTTTAGGGCGTAGGATGCCTGATAAGCCGTCGAAGCCATCATAAAGCTCTTATTGGTTTTGCTCATATGTCTTGCAAACAACAAGCGAAGCATAAAAGCAATAAACTCATTATGCTTTGTAAGCATAAAAACCATCGAAAAACTTTCCAAATTTTAAAACAAAACTGTTCATATTTTCAATGAAAAGGGGGGCGAGTTGAATGGTAAATTACAAGTGAGAATATATTGCCGCTAAGAAGATAAGACATTTGTGGAAAGGTATTACAGGGGAATGTGTTAACAGCAAGGAAATAATTATTGTTGTTTTATTTGAATTCCACAACATAAAAGAAGGTTAAGCATGAAAATGGTCATGTTTTACTTTAACGCCATCATTGCCAACATACTCAAAGGGGAAGGGAGTAAACGAAAACAATCACGTGTGCACATTACTAAAAGGTTAAAAATTATACAAAATATAGTTGGATATTGAACATCTTGTTATGAATGAAAAATATTGAATTCTGCCGGCAAAATGTTAAAATGCACTTTCTTAATAGACTGTGCAAGTCTCTAGAGGATTTTCGGTCATAGTAAAAATAATTTCTTTATTTCCTTTGATTTTTATTACAACAAACATGCGCTGTGCCGAGCATCTTATGCTGTCTTTCTCTTTGTTACAATCTTTCCACTGCTTTTCATATTTTACCAGTTTTCTTTTTTTTTTTTTTTTTTGCTTTATTTTATGTTACAATATTTTGCCATTTGGCGGTTTATTTAATTCTTTGCACTTCCAAATGGCACCTTCAAATATTCTAATATTTATAAATGATTTTTTTTTTTTTGTGGTGTTTCTATTCGGCTTGTTCACTTTGTCTACACGGTCTAGAACAAGATTTCTGCTTGCCAACGAAAGTTAAGTTGGTTTAGCATTTTGTCTTCAGTCTTGTGCCAGTCTTGATTGTTTAGTTCTAGTGTTTGGTCGGTTTTCTTAAACGGTGGTCTGCTAATACAAAGAGGAAAACATTTTAAACGATTTTGATAGTGCTGAACTGTAATGCTTTCGTGGAAAATAATTTTGTCGTTTTTTTATTATGTTGGGGAGTTATTGGCCACAATATCGGAACTAAATAATTGTAAGTATTTAAATATAGTGTAACATATTCAAAATATAATTGTAATACCATCGAACCGTATAATTTGTTAAGACTTCATTTCGAAATTTTGCAAATGGTTTTATCCGCAGCCTTAAACTGAAATAGCTCAGAATGTAAAGATAAATGTTGGTTATGTTTACTTATATGTGCGTACATATATTTTTGAATTTTGATGCATGGCATTAAAAAAAGTCAGTTGAGGTATAACTACATTTAGATAAGGCAGTCTGCAGATTGAAGCCCTACTGACCATTTTAGAATGGCAACAATCCTCAAAGCTAATTTTATAAAGCCAATCTATAGATAAATACCAATCTATAGATAGATGCCAATCTACAGATAGATGTCAATCTATAGATAGATGCCAATCTATAGATAGATGCCAATCTACAGATAGATGTCAATCTATAGATAAATGCCAATCCATAGGTAGACGCCAATCTATAGATAGATGCCAATCTACAGATAGATGCCAATCTATATGTAGACGCCAATCTATAGATAGATGCCAATCTATAGGTAGACGCCAATCTATAGATAGATGCCAATCTATAGATAGATGCCAATCTACAGATAGATGTCAATCTATAGATAAATGCCAATCTATAGATAGACGCCAATCTATAGATAGATGCCAATCTATAGATAGATGCCAATCTACAGATAGATGTCAATCTATAGATAAATGCCAATCCATAGGTAGACGCCAATCTATAGATAGATGCCAATCTACAGATAGATGCCAATCTATATGTAGACGCCAATCTATAGATAGATGCCAATCTATAGGTAGACGCCAATCTATAGATAGATGTCAATCTATAGATAAATGCCAATCTATAGGTAGACGCCAATCTATAGATAGATGCCAATCTATTGATAGACGCTAATCTATAGATAGATGCCAATCTATAGATAAATGCCAATCTATAGATAAATGCCAATCTATAGATTGATGCCAATCTATAGATATAGATTGATGCCAATCTATAGATATAGATTGATGCCAATCTATAGATAGATGACAATCTATAGGTAGACGCCAATCTATAGATAGATGTCAATCTATAGATAAATGCCAATCTATAGGTAGACGCCAATCTATAGATAGATGCCAATCTATTGATAGACGCTAATCTATAGATAGATGTCAATCTATAGGTAAATGCCAATCTATAGATAGATGCCAATCTACAGATAGATGTCAATCTATAGATAAATGCCAATCTATAGGTAGACGCCAATCTATAGATAGATGTCAATCTATAGATAGATGTCAATCTATAGATAGATGCCAATCTATAGATAGATGCCAATCCATAGGTAGACGCCAATCTATAGATAGATGCCAAGCTATAGATTGATGCCAATCTATAGATAGATGCCAATCTGTAGATAGATGACAATCTATAGATAAATGCCAATCAATAGGTAGACGCCAATCTATAGATAAATGTCAATCTACAGATAGATGTCAATCTATAGATAGATGTCAATCTATAGATAGCTGCCAATCTACAGATAGATGTCAATCTATAGATAAATGCCAATCTATAAGTAGACGCCAATCTATCTATATCTATATATTTAAGCCAATAATCTATAAAATTGGCTCTAAGGAAGATTGCAGTTTTGGCCTGGTCAGTTGGGCTTGAATCTGCAGACTGTGTGCCCAAGTATATGCTCAAGCAGGATTTCAGAATCTAAACGCATAAATCATGTTTAATATTTGATACTAAAAACGCAAACGTAACCAAGATATATATATATATATATATATATATGTATATATGTATATAAATATATACATATAAATTTACATGTAATAATTTGAATTTGACAATTTGTCTATTTATTTATAGAAAGCAGCAAATGCTTTAATTATCTTATTTAAATTATTAATTTTTTTTGTTGTCGTTACGTATATGTAATGAAAAAAATTGTTATGACTACGTAAGGTTGAGATCGGGCTCGCACCAATAGCCATTTGAAGTTAACGAATTTACTAACTAATTCAAACAGCGACACCTTCAAATACATAAAGCGAATTTGACTTGGTAATAGAGAACTTAAGCCGGTGCATCTTCAGTAGTCTAGATGAATTTCAACCATGACCGTAACGGTATGCATACATTTTAAATGCACTGTTTCTACACCATTTAAACTATTCGACATTACATTTGATGCTGTAAACGAATTTACTTACAATCGTGTAATTGCTGGCGATTAATTATTTGCTCTTAGCAAAACATGAAATTAAAAATGCAAACCCGCCAAAAGCGGCAATGCTATTCGCGGATATTTATTGTTGACATTAAATTTGTAAATTTATTTGCTGAGATTAAAGTATTAATTAATGCAAGTATGGTATTAAGAAAATTCTTTTCGGATCAGTATGATCTCTATTCAAATTCGATAGCGTAGATGAGTGTGGAGCAAATTGCTTTTGTTTTTTTTTTTAACTAATTTAACCTCTAAAGCTTTTGGCTTGTTCCAGCATCTACGCAGGAATGCAAGCCGCGATCTTTGGTTTAATAGTCTTGGCGAAGACACGCACTCTCTCTTAAATATACAATATAATATATAAAATTAGTTAATAAATAATATATAATACTTTGCAAGATCGAAAGCTAATAGTGTAGAAATTACGTGTATATCCTTCCATCCTTTTTGAAGCAAAAGGTTATAAAAATAAATAGCTCAGGGAAAGGTCAATAGCGCTTACATGTTGAAAATGATAAATATTTTTAAAAAGTTTTTCAATATAACATAAGAAAAAGAGTTACGCTTAATTTAAATTTGTTATTGCAGGAAGACCTTAAGAATTTTCTACATTCTGAAATTCAATGTCGCAACCGAAATGTAAATTAAATTTTAAATATTAATTTTATTGTGATTATCACATTCAATACTTCTATGATTATTAAAAATTATTAATATTCATATTAGGTTTTTTTTAGTCAGAAAGATTAAAAAATTCTCTGCTTTCAGAAAATATGTTACCTAATGAAAATGCACTATTTAACGCATTATTCAGTTTTATCATACAGATATATAAATAAAATATATATTCAAATATTATATTCATATGATGTCTTATTGTAGGTAAGAAAATTCTTTAAACTATATATTATTCTTCTATAATATATGAAGCGATATTTGGCTTGTAGATTCTCATTACGCCAATTACTTTCATTGCATTACGCCTTATAGTGACTGCGACTATCGGCAAAGCAAAACAGATGATACGAATTTGCTATTGCTTAAAATATTACCAATACCAATTCCTATTGCTTAAAATGTTATAATATTATAATATATATAATATAAGATATAACATTTTATTATAAACCACTTTCAACGCATTTCCTCAACGTCTGCGTGCCTCATGCCGACATAAGAATGTTTACTAATGAAATTGAAAGTACTCTTCCTGTTTGCTTATGTTTGCATGCCTCCGAAATGCAATTGTCTGCATGTGGTTAAAAGAAATTGTCTACTTCCCTCTGAGCACTGTAAAACATACCCCACCAGCATAACACCAGCACTAGCTCCAACCAATATTAAAACATAATTTGAGAGAAAATAGAAGAAATGTTTCAGTTTAAAAAAATTGTTGAAAATTGCGTTTTTTTTTAATTTTTTTTTTTTTTTGTTTTTTGTATTTTCTGGTGACTTCTGTCTGAATATAATAAAAAGTTTTTTAGTTTTAAGTATAGCCATTTGCAGTTTAATCCTTAAATTTGTTTAAATAAATTTTCCTTACAATCGGCTCTTTATCTAGCAAGTTTTAATAGATTTCCTTTCGCCATGCAAATAATTCATTTTCAAAGGCAATCAAAAAAAAAAAGAAAATTTATACCAGACCATCTCATTCTGTTCATTTTTTTATATTTCGTTTGTTATTTTTTTTAAAACGGAAGTTCGATAACACTTGTTAAGAACAATTTCTGCTTTTACATGCCGTTTAGCCGCTTAAAAAGCCTTTTTTATTGCGATTTTTATCTTAATATAATAAACGATTTTTTTTTAGTGAATTTTTTAATAGCGAAGAAAAGCTAAGAAAGCTTTGTGTAGAAAACGGTCTTTAAAACGTAGGAGTTGTAAGTGGCAGTTAAAAATTGTAGTTTATTTAAAATTAATAAAATTCCTAATAAAATCAGTTGGAGAAATGTTTTCTTATAAAAATATCGCTTAAAAATACAATAACTGTATAAACATTAAACAAATTGTATGCAAATTATATTATATATATAAATTATTATATATTTTATTTTATAACTGGCAAATAAATTTTTTGCTAATAAGCCAGTAAAAAGTTAACTATAAAAATTGTTTTGTGTTTTTTTTTTTATATTTTTAAACAATATTTTTGCATGTCGTTATACTATTAGCAAGCCTCCTTATCAATTTACCGCCAAACTTGTCGCATTGAAAAAAATTAGTCGTTTGTCTTATAAAAAAGAATATAAGCTTTTCTTTTTTTTTCTTTTAGTAAATTAAATAGAAAATGATAAAAGAAGAAAATATCAAAATATATTAAAAATATTTAAAATGGATCTTAAGGTATGCATAATTTTTTGCAAGGCTACTCCTCTTATATTTCAAATTAGAACGATAAATTTATAACTAATAAATCAAAATAAATAATTTAAATTAGTGAAATACATAATTAATATAAAAATTAAAAAATAATTAAAATTTGGCAATATCTCTCGCACTAAAATAAAATATTAACCCTCCCCCCACCAAAAAATTATAATAATTAATTAAAATAAGTAATTTTAATAATTTAAAATATAAAATTAAAAAATAAATTTATATAAATAATAAATAACATAAAAAATTTAAATTAATAAAATAAACAACTCAGAAAAAAAAATTATTAAATAATTAAAATTTGTTAATATATCTCTCACAAAAATGAAATATTAAGCGCCCAAAAAAAAAATAATTAATTAAAATAAATAATTTTAATAATTTAAAATATAAAATTAAAAAATAAATTTATATAAATAATTAAAATTAATGAAATAAACAATTTATAAAAAAATTAATAAATAATTAAAATTTGTTAATATATCTCTCACAAAAATGAAATATTAAGCGCCCAAAAAAAAAATAATTAATTAAAATAAATAATTTTAATAATTTAAAATATAAAATTAAAAAATAAATTTATATAAACAATTTATAACATAAATAATTTTAATTAATAAAATAAACAACTCAGAAAAAAAAATATTAAATAATTAAAATTTGTTAATATATCTCTCACAAAAATAAAATATTATGCGCCGAAAAAAAATAATTAATTGAAATAAATAATTTTAATAATTTAAAATATAAAGTAAAAAAATAAATTTATATAAACAATTTATAACATAAATAATTTTAATTAATAAAATAAACAACTCAGAAAAAAAAATTATTAAATAATTAAAATTTGTTAATATATCTCTCACAAAAATAAAATATTATGCGCCGAAAAAAAATAATTAATTGAAATAAATAATTTTAATAATTTAAAATATAAAATGAAAAAATAAATTTATATAAATAATTAAAATTAATAAAATAAACAATTCATAAAAAAATTAATAAATAATTAAAATTTGTTAATATATCTCTCACAAAAATAAAATATTATGCGCCGAAAAAAAATAATTAATTGAAATAAATAATTTTAATAATTTAAAATATAAAGTAAAAAAATAAATTTATATAAACAATTTATAACATAAATAATTTTAATTAATAAAATAAACAACTCAGAAAAAAATTATTAAATAATTAAAATTTGTTAATATATCTCTCACAAAATAAAATATCAATATAAATTATCCGTAGCACCTATCTGGTGCTGCGGAATCCAAATATGGGGCACCGCCTCTGCGTCAAATGTGGTTAAAATTCAAAGACAGCAGAACAGAATCTTACGAACTATTACACAATCTTTGTGTATATTAAAAACAAATTAAAATATATGCTGAAATTAAAAAATATGCAGGAAGATACCTAAAAAGGTTAGAAATGCACCCCAATATTTTAGCCCGTAATATCCTAAGCGAAAGGGATATACGCGTTTGAGTAGGAGGGACCTGGTTGCTATTAGCCAAAGCTAAATAAGTAAAAGGATACAAAAACAAAAATCCAGCGCAACACATCTTTTTTGTCTAGCAATGGCTGGACATAATACATATTAATTTTTTATATATTAAGATTTGAATAATTATTGTGATTTCAATATTATGAAGATACAGTAAATAAATCATTAAATATTATTAATATTATAAATCAATATTAGTATTAATAATAAAATATATATAATATAATATTTGTATTAATAATATAAATTATATAATATAATATTAATGTTAATAATATTAATAATATAATATATACTATAATATTAAAATTTATTAATTAAAATAAATAACTTCAATAATTTAGAAAATAAATTCATATAAATAATAAATAAAATAAATACTTTAAATTAATAAAATAAGTAACTGATAAAGACTTTTTTTAAATACTTTTTATGGAAAAAAAAACTTCAAAAACCAGCTCAAATCTCTAGTAACTTGTGAAAAACAGCTGCTTAAATTTTTTATTTATAATAAATAAAATAAAAAATTTTTTTTCTTTAAAGTTTTCGAGCATTTATTTTAAAAATTATTTATTAATTAATTTTATTTATTATACTATATTTTTGCACTAATTTAAATTATTTATTTTATTTATTATATAAATAGATTTTTTAAATAAATATTTTTAATTAAGTTATTGATTTTAGTTTTATAATTTATTTATATTATATTTTTATTTATATTTAATAATATAATTTATAGGGGCTAATATTTATTTCGTATACAATTATTAATTTTACGAAATGAATTATTAAATATCATAAAAATTTTGTCAAGAAACTGATTTGGCCGTACACGTAGGGAAACATGTACACATAAATATCCATTAAATTTTTTTATATTTCATTTGAAAGTCGGAAATTCGATTATGGTATTGATTATGTGTCTAAAATTCAGCTGCAAACGCCCTCATGCCCTCACTTCTTCAATACAGCCTATAGTTATTATATGAAGAGCAAAAAAGTTTCCCAAAGTTGCAGCAAAATAAAAAAGGAAATTTTTTTCTTCTTTCAAATAAAGAAAACTGTTTATACTTCCCTTGCATTTCAAAGAGACACCGCAATACCATAAAAGTAAATAAAGTATTCAAAGTTGCTGCAAGAAAAAAAATTTACTGGCTCTTCCAAAGGAAATATAATATAACAGATTATTATTATTATTATTGTACTACAAATTGTAAAAATGCATGTTTGAAATTATTTTATAATTTGCCCATGGCATGATATCTCACATTATATTTCAAAAACAATTTTAATACGATGGGCTACAAAAAAAATACACGTCCATTAATTAATTTGTCATTGCTTTTTCCCAATTGAAATGTCTGCTGTAGTGAAAGTATAAAGTATAATAAATCGAGAGGTCTCACGAAAGTGAGCGACTCGTGTGCACAGCTCACACAAACTCATATGGAATATTGGAACGCATTAACAATGCAACTTCTATAAATGAAACCTTAGAAAAAATAACATTATGAATTAAAAAAAATGCCACGAAAGGCAGCCATGGCGTCTAGTCAAAATATTTAACATTAAAGTAATTTTGCTTTGAAGGAAGAGTTGAGCCTTTTTCTAGCGAAGGATCTTATGTTAAGGATTTTCTTTCGCTCGTATCAATTTTGGATTCATTACCCAACATTATAAATGGTTCAATGCACTTGAAGGTACAGGAATAAAAATTAAAAATGTTAAACTAATCACTAGATTGACTGCTGAAAAGAAAAAGAAGAAAAAGTAGAAAAGGGGATGTGGAGTTAAAATGGTAATGTCTGCTGGAAAAGTTGATAGTGTGCAGTAAATATGCAAAACTTTATGGAAATTTTCATAAAATTATAGTTTCCGCGCAGTTAGAGGTGCAGTTATTTCACGCACCGGAAGAAAAATTTGGTTTGCATCATGTTTGTATAATAGTGTGGCAGCTACAACGAATGGATCGTACAACTGCATTCCATACTCGTAGTGAATACTGCCTTTTAACAATGAAAAGATATGGGTATGTATGTATGTTAGTTACAAGTATGTACGTATGTAAGTGCATGTGTAGGAAAGTTTGTTGTTGTTAGAGAACTGCAAACAAAAATATATCACAATTGATAGAAATAATACACTTGAGGAAACTGACGATGTAAATCATACATAAATGAGGAGCAAAGAGCGGCAGCTGAGAAATGCCTGAAAATAATTTACTCAAGCTTGTAATATGCTCGTATATGCTTGCATATATCCATATGTTTTACCTATATTCCTTTTCCTTGCTTTTTGACTTAATCCATTAAGCCCCATCTTCCTAAACGAACGACTTGCAAATTTCTAAGCAAATTGTTGAACGAAAAGATCCAGCAATCACTACACTAATAAATTATATATATTTTATTATTTCTAATAGAATGCAATTAAAAGTCCTATTCTTTTCTCTAGTTCATTGGCACTGCACGTTTTAAAATTGCCATATTAAAGTTTACATTTTAAAATTGCAAATTGGAAATTGCCATATTAAAGCCCTAATGAGATTTGCAAAGTAATGCCCCCAGCTTTATGTTTGCCATTGATTAGTGATTTCTTCTAAGCCTTGCCGTCTATGTAAATATATAAGCCATCAAGCCTGTTTTCTAAGTGAATCTTTGTCGCGATCGTGTTATTTTATATTTGCAATAGATCTTTTAATTTTATTTAAACATTTTCTTCTAAATTTTTAAATTAAAATTGGATTCTATTTAAAGTTTAAAACCGATAGATTTCCAAAAATATATACTGTAATAATATAATTTAAAATATGGTTTGAGTAAATTCATTAAGATCTAACTATACCTTTCAGCAGATTCTTAAATTGCAATAATTCCAAAAATAAGATTAATTAATTCCTTTTTAATTTTTTTGCCAAAACTAGTTGCAAGTATGTACAATTGCATTGCTTATTCAACTGAGAATAAAAATAACATTTTTTATTGTGAGCCGATGAGCTCACAATAATTATATTCATATAATTGTAATATTAAGTAACTAAATAAATAAATAAAAACTCAAAAAAAAACAATCTGTTCTCTCTCTAGTGCGCCAATACATATTTAACAATATTCCTTCGCCCAAAACTTGATAAAATCGTTATACAAGTGATTTGAGTTGCAACTTTGCAACGGCAATGTCGGCATTGTCCTACCCCGCCATCTCACACATTTTTTTTTTTTAATATTATTAAATACTATCACATTTTTGTTGAGTAAACATGCTTGTTTTTCAAGCGTCCCTATAATTTTTAGCAGAGTATTTTTTTTTTAATTTTACTGCTTTTTATCTGTTAATTTATTGGTTATTTTTTTAATCCTTATGAAAGCCTTGACAATCTTGCAACAGTTAATTTAGCCAAATGCTTAATGGGTTTTTATAATTTAGAATCTGTTGAATGTTAAATTTTATCTGTTAAAACCATTTTATGTTTTTGGGCTTATTCATTCTTATTAGGCCATGTGGTTTTGCGTCTTAATTATTATTAGCGAGTGTTAATGAAATCTTGTTTTTAATTTGGAATTGACCGTCATTTAATATTTTCCTCCCCACCCCCACCAAACTCCATACAAATATCTGTATTAAAATGGTGAGGGGAATACCAAAAAATTAAGCCTAAAAAGTATATCGCTTTTACCGCAGTTGTTTATACATGTAGCTTTCAAAATTGTACAAATAAAAAATATTTCTTCATTCGCCAGCAACTATATTTGGAAAAGGATTTTGCAACATCTTTTCACAGCATTAGTTTAACAATAATTTAGTAAAATCCTTCTAAGTGATTAGTTTCTACACAGTATCCATACAATTTCTGACTGAAAGTGAGCTAAAAACGTTAAGAGGTACATAATAATATTGCGGCTTCTGGGAATAATTCTACTCCCCTCTACAAAGGCCGATTGAAATAGATTAAATTTATTTTTTTCTGCTTTAAATTCCTCGTGAATGAAGTAGTCATAATTTTAGCACTTAGCAATACCCCATTAACTTATGAATGTCATAAATTGAATGAAACTGTATCATTAAGCCAAAGAAACAATTTCATTAAATATAAATTATTTTATTTCTATAAATATTTAATTAACTAGGTTCAAAAACATTACTAAGTAAAAATATCATTAGAATATATAGTATATAAAAAAGAATACATTAAAGGATTAAGAAAATATTCAGCCTAATAATACGATAAACTTTAATTAAATCGGCAAGTCTTAAATTACGTATTTTTAATTTTTTAGCTGATCCAAAATTTATTGGCCCTATAAATAATGTAACCGTTCCTGTGGGACGTGACGGAATATTAACGTGTGCTGTGCATGATTTGTTAACTTTCAAGGTAATGCAAAATTAATGATTCCCTACTTTAATATTAAAAATTAATGCAGGCAGAGGTTTTTTAGAACTTTTCCTTGTTTATTTCATATTTTTATAATAAACTTTATATTTTCAAATCGAAGAATTTTGCATATTTTTCTATAACTTTTTTATAAGCCCGCCGATTATTTTAAAATTTCGTGTTAATATATATGTATATACCGAAATAGTATATTAATATAATTTCACAATACATCAGTAAATTTGAGTAGTCTAATACAAAAATTCATTTTTAATGTTGATAGCAAGATTTTCTATCTCCTTAGGTAGCATGGCTACGCGTTGACACTCAAACAATATTAAGCATACAAAATCATGTTATAACTAAAAATCATCGCATTAAAATCACTCATACAGAGCACCGTATATGGCAGCTCCGTATACGCAATGTTCAAGAATCAGATCGTGGCTGGTATATGTGCCAAATAAATACTGATCCAATGAAGTCACAAGTAGGTTATTTAGATGTCGTAGTACCGCCAGATATAATAGACTATCAATCCAGCAATGATATGGTAGTGGAAAATGGACAAAATATTACTTTAACATGCATAGCGGCAGGATTGCCAACACCTATCATAACATGGCGGCGAGAAAATGATTTACCACTTTATGTGGATAATGAAAAGCTTATTTATATCACCGAAGGATCAAATTTAACACTTTATCATGTGACCAGAGAAGCAATAGGAGCTTATCTGTGTATCGCCTCTAATGGCGTGCCGCCTACAGTTAGCAAAAGGATTTTCTTGGTTGTAAACTGTAAGTCAAGGATTCCATAAACATCATTTCAATAAAATTATTATTAATAGTTATTTTTTCAAGTTCCGCCAGTCATACGAGCTCGTTACGATACTATTTACGCTGACCTTGGTCAAAAAGTTATATTAGAATGTATTTCAGAATCTCATCCAGTTACTGTTAATTATTGGCTTAAGGATAAAGAATATTTACAACAAGGTTCCTATGAAACAATTTTTGAAAATTATATCTATAAAATAATTATGCGCTTGGTAATACGCCCTTCGAAATCCACTGATTACGGCGAATATAAATGTGTAGCCAAGAATATGTTAGCGGAAATGGAGCTCTCAATAACAGTAAAACGTAAGTACGACTTAAATCAAAATCGTAACTAGTAAAACATAAACTGAAAAATAGTTTAGAGATAGTTATAGATTTTATTCACCATTTATAAGCAGCTCCTCAACTACTCCCAGCTTGTGAAAGAAATGCAATAGGGCATGTAAAGATAATATAATTTCAATAAATTTTAAACGATATACAGTGTAACTAATTAAAAAGCGTATAAAGTTATTCAAAATGATTTTTATTTTTCAAAACGTAATGTCAATTTCATTATATAAGAGAAAAGTTTTTCCCTTTACTTTTACTTTTATTATTCAACAATCTGATCTTTCTTAGAGAGGCTATTTTCTTTACTGTCTTAACGATACCTTTTTATCGCGATCCCCAAATGCTCCTGCCTACATAGTTTTGTAATATTGATTTACTTTATAATAGCTTCTTCTACAGCATTCTAGTGGGGACTTAAATCATAAAGCATTTCAACTACTCATACAAACATTATAAAGTCTTGCTCCTAGTCAAGTTCACAACCTTTTGCTTATAAATAAACATGGAAAAGTACCAGTAATTAGCAATGATTACAACCTGTGGGATAATTACAGTGAAAACAAGAAGAAAATACACATAATTCATTGCCAGTGGTGTACAAATATTTTTTATATATATCAATTAAAATGATACAACGTAAAAGAAAGTGGCTCAATAGAACATTGATCTGGGACTTGATCTAAAAAAAGGATAACTTTTTAAAGCAAGAGGACTGAAATATATCACTTACCTGAAAATATTTGAATATTCAGAATACAACAGGTTCTGTTAATATTTATGGAGTGAGTTTTTTTAGAAATAAATGTGATTATCAATTATATTCCTATTTTCGATTCTTAATCATGTCTCAAATTTTATAAGGACATGATAGATTGCAAATAAATAAGAAAAATTTTAAAAAATTAGTGTATGTTATTCAGTTTATTTGGTAGGATAAAATTCCGCTGCGAGTAAATTTGAAGGCATATCTTTCGAGGTATTTCAAATTTGAAGAAAAAAAATTTAATAATTTAAAAAAAATTACAATATTTTTCAAAAATTTCTTTATTGTTACTTATTTTGCTTGCTGCATGGTTAAGCAAGTGTTGATGATTGGATTTGGTTCTGTAGAAAGACCCAAACACACCAGTAGATATTCAACCAAATTGAGAATTACTAAAACTTTAAGAGTCAATGGAGCAAATACTGAAAATTCACATTAGATCCTCCGCAGAACATATACTTCAATATGAAACATTTCAATATCCCGCAATTATCGGTTATAGTGAAAAACCTCTACAATACATTAGAGGTCTTACTATAAATCCACTAGTAGCAAGAATGCATCATCAGGTTGTCTCTCTGCTGTGCAATATAAAATATGGAATATTCTAATGAAAACCGATTTCTTGAAGTCAGAAAAAGGTACATAAACAGACGATGCAATAATGATCATATCAGGATTGGATTAGGCCACTGAAGGTTATTAGTATATGCTGCTAATATCCCACCTTTGCAATTTCCAACATCATCTTGAGATAATCTTAACTCTTGATGCTAATTTCTTGGGATTATTACAGACACCGATTCTTGGTTAAAAGTTATCGGCTCTATCTATGGTATCATTCCTAGCGACATAAATTGAATATTTTAAATTTTTATTAAAACGATATTTTTTAATGGCATCGCTGTTTGATAAAAAAAACTTTAGACTTAGTGAGCAACAATGGAGCATAGAAAGAATCTTAAGTTTAAGGACGATATTACTAAGTGATGGGATTTCATCTACGGCTTTTTTTAGAGATTAGATTTTTCAATCATTCAAAGAGAAAAACTTCGGTGTTCAGGAAATTTGCCATGGGCCATAAATGACATACTGCATTGCGAGATCCATCAAGTGTTACTTGATACAGGGATCAACTCGATACAGGGATATGGAACCATAAATGGCAATTTAATTGCTATGTATACACCGTCTCCAGAAGACGTATCAATAATTATCTTCTGCAACAGTATCTGGCGTATCCACGACTCCGAAATCAAAATTATTAGTAATTTCAAATGGATTACGCTGCAGTTCACATACTGATGAAGGCAGCCGAGTTTAGCCACAACTTGGCCCTTTCTTACGTATCTTTTTCACACTGATATTTCATCTCGTAATACAGAAGATATTATATCGTGTTAGTAAAATGAGTATGGCAATCCATCAGACTTTTAGCAATTCGTTAAGCCAATCAGGAAAAATTTAATATTGTATGGAAAATTTTGGAATTCATTTTAATTTGGTTTTTTTTAGAACTATAGCATTTTTCTTATATGGTTTATTCATAATACGTAGAGTTCTAGTCAAATGTTATTACATATTATGAGTCCATAATGATTCCTTTGTATTTTATAAGTTATAACAATTCTTACTGTTAAATAGTTTTCGCATAACTCTATAGATTTTTAACAATTCCGCAGCAGAAGTTGCCATCTTGAATTTAGTTACGATCTCAGATCGTGGTTAAATACGAATATGCTTTCTGCTCTCCCTTTTAACGGAATAAATTTCCGTTATTAATTTTATGTAACATGAAAGAAAAATGGAACACTCAGATGACATCTGTACCTTTAGAAAGCTTTTAAAGAATAATGATTTTTGAGTATGAGTAAATAAAATGCGATTAATTTTTAACGGCAGTAAAAAGTAATTTTTCGGTAATTTTCTAATGCAAGTTCAATAATTAATGCTATCGAATATGTAAACATTCTACCAGTGTGTAATAACATCTATTTAGGGCTGCATAGTGTCATCAGTGTCTTGTTAATTAGTAATAATTCGTGTGAAAATATTTCACATTTTATTACCTATATTTAATCAAGCCTATTAGATATATTCTTATTAAAATAAGCTTCAACTTAAATTTATTTTTTCAGATAAGACGCAAGAAAACCTGCAGCATTCATACCAAACTAATAACAAAAACAATCAACTGATAATCATAGAAGGTAAAACTATATGAGTACGAGTTTACTAATTAATTCTCAACCCATTTAAACTTTCTTACAGAATTTATTGCTAGTCACAAAGATGTAGTTAAACCAAATTTATTGTACTTAATATCAATAGCATTGAAAATAATATTATAAATAAATAATTATTTTAAATTCCTTAAGTTTATGTAAAATAAAATATAATTAAATTCATTTCGGTGTTATGAAGACATTATAGTGTTTTTTCTGTTTTTTTTTTTTTTAACTTAGTAACTTTATCGAACCAATTTAAACTATTAAAATTTTCTAACTAAAGTAAACTTAAATTTAGTATTTAAATAAAACTAATTATAACTAATAAGATTGATATAATCTCAAAGGTGTTTGGTATGATTTACTTTAATAAGTTTATAAACATTCCACATTTTACAGATTTGCATAAAGAAATTATTTTGCAGTATTTGCACAATAATTTCACTTTATTTGAAAAGGTTTGGTTTTCTGTAAAATGAATAAGCGGCTTCATTGCAACTTTTCTTAAAGTGCAACTTTGATGCAGGCAACATAAATGGTAAGTAGTAAAAAAAAACGCAAATACAAAGTGACAACCATCAATCTAATTTCGACTTGTTTGTGGTAGTTATGTCGCATATCATCTTGCCAAATGCATCAAATGACCAAGACGAAAGTTGAAAATGGTACATTAAATTAGTTGTGCAATAATAAAAGATCCAGGTGGCAGAATCATAGAATTTATAGAAAGTGAAGCCAATGCTATATAAAGCCAAGCTATATTTCAGAAGCATAAGATTAAAAAACTTTAAGGCAGAAATAAGTTAATGGAACAATACCCGTAATTGAAACCATTTCGGAGGTAATATCGAAAGAGGCGATAGATATTTAACATTTTGAAATGCATAAGGAAATGCTATAATGAAAAAGTATTATTATATGCACACAGTAGTACATACATAAGTAGTTACAACAGTACAAGCCATGCTGTAGAAGTCACAACCTTCGCGATACTTTGGCTATTTATTAGTTTCATTCTTCAATGATGTCAGACCTCTCTTTTACAAATTTATGTATTGAAATATTAACGCGAAACGCGTGTGCAGCTCCTGAAAATTGATAGAAAGTATTAGCGGTCATAAATTACATTCAATTCACAGTAGTTTTAGGCGGAAGGTAGGCAAAATGCATTTAAATTTTATTCGATGCGTTCATAGAAATTTAAATAAAATACATTTGATCGGAAATCTTGTTAATAAACATAATTTTTTGTTATAATAAGACAACACAAGCATTTCATTTAATTAATTCATTTAATAAAATGCGTGAGTAAATTTCTTATCATTTTCAATGTCATTATCATCGTTATTTTTTTTTTTAAAATAGTCCTAGAGCAGTTGTAAGTTTTCAAGAGTACCACACTGGCAATTTATATCTGATTTTTTTTATCAAGTACTGATAATATAAATAATATAAATAAATTAAGAATTTTAAAACCATTAATTGTGTAAAATTATTAAGTGTTCTTGATCGATTAAGTGTTTAACAGTCTGTTTTTAATAACACACAAATAATTACATTTGAAAAAAACGAAATATATTTTTAATTTTACCATTAAAAAAAAATCTGCATTCAGAAAGACAATCAGTAATAATTTCGTCTAACAAAGTAGTATACAAGAAGTATACTTTACAATTTATAATAAGGAAGTTGTACATATTTCAAATAAATTTACATTTTAGTTAAATAAAAAAATTAATTTTTTAAAAAAAAAGCGAGGTAGTTTTAATACTCTACTCTGTCTTCAAATAAATTGATTAGTCTTTTTTATAAAAAACCTTTTTTACATCTGGCCTTTTAGCACAATCCTTTGTTTAAATTATTTATAGCTAAAATTTTTTCTATTTTTTATCTATTTATTAATTTATTTTTATTTTTATTATTTTTTTTTTTTTTTTGGTTTAGCATAGTATTAAAAGTTTAAATCAAATAAGAAGAAAATAGATTAAAGAATAAATTAAAAATTTCTCTTATATATTATATTAATAAAATTATGTTATAACTCGAAGATTCAATTATTTTTATTTACCTTTAGTATGTATTTGAGTGTAGAATTTCTCTCCTAATAACTAGACTCTTAAAAGAAGTAACTAAGATCACACATAACTATATTCTTTTACTGCAAAGCTCGTATTCTAGCCTTTCTACTAACATCTTCAAATGTATTTATTCAACTTGGTGGATAAAAACGAGTCACCTTTTTATCAACTTGATTTTGTTAATCCATCAATCTCTTCTGCGGTACCTGCTGTGGCCAAATGACCGTTTGTTGTTGGCGCAGTCGTATCTGTTGTGGGTGCATCCATATTTGGTACCTCAATTTTAGGTGGTGGTACCGCACCTTTAGCTTTAGCTAACTTATCCCGCTGTTCGTAGATTTCATTAATCAATTTCTTAACAAATGGATGATTAAATTTGCCTTCGGTAGAATCGAAGAACTCCTGGTGTTTAAGCAGACAGTCGTCTCGCTTTTCATATTCAAATGCTTGCATTACCATATCCAAACGATCTAAGTCTTTAACAAATTTTGATTCTGCACTTTCACCGTGCTCGTATTCCTAAAAATATTGTAAAATTTATTCATTTTATTAACGAAATCTAAATTATTTTTTTAAATTGTTTATTTATAATATTAGTTAATATACTATTTTTTGAACTAAAAATCTATTTCACAAAAATTATTTGCAATTTCATTCTTGTGTGGAAATTAAATCACAAAAAGCAATTATCTTACAAGTTGTTAAAATATCATATTGGAACAGCTTCACATTCATATCTTGTTTAATGAGAGATTTCTTGCAATTCAGACTACCGGAAGAATGTACTGTACTACATGCAGAAATTTCAGGCATTAAAAAAAGAGTAACGAAGGATTCATTTTCTAACATCCAGCAAACTCCCAATAAAATCTTTTGCGTGTGCAGTCACCACATCTCACTTAGTCCATGAATATCAAATATCGCTTTTAGCGTTTCACAACTATTAAGTATAAATCTCAATTGCTAAAGGTGGATAGACCCACAAACTATAATTTATTTGCAGAGGATCTGGAAGAATGCCACTGAGCAACCTTGCATCGCTTAGCGTTTTCTTTTCTACAATAAAAATTTTGCCCGCCCTGTGAAAATATTTTTTATTTAGCGAGAAAAGATCAAAAATTGGAAAAAAGTGCGTTACCTTTTTTTTAACAGCTGACAAAAAAACATGTATGTATATTTTGTGAAATGTGTAAACAAAAATGTTCAGGTGCCAGATTGCTAATTCATCCGCTTGATAACACAAAAATTTTTTTTATTTTAATATCTCATATAATTTAACCGCCGTAAAAAATAATAAAAATAATAATTAAAATCTAATTTTCTGACTCTTTCAACTCAAAATACTTTTTTTGAACATTGTCTGGTAACGCAGTGTAAGAACAAAAGCCATCTGTTTTACAACAGGGCAAAAAGTGCAATGCCTTTCGCCCTGCGAAAGGGCAACATTTTTTCGAGAAAAGTGCCCAAAATTGCCCTCTATTGAGGACAATGTTGCCTTTTTTGTAGAAAAGAAAACGCCATAAATGCTAAGAAAATCGCTGATGTTGAAATTACTGCGGCATAAACTGTGAAACGTTAGATATAATTGAAAAGTGCAAGTATTCAGAAAAGGGTTACCGAAAAGAACACTTTCACTTCGCCTTTGAATGGGCAATTAGTTAGTTGTATTTCAATACACTTTGCAGTCTTGATTAAGATGTATGCATGCGGTCGCTGCATACTAGATTTGGTAATAAAATGTGAGTCAATATTAAAATCAAAAATATTTATTTAAAATACACTTAAAGTACCTTTAAGTACTAACTTCTCAAAACACTGCAATTCAAAGTAAAATCCTTTAAAATACGTTCATTTTTAAAACGACACAGTTTAAAACCACATTGTAGAACAAATTAGTTACAATTAGTTTTAAATTATTCAAGTTGTGCATATTTTACCTCAAATAATTCCATCATACGTCTGCCTCTGGGTTCAATCAATTTGCAAATATCCTCCATGGCTTTAAATTCCATATTCTTCTTTTCCTCTTTTGACACACCACAAAACGGTGTGATATCTCCAACTAAGCTTTCAGCCAAATCATGCACTAAAGCCAGCTCCATGCAACGAATTTGATTTAGTCCCTCCGAGCCGTCAAGCAAGAATGTTAAAATACTCATTCGATACATATGCCCTGAAATGGACTCACAGTTATGGACGTCGCGCAAAACCCAACCAGTGCGTTTGGTGTGCTGTAAGAAAGGAGGAAATAAGATTAGCAATTATGGTTCACTAAATAAATTCATCCTTACTAAAAAGCAAAATGCTCGCTTGCAACAAAAAATATTATTTATTGGCATGTAATTTTTTAAAGGCTTAATTGATTAAAATAAACTTTACAAAAGTTAGATAAAACTTACTTATGATATAATAGAAATTAATTGAGATAACTGAACACAAATATTATAGTTTGTTTTTCAAAAAAATTTATATAAATATATATATATTGTTACATCTTAGTGAATGCTTACTATCCTGAAAGAGTGCCTCTCTATAAAAAAGAAAATATTTCATAACGCTTAGAAATTTCCATTACAAATTAAAGCTAATTTGTTTTAGCTAAAGCATTAAGCTTAGGAAATGTCTTACTCCTCTTTTGTTTATAAACGTAACGCAAAATAATTATTTAATTAAATTTAGTTCATAAATTTAGCAACAAACAGCGATATTTTACTGATTGATTGTTCAAAACGGCTTTGGTGCCATACGACAGCCATTTAGAACTCAGTATTTTTTTAAAGTGTATTTATGTTTTATTTGCTTCAATTGCTCAATTCCATCTTAATTGCATCAATGTCTGTCTAATAAGCAATAAGTGCAATTCATGACGTAACTGCTTTTATTATCTTTGTGTAATTAAAACAAATTATTCACAATTGGGTTGATATTTGATAATTCATATGAGAAAAATAGTTTTTTATTTTAATTATTGAAAGCAATTCTTTTATTATCTAAAACGTGCGAACCAATCAATTTATTGCAATATTGTAAATATTTAAAGTCAAGCAAATAAATTCAAATAATCGATTTCTTATCTCCAATATTCAGTGGCCGAGATATACTTTATGAAGTTAAAAGTTTTTTTAAAGTTTTTCTTTCAAAAATATCACTAATCGTTAGTATAAAACAAAATTATATAATCCAGAAGGCCTCCTACTGCAGCTCAATTAGTAACAATCTAGGGAAATTAATTTTCCTGAAATCAGATTGTGCCATCCAATAAATGAAATGTGTGTGCCGTATATTGCACTCTACTCTATGTTGTGAAAATGTGGCTAAAACAACATTTTTTATTATCGACTTCATGTTTTATTTTAATCACCTTGTTATGTATTTGCCTTGTTGTCGTTCCAGCATTAAACGCTTTCAGACTCGTTATTTACAGGGCTATAATTTGGCAAAAATATAATATATATGTATGTCTTTATAAGAATAATTAATTTCATGACAGCATGGTTAGCTAAATGAGTAAACTGCCCTCATTGCAGCTGTGCCCAGCTTAGGATAACATACATTTTTATAACCAATATGAGACCGCCCCCGGTATTCATAGATTTTGTGAAATGTTTTAATGCATATATTTTAACTGTCCTGGGTTTTGTCTGGATGTATCTGTATGCAAAGGCTTGTAATAAAAACTATCAAATAAAAAATGATTTTTGAATTTTTTTCCATGTTCCACCTAGTAATCTTAGCGGCAGCAGCAGCAAAATTAAATGGAATTCATAAGTTTATGCCGCTTTTATCTTAAAGAAGGAAATATTTGTTAAAGGTATTCATAAATATATTTATTTCAGATATAAAAGTAGCCGAAAGTTTTTCGATTGATGAGATTTTGAAAATAAGGATCTCCTTTCTCGTAAAACTTTCAGGAAATTCTTATGAAGGTCAGTTTAAACTGTAACCCCAATCTTCAAGTTTTTAAAATTCAGTTTTTTTTTGCTTTTATTTTTTTTTTACACATTAGTTTTTTCCCAGATGGAACAGATAAATTAACGATAATTTGGTATCGAATTTGGAGATGTAAATTAAATTATGTAGTTCTCAAAATTTTGTATGGCAGAATATGCAGGTTCAGGCAAGTTTTTCCCGTGGGCATTGAATGAGAGCGCGAACCTAATATTTGCTGTTTGTGTGAACATGATATTAAGTTTCAAACTTACAAAACCGCGACGCCTTGGACAGATTTCTTTTGGCTTTGAAATTGACCTCTGCAAGTTCTAATCTGACAAATTGTGAACAGCTTTAATATCCCCACATATACAAATTAATAAATATTCTACGACTACATACTCAATACTCGAAGCTTGTGAACGGTGTTAAAGAGTGTTTTTCAATTGGAAATTTGAAGCAAATTTATAATTGGAAAAATGCCTCCTAAAACTAGTGGTAGAGCTGCAAAAAAGGCTGCCAAAGCCCAAAAGAATATTACAAAGAGTGACAAGAGTAAGAAACGTAAGCGTAAGGAAAGTTATGCAATCTACATATATAAAGTCTTGAAGCAAGTACATTCTGATACTGGTATCTCGTCGAAAGCAATGAGCATCATGAACAGTTTTGTTAATGATATTTTCGAACGTATTGCTGCGGAAGCATCTCGTTTAGCTCACTATAATAAACGTTCAACCATTACCAGTCGGGAAATCCAAACCGCAGTCCGTTTGTTATTGCCCGGTGAATTGGCAAAGCATTCTGTTAGTGAAGGTACTAAAGCTGTAACCAAATACACAAGCTCCAAATAAATTGATTTTTCTGCGCTAAATCCATACAACTCAACATATTTCTGTTACTAACTTTCATTAAATTGAAAATTAAAAAATATAGATTTCGAGAATAAATCATAAAATGGCAGAAAAAAAAACTGCCATAAAGAAAATTCACATAAACTTAATTAAAATAAAAATATCTCTAAAAATAAAGGTTTAACAAAAATATTTTAAAAGTACCCAAAAAAGCGGATGTGACTCCGGCAGCATTTTATATAAAGTTAAAAGAAAATATTTAGAAAAATAAAATTTTTGGTGAAAAAACCATTATTCTATATAAAAAGAAATCGCTAAAATCAAAAATATGAGAAAATAAAGAAAATCGCCAAATTAGAAGATCACAAAGTAAAAAGCAATTGCACGATTTTCAAATTAATAAAAAATCTATGAAACTTAAAAAAAAATGAGCCTAAGACGTAGTTGCCATAGCCTAATGAATATATTAGTTAATAATTTTTAATTATTCTCTAATGATTTAAAAAAATAAATAATACATATCTATGTATGTATGTGTGTAGATATATTATAAAAAATATATATTTTTTTAACTACCAAATTTTTACATACATATCTTCTCTTAGCCCCAAATGTATGCAATATTTTCACAAAATTTATATGTTAGGTCCACACATACACTCGCAAACAAACAGCACACATCCATATGTATCTATGCATTTTCAAAATTAATATTAATTTTCTTCATAATGTCAATCTATTTATTTAAATGTGCGTTTATTTAATTTCATTTATTGATCAAACTTTTAGCAAACTTTTACTTTGAAGGTTTCTTTCATAGCAAAAAAGAATATTAAAGGAAAAGCAAGTGTAATTTGAATTTCTGTCTAAAATAACGAATTTGAAATGCTAAATATAAAATGTATTTAACCTTGGAAACTGAAAGAAAAAAAAGGGGAAAGAAAATATTTTTATTTTTTATTTTTTTTTTTTTTGACAGTTAAGCACGCTAATTTGTTTTCTTTGCCCTGTCGAACTCTGTATAAAAAAAATATTGAAAATTTCTTTCACATCTCCTTTAAATATAATTTTTCTCCCATGTATGTAAAAATATAAATGTGTATGTATGTATGCATGTATGTATGCATATACATTATAAGCAAAAGCAATAATACATAATAGTACCGTTGAAGCAAAAAAATAATAAAAAAAAATAAAAAAATAAATAAACAAACACTAGTTGAATATGTAGCAACAATGATTTTGACCTTTAGTGGGTAGATGGCCGAGCAAATGCGAAATAGACAATAAATACAAATGGAATATAATCAACACGGATATGCTCACGTATGCTCATACATTCGCATGTGCATTTGCATGTATGTAAGCATGCATGCTGAAGGCTAAACGTTGTCACCAACATTTAAAATAAAATTTTTTTATAATTAAATTTAAGTTTTTTGAAATAAATAACATTTCACATGCACACATTGGTTTCATTATGACACATCATTTTTTAGCTGCATGAACTAAAAAACAGAAGACTGACATGGTAAATAAAGCATCCTTTCTTTTTAAGTTGTAGTGAAGCCATTTCCGCTGTTACTTTATTGGATATTTTTTTCCCGATGACATACTGCTAAAGACTGCCAGCTAAGGGGGTCATGTGGATGCCTTCATCACTTAAATATTTCAGTAACATTCTCATAAGCCTACTAAACCGGAGGTCGCAGGTTCGATTCCTGCCTATACTCTGTCTGCTTTCCTGCGGACAAGCCGAACGCTTGCAGGTTAGTTATTTGAACAAAAAAAATACATTTACTAAAGTGTGTGAGAAAAATTGAAAGCTATTTTTTTTATCTGCCCGAAGTCACGACCTTACGACATTAATTATAATCGGCTACAATTGGTTATAAAGTAGAATTTAACCAAAGTTAACAATTTGGCGTATTCTCAATTCCAACAAATGGCTTAAATGCTCTGTTGGATTGAGATGCTGAGATTAAGAAGGTATCTGTCACACTTTTTCCTTCATTATAAAGCAGGCAGAGATTCATACTATCACTATTCTATAAACGTAGCTTTCTTACGTGTTGCATTTATTTTGCCGACTGCAACCGCCACATATCAGCTGGCACCTACAAGCACTGAAAATTATACCACTGTAGCACAAATTCGCTTTTCCTAGTGGTGTACAGGACTTTCTCCTAAATAATTAGCGGGCTTTAATTCCAAATGTACGTTATTGACTCCTATCCGGAAATATAACGTTTTCCCTTTATATACATATATATATATATATATATACATATATATATTTTGTTTTTGGGATTTTGCTGTAGAGTTTTGCGAGATATATTCTTTTTCTAAGAGTTGACTTAGGAGGGCTGCAAAAACATGATTTATGCAAAGAAAACTCCAGTTCCCTTAAAGTCTTCATTATCCAAAATTACAATGTCAAAACTCAATTTAAGCTAAAGTTCTGAAAAGAACTAACCGCCAACTTTTTTTTTGGTCAACTATAATCTTCCTAATTGTTGTACTAACGATTTGTCTTGCTATTATTTTGACTATAATTTTTCTGATTAATTAATTTTCTAATAGATTTTATATTAATTTAATGCTAATATTTTTTAAAACAAAAATAAAGATTATTATAAAATCAAAATTGGCAGGAACTATCATGTGAATTTATGTATTACCTTAAACAAATTTGTATACGTATTTATACTCGTATGTACGTACATATATAATATATTTTTCCAACTGCATATCTACATACATACATATATGTCTTTGTACATACAGTACATATATATTTATATGTAAAGTTAGCACTTTGATCTTCTAAAACTGTTTCAAAACGCCTATTGTAATGAAATATATGTATAATAGAATCATACATGAGTAGATATGCGTATACGCATACATTTTTAAGTTATTAAAACAAATGAAGAAATACATTCACGAAATCACATACATACATACATACATAAATGAAAATTTTGTACGCATAATTTATAAGTTCATTAACACTTCTATCATAAACACAGATGCATCCATATTGAAAAATATTTATATAAAGTTCCATACATAAGTATGTTCACAGTCGCTTACATTATTATTTATTATTCCAAAAATATTTCATTTAAATTTTAGAAAAATAAAAAAGATTTACAATTATATTATAAACATTAGTCTGCCTACGCACAGATATGTATGTATGGATGTATGTATGCGTGCCATTAGGCCATCCATCTCTGCCACAAAAATTATTGAAATTTTATATAAAGAAAAGCGTAAACACAAACATATATGTACATAGTCTAAAAATTTATATGAATACACGCAAAAGTTCATACACACTTGTATATATTTATGTGTATGTGCACATGTTATCAGTATATTTTTTCGTTTGCTGACAAAGTGGTAAAAACTGACAAGTTTTCAACACATTTTTCGACTATCACATATGTTGCCACAAAAAAGCCGTTGACTTTAAAAATAAGATAACTCCATTTTGCAAAAAAAAATAAAAAAATGATTGAAAGGGAGTTTCCTCCCTTTAAGTTTCAAAAATTTTAATGTTATTTTCATTATTTTTTATTTACTGCAATATTTAAAACTTTTACGTTTTCATACTAGTTTAGAAGCCCACACACGTTACAATCTTGATTACAACCTGCTCAAGTTGTACCAACGGTTGTATCGTGTATGGGTTGCATTAAATATTTAAATGTCAATACTACCAAAATCTCATTCAAAATTACATTCATTTTTTATTTAAAAATACGCCGACATTTATTGAAGCTGTTAAGCTGACTTTCTCAGATTTTCCTTAAAACAGCTGGAGAACTAACTAAAATCAAGGTTGAAACCACAATTCAACATTCCATGCTAATAAATTCAGTTATACCGTAGCATTAGCTGCTATAAATCCTATTAAGTTTATCAATGATCATTCTAATAATGGAACATACAACCTGATCATTAATCATCATAATATTCACAGTAAATAAATTACTTTTTATATATATGTATGTAAGTATGATTATGCCATGATTATATTTATATTCATACTTATAATTAAATATACAACTACCATAAAAGTTTTATGATTTAGACAATAATTCATTTCTAAGTATTTAAAATATTTAAATTAAATATTTAAAATATTACTTGATTTACACACATCTTTTAATTTTTTTTTTTTTTTTTTTTTTTTGGGATGTATTTAAAAGTTGTAAAGCAACCCAATACTTGGAATTAAAAATCATAAATCATGCTAGATTTTAGGAAAGTTTGCCACAAAAACCTCTTACAAATTAAAATAGCAATATAACCAGATTTGAAAAATATACCAGTACCAGATCACCGGCTTTCTTATTCTCTCATTATTAAAAATCCTGAAATTTTATTTTTTTTTATCTTTTTGTATCAAAATTTATTATGTAGAGATTCGATGGAATACCTCCTTTTTGTTCTGAATAATGTGACGATATTTGTATCCGTCTTTGCGGTTTTGTGAAACTGTACTGAACAGCCATAAGTCAACATGGGTCAAATGCACATATTATAAACTAATAATTTTTTATTTAAAGAGAATCTGTATGTCCGAATTTTTACACTTTATAGCTTCACCATAAATCCAATCGATATCTTCAAACTTAAGTTTTTTTTTCTGGAATATGATACCTGGGCATATAGTATTGTCTTTAATAAAAATTATTCTTCCAACAAAATATTTACAGGATGTGTTTAATCTGATTTACTATATGGGAATATAAAAATTAGTGTTTTGTTAGGATTTACCATTTATTAAAATATTTTTAGCTTGAGATAAGTCGATCTTGTATTAAATTTGTTTGCAATCAAAGAAATCTATATAGATATAGTGCTGGAATGGGGTTTTCACATGGAAATTCATTTGCTACGCAAACGGCAAATAAAAGTTTCTTTAAGAAAACTTTACTAATGACTTGCAGATATATATATATTTCCATATAAACTAATTTATTCAGGTTGTACATCCATCCTAGCATGGGACATGGCAATAAAAATCTATACAAAACGGAGGAAAGCAGCGCCAGTACTTTCCCGATTTCTTTAATGTACACTAAAATGTTGTTGATATCAGTATCAATTTGGTTTTGCAATATTACCAAATATTTTTTTTTTTTGTGGAAAAGCAATCGGTTCGATTTAGTTTAAAGTCAGGCTATAGCGGAAAATACTAGCAAAGCACCCACCTCAAAATGTCTTTAAACCGTTAAAGAAGTCTACGTTATTAGACGCGCATTTAGGTCCGTTTAGTGATCTGTGTTATCGTACAAAAGATATAATCTTAATATGTGTATTTTGTAAATACATTATTGTAAATTTTTGGGGAAAAAGTGGTGTCTGGTACTTTTGTAATTTCAAGGTTTGATTTTTATATATTTTCTATTCCCTTTTCTGATGACAGTTTATTGTATCTAAAAGATGTTAACAAATTGAAACCCTTAAAGTTCAAAACAAAACAAGAAGAAACCTTAAGCTCGAAAATTGTTATGTAAAACAAAATAAAAAGATCAATTAAAAGTGAATATTGTATTCGATAATAAAATGGATGTAGAGGAAGGCTACGTATAGAATAAATTTAGATCCATAATTTAATTTGTTAATTTTTTAATATTGCTAACATACTTCTATGTAAATACATATACTTATATACGTATTTACTACAAGTAATGACTCAGCTAAGCCATTTAAATTTATTTATGTAAATATTTACGTTTGTAAATAAGGACGATGTATTTCTAGTTCAAAAATGCTAAACATATCAACGAAAACAGAACAAAGTTCAGGCCAGTTTGGTTGTGCGCACGAGTACATATGTACATATGTATATAGACTGGAGTAGCAACCAATATTTAGGGGAAAATCGATTTTATTGCACATGTACATACGTATGAACATGTATATGCGAGTGATTCGAAAACCGAAAAACGAATAAAATAAAAAGATTTCCCATGAGATACACTAAAACAACAGTCTGTGAATATGTAAGTGCATACGAATTTACATACCTTCAAATTACCGATTAACTCCATAAATTGTAAAATATCAGCAAGACCTGTATTAAAACAGGACTTTTCCTTTGATGAACTTTGCGCTGCTCTATCTGAGCATGGTGGTAAAGTTGATGAGTCACTCTGTGTGTTGTCACGGCTATCCTCTTTGCTATTTGATTTTTGTACATTTAAAGGTTCTGCTGCTAGAGAAGACATGGCAAATTGGGTTTGTTTTTGTTTGCTATTTAAGTTTTGATTATGCTGTGTGTGGAAATGATGGAAAATTTGCTGTTGATAGAAACTGTGCACGCACTGACACCGTTGCAGTTGTTGATGATTGGCATGTAAATAATTATTCGCCTGCTGTACTGAAGAAATTGTTGTTGTATTATTGTAACTCACTGCCGATTTATTTAAAATCGAATCTTTCGTAGTAGCGTCAGGCGTTTCTCTTTTGCACTGAAATTCCGAACTTTCAGCTTTAGGAGACGAAGACAAACTGAAGCATTTGTTATGACTGCCATGAAATGTATTTTGTGTTTGCTGCTTCGATTGCAGCTGGCAATCGCTATAAGTATGCATACAGCTGCAATTTCCACAGTTGTTATTTATTTGCTGCGGTTTTTCCGTGAACATACCGACATTACTTGATGACTCCGTTTCATTGAAGTATGTAACTTCATCATTATTATGTACAGACGTCATTAATACTGCTCGCAATGGGGCAATTGTATTCCATTCGTTCGTATTATTTGCATATAACGCCACATGTTTTATACTCTTTGCTAATTCGGCGCCACCTAGAGTATTACTTTGTAACTTTTTCAATGCTTTGATCAATTGCTGAATAGAGAGCATTTTGTATTTTTGTAGCTAATATTGGTCTTGAAATAGAGAGCAAAATTCTTAATCTCTGAGCAGAAGATATTAATATTTCAATACTGAACAATTTTAAGTTGAAGATACCAACAGACGTTTATATCTGAAAATAAATAAGAAAAACAAGGTAAACACACTTCAACACTAGTGTCGGTATCTGTCAAGAATACAATACTGGCTGTAAACATAATAATTTTTAAGTTAGTAACAACAGTTTGATTAAGTATTATACTAATTTGTGCAAACATACATATGTATATACATATGTATGTACATATAGTATTTCTTATTTAATATAATTAATTTAGTACTTTTGCAACATTATTTTTTTTTCTTTCTACTATTCATCATTTCCTGCATTTAAGCCATAATTCACATGAAAAACTTATCCAGCTTAGAAAGATTAGATTTTGAAAGTTAATATTACCAATTTTTTTTTATAAATCTTTAACTTCTTATATATGTATGTACGATTGTCAACATACATCCTGACACACAATTGGCATTCTTGCTTATTTACATTTGTTTAAGTTAAATAGTTTTTTAAGACGTGAAACTGGAAATAGAAATTGAAATTTTAGCCAAATTTTATGTACATAAATACAGGTGACATACACACTTCAAGCATACCATAAACTCCTACTTACTCAATAACCTCTGACCAAAGTAATGACTAATACTTACTTTTAAGGACACATATGTACATATGTATGTTTTCAAATTCAGTACGTAAGTTTAATCTTATAAAGAAAAATCAATTTATGAAGAAAACTCTACATATGTATGTACACAGATAAATATGTGTATATCTAGATATGCATTAAAATCCTTCGAGTTCATTACACAAAAAATATTGTTAAATATTAAAATATTGTTAAAAAGACATTAACAATTTCATTCTTTCCTCTTCTGTGTCATTCGTAATCAATTTTAAAAACTTAGCACTTTTCCAGGTTTTCATCACTATATCTATCATTATAGTCGTTAACCAATTTCTAACAATGTTCCATACAAATATTTTTTTCTTATACATTTTTTACTTATAAATTTAACTCATACATATGTACACTGAGTCACATACATACATAGTTACTTTATAAGGTCACTTACCAAATTATTATGTTATCACTTTGAAAATTACTGCTAGTTTTCCGTATTATTCGTTCGTTTTTGCGTTTGTATTCAAATATCTATTTGTGATACTTCTGTTAAAATCTTTATTTTTTTCTTATTTTTCTATTTACATACATACATACATACATATGAAGCTATGTATGTAGATGCCTGCAATCAAAGATACAATTTAATTAATTTTTTTTAATACTTTGTATGAGTACGAGTAAAAAGTGGTAAATCACAAAAGGAAATACAGCAAAGAATGTCCTGAGTAAAATAAAAGTATAGGATTGTTTTATAGAACAGAGAACCATAATTCAGTATATTGTAGTTGTAAGTAAATTATTTTAATGATTATAATTTTTTTTTTGTACTTATTAATTTATATTTGTCATACATATTGTATGTGCTAAAACACGCCCGTAAGCACGTATTTATTTGTGTATGTATGCATAATAATTTTAATTTAGCAGCACTGTTTTATTTTAGAATTATTTTAATTTGCCTATATAACCAAAACTCATGTGACAACTATTTCTCAATTCATAAAAAAAAACGAAAAAATACTGCACGACATGTGTATAGTCCTTCACTTGCTGTAAGCCTTAAAGTTTATGTATATATATATATATATATATATACATATATCTATATATATATCTTGTTATAATATGTTAAACTTATTCACAACAACCTTTTATCTTGTTGGCAATTATAGGAATGCGGAAGAATTGATTGAAACCTTTGCCACACAATAAATAGTTCAAATTGGTTTCTGTTACAAAACTTAAACGCAAACCCGTTTTATTCCATACTAATGTTTCTTTAAATTACGTTAACGCACGTGTGCTAAGAACACACAAAACAGATTACATTGGAAAATAAACAATTTTCTTTGCAACAAACTTAATTGTTTTTAGTTATTGCTTCGCGCGAACCAGAATTATTTTGCCCTTTTTCAGTATTTTGTAACCAAGTACATTCACCTAAATAGAACAGCTGTTTCAGTTTATTGAATTATTTTAGTTTAACTGTTATTTTTTTTCTATATACACATATGTATGTGTACGAGTTACTTTCTTAAAATTCTTATGTATTTTTCACTGATACAATTTTCTACGCACATATTTTGTTTCAATAAACGAAATATTGGTTCTTCTTTCATAATTTTAAAATAAATACATAATTTAACTAACATTAACAAATAATTTCTTTTTTAGATATTTTATTTTTACTCTGAATAGTTTATGGTGTTGGAAAAAAAAATTTACATTACCTTGAATACTATATGAAATGTTGCCATATAACATCAATATATAAACGTCAGTAAGTGGCAGAAATACAATGCAGCAAGGCGAATTCACCTAATGAATATATCACAGCTGATAGGTACTTAAGGAAAAGGCACACGCACAGGAAAAGGTGCATTAAAATTTCGCCTTGACACAACCCCATGGTTTCTGCATTTACTAAACAACTGTTTGTTTTTTATATTAATTTTTGTGTGCATTTGCATCGAGATCAAATGGATAGAAAGCAGAAAATACAATTGCTGGTGAAAAATCAGCATTTATTTGAAAGAAAAAATAATAAAATAAATAAATATATTCATTAAATATATAATAAATATATTTATATATAAACATATTTATTAAATATATAATAAATATATTTAATATATAAATATATTTATTTAGCATATATATATTTATAAATAAATATATTTGTATATATTTTTTAATATATTTATAAATAAATTTATTTATTTATTTTACTCATTTTATTATTTTACGAATTTCACAATTTTTTTAATTGATATGTGAAAAAATACATGTGTATTTTTGCAAGAATTTTCTTATTCTTATGTGGATTTCTTACGCAGTAAATGTATTGCTCATTTGTATGGCAATTTCTTTGTAGATGTGCCCATTTCTTTTTGTGCTTCGCAAATCGGTGGCAAACCTCGAGTAGAATCTGTGCATTGCTTTCAGATCAAATGCTTCGCTTCTTGGAAATCTTAAAATTATTATTAACATTTCTAAAATTAATATAATTTTGTGTTTTCCTGAAAAAAAAGCTTCACATTTTGCTGACAGCTGATTGATGATACACGGTATTGCCATATTGAAATAGCTAAATGCAGTTTGGTTTACTACATTAACTTCTGTCTAAATGCACAACGGAATGGAGATAATGCTCTTATTATCCATACACTTTGCCACAAATGAAAAAAGGAATTTAATGGTATTTGTTTGAATAATAGTATTAAATGATCCACGCTAATTTACTAGAGCTGTGATAGCTTTACTAACTATTTTTTTATATGGAGTAGCTGGTGGCTTTCGTCTTAACTTCATAATTTATTGTTCGGCAAGTTAGTCACTCTCACACTAATTTTTCCGTCATCACATATATTTGTGCCGACTTTCAAGGGAACTCCCCACAAAGTCTCTCTATATGTGCTCATATCAAACTCTCAGACAGTGATAGTAGGTCCCTGTCCAAAGAGTGCGTAGCTGCACTGGCTGATCACTACATTTGCGGAAATTATTACTCTGTTAACTTTATCAGCAATGTGAAATATGTCTATAGGGGATACTCATATAAGATATAGCTAACACATAAGCCTAGGCCTTATTATCTCGTGTGACTCTAATGCGTCTGCTATAAGCCTATTGTGTAGCAGGAATCAAGTTTACGCAGCACTAGCTGTTTTTATTTTAACGGTGACTTATTAGGCCTGGTGGTTGACATATTTACGGACCTCTTTACAAATGCCGCAATTCTACCTTTTGAATCCAGCTGGCATCTGCTTGCCCTTCCTCAGTATTTGCGTTATCGTTAATTCTATGTAGGTGAGGTGTCGATTCTTCTTACTTTGAAAAACCATAAATACTCTACAACCATTAAAGTTTGTCGTCTGCACACGGCTGGAGTTGCGGTCAAAATTTCCTTTTTTTGCAGCTCATTGAATTTTTATCCAATTTTGTTTTCTTATCTGTCAATAAACTTTTTCCAAATTACTAACTTTCTATGTGTTTATTGAAGGTTTCTTATTTCATGTTTTTTGTTGACTCTAGAAACTTGTTGTTCAGCCTATATTTTAGTTAAACTCCATGTAAATTTTTGGAAGCTTCTTCCTGTTTTCTTTCTTTCGTCATCGTAGATGCGTTGCTGACTTCAGAAATTAACAATTTCCATCATAAGTGTAATCATTATGCTGATATTTACCGTACTACATGATTTGACTGCACTCCGTACTTTCAATACTTCTTTTTTCTTAAAATCGTTGAAAGAGATTTAGGCCCCTATTATGTTTCACAACACCTATGTGTTGTGTTGTAGAGCAAATAACACAACACTTACAGTTTTTCTGATTATGGTTTACAACATCTAGATGCTGTGTATTTCACGGGGTTGTTCTTCAAAAAATGCATCTGACAACAACTTAAAAACAACTGTTGTAAACCATAATCACAATTTCAAAAATACAACATCAAATTTACAACTGTTGTGAACCATAATAGGGGCCTTAAATAACGACCGGTTGTGCAAATTATCAGCTTTACGCCCTCGCATATGCTCTTATTTCCTGGGTTCGTTTGTAAGTTTGTTTATTTACAAGCTCAGCAATTCAATTTAAATCAAAGTGCTATTTTCACCACCAGCGAAATGAAGTACGTAATGCTACGGAAAATAACTTGTATCTGGCAATGCTATATTAGTACAGTTAAACCCAATAGAATAAATACAGTGAGAATAACAGTAATGGCGTTTTCTTTTCTACAAAAAAGGCAACACTACCCGCAGGGAGGCCAATTTTGTGTTCTTTTCTCGAAAATGTGTTGCCCTGTGAAAGGGTTGCGTGTTCTTTTCTAAAAAATGTTGCCCTTTCGCAGTGCAAAAGGCATTGCACTTTTGCCCTGAGCAAATCAATAGGGCACAAATTGCATTGTAAAACACATGTTTTTTTATTCTTGCACAGCGTTACCAGAAAAGGTTCATAAAAAATCTTTTGAGTTGAGAGTCAGAAAATTAGATTTTAATAATAATTTTTATATTTTGTATTGTATAAAACAAACAAAAGAACAATATGCGGCTGCTTATTTGTATGAGATATTAAAAAAAAATTTTGTTTTCTCTAGCAGATGAATTAGCAATCTGGCAACTGAACATTTTTGTATACATTTCATAAAATATACATAAATTGTTTGTTTATCAGCTGTTAAAAAAAGGCATTGCACTGTTTTCTAATTTGTGTTCTATTCTCGTTATATAAAAAATTGCACTTTCACAGGGCGGTCAAAACATTTCAAAAAGGCACCTTTTCACAGGGCAACATTTTTAATGTAGAAAAGAAAACGCCATAAGAAACACTACATTTAATACAATTGCTAAATTCCATACAAATATCGTGGTGTTTATAATCATTATATGGAATGATTACAATAGCGATGTAATAATAAGTACTATGGAAGTTAAAACTACAAAGTATACATAAGTATATATATGGTCTGTGGTTAAAACAATTAGTACACTTTCTTTGCTGCATTAAAAAAAAAACATAATTTTAAATTCCAAACTGTTTTCCTTAGATGAATAAATATTAAAGCCAACAAAATATATACATATGAATGTATGAAAGATATACATATGTGGAATTTATTAATTAATTTCTAATTAATTATTAATTGGAAGTATTTAATATTAAAAATTTTTTTTAATAAAAATAAAGATGATGTTTCCATTATCTCTATACTTACATTTTATTAAAATAAATACAAATACCAACTTAGAATTGAATTACGGAAACTGAATCTGTTGGCGCGTTAACTTAAACTTTGAATGTACCAATGCATGTGTGTAATGCTGGCTCCTATGCTAGCAACTTGTACTACATTAAATCATTATGTTATAAATAATACAAACTATATAATTTATAATAAAAATAAAAGCAATAAAAATTTCAGCATAAAAATATAACAGATACGAATTTTATTACAAAAAAAAAGAAAAAAATTTAATTTAAACATACAACAAACTAAATAATAAGTTGCAAGTATTCTTCAAGTGACGATAAATCCAGAAAAAACTAACGAAAACTGTATTACCTTTTCCAAGGCATAAGAGTTTTGTCGTTAAAAAATTTATTTTGAAGTTAACTTAAATTGTATAAAATTATATATGGACAAATATATATATTACAGTATAATATAAATATATTATAAAAATATGGAAAATAGTTCAAATATAAAGTAGCACATTTTGAACAGGTACAAGCACAAAAGCAATATAATTTTTATCTCTTCATTATTTATTCAAATATAAAAATCAATTTGTAGAATAATAATATATTCTATATATTTGTCGAATATAATAGTTTGTGGTGGCAATTTTTGCTTTACGTTTTACGCAAAATGGTGTACTCAAGGTAAATTTGACAACAAATTATCGATATATGTATCATCCATTTCCATTACGGCAACATCAATATCATTTAATGAATCTTCGCTACTATCGTTTTGGCAACCTAAACTATAGAATTCTCTTTCCTTAATTTGTTCATCCAACGACGGTTCACCGATAAAACATAGGCCCAGTTCTTTACTTACAATCACATCCTGCCAAAATTTTATCATGCGGCGATTAACAACTTCCGTTTTAATGGACACAATCCATGTATTGTAATCATCAAACGCATTAAAGACAAAACAATGTTTTCGGTAAGACATTAAAGCAGAAATAATTTTATCGACATTTAAATCTGATGTTTTTGATTTAAATATTAAATCTTTTATAACGGCCCGTATCTGTGACGCATAATGGTTAAATTTCACATCACGTTGGGTACTACTCTTAATGGGAAATACATGAAATTTAAGCAATTGTTCAAAGTCCTCTGCAGGTGTAGAAGAGCGGACATGATCAAACCATAACTGGCTGGTAGATGTTGATGATTCGTTATCTTCAAAAGTTTGAGTCAATTTTGCTACTTTAGAATTTTCTTCAGCTTTAACTTTCTCTAACCAATCATTATTAGCTTTCAAGGGAAATAATCGTTTAACTTCCTTAGCCGCTACTTTAGCCTTCTCTTCAATTTGTTCGGGGATTCTCCAGAAGATTTCTGCAAAATTTTTGTCCTTTAAAATTTCCTCAAAGAATTCATCTTCCTCACTGGCTTTACAGAGAATTTTACGTTCCATTAAATCTATAAAGTTTTTCTCGAAAATATGAGGAAGATTATCAAATGGCAATATATCTTTGTGACGTGTAGCTCTAGGGTTACGGAAATCATCATCTCCTATAGTTAAATCCATGGCATCGATTAAATTATCAATGGCATTTAACTGCTCCTCAGAACACTCCGTATTTTTGGAGGTTAATTTAGGAAATTCAAAAAATTGATACTGGTCATGATAAGCCATTTCGTACATATAGAACGAAGATGGAGAATCTTCCACAATCTAAAAAGGAGGAAAAATACATTTCACTTTATAGATACATGTAAGACAAATTTATGTACACTTGTATAAACGATATTAGGAAATCGTTTTGAAATGATGTGCTGAATTTTGTTGGGATTTAGGAAGCAGTTTTGAAACTAATCCCGATTATTAATTTGAAAAGTTAAACCACCGAAAACTAAATTTTAAATACTATACAAAAAATTATTGCATTTCCAAATCAATTTATATTACAAAGCTGAAATATTTGATACAATGTTCATACATACAATGGCTTATAAGTTTTCGAAGATAATCTATTACATCTCCAAAAATTGCAAATAGGTAAAAAATTGTTTATGATTAAAATGATTATGACACGATTTTGTTATTTTGATTTATAAATATTTTCGATTGAGAATGTGACAAGTATTTGAGTGCACACGCCTGCATATTTTTGATTTTAGAACATTACATTTCATTTCTATAAATTATCTTTCAGCAGTGATGAAGAAAATGGTTGTTCTAATATATATATATGGGAACGACGAAGACGAAACTTCGAATAGCATTGGCTGCACATATATCTGATTATAAAACATAAAAAGTGAAAACGAAGCACAAAAATGTAATAATAGTCTAACTAACTGCCTAATTTTATTCTGAAATGTTATCTGAAGTATTACGAGAAAGTGAAATATATCTTAATTTTAATTTCTACAGAAGACTGGGTTCGACATTATAATTAGTCTAGTTCTAGGAGAGAAATTTCTTATAAAATATATAATCTCAGTGGATTGTCTACATTTGCATGTAAAATTAAACTTGGGACACAATATGATAATATTGTTCTAAGTAATTCGTGTTCATTATTTAATTTATGACAACTATTGGACTTCCTTGATTTTACTACTAAAGTCAGCCAAATCGGGTGTAGTATTGAGTGTAATATTGCCACTGACAAGGATGTTAAAAGAAAAGAAAAAACTTTTTACTCAATAAGTTACTAACTTAGAGGATACTGCAAACCAAACGGTATAAAACTGAGGTACGTAAAAGTAGTTATTGTTATTATTGGAAAATAATTATACGAAAACTTTTAAGCATATAGTTTGTCACTTTCTAGTGTCCCATTTGGTTCTGCCTTTAGTGAAACAAGCTAGGCTAAACTTAATTTTAAATAAAAAAACATTTCGAAAAGAGTTAATTTTTTTATATTTGGTTTTAAGTTCCGATAGCGCAGTATGTCTTTAAACTGAAGTCAAAAATTTGCTGAACACAACTGTTTACTTCAGAATTTCTTAAGGTTCTAACTATTGGATGTACCAACGAAACATTGCAACGCGGTTATAGAGCATTTCGCAATATTGTCATTGATGTCTATATATTTCTTTTATAAGTTTTAATGGTAAACAAATTACCGTTCGATTATATAGTTGTATTGTGAATAATATTAGTTGCCATGAAATCCATAATACAAGTATGGACGTTTTCATATCAGCCGACACGACACCAGCACAGCATCGATATGATTCTCACCGAAATGTCGTTGCCGGCAACCACACAACACTAACATATCGGCAAGTGTGAAAGGGGGTCCATATGATTACATGTCGTGTCGGCTGATGTGAAAACGACCTGTTGTGACCAGTTGCCAATAATTAACTGATTTATTATTTACACAAAACTTACCTCATTTGGTATTAAAACCACTATTTTGGGATTGCTGAATTTTTCACTATAGGTTTTCCAACATACCATAGCCCTATTAGCTTTCAAAAGAACTCTTACTAAAGCATCAATAATTTTGGCTGATCTTTGCGAACCGCGCTGATGTAAAATTATATAAACGGAGTCTCCGCTGAAATATTCTTCATGAACCGATTCTCGGGGAACAAATCCCATAAAGGTTAAACCAGTTGGTAATTTGATTTTATCTTCGTCATCACAAACCGACTCATCAAAAGGAATTGAAGTGCCACCTAGCATATAACCTTCAATTAAGTCACCCTCACTCGGCGTTATTCGGTTTCCATTTATATAGTAACCCCATTCTCTTGTAAGTTCTTCATCTTTTTCTTTCCAAACTTTTTTTAATTTGATTGAGCACTCGTTTTTTGCTGCAATAATACCAGCAACTTTAATTTTAATTTCTGTACCAATACGTAATTCACTATTCCAGGTCCAAGGACGTTTATTATCACTTTTATTTATAAAGAACTCAGCTTCTTTTAAGTTGCACAAATTAGCGTTGCCATCGGATACAATACGTAAAGCATACTTTTGATTCTCAAGTTGTTTTTGAGATGTCTTAGTTGTATTAAAAATACCTTGTGGCAAAAAGTTATTAGATTCGTTGTCAACATAAGCAATATCTGGAGCTCTAAAAAGTAAATGTTAATTAATTGGAAATATATATTATCTAATATATTAATACTTACATTATTATTAAATCGACGTTATATTCAAGAAGAGATTTTGTTATATCGTCAAAGTAATCGTACGAATTTAAACCGTGATTAAAGTCATAAAATAATACCATACGTAAGCGTGCCACTTTCTTACATCTGTAATAAAGAACATATTAATATTACCAACATATTAAATTTTTTTTTGTTTCGGTATACTAGCCTAGATGACTGCATTTCGTTGGTGCTAAGAGAAAACTCCTTTGTCGACAACAAAACAAAAAAGCCAAACATTATCTAGTAACAATAAATTGCGGAATACCCCGGTATAATAATAAATTATATTAGAAGATTAATTTTTAGGTACTTGTAACTGAGCTCTTTATTCTACTTTTTAAAATAATTTTTTAAATTCTAGCAGAGGCCAATGGAAACCGGCAAATGAAAATGGGGCATTTGTCAAATAATAAATTGGTTAAATTTCAACTATAGAGATTTTCGTGATAAAATGGGATTGATAGAAAAGTAGCAGAATGCATTTCATAAATAATAAAATGAAACTTACATTACACCAGATTTCAGCATACCCAATGCTACCGCCATAGCATCGAGCCATTCACCATTATTCGCGGCGGATTCATTGACAAACTGATAGAAATTCATTAATAATTCCCAGGAAGGAATTTCCATTTCACACGGATATTCAACAATGTTTAAATATTTGTCAAAAGACTCATTTCGGTTTAGAGAGTTCTGAGTTTGTTCTGTACCCACTAATACGAAGGATACAAAATCTTTTTTGCCACAACATATCTAAAATTAGAGTTTAAATTAAACTTAGCAAAAAATAATAATAATAGTATAATACCTTGCGTTTCATAACTTCTGCACAGCATTTAATGGATTTTTGCTTGAATTCTTCAGGAGTATTTTGACGGACATCTAAAACGAATATCACATATTCCTAAAAATATTTTTCAAGAGAAAAGCAATTAAAAAACTTTAGGCAGCTTCGTGGAAATATGACGAATAACAATGTCTAAGTTTCGATGAAGGAAAATATGTTTGCAGTTTTCTGCTCAACTTGTCTACCTAAAAACTATGTTTATTGGGAAGATGCCAACGACGCAACTCAAGTAGGATTATAGCGAAATGAAATTGGAACTAGGGTTCCTTTAATTTTGCTTTCATCAAACTGCCACCAACATTTAAGTACAACGTTACAGAACAGAACTTAGTTTTATTTCCAAATTCTTTTGCTCTAGGACACAAGTTTTTATATGTACATATATATAGATTTGTTACTACTAGAAACAAACTGTTAATAATAATTGATATATTTTTATCAGCAAATATGAATCATTTGGCATATGGGGCTTCGAAAAACGTAAAATAAATTTAAAATTTGCCTATAAATTATTTGTTCTCTTTAATTACAAAACCTATAATTTTCCCGCTTAGTCGGCTTTCATATTTATAAATACGCTTAAATATATGGATGAGTGTTAGTATATTCATATTAAATTTATCAAAAAAAAGTATATAACTACATTCACCTTGTTGTATGCCATTATCCTGGTTTTCTTAAATTAGTTATAACACAGACTATTCTTTGGGATTTGAAATTAAATTATTCCTTGAGCGTTGCGTCTAGAATTTAGTTATTGTATACTACAGGGTAGACTTGTTTATTTTGTGACATTGCGAAATAAAAAACCATGGCGAATTCTTAACAATTTATTACCAGACTTCTGAAATAATTTTTTAAAAATGTAATATTCCCAGAAGCATGATAAATACAAGGCGAATTAAATTAGTTAGGTGACATCAATTTGTAAATCTTAAAAATGTGTGTATTTTGTGTGTAATATTAGCTCTACTTGAGTATGTGTACAGTATATAAACAAACAAGAAAAGAATTTTAAAGAATATGAAGATTAATTATCATTTAAGGAAAAAAATTTCGTTATTCATATTCAATTTAATTTTAAGTGTAATGGATAATGTTCTTCTGTGATTAATTTTTTCAGACCCACTGGTATTGAAAATAACGGTTTAACGAAGTCTGACGCAATGCACAATGAAGCAATTGTGGCATCAAACCGAGGTTATTCAATCATGCCCGAAAATGGGTTTGGTGATTAACTCTGCAGTTGTTCCCCAACGGGGATTCTGGATGTTTCGTAGAGTTCGAGTTATTTTTTCAATCGTCGCAGGAGTTACGGTCGATTTTCTTCCTTTCATATAAGAAAACCATTCCTTTGCATCTCTGCCTGAAGGTTCAGGTTGGTGCAGTAAGACATTCTGATGTGAAACATCACCCAGTTCTATTTGATCATCCGCCTGATTGGCTTCACGACCACGAGAGTTCCAATCTAGAATGGTGTTTTCTCTACCTTGACCGAGACCATGTCCTACCCATTGGGCAATACCTTTCTCTAGGAAATAAGGTGCACTAAATGATATCAAATTGCCAAGCATAACACTGCTGTATGCATTCACCGGAACGTCGGAATTACTGTCGCTGGAGTGAACCAGATTGCGAAGCACTTGTATGTTAGTGCATGTATGAAGCAATAGAAGAATATTTTTCAATGTAATAAGTTTTAAATTATATTTTTTTAATGTTTCGACAGTAATAATTTTATTTGGTCTGGCAACACAGGTCATCATATGGAATATAAGTTTTACCTTCAAATAACTTGCATTGTAAAGTTTATCGCGTTGCGAACACAATAAAAATACTTTGGTCTAATTACTTTTTAAATAGTGTTTTGTATGCAATTTGGTTTTGTAATAAGAACGAAGTCTAGAAAATTTGTCTGTGGTTCGGTGGAAAAGTTTATTAAAAATTGAAACAAAGAGATTTAAATAAAAGCGATGGCAGCGAAGGTTGACGAGAATTTTGCAGATTTTGAAATAAACTTTTCTTCTGATGATCCCCTAGCGGATTATAGTAGAATAGTAGATATAAAAATAAATACTGATGATATTGTCCCAAATGAAGTCCATAAAGAATGATGGATTAAATTATCTGCCGCGGCTAGAAATTCCATATGGGCGATGTTATTCGATGAGCGTAATACTGCACAAAATGAACAATTGCAAAAGGCATCGGAATTCTTAAAGATGCATAAAGATGATGCATGTTTTTATCAGCCTTACGAGTACAATAAATGGATTATTTTGGTGAGAGATGAATTATTAAGAAGGAATATGTTAGATTTTTGGAAATATGAAATAGTACAAAAACAACTGGGTCCTTGTTCTAGAGACTGTGACTTTTTTGAACCAGAAGACGACGTTGAAGCAGAAAGCTTTTATAGATATGCTGGCTGTGAAGCTCCTTGGTTAACCAAACATTTACCAGATGAATCACTAAATCGCTAAGGGTTAATAGCTCCATCGCTGAAGCTCAAAGAGATGCAATATGCCGTCTACTTGAGACCACGAAATGTACATATTTCGTATTTTTCAGAAAATTATGTTTCTTGAAATATTTGATTACGTATATACATATGTATACACATGCATATCTTATATTTTTATTCCCCATAAAATTTTAAATTGGAATGTAAGCTTGAAAATATTATTTTGAAGAAAAGATTCTCTTTCCGCAATAAAGATTACATGAAAAATTATAAAAAAAATTTCCAAGGGGCCCTACAAGATATTTGCGTTGATTATTACTACAATCGTTCTTTTATAAGAAAAAAAAATAATTTAAATTAAAAGTAATAAGAATTACAGAATAGAAAATTTATCTAAATGCACATAATCTGAGAAGTAACTAAAATTGATTATTTACCTTACAAGCTAATCAAGTACAAAGTTACGGGATATTAAGGTGTGTTGTTTGAAGAAATTTAGTAATGGAAAACCTCTTAATTTTAATTCTTTTTAATAAAGTAATTCTCATTTCCTTTTTGTAAATTTAATGTGAAATATTTTTTCCATATGAAATTTTGATTTTTCTCTAAGTAAAAATTCCGCTCTAATATTAATGAGAAATTTTTTTAATGGCGCAACAAATCTATTGAAAATTTGAAAGAACTCACGTATATATTTTATAGACAAAATGATGTGAAAAAAAGGGGGAATCGTCAAATAACACTTTCTGAGTGCGGAATATATCATATAAAGTTAACGTTAGCGGCATTTGTCGGAATATTTATGGCTCACAGTGTAACTCTGCCAGGAACTCAATTCTTTGGTAATAAAATGCATTCCCAATTTAAACTGCGGGCGAGTAAGCTTGGATTAGTCATGTACCAAGTATACTACAAACTTATACTTAAACTTATAGTAAAGTTGACAAAATTTGTGTAGAGTCTCAGAATACATTGTACGGTGCATACATATTGTGCAACCGCACTACATGGTAATACCGAATGCAAATCATGAAGACAGGCTACGACTGAAGGGGAACTTCGTGTACAAATGCTTTGCTTTTCCAACAATTAATTGGTGGAAAGTAATTAATACGTATCATATATAAATATATACACTTTGTATGATTTATTAATAACCTTACCGAGTATTTTGTGGCAAGACTTCAAAGCTTTGATAATTGTAATGAAACCAAATTTTTCTATTAACGGTATAACGAATACTTAAAGAATTTTATTACTGGTTTAAAACGGTATTTTTTCATGAAACTTAAAATATTTAAGCAGAAAGTTATGTAAATATATGACATAGGCGTACTAAAACAAATTAATGACATTCGTTGATGCTAAAACTATTACAAATGCACTGAATATTATGACCTTCAATAGATAGTTAGGCTTCAACACAAGTACAATACTAGTATGCGACCCTATAAAGTATGCATATACTCGTATATTCTGGATCTATATAAAAAAAAGGATATGGATAACGCATTGCCTGTCTATTTGTCCCCGGTACTTGTTTTAATTTTTGTTGGGGTGCAAATAGAGATCAAATTTTGATTCATCTCAAAAATCTAAAAACATGTCTGTCAGAATTTCTTCCAGTATAAAAATCACGAAAACTAGGTAATAATTAAAAAAAAAATAAAAAAAATAATTTTATATACTTATAACCAAAATTGTAAAATTAAAATTTACTTTAATTCATTATTATTGTAGTATACAAAAACATATATGGAACATATTCGTGGAATGTTGGAGAATGAAATTGCTTCCTTTACGGTTTTTTATTGCATTCACTGGAACGTCGGAATTGCTGTCGTTGCTCAGCCTTTTCTAGACGAAGTATATCCCGTTCAGAAAGAATTTTTTTCGGAACGTAAATAATTTGTCCTGTCAAGGTACAAAAGAGGTGCGTATAGTTGCAATTGTTGTTCTGTAATGATAAAAGAAATTTGCTTTGTTGAAATTGTTGTAAGCCCAGGTCTATGCTTTTAGTGCAGCGATCTGTTGTGTCTGAACTATTCAAGTTATACTGATAAACCAGATTTTTATGCTTTAATTATATTAGTTATTTTCTTTTATTGAATATTTTTCTTTTAATTATTAATATAAGTTTTTCATTTGTTTTAAGGACTTTACATTTTATATTCGCATTTATGTAGTCAACATTGTAAAGATTTTCTCGAGTTTACTGTTTTAGAGTTGGTTCTATTCGCGAAACTTTGCTCTTATTTTGTCAATAATAATTATATGAAAAATATGAAAATATAGTGCAATCTAAATAATTAAAAAATATTAAAAATATTAATTTTGAATTCTTTACATAAATAAAACTTCGGACAAGTTTCGGACAATGTCTAAGTTTCGATGAAGGAAAATACGTTTGCAGTTTTCTGATCAACTTGTATACCTAAAAACTATGTTTATTGGGAAGATGCCAACGACGCAACTCAAGTAGGATTATAGCGAAATGAAATTGGAACTAGAGTTCCTTTAATTTTGCCTTCATCAAACTGCCACCAACTCTTAAGTACAACGTTACAGAACAGAACGGCTAACTTAGTTTTATTTCCAAATTCTTTTGCTCTGGGACACAAGTTTTTATATGTAAAATGTATGTGTATGTGTATGTGTATTTATATGTATTTTTATTTATATGTAACTAGATTTGTTACTACTAGAAACAAACTGTTTATAATAATTGATATATTTATATCAGCAAATCTGAATCATTTGGCATATGGGGCTTCGAAAAACGTAAAATAAATTTAAAATTTGCCTATAATTAATTTGTTCTCTTTAATTACAAAACCTATAATTTTCCCGCTTAGTCGGCTTTCAGATTTATAAATATGCCCAAATATATGGATATATGAGTGTTACTATATTCATATTAAATTTATCAAAAAAAATTATATAACTACATTCACCTTGTTGTATTCCATTATCCTGGTTTTTTTAAATTAGTTATAACACAAACTATTCTTTTGGATTTGAAATTAAATTATTCCTTGAGCGTTGCGTCTAGAATTTAGTTTCTGTATACTACAGGGTAGACTTGCTTATTTTGTGACATTACGAAATAAAAAACCATGGCGAATTCTTAACCAGAAGTCTGGTAATAATTTTATTACCAGACTTCTGAAATAATTTTTTAAAAATGTAATATTCCCAGAGGCATGATAAATACAAGGCGAATTAAATTAGTTAGGTGACATCAATTTGTAAATCTTAAAAATGTGTGTATTTTGTGTGTAATATTAGCTCTACTTGAGTATGTGTATAGTATATAAACAAACAAGAAAAGAATTTTACAGAATATGAAAATTAATTATCATTTAAGGAAAGAAATTTCGTTATTCATATTGAATTTAATTTTGAAGTGTAATGGATAATGTTCTTCTGTGATTAATGGGAAATGGATTTAGTGATTAACTCTGCAGTTGTTCCCCAACGGGGATTCTGGATGTTTCGTAGAGTTCGAGTTATTTTTTCAATCGTCGCAGGAGTTACGGTCGATTTTCTTCCTTTCATATAAGAAAACCATTCCTTTGCATCTCTGCCTGAAGGTTCAGGTTGGTGCAATAAGACATTCTGATGTGAAACATCACCCAGTTCTATTTGATCATCCGCCTGATTGGCTTCACGACCACGAGAGTTCCAATGTAGAATGGTGTTTTCTCTACCTTGACCGAGACCATGTCCTACCCATTGGGCAATACCTTTCTCTAGGAAATAAGGTGCACTAAATGATATCAAATTGCCAAGCATAACACTGCTGTATGCATTCACCGGAACGTCGGAATTACTGTCGCTGGAGTGAACCAGATTGCGAAGCACTTGTATGTTAGTGCATGTATGAAGCAATAGAAGAATATTTTTCAATGTAATAAGTTTTAAATTATATTTTTTTTAATGTTTTGACAGTAATAATTTTATTTGGTCTGGCAACACAGGTCATCATATGGAATATAAGTTTTACCTTCAAATAACTTGCATTGTAAAGTTTATCGCGTTGCGAACACAATAAAAATACTTTGGTCTAATTACTTTTTAAATAGTGTTTTGTATGCAATTTGGTTTTGTAATAAGAACGAAGTCTAGAAAATTTGTCTGTGGTTCGGTGGAAAAGTTTATTAAAAATTGAAACAAAGAGATTTAAATAAAAGCGATGGCAGCGAAGGTTGACGAGAATTTTGCAGATTTTGAAATAAACTTTTCTTCTGATGATCCCCTAGCGGATTATAGTAGAATAGTAGATATAAAAATGAATACTGATGATATTGTCCCAAATGAAGTCCATAAAGAATGCTGGATTAAGATATCTGCTGCGGCTAGAAATTCCATATGGGCGATGTTATTCGATGAGCGTAATCCTGCACAAAATGAACAATTGCAAAAAGCATCGGAATTCTTAAAGATGCATAAAGATGATGCATGTTTTTATCAGCCTTACGAGTACAATAAATGGATTATTTTGGTGAGAGATGAATTATTAAGAAGGAATATGTTAGATTTTTGGAAATATGAAATAGTACAAAAACAACTGGGTCCTTGTTGTTCTAGAGATTGTGACTTTTTTGAACCAGAAGACGACGTTGAAGCAGAAAGCTTTTATAGATATGCTGGCTGTGAAGCTCCTTGGTTAACCAAACATTTACCAGATGAATCACTAAATCGCTAAGGGTTAATAGCTCCATCGCTGAAGCTCAAAGAGATGCAATATGCCGTCTACTTGAGACCACGAAATGTACATATTTCGTATTTTTCAGAAAATTATGTTTCTTGAAATATTTGATTACGTATATACATATGTATACACATGCATATCTTATATTTTTATTCCCCATAAAATTTTAAATTGGAATGTAAGCTTGAAAATATTATTTTGAAGAAAAGATTCTCTTTCCACAATAAAGATTGCATGAAAAATTATAAAAAAAATTTCCAAGGGGCCCTACAAGATATTTGCGTTGATTATTACTACAATCGTCCTTTTATAAGAAAAAAAAATAATTTAAATTAAAAGTAATAAGAATTACAGAATAGAAAATTTATCTAAATGCACATAATCTGAGAAGTAACTAAAATTGATTATTTACCTTACAAGCTAATCAAGTACAAAGTTACGGGATATTAAGGTGTGTTGTTTGAAGAAATTTAGTAATGGAAAACCTCTTAATTTTAATTCTTTTTAATAAAGTAATTCTCATTTCCTTTTTGTAAATTTAATGTGAAATATTTTTTCCATATGAAATTTTGATTTTTCTCTAAGTAAAAATTCCGCTCTAATATTAATGAGAAATTTTTTTAATGGCGCAACAAATCTATTGAAAATTTGAAAGAACTCACGTATATATTTTATAGACAAAATGATGTGAAAAAAAGGGGGAATCGTCAAATAACACTTTCTGAGTGCGGAATATATCATATAAAGTTAACGTTAGCGGCATTTGTCGGAATATTTATGGCTCACAGTGTAACTCTGCCAGGAACTCAATTCTTTGGTAATAAAATGCATTCCCAATTTAAACTGCGGGCGAGTAAGCTTGGATTAGTCATGTACCAAGTATACTACAAACTTATACTTAAACTTATAGTAAAGTTGACAAAATTTGTGTAGAGTCTCAGAATACATTGTACGGTGCATACATATTGTGCAACCGCACTACATGGTAATACCGAATGCAAATCATGAAGACAGGCTACGACTGAAGGGGAACTTCGTGTACAAATGCTTTGCTTTTCCAACAATTAATTGGTGGAAAGTAATTAATACGTATCATATATAAATATATACACTTTGTATGATTTATTAATAACCTTACCGAGTATTTTGTGGCAAGACTTCAAAGCTTTGATAATTGTAATGAAACCAAATTTTTCTATTAACGGTATAACGAATACTTAAAGAATTTTATTACTGGTTTAAAACGGTATTTTTTCATGAAACTTAAAATATTTAAGCAGAAAGTTATGTAAATATATGACATAGGCGTACTAAAACAAATTAATGACATTCGTTGGGTGCTAAAACTATTACAAATGCACTGAATATTATGACCTTCAATAGATAGTTAGGCTTCAACACAAGTACAATACTAGTATGCGACCCTATAAAGTATGCATATACTCGTATATTCTGGATCTATATAAAAAAAAGGATATGGATAACGCATTGCCTGTCTATTTGTCCCCGGTACTTGTTTTAATTTTTGTTGGGGTGCAAATAGAGATCAAATTTTGATTCATCTCAAAAATCTAAAAACATGTCTGTCAGAATTTCTTCCAGTATAAAAATCACGAAAACTAGGTAATAATTAAAAAAAAAATAAAAAAAATAATTTTATATTCTTATAACCAAAATTGTAAAATTAAAATTTACTTTAATTCATTATTATTGTAGTATACAAAAACATATATGGAACATATTCGTGGAATGTTGGAGAATGAAATTGCTTCCTTTACGGTTTTTTATTGCATTCACTGGAACGTCGGAATTGCTGTCGTTGCTCAGCCTTTTCTAGACGAAGTATATCCCGTTCAGAAAGAATTTTTTTCGGAACGTAAATAATTTGTCCTGTCAAGGTACAAAAGAGGTGCGTATAGTTGCAATTGTTGTTCTGTAATGATAAAAGAAATTTGCTTTGTTGAAATTGTTGTAAGCCCAGGTCTATGCTTTTAGTGCAGCGATCTGTTGTGTCTGAACTATTCAAGTTATACTGATAAACCAGATTTTTATGCTTTAATTATATTAGTTATTTTCTTTTATTGAATATTTTTCTTTTAATTATTAATATAAGTTTTTCATTTGTTTTAAGGACTTTACATTTTATATTCGCATTTATGTAGTCAACATTGTAAGGATTTTCTCGAGTTTACTGTTTTAGAGTTGGTTCTATTCGCGAAACTTTGCTCTTATTTTGTCAATAATAATTATATGAAAAATATGAAAATATAGTGCAATCTAAATAATTAAAAAATATTAAAAATATTAATTTTGAATTCTTTACATAAATAAAACTTCGGACAAGTTTCGGACAATGTCTAAGTTTCGATGAAGGAAAATACGTTTGCAGTTTTCTGATCAACTTGTATACCTAAAAACTATGTTTATTGGGAAGATGCCAACGACGCAACACTCAAGTAGGATTATAGCGAAATGAAATTGGAACTAGAGTTCCTTTAATTTTGCCTTCATCAAACTGCCACCAACTCTTAAGTACAACGTTACAGAACAGAACGGCTAACTTAGTTTTATTTCCAAATTCTTTTGCTCTGGGACACAAGTTTTTATATGTAAAATGTATGTGTATGTGTATTTATATGTATTTTTATTTATATGTAACTAGATTTGTTACTACTAGAAACAAACTGTTTATAATAATTGATATATTTATATCAGCAAATCTGAATCATTTGGCATATGGGGCTTCGAAAAACGTAAAATAAATTTAAAATTTGCCTATAATTAATTTGTTCTCTTTAATTACAAAACCTATAATTTTCCCGCTTAGTCGGCTTTCAGATTTATAAATATGCCCAAATATATGGATATATGAGTGTTACTATATTCATATTAAATTTATCAAAAAAAATTATATAACTACATTCACCTTGTTGTATTCCATTATCCTGGTTTTTTTAAATTAGTTATAACACAGACTATTCTTTTGGATTTGAAATTAAATTATTCCTTGAGCGTTGCGTCTAGAATTTAGTTTCTGTATACTACAGGGTAGACTTGCTTATTTTGTGACATTACGAAATAAAAAACCATGGCGAATTCTTAACCAGAAGTCTGGTAATAATTTTATTACCAGACTTCTGAAATAATTTTTTAAAAATGTAATATTCCCAGAGGCATGATAAATACAAGGCGAATTAAATTAGTTAGGTGACATCAATTTGTAAATCTTAAAAATGTGTGTATTTTGTGTGTAATATTAGCTCTACTTGAGTATGTGTATAGTATATAAACAAACAAGAAAAGAATTTTACAGAATATGAAAATTAATTATCATTTAAGGAAAGAAATTTCGTTATTCATATTGAATTTAATTTTGAAGTGTAATGGATAATGTTCTTCTGTGATTAATGGGAAATGGATTTAGTGATTAACTCTGCAGTTGTTCCCCAACGGGGATTCTGGATGTTTCGTAGAGTTCGAGTTATTTTTTCAATCGTCGCAGGAGTTACGGTCGATTTTCTTCCTTTCATATAAGAAAACCATTCCTTTGCATCTCTGCCTGAAGGTTCAGGTTGGTGCAATAAGACATTCTGATGTGAAACATCACCCAGTTCTATTTGATCATCCGCCTGATTGGCTTCACGACCACGAGAGTTCCAATGTAGAATGGTGTTTTCTCTACCTTGACCGAGACCATGTCCTACCCATTGGGCAATACCTTTCTCTAGGAAATAAGGTGCACTAAATGATATCAAATTGCCAAGCATAACACTGCTGTATGCATTCACCGGAACGTCGGAATTACTGTCGCTGGAGTGAACCAGATTGCGAAGCACTTGTATGTTAGTGCATGTATGAAGCAATAGAAGAATATTTTTCAATGTAATAAGTTTTAAATTATATTTTTTTTAATGTTTTGACAGTAATAATTTTATTTGGTCTGGCAACACAGGTCATCATATGGAATATAAGTTTTACCTTCAAATAACTTGCATTGTAAAGTTTATCGCGTTGCGAACACAATAAAAATACTTTGGTCTAATTACTTTTTAAATAGTGTTTTGTATGCAATTTGGTTTTGTAATAAGAACGAAGTCTAGAAAATTTGTCTGTGGTTCGGTGGAAAAGTTTATTAAAAATTGAAACAAAGAGATTTAAATAAAAGCGATGGCAGCGAAGGTTGACGAGAATTTTGCAGATTTTGAAATAAACTTTTCTTCTGATGATCCCCTAGCGGATTATAGTAGAATAGTAGATATAAAAATGAATACTGATGATATTGTCCCAAATGAAGTCCATAAAGAATGCTGGATTAAGATATCTGCTGCGGCTAGAAATTCCATATGGGCGATGTTATTCGATGAGCGTAATCCTGCACAAAATGAACAATTGCAAAAAGCATCGGAATTCTTAAAGATGCATAAAGATGATGCATGTTTTTATCAGCCTTACGAGTACAATAAATGGATTATTTTGGTGAGAGATGAATTATTAAGAAGGAATATGTTAGATTTTTGGAAATATGAAATAGTACAAAAACAACTGGGTCCTTGTTGTTCTAGAGATTGTGACTTTTTTGAACCAGAAGACGACGTTGAAGCAGAAAGCTTTTATAGATATGCTGGCTGTGAAGCTCCTTGGTTAACCAAACATTTACCAGATGAATCACTAAATCGCTAAGGGTTAATAGCTCCATCGCTGAAGCTCAAAGAGATGCAATATGCCGTCTACTTGAGACCACGAAATGTACATATTTCGTATTTTTCAGAAAATTATGTTTCTTGAAATATTTGATTACGTATATACATATGTATACACATGCATATCTTATATTTTTATTCCCCATAAAATTTTAAATTGGAATGTAAGCTTGAAAATATTATTTTGAAGAAAAGATTCTCTTTCCACAATAAAGATTGCATGAAAAATTATAAAAAAAATTTCCAAGGGGCCCTACAAGATATTTGCGTTGATTATTACTACAATCGTCCTTTTATAAGAAAAAAAAATAATTTAAATTAAAAGTAATAAGAATTACAGAATAGAAAATTTATCTAAATGCACATAATCTGAGAAGTAACTAAAATTGATTATTTACCTTACAAGCTAATCAAGTACAAAGTTACGGGATATTAAGGTGTGTTGTTTGAAGAAATTTAGTAATGGAAAACCTCTTAATTTTAATTCTTTTTAATAAAGTAATTCTCATTTCCTTTTTGTAAATTTAATGTGAAATATTTTTTCCATATGAAATTTTGATTTTTCTCTAAGTAAAAATTCCGCTCTAATATTAATGAGAAATTTTTTTAATGGCGCAACAAATCTATTGAAAATTTGAAAGAACTCACGTATATATTTTATAGACAAAATGATGTGAAAAAAAGGGGGAATCGTCAAATAACACTTTCTGAGTGCGGAATATATCATATAAAGTTAACGTTAGCGGCATTTGTCGGAATATTTATGGCTCACAGTGTAACTCTGCCAGGAACTCAATTCTTTGGTAATAAAATGCATTCCCAATTTAAACTGCGGGCGAGTAAGCTTGGATTAGTCATGTACCAAGTATACTACAAACTTATACTTAAACTTATAGTAAAGTTGACAAAATTTGTGTAGAGTCTCAGAATACATTGTACGGTGCATACATATTGTGCAACCGCACTACATGGTAATACCGAATGCAAATCATGAAGACAGGCTACGACTGAAGGGGAACTTCGTGTACAAATGCTTTGCTTTTCCAACAATTAATTGGTGGAAAGTAATTAATACGTATCATATATAAATATATACACTTTGTATGATTTATTAATAACCTTACCGAGTATTTTGTGGCAAGACTTCAAAGCTTTGATAATTGTAATGAAACCAAATTTTTCTATTAACGGTATAACGAATACTTAAAGAATTTTATTACTGGTTTAAAACGGTATTTTTTCATGAAACTTAAAATATTTAAGCAGAAAGTTATGTAAATATATGACATAGGCGTACTAAAACAAATTAATGACATTCGTTGGGTGCTAAAACTATTACAAATGCACTGAATATTATGACCTTCAATAGATAGTTAGGCTTCAACACAAGTACAATACTAGTATGCGACCCTATAAAGTATGCATATACTCGTATATTCTGGATCTATATAAAAAAAAGGATATGGATAACGCATTGCCTGTCTATTTGTCCCCGGTACTTGTTTTAATTTTTGTTGGGGTGCAAATAGAGATCAAATTTTGATTCATCTCAAAAATCTAAAAACATGTCTGTCAGAATTTCTTCCAGTATAAAAATCACGAAAACTAGGTAATAATTAAAAAAAAAATAAAAAAAATAATTTTATATTCTTATAACCAAAATTGTAAAATTAAAATTTACTTTAATTCATTATTATTGTAGTATACAAAAACATATATGGAACATATTCGTGGAATGTTGGAGAATGAAATTGCTTCCTTTACGGTTTTTTATTGCATTCACTGGAACGTCGGAATTGCTGTCGTTGCTCAGCCTTTTCTAGACGAAGTATATCCCGTTCAGAAAGAATTTTTTTCGGAACGTAAATAATTTGTCCTGTCAAGGTACAAAAGAGGTGCGTATAGTTGCAATTGTTGTTCTGTAATGATAAAAGAAATTTGCTTTGTTGAAATTGTTGTAAGCCCAGGTCTATGCTTTTAGTGCAGCGATCTGTTGTGTCTGAACTATTCAAGTTATACTGATAAACCAGATTTTTATGCTTTAATTATATTAGTTATTTTCTTTTATTGAATATTTTTCTTTTAATTATTAATATAAGTTTTTCATTTGTTTTAAGGACTTTACATTTTATATTCGCATTTATGTAGTCAACATTGTAAGGATTTTCTCGAGTTTACTGTTTTAGAGTTGGTTCTATTCGCGAAACTTTGCTCTTATTTTGTCAATAATAATTATATGAAAAATATGAAAATATAGTGCAATCTAAATAATTAAAAAATATTAAAAATATTAATTTTGAATTCTTTACATAAATAAAACTTCGGACAAGTTTCGGACAATGTCTAAGTTTCGATGAAGGAAAATACGTTTGCAGTTTTCTGATCAACTTGTATACCTAAAAACTATGTTTATTGGGAAGATGCCAACGACGCAACACTCAAGTAGGATTATAGCGAAATGAAATTGGAACTAGAGTTCCTTTAATTTTGCCTTCATCAAACTGCCACCAACTCTTAAGTACAACGTTACAGAACAGAACGGCTAACTTAGTTTTATTTCCAAATTCTTTTGCTCTGGGACACAAGTTTTTATATGTAAAATGTATGTGTATGTGTATTTATATGTATTTTTATTTATATGTAACTAGATTTGTTACTACTAGAAACAAACTGTTTATAATAATTGATATATTTATATCAGCAAATCTGAATCATTTGGCATATGGGGCTTCGAAAAACGTAAAATAAATTTAAAATTTGCCTATAATTAATTTGTTCTCTTTAATTACAAAACCTATAATTTTCCCGCTTAGTCGGCTTTCAGATTTATAAATATGCCCAAATATATGGATATATGAGTGTTACTATATTCATATTAAATTTATCAAAAAAAATTATATAACTACATTCACCTTGTTGTATTCCATTATCCTGGTTTTTTTAAATTAGTTATAACACAGACTATTCTTTTGGATTTGAAATTAAATTATTCCTTGAGCGTTGCGTCTAGAATTTAGTTTCTGTATACTACAGGGTAGACTTGCTTATTTTGTGACATTACGAAATAAAAAACCATGGCGAATTCTTAACCAGAAGTCTGGTAATAATTTTATTACCAGACTTCTGAAATAATTTTTTAAAAATGTAATATTCCCAGAGGCATGATAAATACAAGGCGAATTAAATTAGTTAGGTGACATCAATTTGTAAATCTTAAAAATGTGTGTATTTTGTGTGTAATATTAGCTCTACTTGAGTATGTGTATAGTATATAAACAAACAAGAAAAGAATTTTACAGAATATGAAAATTAATTATCATTTAAGGAAAGAAATTTCGTTATTCATATTGAATTTAATTTTGAAGTGTAATGGATAATGTTCTTCTGTGATTAATGGGAAATGGATTTAGTGATTAACTCTGCAGTTGTTCCCCAACGGGGATTCTGGATGTTTCGTAGAGTTCGAGTTATTTTTTCAATCGTCGCAGGAGTTACGGTCGATTTTCTTCCTTTCATATAAGAAAACCATTCCTTTGCATCTCTGCCTGAAGGTTCAGGTTGGTGCAATAAGACATTCTGATGTGAAACATCACCCAGTTCTATTTGATCATCCGCCTGATTGGCTTCACGACCACGAGAGTTCCAATGTAGAATGGTGTTTTCTCTACCTTGACCGAGACCATGTCCTACCCATTGGGCAATACCTTTCTCTAGGAAATAAGGTGCACTAAATGATATCAAATTGCCAAGCATAACACTGCTGTATGCATTCACCGGAACGTCGGAATTACTGTCGCTGGAGTGAACCAGATTGCGAAGCACTTGTATGTTAGTGCATGTATGAAGCAATAGAAGAATATTTTTCAATGTAATAAGTTTTAAATTATATTTTTTTTAATGTTTTGACAGTAATAATTTTATTTGGTCTGGCAACACAGGTCATCATATGGAATATAAGTTTTACCTTCAAATAACTTGCATTGTAAAGTTTATCGCGTTGCGAACACAATAAAAATACTTTGGTCTAATTACTTTTTAAATAGTGTTTTGTATGCAATTTGGTTTTGTAATAAGAACGAAGTCTAGAAAATTTGTCTGTGGTTCGGTGGAAAAGTTTATTAAAAATTGAAACAAAGAGATTTAAATAAAAGCGATGGCAGCGAAGGTTGACGAGAATTTTGCAGATTTTGAAATAAACTTTTCTTCTGATGATCCCCTAGCGGATTATAGTAGAATAGTAGATATAAAAATGAATACTGATGATATTGTCCCAAATGAAGTCCATAAAGAATGCTGGATTAAGATATCTGCTGCGGCTAGAAATTCCATATGGGCGATGTTATTCGATGAGCGTAATCCTGCACAAAATGAACAATTGCAAAAAGCATCGGAATTCTTAAAGATGCATAAAGATGATGCATGTTTTTATCAGCCTTACGAGTACAATAAATGGATTATTTTGGTGAGAGATGAATTATTAAGAAGGAATATGTTAGATTTTTGGAAATATGAAATAGTACAAAAACAACTGGGTCCTTGTTGTTCTAGAGATTGTGACTTTTTTGAACCAGAAGACGACGTTGAAGCAGAAAGCTTTTATAGATATGCTGGCTGTGAAGCTCCTTGGTTAACCAAACATTTACCAGATGAATCACTAAATCGCTAAGGGTTAATAGCTCCATCGCTGAAGCTCAAAGAGATGCAATATGCCGTCTACTTGAGACCACGAAATGTACATATTTCGTATTTTTCAGAAAATTATGTTTCTTGAAATATTTGATTACGTATATACATATGTATACACATGCATATCTTATATTTTTATTCCCCATAAAATTTTAAATTGGAATGTAAGCTTGAAAATATTATTTTGAAGAAAAGATTCTCTTTCCACAATAAAGATTGCATGAAAAATTATAAAAAAAATTTCCAAGGGGCCCTACAAGATATTTGCGTTGATTATTACTACAATCGTCCTTTTATAAGAAAAAAAAATAATTTAAATTAAAAGTAATAAGAATTACAGAATAGAAAATTTATCTAAATGCACATAATCTGAGAAGTAACTAAAATTGATTATTTACCTTACAAGCTAATCAAGTACAAAGTTACGGGATATTAAGGTGTGTTGTTTGAAGAAATTTAGTAATGGAAAACCTCTTAATTTTAATTCTTTTTAATAAAGTAATTCTCATTTCCTTTTTGTAAATTTAATGTGAAATATTTTTTCCATATGAAATTTTGATTTTTCTCTAAGTAAAAATTCCGCTCTAATATTAATGAGAAATTTTTTTAATGGCGCAACAAATCTATTGAAAATTTGAAAGAACTCACGTATATATTTTATAGACAAAATGATGTGAAAAAAAGGGGGAATCGTCAAATAACACTTTCTGAGTGCGGAATATATCATATAAAGTTAACGTTAGCGGCATTTGTCGGAATATTTATGGCTCACAGTGTAACTCTGCCAGGAACTCAATTCTTTGGTAATAAAATGCATTCCCAATTTAAACTGCGGGCGAGTAAGCTTGGATTAGTCATGTACCAAGTATACTACAAACTTATACTTAAACTTATAGTAAAGTTGACAAAATTTGTGTAGAGTCTCAGAATACATTGTACGGTGCATACATATTGTGCAACCGCACTACATGGTAATACCGAATGCAAATCATGAAGACAGGCTACGACTGAAGGGGAACTTCGTGTACAAATGCTTTGCTTTTCCAACAATTAATTGGTGGAAAGTAATTAATACGTATCATATATAAATATATACACTTTGTATGATTTATTAATAACCTTACCGAGTATTTTGTGGCAAGACTTCAAAGCTTTGATAATTGTAATGAAACCAAATTTTTCTATTAACGGTATAACGAATACTTAAAGAATTTTATTACTGGTTTAAAACGGTATTTTTTCATGAAACTTAAAATATTTAAGCAGAAAGTTATGTAAATATATGACATAGGCGTACTAAAACAAATTAATGACATTCGTTGGGTGCTAAAACTATTACAAATGCACTGAATATTATGACCTTCAATAGATAGTTAGGCTTCAACACAAGTACAATACTAGTATGCGACCCTATAAAGTATGCATATACTCGTATATTCTGGATCTATATAAAAAAAAGGATATGGATAACGCATTGCCTGTCTATTTGTCCCCGGTACTTGTTTTAATTTTTGTTGGGGTGCAAATAGAGATCAAATTTTGATTCATCTCAAAAATCTAAAAACATGTCTGTCAGAATTTCTTCCAGTATAAAAATCACGAAAACTAGGTAATAATTAAAAAAAAAATAAAAAAAATAATTTTATATTCTTATAACCAAAATTGTAAAATTAAAATTTACTTTAATTCATTATTATTGTAGTATACAAAAACATATATGGAACATATTCGTGGAATGTTGGAGAATGAAATTGCTTCCTTTACGGTTTTTTATTGCATTCACTGGAACGTCGGAATTGCTGTCGTTGCTCAGCCTTTTCTAGACGAAGTATATCCCGTTCAGAAAGAATTTTTTTCGGAACGTAAATAATTTGTCCTGTCAAGGTACAAAAGAGGTGCGTATAGTTGCAATTGTTGTTCTGTAATGATAAAAGAAATTTGCTTTGTTGAAATTGTTGTAAGCCCAGGTCTATGCTTTTAGTGCAGCGATCTGTTGTGTCTGAACTATTCAAGTTATACTGATAAACCAGATTTTTATGCTTTAATTATATTAGTTATTTTCTTTTATTGAATATTTTTCTTTTAATTATTAATATAAGTTTTTCATTTGTTTTAAGGACTTTACATTTTATATTCGCATTTATGTAGTCAACATTGTAAAGATTTTCTCGAGTTTACTGTTTTAGAGTTGGTTCTATTCGCGAAACTTTGCTCTTATTTTGTCAATAATAATTATATGAAAAATATGAAAATATAGTGCAATCTAAATAATTAAAAAATATTAAAAATATTAATTTTGAATTCTTTACATAAATAAAACTTCGGACAAGTTTCGGACAATGTCTAAGTTTCGATGAAGGAAAATACGTTTGCAGTTTTCTGATCAACTTGTATACCTAAAAACTATGTTTATTGGGAAGATGCCAACGACGCAACTCAAGTAGGATTATAGCGAAATGAAATTGGAACTAGAGTTCCTTTAATTTTGCCTTCATCAAACTGCCACCAACTCTTAAGTACAACGTTACAGAACAGAACGGCTAACTTAGTTTTATTTCCAAATTCTTTTGCTCTGGGACACAAGTTTTTATATGTAAAATGTATGTGTATGTGTATGTGTATTTATATGTATTTTTATTTATATGTAACTAGATTTGTTACTACTAGAAACAAACTGTTTATAATAATTGATATATTTATATCAGCAAATCTGAATCATTTGGCATATGGGGCTTCGAAAAACGTAAAATAAATTTAAAATTTGCCTATAATTAATTTGTTCTCTTTAATTACAAAACCTATAATTTTCCCGCTTAGTCGGCTTTCAGATTTATAAATATGCCCAAATATATGGATATATGAGTGTTACTATATTCATATTAAATTTATCAAAAAAAATTATATAACTACATTCACCTTGTTGTATTCCATTATCCTGGTTTTTTTAAATTAGTTATAACACAGACTATTCTTTTGGATTTGAAATTAAATTATTCCTTGAGCGTTGCGTCTAGAATTTAGTTTCTGTATACTACAGGGTAGACTTGCTTATTTTGTGACATTACGAAATAAAAAACCATGGCGAATTCTTAACCAGAAGTCTGGTAATAATTTTATTACCAGACTTCTGAAATAATTTTTTAAAAATGTAATATTCCCAGAGGCATGATAAATACAAGGCGAATTAAATTAGTTAGGTGACATCAATTTGTAAATCTTAAAAATGTGTGTATTTTGTGTGTAATATTAGCTCTACTTGAGTATGTGTATAGTATATAAACAAACAAGAAAAGAATTTTACAGAATATGAAAATTAATTATCATTTAAGGAAAGAAATTTCGTTATTCATATTGAATTTAATTTTGAAGTGTAATGGATAATGTTCTTCTGTGATTAATGGGAAATGGATTTAGTGATTAACTCTGCAGTTGTTCCCCAACGGGGATTCTGGATGTTTCGTAGAGTTCGAGTTATTTTTTCAATCGTCGCAGGAGTTACGGTCGATTTTCTTCCTTTCATATAAGAAAACCATTCCTTTGCATCTCTGCCTGAAGGTTCAGGTTGGTGCAATAAGACATTCTGATGTGAAACATCACCCAGTTCTATTTGATCATCCGCCTGATTGGCTTCACGACCACGAGAGTTCCAATGTAGAATGGTGTTTTCTCTACCTTGACCGAGACCATGTCCTACCCATTGGGCAATACCTTTCTCTAGGAAATAAGGTGCACTAAATGATATCAAATTGCCAAGCATAACACTGCTGTATGCATTCACCGGAACGTCGGAATTACTGTCGCTGGAGTGAACCAGATTGCGAAGCACTTGTATGTTAGTGCATGTATGAAGCAATAGAAGAATATTTTTCAATGTAATAAGTTTTAAATTATATTTTTTTTAATGTTTTGACAGTAATAATTTTATTTGGTCTGGCAACACAGGTCATCATATGGAATATAAGTTTTACCTTCAAATAACTTGCATTGTAAAGTTTATCGCGTTGCGAACACAATAAAAATACTTTGGTCTAATTACTTTTTAAATAGTGTTTTGTATGCAATTTGGTTTTGTAATAAGAACGAAGTCTAGAAAATTTGTCTGTGGTTCGGTGGAAAAGTTTATTAAAAATTGAAACAAAGAGATTTAAATAAAAGCGATGGCAGCGAAGGTTGACGAGAATTTTGCAGATTTTGAAATAAACTTTTCTTCTGATGATCCCCTAGCGGATTATAGTAGAATAGTAGATATAAAAATGAATACTGATGATATTGTCCCAAATGAAGTCCATAAAGAATGCTGGATTAAGATATCTGCTGCGGCTAGAAATTCCATATGGGCGATGTTATTCGATGAGCGTAATCCTGCACAAAATGAACAATTGCAAAAAGCATCGGAATTCTTAAAGATGCATAAAGATGATGCATGTTTTTATCAGCCTTACGAGTACAATAAATGGATTATTTTGGTGAGAGATGAATTATTAAGAAGGAATATGTTAGATTTTTGGAAATATGAAATAGTACAAAAACAACTGGGTCCTTGTTGTTCTAGAGATTGTGACTTTTTTGAACCAGAAGACGACGTTGAAGCAGAAAGCTTTTATAGATATGCTGGCTGTGAAGCTCCTTGGTTAACCAAACATTTACCAGATGAATCACTAAATCGCTAAGGGTTAATAGCTCCATCGCTGAAGCTCAAAGAGATGCAATATGCCGTCTACTTGAGACCACGAAATGTACATATTTCGTATTTTTCAGAAAATTATGTTTCTTGAAATATTTGATTACGTATATACATATGTATACACATGCATATCTTATATTTTTATTCCCCATAAAATTTTAAATTGGAATGTAAGCTTGAAAATATTATTTTGAAGAAAAGATTCTCTTTCCGCAATAAAGATTACATGAAAAATTATAAAAAAAATTTCCAAGGGGCCCTACAAGATATTTGCGTTGATTATTACTACAATCGTTCTTTTATAAGAAAAAAAAATAATTTAAATTAAAAGTAATAAGAATTACAGAATAGAAAATTTATCTAAATGCACATAATCTGAGAAGTAACTAAAATTGATTATTTACCTTACAAGCTAATCAAGTACAAAGTTACGGGATATTAAGGTGTGTTGTTTGAAGAAATTTAGTAATGGAAAACCTCTTAATTTTAATTCTTTTTAATAAAGTAATTCTCATTTCCTTTTTGTAAATTTAATGTGAAATATTTTTTCCATATGAAATTTTGATTTTTCTCTAAGTAAAAATTCCGCTCTAATATTAATGAGAAATTTTTTTAATGGCGCAACAAATCTATTGAAAATTTGAAAGAACTCACGTATATATTTTATAGACAAAATGATGTGAAAAAAAGGGGGAATCGTCAAATAACACTTTCTGAGTGCGGAATATATCATATAAAGTTAACGTTAGCGGCATTTGTCGGAATATTTATGGCTCACAGTGTAACTCTGCCAGGAACTCAATTCTTTGGTAATAAAATGCATTCCCAATTTAAACTGCGGGCGAGTAAGCTTGGATTAGTCATGTACCAAGTATACTACAAACTTATACTTAAACTTATAGTAAAGTTGACAAAATTTGTGTAGAGTCTCAGAATACATTGTACGGTGCATACATATTGTGCAACCGCACTACATGGTAATACCGAATGCAAATCATGAAGACAGGCTACGACTGAAGGGGAACTTCGTGTACAAATGCTTTGCTTTTCCAACAATTAATTGGTGGAAAGTAATTAATACGTATCATATATAAATATATACACTTTGTATGATTTATTAATAACCTTACCGAGTATTTTGTGGCAAGACTTCAAAGCTTTGATAATTGTAATGAAACCAAATTTTTCTATTAACGGTATAACGAATACTTAAAGAATTTTATTACTAGTTTAAAACGGTATTTTTTCATGAAACTTAAAATATTTAAGCAGAAAGTTATGTAAATATATGACATAGGCGTACTAAAACAAATTAATGACATTCGTTGGGTGCTAAAACTATTACAAATGCACTGAATATTATGACCTTCAATAGATAGTTAGGCTTCAACACAAGTACAATACTAGTATGCGACCCTATAAAGTATGCATATACTCGTATATTCTGGATCTATATAAAAAAAAGGATATGGATAACGCATTGCCTGTCTATTTGTCCCCGGTACTTGTTTTAATTTTTGTTGGGGTGCAAATAGAGATCAAATTTTGATTCATCTCAAAAATCTAAAAACATGTCTGTCAGAATTTCTTCCAGTATAAAAATCACGAAAACTAGGTAATAATTAAAAAAAAAATAAAAAAAATAATTTTATATACTTATAACCAAAATTGTAAAATTAAAATTTACTTTAATTCATTATTATTGTAGTATACAAAAACATATATGGAACATATTCGTGGAATGTTGGAGAATGAAATTGCTTCCTTTACGGTTTTTTATTGCATTCACTGGAACGTCGGAATTGCTGTCGTTGCTGAGCCTTTTGTAGACGAAGTATATCCCGTTCAGGAAGAACTTTTTTCAGAATGTAAATAATTTGTCCTGTCAAGGTACAAAAGAAAGGCGTATAGTTGCAATTGTTGTTCTGTAATGATAAAAGAAATTTGCTTTGTTGAAATTGTTGTAAGCCCAGGTCTATGCTTTTAGTGCAGCGATCTGTTGTGTCTGAACTATTCAAGTTATACTGATAAACCAGATTTTTATGCTTTAATTATATTAGTTATTTTCTTTTATTGAATATTTTTCTTTTAATTATTAATATAAGTTTTTCATTTGTTTTAAGGACTTTACATTTTATATTCGCATTTATGTAGTCAACATTGTAAGGATTTTATCGAGTTTACTGTTTTAGAGTTGGTTCTATTCGCGAAACTTTGCTCTTATTTTGTCAATAATAATTATATGAAAAATATGAAAATATAGTGCAATCTAAATAATTAAAAAAGATTAAAAATATTAATTTTGAATTCTTTACATAAATAAAACTTCGGACAAGTTTCTTATTTGAAATTAAATTATAAAATAAGTGGTGTTACGCTTAATCGCTGGTTTCCGCACCCGGCTCAATTAAGTAACACCTTTTTTTTTTTAGCAGTTTATCAATCTCTATTTACAATTATACCAAAATACAGTGTAATGAAAGTACAAAGTAAAATTTAGGATCGACGCAGTCGGCTTTAAACAATTTTTAGCGTTAACACGAGCTAAAGTAAATCCATTTCTTTTCTCATTACAAGCCAAAGTACGCTATGCCCACCTACATATGTATGTATGTATATGCATTCAATGTACCGCTATAGCGGATTTCTTTATATAACTTTATATAAAAAACCATGTACTTGTAAAACATTACAAATATATAAGCCTATATGGATGTATATGTAACATAAAATAACGGAGAAATACAAAGTACATAATTTAGTACGGTTGTACAGTGGCGGCGACAAGAGGAAATAAAATAATATTAAGTGTAAGTGATTTAATGTCACACTGCCTAATAATTAACTCCAGTAATTTTTTTTGTTAATGTGTTAGATTGCTATCTGCATACTTACATACATATGTTTTTTTTCTGTTTGTTTATTTTTCAATTTATTTTTTTTTAATTTAAATTCATTTGTTAATCTCAAGTGTTGTACCGACACTCGCAATAAAAAATTGCATATTAAGAGGCAACAAATTCACCATATAACGATGCTAAAAGTTAAACTTACATATTTAGTCGAAACATATTTGAGCCCGTATATTCCACAGTATGGCTTATTTACATATATGAAGTATTCAGGATTTTACTGAAAATGTACACATTTTCATATCTCTATATTTTGGACAACTGAAAATCCGGAAAACGCGATAAGCTATACGTTTCCTTTGCTGCCATTAAGTACTCTATAATCCGGACGCCCTCCTTTTTTCTACCTCAATAATTCGGGCAGCACTTACTTCTTTCGCTTTTGCAATAAAAATTAATTATCGTAAATAATAGATATTTCAGATATTTTATAAATTTCTGAAAATCTCGTAGATGCTCTTAAATCTTTTACATTAAAAAACGTGGCCTTTTTGATTTGCAATGCTTGGGATAAAGTTGGGACAAATATTCTTAGGAAGTCCTTAAATAAAATTCTTCATGGATACGAATGGGACGTGGACTATGAAGTTCCGCTAGAAAGACTGATACGCAGCGATTCCGCCGAAGTTGATTTAGCACCTGATATTTATAACTCTAACGAAGTTGAAAGCAATGATCATTAGACTGTAGAAGATGAATCATTTATTGAAGAATATTGTGATAATATTCCAAGAACACAGTATTCTCCAGTCATATCTGCTTTTAATATCCTGCTGGGGATATTTTAAAACGAAAAAGCTTCCCAGATGCTGGGTACAAAAATCAGAACGATACTAAACTTCGACAGATAAAAATATCCAACTGCTTGTGCAACAATTAACATAATAATTTTATAAAAATTAATTATTTTTATTCATACGTAAATTAAATTAAATTAAATTATTTCAAAATTAATTTCTTTTAAATAGATATAGACCGTATATACATTTATATTTACCAAAACATAGTTTAATTTTTCTCTTGTTTTCACTTGGTTTTATTTGTCCAGACTATCAAGATTATACTGTACGTGCATATGTACATGCCTATGTGCACTCATAAGCAAAAGTTGGTGCCACATAGGATGTAATCAAGCAAGAATGAATATCTTCTACCTTTTGATACTTTATGGTGTGACTTTAGCTATGGGTCATGCCCATCTGCTCAGAATAAAATTGAACATCACACATATTTATGCACATATCTATGTACTCCTATTGGTATTTTTACAAAGTCGGGAGAACACCTCGAATTACATGCCGATATAAATGTGTTGTGTTCACCATTTATGAACACCACTCTTAACAATAAAATAACAAATAGCTGAAATTGCTACTCTTGCCAATGTTTTCATTTAAACTATTTGAACATTCATTTAATATCGACCCCAGTGCCACTAAACAGAAACAACGAGCATGGCAAATGCCTGAATGCTGCCCGTACTTCTCCTTCAGGAGGCATGCTCTTCGAAATGTGAACATAAACATGCATTACTGTTTGCGGCAGCATTATGTGACTACATGGTATGATGATGTAGATGCAGCTGAGTTAGTTGGCTTATCTTGGCCATGATCATGTTGGAAGTAGGAAGAAAACACAGCACACAAACACCAAAGTTAACACCTGGGAAAAATACGATGGCAACATTATTTTAAAATGCCATGTTAAGTTAAATTTTTTGAAGCCAGCAGTAGCACAAAACGGTCATTGTTTGCTGTGATATTTACTTGCTTCAATTTCTTCTTAATTTTCGTCTACAGATCACCTTGCTCACCTTACACCACCTGCATGATAACTAAGTGCATTTGCAAACGATGCTGGTGGCATAAGACCACAGGCTGCTGGTACTGCATTAGTGGAGAATGGAAGAAAAATGAATCTGTTATTGTTTTTACTTAGAATCTGACAACATCACGCTTGTACTATACATACAAATCCAGCCTATTCTATTAGCTCTTCTTGCTTTATGGTGGCACATATTTTATAAATGGTGTGGCTACTTTGGAAATGAGCTTCTAGATTCATATTGGATCGAAAATATATTGTACTCAATTTATAGGTGATGTTATATCGTATGTCTTTCGTATACTGGAAACAAATTTCCTAGTGAACACAAATTTTAATTTGGGGTTAGTTAAACTCCGGATTTCATAGCGATTGATAATAAAACGCGACCATTTTTATATAAAAACTACTGGTTTTGAATAAACCAAAAAAAAAAAAAAAAATAAATAAATTATATATACATATATATGTATATATATATGTATGTACATATATACTTTTTCTGATTTTTATATGCTATCTTATTTAGCACGAATAAACAAGAAAATCGTATCCCATATAAAAAAAATTTTTTTACCGTACTGGTTGCAGAACTATAAGCATCCAATTTTTTATAAACACTTATATTTCCCGAGTTTAAATTATTAATACTAGTTTCGATCTTAGGAAAGATTTATAATTGTAAATTCCAAATCTGCCAAATAAGTTTGCTTGTATGTAAAGTGAAGGCATAAATAGGGCGCTTTTTCCTGTATCAGTCTTCTTAGTTCGTATTATCAATTCCTTCCAGATCCAGCTCTAGTGCTCCTAATAGTGTTCCAATAGATTTTTGATTAATTTTTTTATTCTAATTTTGATTTGTATTGAACTCCACAGTTTAGGTTCTTTTATATCAAAGAACCCTAATGTTTCAGAAAAAAATCATCTTGTTCTTTAGATCATCCCCGAGATTCCTCTCATGATTAAAATAGTAGTAGCATCATTTTGTGATATACTATATATAATATATTATAAACAAAAAAAAATTATATATATTTAGCAGATTCGATAACGCAACTCCCTATCGATTAGCTGGATACTTAAACCAACTTAAGAAAATTATATTCTCACACAGAATAAAAATAATAGTAATTCTAGTTATCAGTTGCGTCAGTGGTTTGGTCCATGATAATGTTCCAAACATCAGTATGCGAAGTTGGCGACTTACACATAAATTAGAGTCATGGCGGAATACTTTAAGGATTAACGGATTATTGCTGCTAGTCTCTAAAAAAAAAAATTATTATAATTATATTGATATATACTAACCGGTCTCAAATTAGAGTATTGCAAATTGTGAAGTGCTGCTCATAAGAAAAAATATTGTATCTCATTTCCAATCTATCCACTTCAGTTTTATGTCTAATACCCGTACGAATCTAGTTGTAGCAGAACATGCCCACTTATAATAATGCACAGTATAACCGATCAACGAATAAATCATAATAAATTTTAAAGTTTTAGACTATAAAATTCATCAAACTTTATATTAGACAATATAAGTGACTTGTATACGTGAAGTTATATCAACATATACAATCTTGTTTGCCGGCGATTTTCGTAAGCTTACCGCAAAATATCGGTGTTGGTTTCTTTTTTAACCTTTTCCATCAAAAATGAGGGTACACATAGTTTTTATATCGGTATAGTAATTTCTACAATATTAGTTTGGAACCCTATAAAGTATACATATATATTCTGAATTCATACAATCCTGGATATTTGTCTGTCTGTCTGTCATTATTTTCTCTGTATGTTTTTCGCATTGTAAATTGATCTTAAATTTAGTTTGAAATCAAAAATTTTAGAACCCATTAGTTCAAAATTTTCTCAAAATTATCCAGTATATAAATTTCGAAATTTCGTAGTAAATATGTATGTTATAAGTCCACTATACAGATACAACTCGTTTAACAGTCAATTAATTATTGAATAAAAATCGTCAATGATACCACCGGCTTTGAAGCTTTTTTAAGGAAAAACACACGTGAATAAAGTAAAAATACCGCATTGCCTATAGTTTACAGGAATAGGCGACTAGTATATTACTGACGCCATCTTTACTATTATTTTGCAAAGAAGCACCGTCGGCAGTAGAGATAACATTGACTACGGATTTTTGAATGTATTTATAATATTAATTTTGTATCGTTAAAGGCTGTCAAATAAAATAATGTACTTATAAATTTGCCTTCTTCCCTCTTGGTTATACTGGCAACTCCCTTGCAGTTTACTGCAAGGAAATCAGCCAAAAATGGCCACATCTACAACGCTAGTCGATTCAAGGTAAAAATAATTATTTTGATATACACACATCAATTCTTTCTTGAGAAGTAGCAGATGGTAAACTGACGTGGCGAATGTAGTTAAAGCTGAAGGGGAAAAAGACATATTTCGGGGAGAGTAGAGATATGCATATGTACGCAAGTAAGGAAAATGACTTTAAACAAAGTTAGAGTCTATTGTTATTTATTGAGAACCGGTGCCACAGTGCAATAACGTCTAACTAACCTCTTACACATGTGCAGACTTCGTATCAGACACGTTCGGTGTCTAGTTACACTAATGTGAATGCAATGTTTGTTTCTTTGCACTTCCACACATTACATCCATTTTACAGTAGCCGCTATTGGACTTTACAATAGTTTTATTACTGGTCGATACTGTTGTTGTATTTTATTCAGCTTTTCATTTCATGGAAACTGACTCAATTTTTTTCTTGTGCATAAATACATTTTTATTTGATTCTGTGCTGATATGCTCCGAGTTTTTTTTTTTTTATTCCTTACAACAACACCGTTTAAAGCTGTTGTTGTCATTTTGCTAATACTCGGACTGTGATTATTTTATTGAACAGCAGCAGTAGTAGCTGTTGCCCATATTTACTCGCAAGTAACAGCCATTCGAATGATAATAGTCGTACCAGTAGTTTTTAATGTTAAATCGTTTGCTAGTTTGTTATTTTAAAGTGATTAAGTTGTGATGTTTTTGTTGTATGTAGTAAGTAGCTATTTTATGCTGTCGATTGTTGTTGTTGCATCTAATTTGATTCAACTTGTTTGGTTGTTAGTTATTTTGTTTCTGGTCTAATTGTACTAATTTGTAATCAATTATTTTACAGTGGTGTGAGTTGAGTTTTCCATATTTAATTTATAAAATATGATAAATAATAAATCTTTCAGAGAGATATATTGCTATACATAATTGCTATATATAAATATATGTAACGTTAAAACTTAAAACCGATCGCAAACTGCTTTTATATCTATAAAGATGACTTTCTATATCTATCGGAAAAATATACCATACATACATATTTGTACTGAGTTGACAATATAACTGTAGAAATTGCGGTGTACAGTTATTTCTACTGAATTGAGAAATGCATTTTTTTGTAGAAACAAATTTTGAAATGATTCGTATAATTCTTGCGACCTCATCGTCATAACGGTATCATAATTACATGATACAGCATGTTTACGCTATAAATTCTTGCCTCCTTTCAATAGACAATTTTGAAGTACATATACATATACATACTTATACTTATATATAAATAGGTACCTTAGTCAAATTAGCCCTTTTTTCCATATTAGCGCTTTTTCATGATAAAGCTTTTTATATGGTTTTTAATGCTGAACTTGGGTTTATATTACTTTTTTTAGTTGATTTTATGTCTTAGAATTCGGGTACATTTCATTTATATTTGCTGGCAAGTCAGGAAAAGAAAAATTGAGATTTTCATAAGGTAGCTAGCTTAGTCAAATTAGCGCTTTTTTCCATATTAGCGCTTTTTCATGATAAAGCCTTTTTATATGGTTTTTAATGCTGAACTTGGGTTTATATTACTTTTTCTAGTTGATTTTATGTCTTAGAATTCGGGTACATTTCATTTATATTTGCTGGCAAGTCAGGAAAAGAAAAATTGAGATTTTCATAAGGTAGCTAGCTTAGTCAAATTAGCGCTTTTTTCCACACTATTATGTCACACTATTTATTAAATCATCTCAATATATATATATATATGTATATATATATTCTCATATGTTAATTTTTTTGAAATGTAGGCATGTTTAAGGCTTTAGAAACGGCGGAATAGTTGCCGACCCGACCTTCTATCTGGCAATCATTTCTTAATCTAGACGATATTACATCTAAAATATATTTCGGAACTGCTATTTGTGTATACATACATACGTATACCCGTATCCATAGGTATATAAGTATATTTATGTTAATAACTATTCATCGTAATTTTTGAATAAGTCGCAATTGCTTTAATAGCTGGGAATTTATTTATTGCAGAGCTGCTGTGAATACGTGATCCTTGCTTTTCCGCTTTGCACTTACTTTGTCTTATTTACTTATTTTAAGTATTATTTAATATTTATTTTCTAATAAATTCATAACAATCATTACTTGGAACTAAAATATCAAATTATAAAAATTAAAGGGGGACAAGAAAAGTGGCAAATATTTGTCAGTATTCAGTAGGAGATGCAGATGCATTGATGTCACCAATGTATTACAATCGCTAGCATACTCTTGGAAAGGAAGACAAAACAGATACCCTTTTGGACGTAGAATTGTTAATAGTTAAATTTATTACCAAATTTGGTTTCATTCACCTCGAACAAGTGAAAATTGCAGTAAGATTGGAGCAGAATCTCCTAGTCCTAGTTTTAGGAATAAATTTAGCATACATGGGGAAAGTGGTTTTTTATTTCTCGCTCGTCTAAAATTTCATCAGTTCTAATGTTAAAAATATATGAAGGCCCTGCATATATTTCCTATATCTTCTTCAATTTTATTTTAAACAACCTTTTATATAGTCTTAGCGCCAATTTTACCAATTCGATTTTGAGTAAATGTAATGGGTTTTATATTCAACCTCTAAGATTTCGGAAGCGTTTCGAAGGACTGAGTCTATGGAGCATTCGAATTATTTTGCAACATCACTTACTACTAACGATATATACACATAAGTAGGACGTAAAAGTCCTATACTAGCAATGTTGCTTTGCAAAGCAGGTTACCGACGATTAAAGCTGCACCATTTTTCTTTTAATTTTCTTCTTTCTGCCCATTTTCAGTGCTGGTTTGTAACATATGAAAAGATGATTACGATGTTGCTGCTGCTGGATACGTGATGGTAGTTGGCGCAGGTTTCGTCTTCATGACATTCCAATGCTGGCTGTTCAGTGGACGGAAAGTGTTCGTTTATTTTAATTATAAATTGTTTCAATTTTAATGGCACAGTTTTACAAGTACTCGTATTTATTTCTCAGCTGCTAGTTAGTTGCTGTTTCAAAGACTTAATATTCAATTAGTTGACTGCATTGTATTAGTGGAGCGCCTTCAATGCAATTGCAACACTATTTTCTTTCAAAGTTGTTTATGGTTTGAATTATTTGTATGAAGTTGTTTACGTTGATCGTTTAATCAAAGACCGACCACTAATTGAAATCGTGTACACATTCATAAATAGTTTTATTTATTGCTCACACTTCACTTGATTTTTTGTGCAATCTTATTTGTAATCTATTTTATTTAATAGATTTTATTCATTAATTTTTTGTGTTTGTATTTATCAAATATTTATTCAGTAACAGGAAATGTTAAATGTGTAAATTTTGTCCAAGAAAGAGAAATTTAGTGCAATGAAATGAATAAATTTTCAAAAAAGCAAAAAGCGCAGGTTGTATTTCAGTTATTTTCAATAAAGGAAAATCTATAGAGTTGACTATCCTACACAATAGGACGATCTGTTGAATAGAAGATGTGGGCTGAAAAAATATGACAGTGTGACGTAAAAATGTATCAAGTTGTACGATTTGCAAAAGTGTATGAAAATTTTCACAAAATGCCACTAACAAAAAATTTTTTTTCCGATCACATTTGTATGATAGTGTGTCACCAGTAACGCCAGTTTGATGTGTTTTTTTTTAAATACAATGGAATCACCTCACATTTCTTATGAATGAATTGTACAACCGGGTAGGATAGTGAAGCAAGGCCTTCCCCAATATAATATAAATAAATAAGAGCATAATTACCTCTTTTCCAATGAATAATTATTTTTTGGCGCAAATGATGAGCCATTTAATGGTTGACTGTACTGTGAAAAAAATTTAAACTCTGCAAAAAGAACTGCCATGAAGCTGCAATACAAAAAATTACTATATGCATTTTGAATATATTATTCGAAAAGATATTTTTATTAAATAATTAGTAATAAAAAAAATAATGGGAATCGCAGACAAATTGCGCAATAATATTACCAAAAATTCAAGATTAAGTAAAATTCCTTAATCAATTTTAAATAATATTGTCTGGAGTATGCCAGATTGCCAAGTAGATCTGTTATTTTATATTGTGCAAATAATATAAATAAAAAAAATATATTTAAAAAAAAATATAATAAATAAAAAATGAAAAGAAAGAAAAAGAAAGCAAAATAAATTAAAAATATGAATGCTTTTTATTTTGTTATAAAAAATTAATTATAATCCCCCTTATTAAGCGTGGCTGTATTTTTGGTATGGCACATGTAGCGTTAATGCGGGCTTTCAAATAAATTAACTATAATTTTGGCTTCAGTCTTTTCTTTTACTTAAAAAAAAGGAAACAACAAACAATTACTAGTTGCATTAGTTAGAGAGGAGATTGAAACCCCTTTACTTTACAAAAGGTTTTCAAAAAGGGAGTCTTCTTTGTGACTTAAAAGAGCAGTGGGGAAAATTTTTAACTATATTAAAAGTAAAAGAAACTTAACTAAAAGAAAATTAATTTGTAAGATTTAACATCTTATAGAAATATTTGATCTGTATCACAACATTGGAAATTACAATAAATTTATTTAGTTTAAAACTGTGTCAATATAAAGTGGATGCCATAAATTAAACAACAATTGTAGTAACCAGAATTTTCGTAACAAATTTGGATCAAGGCCATAAATTTTTCTTAAAACACAGATTTGCTTTGTGTGCCTGGGACACATATTGCCAAGTGCTACACGTTCTTTATTGCGACCTAATTTTGTCCGTCAATAGTGTCGTAGCGCTACTTAAGCAAGTATCAATAATTTTATGATGGAAATGTTATCCCATAAATCAATATCAGAGCAATGGCATTAGCAGCAGGAAATAATGGAACCGAGAATGTCAATTCAAATGCAATTGGTTTAGCGAATGCCGAACATCTGTTTCCTCGTGTTTTTGAACAATTTTCAAATTGACAAATTGGCGGCAATATGACTAATAATGAAAGTCAAAATAATAAAATAGGCCACCAAAAAGATCAAGAGCGGGTTGAAAAATTGAAAGATAAATATTGCTTGCAAGGATTGTTGTAGGGCAGAATTTATCTGAAAGATTTGGCGAGATTTAAAATTTAAGCTGAAAAAGAAAAATCAACCATTAACAAGGCAGATTGCAAAACTGCTCGACTTGGAATTTATATTTAATATTTGGATCCAGGAAGAAGTTGTAGCAAATCTATTTCAATTTGAAAAGCAACTAAGCCCAGACGGAGCTGTTCTAGGGGTGCATTTTTATCCATTGTGAACAAATGTTTCTTTCTATAACAATCAGAATACCAGGGCCTCGCATTTTAAAAAATCGCATCAAAATATCAAGTCTGATGGTATGAAAGTTGTTATTTCATGAAAAAAACAAACTGACTGTTTGGGTTCTCTGAAACATGGTAACGAAAAGCCTCGTATTTTAAAGGCCTTCTATTTTAAAAAATCGCATCAAAATAGCAAGTCTGATGGTATGAAAGTTGTCATTTTATGAAAAAACCGAGTATTTGGGATCTCGGCAAACATGCCAACTAAAGCCCTCTTATTTTAAAGGCCGCTTATTTTAATAACAAACTAGCAATTCTGATCGCATGAAAGTTGTCATTTTATGAAAAAAACTTTTGCTTGTCATGGAAATCGGACCTTTTTATGCCGCATTATTCAATTGCAAATAGGCTAACTAATGCCCTCGTTCTACTATCCTCAGTCGTATGTTCAGTTGTATGATTCATTCAGACCAAAATTTGATATTGGTAACTTCCTATTTTAAGAAATCGCATCGAAATGGCAACTCAGATCGCATAAAAATTGTAATTTCATGAAAAAAAACTTTTGCTTGCCATACAAATTGGACATTTTTGTATCACACTATTCAATTTTTTCGGCAGAGAAAAAAACTCTTACAACTATCTTGACGAAAAAAATTTAAAAAATATCACGCATGAAATTAAATAAAATCAATTATTTTAAAACCACGTTACCTCGTTGTTCAGTAATTTTATTTAAAATTCAACTCTATTTCGAATTTTGAATGAAAATAATGCATTAGTGGCCTAACTAAAACTATGTTCAGCTCCATCATATAAATTCTCCTGCTAGCAGTTGTTGATCTGATATTTTTAAGTTCCTCATCAGAACTACTTTCCTTTTATTAATTATAATTTCTCCATATCATTGCCTTTATGACATTTGAGTTGCAGGCTAAAAATGGATGCTAACAGAAATTTCCATTAATTACAACTTCCGGTTTTTAGGATTTTATTTGTAGATGTGTGCGTGTGCTTGCTTGTGTATGCGTTTGTTTAGCCGTAATAAGAGCCAACAAATCAAATTGTCTCTTTTTTAATCACTTTTAAACAAAATGATTTAAAACCATGTTCGTCGTCCAGTTAATTCATTGAACAACTGCAATATTTCTTTTAATTTTTTTTTTTGTGTTTGGCACTCTCGCATCCATTCAATATGCAAATATTTGTAAATTAGAGCCATAATAAATTGTATTTTATGTTTGCAATGATGCCTATTAAACTTTTGAGAGGAAAAAGAGAAAAGAAAAACTAAACTTGCTAGAAATATTTGCATTGGGCTTGCAACTCGTATGTACGTGTTTTGGTCTACGAGGGAGACTCAATAAAGTCAGGAAAGTTGCAGGTATATGGTTGATGAGAATTGATGTCAAATGAGAAAAACTTCACTAATTCATAATTTATATTATTTAACATTGCGGAGTTCTATAGAGAAGAGAAGAACTGTAAACTAATTTTTAACCCTTTCGAGCCGACATTCGAATAGCAATGCTACAATAAAATGTTGCAACGGTGGCAACGGGTTAAGTAAGCAATAAATAAGTTATCGGCGAACGAAAATCCAAGAATTAATAACTGGATAGCTGAGGGGCTGGTGGTAAACCATTGTAGCGATTAATTTTTTAATTTTATTGTAGGAGAAAACGAAGGCTATAATAAAAGTATATTTTCACATAAAATTCACATGTGATATGTAGCAAAGCACGTTAAAATAACCACAAAACACATATATTTTTAAAAATACTTACATGTTTCAATTGCACATACTTGCAAGAACTTAAATTCTTCCTTATATTGGTTATGTTTGAAGCTTCCAAGGCCAATATCACATAAAAACTAACTACACACTTCACTGTGGCTCCATCGCGACACAAAAAATGAAATATCAAACGAAATATAACGGGACTTTTTAGAATCTACTCAGCGAAGTTTGGAAACGGCATGGTGCAATGCTTTTGGAGATGTTTACATTGTGAGTGGTACATATATGTAGCATCCGGTTCGAAGGGGTTAAAGTTTCATAAGAGAAATTCCTGAGAAAAGTTCGGCTGCATTTATTATCCGTGCTCCAAATGATGAACACACAGCGCTAAGCGCCATTACAGCGATATAGACAACTATTTGAACTTGTTAAGTTCTTTTAATTCTTGTTCCGAATTCGTAAAAAGCTTTAGTATGTGTAGGTTGTAAGATAACCGCTTGTGTAGAAACTGCAAACCTAATCATTCCAAATTGTTGAATTATTTTTATTAAAGTTGACGGGCCGATATAAAAAAAATTATTATTTTTTACCATTTTCTTCTAAAGTCTTTGTTATACGAGAACAGATAAAGGAAGTAGAAAAATCTTTTTTAAAGTACTTTTCATCACTCTCTCTTGTTCTGCTACACACTTCACCTTCAAAGTTATATTCACGCAAATTGAGGACTGTTACGCTGTTCTATTTTTGTTCACCAGATATATGATTAGTATCCCAATGAAGTAAAATCAATCAAATGAAAAATGTAATAAGATTCGAACTCAATTTCAGTTCTTTGGCGTTTAAAATAGGCTTTGATGCCTCAGCAACCACTTAGCCACTCCTTTTATATAAATTTGTATCTAATTCTTTCGAGGTAGCGTTGAGAGATATAAAATTGTTTCCGTGTTTCCTCATTGTAAGAATTGCAGTTCATCGCGATTTCCATAAAAACAATGTTAACTTTGAGATTACAGGTCCGTCTGTAGGCAACACACCTGTCTGATGTACAGTTCACTCACATGTTTTGACTTGTAGGCACCGGGATTCCCATAACAATAATGTTAACTTTGAGATTACAGGTCCGTCTGTAGTCAACACACCTGTCTGATGTACAGTTCACTCACATGCTTTGACTTGTAGGCACCGGGATTCCCATAACAATAATGTTAACTTTGAGATTACAGCTCCGTCTGTAGGCAACACACCTGTCTGATGTACAGTTCACTCACATGCTTTGACTTTTAGGCACCGGGATTCCCATAACAATAATGTTAACTTTGAGATTACAGGTCCGTCTGTAGTCAACACACCTGTCTGATGTACAGTTCACTCTCATGCTTTGGCTTGTAGGCACCGGGATTCCCATAACAATAATGTTAACTTTGAGATTACAGCTCCGTCTGTAGGCAACACACCTGTCTGATGTACAGTTCACTCTCATGCTTTGGCTTGCAGGCTACAGTTTTCGTATTATTTGAGTGTGACGGCAAACATAAAGGAAATTCCAACGTCAGACTGCAGTGTGGGAATAAAGAAGCTCTATAATCTAATATCCTTGTTTTGGATGATATGCATTGGGCAGCTTTTGTTTTTATTTTTGTAGTTCACACTTGCAGTTTAGGGCTACACAAAACTTGCATACTCGGTATTCTGGTATCACAAATTCTATTGCTATAGAAAACTATTATACTATACTAAGTTATTTATTTTTTGGGTCTGTATGCAGAGCTGGCAACTTGAATATTACAAACGGGCATGCCTAAAGCGTGCGAGACTTAAGTATCAAGCAAAAAAGATTTTCAAAACTTCGAATTTTAATTGCCTTCTCGTTCAGTTGGTATTCCCGTCCTTAAGATCCTTCCTCGTTGTGTTGCAGCAACTGAGCCTTTGCAAGTTTGGCAGTAGTACGTTTGCATATAACACGCTATATGTTCGTTTGTGTGTCTGTGCGGTGTGCAAACGTTGCCAAGATTAATTTGCATGCATGCAAACTAATATAAAATGTTCATGTCCAAGGTGCTGCGACCAATGTTGTATTTGCTTTTCTTTCATTTTCTGAAACTAACCCAGCCACCAACATTTGCAGCTGAGCACACTTAAAATATAAATTAATAGAAAATATATTGTATTCAGTGGGATTTATTCTGCAGCATGTGCATCCGTCGGTTGTGGATTCGTTTTGGGCAGAAATGCTAATTAATATGATGTTGCTTTGATGCATTGCAACAAAAATTCACTTTCGTAGATTGCAAGTATTTAACACTTTTTGGCAAAGGTTTTTTTTCAGTGCAACCGAGTGTTTCGCATATATTTAATGTCTAACATTCGTTAAATTGTAAATGGACATTCAGACTGACAGAATAATAATGTAGAAACTTTTGTGTAGATTGACATTATCTCTTTTAATCAATAATCTTAAATCTCTTAATAATAAGATCACATAGAACGATAACAAGTTTGTTATTTTTCATTTATAAAATGTTGTATAATTTAGATAAATTAATGTGTTTGAAAATATAACAGGCGGCAATCTGTATCGTATACGACTACATTGATGTATAAAATTTTAATTAATAAAAAATGGAATTTAAATGCTTTTAAAGAATTACTTTGAAATTTAGGTTGAAAAGTTGTCGAAATTATTTTAAAGTAACACCAAGACAAAACGTATGATTAATGCTGCTACTATTTATATTAAATGAGTTATTTATGACTAAACACAATAAGTGAATGAGAGAGGGATGTAAGTGTATATAAAATAAGAAATAAATTTTATAAGATAAAAAATAATCAAACAGATTTTTATAAAATTTTAAACAAAGTTAGGCTGGCATATTTAAGGGTGGGGTAAGATGTTTATCTTTTAAAAGTTATGATTAGGACAAGACAGTTTCGTGTTCCCAGCCATTGATGTTGATATAATTTAAACCATAGATATATTTGTATATAAAAGGTAATATCGAAAATGGATTTTTTTTAACAGGTTACAGTGTTTTCCTCCTCCAAAATGATACAAACGATTTTCATGAAATATTAAAAATTGATGGCAAGGATGTTTTCCTTGCCACACTTCATTTCCATGAAGTATTAAAGATACTTAGATCTTGCAATGATAGTAGATCTTGCAAGTCAATCGATTGGAATAAAATTTAAGGGTTAGATATATTTGGATCTATGAACTGTCATAGAATATATGTTGTAGCAAGTTTTGGTACAGGAGAATGGCGTTATATAAATCATCAGAAGAAATCTAAACCATTTCGATGACATTTGAAGCAAATATAGGCTTGAGATGGGAGCTGACATGTGATATATATATATGTTAAAATTTTGCATCGGCATTAAATTAATGTGTGGCATTATTTACCTTCAAGCAATCTAATTAATTTTCATAAAATTTTGAATGATATTAAATATCTGGATATTTATAGTAAAATTTTTATGATTATTATTATTTTATGATTATTTTTATGATTTAATGATTTAAATATTTTTATAACTATAAGTCTGTTTTCAGTTTGAAGTGCTGTAATTATTTATATAACCACATCATTAATATATGCTAAAGATAGTTTTGTGGTATAGTTACTTAAAGGATAGGATATAACTGTATAGTATTTATCACGTGCCAGCGAGTTTCGCTCATAACCGCCATTGTGTGTGTTTGTTTTTAAATCACCTAACCTGCAAGCTTACGGCTTGACCGTAGGAAAACATTCATGGTCTCGGCAGGAATCGAACCCGCGACCTCCGTTTTAGCAGACTGTACATTATTCATTCAATCGCCTATGAAGGCATCCAAATAAATCTTTGCATACATATCATTCAATAAATATGTAAATATTCAATATGTCTGTTTATCTATACTGTCTTTCCCTAAGTATTAATATTATCATTAAACAAATACATTACGTTTAAAAAGAATAATGATTTGGGCTGACCAGTAACCAAACTTGTTCAGATTTATTGAGAAAATTCATTACAATTAGCCGATTTATTTGTCTGTTTTAAAAATCTTATCGATCATTCAAAATGACACGAATTAGATATGTAGCAATCGAATTTAATGCAAGTAATTAACTTTTTCGTGGTAAATAATCTAAAGATATATTACAAAAATCCCGCAACTAAAAAGTAAGTGTGCATTAATAAAGTAAAACCGTTTGGGAGTTACTCATACTGTAGACTTATTGACTGAAGAGTGTTAATTAGTGATTAGTGGAACTTTTCTTTTCATCAATCTTTATAATGATTAACTAATTTATGTACGCTAAACTTTTATTCTTTCCGTTTAAAGCTTTTTGTCAATATCTCATAAAATAATTATTTAACTTGTATGTAAAAGTATGTAAAAGTGTTTGGTATTTTAAAAAATCCTTGTATAAGCCATTGACAGGGTTTAATCTTGTATTTAATTCAATTTTATCTTTTCAATCTTATAATTGCGTTGGTAATAATGTGGAATAAGAAATATTTTCATAAAATATAGTCGTATTAAACTTGTAACAGGATCTCTTGTAACAAACATTTTTGGCATTAGACAATTTTAGTAACAAACACGTGACATGCAGTATTAAGTGCAACTAAAGTTAATCTAATATTATAACAACCGAAAGAAAGTAGGACATCGGAAGTTAGTTCAACTGAAGGAATTTCTAAGGAAAGCACATGTATTTAGTTTTCTTGGTATGAATATTACTTATTATTGCCAGAATATATAAAAACTATATATAAAAAATGTGTGTTTTCGCGTTATTATATCGAGCGAATAGTAATCGGGTTTGAATTGTAATAGATTGTTTAAAATTATAAAGAATTGAGCAGTCTTTGCAGCATATTTTTAATTTTCTAATTTTAATTATCTTAATTTTAATTTAACTTTACCTTTATGTGGATCTGTTGGAACTGTAATAACATATTCTGAAGCATTTTATTTAATAGCACCTTAATAATATTCCGAATATAAAAAATCACTCATATTTCTGCAAAAACGGAGCAAAAAACAGTAGCTAATTAAAGTTACATACAGTGGCGAGCACATGTGATTACATAATTATCAAATACAAATTAAAACGCTGTAAAATCCATAAAAATTAGCCGAATACTGCCAATTTTTTTCTTATTTATGATTTTTATTTGTATAAAAGCTAAAAACAAAAGAAATTTCTTCAATATAAAAGCATAAGTTCTAATATTAACGCAACGTAATAAAAAAGTCAATGTATCCACTCTTGCACGTTTTAAAAATATCTCCTTTGGGTATGATGTTTTAGTATGTGGTCCAGAGCCGCTTGGATTTTATGACGCTTCTTACTCTATTTGGCATACTTTCAACTAAGTTTTCTATATGACGCTTCGGAATACTGGCCCATTCTGCTTGAACCAGGGACCACAGTACATTTAAATTTTGTGGGGATTTTCGTATAGGTGCAGCCATTTCTTTAACAAAGCCCACAAATTTTCGATCGGGTTTAGATCGGTGCTTTAAGCTGGTCATTGGTATTTGACAATTACGTACCCACATGTGCTCGCCACTGTAAGTATTCCGTAATGCTCTACACATTTGAAAGAAAATACTAAATCTATCTGCCTAAAATATAAATCATATTAAGACTGAAAAATGTTTATTTCAGTATCACTTTACACATAAAAAATTTATTTAAAAAGAAATATACATATTAAATGACATACATATATACGAGTACATGCAAATATACCAACATGTCTATTTACATATGTATATATATATATATGATAACAACAATAAGTAATAGAAAAAAATATATATATTACCAACTTTATAAAAATTGTAGTTTATTGACATAAAATAAAGACCCACAATTTGTTAAATGTCAACAGCAAACAACACAAGAACTGCAACAACAATAACGAAAATATAATAAAACAATGGCAGCTTAGTAGTAACAAAAACAACGGCAAACAATTTGTAACAAATAACACCATAAACAACAGTTGAAACTAACACCATTTGTTACGTTCATACAACCACGTGCGACAAACATATACAGATTCCCACACACACATTAACGCACACATGCATCTCTACTTTCATTCATATGCAGTGCTTGACAGGGAGTGGAAAAACTCAACAATAATAAAGCTAAAGTTTAGCAAAACAACAGGAGAAGGATATACTACAAGAAAAGAGAGACGCATATACTCCTACTGCATACATGCACCACACATACAAAATTATATGGCGGAAATCTTTGACACTTTTCAACAATCAATTCAAGTTGAACAAATCGTAAATTTTTCTATTTTGCCACCAGAGGAAGAGGAAACGGAAGAAAAATACGTTTCGCCTTCTTTTTTTTTTTTGGTTGTTTTGTAAAAATATATTTTTATTCCATTTTAGTTGTTATTTCTGCCGCACAATTGCATTGTTCGGTTGTAAATCTGTTTTGATGGTGTGTTAAGTAAACTAAGAATATGGCGAACTTTTCTCCTCTCCTTTTAGAAATAAATAAAATCCTGATAAATAAAATTTTGGAGGAACACATGAAGAAACCCCAAAAAAATTATTCAAAAGAAAATAGTTTAATTTTTAACCTTGGACGGAAGGAAGTACTCGTTCATGTGCCATTTCAAAATCTTCACTTAAAGCAGAAAGTTTCTTCTGCTTTTGAAGCTGTTACGAAGCAGGTATCTGAGAGTATCTGATTTAATGTTTTCTTAAAAAGCAAATTTATGGAATTTTGAGATCTCATTCTTGCCGCTGTGGGAATTTCGCTAAAATAAAATTCCAGATTTCAACTCAAGCATAATAAATTTCAGTCATATGAAGAACAACATGAGGATAACATTTGAATCAAACAGTCATTATACGCAATAGAGTATTCCTGGCAAAGGAATACATTATTTCGAACCATTTAAGAATTTTTATTTTTCAATTATCTAAAAGTTTTAGAAATATTTTTAATTAAAATCGTATAATTTGATATCTAAACCAAATTAATTTTTCAGGATTAAGACTTAGAAGAGTATTAATTTTCTATTTGAAAATACATTCCAATGGATTGGTTACTGCTGCAAAGAGGCTTATATATCAATATCACAGCATGCTAGTCATTACAGCCAATACCAGCCATTTGGAGGATTTAGTTCAAACTACAAACAAATTCCTGTCAAGTATACGCTTTCATATCAAGTAAGTTATAATTTATATTTTAACATTTCCTTTGCTGTGAACATAATCCAAATCTTATGTTGATATACGTGCCACTGGAAGCCATATTAACTACTTTTTTGCCAATATTAAGTTTGTCGACAATACTTCCATCGTGCAAACGGGTGTAAATCATTTTTATTTTTAGACTTTGAAGGATAATACAAGTATTAACTACCTCATCAAGCAATAAGAATATCAATAATAGTTTCATCGTCTTAATTTAAGCTTATCAAAAAATTTGCAACTTTCTTACTTTATAAATATAATAAATAAAACCATTTATATTTAGACTTTCTTACTAAAGGATAATACAAGAGTTCTACTTCTTTGCTGTAGAAAAGTACATCATGCCACCGTCGTACTTTTTGTTTAAGAAATCCATATTTTGAACGAGTACTTCTCATCACCACATTCCTCTAAAGCAATGCAATAAATAAATTCAAATTCAATAGTATGCAACCCAACAATTTGTTATATATTATTATTAAACTATTTGTTATTTATTTATTACCACTCCTGCAAAAAGTACTTCTATTCCAAATGTAGTGATCGGTATATTTTCGTTACCAAAGTTAATTCCGTCTTCTTTCGAAATGCAATAAAATTTCAAGCATAAATAAATATAATTTGATAAAAAGCGAAGCACAAATACTTATAAAAAATATTTCTCCAAAGTAATTCGACATGCATGTGTATTTCCAATCAGTTTTAAATTTAATCGATTCGCCACTTAGAAAATGTAGTTCGTAACATCTGATTGTAAATTATTGAATTCTGTCGTGTATATAAGCCTGAAAACAGAGAGCATTTCTAAAACAAAACTGAATCACCTTCAGAAGAGAAGACATGGAAGCCTTGCCGATTATATTTGCATTTGCCTTACAAGTGTTTGTTTCATTAGTGGCAGCCCAGAAGGAACCACCATACGACTTTGGACTTGGAAAATAAAAAGGACAAACAATGCTTTCCGATAATCCGTAAAATGTACCAATTCTTATGATAAAAATAAAAATATTTTTCTCTTGAGCTCAATTAGTTTTTAAATTTTGAGGGATTCCGGGGGTTTTATTTTACAACATATTAACTCCGTTTCTATTTTCTACTCTTCCTTTGCGATCTCATTATTCATTTTCCTTTTATCCATATTCCTTTAAAATCGAAAAGTTTCAGCAATTTTTCCTTTCGGAATGGAAATTGAAGTGAATGTATTCAGTTAATTGGATGAATAAAACGTATCATATTTGAAAAATATTATAAATATTTATTTCATACAGCAATAACTAAAAGAACTGAATAAGTAAAAAATAATTATAAATAATTATAATTCTAATTATATTACAAATTCCATATTTTTTTGTTTCCTTTATGCGATGCAACAGTACTGAAATTATTGCTTCTAAAAACCTTTAAAAATATACACTTAAGGCCCGTGAGTTACCACCCTATTTACTCGATGTATATACTCAATATAATTAATAGTGTATTAATATATATAGATTTATTAGTAGTAGCTCAGAAAGAATCACCTTAAGACTTTGGACTTGGAAAATAAAAAGGCAAAAAATTTTTTCCGATGAACCGTAAAGCTATTTATTTTATGTTTTAGAATATATATATATTTCATATATTTGCAACAAAAATTCTGCGATTTTGTAAGGCGGGTACTTTAGTCCTATTAGCGCTCTTTTTAGTGTTATTGGCGGTTTTTAATCGCATCTCTCAATGCATTTGTATAAATTATTTAAATACATATACGAAGTGTGATCAAAAAGTAAACGTTATTTTCAAATTTCATGAGTTACGTATATTCGATTTTGGCCCTTTTCTCTGTTACGTTGGTACCCTTGTATGTTATATATGTTGGCCATATCAGCCATTTTGAAATGTTAGTTTGTTTTTGACAGATAAAAAAGTTTGTCGTCGATTTTTTACTATTTTTTACACCGTCAAGGAGGATCCAGATTGTCTTCGAAAGGTCCTATTTGGTGGCGAATCATGAGTAGTTGGCTATGACATTGAAACCAAAAACTAGAAGGGTCTTGGGTCTTCTGGAGCCGAGAAGTCCTGTTAAATGTGAAGTTTTTGTTCACTGTTTTCTTCGATTGCAATGTCGCGGTGCACCATGAATTCTTGCCACAAGGCAACTCATCAAAAATGCATAGAATTGTGGTAAACCCAACCATGGATTTTACACCATGATAACGCACAAACAAAAGTTTTTGCCACCGGAGTTGGCCTCGCTGAAGACACCAAAGAAAGGAAAGCGTTTTCCTACGATTGAGGAGATAAAAGAAAATTCGAAATAGGACCGGTTGGTGATACCAAAAGGCGCGTTTCAGAAGCGCTTCGAGGATTGAAAAAAACGCTGGCGCAAGTGTATTACATCTGAGAAAAATTAATTTCAAGGGATTAAGATAGTTATTGATGAAAAAATAAACACTTTTGGAAAAAATTTAAAATAAAAATATTCTCCATAGTTTTTATATCTTGGTGGAAGAGTTTTCCTTGTTCTTCGCTAAGATATCCTAAATTATTTTAAAAGTTATCTATATGACTATGGAAATAGTGAAGGCGTTTCAGGGTATTTTCACGTTCCTCCACAATATTCAAACTCATCATGCGAAGAAACTGACGAAAAGCTATGTCGTTTACTTAGATAATCTTGAGTTTGGGTTTTGCCTCTTTGAACATTTTCTAGGATATTTCCCAATGGGTTTTATTATGCCCCACTATACTGGGCACAGAAAATAAACATCGTCATGATAATTTATTTGTTTTTTCCAAATCAGAAGTATTCCAAGCTACATAGACTTACGTATTCATTTCTCTCATTATCGCAAAGATTCGGTGCACATTTTACATGCATTATGAGGCCATCATGGTTTAGTTTGGTTGCAAATTTCCATTCCAAAGTAGCCAAACACTGCATCTGTAATCGCTTTTCGTTGATCTTTGAATATGTATTCACCAGAAATATAATAAAGCAACTCACGATCCTTATCACCACATTTAACTTTGCAACACACGATACGAACTAGGCTGACAAAAACCTAGAGCTGAGAGATTCAAAATACTATTATTAATTTATACTGTTGTACCTCCCTTATCGACATCGGGTAAAAACAGAGCTGCACCGAAGAAAAAGTTTTATTTCTTATTTATTATAAATTCCCGGTAAGATAAGTTATGATGAGCACCGAGACCCTAACAAATTTCATACAGTGATTCCGGAACATCAAATACCTCCCAACGAGACTCAAAAACACCCTCGACTTTACAGGTTCAGATTGTGCACCTGGACACAAAATTGCAGAATTGGTCATACTACTGCCGGTGAACTGGAAAACTGCCCGCTAGGAAAAACTGGGTATGGAATTTAACAATTGCTGAAACATTTCGATTTTAATGCAATATGGATAAAAAGAAAATGAATAATGAGATCGCAAAGGAAGAGTAGAAAATACAAACGGAGTTAAAATGTTGTAAAATAAAACCCCCGGAATCCCTCAAAATTTAAAAACTCAATTGCTCAAGAGAAAAATGTTTTTATTTTCATCATAAGAATTGGTACATTTTACGGATTATCGGAAAGCATTGTTTGTCCTTTTTATTTTCCAAGTCCAAAGTCGTATGGTGGTTCCTTCTGGGCTGCCACTAATGAAACAAGCACTTGTAAGGCAAATGCAAATATAATCGGCAAGGCTTCCATGTCTTCTCTTCTGAATGTGATTCAGTTTTGTTTTAGAAATACTCTCTGTTTTCAGGCTTATATACACGACAGAATTCAATAATTTACAATCAGATGTTACGGACTACATTTTCTAAGTGGCGAATCGATTAAATTTAAAACTGATTGGAAACACACATGCATGTCGAATTACTTTGAAGAAATATTTTTTATAAGTATTTGTGCTTCGCTTTTTATCAAATTATATTTATTTATGCTTGAAGTTTTATTGCATTTCGAAAGAAGACTGAATTAACTTTGGTAACGAAAATATACCGATCACTACATTTGGAATAGAAGTACTTTTTGCAGGAGTGGCAATAAATGAATAACAAATAGTTTAATATTAATATACTTTTGAATTTGAATTTATTTATTGCATTGCTTTAGAGGAATATGGTGATGAGAAGTACTCGTTCAAAATATGGATTTCTTAAACAAAAAGTACGACAATGGCATGATGTCCTTTTTTACAGCAAGGAAATAGAACTCTTGTATTATCCTTTAGTAAGAAGGCATAAATATAAATCGTTTTATTTATTATATTTATAAAGTAAGAAAGTTGAAAATTTTTTGATAAGCTTAAATTAAAACGATGAAACATTATTGATATTCTTATTGTTTGATAACGTAGTTAAGATTTTAATTTTTCATTCAGTTTTTTGCGTATGGAAAAACCATATAAAACATGAATTAACTAGAAGAAGCGAACTTTGTGAAATAAAACTGTTACAATTAATTATCAGTCAAAAAAACTAAAACTGAAGTATTTTAAAAAAATAGGAAAAAATACTGAATTCTGTTCCTTGAATAGTATTTAATCTAATCCTGAAATACTTCTGTCCTGCATAAATAAATACATGCTATACATACATGCATTTTAAGCTCGATCGGACTATTCTTGGCTATTCTTGCTTCCTATGTGGAGACCATGTTCATATCTTTCCTTATTATATGACTACTTAGAGGTTAAATGAAAATAATTATGATATTATTTAAATTGTGTGCTGCAATCGTGTCTTACGGAGCATTTGAAGGTTTTCAAATTCATGGACAGTATGGGCTTGTAGCTTGGCTGCAATTGAGGCATTTGTTAGACTGGTGACATGTTGCAAGTGTCTAGTGTTATAAATATTCGTTCAGCTATTAAACGGCTATATTACAGTGTACCAAAACCGCGAAATTATTCGCCAGATTTATATTTTATAAAAAATCAATTGATATATTATGGCGCTTTACTGAGAGTGATAGTTATATCTAAAGGTAAAGCAGCTGATTATTTGACAAGTTGTCAATCTTCTTTTCACAACCTACTTAAAACTGAATGGAGAATAAAAAAAATCCGTGACTTTTAAATAATGTTGGGGATAAAAGAAGTAAAAGCAAAATAAAGCTTAAAACTAATTATTTTATAAAAACTATTATAATTGTCAAAATTTAAAACAGCAAAAAGAAATACTGACATCTCCTATTCTTCTTACTACAACATGCTGAACTATCATATATTCGATATTGCGTATGCCAACTTAAAAATAAGTAGACTTTCTAAAAGGAAGTGGTGTTCCACCACTGGTCTGGTGATGGAAACCAAGTGATATTAATAACAGCTGACACTAGTGGAACAGCTGATGGTTTCTTTATTATTATAACGATCTGACGTCGTAATTTATTTATGTTTATGTTAACTTTTTTAACATTGGACGATATATAGCAAAATGATTGGATCCTTTTTGGCTTGAAAAGTGACCTTGTCTCGGCGTATACACTAATATGTGGTTGGTAAAGCTCGTTAATTTTTAAAATATTTACTTACTTAACACAAAATAGAAGCTTGCTAGTTTGTGGTCCAATTTAGTACTTGCAGTTTCTACTGATCTCATATAATATTAATTTTATTTTTTACGTTAAAAAATATTAATTTATATTTAATTTAAATGTGTAAAAATAGTTTTTCATAAATTTTCTTCTCCACCTCTCTAAGTAAAAATATAATGCCTAAATAAGTATTAGGCCGTGTGCACGCTTTAACACGTAGTATTGCCACCTAATTTGTTTCGTTCTGCATCGAAGGTTCCGCCAAGGAGATGTTCCAACCATCGGGCAGCAGCATTCGTGGTTGTCGCTAATTAAATATCTGTACCGACATAATAACCTTTTCTTGATGTCTTTGATTCCATGACAATAATAAAAGAAAGGAAGCAGCCGTCGTGATTAAGTTTTAGCTGGAAATTGAGAAAAGTGTGATACGTTGCAGGAACACTATTTGACTACACAATCATGCAAACCATTAAACATGCTCGCGTTTATGAATAGTTGAATTTTTTTGTAAATTGATTTTAATTCTACTTAGTCGCGAAAAATATAAAAAAAAAAAATTGCATGTACATATAACATGTTAGAACACGGCATGTGATTTTGGGGCGTAACGCTTTAAAATTCTGTTTGTTGTAACGATGTTTTTTTGGCGTCAAAGAGGCGATAAGTGAACACAATCGTGTGTTAAATAATAGTGTGAATGGAAATTTTTTTGCGAGCTAATAAAATAATTAGGTTAAGGACTGTAGAAGGCGTGTAATGGAAAAATTAAACAGCTGAACTGTAAGAAAATGTATGTGGAAAGTCAGGAGCTGTAATGATTCCACTAAAGCAGGAAAATCAATAGGGATAAAACATGTGCCGTTTACAATTAGTAATGCATATCATATTTCCTACTTTGAACATTTTTTTATGCGATGACACACGACATATGCCTTTAACTAAATAACTTACTTTACACGCTTCCCGAAATAGTCCCACCGTACAGCGTTCTTATACACTGTATTTATATTTTATGTCAACGTTCATACAAGTTAAAAAGTTTGAATGATTATTTATTCTTGGCTTTTCGTATCACCATGTTCTTATATTTATCATTAATCTGCGGCGTTATATGTTTAACTACTATTCGGCAATGTTGTTAGCTGTCTTAGATATCCAAATGTCTGGCTGCCAGACCGCCAGCTTGTCTACTTATTAAATAATTTGCTAAATATATTTTTTCTTTGAGTCAAAACTGTTATTTATGGCTATTATGTAATATTTAATAGCACATTGTGATTTAAACTGACAGCTTGCATTGCATTTAATAATACGGCAATGGCCAGGTGTTGCCATGAAGCAACAAAAATACATTTGAGCAAACGTATGTTACAAATCTAATGGAAGTTACAAAAAACTTTATATATAACTGAAATTAAAATTGTTTGAATCCCCTCTTTAGTATTTATTTTAATTTGTAGTTGAAGACAATCGGAGGAGCAACTAATTAATTTCTGAGGAAATGTGTAGACATTCGAAGGCACTATGGTGAAGGTGTAAACCGCCAATACTGATTTCGAATACCTCGATAGATGGCAACTGATGGTTTTTTTAAATATTAAGAAAAAATATTTCTGCTTAATTGTATAGATATCTGAGATAATTAACAATATTGCCGAATAGTAGTTCCATATATAACACTAGAGATTAATGGCAAACTTAAAAATAACTACTTCCTCATTTTCGATTTCAATTAAGTTAAAATACAGGCGAACGTGTTATAACGAACCATGCGAATAGCGAACTGTTTTCTCCGTTGCCAACATTTTATACCCATTTTTCATACAAATCCAATATGTTTATAACAAACACTGTTATAATGAACATATTTTTTTTATAGCGAACTAGTTTTTGTGGGCCACAGAATGAATTTGCAAAGACATTACAACGTTTTTAACGAACTAAGAAAAATCCTATTCAAAAAAAAATCGCCACAAGGCAACACTTATTATACGCAACATCACTTCACAGCTGTTTCAGACTATTCAAGCAAACAATCCAAAAAGATAATTCATGTTAAGTTCTAAGGAAGTTTAAAAGTGAAATATGGATAAAAGTAAAAGAAATAATTAATGAAGTTGAGAAAGGCAACCAAAGTATACCACAAGTCTGTGAACTTTATAAAATTCCAAAATTAACAGTATCTATTGTTGTGATGTTTTTTGCATGGGTTTGACACATTTTTCTACTACGTCTGTAACGAACTAAAATCTCCGGCTCCTTTGAGTTCATTATAACCGTGTTTGACTGTATATTGCACAATAAAAGTGATGCAAATCACACTTAAATTCATGCTTTGAGGTAAATGCAATAGCAGAAGAGTTATAAATAAAACTCCCTATGTGTAACTTAATGTTGCTTATTAGATAACATTGCAAATAAAACATCCGCTTCCTTTCCACGTACAATTTAAATGGCGGAAATTGTATTGCAAAGGCAACAATAATAAGTACGCTAATACTCTATAATTTTAATCGAATTTGTTAAAAGCGAAGAAAATTATTACAACAATCGCTACATCCTTAACATGCAACTTAAACGAAGAATAAGTTAAACATCATTTGGATTCCACCTGGCTCTCCAGCCAACCTCTACCTTATTAAGTGCATACTGGCATGCACCTCTAATAAGTTCCATTTAGTCTTACTATTGGCTTTTTAATAAGCAAAACTTAAAAGCGAACGTGGGGAGCAGCGGCATGTTGAAGTTAATTATAATCTTATCTGTTATGGTTTTAATGGCCACACTTTGTTTCAGGTTTTAATTTATTCATGTACTCGTACTTCTTTATCATCATGTTCGTATAAGTTGCAATGCCAAGAATTTGCAACATTATTCAATAAACGTTTTATTAAAACATAAGCACCGCTACTGTCAATAGGAATTTTTTTATTATTAAGTTCCTGCATTTTATTTTTTACTGAACACTGCCATCATGTCATGGAAAACAACACAATGTTTAAAAACAGTGTTTGCAAGGAAGTAAATTTTTTTTATAAAGTTATTAATGCAAAAATATGTACACATTGAAATAGAATTTAATTAACTATAATTGTTGTTTGCAATTTGTGTTTGCTAAGACCTGTAGCAGCGTAGTGAGTGTAATAAATCATTCACTTATAAATAAAGGAATCGCAGCAGAGATTAGGGTGGTATACCCAGGTTTCATGGCCGAAACTTGGTAACGATTCGCTGTTAATGCTAATATAAGAATTTCTTCCTAAACAGCCTTCAAAAGAGGCCTTAGTGTATATGCAAATACGTATGCTTGTTTGTCCATTTGTCTTTATTCCCTTCTCCAGCAAAAAAAGGATGCGAGGATATAGTTTGCGACAGAGTAAAGTCTCAGTTCCTTTGACTCTCTCCTCATGATAACCAAAAACCGTATGAATATTTTAGAAATTTATACCTAAAATTTCAACAATGAGCCATGAATATCAATAAGTATCGAGTTCCGAACTCCTGCATTATTAGCCTAAACACTTGCCTCACAGTCTATAGCATTTTATTTATTAATTTTTATTATTACAATTTTCAGTATTATTTTGTAATGCACAGTTAACATTTACTTCAATGCAGTAGTGCATACAAATAGCTTTGCAACATATTATGGGAGAAGGGTGTATAAGATTCGGCACAAATGAATACAAAACTTTAACTTGAACAATTTAATAATTTTAATACAATGGCATTGTTAAAAAATGTATACATCAAATAAATAAATACAATAGTATATTTAATTATTACTTTACAAGACGCTGTAAATTAATTTACAAGACGTAACATATTGTGGGAGAAGGGTGTACAAGATTCGGCACAAATGAATACAAAACTTTTACTTGAACAATTTTACAATTTTTTAACATTGGCATTGTTAAAAAATGTATACATCAAGTAAATAAAAACAATAGTATATTTAATTATTACTTTACAAGACGTTGCATGGATTGAGAAACGAATAACACCTTAATAATAAAAAGGACTCGCATTTTGATGTAATAAGAATTACGAGTGAGAATGCCATAAATAATTGTAAGGCATTAATGTTATTTTACAGCTTGGACGTTAATGTTTTTGTTATAAAATTTTATATAATAAAAGTGTCATCATTTAGCATTAAATCCTTATTTACATAACAAATTACAATATGTGCGTGAGTTGTACTCGTATATAGTAAAAATTTGCGATTTCACTGCATGTGTATGAGTGATATTTTATTTCACTTGGTGCGACTATTTTGCTTTTTTTATCGTGCCATTTTCACCAACACGCTATCGCAATCCACTACTACTTCATATATCAATTGAACATAACAGACCACTCTTGTGGTAATCATTTTGAAAATTTATGACAAAATTTGCAGCTTTAAATTATGCCATTAAACACGGCATGTAACTTATATTGCCAACAAAATTTATGTTTAACTTTAGTTGGTACTCTTATTGTTGCTATAATTTGTTGCCTGTGTATAAGTCAGATTGCTGCGTTCGTTTTTGTTGTTGTTGCTTTTTTGTTTTTGAATAGCTTACTATATCACATGAGGCATGCAACTCAATAACTCTTTATATGTATATGTATATGTATATGTATGGATATGTATGGATATGTATATGTGTTATACGCATTAATACAGAGGTAAACAAAGAAATAAGGACGCCTTACAGAAGACCTTTCTTAGCCAATATTGGCTAGTTTCGGTTAAAAGATTTTTTTTTGTTGGGCTATAAGCAGCTTATAATTATTTGTTGCAAAAAAATTTAGAATTTTTAGCCTGTTCTGGGTATGCAGGACCTCTCTCGAATAAACAACGCATGTTCTGCTTTTTTTTTCACCAACTCAACCTGCAAAGCTTTCGGCTTGTACGCAGGAAAGCATCCAGGCTCTAGGCAGGAATCGATCCTGCGACTTCCTTTTTAGTAGGCTGTGCATTATTCATTCGCCTATGGAAGCACCTATTCCGAAATAAGCCATTATATTTTTCTTATACGAGTATGGCTCAAATAATTGTGTAGGGGTTTTTTTTGATGGGCCGAATTCATATATATTTAGCATGCTTATTTGTGATCTCAATTTTTAGCAAAGTAACAGTTATCAGTATGCTGGTGAACCATCTACTTCATACCAGAAGTAAAAAATATTCATTCCCCCCAAAAATATGGAAGGGGTTCCTTAGTAAGCTATACAACTATTTAATTTAAGCAATTATTTAATTAAGTTGTTTATTATATTATTTTATTATATTATATTATTTAGAGAATTCAAATCTTTATATCGCAAATTCTGGTTAAATGGTTCGTAAATTTTACAAATGAGACTTTCGGCCACATTTTGCACACTCGCGGACTCCCTGGCAATGTTATAGAATTAAACGTGTTGATTTATGCAGGAAAATATTATTTATATTTAATATGTATTGTATCTGCGATTTAGGGGAACCCCATACAATTTTACATTTTAATATTCCCATTTTTTATTCTCTTTCAAAAAAAAAAAAAGGATTTGAAGAAGTTTTTAATGCAGTTAATTGAAATTAATTAATTGAATGTAGTTATCCTGAAATGTTGGTTACAAATGCACGACATCCAAAATCAGCCTAGAATTGATTATTGAGGAATAGATTCACATCTTATTTGAGTCAGGTGTGTTATTCCTATCGCTCTTCTTTAAATACGATTTAATACGAAACAAAACTTTGAAATTCTGCAACTCTGCAATTCCATATGAGGTTTCAAAAATCGGATTTTGACCCTGCCGCACAACTCCTGTTGCGTCGTTTCTTTCCAATCTTCTATAAGATAAAACGAGGAAAATAATGCAAAATATAATATGTGTAGATTTTTTCAAAATTTTCAAATTGGTCACCCTTTCCTCTTTATGCCACTCACGGATGTAGGCTAGTATTTTTTGTTCTTGTTCTTTTTTCGTGTTGAGTGTTGTTGGTTGTCCATTTAAAAATCAGATATGTATGTGTGTATGTAATGGCGAACTACTATTGTATGACTTAAAAAAAAAAAAGCAAAAGCTAAAAAGGAAGCATAGACAGAAACGCAGAACTCAAGGCTTTAAGAGCGGCATTTGAGTGGAGTGTTAAATATTGCAATTTATCACGCAAATGCGTTTTTCAATTTTAACATGCCGCTGGGCATCATAAAAAAATGTTGTTATAGCTGTGGCGTATTAAATGTAACCGCTGGTTGACGCTGCTTGTTGCTGTTGGTAATATGAATATTGTTAAAATTGCTAAATTGTTGATTTGACAGCAACTCAATTTTTATTTCATTTTGTAATTTTTATTCTCTGTTGCTCTATAATGAATATTAAATAAAAAAAATCGCCTTCTTTAGAGTAGATTTCATGTAGATGTAGAAAAATCGTACAGCACCGATATTGGCGAGGAAATAAATTAACATTTTTGTATTTTTAACAAATTGGCGAAAGTTGGGCAGTGCCATGCTGTCGTTGCAGTTGCTGTTTAAAATTATCATTCAACGTAAAATTAAGACTACTCACATGTGCTTGATAATATTTCAGCTGTTCTTATCTATGGGGAACATCACACATATCTTTCTTTTTCTGTAAAAATGAGAAGTGGTTTCTGTTTATAAATGCAAGCCAGAAAAGCTGTTTTTCTAACTAAACAATTCATAAATTACTTTTGCTCGTATACTTAGTTTAATGCAACATACGAAAAGTACACTGGTGTTTAATTTCAGTCATGGTATTTAAATTTATGACACGTAACAGCAGTAGCTGTGACAGATTTATCCGTACAGCCATGAATATAAATATATATGTATGTGTGTGTGTTTTCGCTATTAGTAGTTTTGTAAGCTGGCAAAAAATTATAATTTTTTATTTAAACTGAACTCAACGTCATAAATAAGAAAATCAAGTGAAATTTATTTTGATATCAATAGTAACTACAGCAGTGACATGTTGCCCAGACATGTTAATGGCCCACATAAGTCACGGTTTAGATATCTAAGATTGCGACTTAAAAGAGTTAGAAACTGACGTTTACTATGACCCAAATACGATTCTTCAAAAAAATTCATTTAATTACATGTGTAGTGAAGAAACTTTTCTGAATACGAGCAGAAATATGCGAATCGGTATTAAATATTTTCAAAAAGATTTAAAAGATTTAACTATATACCCTGTACATTTAACTATATATCTTCTAATGCCAACTCATACCATTAAAACTACTATTAAATTATAATGAAGTTCTGGAAGGGAATAAATTTTCATATCGTTCGAAATTGTTCCCCGCTGTTCTTGCATTATTTTATGTACTGGATCTAAAATGTACTTGCTGTAAATCCAAAAAATAGTGACACGATTGCCCAATGCTATCAAAAAATAGGTGTTTAAGGGTTAGATAAAGTGTTTAGTAAAAAAGAGCATCAACTTTCTGTCTCATCCAAAGTTTTAATAAAAATTGTTATTATTTTAATTAACACTTTCGCTGAGGCAAATGCCGTAGCATTCATTTTCATAGCAATGCAAAATAACGTGAATGCTATAGCATTTAAATTTTAAAGATTAGGATTTTCTAATTATATACCGATCAAAATAATGACCAACTGATTCATTAAATATTTCTATGCTCCTTAAGCCGGCAAATCTATGTAAATATTATATATAGCGTCGTGGAAGCTATAGCATAAATTGTATATAATGATTAAAACACGATGTTCTGATTTCTCTTATAATATATGTCTAATCCGATTTGGAATATTATGACTTCTTTCAAAAATAATTTGCTGTACATTTTTGCAACGTTCTGAAATTTTTAGCTTCCGCGAACGTGTAAGAAGCCAACATCCCTACTAGTTTAAGAGGACACTTACATGCCCTCTTCCCTTATTTGATTACAGTTTGTGTCACTTCTTCAGGAAATGAACATGAGAAACCTTTAACAAGTAGAAATAAACATTGCCAAGAAAGATAAATAATATTTTATAATTTGATGCCGTATTTAACTCCTTATACAAAAGATATCTGTAACTCTGAGCCATATTAGCTATATCTGATTTAATATCAATTCTTCTATATGATGGAACATTTATAATATATGACATTTCTTACATACTAGTACATATATCGATGTCTATAATTTATTTCTTTACTAAATATTAAAACGTTATTGAATTCAGGATAATGATCTCAATCACGACAATGAGGACATAATGCTGTCTTCTGTGACTGTTCCAATTCATATATTTCTCGTATGTTTTATGTCCAGCTAAATAACGTCTTTTAAAGTAATTTACTATTTATAACTAATTACAGCATCTGTCTAAAATCAGTATCAAATGTAATATGGTGAGTATGTCCGCCACAGTTTCTCTGGGCCGATCATGAGCTATGACAATAGCTCATGTAGCTGGTAGTTGCTTGACCAAAATAAATGCTGTGAATTATGTACGGATGACACTATAAGCCTGAACTGCAATATAATATTATATATCAGTTACAGGTAAACATATAGTTGTAAATATTATATTCCTAAATTGTTTGACATACCGACGTATTACGTTATGATGTGGAGGCACAATGCGTAAAGAGAGTACTCGATAGGCATCTACTGAAAGTTTGAAATTTTATACAGCTTGCATCACAGGAACCACGGAAGACTTGGTAAGACTGATGTGCTCAAGTTTTTTTCTGAAGGAAAAGGGACTAGATATAGCATGGCAAAGTCTGTCCCATACATGGAATTATTAGATAAGGGTTACTTATACGTGAAACGCATAGCAAAAAAGAGAGTGGTATAGAGAATAAATCACATATCCTTATTGTTTCTGATGGTTTATTGGTGATGGAATCGGAACATGCAACGTCGGTGGGTGTAATTTAAATTCGTGTCCTATATATGTTAAGACCTGATATAGTTGGATCCTTAGGCTGAAAGAAACTTCGTCACTTACAGTATATTCAGGAATGAGATTTGAATTGATAATCAGAATTCAACTACAAGCAAGAGGTTCTAAAGAGCATAAAAGAGCGAAGAGGGCGGTTTCGGTTATCCTTACACTGTCATACTACATAATTGACGAGAATCCTGTAAATACCCTGAAACAGATTCCGCCAATTACAATATACACAGTGATTAGAATCAATAATGGGAACTCAAATAGTGAAGATATCGGTTTCCGTTATCGCTGCATTGCCACACCATATAAACGAGGAGAGCCCTTTGACGAGCCTTAAAACAGACTCCGTCAATTACAATATATTGAGTGATTTGAATCGATAACGTCCACTCAACAGCAAGCAAATGGTTCGAAAAAATGTGGAATAGTGACGAAAGCTGTTAGACCTAACATGCACCCTACATAAATGACGAGAGTTCGGTAAAGACCCTTATTATAAAACAGATTCCGTCAATTACAATATATTGAGTGATTTGAATCAATGATAACCACTCAACAGCGAGCAAATGGTTCGAAAAAATATTGAATAGTGACGAAAGCGGTTATATCTACTCTGCACCCTACATAAATGAAGAGAGTTCGGAAAAGACCCTTATTATAAAACAGATTCCGTCAATTACAATATATTCAGTGATTTGAATCGATAACGTCCACTCAACAGCAAGCAAATGGTTCGAAAAAATATTGAATAGTGACGAAAGCGGTTATACCTACTCTGCACCCTACATAAATGAAGAGAGTTCGGTAAAGACCCTTATTATAAAACAGATTCCGTCAATTACAATATATTGAGTAATTTGAATCAATGATAACCACTCAACAGCGAGCAAATGGTTCGAAAAAATATTGAATAGTGACGAAAGCGGTTATATCTACTCTGCACCCTACATAAATGAAGAGAGTTCGGTAAAGACCCTTATTATAAAACAGATTCCGTCAATTACAATATATTGAGTGCTTTGAATCGATAATGAGCACTCATTATCGAGTGAATAATGCTCAGCCTAATGAAGCGGAGGTCACGGGTTCGATTCCTGCCTAGACCCTGTGTGTTTTCCTGCGGACAAACCAAAAGCTTTGCAGGTAGAGTTGGTTAAAAAAAAAAAAAAAAAAAACAGCCAGCAAGTGGTTCGGAAATAGATGAAGTAGTGAGGATGTCGGATTCGGTTACCACTTACACTGTAATAAATGAAAAGACTGCTACTGTGTAAGAGGAGAGTTGGTAATAAATTTTTAGTGTGTTATACCATATTTTGTAACTATAAAGATATTAAATGCTACGAGTATTATTTAAATTCCATGCACATAAATGAATCTCTCACTAGTATCGAAAGAACGCCAACCAAAGTAATAACATCTTGCTAACATAAATTATAATAACGTATATTTTCATCATTAGACGTAAGTGAATTATTTAAATTGAACATAAGACAACGTAAATAGTATCAACAACGGCATTATGCTCACTCAAACATATCATATTAAATGGAACTGTATTAAAAATAAAATTACTTAATAATATACTTACCAGCAACAAAGTTCCCTTTCCTTACGTGATGGCTGCATTTCAGAGCAGTTGCTAAAAGCATACACACGAGTTCGCACGTGTGTGCAATATGAGTGTTGAGCAACAACATGAAAGTCTGTTGATAATAAACGTTTAAAGTTAATGGAAAAAATTTACATGATTAGTTTACGAGTATCTTGCCAAGCTTCACAAGCTTATTTCAATTCATGCTCATGCGAGCTTAAGTGAATTTTATGTGTGATATGCGAGAGACTGTATCATGGGCTGGAGATATAAAAATTCAATTTAAATTCACACTTAAATTTTATAGTTTGCCATAATTTAACTGTAGAACAAGAAGTAAAGTGTAGGAATCCATTTTCCTGCTTAAAAAGCCAAAAGCCTTTTGATGATCTATAAACATGAAATTTATGTGAAAATTGTTACTTGTTTGAGTTAATTTATTTTTATAACCAACTTATTTCTATAATTATTTAATTAAGTTTTATGGCGAAATATTATTAAAGAAATAATTTAAAAGCGTCAAAAAAGGGTTTACATTAAACAACAGTGTGAGATAAAATTAAGAATTGATATCACTTACACTCAGTGCACAGTCTTCGAGCTGAGGTAAAGGTGCTTTTAGAATAACTATTATGTCGACCGAAGGTGGAAATTAAATTTGTGTTTGTCATAAAAACAAAAATAAGATTTAAGTGCCATGACAAAAACTTTTATTTGGAAGGGGATAGTGGAGTGATTGTATAATCTCTCCTGACGAACAACGTCTTGTTCATTTCAACTATAGAGTTGTAATATGATTGTATGCTAAGATATCTGCCTACTTAAGGAAGAGGTTCTCAGGCATAGTTGGCCACGTTTTTCTTTGCACCGGTGATGGAAAGATATACAAGATACAGAGATAATAACACAACATCAAATTGTTAATAACTAGGTAATATCCAGTTAATATCCACATTGTGATGTTGAAAAAGAAGATCATTGATAGGACGAGACCATAAAATTGAAATAAGAAAAATCACATGTGCAACAACTTAAGTGATTCTCTTTAAAAGCTTATAATCATGGTGGGGCATTAATTGTCCTCCGAGCGTCGCCCATGTGATAAAGCTGATAAAAATAGTGTAGAGATTAGATGGACTGAAGTATCTCTCACAACTTGCAAGAACTCAAGGCAAATGGCAAATCTCTTTCGCAGAGCGCACATATGACATCAGTTTGTCGAATATTGTATTGGATTTTTTACGATAAATATAAGATAAAATTTATATTATATATAAATCTTAACTATGGTAGGAATAATTTAATCCACAATTTAAATACGCCAGCTAGCAGAAGAAGAGCTTTTTCATTCATTGACTATTTGAAGTGACTACTTTAAAAAGCTTAACATTGACAATAATTATTGCTATAGCAAAAGCATATTTGGATCCCAACCTTTGTATATACCCATTGAACAGAATTGGGACGTATTGCAGTAGAGGCAGTAGAGGTCTGGTCCTAATCAAACATGAGAATTGGTTAAATGCAGTTGCCCATTAACAACTCCATTGACGGCCATTGCTCAACGTAGCTGAAGATAGGTCTAGACGGAAAAGTATTTCGTGTAGTGCGCGTAACTGCAATTTTAGACAGCTTCCTCACTCATTGCTTCAAATAACCACCTGAGAGTACTGTGCAAAAATGGATTGAAATTGTTTTTTAGAAATGTCTGAATTCACTCAAAGCAACGCGGAGTTATTAAAGTGTAGAAGTCTGTATTTTAAGCCTACAAAGAACACCCACTGTTATTAAGCGATTTAGAAATGCATTAAGTATGCGGGAATTAAAAGAGCAGAGCTTTCCAATGCCAGAGTATGGTGTAAATTTTCTCAAAAAAGAGATGTCAGGGCGCGCGAAGCACCTACAGGTTTACAAAGCTTGATTTTCGCTTATTAGAGATCAATTTCTGTATTTAATCAAAACTAAGTACAAACTGTTTTAGGTAAACCAGTTAAACTAACACAAAAGCTATCGAGAGACCTTGGTGCTGCTTCTTGTCGGGGAGCTCAGCCAATGGCCTCAACAGCCAGTGCTTCTACTCATATTAGGATTATATTCATATATATATTTTTTTTGGTTAATTAATTTAACATGAAAAGCTTTCGGCTTGTCCGCAGGAAAATACCCAGGTTCTAGGCAGGAATCGAACATGCGACGCGATTTAGTAGGCTGAGCATTATTCATTCGCCTACAAGGCACCATATAATAGTCAGATCAAGTAAATAAATAATATTAAAAAGCTTTAAGAAAAATATTTAATTTCATATACGTAGCTGGTTTTAAAATTACATGAAGATGAATTCTTGATTTATAACACTTCATATCTCCACAAATAGTATGGTTTTTCATGTAGTTCAAAATTCATAAGATCCGTTCCTGTCTGTATTCTACTGTATTTCAGTACAATGATTTGAATGCTGCCTTATATGACGTATATTTTACTCCAGCTGGTTTTGTGAGACAAGTATTCACACATGACATTCTCAATTTAAATTTAAGTCAATTGTCGCACACAAGTTACGCGAGAAACATGTACGGTTTTTGACATACAGAAATTAAGAGGAGCAAATACATTTTTGACATTTTCATTACACTGAGTGCTATTAAACCCAAACCTTTTTCGCTCAGTGAAACCCCTTTAAAATGAAAATAAATTGCAAATTTATATAATTATTGACTACATTTTATGATAAATTAAGGCGAAATTTACAATTAAGTTGAGAAAAATCTCAAACTGCGCATTTTAGCTACGTGTCTAGGGGGTGTACAATGGCTATTATTACTACATGGCATTAGTCAAGGGTAGGATTTGACCACCTTCTAAATTTCGCTTTTGTATTGAAAGCACAACAAACTAGTTGAGGTTTTTTTTTGCAATCATTTACCAAATAGCAATCGACCTTAAAGCGATGGTATGTCGACATTTTCAATTTTTGGGTCAACTTTTATAGAATTTCTTTCTTATTTCCATGGTAGTTGTTTAATGGTAAGTTGTAGATTTTAATGGTCTTAGTTTTTTTAGAAATTGTTTTTATCGCTTATCCATTTTGTAATATTTTTGTACCCTTGTCACGTAATTATTTTTATTTTTGAATAGAAAGGTTGAGGAGATATTGTGCTGAAATTTATTTAGAAATGCAAATCAAACCAAATATTCACACAGTACGTGCATTCAAACATTGCTAATGAAATTCATCACAAAGTTGACAGTTGCGAAATAAATAGAGCATAGGAAGGCATCAATACATATTCCTTGTATTTTGTAAGTCGTAATCGACGCAAAAGGCCAATACATGTATTTCACATGTATTGCTTTTACTTGAACTGAGGGTGCAGTGTATTATGTCCCGATTGCATTTGTATTTGTATGTCAGGTATAAGATTAACTAAGTGAAAGTCAGGGATATACTCATATAAACCGGCAGTGTTTGGCGGAACTTCACTGGAGATCAGTGGCTGCTGGAAGATCTAGAAGAGATTTCATAATCTTAACTTTCCAAGACAAGACCTTAGCTACTTATGTATATAATGCAATATGGCTGAGTTAGCTGGAAAGTATACTGAGAGGGAAGATGGGTGGTGCCACTAAAATAGTTCCGGTAGTGCCTTGGTGAATAAGTAGATGCTAAGAAACAAATTTTTAGTACCCACATTCTGATACACTTTTCCACAAAGAGAAAAGATTTTTATAATTTCTGTTATAAATTCTAATTTCTAATTTGTGATTTCATAAAGAAATCAGCTGTTTAAATTTTCCCAAAAATGTCTATATGTCAAGAATGTCTTGTATTCCCTCTTAGACTCACTGCATACCGATAAAACCTAAATACTCTTTTAGATATTTGACAGATTTATTATTTTTCTGATTTTTCAAATATATTTATTTAAACCACACACAGATACGGCAGTAGGGATATCAGTTTGATAATTTTTAATAATTTCGCAGCATTAATTATTATTATAATTAATTATTATTCCAAATTAAATATTGTTACATTATAAGCTCAATTCACTTTAATATGTGGATATTAAATTAGAAAAAAATATATTTTAAATCTGCTTTACAAATTCATTATTATTGTTTTTGAGACAAATTTAATTTATGTTATTACGCAAAAGGATATACGGGTATATTGCGAAGTCACTGCAACGAGCTATTATTTTTTTATTATTATTATTACTTTTAGTAGTTACTGTTGTTGCTTGCATTGTGTTTACTACTTGGCTTTTAAACATTAATAATATGGCATTGCAAGTTGTCAAATATTTTGCACACTATTGTTGTTGGCTTTGGTAAAGTTTAAATTAACGGCTCACTAGTCCATCAGTTCATTACTCTATACGGAAGAAATATCCGTCTGTACGTCAAAGTAATCAAAGTAATCCTGCATCCTGCAAAAATAGCTAAAAATCTCAACAAGTATGCAAAATTTTATTTAAATAAATATTAGAGAAATGTTTATGGAACAGGAATATATACAACAGAACCACAAACTAAAGAGAAATCGGGAATTTACTAAATGTGAAGGAGTATTAACTTTTTATTTAGGTTTCTAAATGAAATGAATATATGCTGCCTCAATTATACTGAGAGCTTTCCCACAGAGACTTCCAAATAAATATTTATAGGGCAACTTAACGTATTTTCATGTTTTAAAACACCTTGAAATTTAAGTTTTTTGATTAAAAATGGGCTAAATAAATTTCATATAAAAATTCTTAAACAAAACTTTCACAATTTTGTAAAAAGAAATTTTTAAATTGTGGCAAAAGTTATTTATCAGAAACTTTTTTTACTAAAAATTTTTTTTATTTTTTTTTAAGAAAAACGATGGGGAAAATTTAGTTTCTTACAACTATTAAATGGTGAAAAAGAAGAATTATATAATTTAAATTATGCCTAATTTGTTAAATACTAAAAAATAATTATAAAATAAAATATAAAAAGCTTTAAGGAAAGAACACAAAAGGCAGAGGCAGTTCATAGCAGAAAAATTGTCGGGATCTTTACCATGAAAACCGCATTTATAATAACATTTTATCTCCATTATATCTCATTACATTCACCCCTTTTTTAATCCGGAAGTCTAATTGATTTAAAATCAAAATTAATTCTTCACTAAACAAATAAATGGATTTATGCGAAAAAAGCTTCTCACTTAGTCTCACTATAAGCCTTCCCAAAAAACTTTTATGTCTATACGTTCTTGGTTGCATGTCACAAACGCTGAGCAAACAATAAGCTGAAGCTAAAATTAACTGTCTTACACGAACGAGATTATGTCTTAATCATTGTTAAAAGTTGCAGTTTTAGACATGCATCACATTTGCCTATGAACGTTGCATGCAACGTCATGCCACGACATGCCAAACGGACCAAACACATGATGCGTATAAATTGCACCTTTCGGGAAAAGCATTTACAGTTGACAGGCAATAAAATGTTCAAAGGATTGCTAAACTACTTATTACAAGAAGAAGTAAACGAAATAAACAGTGGATGCAACCAAATATCAATACTTGCAGCAACAGCAGGTCAAATAATAATATCAGTCTTGTACGAGTATTAACAGCACAGAGAATGGTTGCATTTTATATGTCAACATTAACATATTTATCGCATAAATTGAAAGAACTTTTAATCGTACTTAAGCTCAACAATTTGCTGGAAATAATGCTGCTGGAAAACGAAGGAGGAATTGTTAAGCAAAACTAAAAACTTAAGCAATAACCAGCACAAACGACAACAGCAGCAACAGCCCGGATGGATAATAAACAATGTACTGAATGAACATTCATGAACCGATGAACGATGTTGATGACGATGATAAAGATGGCGGGATAAGTTTCAAGGGGCTCATTTTTCTTTTTTGTTAAAGCTTTTGAAAGCGCTACACTATGTAATGTCGCTTCGTGTCTCGTAAATGAAACGTACATTCGTTCTTTAGCATAATTTACCCAAAAATTAAACATTACCTCTCCCCTCTACCGATAACTAGTAATACCTCTACTTTGCCTAATTAATTTTTGTAATAACACTTGTAAGAATCTTTTTATTTTGCTTGGAGAAGCGCTGTCCATTCCAGCAGTTTCTTTACTTCTGGCATGTGATCAATGTTTTTTATCTGCTTCGATTTCAATTTTTTTAATAACTTCTATTATTTATGTAATTAAAAATTTTAAATATTCTAATTCTCTGCCGCCCTATTCCTTTTATATATAAAAATTTAAATATATAATTTTATTTCTCGATATTTCGTTATATCTTTGTGTAGGATGATCAGAAAAAATATTAATTCTAATAATTAATTCGATTTCAATATTTTTTTTCATCATTTCTATTATTTATTTAATTAAAAAGGTTTTATTTTTTTTGTATATAAAAATTTAAATATATAATTTTATTTCCCGATATTTTGTTCAATCTTTGTGTATCAGGATGATCAGGAAAAATATTTATTCTAATAATTAATTCGATTTCAATATTTTTTTGCATCATTTCTATTATTTATTTAATTAAAAAGGTTTTATTTTTTTTATATATAAAAATTTAAATATGTAACTTTATTTCTCGATATGTCGCTACTTTTATGTGTAGCATCATCAGGAAAAATTTTAAGTGTAGAATTTTTTGAGCGGGAAAGAATTAGAATATTTGAAATTTGGAAGAAGGCCAAAAAAGAAGATATTTTTCAATTAATAATTTTAATTAATTTTAATGAATTCTATAATAATCAAATCAAATATTAACTTTGCCATTTTCTACTTCCTTATTGTGAAATCTTGCGGTGAAATACCAGAGTAGTATATTGTCACCATTCTGGAGGAGTACAGTATAATTCTTTTCACTTATATGTATTCAAATCGAATATGCGCCGCCTATTTGTTTGAAATTTTTTCACTTCAAAGTTGGTTTTGAGTTGAGCCTTGAAATAGTTTACTTTTTCCATTCCTGTAAAAGGTATTCTTAAAATATAACGCAACGAATAGGAAAAGTTTTAGATGCAAATGAAAAAATATTTAATTTTTTTATACGAAGTAGTGGACCGCATCTACATCACCATCTGGATTAACTGGGTTAAATTTTAAATGACTGAATTGGTTTCCAGGAGTTGCAGATTGTAAGCTAGTGCTGCAATAGAATACGATTAGTCAGTATGAAAGCGATTATAGTAAAAGCTAACAGAGGTTGGATGAGTATAAGATGAGTATAAGATAAGTAGCTGTACATCATACAAGTTTGGAACACGAGTTCTTAACTGGTAATGCCTCAATGCGTAGATTGTTGTTTATTTTAAGATGGAATTGTTATAAGTTGGAACTGATTTTAATGATATTGTGAAGATCAGCAGCTGAAAACAGAAATATTATAAATTGTATGGCGGAAGAAATTACTCATATAGTTAATGCTTGTGATGCTCTCCATAATATTTCCATGCATTACCTCACTTATTTCGGAAGAAACTAGAAGCTGTAGCAGTGGAAACTATGAGAATTTAACAGTAAAAGAACAGTAATTTTATTTAATATTGCTTATTTTGCAGGCATCTAGTCTGTCTGAACCAAACGACAAACAAAATAGTTGAAATCCATTATTACAATTCTGACTTTAAGATAGTGAAATTTTACAAAAAATTATTTTAGACTGCAAACAATTTGAACCTTTGTCGAACCGGCAATCCTCTTATGAGTTCCTCAACGTATTTAATTTCTTTTGCAATTTTAATATGCTAGAAATTTTTAATAAAAACTTTTCGGGAGTGGCCTGATGTCTAATAGAGTGCAAAGAATGTCTGCTACTGCTTCTTAAGTGATATTTTTCACATTTTAATTTCTTGCATTACTATTTAAAGAAAGTGAAACACTTAAGCACGCAACAACGGTGCTAATTCATGTTTGTTTAACAGCTTGGAAAGAAAAATGAAGGAGAAGGTAATGATCAGAATGTGTTCATACCGGTATGAATGTGATGTCACGGCTTAAGTGATATCCTCCATTATAAAGACGGCCGTTAGTAAGTGGTGTAAAAAGGGGTATTCGAAAAGGTATACTATTCGCGTTCAAGTAAGCCTTAGCCGTGATGTGATCTTTTTGCAAATTAAACTATTGCCGCTTGTTTATAGCTGCATCTTTCGACGTTTCACTTAAATCACTTAAGAGATGAATGACTCAAGGCTACATACAACAATATGAACATGAACAGAGACTAAGCCAGCGGCAAAAGTAAGAGCAACAAGAAATAAAACAGAAACAACTAATACAATATCATCAACTGCAACAATATTTACTAGCACGAAATATTTAAGTAAATACGTGGCTCGTACAGAAAAACAAACAGTATTTTAATAGGAGCATTCATATTATATCATGACAACTGCTGCATGCAACATTTTCACTTATGCATTGCACGATGTCTGTGTCATGTCACTTACCAACCGGCAACAGCTATAAATACAACAACAAGTAGTATGTTTTATAACTCTCTGACATGCTTGTTTTATGTGTGACCACAGTAACTGTCCAAAATCGTACATTAAGTCTTTTCTGCAGGCCGGCCACTTCTTGTTGTTTGTCTGTCCGTCTGTCCTTCCGTTCAAGTCCAGTTTATTTTTCTCTGTTTACTTGCAAGCATTCGTTTGCTTATTTTTGCTTTCCTCACTGCATTTGCGACTTTAATATCTTTTTATGTTGCATTGTGCATTTATTGCGTTTTAAATGCAATCATAAATCAAATTGAATTTATGTCAACATTTTTATGGTTGTTTGTCCGAAGGCGCTATTTCATGTAACTTTGCAAAGAGATTAAATAAATTATGTTCGTTTTTGAGTTTATTTTTTATGCTTTTGCAGTATCAGTTTTTAAAACAACCCAAACAATTTTCTCTTGGCGACCACTTTCCTCAATAATTTCCAAGCGAAATTAGAGGAAAAGCAATTAGCCAGCTGTTTTATTTAATATCGTTATTAATTATTTTGGAAAAATGCAAATTTAAAAGTAATGCCAGTAGCACTACATTAGGTACGTTCAATACTTAATGCAAACATTATTTATTTTTATAAAAAAAAAAAAAATAAACAAAAATTTTGCAATTGTGAAAAAAATCGCTGCAATTATAGCTGAGAAAAATGACTTTTATATATAAGCGATTCTGTAATGCCATATGTTCATATCATAGAAACTACTTAAGAAATATTCAATTCCAGAGTACTTGCAATCTGCATGTTGTATGCTAAGTAATCAGGATATAGTTATTGTTGCTATTGCTAAAAATATATATGTATACATGGTTGCAATTGTTATGCCGAGCTTCAAGAAATGATAAAGCTCGGCCAACTGTTTCATTGTGGCAGTCTAGCTTGTGGTTTCTCTTACGACTCATTGCAATGGTGGAGTTAATGATGACGTTGTAAACGCCGTCTGAATGTCGTCAACTGTCAAAAAAAGTTGAAACGTATGAAATTGTATGAGAGCTGGTAATCTCATCGACGTTTGAAATTAAACGCTGAAAAAGTTCAATCGATTTCAACTTTTTCAGCGTTTGTACGGCGTACCATGAAACGTCAAACCAATATACATACATAGTTATCTGATTATTGTACTTGTTTAAACTGTTTCTTTTTTTTTTAATTAAAATAAGCTCGGATAGTACATTAAATGAAAAAATGTTAAATGCTATTTGCGAAAACGAACAATCGAGAGTTCAATTTATTAACATTGATATTATAGGGGGATAATATTTAGTTTTTATATATATAATAATTAATATTTGGTAATATCTATCATAAAAACAATTATATTTAAATATTAAAAAATATTTATATAACAAATTCTCCAAGAACTATAAGAATGCAGCTCTTAACGGAGAGATTTGGAAAAAAATAAGTAATAAGTATTTAATTACAAATATTTCAGTAAATAAATTTTCAAATTAGCAGTTTATATTTAAACGTCGTGTGCGGCATTGAGATTAACAGCAAAATGAAATTAAACGTTGAACATCACAATTTCAGTGTTTATACGCCGTTTACGACGTCGACATTAACTCCAGCATAATTCCGGCTAGCCTCATTTGAACTGAGGCTATTCCTCCATTGTGATCGATGCAAAGAATATCGGAAGGAAAGAGAAAGCACACACTTGACCTTACAATATGCGATCTTCACGCAAGTTAGATTTTGCTTTACTCTCTTTTTTCTTATCTCTCTTATCTTGGACTATATTCTCTGTGTACTTGTCACTGTGGAAGACTACATACTTCTCAACTTTGGGGGCACTTATTTTTGTGTCAAAAAACCTTCTGTCTTATTACTGCAATTAAGCGAGAGGGCTTTCTAGTGGAAGTCTTTTTTGTCACGTACGAAATAGTTGTTCTATTCTTCTTTAGCTTGAGCCACACAGAGAACACAGCACGGTTTGCAGCATTCTTACGAGAGGCCTTAACAACGGTTATCTGGTTAGGACTTGCTAACCTTGGGAAGCCGAAGAGCTGTTTATCTTCGGGGATAGTTTTATTAATTATGCCTCTGTTACTATCTGTAATATGTAATGTCAATGACTCAATTCTTACGGGAAGAAGGTACGTACCCTAGAGAATGAGCATATTAACACTTTAAACCCGTATTTTGGCTTCGTGTCTGAATGAAAATTTCATATACGCTGCCTTCACGATAAATACGTACGAGTTTCTCAGTTGTAAATCTGAGTATCACGTGTAAAATATACCAGCCCTAAAGTTACCTTTACTGGTATAATATAAATCCATACACAAATACATACATACATACATACGTTTGGAAAAGCATAAATATGTAAATTAAGGAAACGAAGCAGAGGCAATATTTTTTGATATCTGTGAATTTGTTTGCAAAACAAAATAATCCTGCTCTCAGTAGACAATTTCGAATTTATTATAACAACATCAATAAATTCCTGAGGTTAATTTACATATACTTAAATCTATATTTATATAAATATAAAGAGCCATAATTTGTATTATCTGATACATACATTGACGGTTTTGCTAAACAAATGCCACAGTGTTTTTCCCCCAATTTTTGAATTTCTTTGTAGGAACATTTAAATACACTATTTTATAGCGGTCGTAAAATTTTATAATATACTTCATTAGTAATAAAAAATAAAAAAAAAAAAGCTGAAAATCTGCTTGGCATTTTATTTTGATTTTTGCCCGGGACATTAATAGTTTATCGGCCGTTTGCGAGCATAGAATTTTTTGGGGATTTTGATGATTGTTTTAAAATTATGAAACACAATAAACTGTTTGATTTTATAGTCATGTTAATTACTCGTGCGGTTGCGCGTTTATGCGTTTATGCGTTTCTGTAATGTTTTCGTATATTTATAATAGTGTGTGTATTTCAAAAGTCATAATTAAAGCGTTAAGATCTTAAGCGAAACGAATGTTGTTTTAAGTTTATGAGCATAAAGTTCATTTGTGCTCTATATTTCGTCATAATAGAAGCCACTAAGATTTTGTACTTAAATTATTTGCATTTTATGGCGAGTCATATTTTACAAGATATATTTGAAATTATACAAAAATTTCAATATAAATGTAAGAGTGTGTGTGCTTATTTTTAAAAAAAAATTTGTTTAACTGACAATTTTTATATTTTTCTGTCATAAAAAGTATCCTGCTTCAGTTATTTTGTATTCAGAAATGCGACGAGATCTACTTTGGACGAACGGCGGAGCTCGTACATCAATTATGTGAGTACAATACCCATTCCGTTTTAATACTTCTTGAAAGTCTGACGCCCACTAACACTTAGGGATATGCTGTATTATCCCACACAGTCATCTCATTTTAATAAATCGCATGAAAATGGCGCTGATGCAAACAATGTTTTTCTTTGCTGATTACAGTAAATGCAACTCTGATCGCATGAAAGTTATAATTTTAGGAAATTTTTCTTAAGCTTTTGTACATCGTACGACTTCTCAAAAAAAATGTCTGTCACAAAGATGCATTCTTAGGCCACACTATTCTATTTTTCGCCTCACATGCCATATTTAACAGATCGTACGATTGTGTAGGATAGTGAATTATATCCTTTAATAACCAATATGCCAATAGAACCAATAAAAATATGAGATTAATAAGTTCTAGGTTATTATATATTTTCAGCTGATTAAATTTCTTAAAAATGTTTGTGAATATGAGTTTTTTTTATATTAAATAAATTTAGTGTAAAATATTAAAATAAAAGTCGTAAAAATAATTAAGAGGTATTGCAGGTATTGACAGAACGACCCAACTATATAAAAATTAACTGCTGCAGCGTTTAAAATATAGTTTTCGCTGGAAAAATATATTTTAAACTCGTCGTATAGATAATAACAGATTTATATATAGATATTTATAAGTGAACTTATAAGTGATTCCAATGTCATCTGTAATGGCAGTTGGTCTTGACAATACTACCCAGTAATTTCACGGAAACATAACGGAAACCTTTTATAAAGAGACAGTATAATGTTTTGATATTACGTAAAGGTAAATCTATGTAAAGGCTATGCTGGTAAGGCCTTGTTATTGAAATGGTGAAAAAATATCTTAACTCCGCCTTCTTTGGCATCAGAAAACATGTTCTGGCTACTTGCTAGGTATGCATCTATGCACAATGCTTTGTATGAATAGGGTCTTTCCCTTTAAAGCATGATCTTAAGGGGGCAAGTTAAAATGAATGATTTAAGGATATTGATCGGCGCCCTTATTTTGTAACACGCTAAAGCGAACTTTTCAATGCTAAAAAGGTACAAAGCCGATTTACCGCAAAAGCAGTCTTATAAAAATTCAATTCGCCGCAATTTAAAAACAACTCATAATATTTTTTTTTTGACTGGCCGAGGCTTTATAAGCTAAGAAGAAAATGTAAAGCCAAAGTAAGCCAAGTCATTGAAGCTTGTATTATTTTAATTTCCAAAGAATTTGTGAGAATATCTTTCTAAGAAAACTTATAACAAAATTATTATTTCACTATTTCTTATTTTCTTACGCCATTATGGAAACGCATTAACTTAATTCCAAAACAAGATGTTAAAGCATTAATCATGGCAAAACCATTTAATGTTTACTGTCAATTCGTATAAATAAATTTTAAAGGAAAAAAATTTACAACATGCATTTAAGTTTAACAACACTCAAACAAAAATAAATCAGTTTGACAGCACATTTCATATGACAGGCATATGAAGCCCGTCAACGACGTGTAAGCGCAAACTTGTTCATACAATCACGCATAAAGACAGAGAGACGGACATGAGTCTGTGTAAATTTTGACGCTTAAGTTAATTTACGCATAAAATGTCAATAAGCAGTTGAATAATGGTTTAATGTAAATACAACACTGCATGCTTCGTTTCATAGTCATAAATGTGCACTCTCGAATGCAGACATCGAGTCATACAGCCGAACAGACCGCCCCACAAAAGTTGTTTAGAATTGCTGTTAAACATTACGAGTCTACTATAAAGTGTAATAATGTTAAGTTAATTTAAAAATGCAATTTTTGTTTCTTCTTGAACTCAGTTTGCTTCTTGACAGTTGCGCAAGAAAAAATTCCTACAAAAATAAATTAGTTTGACAGTACATATCATATGCTTCTTGGCAGCTGCGCAAGTACAGAGTAATTATTAATTTATGATTTATATTATGAAAGATTATATTATACGATCCATAATTTCTATTTGAATTCTCAGATACCACATCGCTGGCCAGTGCTATCGGCCATAATGAGTCCTGTTTGTTCTAACATTTTCTACAAGGAGTATTTTACGCATTTTATAAACATGCGAGTAAAATTGCAAGTAATTATTATATGTAAAGTTGCAGGTAAAATTTACTATTTTACTATTTTTGCTGATATTGGATATAACACTCGTATATAAAATTATAAATTTTACACCATTGTAGCGATTTTCTTGCTATTTACACTAACACGCACCATTGAAAATTCAATATACTCGTATTCTACCACCATTCGCTCTGGAAACTGCCCATGAAATAAAGCTAAAGTTTGTCATATTGTGTAGTTTATGGGGAAACATTTTTCCTGTTGTTAGTCGTCAGGTGCATGCCCGGCAAAAGTTGGTTATATGGCTGCCATAGCTCTACGACTTGACGATAAAAAAGAGGCATCGCAATGTGTAGTTCATATATATATATATATATTTGTTTTTTTAACCAACTCTACCAGCAAAGCTTTTGGCTTGTACGCAGGAAAACACTTAGGGTCTAGGCAGGAATCGAACCCGCGGCCTCCGATTCAGTGGGCTGAACATTATTCACTCGCCTACCGAGGCATATTGTGATGATAAACTGGCATAACAACATCTCCCCTTCAAATTAGTTTATAGTTCTGTGAATTCCTTGCACAGTGGTTGGATTATTATGATCCAAATCTCTCGAAAAATTACCACGTTTGAACCACCGATTATGTAGTAAATTTGAACTGCATTAAGTGTTCATATTCGTGTCTACGAACTGGGTTCCTTCTTGTTTCGGTTTTGGATCATCATACATTTAATACCATACAGTAAGCCAAACTGGTTGCTCCCTCTCCCACTTGGGAAGATTCCCCTTCTATTATCCTTTATGATTAATAATTGCTTCAGGTATTTGTTATTTATTTCCTATACACCTTCAACGCAAACACCGACTGTTTTGTAAATGCAATGCAAAAGTGCAGTTCGGTGCGATATATTAAATGTTAAGCTGTTTTTGAAAATGTTGTAATGCAACATTTTTCGTTTTTAATTTATGACACAAAACATGTTGGTTGCACAGTGATTGATTTATGTAGTTTAATTATATACAATGTGCTAAGTTTAGCGCAAATATTGTTTACAATATTTTAACACACACACAAACACACACACACACGAGATAAAAATTAGAACAAATAAAAAGTTTGTGTATGCGATTTTCCGTTTAAACTGCAACTAATCAATATTTATATTTACACACAACGCGATAATTTAATTTTCTCTTCCACGTCTTCCCTCTAGATATGAATCTATAGAAATATATGTAACCTTTTGCAAACATTTCCCAAATATTCCATTACGCGGTAACTCTTTGTCAGCTCTTTATCATGTCTAGCTTATATTAGCGTTACTGCATATTCTACACCATCTCATATCATTTAAATACAAATTTACAATAAGCGATTCGTAACAAAATATAGTTAACTTTTTAGGCTAACATGGCATTTTTTCGGAGCAACATTTTTATGTTAATTATAATTGCTTTTAGTCTACTTTTGGCATGACAGGCAGCTATTTTTTTATTTTGCTACTTTAGCGTTTTAACATGATTTGATATAATACTTAATTACAGGTTATTTATGGCCACACTTAAATTTCGTGCGATTTCTTAAATGTGTTTTTTATACTACAGCATCTATGGAATCTATTTTATTTTAAACTAAATTGTTTTTCGCATGTTGTTTAGCCATTTTTTGACACATTAATGGCCGTAATTAAATTGAATTTGTTATGATTAAATACGAGATTGCTTTACACATCTTTGGACAGGTGAGGTTTTGTGTTTGTACGTGAGTAAGTAAGCGGCGTCAAGTAAGGCATTTGGTATGGAATTTCTCAAATAATGTGTGATGTGATCATATTTGTAAAATACAGTATAATCTCGATAGTATGGACAAATAAAAACCAAGCGATGTTCGAAATATCAAATTGCTCGAATTTCCGAAAGAATTAAATTAAAGTAGCCTTTTTTTAAATATATATGTAATGTGTCTAGCAAACTTATTTTTATTTACAAGAAATTAATATTAAAATATAATAATTTTAAAGTTTTATTTAATTTACATATGAATAAAAATAATAAATTTTTATAAAATTATTATGTTAATTGTTGCACAAGCAGTTGGATATTTTTATCTGTCGAAGTTTAGTATCGTTCTGATTTTTGTACCCAGCATCTGGGAAGCTTTTTCGTTTTAAAATAACCCCAGCAGGATATTAAAAGCAGATATGACTGGAGAATACTGTGTTCTTGGAATATTATCACAATATTCTTCAATAAATGATTCATCTTCTACAGTCTAATGATCATTGCTTTCAACTTCGTTAGAGTTATAAATATCAGGTGCTAAATCAACTTCGGCGGAATCGCTGCGTATCAGTCTTGCTAGCGGAACTTCATAGTCCACGTCCCATTCGTATCCATGAAGAATTTTATTTAAGGACTTTCTAAGAATATTTCTCCCAACTTTACACCAACTATTGCAAACCAAAAAGGCCATAGGTTTTAATGTAAAAGATTTAGGAGCATCTACGAGATTTTCAGAAATTTATAAAATATCTGATATTTACGAGAATTAATTTTTATTGCAAAAGCGAGAGAGATAAGTGCTGTCCAAATTATTGAGTTACAAAAAAAAAATATGGTGTCCCGATTATAGATTACTTAATGGCAGCAAATTAAGAGTCCGGCTTATCGCGTTGTCCGGATTTTCAAGTCTCCGAAATATCGAGATTATACTGTATATTTTAAAAAATAAAATGAAAAAATATAAATTTTTATAGCAATGTATTTTGTAAAAAATCATTATTATTAGGTAGCATTTTGCTACTTAAGAATATTTAGTGCGATTCGATTATAATAAAAGTATTTAAATTTTAAATATATTCTCAATATAGTGAGCTAATAATTTAAAACACATATAATTTAAGATATGTAAATAAATATAAAAATAAGTACGTTGTCTCAAAAAAACATCCTTCCATTTCATTGCCAGTTTTGGCAAAAAAATTTATCGCAATAAACACTCGACAGCCCTGAATGAACTCTCCGTTTTAATTGTGAAATATGAAATTATTTTTAAAAACCCACCATTACTTTTGAATCAGAAATGTTATATAGCTAAATATTGCACTTCTCGTTTTCTTAGTTTTTGTTTTAAGAATATTCGAAGGACACAAAGGTAAGAATATTTTTTTTCTAACACCGTCATCAAGGTAAAGTTCCAACGGATGCCACACTTGTGGCGGAATTCCCAGTAAGGAAATGTTATAGAAGAGAAGAAAGAGTAGTGAAAAGAACTAGACGCTATAAAGGTTTAGGCACATAGAATATGTTATAGGTATACTTTTGTTCTTTTACAATGAACAACTGAGTTAAACTACGTATATTTATATCAGACTGCCCGTTCACTTCAAAAGTTGGGCCAATTCTAATTTTTTGTTTACGTTCAGTACTTTGGCAGTTAATAGTTGTCAAATTCCATTGCCTAAATACAGTTAACATTTTACTACATTAACTTGCGATAAAAACAGCTGATTTAGTAGCCGTTATTCTGATTACCGTTAAAAATGCACATATGAAGTATTTTATGTAACTAATCCACCTGCACTATTTAACATTAAAAAAATAATAATAAAAGTTCCGAACCATTTTATTTCAATTACAATAATATGCTTTTCAATAAAATTTAAACATTTAAAATAATTTTCAGTAGGCAACATTGCTTTATTTGAACATCCTTTTGACAGCTGTTTAGTTTATTATTATGGATGAAGTTACAACCGAGCAACGCTTGCTTGATATTTAGCTGCTATTCAAATTTTTGTTTGAATATGCAGAATTACCACAGTGGAGTGAGAATATTTAGCAAGTTCTGGTTCAATTAGCATTACAACATATTACTGTTGCAGTGTCCTTCGTCCATATGTCTTCAAAAATGTTACTGGTTAGAATATCGCGGTCAAAGGCTATTTGTATAGCGGCATGCTTGCAAATTACTTCGTATTTCAATTAATCTTCTTGGCATTTGGTAGCCACAGAAAGGTACCGCAAGCCATACAGGACTTTGCAATGAATATACTGAAAGAAATTTTTGATGGCCAGAAAGATTGTCTGATTTAATCACATTTGCCATACAAAACGGTACTGCTCCCAATATTAAAAAAATATTTTTTATTATGTCTTATTATGATTTAAATTTGTGGGGACCTCTAAAAAAACACACTTTATATGTACTTGTTTTTATTTATTTGTGGGAGCGCTTACAACGATTTGTTGCCACAGATCTAATCATTAACAAAAATATCTACCACACAATTTACGACAACTCGAAATTGAAAACAATAAATTATATTTAAGACAAAATATGCCCGAACTTATAAAGAGAAAAAATATATTAAATGAAATAAATACATTTAACTTAATAATAATGGTATTTTCCAAGAGCTTTAACACTTATTCATAATGTTTTGCTTATTTTGCTTATATTGTGTCAATTCATTTTCCTTCCTAGAAACTTGTTGAAAATTTATTGTAGCATTTAGACATACAGATTAAAATCGTGTTATATGTATACGTATGTGGTATGTTAGTATACGAGTATACAGACTGTTGTAAAAGTAAACGATTTTCCTTGAGGAACTAGTCTTCATGTGCGATAAGCAGCTTTTTTCACGATTTTAAAACAGTTACGAAAAATTTCTTCAGCCAGTGTTTGCAGTTCATTCATTGTTCTATTCTGATCAGATACCTTTGCATATACATACATACATACCATATATATAGTTTGGTATGTGCTAATTGCTACCTGGACCTTTTAGTATTTCCTATATTTTTAGGTTTATATTTTTATCTTGATGGAAAATGTACGAATTATTGAGAGTCCTGTATCATTCTCTTACACTTCCATACCCTATTTGCAGTTAAAGCTAATGAATATCATGATTACCTTGTAAGGTAGCCAGTACCGCATTTGGTGGTGTTAATTTATTTATGTTTCCAATGCGAGATATTTGTTTTTGTAAAATTTTTATATTTTTAGAGCTACCCACGTAGCCAATATGGGCTTTGGAGTTTTAATCTGTAGTATGTATGGATGTGTGTGTGTGTGTGTGTCGTGATGTAAACTTAAAGTTACGTTGTTTTTACAATAAATATTTCTCTATTAAGTATTCGTTTGTACCAAAAAGGAAAAAAAAATAGAAATAAATCACAACGATTTTTGACACTCAGACTACAGATACGCTTTGGAAAATGTATACTTGCTATCTGAAATCAGGTATGGAACATTGGAAAGCTACGTGATTTATACATAAATTTATTAATATGGAATATATAATAATAACAATGGGCGATGTGTTTCAGAACCTTCCTTAAAAATTCATTGTGGCAAAATGGAGACACTAAAGCTGGCAAGCATTGAAAATATGAAATTTGCCAGCCCTGAAATGTACCAGCATTCAGCCAGCCACAAATAAATAATGATTATTATTCATGTATGTATGTATGTGTGTATCTACGAACACATTTGATATGTGATCATTTGTTATTCAAAAATAACAAGAGCACTAACAACACTAACTCCATTATTTTTAGCAGGAAATCTCCTTTTCCCCATCTCTATAGGATTTTGTGAAAAGTGAGTATAGCACTTCCAACAAGTGTCAATGGGGTGTTGTCAAACTGACAGTTATTTATATTTTTCATAAATTTATTAGTTTTCTAAACAATAGACACATAAATTTAATATAAGCTGTCAAAGTACATACACGATATATTAAAAAGTAAAATTTTAAATGATGTGGTAGGAATGGTTGGCAATGTTTGGGATTTTAATTTGAATTCGCAAATATTTCCAGTGGGTGTTAAGCAAATAAAATAATTATTTATTAAAATAAAATAAAAAGGTGTGTATGCTTTACATTCGACAACGTATTGAGAATGGATTAGCTTCTAGCTATAAAAAATACAAAATGATATTAATGGCAATTTTTAAATTCTTGTGACAATAATCAATGAGATCATCAATATTTAAAGGCGATAATTATTACACAAAACAAAAAAAAAAATTAAAAATTAAAAATGATATATGTATGAGTATTAAATTTAAATATTCAACTTTTAACTGGGAGTTGCTTAAATCTGCAGAAATTTTTAGTAAATTTGGCTGTTAAGTTATGATTTTTAGGCATTTAGTGCGATTAAAACTTTCCTCCAGCAGTTGAAAAACTTTAAACAATGAAGGAAATAATAAATTTAATATACAAAAAACTTAAAAATACATATTTATGTGAAAGCACGGCCGCAACTAATAGCGTTTTCTTTTCTACAAAAAAAGGCAACCCTACCCGCAGGGAGGGCAATTGTGTGTTCTTTTCTCGCAAATATGTTGCCCTGTGAAAAGGTTGCATGTTCTTTTCTAAAAAATGTTGCCCTTTCGCAGTGCAAAAATCCACGCACTTTTTTCCCTGAGCAAATCAACAGGGCAGAAATTGCCTTGTAAAACACATGATTTTTATTCTTGAAAAGGTTCAAAAAAAGTCTTTTAAGTTGAAAGAGTCAGAAAATTAGATTTTAATAAATATTTTTATATTTTGAATCGTATAAAACAAACAAAAGACAACTATACGGCTGCTTATTTGTATGAGATATTAAAAAAAAAAAATTTTGTTTTCTCAAGCAGATGAATTAGCAATCTGGCAACTGAACATTTTTGTATACATTTCATAAAATATACAGAAATTGTTTGTTTATCAGCTATTAAAAAAAAAGGCATTGCACTTTTTTCTAATTTGTGTTCTTTTCTCGTTATATAAAAAATTGCATTTTCACAGGGCGGGCAAAATATTTTAAAAAGGCACCTTTTCACAGGGCAACATTTTTAATGTAGAAAAGAAAACGCCATAACATTTGTCATCAATGACAGGATTAAATAAAATGATACGGCAACTCTTTTTTATTTTTGCTTCTCTCTCGTGGGTTGCAAGAAGTTGAGTCGGTACCACGTTTTTTCAATTGTACATCGAGAAGAAACATCTCTAAATAAAGATTTAAAGAACCATAAAATACAGTGGCTATTTGTTATTGTCTATACATATAATAAATAATACAAGGAAAATATCAAAAATTATATAATTTGTTGTGCCTCAGTAATTCCATGACTTGTATGTAGCCTTTGTTGTGTTGTAACCATTATAAGTTCCATAGTTTATCAACTTATTTATTTATTAATTTATTTACTTATTGTTTACTTAATATTATATAGTACTTGTCTATTGCTTTACATTATTACGCCGGAAAGTATGCTTTAAAATATAACATTTCATTTCCAAATTTGTGATTTAAATTAAGTGACTAATAATAAAGAAGAAAAGATCTAGTGTCTTAATTTGCCCAACTATACTTAATTAATGGCCGATTTGCGTTGTAAGAGAAGGTTCCGAAACTATATAAGAACAACATTAGTCGTTGACAAGGCAACTTAGAAAACTAATGTTGTAAGAGAGTATAAAAAGTAATAAAAAGCATGTTTAATAAAGTGTTCTTAAGTTTGTCCTTAACAATAACGTTATACATCAATATAATAATTCAGCAGAAGCAATAATAAAGTGTGAAACTGCCGACATACTCGAACATATTATATGTAAATGAGAGTAGTTGAGGTAAGTGGTGCATATTTTATCATAAGATATGACATAAATTTGCTCTTGAAACGTCGAAAAAAAAACATTATTTATGGGATATATAAAAATATATAAAATATACCCCAAACATTTACAATTAGAATGGTCGAGATTTCTGAAATATATAATTGAAAGATTCAGTTGTGACTAGAGAGTGCTAAATGTTGTGCTAAAAAGGGCGGGTATCCACTGTACAGGCTTGAATTAACTCTGCAGCATTTAATGGAGGGTATGTTAAAGGGATTAAACTTGAAAATCTTCCTTGTACTGATATTCGGGATATGTAGCACTTCTAATATCCGGCAACGTTTAATGAAAGAAATGTTAAAGGGATTCAACTTGAAAATCTGTTTGATCTATTTGATGATATATTACTTATGGACAAGGCATGAGAGAAGAAAAGGTGCCATATTTTATAAGGACACCAAATATTTATAATATCACCTGAGAGAGGACTGAAATTCTACTAATGAAGACAAAATTAGAACAGTAGATGATTGGCCTAGTGCACAAAATATCCATCAGTTATAAAGTTATCTGGAACTTTTCCCATGATGTATCTCATTCGTATCTAACTTTGATACAGCTGCTACAAGCCTGATTAATGGCATAGCCAAAGTCAAATAATACTATAGTCGGATGTTTGGGAACCGAAAGGAAAACTTCTCCGCAACACGAGGAGACAATAGCCTTATCAAAATTAAAACGGTGGACTGGATAACGAGTTGTATATTGCATCGGAAAGGGAAGTAAAGAATGTTCATGCAAAGCTTCATCCTACCAATGGATATAAATATTGTTTTCCTCACGTATGTTTGTGTTTATCTGTTCAGTAAATGTCTAGAAGTGCATGCCAAGCAAAATCAAGAAGTGAAAACTGTTGCATGCGCATTTGTGAACAACTTCGAATGGACAGAAATTTTAGAACCAGTAAACTTAAGGGTGTGTGCGATCTGTTTGGTATGGTATAACAAATTATAATAATGTTACTTTATCCTTTTATCTGATACCTAAAATTGCTTTTGGCAAGGATCTTATATTACTTGAAGATTTATAGTTGGGTGCTGATCCCTCATATATAATATAAGGGACTTTGCAATGATACCTCCCCGAAATTGAAGAATCTGTGCACTGCCGAATTAAAATGGTGCGGGTGTGTTGGCGGCTACGTAAAATCCAACGGCAAATTCGGGAAGCTTCAATGAGGTTCACTTATATTTGCTGTATAACTCAAAAATAAGAGAATATTTTTTACGAAATCACGCATGTTATTTCGTGTTAACATGTTGTTAAAGCTCAATGTATACCATGTTGTTAAAGCTTATCTGATTAATTCTTTTAAAAACGAAAATTCAGCCAGCATGGCTCGAAAACGCTCACAGTTGCCTGTAACAGTAATTCCAGGCTCATTTCAAAATAAAGCATTAATGTCAATTTTGTTGGAAATATTGCTGATTCTTTGATGAGTTAAGTATCAAATCCGTTCAAAATACAGGATTTCGTATACAAATTTATTATTTTTGTAAATAAATTTATGTAATTTAGGAACGTTGTTCTGATGTTAAACAATCTATGATGATTTGAGAAACCTTAATGAAGAGAAGTACAGTCACAACTTGATAACTGTAATTATCAATATCGATGTTCGTTATGTGACTTTAAAAATTCTCTTTATATAATATGGACTTAAATATGACATTTATTTCTTCTTGGATAATTGTTCCAGCAGTGCGTCTAGTGGCCTACAAGTTTATTTCAGCATGTTGATTTCCACTTCAATTCTATCCTGTTCCCTGTCTACACGATTACAGACATGTTTCAATCTATTCCGCCAGATTGTATGTTTGGGTTGAGGATACAGATGCGATATACGTTATCTAAGCTTGATTATCCTGTATTTATTTATTTATGAAATGTGCGTCCTTGGTGTTTGTATTATATACGAGTATATTTGAATTGTTATTAATGTGTTCTGTAAATGCAATTGCGATATTGTTGGGTCTTACTTTGTGTTTTGAAAATTTATGTCTTATTTTATTGCGTTTTGCTTGTTTCACATAAAGGATTTCATGTTCTAAACTTTGCGATTTAGTTTGCTTATCCTTTGCCTCTTGCATTTCCTTTTTTATTGTTGGCTATAAAACGTTTTAGAATTAAGTAAGTAATGTATTCGGTGTCATTGTGGAACGTGACAGTGTTATGAAGTTCAATGTTCTACCGAAAAAGAACTGGAATAGAGTCGTATGTTTTCAGTTGGTGTACGACATGTTGTTTGTACAGGAGAAATCTTGTGTTTTATGGAAATAAACTAGTGCGCAGATGAATGGTGAAAGCTCTTGGAAGACATTGCTGGAAGATTTTTAACTTCATAAAGGAATGCCTTTTCTTGAAACAGAGTACAGATTCATGAAATGTTTTAAAGATTTCAGTTCAGTAAAATTTCAAATTCTTTGATTTAAAATCGCAGACTGTTGCAAGTTTTAAAAATTTGTTAATTATTATTCGGATTAGACATTTTCCATTTGCGTTGGATGATATAGCAAACCAAATTTGTCAAAATTATCTTATTATCTAATTATCGCTTTCCATTGATAGTTAGCGTTACACCATTTTCACTTGTGACAGATGAATAATCGTGGGTTTCCCATTGCCCAGAAGTGACTATTGCGTTTGTTCACATACGAATATCCATTTAAATAAAAATCCGACTCGTCACTCATTATGATTTTTTCACGGAAATCGGGATTGTTATGGGCGAGCTGTAAGATCCTATTCACATGTGAAATGCGGCGTAAATGGTCTCTTGAAAAGAGCTCTTGTAAGCTGTTAATCTAAAATGGAAACAAATGCAAGTTCTTGTGCAAAATTGTGGCCAAAGGTGCTCTTTGAAGACCAAGCTTCTATACACGGCGTCTTAATGTTCTCAGCTGATTTTGCAGCACATTGTGGTACATGGTTTTACCTATCAGCTGCAGTCGCCCTTTCTTCGAAATCATTCATAACATGATTTTTCTTTAAGGTAACTTTCTCATCGCCACAGTAATCGATGATTGATTTTGATAAAATATTTTAACGAATAAAACTCGTTGGTTTATCAAATATTTTTGCATAATAAATTTGCCATGTCTCTACTTCTCGACTGCCAAATATGAACTGTCAAAGCAAAGTAGTATACCTTTCCGGTGGGCACCCTGTACTTTTTGTTTCTAAGCTGGTTGTTTGCGATGTAAAACTTAAAGACAGAAAACAAATTAAAGTAATTTTAATTTAAAGGTTCTATCTTATGACCTGCAGCAAAATGTAACTAATTTAAATTATGCTCATCGTAGGGTGCTCTTGAATATCAACTAACTAGTCATTGTGCACCTTGTAAGCTTTTGTTGAAAAGTTATTAGCTGGGCTGTGGATTCGCCTTGGAATTAGAAATCAGAAATACTATTTTGAATAAGTCCCACAATGTGCATGTATTAGTGTAATTATTACTGTAAAAAAATTATCATCGGACTATATGAATTGTATAAATAAAATTATTTTGTGACCCGGCAGTCAATTTAAATGTAGAATATTTCTTTGATTATCAATTTATTAACACTTGTTTTTAATATTTAACTAATTGCTACTTTACGAATAATAGCAATTCATAAATAAAGGAAGTGCGAGTATTTTCAAACATGTTTCTTATTTTCAACATTCGTCAGGTTATTAAAATTTCTGTTTATTATACTTTATTTGTGCGCAAAATAAATGTTGTAAATATTAATGGCTAAATAAATAATGTAGAGTAAATAGTAGATAACTCATAACTAAAAAATAAGTATTAAAAGCGTTAATTTTTTCTGGTATTTAGTTTGACAATGCACAATGGGACTGTTCAGTCCGCCTATGGAATAAACTATATGGAAAATTCTTTTTTAATACGAACACATTGAAAAATTAAATGCACGTGTTTTTGTTTTCTTTATAGAATTTAGTTTGACAATGCACAGTGGGACTGTTCAGTCCGCATATGGAATAAACTATATGGAAAAATGTTTCTTAATATCATCTTGAAAAATTTAATGCATATGTTTTTGTCTCCTTTAAAGCATTTCATTTTTCTTGTGTACACATACGTATTGATAAATAGAAATAGGAAAATAGAAAATCTGCTCATGGACTATAAATTATATTTTAACATCTATTTGATTCAATATTCTTGTTTTTGTTTTTGTTTTGTTTTTTTTTATATTTTTAAAATATTTAAAAAATTATATATATATATATATATATATACGTCAATATAGTGCCGTCTTTAAATTAATGCGACAGTTCAATTTATTATAAAACGCTAATTCTATTCTTGTTTACCGTTTCTATTCTATTTCTCGACAATGTTCGCAATCGGGGAAATCCCTAATAGACCAAAGTTGCAATGCCAATGTGTGCCTCATCTTTGCATAGTATACCAATATTATCCTTAAGAGACACATCCATTCGATGAGATCAAAGAAATTTTTTGAATATTTTAAAAATATAAAAAAACAAAACCAAAACAAAAACAAGAAAAATAGGCTTAATCTAACAGCGGTGTTAAAATATAATTTATAGTCCATGACAAGATTTGCTATTTTCTTATTTCTATTTAGAATAATTGTGGCCGAATTACGTTTCCACAGCATTTAATAACAATCTGTAATGGATAGGTGGCTGAATCCTTGTTGAAACAGATCTTTGATTTTCGGATATAATATAACAATATAGCATGTCTAATACAATATTGGATTGTAGTGACATGCTCGTATACTGCTATATGATTTAGGTATCAAAGACTGATCATTGAGAAGTAGTTGAGTTTTTTCGAGGTACTTTCCGATAATACAGTATTATTTTCCTTTCAAGTACTCTTCAAATAATTTTTTCCCAATTCTTGTGATTGGAATACATCTTATTTTATTATAAAAAAAAATGTTTTACATTCTACAGGATCTGACGTGCGTTCTATATACATGCCGGATATAAACCAAATGAATTATATTACATATGAGTATATGATATACTTTGTATTATTAGTTATCTTTATTTTTTTAAATGATAATACCAATTTATAATTATTAATTAATTCTTCATATTATATTATATTTTTTCCCTAATTAAAAAGAATATATATAAAATAAAATATTAATTAATATTATATATTATTATTACATAATATATTATATTATATTGCTGTACATAATTTAAATTATTTATTTTATGTATTTATTTTAAAAATATATTTTTAAATTAATATTTTTAATTAATAATGTAATTTATTGATTTTAAATGAATAATTTTTTTATATAATGCGAGTGAGATTTATTTTATAGAATGATAATACCAATTTATAGTTATTAATTAATTCTCTATATTATATTATATTTTTTCACTAATTAAAAAGAATATATTTAAAATAAAATATTAATTAATATTATATATTATTATTACATAACATATTATATTATATTGTTGTACATAATTAAAATTATTTATTTTATGTATTTATATTATAAATATATTTTTAAATTAATATTTTTAATTATTAAATTATTGGTTGTAAGTTAATAATTTATTTACATTATAGAGGGTAATATTTATTTTGTAGGATGATATTACTAATTTAAAAATATTAATTAATATTACATATTATATTACATAATATATTATATTATATTGCTTTACATAATTTAAATTATTTATTTTTTGTATTTATTTTATAAATATATTTTTAAATTAATATTTTTAATTATTACATTATTGGTTTTAAATGAATAATTTTTTTATATTATGGGGCAATATTTATTTTGTAGGATGATAATACCAATTTAAAAATATTAATTAATATTACATATTATATTATATTGCTTTACATAATTTAAATTATTTATTTTAAAAATATATTTTTAAATTAATGTTTTTAGTTATTAAAATATTCTCTGTAAAACTCAGCAAAGGTGATGAAATGTCGAAAAATGATAAAAGGAATCTCTTTCCTAAAGATAACTCAGGTGGAGAAAAAAGTAAAATTTCTGTTAGAAATGTTTGTCACAGTGATTTCATGAAAGTTTTTAATTTTAATGTTAATTAAGTAATTCAATTTCGACTTTTAAAAATAAGCATATTTCGAATATTTTCAAATCACCGGCTGCCACATGCATCTTCCCTGCATCTACTGCACTCAAAAAGCTTTTTTGTTGGAAAAGTTTAAAAATAAATCTGTTATCGACCTCATTTTTAAAATTAGCAATATATAAAATGTTTTCGTATAGTTTACAAAATATGTGATATGAAATTATCAGAAACACTTAATTCAATTTTAAAATCTTAATTAATACTGAATAAATGCATAATTCCAAATGCAATAAATCAGAAATATAATGAAATGTTGTTGCGTAGTTCATTATTTATTTATTTCTTAGCAGCGAACAGACAACACGAAAGCCTACAAATAAGCTTGTAAGTTGTTTGAAAACAGTTTAGCAAAAAAGTGCAAAAAAGCAACAAGAAATCAACATTTAGAGATAAAATTATTTGAAGGTAGCAGCCATAAATTTTCCAAACATAAAAGAGGTGGAGGTTTTAGATTTCAACAGAAAAATATACCCGTAAAGTAACAAATAGCAAACTTATATGTATATTTATCTTAAAATATGTATCTAACAGAAACGCTTAAAAAATTTATAAATACTTTTAATTTTTAATCTGTTGGGAAGAGAAAATTTTCATACTTTTTTTTTTTTTTGTTGCATTGCGTGTTTTCTGAAACGAAAATCCAACACTTGACTTTAAAACACAATTTTCTAAGTGCATTGTAGTGATTTCCCGTATGGCCCCACCAGACTGCTCGTTATTGGCCACGCTTCAAAGCTTGATTGGAAAAGTTAAATTGGGTTCAACATGAAAAGGGCACCATTCCCAAGAATGTTGGCGGTTGGCACTCGTATTTAATAAATAATTATTTAACATGTTGCTGCATATTAAATGTAGGACGACACTGAGACAGAGTAACAGTGATAATATTTCAATATGTTGCGGCTACTTGAACATGATAAATTAATATTGCGCTTAGCACGCGAATTTTTACAAAATGAATATATTTTAGAGTTTAAAATTTAATTTGCTTGAGATACAGTTTAATCTGGCCGCAGCTAAGCTTCATGCTGCTCCAATGCTTTGACTTATTTTCGTTTGTGCTTTGTGGCGACTGCAACCGCCTACTTTTCCACACCACCTAAAGCTGCACCAATTAAAAGTCTGTTACCATAAAAATATGTGTTTGTATAACCTTCACTTTAATTTAATGCACTGCAACATTCTTGTTTCTATAAAAGCTTTCTTAGTTTTACGCAATTCATTGCATGCTGACAGATTTTTTAGTGGCAGCATATTCTTTATAAAAAGCTTTTTCTTTTCAACATTTATTTTTTTTTTATGTTAAATACTAAATCATATGAAAGCGGAAACAATTAAAAAAAATGCATAAATTTAAAATATAGAAAATTTATTGCTCCAATTACATACGAATGTTGTTATATTATTAAGTACAGCTATAAATTATATATCTAATTATATATAAATAATACCTTGATGGTCAAATAATAATGTATGTAAAGTGTAAAAAGCAATTGCTTAATTAAATAGCTCAGCTGTTTATGTATAATTAATAACGTTTCAACATTAAGGAAATCAAATTAAATAAAATTTTTTTTTCTTTAGGTAAGAAGTGTAGGGGAAAATCTTGTCCGAATTAATATTTTCAATAATTTCAATAATTTTATTTCTTTGTGACATGGTTAACCCAACGTCCTGTGTATATAGCTGGCAGATATTTTTCGAATTTAACTGTGAAATATATTTAAATATATTTCTAATTTTGCAAGAGGTTTGAGTCACCAGATACCCTCTACAAATATTCTTAGGTATGGTTTTATGAAAAACACGTCACTATCGGAACCTGTGCATGACGGAGGGTTGTATTATTATCATTCCAGGCAGATATATATTTTCTATTTTTTTTTGTTTTTAGTACATGCTAAACCACCTACCCGTACAAAAAAAAAATATTACATTTTTCTTTTAATAAATAAAAATTTTTCCGTAAATTATTGTCTGCGCCTTTCAAAGTTCAGAAATTATTGTCTGTGCCTTTCAAAGTTCAGTACTGACCGTTCGCTTTAGTGGCAGCTACATGCGCTACTTATACGATGTATAGATGAAAAAATCTACATAGATTTTGTTTGCTGGTTTTTTTCATAAAGCGATATTTTTAGAGGGTACCTGTTGACTCAAACCCCTTGCTAAATTACAAATATATTTGAATCACAGTTAAATTCGAAAAATATCTGCCCCGATACATGTCTATATTACCACTAAAATAGCATATTTTTCATATAAATGTACTGGAATCGATAGTGTATCTGGCCAGATACATGCGCTACGTACGTCACTATCGTAGGTTAAGTCAGTGCAGATGTTTGCATTTCGTTGGCTGCTAAAAGCCAACCTTCACAAGAAAAATATTGAAAAATAAAATTCCATGCTGCAAGCAAAGTACAGGCATCTAGACCAGCTTAACGATGGAATCAGAAAAATACATAACCATAAATTAATTGGAGAAATGTGCCAAGCAATAATAGATCTCCTTAAATGCTTAATATTTTAATATATTACTGAAAAAATCTAAAACCTCCAACACGGTTACGCTTAAAGGATTTATGGCTGCTACATTCAAATAATTTACATAATATTTTATGATTTTATAAGCATTTCCACTTAATGTGAAATAGTACTTGGCATTATGCCCGGCATTTCCCTCACACAAGCTTTGTTATTTCTTTGGATTACCCCTTTACGAATACTCCTTAATATTTTACATTTGCCTACAATCTGCCATTTGACGGTGAACAGCCAGTCATTGGGCTTCTAATTGGAATTATTATAATTATATACATATATGTATAATGATATATACATATATATTATATATTATTACAATTTATTTATATATTATATGTTATATTATTATTATATTATATATAATTATATATATATTTGTATATTTAATTGGAATTGTATCTTTTATTTCTAACTGCGAAGGTCTAGGCGGGGTTGGAACCAGCGACTTACGGCTTATCAGATTCTGCATTATTCATTTACCCTTTTTTTTTAATAAGTAAACAAGCAAATTGATTTCGCTATTGCGAACGATTTATATTAAAGTCATTTTAAGTTACAAAAAACTTTAAATTCATACTCACATACTATATACATATCCAACATATACAATTTCTGAAGTGTTGTCGAAAACAATAACAATTAAATTAAGTTATGAATCGTATCTGCCAGATATATATACAGGACGTTGGGTTAACCATGTCACAAAGAAATAAAATTATTGATAATTTTGAAAATATTAATTCGGACAAGATTTTCCCCTACACTTCTTACCTAAAGAAAAGAAAAATTTTATTTAATTTGATTTCCTTAATGTTGAAACGTTATTAATTATACATAAACAGCTGAGGTATTTAATTAAGCAATTGCTTTTTACACTTTACATACATCAATTAATAGTGGAGAGAGCGATAATACCAATTTTTCGTATTATCTTTTACAATATCATAACGATGAAGATCCATCCGATAACACTAATTGATAGCACCAAAATAGAAATATAAGACTTTCAAATATTTCATTTAAAGATTGTCTCATCAAATACTTACCTGGTGTGACTGAAATGTATATATAAAACTTTGGGGATCTGTTAATAATATGAAATAATTTATGAGCTTCGCCTGTATATAGTTCATAATAAATATTCAAAATCCCATTTCTCGCGCTATCAATACTAAATACATTAATGTTTAGCCAAATTAAGGTAAAGGTGAATGTGACCTTCTTCAACGGAAGGGTCTTGTGTGAGTTGTTTTTGTAAGACTATTTTATTTTCGTATGAGTTATACTTTAAGAGATATTAAATGTGTCTTATTATTTTCTTATATGTCAACATAAATATTCTTTAAAAATTTATAGCCAGTTCTCAAGTCACTGAAAAAAAGCTAAATTTTAAATTATTTCTTTCCTTTTCGCATTGTATTCTTTAGAGAATTTCGTAAATGTATGTATTTAACTACTGTTTAGTTTCCGCTTAAGACAAATAAACAGACATAATAAGTTAAACGAAATAGCCCAGCGAAATATTTGAGCGAAATATTGAGAATAAAAGAAGCATGAAGCCTGTCTAATATTTTCAAAATTTTATATTTTTTATCTTCTTCGCTTTGATAAACGAAACCCATAAAGTGAAACCCAGTTAAAGTGTTATACATTGTGATCACAGAAGGCAAATATTTGATAAGCTGCTGTTCATGTTAAATATTTTAAAAATGTCATATATGTATATATATAAATACGAGAACATATAAGAACAAAAAGTTTTCAAATAATTATTTTAATACCTTTTATTATGAAAGAAAGTAACGTTAAAAAGCTCACCATGGCTTTGTTTGAATACCTCTACCCGACATAAGACTTTCTCGCGCAAAAGGGCCATTGTTTCGCTGGATGTGGCAAGATGAGCCATTCCTTTAGAACCACACATCGGCCACGTTCAAATTCTTACACGGAAAACCGTTCATTGCAACAGATTTACAACTTCATTTTTGAAGAAGTACGGCATCACCATCCCGCCAAATCATAAGTAGCACCAAACAGATACTCTTTCTGGATTCATAGCGTTTTCCCCAATCAGTTGTAAAAGCTTATTTACCCAAATACGGCCAATCTCCTTACTAAGAAATCTATTGAGAAGAAACTGAATCACAATATTAATTTGCCATTAGCCTTGGACCAGCCTTTACATATATATTCGGAATTGAAAATGAAACTTTTAAACAGTTTTTCTGTTCTTCACGATAACTGGTTTGTATAATAAAAAACTACATTTCATTTATCTATCTAGAGTACCTGTTTACAATATACAATTAATACCGCATCATCCTCTTACGAGTCCATATAAATATAATGCATTTTGCATAAGAGTAAAATACGAATTTCTAATATATGATATTTTTACTCAAAAAGATATAGCAGATTTTTCTGCATTTTTGGTACAGAAATTATACCAAATAAAATACTATAAAGAAAATACATATTCATATTCTATTACTATTTTATTGTTTTACTACTCGTATATGCATTGTATATTTCGTATATATATACGAAATATATTGCTTAGTATAAATAGGTTGCTTGTTTTATGGTAACTATTATTACCCTTGAAAATTCAGACTTTTGTAAAGGCAACTATAACCTTCCAAAGAGGACTTTTCTTTTAAAAACAGGTTACAGTGGCGAATCCTTCATATCCTTCTACGAGAAAATGTTCCAAAGTTATTTTTGTACATTATACTGCATTCAAGTAATTTTCAATTTTTACCTATAAATGTATAAAATAATTTCGTGGCTATATTTCCTTAAGTTATTAGACGGTTTTGCAGATTTTTGTAGTAAATAATTATGAGTAACCAAATTGAATAAATTGATTTTTAAATTTTTGATTTTAAGCAGAATTTAAGCTCGATATATGCATATGTATATGTGTATGCATATGTATATAGATATTTATATGAATATGCATAGGAATATGTATATGCTGTATTTCCACCAAACTTTATCCAAAATCATTAGGAATTTTCACATTTGTACGTTCACTGAATGCACTGAATGCATATCCAATTTGTTAAAAAATTAAAAAATTTAATTTACGAATTTAGTAAGAATGAAATTAAATTCCGATAATCGAAGTAGAATTTAAAAAAGTTTATGTTTCACAAAATAACAAGACAATGTGGTGAAGAAATATTTCAAAATATTTTGTTATCTTATAATGGTCTTATACTAAAATGTTTACTGGGTTGCTAAAATAAAACAGAAAAAAAACATTGCGAACGAAAATATATTTTCAACACAAATAATAACACAAAATGTGAACTTATAATATTTTACTTGAAGTTCTTTTCAGCATTTGAAGTCTGTCTGAGAGGGTATGAAAACACTGCTGGTGGAGCTTTTTGTTATTTCCTTTTTGCACGATTTGCTCTCCTCTCATTCAAGTTATAATAATCGCATAATATAAAGAGCGAAACCATCTGACATTTTAATGGTCAACATAAATTGTAATATTAAATCGAGCTGTCATGTTGTTAGGTCGTTTATGCCGCTTATACATACAACAACTACTCGTAGTACGTTCATTTGTACAAGAAAAGTTGTGTTGATAAAAGTCACTGAAAAAATTGCTAAAAATAACGAATGAATAACTTCCATATTTTTATCATCATCCTACTCAATGGGTTTTTCTTGAATGTTTTCTTTTTCGTTTTATAGTACCCTACAGTTGGCGGTTTTATACATAAAAGCTTATGGTTTGGAGATTCAACAATTTCAAAAGACTGAAATTGCCTGCGACTACCATTTTCATGGATTTGTGCTTATTAAAGAGAAGCACTATTAAAGGGAGGTACACCTTTCAGGCATGATGGTAAACTACTAGTTCTGTCACTTTGCAGTCATCCATAATACTTTGGTGGCCATATTGTTTTTTGATTGACAGCATTTAACAAAAAGTGTACATCAGGAATATCATAACACATTTTCTGAAACTTTTGCCCCTTTACCCCTTTCGCTTTACTTGGAGTTTCTTCTTTATTTGGCGTACTTACCTCCGAGTTGGATTAATTTTTTGATTATCGCATAAGTAGGATCATGGATATATGCCGAATTTAAGCTCACTATTTTGTGATTAAGTGTATGAAATTTGTAAGGAATGAAAGCAGTGCGAATGTTTTCGCGAAAAATTAGCCTGATCTGCACCGTGTACGGTACGAAATGGCCTGTTGCACGAAGAATTAAATAAACAGGAATCTCTCGATAATACGAATTTTTTAATGTAAGCACATTTTCTTTAGGTACAGACGAATCATATAACAGTGTCATGCAAATATTTTAAAAAACAGCAAATAAAAAGATTTTCCTTAGAAATTCGGTTATTGAGAAATTTATTTTTATCTTAAATCAGAAAATGACATGAGGCTAAAGTGAACTTATATACGTCGCACGTAAACTTATTGCCAAGAGGATAGCCTAATGAGAAAGAAGAAGTGGGAAATACACTTTGATTATAACCCCTGCTGTGGATAATTAAAATATCTAAAGAGGTCCATATCTATATAGAGTAATGAACTAACAATATAGTATAAATGGAATAAATAGCAACATCTAACTCTTCAGCTTTTCAAATTATCGGGAATTATTTAAGATATTGTTAGAAATTTAAGCTTTTATTACAATCAATAAGGGGAAAAATAAGCATATATAGAATACATTGCTTAATAATTTATTTAACCGAATAAATAAATAAATTAGTCTAACAAAAGTGCGGTGTCGCGGGATCGATTCCTGCCTAGACCCTGAGCATTTTCGTCCGGATAAGCCGAAAGCTTTGCAGGTTAGTTTAAAAAAAAACTGAAGATCTTGAAATTACCAAAATTCACTTACAAGCATTTATAAAAAAATTTTTTTTTATACAAATAATAAATAAAGCAATATTGTTAGCTGCCAACAACTTTGAGTTAGCAACACTGTTTTATTAGGCAACTCATTTAACAGCTGATAGTGGCCTCTCCTTTAGTTTGGTTTGACATTTCATTAATAATCGTTACAAAATCATTTTTAACAATGAATAATATTGATCGTATTTATCAGAGTAATACTTTTTCACTAGAGGTTGGCGCTTTACCAGGCTTTTATGACTGGCCAATACCTGCGCTAGTCAAAACTTATGATGCTTTCCGAAGTAATACAGAAAGCAATACTGGTGAAGTAAAACCCAGCAAAAAGAAGAGGAGGGAGTGCTTTAATGAAAACATAACACGGGGTAGTGATGACTAGCACTGAGCGGAAGTAGGAAGGTATTGTAAGCCCACCGTTCCGTCAAAACAAAAACATCTTTAGCATACGTAAAAAAAGTTTTCGATCAAGATAACCAAATAGGTTTTCGATTTGGATCTATATAAATCATTATGTATATATGTGATGTATAATCCATGGCTAATAATGTTTGATGGGTCTTATGATTTCCTAATGCTCTAAAAGCTTCTTCAGTAGGAAGTGTAGCTAAATAGAATCTTAAACTAATTCCGATATTGGTTTTTTCTTTTACAAAAAAATTAAACTCTGTAAAGGATAATAACAACGTTCTGTAGCGCCCTTATGCGATCTGCAAGCACCGGTTGCAGTGTCGTTAAGAGATGCTTTAGTCCTCTATTGGAGCTTTAAAACACAAAATTTTAACTCGCAAGACTTGTGATTGTGTGCACAGTTTTTAACAATTTTTTTCCAAACGCACACACAAACATTTTCCCGAACGCAAAAATTATATACCAAATACCGACAGACCACGCTATTGCATTGATATTCGCGCTTTTAGTTCTCCGTCGGCTTAAGCAAAAGGAAACTCAGAGATTAATAACGAAGTTTAACATTTGGGGCGCTAAAATATTGCATTAATTTATATGTATGCACGCAGAATATTGAATGTCGGATGGTAAAATGGTATTGGATCCACATAAATCTTTTACCAACTACCCGATTACTAAACACTTTATCATTAATTTAAATTCAAAGTTAAAGGTTAATAATTTTGTAGTAATAAAATAATTAAAAAAAAATTTGCAACTCACATGCTCGTAAATCTTAGTCATAAGAGATACGGGTAGTTCGGATATTAAAGCTTAAATACTTTTAAGCTTAAAAGCAATATTTGAAATATTTTTAGAAAAAAATTGTGTGCAACAATTATTTAAAAAAATATAATATTCATTTAGTCAAGGGGATTTCTTCTCATTTTTCCAAAAAATTTAATTTAAAAGGTTTGATTAACGAATACCTTGAAGCGTTCCCACCAATGGATCTAACTAACCCATAATTCAAGAATTTTTTTAATATTTGTATGAAATAAATATTTTTTCAAAATAAAATATATTTTTTTTAATAAATCGGTTTTTTGAAGTAAGAAATTTTTATTTAAAAACGTAAGATATCCAAAATATTATCAAGACCATCCCGAGGTTGAGCACTTTTGTTAGACTAATTTATTTATATCTTTGAGCCACTAGTCTCATATTAGTTTCTAATGTACCCGAAAGGAGGTACATGATTATTCTGAAGTGAAAAGATAATTGTGAAACTACTGAAATTTTTACGATATACTTGTCCCGTCCTTATCCATATGCCATTCTAGACCTTTTAGATAAGCGGTATAGGATATCCGAAAATAAATATTTCGGTTAAAATGTTAGAGATCAATATTTATAGGATAGTTGCGCCTGGTTCCCGTTGCTGGTCCCAACATTTTCTTTTGTTTTGAACTGCATCTCGGAGAAAATCAAAATCAGTGTTTTTAGTTATTTATAATGGAAAAAAATGTTTTTTCCAAAAATCCAAAATAATTATTTTTTGTATTTTTAAATATAAAAATTTGAATTTTTATAATTATTGGGTGCTACATACCGATTAAGCACCCAACGCTTTCAGCGAAACAGAGTATACGGCAATCGCGCTAATCTCTATCGCCCAAAACACAGAAAAAGTAAATATTGCGCTATCTGTCGGACGAACTACAAACTACAGAGAAACACTTCTCACACCCCATAGAGCATGCATATAAAATTTTGTCAAAATCGGTCTAGTAGTTTTTCAGTTTATCGATTAAGAACATACACGTCATTTTTATATATATAGAGATTTCGGGTAGGCAATATTGTTTACAAGATAATGGCCCCGATTCACTATCCCAATGAAATTTTCACAGCATACTTATATTAAACTTGTGCTGACTACTTCTTTAGCCTCATGTCATTCTTAGACGTTTCTAGGCCTTTTATCCGACAGGCATAAGACATCCGAAAATAAATATTTCGTTTAAAATTTTAGAGACGGATCTTACAGTATGAATGCAGGATATTTCGGGCAGGCAAGATAAAGGCCATATTTCAGTATCTCAATCCAAATTGTACGCTTTGTCAAATATTGCATATGTACTGGAAATATATGATAACCTGTTTTAAAAATACATCTATGTGACAGATTGTATAAAATGACTATTCTCATGCGATCAGAGTTGCATTTACTTTAATCAGAAAAGATATTTTGTTTTGCATCACATTTGTATCATAGTATTGCAGTTACAAGATCATTTTGATGAGATTTCTTAAAATAGAATGGACTCACATCTGATTTTCAAGTGAACAAAACGTACGACTTTGTAGGATAGTGAATCATAACTTTTGTTTGTAATAAATTTAAAGTTTTCCCAAATTACTTTTTCCCAAACCACATATTTCATTGAGTTTAAGAATTTTTTTATGAATATTGTGAACTTTTGTGAAATCCGCTTAAATTAATATGCGTTTCTGCTTAGAGCACATTTTTCGAGCTGTAAAAATATTTAGAATAGCCCGAAACAGAGGCAATGACATTTCCGCTGACATAAAAACATCTACAAACTGAAAATAAATGAAATTAAAATTTTTTCAATTTAATCCATTTAAAAGAAATTTTTCCCCAATCAAAAATTTTCTATTCAAAGCCACGTGGGTATAATAATTCCGAAATTTATATTACAAATATAAAAAAAAAATTGGTAATATATCAAATGTTAGTTTATGTTAAATATGAATTTATGAGATTTTTTATGTATTTTTTAGAAATATTTTTCTGTAAAATAAAATGTTTACAAATGTATTAATTAAGGGCCATAAAATTTATGGAACTTTCACCGCCTAGTTCAGTAACAGAAATCTTCTGATAAATAATTTAAATAATTCTAAAATATGTTTTACAAGGCATACGATTTCCAAAATGAACATTGAAATAAATTTTATTGTTTTTCTTTTATCTCAGTTGCCCACTGTTGTATGAAATCGTAATATATAATAAAAAATAAAACAAAAATGATAATATAGTATAAATTAAAAAAAATATTATAAACGGACTTATAACACGATATATGTATAGTGAATATAGTCTGAATTATTTTATTTCAAAGAAAATACAGTTTGTCAAAAAATTATTTGCATTTTGGGGAAAAATTAAAAACTCAAAGAATGCCTTTATTTCTAAATGAAATAAACAACTTTTGTTTTTTTTTTTTTTTTTTTTTGGGTAAAGATTGTCTGAAATTTTGCATTTAGGAGCCAAGTAAGCCCATAATAATTATTTTAAATTTATTTTTAATAGTGTAATTAAAACATTGATGTATAAAAGTAAATACGATATTTTCATTACTTATTTACATATTATACTTGTAAGCAAATTATTACTATAATGAGAGGAGAGGTATGGCAGCGATGGGCCTAAGCTCAGTATTGTTGTTAATTTTAAATGGAGTTAAAAAATTTTAAAAAGTTTTTAATATTGCCATTCGCCATAGTACAGTCAATTAGTTTAGAAAAGTCGTTATTACTGAGGTTGGCCTTTTTGACTTTGTTAATGTGGGGGGCAGTTTAAAAAGGGATGATCAATGCTTATTGGATTGAATCCACAAAAAGGACTTTGTTTGGGTAGATTTTTTTTAAACTAACTTAACGTGCAAAGCTTTCGACTTGTTTACAGGAAAATAGCCAGGGTCTAGGCAGGAATCGAACCCGCGACCTCCGGTTTATTAGGCTGTGCATTATTCATTCGCGTACGGAGGCACCAATTATATGAGAATGTGAAATTCTAGTACGACCTAATCTTAGTCTAATTAATTTAATTTGGACCCTTCTTTGTGGCAGGTTGTGGCCAATATTTTTGAATAGTTATTGGGGTTAATTTTACTATACCAGTCAGTGGTTCCAATTGTAGTTGACTTTAGTCTAGAAAAGGTATTTTATAAATTTTTTTATATCGTCAGTAAATAGATTTGGTGTAGTTATAAGAGGGACAACTAAAGCCGCTTTTGCGGCCACATCCGCTGCCTCATTACGTCTTATTCCGCAGTGACTAGGGGTCCAGATGAGCTTAATGTCAGGTTTTCTTTCAATAATAAACTGTCTAATCATGTTTGGCTAGATTGATCGCTATTGAGGTTTGTTATGACATTTAGTGCGGAGAGAGACAGAGAGAGAGAGAGAGAGAAAATCAGTACAGATTGTGATTTTACACATGCGTCTTCTAACATATTTTATAGACTCGTGTATTGCTATCATTTCAGGAGAGAAATTAGAGTTGTATTCTGGCAAAATTGAATTAATTAAGGTTTCGTCTACGTCCACAATGCTAAAGCTACTTCCCTTAGCGCCTTCAGATCCATCTGTGTATATGAATTCGTAGTTGTTTACGTAGTATTGAATTTTTAAAATCTTTCTTGATATATTTCCGTCTTTGTTGAGGATTTTTTTACTACAGCGAGAGATATGTATGGTATATTAGAGCTATCGCATAACTGTACTAGGCGAGTAAGCGTTGCTAGTATTTTGTGGAAGTATTTTTGATTGACAGCTTTCCTTAGCACAGTCGACAGTGGATGCCTTTCGATGAATATTATAGATTTAAAAAGCTTAGTTGTAGCAAAGCCTAGAAATTGTTCGGTCGGCATAACATTTGCTTCAAATAACATGTTCCCAATTGGAGTCATCCTAAAGAATCCCAGGGTAGCCCTATGGCTGAGTTTAGTGTTGTTTTTAAATTCTTTAAGTTGCTTTTGGAGGTAAATCCATATAGGCAGACCCCGTAGTTAATTTTAGACATTATAAACGAATTGAGGACATTCAAGGGAGATTCTGTGTTATAATCAAACTTTCTGGACGAGAGGCATTTAATGATATTCAATCGTTTGGAAAGAGTATAGTTAAGGTCAGTAATGTGTGAATTCTATCTGTATCGTTTATTGAAGTTAATCCCAAGAATTTCAGTTCATTGTTTGCTTTAATTGAAGTGTTGCCACCGTGTAAATTAGGGCAACAATTTGGTGTTCTGCATATACGAAAATGTTTAAATTTGTTTATGGATAGCAAGGAGGTGCACCCCTTCCCTACATCTGAGATCAAATTGAAAATAAAATAAATCGAAAAGTTAAAATTTTTTTCTTTTATACCAGAAGAAAATTTTATTTAAATTTTTTTGTCTATTACACTGCGTACTCGTATTACGAGTTCATACTTATTCAAAATGGTCGACAATTAACAAATTTTTGACGAAACTGTAAGAACCACTAGAAGTGAAAATTGCCTATCATTTCGCCGAAATTAATTTTAGTTCTTCGCTAAAACGCAAAGTTATTGTTGTGCAAACGGACAGATCGCCGTATTTAATTTTTATTTATTATACTTACCAAATATTTATTATTTATTTAGTCGTGTATCTAAATGTTTGCCTAAAAATGTTTGTGTATACAACTGGTGCCAATACGCCAAATAAAAATATTTTGTTATGTGTTGTTCGCTGTTTTAGTTATTTGTAGTAAACTTGCCATGCCGGCTTTAACGTGTCAACGATTGTTTATTTATTAACTACTGACATAGTTTTCATGCATATTTTGAAGAAAATAAGCACAAGGGAATGGGAATTAACGTTAACACATTCCGAAAAAATTAAATTTATTAATTGTCATTTCTATTGTCTTGAGGAAAACATTTGCTCTAATTTGTTTATTCGTACTCTGCTTAAATAAATTTCGTTTTATAAAACAATCTATTTCCACACAAGACATTCTATTTTTAATAAAAATAAAAAAAGAATAACCCAATAAAATTCAGTACATTACCCGCTAGAATAATTGAAAGAACCCAATAAGTGATCACAACACTTTAAAAATTCAGTTTTATTTACATTCTAATACATTCTATCGATCATTGTTCGATATCGTCATGGTAACTTCTACAATATTATGGATCCATTTAAGAAGGTAACTTGATTAAGCTTAAATTTTCTTTGAAATAAAAAATTTTAAAGCCCATCTTCTAAAAATTTTTTTAAAATCACTTTTTTAACACTCATGCCGATCCGGCCTCTCACGATATTAATTTAATTTTCTTCTACAGAAATATAGAAGGGCTGAATTAAATTAGATATCACAAGAGGATTTTAATTTATGGATTGAATAAAGAAAAATACTACTTTTATACTTGACTTCACGCCCAAATGCTCACTGGGATGTTTCAAATTATGTGCTTGTTTTATTGTTATTTTTATGAAGTTAAGAAGTTCTGAATCTATGAATTCAGAACTTTAAAATTAAATAAAAGTAAAAGTATAAAACGACTCTTTTCACACCTTTCCTTTAAAATAAAAATAATATTATATAGGGTTGTAGAAGAAGTCTTTTCGTATTTCTAATCAAACTTTAACTTATTTTTGTTTTTAAATTTCTAATGAACTTTAATGAATCAAATATATGCCATTTTGGTGGACCATCTTTTACCACTCTTCCGCTAGAGACATTATTCCATCAGTGTAAGAGTTTTGTGGTTTCTCGACGAAAAACTGAGGCTGCTTTCAGAGGCTGCTCTTGAAACCACCTTTCCTCCATTAACGGAGTTCTGCATTGAGGGAAACAAATAGTAGTTCGCTGGAGCAAGCTTAGGGCTATATAGTAGATGCATAAAAATTTTCCAGCCAAGCTCTCCCAGTTTTTGCCGAATCATAAAAGATGTGTGTGGTCTGGCATTGTCCTGATGGAAGACTAAGCCCTTTCCGTGGATTTGTTCTGTTCATTTTTTTCGATTGCTTTTTTTAATCTTATCAGCTGTTCGTAGTAAAATGTAGAATCAGTTGTTCGACTAGGCTGAAGTAGCTCAAAGTGAATGACTCCTTTCCAATCTCAACAAACACTCAGCATTAGTTTTCGAGGCGTCGATTCTGGCTTTGCGACCATTTGCTAAGTTTCACCACACTTGGATCATGATCTTTTTCATACGTTATTGTCGTACTTGATATACTGTTCGCCTCGTTTTACCATTCGCTTAAGAAATGGCGCGATTTAATTTCTTTTCAGCAAACAATCGCAGATGTTAATTCGGTTCACTAAATTTTTCACAGACAGTTCATGTAGAACCAAAACATCGAACTTCTTTTTGTAGCCAGTCTGAATGTTAACTTCTTTAGCGATTTCATGGCTGCTTATGTGACGATCCTGCTTAATCTTTTCCATAATTTCATCGACTTTTTCAATGATAGGTCGAACCGAGCGAGGTGCATCTTATACATCGAAATTTCCAGAACAGAAGCGAGCGAACCATTGTTGTGATACACGAACAGATACAGCATCGTCTCCGTAAACTTCACAAATTTCATTAGTAGCTTGCGTGGCATTCTTCCCTTTTTTATACTTAAATTTCAAAATATAGCGAATTTCTTCATTATTTTCACTCATTTTTGAACAGCGGAAATTTTTTTCAACTTCTCCGATTTTAATTTATTTTTTTTCATATAATGAAGCTTAAAATCTCGCCCTTCCAACACTATATGGTATGACACAGTTTGATTGGTAGCACTGGAGATATACGACTGCAACTACAGCTATTGGCAAAATACGAAAAGACTTTTTCGACTATTATTAATATTTTGCAAGTTTTCTAGAATATTTTTAATTTCATTTCTATTATCAAACTTAACGCGGAAGTTACTTTTGTGACACACGCCACAAACCTACATACATACATACGTATTTTTCTTTATATGAATATTTTTTATACATACTTTATTTGTAGACTGCTATTGTACACTACACTAATATATTTAAAGTTATTGTTTTTAACTTTAAATATATTATTATAATTATATTACTCTGAATAAAAGCAGTTGTTTGCAGTCAGGTATCTGTTTACGAGTATGTTTTTTTTATATTAATATACTTTTATTTAGATTAAATTTTAATGTTCAAATGTTTGCTTAACATGAAGTCATTATTTGCTTTTAAATTTGGATTATGCGGAATTATAAATTATATTAAGATAAGTTGTCTTTAACTGTTTGGGTGTTCACTATGCCTGCTAAGTTAATGAGAATCGCAAGTGCATAAGCTGTCCCACTGTCACTATTATATGCGACTGATGATTAGAATTTATAAAGTAAATCTACTTTTATAAATAAATGGTCATATTACTTTTACAGAGCAAATAATACCGATGTAACACTGGTGTCTGTTTCTCTGAAAGAGTTCCCCAAATGTTGTGCCATTATTATCAGTAGAAGATCGGGATATGGTATTGCCACAAACAAGTCCAGTGGCCTATGAAAATAAAAATCTATTCAACTATTTTAAACGTCGGCTTCTCTAAAAAAAAAATTCAATTGTGAAATGGAAATATCTTTCATTAGGGAAAACATTTTCTTGTAGCTGCTAAAAGAGGTATGGAGCTCATTATTTATTTCATATAAGAAAAAAATTTACAACGTTATATGAGAGCCCTCAAAGCTGGATCATTGAAAACTCGGTATAATAAGGACTCATTGGTACTACACCAATAGACTTTGGTGGCATTTCTAAATTGAAATCATCTTTAACATGAAGCTCATATCCAATAGTTCTGAAAAGACACTTTACTAGCAAATATTTCACTTTCCAAATTTCTTCAATAAAAGATTTTTATTTCAAATCTCTCTGAACTGAATATAATATAGTCATTGCCTCGGTATGACCATGCATAACTTCTCGAACAAGCTAAAGGAAAGCCATTAGCGTGACTCGTTCCCACTCTGCAGCGAAGATATCAAATTTTTAAATTTTATTGGTATATAAGGTATATACCCCTTTAAAACAACGTTGCCATTGTAGGGTATCAATACCGTGGATTTACTCTAATACGAGTGCAATTCCCTGTCGCCTATTCTATAACAAGTTATAGAAATATTGCTAACTAACACATCTCATTCAAATTCGGAATAGCTATATCAGGAAACAATTCTTGAAACTCCCATTTAGCATCTTTACTTCATCAACAGGAATTAAGATTTGTAGGACAATGAGCAGAGGACCTTCGTAATAGCAAAGCTAATATATATTGAAGTCCATATATATTGATATAAAGTTGCAGACATGTAAAGAAATAAAACTTTTAGTTCTATTGTTCTAGAGGTTTTCCAGTTACCGATTTTCTTCTTTTTATATTGCCTTCAATATCCAAACTGGCCTTTAGGATCCAAATTGGCCTTTACTGCATCTGCATAAAAAATAAACCTGAGAGAAAATTTTGATTTAAATTTTTATTTCAAATTTATTTATTAATAATTTTTTTATATATTGTCCGGTATACTTACAATGCATATACACGATTTATAAAAAATCTATTAGATACATACAATATGTATGTATATTGGAATGGGTATGTGGTTGCCACCAGGGGACAGGGACTCTATTTAGAATAGAGGAAAGAATGGATGATGAGAAATGAATGGGAAATGCCGCTTCGATAGCTAATTCAAGAAGATAACGAGCCGAAGCATACATCGCAACGATCAAAAGATTGTTTCCACAATAATGACGTGGAGGTTTTGAGCTTGCCGGCACAGTCGCCGGACTTAAATCCTTTTAAAAATCAATAGAAAATTGCCAAAGCAATTCTTCAAGGAAAATACTCTTCAAATAAAGAACAGTTGTGAAAGTTAGTACAACAAGCCTGGAAGAAAATTCTAATGGAAACATGTCAGAGACTTGTTGACTCTATGCCGAAACCGAACTCAGCAGTCATTCAAAATAAGGGGTTTTCAACCAAGTACTACTGCAAATAAACTGTGAATAGAAATAATTATTTAATTTTAATTACTAAAGATATTTTTTTTAGAACAGCAAATTTAAAAATTGCTTATCTGTACAATATTGATAAATACGTTGTTTTCTAGTTTAGATGTTTTCAAGTTACATCTCCTTTATGTTATTTGTTATATTATATTATTATTTATTATTATTATATTATTATATTATTTGGTATATTATAATTTTACTAAAACAAAAAAATTACAAATTTTTAAACCCATTTTTCCAATGTGTTATTGATTTCAAAGATGTTAAATCATGGTGAATCTATTTATTTGAACAGCACTGTATATATACTTATATACTTGTGGTATAATTCCCTCTTATTCTTAAAATGTCTCAATATATCTAAGGGATCCAGGAAATGTTAATTTTACTGCATGCAGGGAATGCCTAAAAACGATTCGCATCCTTTTACAGAAACAAAATATTGATAGAAGTATAAAATTGAAGTATTCACATAATTGGCGATTTTACGAAATCGCTACAAAAGACTCGAAGGAATTAAAGGAAAGAGCCTAAAAATTAGGTGAAGTTGTTTCGGTAATTGATTGGAGTATAAAAGTTTATAAATATAATATAAAAGCATGTGCTTGTTAATAAAGATATTTAGCTTTTTTAAATAATAAAAAACTGCTAACATGTGCAAGCGTATTTTTCTATTAGCATTCTCATTTAGTACTAAATTTAAAATACGTATATTCACTTCACTTAAGCCATTTAGCTAATAAACCCTTTAAATTAATCTTTGATAATGTCCATTTCAAAGCTACTTAGGGCGGCTGCTGTTACCACTCTTTTAAATCCTCATTGCACACACACTGCGAGGACAAACAAAATATCTTCCCAGTACACTTTACGCTTAACAGCAGCATATGGAAAAGGAGAAAGAAGAAACGACATGAAAGCTTAAGCATTGCTAACCTTCAGTTTGTCTTTGCGAGCACAGCTCTCTATTTCCATATCCAGATACATACCTGGCACAATTTAACGTATAATTTATGTTTTATTGTTTTCCAGATGACATTTAAATGAAGATAAGATTAGGCCACATGTCGTTACTTTTGTTCTTTGTGCTGAAACGGCTGAAACGGCTGCTGCTGCTGCTGCTGCTGCTGGTGCTTCTTTAGCTGTCAACAACAATGAGATAGTTGTTATTGCTTCTGTTGTTCTGCTTTTATCTGTAGACTGTTGGCTGGCCCTGTTGTTCCTCATAAACAAAGTGTTTTAAAGTCTTGAGAAAAGCACTTTCGTTTATATTTTATAGTTAATTTTTTGCATTTTATGGAAAAGAGTTAAAAGATTTCTGTAATTTTGCTTAACTCAATTTTGGTTTATCCGTCAGTTCCCGAGAAGCTCAAATACTCGTATATAGTATTAATGTTAAAAACATAAATTTTTACACATTAATTCTGGCTAATTCGTGAACGTAATTTGCACATAAGACCTTAATAATCATAAATAAATTTGAAAGATAAAACTGCACAAGTAACCGCTGATGTTCCCTTCAAGTGTAAAACAAAATATTCCATCTGATTCGTTGCTTTCAACTGTTTTTTTAACATACTTAAAGAATGGGGCAGATTTATGGATTTTATATTTATATTTGTAGCCGGTGTAGTTTTCTGCGTCCACATTATGCACTACAGCACACTCGCACACACCGACACACACACACACACACACACAGGCATTTAAAAAATAAACTGACACATTGACAAAGTTATGGCTGTTAACTGATAAATAGGTGTGGAGTTTATTATTTATTTCGAATAAGAACAGAAATGAAAACATAAAAAACGAGCTTGCCTTTTTTATTTCATTTCAGTCATTGTTCACAAAGTATTTACATCTTACCTAAAACTATAAATCATTATAATTTATTTTTCAAAAGATTAAAATCGAGGCAGGTATGTGCATACGTATACGTATGATGGGGCCGCCGCCATGTGCGACTATTAAAATCAGAAAAATCTCTGTAGTAAATATGGCAGCCTCCTACAAGAGAAGAGATCGATTTGTGGGCATCCACAAATCACAGAGGGCTTTCTCACAGAGGGCTTTTGACTTATCTGGCAATTTTTGAAACCATTTGGTCTATTTCAAATGCTTACAGCAACCAACTATTTTGACAGTGGACTGTTAATGAATAATTATGCGTAAAATGTGCACTATGACGATTACTTTACCTTTGAAAGTATGACCGATCAGTTTAATATTAAAAGATCTGAAATGTTACTCTATTTGGCAATTTTCTTACATATCAAAAAGCTTAGCATTCAGCCATGCCAGCGGAAAATGATTACCAAATATTCTCGAATATGAAGATATTAAAAAAGATATCAAATAAAAAAATGTAATTCATTTTATATAAATTCCAACGTACTAACTGAGAGTTACAATATCTATTTGACAAGACTGGGCTAATCCCACCATCCAACCACTCTGTCTAGAGAAATGGCTAATCGTAGAAATATTTCATAGAAATATTTCATCTGAAAATATAAAATGAATTAAAGGTATTCAGCTATTGCTAACATTACACTATATATATTATATATCTTCAAGTCGATATCTAGGATTTTATTGTTTTCTATCTGACTCGTTATTAATTCCCAATTCACCATTTCGCATCACCGCATTTATATATAATTATTTTTAATAAAACTTCTGTATGTTTTTTGCTTCTTTCAATATCTGACAGATTTATCGATTTAATCATGAGAATTCATTTTCAATTCTCTTTTAATTAAATACTTAATGATGATTAACGTTTAATAGTGTCTATGCAATATATTTAGTTTGCTGCTATTATCCAATTTGCTTTTCATATTGTGTCGATATTATCATAAATATTAAAATGCAAATTATACTATATTACTTGCTTTCGGATTTTAATTTCTTCTCATTATTCAAACAGTTTGCGTAAAGTAATCAATTTGTACTTTTATATTTTTTTAATTTATTGTTTAGTGCAAAATAAATATATGATGTGAGTCTTATATTAAATATAATTAAACTTGTTGTTTCTGAACATTCTAACGAAGGCATTACCAAACGCCAATTTAATGTATTATTAAATCGATTTACACATACTTCTTATAAATTACGATTGTAGTCGCATGTGCCAGCGCTATTTCAAGTTCTTAAATATTAATTATTTATGAGATGGTTTGGCAAGCTTTCATGCGAGCTGAAGAATTAACTGCGCTATTAATTCGTAATTAAATGTTGATAGAAGTAGATGGTTTTTCGAAAAAAATTAAAATAGCAACACAATTAATATTTTATTTCAGCAAAGACTTCTTTTAAATAATCTCATTTTTATTATAAAAATAAATAAATAAAATCATCTTCTCACTTATGCAAATTTAACGGCGAGCTTGACTACGAGCTTTCCCGGTTTGATACCTGCTGATGACAACCGCGGCATATTTTTGCATTTTTACTTATAAATACGTAAAATAATTTTTTATTTATTATATTTCTTGTATTTATTAGCCGATTTTGGTCATTTTCATACCGGATAATTAGAGAATCTTTTACAATTTTTGATTTAAAGCCACATTTCGGATCAATTCACAATGACGGACTCAATCAATATCGATCTGATATTGATACAGCATATATATACTTTATGATTTATAGGGTCACAAAATTAAAATTGTATAAATTACTATCCCCATTATACACATACTACATATATATATGTAAGGAAAATGTACCTGTGTCATCACTTGTGCCACTATTTTCTTTAATATAACTATATTCTGTCAAATATGTGTTGTCAGTTATACGGAGTAGAGCAGTTAAAGTAGAGAAACAGTTATACGGTATAGAAGCATTAAATGCTGTTTCTAATTCATTTTTAGGTTCTGGTTATAATAAATAAATGTATTATTAAATAGACTAAATAAAACTAATTCATTTTTAGAAAAGCAATTTTGTTTTTATTCTTTGGAAGTAACTCTTTACTACATATATATATATATATATATATATATATATCTTCCATCCTTTTTGTTGCAGTAGGATGTAATAATGAAATAGGATGCAAGCTTTTACTGGTTTCCACTGTAATTTCCATTCTTTTGAAATGAGCCAAGAAATGTATATCGGTAAATTTGCAGCGCTATCGAGCCATGCAGACTGAATTTTTGTTTCGGAAAAATATTCAACTGAACATCAACTGCATTTGGTGAAACTGAACAGACGTCCTTTACAATTTTTATTTTAAGCCACATTTAAGATCAATTTACATTGACAGACTCAATCAATATCGATCTGATATTGATCTAAAATATATATATTTTATAATATCACAAAATTAAAATTTTGAAATTACGATACCCATACTGATACATACTATATACATATATAACCTTCCGTCCTTTCTTTGTTGGAGGGTATAATAATGAAATAAAATGCAAGACGAAAATTAGACCGGAGACCATTTTCAAGCTTTTGCCGGTTTCCACTTCTTCAAATGAGTCAAGAATTGCATCTCGGTAAATCGCTATCGAGGCATGCAGATTGAATTTTGGTTTGCAAAAAGTATTCAAGTGAATATCAACTCTGCATTTGATGACACTTTTTCCCCCCGTTCACTAGTGCTCGGGGTTGACTTTTTATAAGTCCATATATTAAGTAATTAAAACCAGCAACTAGCTTTCAGCTAACATTTATTCTCAAATTATACAGCGGATAATGCCGCCAATATTATAGCCGATTACGAGTATAATCCAGAAAAAAATTGCCCAAATGGCCCAAAGCCAAAGTAATCTGTAAATTTTCTCAATACACAAATTTTTTTGCATTGTTTTTACTAAATATGGAGCTACGAATAATTTGTATACACTTTTCTATCAAAAAGACGCGAAAGATCATTTATAGGTTTGATATGAACATGATAATTTCTATAATGCCCATTTGTAAAGCTACAAAGTATATAAGAAAGAAGAAAGAAAGGAAGTTTATTTTTTTTTTATTTTTATCGCGTTTTAAATTGAAGTCAAATTGTTCTTAAGATCCAATATTTTACGATCCATCTGTTCAGAATTTTCTTAGAATTATCCGGTATAAAAATCACCAAAATCGGCTAATATGTACAAGAAATATGGTCCTGAGACCAACTGCCGATGTTGTAGCTGCCGAATATATTCCTGGAGAAGGATATGTAAAATTCGGCCCTTTTACTAGTTTCTTCGTTCTATTAATTATATATCGACTATTATTATCCCCTTTAAGTAGAAAAACAAAACACTAAAAATTAAAACTTTTTCAAAATTCAGAAAACCTTATAGATTGAGAAGAAATGCAGTATTACCACGAGATCGTACCATTTTGAATTCAAATAAATTTAATTTGGCAAGTGAAAATAATATTTTTAATATTTTGCTTTAACCACAAGGCTAACACAGGCAATTTAAATAAATTATTTTAAATTAAAATTTTTATGCAGAATTATTTTTTGTATTTATAAATTTTAGCAAATAAAAAAGAATTCTTTTATAGAATCAATGAATTCGCATTGAAGTATTCAAGTGAATATCAACTCTTTGAATATCAACTCTCGCCTTGAAGTCAAAAATCAGCTGAGTTTTTATGATTAAATTGTATGTACTCGCCTTGATGTATATTTAACACTCCCTACCTGTTCGCTATATATTTTTAGTTTTCTTCAATACGCATACGTGTATATATTAAAGAGTATAAGATTTTTCTGAAAATTTTTCTAGCAGGTAGACTTACCGGTGCACTTACCTTGTGTACTTTGTCAGGAAGCGATATAAATTTAACTTCATTTAAACATTTCTGGCTACGCCGAAATTGCTTTTCGCAATGAAGAGTGATATAAAATTATTCCTGGTAATGCCGAAGAATAACTCTTGTAGATATGCATGCACACATACACACATACACATATATTATTTATAATAAAGTCATAAAATTAAACTTGAACACTTTACACAATACCTGATTTGCTAATAATTCTAAGCCAATATTCATATACAATATCTATTTCATTCAAAAAGAGAAAATGGCAAAAGCCCACCACCCCCACCCTGCGCACTTGCACTCAACTCATTTAAAATGTTCCAAACAGAATTTTGCAACTGTTTGCATGCACTTGCCAGCCCTCAACATGTCATATCATACTTTTCTATCTGCTGCCCACCTTTTATAAAGTTTGAAGTAAATAAAATAAATTTCGATATGAAAAATCAAAAGAAAAAATTAATTCTCGTTCGCCGTATACGTGTAGCCTGAAGCCATTGTCGCTCAAACTAAAATATGCAAAAGTTTTTGAAATTGATTTAATATTCACAAAGCGATTAATTATTTTGTCATAAGGCAGAAAATAATGACAGGCCATTGTCAGACAATGTGACTGCGAAAACGTACAAGCTATAGAGTTGGCTTGTGGGGGTCGAATTTGGTTTCTGTTGTTGCAACTGGGGTTGCATATTGAAAACAACCAGCAGCAAAATTTTATCTGATATTTGGGATACAGTTTGTAGAAAAGCACTTGCAGTAAAATGTGTCTGCATTAGTATGCAAGTGCATGTGACGTATGGACATGATGACTGAATTTAGCTGAATAAAAGCAAATTACACAAAAAGGAAGAATCCTGCAAGTAGTGGGGTTACAGATGTTTCTACTGAATGACTATAAGTAACCACAGAGGCGCACATCCATACATACGTAATAGAATCTAGAATTTTGAAGAATTTTTAAAAAGTTTTCAATTATTTTGAAAGTGACGCAAGTCCATTTTCAATAAATTTAAAAAAAATATTAATAAAAATATTATTTTATTTTTTTGTTGTTCTTATATTTTGCAATGTTAGAAAATATAACTTTATAATCCAGTAGGCTTTTTACTGCTAGCTAAAAAAATAAAGCCTCTTATTATAACTAAATGGACTTGCCTCACTTTCCAAATTAGTGAATTATTGTAATCATCGACTCCAGTGGATAGTTTTTCAGTCGTATGGAGGTTTTTAACAGTAACAGGAAAATCCTTATCAAATTAATATGAATATTTAAGCAATTTTTTAAAAGGTGAAGTAAAGCAAAGAAAATAGTCATTCCCCGAATTAGAGAAATGAATATCATGTTGCTCTGTCAGCTTCTATTGCCCTTGATTAATACCAAATTTGTATTGACTTTTTTATTGACATTGACTTTTTGCCAGGTGTGGATGCCTGAAATCCAAACTGAGTTGTGTTTTAAAAATAAGGCTATAAGTCTACTCATTTGCCTTGCGCCATCTTTCCTATCTACATTGATCCACATATAAGATTTATATATATAGTTTTTTTTTATATTTAGTTCTGGACTTAAATTATCTAGATTATGATCTTTTCCGTAGTGTATTTTAAACTGAGTAGAAATTGGAATGAGAAGGTTTTTATTAATTAGTTTGGTTGGTTTTTGATAGCAAAATTTCTATTAATTAACAAAATTTTTATTATAAAAATAAATAAATAAAATCATCTTCTCACTTATGCAAATTTAACGGCGAGCTTGACTACGAGCTTTCCCGGTTTGATACCTGTTGATGACAACCGCGGCATATTTTTGCATTTTTACTTATAAATGCGTAAAATAATTTTTTATTTATTATATTTCTTTTATTTATTAGCCGATTTTTGTGACTTTCATATAGGATAATTCAGAGAAAATTCTGAGCAGGCGTCTTTCACAATTTTTGATTTAAAAGCAAATGTAGGATCAATTTACACATACAGACTGAATTAATATGCCTCTGATATTAATCCAGAATATATATGTTTTATAAGATCACAAAATTCAAATTTTAGAAATTACTATCCCCATTTCAGGCATACTATATATATATATATACATATATGCATATATATATATATATATATCTTCCATCCTTTTTGTTGGAGAAGGGTATGGTGTAATAATGAATAGGATGCAAGAGGAAAATTAGAGCGGATACCATTTTCAAGCTTTTACCGGTTTCCACTGTAATTTCCATTCTTTTGAAACGAGCCAAGAAATGCATATTAAATTCGCAGCGCTTTCGAGCCATGCAGACTGAATTTTTGTTTCCAAAAAATATTCAACTGAACATCAACGGCATTTGGTGACATGTTGTGCTCCTCTTCTCTAGTACTAGGGGTTTACTTTTTTCCAAGTCTTACTTCTTTCCGTCGAGCAGAGTCATAATAACTGTTAAGATGACGGGTTATAGGGATTTAGATATATTTTAATGGAAATATTTTTAAAGAACATCCGCTTTGTTTAGGCCGATAAACCAGCCACTAACTTTCCGCTAACATATCTAGCATCTTATGGATAGTTTTATGGGTGAAGCTTCTCAAATATTGCTTTGGTCTAGTGCACCATATACTTGTAAGCCGTAGCATTGGCTGACTGGGAATCGTGAGAATAATCAAGAAATAAATGCCATTCGTGTTTTACCAGAGTATAATAACAATACAGTCTCATGCAGCTGCAGAAAACTCCGATCATGATGAACCAGCTTCCAATTCGTAAGTAATAAAACTTACATTTCTATTATATTTTTAAGTGAAATAAATACGGCAAGTTTACTCTAAAGTAATACATAGATGCGTAATATAGACTAGAACCAATCAGATCATTTCACAGCGGCCTTAAATTAACAAGGACACAAGGATAAAGGGGCTAAATTTCTGTAGTGTGAAACTTGTGAAGTTGTCCAGAGGCAACCCATTCCAATATGATATGAATCACACCAACCACTTCTTACTCATTGCATACAAAATTATGGCCTGGAGGCACTTAAATATTTGCAAACAACAAAATGTGGTAAAGCATGTGATTGCTAACACAACACTTACCAAAAAGGGGGGAGTAGCGGAAACAAAGATGGCGTTGATGTTTTGTTTGTGAATTATTTTGCAACTTTTATTGTATTCACTTTCAAAATTAGACATTCTGAAAATAGCCTGAAGTCCTTATCGCTCAGCATATGTGTCTATATATTTTTATGCAGAAGGATGTGTTGATGTGTGGTTATGAATTATGCAGGAATTTTCAATCAAAATAAACCCCTCTCTTATTATTTTCGTTTCAATTCATAATTTATTTAAATTCGTATGAGCGGGACGAGTAATGTGTAAATGGAAGTGTAAATGGATGTGTCAGCAGCAAAAATGCATTTGATGCACCTTAAAATTTTAATTGAAACTTGTACGCAAAATTGCGGTTTTTTTTTGCAAATCGTAATCCAGTTTGAAAGTCAAGTGATAAAGTGCATGGGGGGCATATGAGCTTTTGATTTAGTAAATATGTATAGTTTAAAAATTAACACATTACACACACATATATATATATATATGTATATGCAATATCCTTAGTATCCTGCAGTATCCTTAGTGTTGCATTTTCCTTCAATTTGATGTACAAAATATTTATTTGTCTAAAAATTTCTGTTTTAAATATATTGACTTAAGAAATTCTTAATGGACACATTCATCTTTCTATTATTGTCTTTCTTTAAAGCTCCTTGGCATAGTTCAACACATTCCATAGTTTCTCCATTCTCATGAGGAAGTGGCTTAAGATAAGAAATTTTAGTTTTCATATTTAATAATTTCAGGAATTATTATCTCTTTAGGCCATTTGTTACACCTACTTTTGTTGCTAAAATATCGGGAAATTCTCTAGCTTTTGTAAAACATGCAACCGTACATTAGGAATATACAAAGATATCCTTTTCGAATTATTTGTATACGACTATACCTACTAGTAATGTAGTACTAAAGTACAGTATAGTACAGTACTTTTAAGGTACATTTAAGTTTGATGTATGATTGCTTCAAGCGAGCATGTGATCGCTAATCTGTCGAATGTTCGCTAAGACAACATGATCTATATTGCAGTCAAGTGGAAATTTTTATGCACTTTAATTTGTACCACTTCAAAATATATATCTTTCTGAACAATCTTGGAAACAGCATCTGACTGTGAAGGTAAGGTATCTAGAAGCTAAAAAGTAATTAAATTGTTACGTGCCTCATAATAAAAGACAAATTTTATTATTATATAATTTTATTTTTTTTTTTATACTTGCAAAGCTTCCGGCTTTTATGCAGAGAAACACTTAAGTTGTAGGCAGGAATCGAACCCGCAACCTCTAGCTTAGTAGGTTGCGCATTATTCATTGACGTTCAATGTTCAATGTTTATATGTTCAATCACGAAAGCACGATAATCTTTTAACTGAGAACCTGATTGCTTATCAGTCATAAAATTTGGTCAGAACTTTTGTTCTGACGATAATAGAAATGGCACAAAGGATTACATAAGTGGGCATGTCCTTGACTTGAAGTCCAAAGAATTTGAATAAATTTATATTCATTTTATGTATATTAAAAAGGCATAGAACAACCTCAGCTGCTGTTAATTTATTTATTTTAAAAACTTTTTTGTATTCCAGAAATAAAAAAGTTATAAATAAAAATGAATTTGTAAAAACTTTTTGTAAAATACCTTTGCAGCCAGCAAAGCCAGTCAGTTACTTATAATACTTTTCCTTTCTAATACGTATCGCAAAGTACTTGTATGTCTTATTTTTATAACGAAAAAGAAATAAAATTCCGAGAATAATTTCTCCACAAATTTTCTTCAAGCTGTTTGTTCTTCATTTTATTTGTTGTAAATCAGCGGTATCGTATATCGTATACGAGGATTTGCTTACTCGCCATGTATCATGTTACTATTTGATAGGATAGCACACTAGCAGATTAGCCCTTCTTGTATTGGGTATATACATATATAGTAATTTGATCATTTGTAATTGATAATACTTTGAAAGGTAATACTGCCAGAGCCGTAGGAGTAAGTCCAAAGCCGCTGTTGGCCTTAGTGGCGAATGGTAATTAGTTCATACTCTTATAAAATATTTATTCTACGTAGAGGAAAATATGTGCTTTTCTTCGTTTTTCTGCGCATAATTGAATAAATTTTATGCGTTCAGCGGCAACAGTTAATTTTCTTGGAATTTAAACAAAGAACGCTTTTTTCATAAAAAATGCTTTTAGTTTTTTTTTTTTTTTTTTTTTTTTTTTGGCTTATGATCTCTTTTGCTTATTGCGCAAAGATAAATTCCAAAAAGAAAAATATCCGCAAAACATTATTTTTCTTACTTTTAGTCATAGTTGGAACACATAACAAAATTATGTGCGCGGATACCAAACGTAGGCAGTTTGAAAGGCTGCAAAGCATATGAAGGTTGGTGCAATACGACGTCTGCAGCAGCTACACATTTTTTTAAGCTACAGAGATTTCAATTTAAAACGTATTATAACAATTTTACTCAAACTAAATTTTCCTTAAATAAATAATAATAAATTTTTTTGGTATCGATAGACGTCTACAGATCTTCGGCGAAACGCGGGATGTTGCAATAGTGGTTTCATTACTATGGAAGTTGCTAAACAATTTGGGGCAAAATCTATTATTGGTTTAGACATTGATAAATCCCTGATAAATCAAGCTACAAAGAATTTAAAAAAATTAAAAAAAAATTTGCCAATGGATAATGAATTCAAGCGGCAGCAAAAATTTCCATTTAACATCTCATTTGTGCATGGCAATTACGTTCTAAAAGATGATGTTCTATTAGAAATTGAAAAAGCTCAATTCGATGTGATTCTTTGTTTATCTATAACTAAGTGGATACAATTAAATTTTGGTGATCAAGGACTTAAACAAGCCTTCAATCGTATGTTTTTGCAATTAAATCCTCAGGGCAAACTGATACTGGAAGCTCAACCGTTTGATAACTATGGCAGGCGCAAGAAAATGACTGATACTATTTATAAGAATTTCAAAGAAATTAAACTATTTCCAAAAGACTTCACGGAATATTTGTTATCATCCGAGGTCGGATTTTCAAAAGTGGAATTGATGGGTGTACCTGATCATTTTAAAAAAGGTTTCAAAAGGCCAATACAAATTTTCTCTAAAACCATGTAAAAAAAATTAAACTAATATAGTTTTTAAATATAATCAACAAAACTTTTATAACTTATATAACTTGTATTGAAAATTTCTGGAATCACTGCTGGCGTCCGAAGCAACTTCAGTTACAAAATGTGGTAATAAAATTTCAATATTAAAACAAAAACGTTTATTATTTTGTAAAGAAATATCGGAGAAATAAGTTAGGAAAATATATAAAGATCTCCAAGAGTCGAAAATTGAAGCCGCCATAAGTTCTTTTCTTAAGAATTATTTCTACGGTTTTTCTAACAAAGCAGGATTTTTGAAAATTATTAACTGCGAGTTCGTTCTGATAATTGTAAAAAAGCAAATGTTGCGAAAAAATTACATTTAAAAAAAATTTATAAATTAAATAAGTTTTTTTGTTTCAATCTAATATCGGTTACACGTAAATAAATACCTCAGGCCGGTCTCTTAACATTATGAAAGAGGTCGTTCATTGTGTACACGGTGTACAAACATGACGACGAACTTAGTACACCGTTCAAGCAAGTCATAAAAGAAGACTGCAAAATCTGCAAAGACTGTTGCCAGTAATTACAACCAAGAGAACACGAAAAATAACAATATTGTTTTATGTAGATGCATCAGTGTTTGATTTCGCGTGAAATTCACTCACGACTTGTAATTATTTAATTTAATTGTTCTGTTGTGTGTTCTAAAATGTTTAGCAACATTTTTAAGGAGGAGAAAAAATTAAACGGACACTCGGCCGGACACACCATAAAAACTGCAATAAAGAAACAATGCAAACTAAAGCATAAAATATTCTTTTTTTTTTTCGTTGCCATGTAGCGTATGTGTGTCTGGACATTCGCCTTTTGAAGTAAAACCAGCATGTTGATTACTTTAACCTATTTGTTACATATGAAAAATTATGCCTTTGTACACACACATATGTATAAGTATGTATGTACACAGCACAAGGCGGGTAAAAGTGTAAATGCTTTTCTAGTAACAGTTAATGGGATTGAGAAGCTCTGCGGTATTCGTTACAATGATAATAGTGCTGCTGCGAAGCAACTCTTCCTAATGACAAGATTGATCAACAGCTAGAAATAATAGAATTTATTTGAATTTTAATTCTGCAACTGCAATTTACTCTGCAATATTATTTTTATATGTTTAAGAAGAGCTTAAACAATGTTAATTACTTGCCTTGGCAACAGCGATATTACAGCTAAGAATTACATATATCACAGTAGGCTACAGATCCTCTTATCATCGATCGTTATCTTAATAAAAAAAATACTATTTGCAATTGACAATATCTTTCATCTTTCAGATACTCACGAAGATCTCAACATCTCCTTTTAATTCATTCAATATCGTTCTATTACTTTAGTATCATGACTACAAAAAAGGGGAAAGATCCCATCACTAACAAATGCCTACAATATCCATTTTCATCGTATTTTACGAAGATGTTGTAAAAAGCTTTTAAAATCAGCTGCTTGATTATTCAAAGAGACGGGACCATCATATGCAGCTGACATCAAATACTTCAATGACGTCACATATACGAGTATTTATTTGTATATAACACTCGGGTGTAATTATTACTACGCCCCTGTAAAATAAAACTTTATAATATCTTGCCAAAAAAATTGGTTTTGAATTTTCCAATGTTTGAATACTTTTTTTTATAAACGAAAATGATCACAAAAAGAAGATTCCATAATTATCATATTCGCGCATCATCAGGAGAAAACTGAAAGTATGGCAGAATATACCATTGGAAGGGGGCTTCAGCTTGCCTTAAACTTATCGCCCACTTCTGGCTTCTAGGTAAGTTGTAAAAATGAAAACTTGTGCATATATTTTCCTGACAAGATCTCAATTTGAACTAAGAGGCTCAAGTTTTTACGAGTAGAGTAAAAAACCGCTGATAGACATCTGGAAGCTGGACTTATTTTAATTTTTTTTTTACCTTCAAATAAACGGACACTTTATGTCCTGTTTTACTTTTCTTCAAGTTCTTACAATTCAGAAGAAAAGCGATAGTGAAATGAGCTAATATAACTTAGAAGAAGTATGCCCTGGGCTTTCTGTAACGTAACAGCTTCCAATTGCCCTTATTGTGTACACGTTGCGCCAAGGGGATTTGAAATGCACCCATATCACGATAACACTGTAAATGTAACACGGTACATGTTGTGGGTGCCCGAAAAGGAATCGTAACGTAAACAAATTCCGAAATTTTTGATTTTTATAGGTGAGGTTGCGTACATCTAAACTTAATTTTCTTCAAACAAACATAAAAATATTTTTTTTAATGAATCGGAAATAGCTTCAGTGCTATACAGTCGCGTTTTTTCACGATAATCGCATCGCTAAAATATATAATTATAACCAAAATTCATCGAATTTGCTACTCAGTGAAAATTGTTAGGTAACTCGCTGTCGGTGGAAATCAGCTGTTGTTCCTGTTTTCGAATACAGTGTATGCCATATAAAATCGTAAAGGGCCATCACACGAAGTATTTTGTAGGTTTTCTCAGAGCAATCATATTTAATGTAAAACAAATTAATAATTGTTTATTTATTGAAGAAAATTAAATTTAATTTAACCAACATTATAATTTATATGGAAAATTAAGAAAGAAATAACAAAAAAAAGACTATAATTCGTGCATAAGTTGAAATAAGAGTTCTAAATGTTTCGGCGGTGATTTTATTCCATTCATCGCGAAGAGCAATACGAAAACCATTTTGGTTATGTATGATACGACCTCTAATTTTCCTAACCAAAATTTCCCAAAGGGGCTCAATAATGTTTATATCTGGTGACAGAGAGCGTTTGAAAGACCTTAGAAGAGTTGTATACTGTGTTGGTTTTCGAATATGTGGCGGACAAATATATGTGAAACCGCTTTCAAGAAGTTTCAGTTACCCATTCTTTTCTTGATGAAATACATCTGCTTATGATTATATTAGTTATTTTAATTTAAATAATTTAAAAATAATTAATAAAAAAAAATTATAAAATAAGTATATATATTAAAAAAAAAATTAAAAATTCAAAATTAAAATAAGCTTTTTTTGAGCATTTTTTACGATTTTCCTACCCAACACGATTTATCGATATTTTATAAAAAAGAAATATTATTTTTTAAATAAATATAAGAAAAAAACTTATAGATTAAAGTTTTGTTTTCGTTTATATTCTGCAAAATTAATGTAAACTTTTTGTGTTTTTGCTATTCCCTTTTATGTTAATGTACATTTTGACTGCACTGCCATATGAAGAATAATTTCAACGATATTGTTAACAAGAAGTTAACGAATCGCTAAATCGTTACTGCAACTGAATACTTCTATAGTTGTCGGTTAATCTTGCTGTTTACGAATCGCACTAGCGATCCCGGAAAATAATCAATGTCAATGTGTTCTTAGGTAAAATATTAATATCTTTCTGAGCATTATTTTCTTTTGGATTTTAGAGCGTTTAAATAACTTAAAGAATTCTGCGTTTACGTACATGAAGTATGATGCATGTATGATGCTCTTAAGGAGAAAGGGCCTAACTAACATTTTTTTTTTGCAATGCATTTTCAGTTGCAAAATCAATTAGAGCAAAATCTTCCTCATGTAGTGTATTGCGCCGCAATTAGGAGAAAGGCTTGTAAGGAGGTGTCGCCAACGAAACTTTCAGCCATTGAAGTCTTAAGTATTTATGTTACTTTTAGCCTGAATAACTTTTTTTTGAAATTTTTATTCCCAAATGTAATTACTATATATTTAATAAACATAATTAATTTAAATTAAAATTAAATATCATTTAAATATATTGCTTAGGCATATTTTGACCCCATTTCATTAGCTGTAACGAATTCCACTAGACCTTAAAGCATAACGCCTAATCAGCAAAATAAATGTCTTTGTTCTTGGCACTACAAGGCAGTACTTGCAAAATTACTAATTACTTTTTGAAATAAAACTTTTAATATAGCACGAGGTGGAATAAGACAAAATTTCTATCTCGTTTTTAAACTTTAATTCTGTTGAAAATTTTAATATACGTTTGAAGAGCAATTTATCACTTGTAAGTTAGAAATTTCTGTACATGTATGTATGTATATGTCTGAAGCCCATCTCTTATTATAAACAAATTCGTAATTAATGTAGTCGGGTGTAAGAGGTTCGGCTTTAGCCAATTTCATTTACTGCATACAATATGTGGTGGAATGCAGCCGCCATACCATACATGTTTTATTCTACTGTTTACGACTGTTTCGTACAATGTCTGTATCTCTTGTTATACGAGATGAATGATAAGTTAACAAGAAGTAAGAAAATTGGCGCGTACGAACAACAACACTTAACAAAACACACAAGAAAGAAAACATTTAAGAAAATGAAAAAACAACAATAACAGAGACAATATCAATTTTAAACACACAAACTTTCGGTACTTACGGTTATTTATAACGATGCTTAAACGCTAAACTATTATAACAAAACGTCGTTTAAATTGAAAAAAAAAAAAAAATCTCCTCCGTGACAATGTTGCTGGCAACATTGCCGTGACCAGGATTCGAACCTGGGTTACTACGGCCACAACGTAGGGTCCTAACCACTAGACGATCACGGCTATTGGAGATACGTATTTCTTGCTGTAGTTTATGTCTTATCATACACACATGAGTTGTGTGTTTATGCTTTGTTGTGTTTTGCTGTAGTTGGTTGTAGTTGTTTGTGTTTGGTTGTGTTTGGTTGTGCTGCGTAATACTGACTATTTTATGCTTGCCAAGTTTTTATTACTTTTTGTTTTGTCTATATTTTTTCTATTTTACTGGTTGTACTCGTAGTTGGTAAATTTTTATATTGGAAGCTTTTGTAGTATTTTTAATACTTTTGTGGGTTTTTTATTTTAATTAAAAAAAAAAAATTTATTTCGTAATATTTTTCAAAATGTGTGAGTATTTGATTTTTTTAAGGCTGCATATTTTTTTATATTTTACTAATTGGAATACTTCTTATATGTCATCTCTTTTTAAATATTCTGATACTTCCTACATCAGCATACAATTTCGTTGAAGTGTTGCCAACATTTGTGTTTACTTCTATTTGTTGCGGTTTACAGATAAAAATTTTTTGTAATTTTTTTTCCTTAATTTAATTTAATTAAATTTATTTTTTTTAGAAAAGGACCCTTTCGGTATTCGTACTCTAAAACGTATTCGTACTTCGTATTCTAAAGCGACTTTATTACTGCTAAGTCTTGTGCAACTATTTTATTTTCATATCTTCGTCATCAGCTGTACTTATTTTTATTAGAATATCATTGGCTGGAAATACTCGTATATTATTTACTCGCGGAAACCAGTTAATAAAACTCAACTTTCTGAACAAAAACAACATGATAAAATAATTTCAATCAAATATGGTTCTTTAAAGTAAAAATGCTGCTTTAAGTTTTGATTAGGTTTGTATAAAAAATTGCCAGTCGCAATGACACTCGACTTCTGTTTAGCAATCTTATTTCATAAATACCTTTACAAAAATTATTTGTATAGAAGAATATATTTCTAAAAATTTTGTCTGTTTTCATTAGTTGAAGTAATTCTAATTGTTGGAATGTAAAGTATTTTCAAAACTACTGATACGACTCTCTGCTTGACTCCCATAATATTATTTGGCATTTTTTTTTTTTTTTTTTTTTTTGGTGTAAATTTGATTTTTATCAAATTTCAAAGGGTATGTGAAACAAATATTGGTTTGTGTATGTTACAATAGATATGAAAGGGAAGTGAATAGAACAATTTTTTTGTGAATTTTTAGGCTTTCACTTAATTCTTGTGGAAAATGATAAAAGATGGGGATGGACAAATTATTTGTCTTCCATTTGGATAATAAACCAAAAACGTTGCATATACTCGTACATGATTACATCTCCCATGTATCATCATATTGCATATTTGCACTTAAATGCAAAACCATTCAGCATTTGCATTTTATTTATGTACAAAAGTATATTCGTATTTGGATTGCATGCGTGTTTTAGAGTAGATCCTCATCTGTTTTAGGCATCTGTTGCTGTTGTAGTCGAAGTAAATTTATTCCTGCTTGCATATTTCACAACGTTCAATCTTAGTTGAGTTAGTTGAGTTGCCTTTTGTTATTTAGTTTTCTTTTTTTATTTCTATATATGCTGTGCCTTAGGATTGGTTTTAAAATAAGGCTTGCTAGGTGCCCAATATGCCAGCATACATTTCATACTAAAGTCCTTAACAGAACACAATAAGTCTTACTAGTTTGTCATTTCAAAGAATATATTTTTTCTTTGTTAAACAATTTTTCCCAAAGAAAATATTTATAGATATGAAATTCAAATTTAAATGATAGCAAATATTATATAGTGTAAGCAACCATGTATATATAGACGTGTTAGGCACCCTTCAAGATATCCTTTACACATGTAGTGATACAGGAACAAGATTTCCATGGCTAATTGAGTCCTTACTTGATTAGTCGAGACTTTCAGCCGCGCTATTTTATATAGAAGAGCAAATTTCATTACAATATTCCTATGTTCATATGAGTATACATATTTTACATATTTTACATATTTGTTAATATACACGAAGTGTATATAATTTATGCATTTCTATATGATATTGAACAATTTGTGTAAAATGGAGCCATTTTGGGCATTAATTAAGCTCGCTGATTCCTGTCACCGGTATAGGCATCATAATCAGATCGTTATTCGAAAATGTTACAGTTAATAAAGCCAATATTTCGACCAAATGGCTCATACAAAGCAAATGTTCTATAAATCAAAAAGAAAAAAAAATTTTTTTAATATATTTTTATAAAAAAATATTTAAATCCCTTTAAGCCGCCATGTTAACAGTTATCATGCCTCTGCTTGGCTGACAGAAATATAAAAAACGATAAGAGTACTAAAATTCATCGCATTTTGTTCATCAGCTTTCACTAATTATTGATACTGATGAAAAAATATGAGCTTTTAAGGAATTTAGTGAAACAAAACAAATGGAAATATTGTGATTTGTGCAAAAAAAAACACAAATAACACCCCCTAATTATTAATAACGACCGGGCGTTGCACTGACAGAGCTTGCTGGAATACTTTACTACTTATATATACATATATATATATAAACCAATTAAAGGAAAACATTTATTTTTTAGAAGACTGCATAAGCAGTCTACTAAAATTACAGTCTACTAGTACTAATCATACCTACTAATACCTAATAATAATTCTCTGTAGTTTGTCGTCTTCATACTTCAGAGTGAAAGAATAAGATGAAACATTTTGTTTAGGAAATTTTTGGCCGAAATTGATTTAATTTAGATTATTTTGTAAAGAAAATTAAGCTGAGCTGCTGATTGCTTGAAAGCTTTCATTTAAAATTGATTGGCATAATTATTGGGTGCTTGCAACACTCAATTGTGATGTCGTATTTTTCATTTGCGTGATTTCACTTGATTGATTAAATATGTGAAAATAATTATAAAAAAATATATATATATATAACTGATTTTATACCATCTCCTTTCCCTTGATTTATGTTGAAAGTCAGAGCTAAACTTGTCAGAAAAGCTGTTAAATTTTTTTTTTTTTTTTTACAAAGTTTTCGAAATTTATATTTTTCTACTCCATAATAAAAATAAGTCTTTGTGAAAGATTAAAACGCTTCACTTAAAATCGTGTGATAGTTTTGATGTGCGAAATGTTCGGAACGTATTGGAAAATCCTCTCAGTAAGAGAGAAAACTTCTTGACCGGAAACAATGTGAAGGCAAATTACCAAAAGTAATTTCCAAACTGCCCACTTTTATAATTTACTATGCCGAAGAGTGTTTGCGCGAATGCGCAATAGTATCTGGAAAGTTGAAAAAATTAATTTTTAATTATTAAATTAATGTTGAGTGCTTGCCATTTCAATATGAATGCACATCTTTTGTCTACTTTTGAATTATTATGAGAAGAATCATGAAAGTGTAGGAGACAAGCTTAGGGCTCTGTACTTAAGATATTGCCACTGCATCTCTAATGGAATTCTATGCACATCAATAACGCTTCTCAGTAATATAAACAAGAAAAAATGTACGTGAATATTCTTTTACAAATTTAAAAAAAAAAAAATTGGAGATTTTCTTACAAAAAGAAAAAAAAATAAAAATAAATTAAATTAGATACAAGCTCAGAAGGTACGCAATGTTTGCTTTATGATAGCCTATGAACGACGCTCAATGATTGCTTGCATGGAAAAATTATGAGGATAACTGTAAGAAAAAAAAGTTTTGGGCTCACAACTTAATATCCATAAAATTCGTTAATAAGAATAAAGGCAATCATGTTCCCTGATCGTATGAAATGTTTCATGAATTTCATGTATTTTTCTTCTTCTTTGAAGCAGCACTGAAATGCTGCCATATAAAATATCTGTAAATTTCTCATTACGCTGAGAAAGACACACCGCCAAGAAACGCCACAATTAAAAAAAAAAAAAACAGTGGGAAAAAAGTGTGAAACTCTTTACCGAAAATTTTATAAAATCTTTCGTAGAAATATTTTTTTTTGAAGAAAGTTCAAAGTTCAGCTTTGCCGCGTATTGCAGTTGAGCTCATCGGCTATTGCGAGTTGCGCAAGTTTGTAAGAAAAACACTTAAACACGCCAGAATTGCATATCAGTGTAGTCTACTTAATCTTATTATTATATTTACGTACACGATTAACCTCTTTTTTTCAGTTCTCTTTTTGATTTACCATTAACGAATATTTCGCTCTCTAATATATGATTTTATATATTATATATTATATTTATATATCATAATTTCACCTCGTAGGAATTAATGTTACCTCAATCAAGCGATTAAGTGTAAATTATTGCCGAACTAAAGCAAGTAATTAAAAATACAAAAGTATGGAACTTCAGAGAAATTGATTCATAAATCAAACCTGAATTTCGTTTTATTGAGCAATTTTTAATCGATTGTTATCGTTGTCCATTTTGTATAACGAACGAGTATTATAAATGTCGTTAGTGCTGTCCAAAAATAGACATGAAATACGATAAAAAGGTTTTGTTATTTATGCATGCAGGTATGAAATGGAATATATTTTGAGGCACGTACTCGTATAATGAATTTTGTTGGTCTTGTATATTTATTTTGATTTAGAATTTGAATCAAAATCTCATATATTGCACACTCGTATTATATTTTGCATAGTTTACTCAATCTTGAATGGTTTGGAATTTGTTTATTATTATTTATTGTGGTTTATTTGAAATGCAATATTTCTCTAAACAAATACTTGAAATAAAAACAGCCAGTATAAATCAAATTTTTCTTTAATTATAAAAAAAAAATTATTTGCAGATTATTTAAAGGTTTTTTATTCTCTACTGATACGGATCACTTAATTGAATTTGAATTGCTTCAATTCATGCATTACTTAATATATAGTTGGAACATAATTTTTGCTAAGTTGACAAGAAGATATTTCTTAATGTCTTCTTAATTTAGTTATCATTTCAAACAGTTTAACAGTTATTTCAAATATTTCTATGTATTTGTTATACGAGGCATGATCAAAAAATAACCGTTATTTAATCCTTATAATATTAGCTATTGGCAATATTTGTATGTATTAGTTATACGAGGTATGATCAAAAAATAACCGTTATTTAATCCTTATAATATTAGTTATTGGGAATATTTGTATGTATTTGTTATACGAGGTAGGATAAAAAAATAACCGTTATTTAATCCTTATAATATTAGTTATTGGGAATATTTGTATGTATTTGTTGTAAGAAGGGTGATCAAAAAAAACCGCTTTTTTATTATAATTTATCTTCATGGCCAATTTTTTTAAATTTTAATAGGGTGTTTTTTTTATATATAAAAACTTAGCTTGTAAGGCCTAATTTTTATATGCTAATAAAGCAATTTTTATTACATATTGTATCCCGACGTTTCGTGGGTTATTTGTCCACTTCTTTACGGAATTTGTCTAATTTATTAAATAAAAAACCAGGAAAGGAAAATATATTTATTATATAAAACTTAATGATAATTATTAATATTATTGTACTTGTGTAATCCAAAAATTCGTTGAGTGTCTGATTAATGCACTGTAAATGGCGCTTAAATTGTCTGTATCTTTTTTTATATTTATGGTCTTATAGTTTTTAATCCTTCTAATATTAGTTTTTTGAAATATTTGTATGTATCGGTTGTACGAGGTGTGTTCCAAAAATAATCGTTATTTTCTAATTTCGGCAGTAACGTATGTTCGATTTCGGTTTTTTTTTCTATTATATTGAAACACTTTCATATTATATATATGTTGGCAATGTCAGGCATTTTGAATTGTCAGTTTGTTTTTGACAGGTAAAAAGTTTAGTCTTTTTTTTATATGCTGTTCGATTTTTTCCATTTTTACTAAATTTTGAGCAAAAGCAATGTCGCACGGGATCTGCTAAACGTCGCCAACGTCGATCTAGATTTGCTCAAAAAGGCCGCAACTATTCACGAATCATGGCTATATGGCTGTGGCATTGAAACCAAAGCTCAATCCCGGCAATGGAAGTGTTTAGAAGAGCCAAGACAGCAAAAATTACGTCAAGTTCGCTCAAATGTGAAAGTTTTGCTCACGGTTTTCTTCGATTGTAATGGCGTGGTGGAACACGAATTCTTGCTACAAGATCGCACGAATACTTTCTTGGAATACTTCCTTGGAAATATCCGCCATTTGCGCGAGCAATTTATCAGAAGCGCACAGAATTGTGGAAAAACCAATCATAGATTTTGAACCATGATAACGCACCACCTCACAGTTTTTGGCGAAAAAGAAAAACGCAATCACGCCTTAAACAACGGATTCACCGGTTTTGGAACCCGCTAACTCTTTCTTAAAAATTCTTGCTGAATCCATCTTAAAATTTGATATTTTTTTAATGTTGCTGAATATATATTAGATATTGATGAAAAGTGAATTCAGCGGCAGCAAATTCAATCTGGGATGCCTACTTGAGAATCTAAAAATAATGTTGCTGAATCGTATGGTTATTTTAAGCATTATCGGAAATATCAAGTGTGAGGAAGACGTTTTTGGTCTACTTGGGGCTTCAAGGGACGAATTTTTATCACAGTCTTCATATTTCATAACCAGCGTAGAGGAAAGAAATCACCAATTTATTTACTTCGCAATACCGATAATTGAATAAATTTTTACGTGGTTGCCACTGATAAGCGAAATCGTTCAATTTTGTTTGGAAGAGTCTCAGCAGTAGTTTGGAACATTTAGGAGATGCTTTAAGAAATTTTATCTCAACTCTGTTTATCAGTTCCCGTACACAACTTTTTGGGAAAAATTTTTTCCATTCCCGAGTTAAAGGTACTGAAGTTGTATTATTCACTACTTTAAACTTATTAAATAATCTCCAGACATAATTTCGCTGTATCGAATTTATAGTTCGAATATATATATTCTGTATATGTCGAAATATCGCTGTGATTTTTGTGATATAAAAAGCTCACGTATGCGATATCAAATTGTGTTATAGGTTGTAATATTTTCTTATAGAAAAATTTAATTTTTCAAATAATTTATTATTGTTGTAATTATATTTTAAATAAATAATCTTTTGTCTCAAAGCTAAGTATTTGACAATCGCGCCATTTAGGCAATTAATGTCACTTCTTTATACTGTCAATGCGCCTGTCAAAATAATGACGAGCTACAACAGCAGTAGGAAACATTTGGAGTAGAGTGTTCGCATAGCCTGCTGTTGCAATGTGGTTCATCCTTAAAAGTGTCATTATTAACATCTCCAGTCAGTATGAATAAGAAGGCTGTCTGAGAAGTATTAAAAAGAAATTCTTAACAACGTTAAGTTGTATGTAGAAAAATAATTTACTTTTTACACAAACTGGTAAAATTAATTATATAAAAATAAATTAAATTTTAATTTTTTAAACCAGCAAATGCTCGCTCTTTCTCGCCAATGACTTGTAAATTAACAATCCGTTTGAGGTTGAACGTGTTATGACACTCCGCAATAAATTATTTTATTGTGGTCACCGCATGATTGGAATTTCAAAATCATACAATTACGTTCGCCCAAAAGCATGAGAGGCCGAATTATTTTTTGTATTAATAATAATATACTTTTATTAATTATTTACGACTAATAAATATAAACAAATTCCAGCACGCATAATTTAAATAATGTGAATGGTGAAATATGGCAGAGGAACTTTTTTTAAACGCCTTCGCGCATGAGCAGACGTAAAATGAAATCAAGCCGCGAACAGTGAAATTTTGCAAATTTGCATACAGTTTCCAATGGTTTCCTAAGAAGTATAATTATATGTAAATCTGAAACTGCAGTGATATGAATTATTTTTAATTATTTATTCTAGCAAATATTGTCAAATTGTCCGTACTGGCAAATTAAAGTTTCAGCGGGCCCAAGAGCCAGATGCCAGTGAATACATTGCATAATAATTTGAAATTATTCCCTAAAGGATTACATGAAACAAAGAATAAATTAAAAAAACCAACTTGACTAACCTTCACTATAATGCAATTTTTGTATTATAAATAGTTATAGGAAAAGGATATTCCAGGACAATATTATTTATGTTGAATTTTTAAGAAGAGCACTTCTAACAGTCTAATCGCTAATTTGTTTTGCTAAGGAATTATCGCTCCTTTCTGCAACATAGCCACTATTTTATAAAGGACTTGATTTATAAAGGACTAGATTTATAAAGGACTTATGTGGATTTTTATTGACAAGTTTGTACACAAAAAATTTTTTTTTCAAAAACCATATAGCGAAAGTTGTTATAGATTACTTTCTAATCTTGCCAATAATTTAGTTGATCGAAATAGGTTATGCGAATATGCACAGATATAACTTTACTATATATCCACATATTAATGCAATTAGTCAAACCTTATGTACGAATATGTGTGCGCCTATCAAAGGACCTGTTTTACTTACTTTTACAAAAATTGTATTTTTTTTTTTGAGTTAGACATTCATACATAATACATATGTTTACATACATAATTACTTTGACGTCAATATCCATAGGTGAGTACGGCAAAATCTATTTGCGTTTAAGTAAGTTTATTATTTTTATAATTATTAGTTGCGTGTCCGCTGGCACAAAATATATCCTGTGCTGGAATAACATTTTTCGAACTTTCATAGGTAGAGAAAAATTTTGCATTTTTAGAAATTTAGAAACATTTTTATTTGATTTAAGTTTTTTAGAAATATTTCACATCCGAAATATATAAATTATACAGGCTGGTTTTTCTAAAGTTGCACCTTTTAATAGCCGGGAATTTTCGCAAACTTTTCACTAAACTCGCGATGAAATTTTTTGAATAGATCTAACGAATACTGATTTGCTGGTATTTAGTGGACTCTGGCTTCAGATAGGGGGGAATTGACTTTACATAAACCACTGGTGGGAAGTGACACGATCCTGGTCGACATTTAATTGCATCATTACGTGGAATTATTCATTCATCAAACGTATCTTGTAGTAAAGCAATTGGAGCGTGCGATATGAATCTGGTGGCCCATATCATCTACAACAATGCCAGCTAAACGTTCGCCACAGGCACTAACGTTTTAGCCGATGACTTCGACAGACTCTTCGACATAAGGTGCAGTTTATTCTTCCGTCAAATGCAGCAATTCTATTTATTTACGTAATAAAAAGAAACTAAATGAGAGAGCAAAAATTTTAATGGAAATTTAATATCAAGATACATTGCTGTTGCAGGATATTCGCAAGCATTGCTCTGGCGCAAGTCTACTCGTAACGAAATGTCAAGCTAAAGTAATTAAAAAGGCACAATCGGGTGTTGAATGGGTTGCCCAATAAAGAGCTGTTGTAAAACGAAAATTTTCAACTTTTAAAAAATATATTTATTCATTTTCCTCCTACATTTTGGAATTTTTGGAATTTCATAAGAGAGTTAGCAAGTACATAACTCTCTCTCTCTCTCTCTCTCACACTTTCGCCGATCGTTATTGAAAAAGAGAGTTGTTTATGCCATTATATCGGCTAATAAAAATTAAAAGACGGCTAATTGTATAACTTATATGTGCTTGCAGCAGACCGTAGGCCAAGCCAATATTGCTACAGAAGGCTATTGAAAATTGTGATTGGTAGTCTCATGGAAAGGATTTCCAAATAAAAGAAGAATCGATATTCTGTCAAGAGAAACATAAATATCCTACCCTGCTGGAAAATATGCGCTGCAGAAAACGTACATGGCAACATGTGGCATCTATCAGTTGAAGGAAGGAAATATTTTTCAAATACTTGCTTTGAAATACTCCTATCCTTCCTTGATTCTCAGAAGGTACACATGATTTGCTTATCGAATTTCTCTCTAGCTTACCTTCAAATTGATTTAAACTATATTTATTTTAGGAAAAGCTAAAGAAAAAACTATTCCATAAACTAAATAGGCCGATCGGTTTGCCTTTAACTCTTTAGATGTAGTTTGGGTCTAAATACATCAGGGCTTGTTGTAAGTACGCATACCAATCGGTAATATATATATATTTAAGAAAGCAATTTTACAAATACACGAATTAAATCGTTTTATGATCAGTTATTAAATAAACATGCCAAAGTGTAGGTTGCAGCCATTTATAAATTAAAGGGAAAACTTTTTTAAAATTTTTTCTCCGAAACAATTTTATTATTCAGCCCCACTATTCCCTATACTTAACACACCATTGTTTTGTCAATTTCAATATAAAGTGTCAGTTATATCACGAAATATGTACATTCAATGTATCTTTTACTAAATCATAAAATATTTTGTAATAATTGCAAGCAAATAAATGATTATTTATTTTAAATTAATTCAACCAACAGAACATGTTGGCAGAGAAACGACACAGTTGCTTTTCGGTCTGCACTACACACATCTAGCACAGACCCCAAAATGGAATCAGCACTCACGTATTCGTTCCATTCAGCTGGTCGGTGGGTGTGTGCCACGACAAAACACAAAACCCACATATCACTTTGTATGCGATATTTTTGCATTAAACTTATTCAACTCACTATCGCATTATATAAAACGATTTTTAATAAATGCAGAACAACACCAGAGAACTAACAACAACAAAAACAAATCAAATTGATTATTATTTTGAACGAGTTTGTATTGAATGTATTGAAATTCAGTACACATTATTTGTGTAATTTTTTTTATTTTTAAGTGAATAACTATGAAACACTTCAATAAAATCACTTTTCTGCCTTATTAAATTCGCATAAATATTAATAATAATAAAAATATAATAATAAAATGAATCAATTGAATATGATCTTTTCATTTTTTTTCTATTTCTTTATATATTTTTTTTGCTTAGAACGAATTTCTTGAGCACTAAACAAGGAATATGTTTGCTTGCAAGCTAATTTCCGGAGTTTAATTAGAACGTGGAACTTATAATTCGATATCTGATTAATATTTAGAAGGTACTTTCCTAGGAAAGCAATACAGGTGGAAGTAAATCCTGAAGCTATACGTGCTCTCCCTAATGCAACCCCTACACATATTCGTCTGATCGCAAGTTGTAGCTGTAAGTTGCAACTCAATACGTACCAGGTTTGAAAGAGTTTACTTAGAACGTGGAAGTTATAATTCGATATCTGATTAATATTTAGAAGGTACTTTCCTAGGAAAGAAATACAAGTGGAACATATTAAACATATTCGTCTGATCGCAAGTTGTAGCTGTAAGTTGCAACTCAGTGTGTAATAGATTGGCAGCAGTTTACTTAGAACGTGGACCTTATAATTGTAAATCTGATTAATATTTAGAATGTACTTTCCTAGGAAAGAAATACAGGTGGAAGTAAATCCTGAAGCTATACGTGCTCTCCCTAATGCAAACCCTAAACATATTCGTCTAATCGCAAGTTGTAGCTGTAAGTTGCAACTCAATACGTACCAGGTTTGAAAGAGTTTACTTAGAACGTGGAAGTTATAATTCGATATCTGATTAATATTTAGAAGGTACTTTCCTAGGAAAGAAATACGGCTGGAGGTAAATCCTGAAGCTATACCTGCTCTCCCATATGCAACCCCTAAACATATTCGTCTGATCGCAAGTTGTAGCGGTATTGGAGTAGAATGTGAGGTGGAATTTGTCCAAGCCTTAAAGGAAAGAAAGTTGCAACTCAGTGTGTAATAGATTGGCAGGAGTTTACTTAGAACATGGACCTTATAATTATATATCTGATTAATATTTAGAATGTACTTTCCTAGGAAAGAAATACATGTGGAACATATTAAACATATTCGTCTGATCGCAAGTTGTAGCTGTAAGTTGCAACTCAGTGTGTAATAGATTGGCGGGAGTTTTCTTAGAACGTGGACCTTATAATTGTATATCTGGTTAATATATAGAATGTGATTTAGTAGGAAAACATTACAGCTGGAGGAAAATCCTGAAGTTGTACGAGCTCTTCCTAATCCAAACACCAAACGTATACGTCTGATCGCAAACTCAGTGTGTACCAGTTTGTCAGTTGGCAGGAGAGTCCTTGCCAAGGAAGTTAAATGCATCGAAGACTTTTCAAATTTTTTGGAAAAATTTTTTAAATATTTTTTCTCTTTTTTTTTCTTCACCAGCTTGTTACAAAGTTCACAACCAATTGGAAATTCCTAAACTTAGGAGCCTTCCACTGGATTTCTATAAATCCGATAGTTTTGCAAATTATTTGAATATTATATTGAATGTGTGCGCCATTGAAGTTAATACGTGCTCATATTTCTCATTCGATCAATTTGCTTTCTGGCCTAATGTGTGTCTGTGCATGTGTATTTGCTCCGATTTTGTTTTTGCTTCAGATTTTTTTTTTGTTTTTCATTTATTTATTATTTATGAGGCGAACCCCTCGCGACCATTTAAAATTTTTGATTTGCTTTTTATTTTAAAATAATTTGACTGCCAGCTAAATAATGGTTTATGTTTATAAATTTTTAGTAAAAAAAAAGTGGAAAATTAATGCTAATTTGAACAAACAAGGCAACACACTAAAATTAATTTCAATTGTTGCCATTAAATGCTAAATATTTCTCCAACTCTGCGGATAGAATTTTAATGTGTTGTGCTGGGAGGCAGTAGAGGAAACCACTAAAATAAACAATGTAATTTTATGAAATATTATTGTTATTATTTTGATATTTGTGGTCATGTGGCATACGAGAGATTTAAATCAATTTGAATAATTTCTTTTCATAAGCTCAGCTGGCAACGGTAACGCAATACGTACCCCGTACCCTGGACAACCATTCACATGCCGATATACGATATGAATGAAATGTGTAACCTTTAACGTAATATGGCTGTAGCATGTCTTGCACAGAGACTGATACACCCAACAATTTTATATGTCGAGTTAAATGATGTTAAATGACTGCAGCAAGAGAGGAATAATCACCCTCGCATTATAATAACAATTTTTTTTGTATAATTTTTTTTTTACATTTTCAATAAAAATCTTTAACACTCAATTAGTGGGGCCGTGTTGGCATTCTACAGTTTCTACACCCAAAAAAAAATATGTTTAAACTAAATTATTTGGAAGTTTACTTAACCTCAAAATGGTTGTCGCATGGCGCCCAAGGCGTTTTCTTTAAGAAATCCGGCAATCCTTCTGTCTTAGCCGATAGGGATCCTACGCCTAATGTATTCATATAGTAGTATTACTTTGTTGATAAAAATTAGAGTAACATTCAATTACGGAATTACTTTTTAATTTATTTCTTGTTTAAATCTATTTTATATATCGATTTATGGTGTTACATAACCATCAGACCCCTAGCCCACTGACCGTCCCACGTTTCGAGCATAAAATGCTTGTACCACAAGCTGGTGAAACATGGATTTCTTTGTTGTAAATAAATCGAAATCAGTTGAAGTTTTTGATGAAAATCCCTTAAACTTATTCCATACATCCTTCCTTATGTTTCTAGGAAACATTTCCTTTGGGTCTGGAAATGTATAAAATTATGAGCTGCTTCAAAATACAGGACCTAAATTTTCTAAACTTACTTTAGTATAATATTTATTCCATCCAAACAATATTCACTGGCGTTGACTATAAGTATAGTAAATCTTGTGCCACTTTTTGAAAGGACTTTTTAATTGTATATATTTCTCGAGTGTAAGAATCTTGTTGAGTAGCTTGAGGTCTGAATATATATATTTTGCAATTCTACTTTCAGTTTTCGTAATAAGAAACGTATTTTGATACTTTGGGAATGGGCCAAAAGATATTTGTTTTAATATCATAACATGCAGTTGAGTTTGCGCAATATTTATAGGGCAAACAGGACCTGGAAAAAAATTATTTTATACATGTTTATTCACTGAGGATCTTCTAGATTGCTTTTACTAAGAAAATTTTAAATGGTAATTTACAAGTATAGAAATCATTATCTGTTGAACTAAAATATCTTAGAAGGGATCATCTGTGATATAACTATGTAAGATTTCATTTAAAAATTTAAGAGTTCCAGGACAATTTTTTAATTCATTATTGCTCTGGCCAATTCGACTGTCTATCTGTCTAATGATAACTTTTATTTTTATTTATAAAACAAAATTATTTTTGATGAGCCCTTATTTTAATGCGCCTCACTGTATTGAAGTGGATTCCTATTTAGTTGCAACACATCAGTAGCAGCTCAGTACGATAACTATGGACTCAACTACCAGTATTAATGAACTATAATAACATTCATAATACTTTATTAAGAGACGTTTAGGATGAATGTAACTCTGAATGTCACTGCTGGCAGGGATGGTTTTCATTTTGGGACTGTGGGTAAAGAGTGGAGGTAGTAGTTCACTAATACTTTTAAGTTTACTCTACGCTTTTGGTACTTTTCTGAAGTACCAAACTATTCGAGTTTTATTAAAAAAGAAAATTAAATACTAAAGAGTTGCCATTTGCTTTTAAAGTTTAAATGCTTTGTTGATAATGTCGGCAACCAGGCCACAAAATAATAGGCAAGTGGAGACACACTCTTGTCAGGCTTTCTTCAGGGCGTGTTCACAATGCTGCAGTCTTTTATACAGAGGTAGTGTACCGTTTTTGTTTAATGGCGATTTCTTTTTATGGCGATTCAGGCTGTTGCATCCCAAATATGTTTCTTACTCAAGAAGACAGACATTCAACTTTTTGTATAGTATAAAGCGCCAGGGAGCAAAATGCCCAGACGATGTTGGGTAAAAATTGCTTCCAATCAGAAGAGTCGAAAATCATTTATTTATTTATTTACCAAATATTACAATTATAAATATGAATATAATTGCAATATGCACTGGCTAGTGAGGCCTTTGGCTTCTAGCTCCCCGGGGAATTGAACCCCTGACACGTGCGTAATAGGCGGGTATACTAATCCCTATACCATCGAGGGGCTTACGAAAATCATATTTTAATAATTATCTTTACATCTGTCATTGTATAAAAATAATTCAAGGAGTATACGATTATCGGTGATATCAAAATTAAAAGGAATTGCAATTCAGCAATCTTCTTTACAGACATCATAAAGAAATTTCAAAAACTATTTGAAGAAGAAGATTTAAAAAAAAATATAGTGAAACCATGAATGTAAGTGTTCTTGAAAGGACATAGTCCGGTTTTTATACGGCTGTAAAATGTTTTAATGATTAATTTTTTAACAATCCAACATTTTTGTGGTAGAAATGCAAAATATCCTTTTTCGAGCTTGGTAATATAAAACAACTAATAATTGACAATTTCTACAACTGTAAGGACGGCAATAGTATCCACCTAAGAAAAAGCTTTGCAGAAGTGGAAATAGGAACTGCCTCACTATGTGGACTCGGTCACTGAATGTGCATGTCTGAGAAGTACATTTGAATTAGCTTCTCCTCCTTGCAAAACAATTATTTAAGATAGTTATCACATAAATTTTTAAAGACTTTTTTCGTAGTTGGCAAAAATATTTAGCGCACCGTGTCATCAGATTAGTATCAACAGGTAATCATACAATAATAAATATTGCCCACTATAAGGACATAACAATGTTGCAAGTAGTTTTTTAATGCACTTTCGAAAAAATTTTATTTTAATACGCCAATATTTCAGCTTTTTACGACAATTCGTATTACGTAAATTTTTAACTGACTCCCTACAATTTTCTATGGCCTCTAAAAACTTAATCTATGAGCATTTATACTTAAAGCTTTTCATAATTGCTGCACATATTTAACATGTTGTTTAATATATTAAATTAATTTTTAAATACACGTTGAAATCCAAATTTAGCATGAAATAAATTGACACGAAGAGAATAAGTAAAAGCAGCAGTGTACACTTGTCGAAAAAAGTCTACATACACATTAAGGACCATTGCAAAAGCAGCTACATGGAAAAATAGAACAAAAAAAAATTTATGACTCTTTATTTAGTTCCACGGTAGGAACTTCCAAACAGTTTATGATCAGCGTTGCCGTTTTTCTAATATTTACTAATAAATGTATTAGTTATCCTCTTTCGCATTTTTGATTATTTCTGTCAAGCAAGAAATTACTTTTTAATGCCTTTTTCACAGGATTTATATTTTATGGATGCTAATATTTTTAAAGAGAAGCTGATCTTGTACGTTTTTAGTAGTGTCTACTGTTCTTCAAGTATATCATTAATTTTACAGTACATGTTAACTTCACTGTTGACAGTTTGAGCAATTTATTTTGAAGCAAAACATTCCCCCCATCAAAGGAAAAATAGGTGAAGTCAGGTGAATTCTCTATCAGTATGAACTTTAATGGATTTGAATTAACACATTCATTCCGTTCTCGCGAGGTAAAGAGTCCTAAGTATTTGTCTGAGAGGCTCCCTTATTCAGCACCTGGGGCCGCGCTCGACGGAAGACAAACAGCTCCATACGAAAATTAAAAGCTTCACATTTAATAACCATCTCTTAAAACAGCGGAATCAAGGGAAGCTTAACAAAACTCCACATTAAATACATTGTTAACCTCCAATTGTATATCATTTACAAAACATACTCAAGTTTTGGCTCCAGCGGCTTTAATCAGAAGCGTTTTCAGAGCGACTTGAGTCAAAGTAGAAGCAGCAGATATATTAGCAAAGAGTCATAAAATTGATTAACAAACGAAGTGACTTGGAAGCACTTGATCCGATTATATCCACAAAGCATGTCCGTAAGTATACCCAATCAGATGAAATACTCTTATGCCAGAGTTTTCTCCAATTCTCGAAACACTTCTATAATTCACTTTTTGGTATCTTTAACAGCTCCTGTTTCGATTTTCCTTTCATCTCCTTAATCGTAGCAAAACCCTTTTCTTTAATTGTTGTCTTCCGTTTTGGGAAGAGCACAAAGTGTGAGGCGGGCCTCATGCGATGTATATGGTTCTTCAGGCATGCTTAGGATTTTGTTTTTGGCTAAAAACTGACCTACAAGCATGCGTATTATGATGCAAAATCCATTTTTTGATCACACCTCGTATATTGTTTTTAATTTCAATACTTCTTTGCGTACTTGTATCTGCGTACATATTTATATGTACCGGCTATGGACTCCAATTAATATTACACATTCCAAAGTTTGTATGTTTGAATGCCTGCTTCGCAGCCGTTGAATGTATTTAGATGAAATTTAGTTAATGGCCGAAATATAGCCTGGGGCATTTTTAATGGGTGTAAAAAGCTTCAATTCGGTATGTTTGAGATAGTTAAGGTTTTTGGCCAATTTAATACATAAACCGCTCACTACCTGCAACAACAAAGTGTGCTTTTTGGAAGCACAAATAAGCGGAAGTGGTACTTCGTACTTCATTAACGATACTGGCTTTTCTACATTCTTTGTTATATTTATTAATTGCTGTCATAAATTTAATGTAAAATTTTATTTATTATCCTTTTTGGCACAAAACGGTAGGCAAGTGTACGTTCCTCTCCACTGGGTATAATAAAATAGGGCCTTTAATATTTCTTCATTCCTTCATTTCTTCATTTTCATTTGTTAGCGTTTTGCGAGCAGTTTTAATTTTCAAGTTGGCTTCTTTTAGAGGAAAATGGTGAAAGGGGAAAAGCGGAGGAGAGCAAACGAACGCGACAAATAAAAATGACAGAAAAAATAAAATGAAACATGTTATTTGTACAATAAACGTACAATAAGTAAATAAATTACGATAATAAATTGTTAAAAATGTTGTTAGTGAATAAATTATTAATTTCTCTACAACACAAATTTATTTTATTTTCTTAATAAATTGTCATTTGTTAAAGCTGTCAGAATGTTTGTAAATTACAATAATTTTAAATGTTTTAACTGTCAGAGTATGCAGTGATTTATGACGAAATGCTGATAGACAATAGTATTTTTATTTATAAGAAATTATTTATTTTATTTTTAAAATATATTTAATGAATTTTTATATATGTATATTCATATTAGTTTTATCTTTGGCTTTATCACTCTACTTGATTGGCGTAAAACGGATAATACTAATTTAATGTACGCTTCACAGCAATGCGATCGATACCAGGTGAACCTAGTACTGGAACAACTATTTTATACTATTTACATTACAGCTACAAGCCTAAATCATATATTAAAACAAGGAAATATATTTTTAATATAAATAAAACCGTCTGTAGTGAATAGAAATTTTGATGACGGAATGCTGGAAGAACGTGTCAGCGAGACTAGTGATGGGACAGTTTTAAATATTTAGAAATTAAATTCAGAGGAATAAACATTTAAGAAACATTTGCCCACCTTTCGGTTTTTCGTTAAAAAAAAAATGGTAAATCCGGTCTTTAATTTACTCCTGGACAGATGACTATTACAACAGGATCACAACTTACGCCTGATATACACTACACAGCTTTTAAATAATGGCAAGGCTGCCTCTTACTTCGTTCTGACTTACAAATAGTTTGGAATTGCTTAATGGTTTGTTTTGTTTTGCATCAGTTGAATACAGAATTTTTGAATAGAGCTCATACTTTGGCTACTAATGGCTCGATAATTCATTCCAAAGATGGAAAAATCCATCTCTCAAAAGATTGACAAACTTCAAACTGGCGTAGTAGATGCCACACTATTAAATAACAGAAAATATAAACAAATATTTTCACTTTAATGAAAATAATTCTTTTGCGAAAATTATAATAAATTTTAAGCAAATCGTATTAAATGTCAAAGGCAGCTGTTACAGAGTTGCTTTTTTAATGACATTATTTTAGTAGAAACTTGAAACTACAGATCACATTTTTGCCAGGCCTTTTCCTACAAACTTTTCTTTCATAATTAATCCCGAAACGTCGGGATACAATATGTAATAAAAATTGTTTTATTGACATAAAAAAAGGTAGGCCTTACAAGCTAAGTTTTTATATATAGAAAAATACCCCCTATTAAAATTTAAAAAAATTGGCCAAGAAAAAAAATTATAATAAAAGAATTTAATTTTTTTATTATGAATTAGATTTTTTAATAACAAATGAAATAATTTTTAAGTTTAATCGTAATCGCTGTGTATCTGTCCGTACCCACTAAAATCTCATATCGAGTAGAGTAGAAGGAATATCATCTTGAGTATTTTCCAGTGAATCTATTTAAGCAAGACTAAAAGCGGATTTGGCTTTGACAGTATTTGGCTGGCCATCTGTGATATCGTACAATGACTACGATAGGCTAGAAAGCTCACCAAACACAAATTTTCTGAAACCACTAATTCAAAAAATATTGCTGAATTAATCGATTAATCTGCCATTTACCTATGCATTCAACTAAAAATGGGGGTTCATGGGAAAACCCGTTTTCCCTTTGCAAGTGTATCCAAAGTGGAATTTCACAGGAAAGTAAGCAAAAAACAGCTGTTGAATGGATTGCCATATGAAGCAGGATTGGGAGTTCAACGTTGTGAATCTCCATCAAAAAGGATGGCAGGTTTGATATGGGAATGGTAATTTCTATAACATTAGCTTGTGACCATATAAAGTATATCTGTTTTGTATGTATATAAAATGCAAAGTTCATTAAGCTTTTTCGGTCTGTCCGTCTGTCTGTCTGTCTGTTTGTCTGTCTGTCCTCTTTATTTTTCCTTTGGTGTAAATTGAGCTTGCATTTGTTATTCCGTACGAGAATCACAAAAATCGACTAAAAATATTTAAACAATTATATTATACATTAAGAGGTAAATAAGCTACTATTGTAAACAAGTATGAAACCACGATTGGTTGGGCAACCATCCACAGAACTTTCCTCGCATTTAAGTTTCAAAAGGATACATTCTTAATGTTTCTCAGTAAGAGAAATGTAGTGCACAATTGTAGTGTAAGACTTACTTGAGTGCATCGGAGAAGGGTACGAAAGCTTCGGCCCAGTACAAAACAATAATATTACTTCTCCTTAAATAAATAAATTTTTACATTATGGTTGTAAGTGCGATGCTGCTTGGAAAAGCTTTTCAAATGCGATACAGGTTTTCTTTCAGCAAATCCATAATTCAACTCAGAGTACAAGACTCGCAGAGGTCGAGCAGTAGACTCGATTTAAACTGATTTAAACACAACCAGTGACCACACAGTTTATGTTTAGGAGAATTGGCCTTCTTTCATTTTAAAACTCTTCCTTTAAGGAACTTCCTTCTCGAATGCAGCTGAGTTTATATGGAAAGAAGTGAATAATATCCTGGATAGAGCATAAACCATTTTGTTTAGCGCAACTACAACTTTAAATTCATTCAGTACAGCAATCGATTCATTTTATTTTCCTTTCACTGATTTAGTTCGAGAATTTTTCAGCCGATTTTACTTATTTTTTTTAAAAATCATTAAATTTTTCCACATTATTTCATAATGTGTTACTAAAACTGGATTTTTATATTTAATGAAACGTGACTATGCGGCTTTTGCAATTTCTATTATTGACAGCAGCTAATTTACACAATCTCTAATGGATAGAATCTCTGCAAGGCAGTTCTTAGAACTGGCTGTTCAGAGATTAAACCTGTAATTTGTTTAATAATTGCTAATAAGACTCATTACAAAAACTTGTTAATAATATTCATTTTCCTCATGCATATGGAGCTGAAATGCAAACAAAAAAGACTAATTTTAATAAACAATTTAAAACCACTACAAATTATTATATTTATTTAATTTCTAGTCACAGATTTTATCTCTTCCAATTAATTGCTGTATTAAGATTGAAAGCGGCACTGACACGACTGCGAAGTGCTACTAGACGAGTATAATTTATATGATTAATTTTATTTATCAGAAAAATGTTTGAAAAAGACATCATGTGGTTTGAATTATAGAGAAAGGAAGGCCAGAATTTATTACACTGCAAATGATAAACAACAATTAGTAGTGATTTATAGCTGTCAGTAATTGAAAACACTTTGCAAAGATACGATAATTAAATAAAGCCTCAACGAGTGTATGCTAATGGGATTTAAAGGCCTTTAAGAAAGTCTTGGTCGACTTGCAAATAGTCATATAAAGTTTAAAATTTTTGTGCACTTAAAGGCATTGAAATATGCAATTGTGTACACAGAAAGAAACGAAACGAATTAGAGTTTTTTGAGTCATCTTTCTTTAAAGGAAACATTTAAAGGCACCGAAATTTGCAATTGTGTACACAGAAAGAAACGAAACGAATTAGAGTTTTTTGAGTCGTCTTTCTTTAAAGGAAATATTTATTTATTCTCCTCCTAAATTTTATTTGAAACTTTGTCTACTGAACACTTCTTACATAACTGTGAACACTAGGAAATAGTGTTGTTGTATGGTCAAAGCAAGTCCAGGGCTGGTGGGGTAATATTTCAGGCAGCAGTTGGGCTTAGGATTACGATATCCGCACATAAACATCCTGAAGATTGCAAATGAATTCCTTATTTATAATTTACAAAATTATACTTCTTGTTTCAGCTTAAAACTGAGTTAAAATTTGTAAAAATTATCTTCGAAATAATTAATAAATAATTTCAGAGCCATTTGCAATCCTATCCCTTTCTTCCAATCATAGATATTCCCTCTTGTTACAAATTCATTTAATATTCCATTAAATTTAAACAAGTGCACATAATTAAAATGCCTTTAACTTATAAATCAATTTATTTAACTTTCCATCTTTCCGGTCGCAACTAAATAACTAATTCTGCTTTATAATCCGCATATGAAACTGACACTAATATATATTATTTCCTATTAAATATATTTAGTAATGAAAATCCTATAATATGAATACAAATACTATACATTTCATTTGCATTACTATTGATTTTTCAATTATGTATGTGGCTGCCTTCATTACCAGCATAAATAAATAAAATAATTAAATGGAATTTAAATCAGAACTTTTCGAATCACATGCGGTAAATAAAAATATAAGAAAAAAGTATTGAATAGCATTTGCAATTCTTAACACCCAGCAAAAAAAAAATATTTTCCCAAAAAAAAAAATTGGGCCCTGTAAAACAATATCCTTTCCATGAAAACTTCTTATTTCCCAACAAAAAAAAATGGGGCCTGTAAAACAATATCCTTTCCATGAAAACTTCTTATTTCACAACAAAAAAAAAAAAAAAAAAAAAAAATTGGGCCCTGTAACACAATATCCTTTCCATGAAAACTTCTTATTTCCCAACAAAAAAAAAATGGGCCCTGTAAAACAATATCCTTTCCATGAAAACTTCTTATTTCACAACAAAAAAAAAAAAAAAAAAAAAAATTGGGCCCTGTAAAACAATATCCTTTACATAAAAACTTCTTATTTCCCAAAAAAAAAAAAAAAATTGGGCCCTGTAAAACAATATCGTTTCCATGAAAACTTCTTATTTCCCAACAAAAAAAAAATGGGCCCTGTAAAACAATATCCTTTCCATGAAAACTTCTTATTTCACAACAAAAAAAAAAAAAAAAAAAAAAATTGGGCCCTGTAACACAATATCCTTTCCATGAAAACTTCTTATTTCCCAACAAAAAAAAAATGGGCCCTGTAAAACAATATCCTTTCCATGAAAACTTCTTATTTCACAACAAAAAAAAAAAAAAAAAAAAAAATTGGGCCCTGTAACACAATATCCTTTCCATGAAAACTTCTTATTTCCCAACAAAAAAAAAATGGGCCCTGTAAAACAATATCCTTTCCATGAAAACTTCTTATTTCCCAACAAAAAAAAAATGGGCCCTGTAAAACAATATCGTTTCCATGAAAACTTCTTATTTCACAACAAAAAAAAAAAAACAAAAATGGGCCCTGTAGAACAATATCCTTTCCATGAAAACTTCTTATTTCCCAACAAAAAAAAAAATGGGGCCTGTAAAACAATATCGTTTCCATGAAAACTTCTTATTTCACAACAAAAAAAAAAAAAAAAAAAATGGGCCCTGTAAAACAATATCCTTTCCATGAAAACTTCTTATTTCACAACAAAAAAAAAAAAAAAAAAAAAAAAATTGGGCCCTGTAACACAATATCCTTTCCATGAAAACTTCTTATTTCCCAACAAAAAAAAAATGGGCCCTGTAAAACAATATCCTTTCCATGAAAACTTCTTATTTCACAACAAAAAAAAAAAAAAAAAAAAAAATTGGGCCCTGTAACACAATATCCTTTCCATGAAAACTTCTTATTTCCCAACAAAAAAAAAATGGGCCCTGTAAAACAATATCCTTTCCATGAAAACTTCTTATTTCACAACAAAAAAAAAAAAAAAAAAAAAAATTGGGCCCTGTAACACAATATCCTTTCCATGAAAACTTCTTATTTCCCAACAAAAAAAAAATGGGCCCTGTAAAACAATATCCTTTCCATGAAAACTTCTTATTTCCCAACAAAAAAAAAATGGGCCCTGTAAAACAATATCGTTTCCATGAAAACTTCTTATTTCACAACAAAAAAAAAAAAACAAAAATGGGCCCTGTAGAACAATATCCTTTCCATGAAAACTTCTTATTTCCCAACAAAAAAAAAAATGGGGCCTGTAAAACAATATCGTTTCCATGAAAACTTCTTATTTCACAACAAAAAAAAAAAAAAAAAAAATGGGCCCTGTAAAACAATATCCTTTCCATGAAAACTTCTTATTTCCCAACAAAAAAAAAAAATGGGCCCTGTAAAACAATATCCTTTCCATGAAAACTTCTTATTTCCCAACAAAAAAAAAATGGGCCCTGTAAAACAATATCCTTTCCATGAAAACTTCTTATTTCACAACAAAAAAAAAAAAAAAAAAAAAATTGGGCCCTGTAAAACAATATCCTTTACATAAAAACTTCTTATTTCCCAAAAAAAAAAAAAAAAATTGGGCCCTGTAAAACAATATCCTTTCCATGAAAACTTCTTATTTCCCAACAAAAAAAAAATGGGCCCTGTAAAACAATATCGTTTCCATGAAAACTTCTTATTTCACAACAAAAAAAAAAAACAAAAATGGGCCCTGTAGAACAATATCCTTTCCATGAAAACTTCTTATTTCCCAACAAAAAAAAAAAATGGGGCCTGTAAAACAATATCGTTTCCATGAAAACTTCTTATTTCACAACAAAAAAAAAAAAAAAAAAATGGGCCCTGTAAAACAATATCCTTTCCATGAAAACTTCTTATTTCCCAACAAAAAAAAAAAAATGGGCCCTGTAAAACAATATCCTTTCCATAAAAGCTTTTTATTTCCCAACAAAAAAAAAAAATGGGCCCTGTAAAACAATATCCATAAAATTTTTTTTTCCCAAAAAAAAAAAAAAAAATTGGTCCTTGTAAGATTAAATGCTTTCCACGAAAATTTCCAGTTTAGAATTACTCCAAATGCTTTTCAAAAAAAATGGATTTTCAATCACTCTGTAAAATAAAAAGCTCAATGTTTTTGTATGCCAAATGCCAGATTTATGCCAAATCCGAGTCATCTTCCATATCATTTTTATTCAAATCCGCGCGAGTTTGATCCGTTTCCAATTTTATTTAACACTGATGGTATACAAAAATTTTTGGAACTTCAAAAATTTCATGAACTGAGGCGATTTGCAAAATACGATAATGTGATAACATGTGTGGAATATTGAATTCCAAAGATAAGTGAGAAATTAATAAACATGCATTATTTCAGCACTATGGGCTGCAACTCAACAATTTTTAGTCCATTTCGCAATGGCTGCTATATTACAAGCTTATGAATATATTGCAACTGCTTATTCTACTGGAGATTCCGTTTATGGATCTACTTTTTCTTATAGCTGCAGGATTCCATGGACTACATGTGTTAAATGGTTTTACATTTTTACTTATTGGTTCAATACGACATTTAAAAAATCTGTTCTTTTTACTAACAATTTGGATACCTTCGTAGACATATGAATAATGCATAGCCTACTAAAACGGAGGTCGCGTGTTTGATTCCTGCCCAGACCCTGGATGTTTTCCCGCGGACAAGGCGAAAGCTTTGCAGATTGTGCTGATTAAAAAAAAGGACTAAGAAGTATTCATATTCATCATATTGCTGTAGTGTATTTTATTGAACTATACAATACGATGCAATCCAGGGAAATTTCAAACCATGACGATTTTTGCCCAAAATGCCAAATGGGACTTTTGCCCAAAAATGCAAAGAGTAACCCCTTATCAAAAATTGAAAAAAAAAGTTTTTTTCCTTTATTATTAGCAAAAATATATTTTAAACATTTCAAAACATCAAATAAACATACAAGAGCAGTAAAAACGGAAGTTTTTCATTCAAAAATACACAAACGGACGTTTTGAAAACTTACGATTTTTGCCCACAAATGCAAAGGGTAACCTCTTATCAAAAATTAAAAATGTTATCAAAAATTGAAAGAAAAATTTTTTTCCTTAATTATTAGCAAAAATATATTTTAAACATTTTTAAACATCAAGTAAACATACAAGGGCAGTAAAAACGCAAGTTTTTCATTTAAAAATGTAGAAATAAACGTTTTCAAACTATGACGATTTTTGGCCAAAAATGCAAAGAGTAACCCCTTATCAAAAATTGAAAAAAAATTTTTTTCCTTTATTATTAGCAAAAATATATTTTAAAGATTTCAAAACACCAAATAAACATACAATAGCAGTAAAAACGCAAGTTTTTCATTTAAAAATGTACAAATAAACGTTTTCAAACTATGACGATTTTTGCCCAAAAATGCAAAGAGTAACCACTTATCAAAAATTGAAAATTTTATCAAAAATTGAAAAAAAAAGTTTTTTTCCTTTATTATTAGCAAAAATATATTTTAAACATTTCCAAACATCAAATAAACATACAAGAGCAGTAAAAACGCAAGTTTTTCATTTTAAAATGTACAAATAAACGTTTTCAAACTATGACGATTTTTGCCCAAAAATGCAAAGAGTAACCCCTTACCAAAAATTGAAAATTTTATCAAAAATTGAAAAAAAAAGTTTTTTTCCTTTATTATTAGCAAAAATATATTTTAAACATTTCAAAACATCAAATAAACATACAAGAGCAGTAAAAACGGAAGTTTTTCATTCAAAAATACACAAACGGACGTTTTGAAAACTTACGATTTTTGCCCACAAATGCAAAGGGTAACCTCTTATCAAAAATTAAAAATGTTATCAAAAATTGAAAGAAAAATTTTTTTCCTTAATTATTAGCAAAAATATATTTTAAACATTTCCAAACATCAAATAAACATACAAGAGCAGTAAAAACGCAAGTTTTTCATTTTAAAATGTACAAATAAACGTTTTCAAACTATGACGATTTTTGCCCAAAAATGCAAAGAGTAACCCCTTACCAAAAATTTAAAATTTTATCAAAAATTGAAAAAAAAAGTTTTTTTCCTTTATTATTAGCAAAAATATATTTTAAACATTTCAAAACATCAAATAAACATACAAGAGCAGTAAAAACGCAAGTTTTTCATTTTAAAATGTACAAATAAACGTTTTCAAACTATGACGATTTTTGCCCAAAAATGCAAAGAGTAACCCCTTACCAAAAATTGAAAATTTTATCAAAAATTGAAAAAAAAAGTTTTTTTCCTTTATTATTAGCAAAAATATATTTTAAACATTTCAAAACATCAAATAAACATACAAGAGCAGTAAAAACGCAAGTTTTTCATTTAAAAATGTAGAAATAAACGTTTTCAAACTATGACGATTTTTGCCCAAAAATGCAAAGAGTAACCACTTATCAAAAATTGAAAATTTTATCAAAAATTGAAAAAAAAAGTTTTTTTCCTTTATTATTAGCAAAAATATATTTTAAACATTTCCAAACATCAAATAAACATACAAGAGCAGTAAAAACGCAAGTTTTTCATTTTAAAATGTACAAATAAACGTTTTCAAACTATGACGATTTTTGCCCAAAAATGCAAAGAGTAACCACTTATCAAAAATTGAAAATTTTATCAAAAATTGAAAAAAAAAGTTTTTTTCCTTTATTATTAGCAAAAATATATTTTAAACATTTCCAAACATCAAATAAACATACAAGAGCAGTAAAAACGGAAGTTTTTCATTCAAAAATACACAAACGGACGTTTTGAAAACTTACGATTTTTGCCCACAAATGCAAAGGGTAACCTCTTATCAAAAATTAAAAATGTTATCAAAAATTGAAAGAAAAATTTTTTTCCTTAATTATTAGCAAAAATATATTTTAAACATTTCAAAACATCAAATAAACATACAAGAGCAGTAAAAACGGAAGTTTTTCATTCAAAAATACACAAACGGACGTTTTGAAAACTTACGATTTTTGCCCACAAATGCAAAGGGTAACCTCTTATCAAAAATTAAAAATGTTATCAAAAATTGAAAGAAAAATTTTTTTCCTTAATTATTAGCAAAAATATATTTTAAACATTTCAAAACATCAAATAAACATACAAGAGCAGTAAAAACGGAAGTTTTTCATTCAAAAATACACAAACGGACGTTTTGAAAAATTACGATTTTTGCCCAAAAATGCAAAATTGAAAATTTTATCAAAAATTGAAAAAAAAAGTTTTTTTCCTTTATTATTAGCAAAAATATATTTTAAACATTTCAAAACATCAAATAAACATACAAGGGCAGTAAAAACGGAAGTTTTTCATTTAAAAATGTACAAATAAACGTTTTCAAACTATGACGATTTTTGCCCAAAAATGCAAAGAGTAACCCCTTATCAAAAATTGAAAAAAAATTTTTTTCCTTTATTATTAGCAAAAATATATTTTAAACATTTCAAAACACCAAATAAACATACAAGAGCAGTAAAAACGCAAGTTTTTCATTTAAAAATGTACAAATAAACGTTTTCAAACTATGATGATTTTTGCCCAAAAATGCAAAGAGTAACCCCTTATCAAAAATTGAAAAAAAATTTTTTTCCTTTATTATTAGCAAAAATATATTTTAAACATTTCAAAACACCAAATAAACATACAAGAGCAGTAAAAACGCAAGTTTTTCATTTAAAAATGTACAAATAAACGTTTTCAAACTATGATGATTTTTGCCCAAAAATGCAAAGAGTAACCCCTTATCAAAAATTGAAAAAAAATTTTTTTCCTTTATTATTAGCAAAAATATATTTTAAACATTTCAAAACACCAAATAAACATACAATAGCAGTAAAAACGCAAGTTTTTCATTTAAAAATGTACAAATAAACGTTTTCAAACTATGACGATTTTTGCCCAAAAATGCAAAGAGTAACCCCTTATCAAAAATTGAAAATTTTATCAAAAATTTTTTCCTTTATTATTAGCAAAAATATATTTTAAACATTTCAAAACATCAAATAAACATACAAGAGCAGTAAAAACGCAAGTTTTTCATTTTAAAATGTACAAATAAACGTTTTCAAACTATGACGATTTTTGCCCAAAAATGCAAAGAGTAACCCCTTATCAAAAATTGAAAATTTTATCAAAAATTGAAAAAAAAAGTTTTTTTCCTTTATTATTAGCAAAAATATATTTTAAACATTTCAAAACATCAAATAAACATACAAGGGCAGTAAAAACGGAAGTTTTTCATTTAAAAATGTACAAATGTACAAATGTACGTTTTCAAACTATGACGATTTTTGCCCAAAAATGCAAAGAGTAACCCCTTATCAAAAATTGAAAAAAAAATTTTTTCCTTTATTATAAGCAAAAATATATTTTAAACATTCCAAAACATCAAATAAACATACAAAAGCAGTAAAAACGCAAGTTTTTCATTTAAAAATGTACAAATAAACGTTTTCAAACTATGGCGATTTTTGCCCAAAAATGCAAAGAGTAACCCCTTATCAAAAATTGAAAAAAAATTTTTTTCCTTTATTATTAGCAAAAATATATTTTAAACATTTCAAAACACCAAATAAACATACAAGAGCAGTAAAAACGCAAGTTTTTCATTTAAAAATGTACAAATAAACGTTTTCAAACTATGACGATTTTTGCCCAAAAATGCAAAGAGTAACCCCTTATCAAAAATTGAAAAAAAATTTTTTTCCTTTATTATTAGCAAAAATATATTTTAAACATTTCAAAACATCAAATAAACATACAAGAGCAGTAAAAACGCAAGTTTTTCATTTTAAAATGTACAAATAAACGTTTTCAAACTATGACGATTTTTGCCCAAAAATGCAAAGAGTAACCCCTTATCAAAAATTGAAAATTTTATCAAAAATTTTTTCCTTTATTATTAGCAAAAATATATTTTAAACATTTCAAAACATCAAATAAACATACAAGAGCAGTAAAAACGCAAGTTTTTCATTTAAAAATGTACAAATAAACGTTTTCAAACTATGGCGATTTTTGCCCAAAAATGCAAAGAGTAACCCCTTATCAAAAATTGAAAATTTTATCAAAAATTTTTTCCTTTATTATTAGCAAAAATATATTTTAAACATTTCAAAACATCAAATAAACATACAAGAGCAGTAAAAACGCAAGTTTTTCATTTAAAAATGTACAAATAAACGTTTTCAAACTATGACGATTTTTGCCCAAAAATGCAAAGAGTAACCCCTTATCAAAAATTGAAAATTTTATCAAAAATTTTTTCCTTTATTATTAGCAAAAATATATTTTAAACATTTCAAAACACCAAATAAACATACAATAGCAGTAAAAACGCAAGTTTTTCATTTAAAAATGTACAAATAAACGTTTTCAAACTATGACGATTTTTGCCCAAAAATGCAAAGAGTAACCCCTTATCAAAAATTGAAAATTTTATCAAAAATTTTTTCCTTTATTATTAGCAAAAATATATTTTAAACATTTCAAAACATCAAATAAACATACAAGAGCAGTAAAAACGCAAGTTTTTCATTTAAAAATGTACAAATAAACGTTTTCAAACTATGACGATTTTTGCCCAAAAATGCAAAGAGTAACCCCTTATCAAAAATTGAAAATTTTATCAAAAATTTTTTCCTTTATTATTAGCAAAAATATATTTTAAACATTTCAAAACACCAAATAAACATACAATAGCAGTAAAAACGCAAGTTTTTCATTTAAAAATGTACAAATAAACGTTTTCAAACTATGACGATTTTTGCCCAAAAATGCAAAGAGTAACCCCTTATCAAAAATTGAAAATTTTATCAAAAATTTTTTCCTTTATTATTAGCAAAAATATATTTTAAACATTTCAAAACATCAAATAAACATACAAGAGCAGTAAAAACGCAAGTTTTTCATTTAAAAATGTACAAATAAACGTTTTCAAACTATGACGATTTTTGCCCAAAAATGCAAAGAGTAACCCCTTATCAAAAATTGAAAATTTTATCAAAAATTTTTTCCTTTATTATTAGCAAAAATATATTTTAAACATTTCAAAACATCAAATAAACATACAAGAGCAGTAAAAACGCAAGTTTTTCATTTAAAAATGTACAAATAAACGTTTTCAAACTATGGCGATTTTTGCCCAAAAATGCAAAGAGTAACCCCTTATCAAAAATTGAAAAAAAATTTTTTTCCTTTATTATTAGCAAAAATATATTTTAAACATTTCAAAACACCAAATAAACATACAATAGCAGTAAAAACGCAAGTTTTTCATTTAAAAATGTACAAATAAACGTTTTCAAACTATGACGATTTTTGCCCAAAAATGCAAAGAGTAACCCCTTATCAAAAATTGAAAATTTTATCAAAAATTTTTTCCTTTATTATTAGCAAAAATATATTTTAAACATTTCAAAACATCAAATAAACATACAAGAGCAGTAAAAACGCAAGTTTTTCATTTAAAAATGTACAAATAAACGTTTTCAAACTATGACGATTTTTGCCCAAAAATGCAAAGAGTAACCCCTTATCAAAAATTGAAAATTTTATCAAAAATTTTTTCCTTTATTATTAGCAAAAATATATTTTAAACATTTCAAAACATCAAATAAACATACAAGAGCAGTAAAAACGCAAGTTTTTCATTTAAAAATGTACAAATAAACGTTTTCAAACTATGACGATTTTTGCCCAAAAATGCAAAGAGTAACCCCTTATCAAAAATTGAAAATTTTATCAAAAATTTTTTCCTTTATTATTAGCAAAAATATATTTTAAACATTTCAAAACATCAAATAAACATACAAGAGCAGTAAAAACGCAAGTTTTTCATTTAAAAATGTACAAATAAACGTTTTCAAACTATGGCGATTTTTGCCCAAAAATGCAAAGAGTAACCCCTTATCAAAAATTGAAAAAAAATTTTTTTCCTTTATTATTAGCAAAAATATATTTTAAACATTTCAAAACACCAAATAAACATACAATAGCAGTAAAAACGCAAGTTTTTCATTTAAAAATGTACAAATAAACGTTTTCAAACTATGACGATTTTTGCCCAAAAATGCAAAGAGTAACCCCTTATCAAAAATTGAAAATTTTATCAAAAATTTTTTCCTTTATTATTAGCAAAAATATATTTTAAACATTTCAAAACATCAAATAAACATACAAGAGCAGTAAAAACGCAAGTTTTTCATTTAAAAATGTACAAATAAACGTTTTCAAACTATGACGATTTTTGCCCAAAAATGCAAAGAGTAACCCCTTATCAAAAATTGAAAATTTTATCAAAAATTTTTTCCTTTATTATTAGCAAAAATATATTTTAAACATTTCAAAACATCAAATAAACATACAAGAGCAGTAAAAACGCAAGTTTTTCATTTTAAAATGTACAAATAAACGTTTTCAAACTATGACGATTTTTGCCCAAAAATGCAAAGAGTAACCCCTTATCAAAAATTGAAAATTTTATCAAAAATTTTTTCCTTTATTATTAGCAAAAATATATTTTAAACATTTCAAAACATCAAATAAACATACAAGAGCAGTAAAAACGCAAGTTTTTCATTTAAAAATGTACAAATAAACGTTTTCAAACTATGGCGATTTTTGCCCAAAAATGCAAAGAGTAACCCCTTATCAAAAATTGAAAAAAAATTTTTTTCCTTTATTATTAGCAAAAATATATTTTAAACATTTCAAAACACCAAATAAACATACAATAGCAGTAAAAACGCAAGTTTTTCATTTAAAAATGTACAAATAAACGTTTTCAAACTATGACGATTTTTGCCCAAAAATGCAAAGAGTAACCCCTTATCAAAAATTGAAAATTTTATCAAAAATTTTTTCCTTTATTATTAGCAAAAATATATTTTAAACATTTCAAAACATCAAATAAACATACAAGAGCAGTAAAAACGCAAGTTTTTCATTTAAAAATGTACAAATAAACGTTTTCAAACTATGACGATTTTTGCCCAAAAATGCAAAGAGTAACCCCTTATCAAAAATTGAAAATTTTATCAAAAATTTTTTCCTTTATTATTAGCAAAAATATATTTTAAACATTTCAAAACATCAAATAAACATACAAGAGCAGTAAAAACGCAAGTTTTTCATTTAAAAATGTACAAATAAACGTTTTCAAACTATGGCGATTTTTGCCCAAAAATGCAAAGAGTAACCCCTTATCAAAAATTGAAAAAAAATTTTTTTCCTTTATTATTAGCAAAAATATATTTTAAACATTTCAAAACACCAAATAAACATACAATAGCAGTAAAAACGCAAGTTTTTCATTTAAAAATGTACAAATAAACGTTTTCAAACTATGACGATTTTTGCCCAAAAATGCAAAGAGTAACCCCTTATCAAAAATTGAAAATTTTATCAAAAATTTTTTCCTTTATTATTAGCAAAAATATATTTTAAACATTTCAAAACATCAAATAAACATACAAGAGCAGTAAAAACGCAAGTTTTTCATTTAAAAATGTACAAATAAACGTTTTCAAACTATGACGATTTTTGCCCAAAAATGCAAAGAGTAACCCCTTATCAAAAATTGAAAAAAAATTTTTTTCCTTTATTATTAGCAAAAATATATTTTAAACATTTCAAAACACCAAATAAACATACAATAGCAGTAAAAACGCAAGTTTTTCATTTAAAAATGTACAAATAAACGTTTTCAAACTATGACGATTTTTGCCCAAAAATGCAAAGAGTAACCCCTTATCAAAAATTGAAAATTTTATCAAAAATTTTTTCCTTTATTATTAGCAAAAATATATTTTAAACATTTCAAAACATCAAATAAACATACAAGAGCAGTAAAAACGCAAGTTTTTCATTTTAAAATGTACAAATAAACGTTTTCAAACTATGACGATTTTTGCCCAAAAATGCAAAGAGTAACCCCTTATCAAAAATTGAAAATTTTATCAAAAATTGAAAAAAAAAGTTTTTTTCCTTTATTATTAGCAAAAATATATTTTAAACATTTCAAAACATCAAATAAACATACAAGGGCAGTAAAAACGGAAGTTTTTCATTTAAAAATGTACAAATGTACAAATGTACGTTTTCAAACTATGACGATTTTTGCCCAAAAATGCAAAGAGTAACCCCTTATCAAAAATTGAAAAAAAAATTTTTTCCTTTATTATAAGCAAAAATATATTTTAAACATTCCAAAACATCAAATAAACATACAAAAGCAGTAAAAACGCAAGTTTTTCATTTAAAAATGTACAAATAAACGTTTTCAAACTATGGCGATTTTTGCCCAAAAATGCAAAGAGTAACCCCTTATCAAAAATTGAAAAAAAATTTTTTTCCTTTATTATTAGCAAAAATATATTTTAAACATTTCAAAACACCAAATAAACATACAAGAGCAGTAAAAACGCAAGTTTTTCATTTAAAAATGTACAAATAAACGTTTTCAAACTATGACGATTTTTGCCCAAAAATGCAAAGAGTAACCCCTTATCAAAAATTGAAAAAAAATTTTTTTCCTTTATTATTAGCAAAAATATATTTTAAACATTTCAAAACATCAAATAAACATACAAGAGCAGTAAAAACGCAAGTTTTTCATTTTAAAATGTACAAATAAACGTTTTCAAACTATGACGATTTTTGCCCAAAAATGCAAAGAGTAACCCTTTATAAAAAATTGAAAATTTTATCAAAAATTGAAAAAAAAAGTTTTTTTCCTTTATTATTAGCAAAAATATATTTTAAACATTTCAAAACATCAAATAAACATACAAGGGCAGTAAAAACGGAAGTTTTTCATTTAAAAATGTACAAATGTACAAATGTACGTTTTCAAACTATGACGATTTTTGCCCAAAAATGCAAAGAGTAACCCCTTATCAAAAATTGAAAAAAAAATTTTTTCCTTTATTATAAGCAAAAATATATTTTAAACATTCCAAAACATCAAATAAACATACAAAAGCAGTAAAAACGCAAGTTTTTCATTTAAAAATGTACAAATAAACGTTTTCAAACTATGGCGATTTTTGCCCAAAAATGCAAAGAGTAACCCCTTATCAAAAATTGAAAAAAAATTTTTTTCCTTTATTATTAGCAAAAATATATTTTAAACATTTCAAAACACCAAATAAACATACAAGAGCAGTAAAAACGCAAGTTTTTCATTTAAAAATGTACAAATAAACGTTTTCAAACTATGACGATTTTTGCCCAAAAATGCAAAGAGTAACCCCTTATCAAAAATTGAAAAAAAATTTTTTTCCTTTATTATTAGCAAAAATATATTTTAAACATTTCAAAACATCAAATAAACATACAAGAGCAGTAAAAACGCAAGTTTTTCATTTTAAAATGTACAAATAAACGTTTTCAAACTATGACGATTTTTGCCCAAAAATGCAAAGAGTAACCCTTTATAAAAAATTGAAAATTTTATCAAAAATTGAAAAAAAAAGTTTTTTTCCTTTATTATTAGCAAAAATATATTTTAAACATTTCAAAACATCAAATAAACATACAAGGGCAGTAAAAACGGAAGTTTTTCATTTAAAAATGTACAAATGTACAAATGTACGTTTTCAAACTATGACGATTTTTGCCCAAAAATGCAAAGAGTAACCCCTTATCAAAAATTGAAAAAAAAATTTTTTCCTTTATTATAAGCAAAAATATATTTTAAACATTCCAAAACATCAAATAAACATACAAAAGCAGTAAAAACGCAAGTTTTTCATTTAAAAATGTACAAATAAACGTTTTCAAACTATGGCGATTTTTGCCCAAAAATGCAAAGAGTAACCCCTTATCAAAAATTGAAAAAAAATTTTTTTCCTTTATTATTAGCAAAAATATATTTTAAACATTTCAAAACACCAAATAAACATACAAGAGCAGTAAAAACGCAAGTTTTTCATTTAAAAATGTACAAATAAACGTTTTCAAACTATGACGATTTTTGCCCAAAAATGCAAAGAGTAACCCCTTATCAAAAATTGAAAAAAAATTTTTTTCCTTTATTATTAGCAAAAATATATTTTAAACATTTCAAAACATCAAATAAACATACAAGAGCAGTAAAAACGCAAGTTTTTCATTTTAAAATGTACAAATAAACGTTTTCAAACTATGACGATTTTTGCCCAAAAATGCAAAGAGTAACCCTTTATAAAAAATTGAAAATTTTATCAAAAATTGAAAAAAAAAGTTTTTTTCCTTTATTATTAGCAAAAATATATTTTAAACATTTCAAAACATCAAATAAACATACAAGGGCAGTAAAAACGGAAGTTTTTCATTTAAAAATGTACAAATGTACAAATGTACGTTTTCAAACTATGACGATTTTTGCCCAAAAATGCAAAGAGTAACCCCTTATCAAAAATTGAAAAAAAAATTTTTTCCTTTATTATAAGCAAAAATATATTTTAAACATTCCAAAACATCAAATAAACATACAAAAGCAGTAAAAACGCAAGTTTTTCATTTAAAAATGTACAAATAAACGTTTTCAAACTATGACGATTTTTGCCCAAAAATGCAAAGAGTAACCCCTTATCAAAAATTGAAAAAAAATTTTTTTCCTTTATTATTAGCAAAAATATATTTTAAACATTTCAAAACATCAAATAAACATACAAGAGCAGTAAAAACGCAAGTTTTTCATTTTAAAATGTACAAATAAACGTTTTCAAACTATGACGATTTTTGCCCAAAAATGCAAAGAGTAACCCCTTATCAAAAATTGAAAATTTTATCAAAAATTTTTTCCTTTATTATTAGCAAAAATATATTTTAAACATTTCAAAACATCAAATAAACATACAAGAGCAGTAAAAACGCAAGTTTTTCATTTAAAAATGTACAAATAAACGTTTTCAAACTATGGCGATTTTTGCCCAAAAATGCAAAGAGTAACCCCTTATCAAAAATTGAAAAAAAATTTTTTTCCTTTATTATTAGCAAAAATATATTTTAAACATTCCAAAACATCAAATAAACATACAGGAGCAATAAAAACGGAAGTTTTTCATTCAAAAATACACAAACGAACGTTTTGAAAAATTACGATTTTTGCCCAAAAATGCAAAGAGTAACCCCTTATCAAAAATTGAAAATTTTATCAAAAATTTTTTCCTTTATTATTAGCAAAAATATATTTTAAACATTTCAAAACATCAAATAAACATACAAGAGCAGTAAAAACGCAAGTTTTTCATTTTAAAATGTACAAATAAACGTTTTCAAACTATGACGATTTTTGCCCAAAAATGCAAAGAGTAACCCCTTATCAAAAATTGAAAATTTTATCAAAAATTTTTTCCTTTATTATTAGCAAAAATATATTTTAAACATTTCAAAACATCAAATAAACATACAAGAGCAGTAAAAACGCAAGTTTTTCATTTTAAAATGTACAAATAAACGTTTTCAAACTATGACGATTTTTGCCCAAAAATGCAAAGAGTAACCCCTTATCAAAAATTGAAAATTTTATCAAAAATTTTTTCCTTTATTATTAGCAAAAATATATTTTAAACATTTCAAAACATCAAATAAACATACAAGAGCAGTAAAAACGCAAGTTTTTCATTTAAAAATGTACAAATAAACGTTTTCAAACTATGACGATTTTTGCCCAAAAATGCAAAGAGTAACCCCTTATCAAAAATTGAAAATTTTATCAAAAATTTTTTCCTTTATTATTAGCAAAAATATATTTTAAACATTCCAAAACATCAAATAAACATACAGGAGCAATAAAAACGGAAGTTTTTCATTCAAAAATACACAAACGAACGTTTTGAAAAATTACGATTTTTGCCCAAAAATGCAAAGAGTAACCCCTTATCAAAAATTGAAAATTTTATCAAAAATTTTTTCCTTTATTATTAGCAAAAATATATTTTAAACATTTCAAAACATCAAATAAACATACAAGAGCAGTAAAAACGCAAGTTTTTCATTTTAAAATGTACAAATAAACGTTTTCAAACTATGACGATTTTTGCCCAAAAATGCAAAGAGTAACCCCTTATCAAAAATTGAAAATTTTATCAAAAATTTTTTCCTTTATTATTAGCAAAAATATATTTTAAACATTTCAAAACATCAAATAAACATACAAGAGCAGTAAAAACGCAAGTTTTTCATTTAAAAATGTACAAATAAACGTTTTCAAACTATGGCGATTTTTGCCCAAAAATGCAAAGAGTAACCCCTTATCAAAAATTTAAAAAAAATTTTTTTCCTTTATTATTAGCAAAAATATATTTTAAACATTTCAAAACACCAAATAAACATACAAGAGCAGTAAAAACGCAAGTTTTTCATTTAAAAATGTACAAATAAACGTTTTCAAACTATGACGATTTTTGCCCAAAAATGCAAAGAGTAACCCCTTATCAAAAATTGAAAAAAAATTTTTTTCCTTTATTATTAGCAAAAATATATTTTAAACATTCCAAAACATCAAATAAACATACAGGAGCAATAAAAACGGAAGTTTTTCATTCAAAAATACACAAACGAACGTTTTGAAAAATTACGATTTTTGCCCAAAAATGCAAAGAGTAACCCCTTATCAAAAATTGAAAAAAAAATTTTTTCCTTTATTATTAGCAAAAATATATTTTAAACATTCCAAAACATCAAATAAACATACAAGAGCAGTAAAAACGCAAGTTTTTCATTTAAAAATGTACAAATAAACGTTTTCAAACTATGACGATTTTTGCCCAAAAATGCAAAGAGGTTACTTACCAAAAATTGAAAATTTTATCAAAAATTGAAAAAAAAAAGTTTTTTTCCTTTATTATTAGCAAAAATATATTTTAAACATTTCAAAACATCAAATAAACATACAAGGGCAGTAAAAACGCAAGTTTTTCATTTAAAAATGTACAAATAAACGTTTTCAAACTATGACGATTTTTGCCCAAAAATGCAAAGAGGTTACTTACCAAAAATTGAAAATTTTATCAAAAATTGAAAAAAAAAAGTTTTTTTCCTTTATTGTTAGCAAAAATATATTTTAAACATTTCAAAACATCAAATAAACATACAAGGGCAGTAAAAACGCAAGTTCTTCATTTAAAAATGTACAAATAAACGTTTTCAAACTATGACGATTTTTGCCCAAAAATGCAAAGAGGTTACTTACCAAAAATTGAAAATTTTATCAAAAATTGAAAAAAAAAGTTTTTTTCCTTTATTATTAGCAAAAATATATTTTAAACATTTCAAAACATCAAATAAACATACAAGGGCAGTAAAAACGCAAGTTTTTCATTTAAAAATGTACAAATAAACGTTTTCAAACTATGACGATTTTTGCCCAAAAATGCAAAGAGTAACCCGTTACCAAAAATTGAAAAAAAAATTTTTCCTTTATTATTAGCAAAAATATATTTAAAACATTCCAAAACATCAAATAAACATACAAGAGCAGTAAAAACGCAAGTTTTTCATTTAAAAATGTACAAATAAACGTTTTCAAACTATGACGATTTTTGCCCAAAAATGCAAAGAGGTTACTTACCAAAAATTGAAAATTTTATCAAAAATTGAAAAAAAAAAGTTTTTTTCCTTTATTATTAGCAAAAATATATTTTAAACATTTCAAAACATCAAATAAACATACAAGGGCAGTAAAAACGCAAGTTTTTCATTTAAAAATGTACAAATAAACGTTTTCAAACTATGACGATTTTTGCCCAAAAATGCAAAGAGGTTACTTACCAAAAATTGAAAATTTTATCAAAAATTGAAAAAAAAAAGTTTTTTTCCTTTATTGTTAGCAAAAATATATTTTAAACATTTCAAAACATCAAATAAACATACAAGGGCAGTAAAAACGCAAGTTCTTCATTTAAAAATGTACAAATAAACGTTTTCAAACTATGACGATTTTTGCCCAAAAATGCAAAGAGGTTACTTACCAAAAATTGAAAATTTTATCAAAAATTGAAAAAAAAAGTTTTTTTCCTTTATTATTAGCAAAAATATATTTTAAACATTTCAAAACATCAAATAAACATACAAGGGCAGTAAAAACGCAAGTTTTTCATTTAAAAATGTACAAATAAACGTTTTCAAACTATGACGATTTTTGCCCAAAAATGCAAAGAGGTTACTTACCAAAAATTGAAAATTTTATCAAAAATTGAAAAAAAAAAGTTTTTTTCCTTTATTATTAGCAAAAATATATTTTAAACATTTCAAAACATCAAATAAACATACAAGGGCAGTAAAAACGCAAGTTTTTCATTTAAAAATGTACAAATAAACGTTTTCAAACTATGACGATTTTTGCCCAAAAATGCAAAGAGTAACCCGTTACCAAAAATTGAAAAAAAAATTTTTCCTTTATTATTAGCAAAAATATATTTAAAACATTCCAAAACATCAAATAAACATACAAGAGCAGTAAAAACGCAAGTTTTTCATTTAAAAATGTACAAATAAACGTTTTCAAACTATGACGATTTTTGCCCAAAAATGCAAAAAAAAATTTTTTCCTTTATTATTAGCAAAAATATATTTTAAACATTCCAAAACATCAAATAAACATACAAGAGCAGTAAAAACGCAAGTTTTTCATTTAAAAATGTACAAATAAACGTTTTCAAACTATGACGATTTTTGCCCAAAAATGCAAAGAGGTTACTTACCAAAAATTGAAAATTTTATCAAAAATTGAAAAAAAAAGTTTTTTTCCTTTATTATTAGCAAAAATATATTTAAAACATTTCAAAACATCAAATAAACATACAAGGGCAGTAAAAACGCAAGTTTTTCATTTAAAAATGTACAAATAAACGTTTTCAAACTATGACGATTTTTGCCCAAAAATGCAAAGAGTAACCCCTTATCAAAAATTGAAAATTTTACCAAAAATTGAAAAAAAAATTTTTTCCTTTATTATAATAAGCAAAAATATATTTAAAACATTCCAAAACATCAAATAAACATACAAGAGCAGTAAAAACGCAAGTTTTTCATTTAAAAATTTACAAATAAACGTTTTCAAACTATGACGATTTTTGCCCAAAAATGCAAAGAGTAACCCCTTATCAAAAATTGAAAATTTTACCAAAAATTGAAAAAAAAATTTTTTTCCTTTATTATAATAAGCAAAAATATATTTAAAACATTCCAAAACATCAAATAAACATACAAGAGCAGTAAAAACGCAAGTTTTTCATTTAAAAATGTACAAATAAACGTTTTCAAACTATGACGATTTTTGCCCAAAAATGCAAAGAGTAACCCCTTATCAAAAATTGAAAATTTTACCAAAAATTGAAAAAAAAATTTTTTTCCTTTATTATAATAAGCAAAAATATATTTAAAACATTCCAAAACATCAAATAAACATACAAGAGCAGTAAAAACGCAAGTTTTTCATTTAAAAATGTACAAATAAACGTTTTCAAACTATGACGATTTTTGCCCAAAAATGCAAAGAGTAACCCCTTATCAAAAATTGAAAATTTTACCAAAAATTGAAAAAAAAATTTTTTTCCTTTATTATAATAAGCAAAAATATATTTAAAACATTCCAAAACATCAAATAAACATACAAGAGCAGTAAAAACGCAAGTTTTTCATTTAAAAATGTACAAATAAACGTTTTCAAACTATGACGATTTTTGCCCAAAAATGCAAAGAGTAACCCCTTATCAAAAATTGAAAAAAAAATGTTTTCCTTTATTATTAGGAAAAATATATTTTAACCATTTCAAAACATCAAATAAACATACAGGAGCAATAAAAACGGAAGTTTTTCATTCAAAAATACACAAACGAACGTTTTGAAAAATTACGATTTTTGCCCAAAAATGCAAAGAGTAACCCCTTATCAAAAATTGAAAATTTTATCAAAAATTGAAAAAAAAATTTTTTCCTTTATTATTAGCAAAAATATATTTTAAACATTCCAAAACATCAAATAAACATACAAGAGCAGTAAAAACGCAAGTTTTTCATTTAAAAATGTACAAATAAACGTTTTCAAACTATGACGATTTTTGCCCAAAAATGCAAAGAGTAACCCCTTATCAAAAATTGAAAATTTTACCAAAAATTGAAAAAAAAATTTTTTCCTTTATTATAATAAGCAAAAATATATTTAAAACATTCCAAAACATCAAATAAACATACAAGAGCAGTAAAAACGCAAGTTTTTCATTTAAAAATGTACAAATAAACGTTTTCAAACTATGACGATTTTTGCCCAAAAATGCAAAGAGTAACCCCTTATCAAAAATTGAAAAAAAAATTTTTTCCTTTATTATTAGCAAAAATATATTTTAAACATTCCAAAACATCAAATAAACATACAGGAGCAATAAAAACGGAAGTTTTTCATTCAAAAATACACAAACGAACGTTTTGAAAAATTACGATTTTTGCCCAAAAATGCAAAGAGTAACCCCTTATCAAAAATTGAAAATTTTATCAAAAATTGAAAAAAAAATTTTTTCTTTTATTATTAGCAAAAATATATTTTAAACATTCCAAAACATCAAATAAACATACAAGAGCAGTAAAAACGCAAGTTTTTCATTTAAAAATTTACAAATAAACGTTTTCAAACTATGACGATTTTTGCCCAAAAATGCAAAGAGTAACCCCTTATCAAAAATTGAAAATTTTACCAAAAATTGAAAAAAAAATTTTTTCCTTTATTATAATAAGCAAAAATATATTTAAAACATTCCAAAACATCAAATAAACATACAAGAGCAGTAAAAACGCAAGTTTTTCATTTAAAAATTTACAAATAAACGTTTTCAAACTATGACGATTTTTGCCCAAAAATGCAAAGAGTAACCCCTTATCAAAAATTGAAAAAAAAATTTTTTCCTTTATTATTAGGAAAAATATATTTTAACCATTTCAAAACATCAAATAAACATACAGGAGCAATAAAAACGGAAGTTTTTCATTCAAAAATACACAAACGAACGTTTTGAAAAATTACGATTTTTGCCCAAAAATGCAAAGAGTAACCCCTTATCAAAAATTGAAAATTTTATCAAAAATTGAAAAAAAAATTTTTTCCTTTATTATTAGCAAAAATATATTTTAAACATTCCAAAACATCAAATAAACATACAAGAGCAGTAAAAACGCAAGTTTTTCATTTAAAAATGTACAAATAAACGTTTTCAAACTATGACGATTTTTGCCCAAAAATGCAAAGAGTAACCCCTTATCAAAAATTGAAAAAAAAATTTTTTCCTTTATTATTAGGAAAAATATATTTTAACCATTTCAAAACATCAAATAAACATATAGGAGCAATAAAAACGGAAGTTTTTCATTCAAAAATACACAAACGAACGTTTTGAAAAATTACGATTTTTGCCCAAAAATGCAAATTTTATCAAAAATTGAAAAAAAAATTTTTTCCTTTATTATTAGCAAAAATATATTTAAAACATTCCAAAACATCAAATAAACATACAAGAGCAGTAAAAACGCAAGTTTTTCATTTAAAAATGTACAAATAAACGTTTTCAAACTATGACGATTTTTGCCCAAAAATGCAAAGAGTAACCCCTTATTACAATCGTAAAGATGCAAATAGTAACCAGCATCACCAGCAGCGGCTGTACTGCTTCATACTTAACAGAGATTAAAAATAAGTTGAGCAAAGACTTAACAAGATACAATCATTACAGCACAGAACTTGCTTTCCCTTTCAATTTAAGCTTTTGTGGGAACATCTTGATATCATTTACGGAGTTATTAAAAGTTTTCAAATTAGTAAGTCATCAATGGAAGGCAAAAACTTAGTCAACACATACTTTGAAGGGAGCACCATCATAAATCTGCTACAAAAACGAATATTTCTCTTTCAATAGATAAATCAAACAGTAATAAAAACATTCATTAGAACAACAAAAACTTTTAATGAATGGTGGATTCCACCAGGATAATTATTCCATAGGATAATTATTCAAATGAAAAAAATAAAGCAGGGTATTTGGATATTTTACCAGGATTTGTTTTTTAGTTTTACTGCCAGCATTTGGTATTGTGTATAACAAGAGAAGTACATTTTCAACGAAGTTCTTTCTTTCCAAGGACTTTACGTATCCTTGTACTCAAAAGAATTTTTAATAAATTAATAATAACTGCAAATACTTAGTTGAAAGGTTTGAATGGAAATGCATACTAATTCTAATATAATGTAAAGTAATGTAATGTAAGGTAATGTAATGTAAAGTAATGTAAATTAAAGTAATGTAAAGTAATGTAATGTAAAGTAATGCAAATTAAAGTAATGCAATGTAAAGTAATGTAATGGATTGTAATGTAAATGAAATATACTTGTGATTAAACAATTGGCTTAGGTTATAACAGGAAAGATGAAATAAAGCAAATTATACGTGGGTATTAGAGCGTGTACGGAATTCTTAACTCATGCGGTTTAGATATTACGAATACGTCTTTGCGATTTGGATTCTAAAACTTTTGAAGAGAAAGAGCAAGCCGACTTGCTTTTGAATGCAGCTGAAGTACAAGTTTTGCAGTCTTTCTTATACAATCTTTCGCTAAAATGTTATAAAAAACCATGAACGGGTTTAACAAATTTTCCAAGCCTCGAATATCAATTGATCGATTCCGTTTTAAGTTCACGGAATAAAGAGTTTTTATGAAGAAGCAGACATTCCCAAATAACCTCTTTTATGAAACAGATGTATGCTTTTAAATTTTTCCTTTCTGATACCTTTGACTCTGCGATTGCAGGACCATCTCTTCTAAACTCCATTATTAGCCTTCCTATACCACCGTGTTGGTCTGTGGGACCGGCAAAACGCTTTTACGTAAATAGTTTTTTTTTCCAGAAACCCTACAAATTGGGATTTTCTGTTAGCTGGCGCTTTTTTTACAAGCTTTGTTTTAGTGCTGTTTCTGGATTTGATAACAATTGGTCTGTGAGGCCGGCGCTGGTATATGTGTAACTTTTTGCTCAGGTAAAAAAATTGTGGTTTCTTCAGTGTTCCGTATTTTATCATTTTGCAAGGACCTTTAATTAGCAAAATCAATCAAGAACAAGTCGGACTACTTTTGGAGCAAATTAACCGCGGAATGTTTCTTGAATCTTTGTCATATGATCTTGTTAACTAGTAACTGCAACGTCGATCTCTCATGACCTCCTTGTCTGAAACTATCAATCTTATGCTTCCTGAGTTGTGTAAAATGAATGCTACCGGGTCTTTAATTTTTTAAGGCTAAGAAAATAATTTTTTGTTTTTTGAAAAGAAAACAAAAATTTATGTTTTGTTTTTGCAGCAACACTAATGTTTTTGAAGGCTGCTCTTTATATGAAATACGGTTTCCCCTAATTTTTATTTAAAGGCCCATAATTAAATCAACATGTGATTTATGTATTGCACAGAGAGTCCTTTTAAGTTTCCAAAACTAATTTTCGTTTATTTGAGTAGCATGTAAGAAAGAACAACCGATTTTGAAGACTATATATATTAAAGACTGAAAATCAAATGGTCAAATGAGCACCAGCCTATTCTAATGGCTTCTGAGACTTTGTACTCTGATTTGGAATACTGCAAGGTGGCTAATATTGGAGGTCATAAGGTATGGCCTTAAAATCGGAGAATCGAATGTCTCACAAAGGAGAAATTTAAAAGTATTCAATTTTCTTTCATATCTAATTAACTTTGGAGTTTCGGGAGAGGGGGAGCAGAGTAAATTGAAAATTATTAATGCATCCATTTGCTTTAATTAAAACTGAAAAATTCTAATAAAACAAATATTTTCCACTGCTAATCGGTTCTTAATACTCGTCCTTATACATGCAGAACTATACTGTTTGTTAAACAATTTTTACTCAGTGGCAGAATAATTAAAATATTTTTTTTTTGTTTTCACAATCAATTTGTTTGCCACCGATACAATAATCGGCCACCGCATTACCAGTGCCAATTACAACTGTGCAATGCAAACATTTAAGTAAATAAATATGCGTTTGAAAATGTGGCATAACACTGCCACACTTGTATTTTTGCCAATCCAATTAAATGTTCATACAAATGCAAATAAATATTTATGTGTGTGTATGTGAATACTGGAAAATTTCATGTGTGTAGATTGTTTTGTGGCCATTGTGGTCGCATCCATTCAACTGTTTTCCTCTGTCCCTCCAGAAGAGTGTATTATAATTGTGCACAATTTAATATTGTCATTGTCCTTTTGGGCCAATATAAGTTCATTATTGTTTTGGCCATTTTATTGTTACTAACAGACTGACATTTAAAGCAGTGTGTTTGCCTGCCTGCATCCTTACAAAGGACTCCAAAGCTCATTTTAATGATAATTAATGCATAAATAATTACGCACACATACGCCAGCACGCAGGTATTTAGTTTTATCTATATAAATTATACAATAAACGAGGGAAATGTTAAATATCTTTATTATTTGCAGGATCATAAAATTATAAACGAAAGGTACAAATATTTGGACAACCTCTGCACCGTAAAACAGCAGTTTAACATTTTTGTTGATGCAACATTTGTGTCGATGCACCGCTTTACTGATAAACCAGCTTTGCTTTTCATTTAAATTAAAAATTATAATAACAATATTAAGTATTTGAGTTGATACACTTGTTGTGCTACGGGGCTTATTCAAATATATTTGAATTGAACAATGATTTCGAAATCTACAACATTTACGGTAAATGGGAAAAGTATTCTCTTGCAATTAAGTCAATTTGTGTTTGTAAGCAACCACAAGCTTTTAGAATTGCATAATTATTATGAAAAATTACATGAATATAAAAACAACTTATTATAGAAGATAGAAGATAGAAGAAATTATTTTCCTCATTAAATTCGCCTCCGTAGGCGAATGAATAATGCACAGCCTACTACGCCGGAGGACTCAGGTTCGATTACTGCGTAGTCCCTATGGGGGTTTCTGCGGACAAGCCGAAAGCTTTGCAAGTTGAGTATCAATACAAAAAAAAAAAAAAAACAAAACACAAAAAATTGATTCTAAATAAATTAAGTTTAAAAAGAAGACCAAAAATCATCTCCCGTTTCGGGTCATCCTGCTCGACCAACAATCTCAAATGATTCTATTCAACAAGATTACAAGTTGCAAGTCTTAAAGGAATTTTGTCATTATTTTTTTATTGGCGATCCTCCCAATGTATTCTTATACGAGGTGTGAACCTAACCGTTATTTTTAAATGTTGTGAGTTATGTATGTTCGAATCTGGCAATTTTTTTCTCTTATGTTGGTACACATGCGATGCGTTTACGAAAAGGTTGTTATTAATAGTAACTTATATTTCTTGGGGATGTTGGGTCTCAGGCCGGAATCTGTAAAGCGAATGTATAATAAGATTTTGAATGGCTTTCAATTAATATCGTTAACGCAAGTCAGAGAAAACTTTGATTCAGTTACTTTATATTGCATATACGAGGTGTGATCCAAAAATTGCCCTTATTTTCCAATTTTTTTTTTCAGTTATGTTGGTACACATGTTTGTTATATATGATGGCAATATCAGTCACTAGATTGTCGGTTTGTTTTTGACAGATAAAAAGATGAGTCGCATGGAAGCTAGTGAAGGTCATCAACGGCGATCCAAATTTGCTCAAAAACGTCATACCTGCTGACAAATCATGGGTGTATGACTATTTTTTTTTGTTTTTTTTTTTTTTAACAAACTCTACCCGCAAAGCTTTTGGCTTGTGCGCAGGAAAACACCCAGGGTCAAGACAGGAATCGAACCCGCGACCTCCGGTTCAGTAGGCTGAGCATTATTCACTCGCCTACGAAGGCATCCCACATTGCAAAGAAAGCCCAATCATAACAAGACTGCAATAAGCGCCTCAAGTTCGGTCATATGTGAAGGTTTTGCTCAATGTTTTCTTTGATCGCAATGGCGTGGCGCAACATGAGTTCTTGCCACCAGGTCGTATGGTTAATAAGGAATACCACCTTGAAAATATCCGCCATTTGCGCGAGCAATTTGGCAGATGCGCACAGAAATGTGGAAAAACCAATCATGGATTTTGCATCATGATAACGCACCAGCTCACACATCGATGCTTATATGTCAGTTTTGGCCATAAAAAAAACCGTAAACATGCGTCAAGCACCGCATTCGTCGAATGCGGACCCCCGGTAACTTTCTCCTCTTGCCAACACTGAAGACACCGATGAAAATAGATAAAAGAAAAATCGAAACAGGAGCTTTTGGCGATACTAAACATCGCATTTCAGAAGTGTTTCAAGAATTGTATAAAATGCTGGCATAAGTCCATTTTATCTATGGGGCTTACTTTGAAGGGTACAATGTAATTATTGATGCTACAGTTATTGATAGTCATTTTTTTCACCACACCTGTTCGTACAGAGCAAATAACAAATGGAAAATCTATGAATCTCTTTACGGCCCAGATGAATATTAAAAGAAAATATAGGCTCAATAGCTCAAGCAACGAAAATTTCCCGAAAAATTCCACCTCTAGTTAAAAATCCCATCTTAAGAGTCTACGTTTATTAATTTAGATTTTTTTTAATTTAAATTCAAAGGCATACTTGCAGAAGAACATTAACTACAAGTAATTAACTTTAGTAAAATAGTAATTAACGAACTTATATGCCATAGTGTTACGCAAAGCAGTCACGCTATTCTTAAATTAATGCTTCAACGCTACAAAAAAAAAAAATTTATTCTCCACATATCGGAATTATAAATAAAAAGTAAATGATGAAATTAAAATCCGAAGGAGGGAAAGGCAAAAAATATGAAAAGTGCCACTCATGCAGAAAACGTTGTCGCACCTCATATATATTTGATTTAATTTCATAATCGTGCGGTTAATGTTTTTTCTGGTTGACTACTTGCGAGAATGTCAAATACCGTACCAAATGTACGTATTGCATGAAAAATTTAAATTATTCAAAGTGTTGTTATACTCATGCTCTTTTTTCATTTTTTGTCCTTCTCTAGCCATGCATACTTCTTTTGAAATTCATTTCACTCTTCGCTGGTGAAAGCAAATGTGTACATAAAGAAATGTGCGCAAAAACTATCTGTGAGGTCTTTAACGCATCGAAACCAAAATACAAAGGCATGCATTCGTCAGCGTGTGGATGAAGGCAGGTGCGGATCCAGGAAATTACAAAAAAGTATATATAAAATGGTTACCATAATGCCCTTCACGAGCTTCGCAGATTCATTAGTAGTACTTTGTCTGTGGTGGGAATTCCTTATAACTTTAAGCGGGCCCCTTCTCTTTATCTATCGCTCCTCCCACAATCTGTCAATATATAAAATGTGCCGAAATTATCAAGAAACTTTAAACCGGAAAAGAATTTTAAATTTAAGACTTGAGTTCTTAAAATTTAGCAAGACGTGTAAGTGATTACTCGATCTGTAATTGTGTGCTCAAGACTGGAAAGATTGTTGGTTCTCCCTTTAAACTAATCATTTTCAGACTTAGCACCGGATAATGATACGTAAGTATTATCAGTTGCTTGCACGTTGCTAAAAGATAACAGGACATCTTCGGAGCAAAAAGCTCTAACCGCGCCGATTTTTATCTTACCACCTTTCAGCATTGTAGCATATTCTGAATAATTTCTTTCGGCTCAATACAACCGAAATAAAAACATACCAGATCGATTCAATACATAGTCCTTTTTGGAAGTATGTGTCAGGTTGCACTCCGATGAAAAGCCATGAGAGAGATGAGAGTGCTCAGATCACATCAATTTTGGATTGTCTTAACAAAGTACGATTATGCACTAATTGTTGCATACGCCTACACGCCACGTTTCACTATCCTACACATTTGTACAATTTGTCGAATATGGCATCCCTGCTGGAAAATAGGATAGTGTGACCTAAAAATTTTACATTTTTATGACAAGCAAAATTTTATGAGCATTTTCATAAAATGACAATTTTCATGCGATCAGAGTTGCATTTACTTCAACCAGCAAAGAAAAAATTGGTTGCATCATTTTTGTATGACAGGCACGCCCCTGCTTACCTTCATTTAGTTAACATTAGTGTTTCGTTCGGAGCTGCTCAACAATGGCTATAGATCTCTCTATCTTGGCTCTTGCAACCCTAATGTCAATTATATTTTTACGAGAATAAAACTTTTATAAGTTGCATGAAACTTCCTTTTTGAAAATAAAAATTAAAAACACAAATTTAGTCCTACAGCAAGTTGGTGGGATATGCTTTGAGACTTTTTTTATGGAGAGGAACATATATCAGCCTGACAAGTAATCGGTAAACTTTAATTATTTTCAATTAAAACGTTAAGAAATTTGTACAGGGCTCGAAGCTGGTTTGATTAATTAGGACTGGTATCATTCTATTAACGTAGACAAGATACTATAATGGAGGGATTATAAAAAGTACCAGATTTTTCTTGGAAAGTCTTTATTTTCGTGTTCTCCTAATGAAAGTGCCATACAGCTTATTGCTAACCACAAGTTTCTCTGCACATTCAACTCCGGCCATATAAAACTTATCGAAAACAAAAGAGTCCTTTTTAACATGTTTTAGCATGCGACGAACGTCCAACCATGCAAGGATGTATATTTGTATATCAATTTAAAGCCTGATTCGAATGGCATGATATTGAATTACAAAAAGTATTAGAAGGATTCTAAATCATAAAATATATATTTTAAATCCAATATGTGTCATTTGGTCGGATGGGAAGCAATATTGCTGGCGTCTCCATATTGAAACCCCAAAAAGTCATTACGTGAAGGAAACTGTGAAACATGGTGGTGGAAACATCATGGCGAGGGGCTGTTTTACATGGTGAATGTTTAGACCACTTCAAAAAATTTATGGAATAATGAGAAAAGAGGATTACCTAAATATTTTACAGAGCCATCCTCCTGATTATGGTGACAGAAAAGTTCATATGTATATCAGCAAGAGGTTGTCACTAAATATACGTCCAAAATTATGAATTGGCCGGTAGAAGTTACCAATCTCAGTCCTATTAAAAAAATTGTGGTTAAAAATTTGGTGTGTGAAACGAAGATTACACAGTTACTAGGAAAGGAAAAATATTCCTCGTGAAACTGTTATCAAAAATAAAGGTCTTTGGACCTTTCAATATTCTATTAGCATATAATGCTTTTTTGTTGTATTTAAAATAAATTGAGGTTGACTTAACAACAAGTAAAGGGGCGAAAATTTATTATTGTCCTTATAGTTATCCTTATTATTATCCTTATTATGCATTCTACATATATAAGAATTATATATAAGTGCTCATTAATTAATGCTCCCCACTGTATGTATTGAATATTTACAAATGTGAAATTTTGGCCCTCCACAAATTGCTATAATATTTGTAATGAAAAACAATTGAATTTTAAAATTTAAAGTATTAAAAGTATTAAAGCCTTGAAAGTATTGCAATAAAATAGTTAATAAATTATTTTAATATATAAGGAGCGATTTAAATATTTATATACTGAACGCTGAGTGAAAGCGCGATATGGAAATTAATTGTCAATTCTGACACTAATTTTGGTGGCAACTGAACCTCCTTAATGTTCTCCTTATATTTATACATCAGAGGATGTGTTTGAGTTTATTTTTGCATGCCGGAATGTTTTTACAAATTTTACATGCATCACATGTCTTTGAAGCATTTCATATAAACAACATGTTGATGGCTGTGTTAGCAGTACGAGTGTAGTGACAGTGGTGGTGATGACATCTTCCTCATGGTAAAGTGCGGTGAAGAAAAATGCGCAATCATAATGCCTACGATGTTTTATTAAGAAAGTTGTAAAAAAAATGTTTCTATTATTCATTCGCTTTATCAGAATGCAGTTGTGACTATGAAAACAGTGTTGCCAATTAAAAAGATTGATGTTTAATGCTAACAAATGAGCGCTTTTATTTAAAATTTCTTAATTCCGTGACTAAAGAAATTAAAAAAGAAAACTGGACGTTTAAGCTGCTAAGGGCATGTGCCATATCTCATGTTCAAGGCGGATTAAAGTGCAAAGTGGCGAGTTGCAACTCTGTTAAAAATACATGTATCTTGTACATGTAATATTAGCTCTACTGTAAAAAGTTTTACTTAGGCCTTGTTTCACCATCCCACACAGTATTAACACATGCCAAATTTAGCACGTTTTATGAAAAACCTAAACCGTATTATTATTTTGAAAAGGTTTCTGAAAATTTTCATAAAATAATAGATTTCGTCTGATCAGAGTTGATTTTAGTTCAAACGGCAGAACAAAAAATTATTCTGTTGTGACGCAAAGTAAGAAAAAAGTGAAAAAATTATATTTTTATTAAAATTTTGTTTATAGTTTAGATCGGTATGGTAATCAACCCTTTTCTACAGTGCCTAATAAAATAAATTACTTTGTTTGTGGGTAACAAACATAAAACATATGTTTGCGTAATCATGAAAAATATGGTGTACCTTCATACACGCCATTTTTATTTGATTTCATAAAGTATAAGGCTATGATTTGATAACACTTTCGTGTGCATGAGTTGTTCTACTGTGTTGGATAGTGAAAGAGTTTGACAGTTTAGGCTGGAACATGTGATCACCAATAAGGAATCCTGAAATAAGGAATACCCTTATGAATTCCCTTGAATAAATTAAAAATTTCGAATATATTGTGTGCTGTCATCACTGCTTACCTTTAAAGACTTTAGATTTATAAAATTCAATACTTTCCTCTAAGTTGTAAGTCCCTATACCGAGGCTACACTGCTTTAAGATTTTTTCTGTGGTTTTTCGGTTTTTTTTATAATTATTCAGGATTATCTTGAGAACCATAGACTTCATGATCTTTTCTATTTCAGAAGTTAGTGGGCTTAGAGGTTTTTTTACATACGATGGCAGTGACAATGTTTTATTAAAAGGGTGTATCGGTTATATAACATTTACCGGAATTTCACTTAAAGTAGAACATTTTGTTAAAATATATCTTAAAATATCGATTTATTTAATATATGTTTAGAATAAATTATATATATAAATTATAAATTAATTACGGCAGTTAAAACTCAGATTTGATTTTAACACAGAAAAGAAAAATAATTATTTTTCTAGAATTGTCATGGAACTAAACTCGATCTTATTCTGTGCCCGCCCCCTCAACTTGTATTTTCGAAAATATACATTCCCGGTTATTCTATACCAGAAACTAAGCTGGATCTAATTTTGTGGCCTCTCTATTTGTATTTTTGAGCACCTACTTCGAAAATGTACATTCCGGGGTATTCTGTCCCAGACAGTAAGCTCGATATCATTTTCCGACCTCTCAACTTGTATCTTTGAAAATATACATTCCGAGGTATGCTGTCCTAGAAACTTAGCTCCATCTCATTCTGTGCCCTCTCAATTTGTATATTTCGGCACCTACTTGGAATATTTAAATTCCGGCTTGTTCTATGCCAGTAACTGAGCTCCATCTTATTCTTTGGCCCCTCAAGTTGCATTGTCGAAAATATGCATTCCGTGTTGTTCTATGCCAGGAACAAAGCTCGATCTCACGCAGTGGCGTCTCAATTTGTGTTTTCTAAAATGTATCTTCCGGGGTGTTCTATACCAGACACTAACCTCGACATCATTCTCTCACCTCTCAACTTGTATCTTTGAAAATATACATTCCGAGGTATGCTGTCCCAGAAACTTAGCTCCATCTCATTCTGTGCCCTCTCAATTTGTATATTTCGGCACCTACTTGGAAAATATAAATCCATTCCTTAAATCATGGTATCCATGAATTGATTTAGATTTGAGACTAAAGATAAGGAATTTTAAAAATGGGATATATTTGCTTAATTTTAAGTTTCTAATCTCATTCTCCTGGTCCTTGCTTTAACTGGAAGTATGAATTGGCTTTTAGTAGTCTAATCCATGTGGAATAATTTTTTGTGTTCTAACCAACTCTATGTGCAAAGCTTTTGACTTGTCCGCAGGAAAACACCCAGGGTCAAGGCAGGAATCGAACCCCCGACCTCCGGTTCATTAGGCTGAGTATTATTCGCTCGCCTACGGAGGCACATTGAACACATTGAAGATTATATGAGGGTGGTATTTTCTACAATATCAGTTTGCGACGCTATAAAGCATGAATATTCTGGATCCATGTAAGAAACGAAGTTTATCTAGCTTTGTCTGTCTGTCTGTCCTAGACAATTTTATTCGCTTAAAATTAAATATTTAAAAACCCCTCGGCTCATAATTTTTCCAAAATTGGTTAATAAGTAAAAGAAATGTATATAAAAATATATATATAAAAATATATAAAAATAGTAAAATTAAAGTTTACTTCAAAGCATTATAAATGTAGTGTAGGAAAACGGCTTTGGGCATCTCCAGGGAGAAGAGTATACAGATATACAAGATTATTCTGGATTCTACGAAATAAAAATTATAACTGCTTGATCTTGATCTTTTGTAGATTCTTATTGAATCCTGCGAGTACAATTTCAGCCTTTGCCATTATAGGATTCAAAGGATCTAAGTAAGCACAACTTTAGAACGTAAGCTTGGAAATGATATAGAAATATATTTAACAGAAGGAAGATTCCTGCCACAGAAAAGATAGAATGTAAATAGTGTTCCGTAGTCGTGTTATTTCTAAGGTGGATGGACAAATATATACCTTTTAAATCTGTTTCAAATCAGTTTGTGTTAACGATAAAATTCGGTCAAGATAAATTAATATCTATCAGATAATAGCAGATAGAATTAAGGAGAATGCGATTAAAAATATCATATAAAAAAATTTTCTTTGCAGACCCTCGTTGAAATGACTGGAAGGCTGAAATGGCTTTCGAGTCAAGAGAAGAGTAATATATGTGCGTTTGCGTTGAAGATCTCAAAGATATAAAGCCTTACAGTTCTGGGGAACACTCCTTGCTAACAACTAAATACTCCATTCGCTTACATCTGTATATGTGAGATTGCATAAGGAAGCAGTTATTGAAATGAGTTTTTCATACCCGTAGTGCCTTCTGAAGCAGCACAATGCTTAAGTCTACATGGCATTCTACGTGTTAATATCTTGGGCCAAAGGAAATACTTTCATCGCTCCCACAACAGTTGGGTTCCACTTGCAAATGCTGAATACGTGTTTAGTGGGTGGGTGTTCGGCAGTCAGTTGCAGTCATAGTGCACGTCACTGATATGGAATACAAAACAATGATGAATGGTTTTGTCGCCTGTCATTTAGTTTAAGAATTATGCTTTATGTTTGTGCAAGTAAATATAAATTTACTAAAGTGCAACTGCCTGTTCATACTCAAATTGAAATTTCCATGCATAAATTTATGTTGTGTATGTGTGGTTTTATTTGCATGCTTAATTCTTTTGTTTCCTCGCCGTCTTTACAAATTATTATTATTTTTATTATGCGATAAGACATGTTTTAAAGAATTATGTTAAGTTTTTCCTTCTCTCACTCGCTTTCGTACAGCACACATTTCTGGTTGTTTGTGTTAATAATAGACTTTGTACTTTTGTTTTCCAATTTCCCCTGTTGCCACATTTGGTTGGATAACACACTCGTGCTCTCGCCACACTTGTAGTTTGGCTTGCTGGCTGGTTTCATTATAATATTTAACCACGAATTTGTGCAACTTTTCAGCATAAATTTTGATAATTAACTTGTATTAAAGAGTAGTGGGGTATGTGGGGTAGATGGGGTATCTGGCGTGGTGTATGGTATAGCGGAGTTTCCCTGCGAAAGTTCAGTTTAAAAGTGCAGACGTGGCTGCATAAAATCCGTTAAAGGAAATTGTAAAGGAATTTTCAAGGTTTAGCTTTTCGATATGTTGCAAAGTTTAGTTTAACTTTATAAAAAGTTTACTTATTTTCTTCTTATATTTCTTCTTCTTTTCGTAGATCGCTCTATATTCGGAGGAATGAACTTGAATTCATAAATAATTTTTTCTAAGTATTTGGTATTATAAGGAATTGCTTTCTGTCAAACAAGTCCTTTCTAAATGCCACCTTTAATGCAACTTTCCCTAGATACCCATTTAAGCATATTTTAAATAGAAATACGACTTTAAAGTTTAAAAAGATATTTTTAAAAAAAAAAATAGAAAACGAAAAAGAAATTGGTGTTAAAAAAGCAACACTTTAGTTAAGAAATTTGAATTGCTATCTGGAAATTTATGTTTATGTAAGAACACGCTCTGCTAAAATAGTTTCTACCCTCTTTTATTTCCGTTATTGCCATTCAAATTTATGGCCCTTTTGTTTGTACCTTTACATTCACCTACGCTCGAATGATTTATAACAACCAGCAGAAATAAAATGGAAATATAAAAAATATATGCGCAAGAAAAAACGTTGTAGCAGTTAATATCTCACAAATGCAACAGTAAATCAAATTTTATTTCCCTTTTAAGGCAAACCTTTTCCAAAAAGTTTTTTAAATGAAAAGAGAAAACATTTCGCAGTATACTTTTATTATTATGCGAGGGTTGCAAACAGAAACTAGTATGGTAAAGCATTTTAATGACTACTATTTCATGTGCTTTGCAAAAAAAGAGAAATTATTTGTCTCTGGAAAATCAAGGAAGTGTTTTAATATTACAAGTTCGCCACGTTTCTATTGTCAGCTTCTCATAGCGAAGCGATAGCATCGGATTGAAAGGATTACTACCAATTGAGGAAAGACACTACAGAGTACATTGCCAGTTAGAACACCGCTCTATGAGGAGGAATGGCTACTATGCGCTATGGTATTCTCTTCCGTGCTATATTTGATTCTAACCGTATAATTGACAATAGACGATAATGACAATTGGCAATATCCTTTATTTAGATTATGGGCGTGGTCGTCTTAAAAGACACATTTTTTTAATAATAATTCATTTGTATTGGAAATGCAAACTAAAAACTTTTTCACAAAGTAGCAAAAGCCAAAAAAAAATACTTCTAGTTGTTTAAAATAGTAGTAAAATATTTAGCATGAAAAATAACAGTTGTACAAAAAGGTATTATTATGCGTGTAGGATATCAGCACAAGATCATTGTCGATTTTTACCATTAAAGAAAATCTATTTGATTGCTTAAAAATATATAAAATTTTTCAAAATCATGTCCAAAATTATAGTTTAATGCAACTTGACTTAAACTGAAATAACAATATCTCTTCAAGAAAATATATTTTTTAATTAATTTAAAAATATATTTTTTAATTAATTTAAGTTTTTAATTAATTAATTTAATTTTTTAATTAATTAATTTTATTTTTTAATTAATTAATTGAATTTTTTAATTAATTTTTTAATTAACACATTTAAAGTTAATCTTCATCGGTCGCTTAGAAGTTAATATGAGGGGAACACCCTATACAGAACTGTATATTGAAGTCTAGGAAAGATTTAAGTTATTTTCTACTATCTGAGGCATGCCGAATATGAAGCTGAGTATGTTCTATGGCCTTCTAACTTTACACTGGAAAAAGTGCCACATTAAGTTCCACACTCCATTTGAATTTTAAATTGTATCACTTTTAGTCACATTGTGGACTCTTATAATCATATAAAGGATCTCGAAAATTTTTGGCACTTAACAAAGTACAGATGACTTTAATGGAATGGTTTTGGAAATAATAAATATCGACCACCACATGCAAAGGAAAACCGTATTTAGAAAAAAGTGCCAGTACAAGAGAATAAGCAAACTTTGCCATCCAATGCCCGCCCCACAGGTTGTCAATAAATTAACGTTTTTTCGCTAATGCATGCTTGTAGCCCGGACAGCAGCAAACCCAATTGCAACAGTCACACATTTGCATCATTTGTTTACTTTTACCCAATTTTTATTTTTTTTTTTGTTTAGCACTTCAAATCGCATAACTGAAGCCATATTTTTCCATACGTATTTGACATTTGTAACTTCCTCTATACGCAGAGTATTTTTCATTAGCTGAGACTTTGCCATTTAGCGCTACATATGTGTGTGCTCGCAGATGAAGGACCCTTTATAATATTTTGACAGGTGGCAAGCAGCAAAGCAAAGATTACAAAATATTATCGCGTATGTCACGTTCACCGTGGTCATAAATATTTACCTACAAACGTCTATTGCACTACGTAACGCGTAACATTAACTATGGATATCATATTTGCTTTGCAATAGGAATACTTTAAGTTAAACAATGTTGGATTTATTAGATTGCTGTTGAATCCTTTAAAGAAGTAAAAATATATTGAAAAGGAGACTTCGCTTAATATTAAACATTGCAAGTAGAAAGTCCACCTCTTAGTGTTAGAATGTCCTCTTTCTACCTCAACTGCTCTGGTAATTATATTTTTTTAGAGAAAAATGTATAAATAATAAAAATCCTCATGAATTGCTTCCTTACTCAGCATATAATAAAAGCTTGAGAGCCAAATTATTCCAAGAAACTGATACAAAGCCATTACTGGATATATATAAGCTCAGAAGACCCCTACGAACGGCTTAAATATATATATTTCTTCTGAGTGAGTGGCGCAGTCCTTACGAAGCCGTACGAAAAGCAATATGAAGTAATATTTCTATGAGATGAAAGCACTGATTAAGAGAGTATAAATAAAGTCCTGATTGCTCAGAGAGCATCCACAGCCAATACGCTTCTTCCTTTTGTCTTCTTTAAGTTAAATACCGAATTGAGATTTTAACCTATTCTTTGAATAGTTTAGCTTTTCTATATGCCTGCTTATCAGCCGACTCACTTGCCATTCCCAAAAATCATTTGAGAATTATAAAAGCACAATCGCAGCACGAGTTTATGTACAAAATAAAAAAAATAGTGATTGCGGAAAAAAAGTAATAATAATATTTCAATCTTTTATCTTATTTGTTTTCCGCCAACTTATTAAAGGGCTTCTTGTTTCACTTCATTACTCAACCAATAAAACATTAAACAATTAAAAAAAAAAATAATTTAATGATAAACATTTTAGTTTTAAGCACGAAAGCTTAAAAACTTAAAAGCGAGCAACATTTTCATCATAATTCGGTATAAAACAAAAACTTAATCGCTTTAACCAATGATGCTAATGCCAGCGGAACAAGCCGAAAAAAAAAACAGAAAATAGTCTTGTCAAAATATGTTTGTTCAGAAGATATCGGTATTTCCATTAGGCAGTCTCTACACATTAAATTGAAAGAAATCAAAAACTATATAAGGTATCAGGGAAATATATGAGATGAAGCCAGATCCGTTCCTTTATCGAAAATTAAGTTTTCGGATGAAACGGATTTTTGGCTGAATGGCTTTGTTAATAAGCTAAACACTAAAATTGGCTGCCTCGTACCCCCTTCATGCTGATGATCCCATATTCAGGAGGAAACAACGTTACTGTTAATGGAGTTCGGCATATGTCGTTGCTGGAAGATCATCTTTTTCCAGAATAACAATCATAATGACATGTTCCTTCAACAAGACGGCACAACTTCACATAGAGCTCGCTATACAATAGATCTACTGAGTGGGAAATTCAAGGATCCTTTAATTTGGCAATTAGGATCAGTGAGTTGGCCCCCAAGCTCATGTGATCTAACGCCACTGGATTACGTGAAGTAGTTGGCTTATGCAAAGTATTTACAACCATATATTAGAATTATATATTGAAGGAGTTGCCAGTGAAGAGTAGCCTGCTTTAGCGTAAAGGTACATCATAATTGGAAGGATTGCTTGTAGTGTATTAAGCTCAGCCCTGGCGATCATTTAAGTGAAATTGTCTTCAAAATATTAATTTTATAGTTTCATTTCAAATGTATTATTATGGAAAACCCCATATATTTTCATTTTACGAAAACTGATAGCAAAAAGTATATAAGAAGAGAACATAAATATCCTCATATATGGATGTGTGTAGAGACACATATATGTAGTATTAATACATAATGTGTATGGGGGTGTGTGTCCGTGCGTGTGTATGCTTGTATGGCTGGCTGTGTAAAATTATGAGCTTACAACTATCACGACTGGTTAAATGATGGCGTCAGCTGCAATTTTCTGAATACACAATTTCCAACGGACCATGACACTTTAACTCGCTGGTCTTCATAGTTGTCTTCATCTGTTTAGTTGGCGTTAATTTGTCTGTTAAAGCACTCACACGTCTCTGGCGATATTCGTTTGATGATACAAATCAGACAAAGAGCGATAACACTTGTGCTACTCACACAGAAGTATTTGCCTTTCAATTCAATGTGCCGGCGTGTATGTGTTTGTGTATTTCATAAGAACTGCCAGCGAAATACGAGTATCAACTGCACAAATAGTAATTTAAAAAAGAACCACTCTAAGGCAATAACTCATTTAGGAAGTTTTTCTGCAAGCGTTGCTATATTTATCTCGTATTAAATTTTTTCCATTTATTTACACTGTGCGGCAGTCTTAATTTGTACAGAGCAATGCACATTTATATATACGTGTAAATTAGTTTACCTTTCATTTCTCTGTTATTGATTCTACTAATCAAAAATACAGAATTTTCAAAGCAGTTCCATCACGGCCTCTGTACACCAGTGAAAACTATTCTAAATAATATTTAGCAATTCCTGAGAGGATAATGATCCTTCAAACAATCCTTTCCCAAACATTGTATTCTCAGCGAAACTCAAAAACATCGCATACATACGATTTCTATGTTCCTTACAAGCACTTCCTTCCGAAAATATCGGATGGATTATAATGAATAGTTTATATCATTAAACAGCGAGCTGTGAAAACAGATTTATGGATTTATTGTTTAATAATATATTCTGGTAAAAATAAATTTTTAACATTTACATTTCTCAAATTTTTAGACTTGCCATAATTTTCAGAACATGAAATTCTTTATATTGTGTATTTCTTGTAATATATAAAATCACCTCAAACGATTCAGAACAAAGATTTTATTAAAGAAAAAGCTGGGAAATAGTCAAATTGTATTGGAAATATTTTAAGAAGCTGAAAGATATTCATTTAAAGCAGAATTTCAGATTAATAAATTATGGCCGTTGCAATTAAAAAATTAATGTAATTAGTTAAATAATTCGCAAAAATTGAATTTTTTTGGACCAGCTATTTTCCTCAATAACTCTGCTGCATATATTTACATCAGTATGTGACAACATTGTTATATTAAAAAGATTTTTTAGTAATTAATTTTACAACATCGTTAAATATGAATTATCCTCTTATTTTTATGAAAATATTCGCCATTTTGGAATCTCTTACTGTAATTAATTGCTCATAAAGCTTAAAGCAACTTACTTTTTTAGAACTTTTAATTATTCTGAATAAATTTCAGAATAAATAAAACCACAAACAAAAACAAAACTACATTTTCGCTTTTTTAAATTCGCTATTAGAAACCGGCCAAACACCGCTTTTTGATTTAATAAATTTATAAAATAATAAAATTTAATAAATTTATCATATCTTAAAGTGAAAAAGGCAGGATATGCAGCATAAATATAAATTATATAAAAACTAACAATGCATTTATAATGGGAATATTCCCCAAAAAACATATGCGAACTCGGCGATGAAGAAGGCGGTTATTTTCGCCACGGAATAAGTAAGACCGGAGGATACTATTGTTTTGACTTAAATACAAAAGAAAACATATTTCGTAGAAAAACCCAAAAATATTGTTTAAAAAAAGAAATTTTAAAAATATTTATTAAAACTTTATAAATGAAATCAGAAATAATATTAAAAATTTTTATGTATTATAAAACTCGGAAGTTCCAGGCATCTCCTTTTAAGACCCATATTTTGAATTTGGAATCAACTAATATTCAGCGAAGTTAAATGCCGATAACACAGATTACCAGCTCATTCTTTTTTAAAAATTTTTCTTACCCACTGTAATTTCTATATTTTTGTACATTCTAATGTTTGCGATTTTTCACAAACTTGTCACATAACTTAAAATGACCTTGAACACCGAAGAGACGAGTCTATTTTAAACTTCTAAGAGCATACTTAGTTAGTGAATTACATTGCATAATTGGATTTGATTTCATATATGTATGTATGTGTGTGTACAAAATGGCTGACACAACCGAAAGCCATGATTTTAATCTCTATATATATAAAAATGGCTTGTATGTACGTGATAGATAAACTCAAAAACTGCTGGACCGATTTTGAGCAAATTATATATATATGCTCTATGGGCCGTGAGGAGTGTTTCTGTGCAGTTTAAAGTTCGTCCGGCAGATGGCACAATATTTCAATTTTTTCTGTTTTGCCCGAGATATATTAGCGCGGTAACCCTCTGCTCTGTTTCGCTTAAACCGTTGGGTGCTTAATCAGTGTGTAGTGATGTTAATTAAAAACGAGAGGCTGTTCAAAATAAAAGAAAAATGTTGGACCAGCAACGCGCACTGTGCTCAGCTAGTTGTATATAAAACAATAACTTTTTTATAACTTTTATAAAAAAGTTTATAAATCTTTTTTTTATAACAATAACTTTTATTATAAAAATGTATAAAAATTGTGTGAAATAAAATATCGGCTTCGTTAGCATACCTCTATCCGACGCTCATATTTTTAATGCCATTTGATGTCAATGGCCATTTTGGTGTGACATCGTGCATTACAGTTGGATCATATTTTAATATAGAAAATGTTATCTTATATTGTCTGCTGTATAATTATTACGTATTTTCTACGACCACCATGTAAGGCGAAGTCCTTAACATTGAATTTTTTTTTTCAAATATATGTATATTGAAATATATATTATAATGGATCAAGAGAGGGGGCAGAGTAATGAATAGGTATTATGATAAGTTTCTTATTACAACATTCATCGCAAATAATTGATCGAATATGTCCTTCCTCTTGTGCTGCTATCAGAAATTACTTTCTGTTTGACTTGTTCCGTGGCATCGTTCTAATTAGCTGAAATTTTCTCAGTGTAAACGGCACGATGGCGTTAAACGTTTACGAAATATTCTTTAACTGATTCATGCTCAACAACTGTGTCCGGGTACCAGAAAAAGAACATAAAACATTTCTTACTCAAAAAGTTTCCATAAAAAACTTTTTTTAAAGCAAGTACGAGGCCCTGTAGTGAGTAGCAATTGAAGAGCAGAGTAAAAATTTAATTTGTCAGATAAAGAAATAATTTTGTAATTTTCCTATTAAACGATTTTAGTAGCAGAAAGCTTTAGCCAGGGAAGGTGTTGGGAAGTTCGAAAGAGACAACCATACATTTCAAAAGCGTTAAAATGGGCGTCTATGTCGCAGAGTGTCAGATAAAATATTTATTTTAATTAACATACGAATAAGTGAGTTTGACAAAATTGAATTGTCACACTATTCCGAAAATGTAATTAAATTGAATTTATTTATCGTATGCCTTTAGATTTTAAAGATCAGGCGTAGCCAAAGATTGATCTTAAACTTTTCATATATCAGTTGGCAAATCGAGAGTTAGTGAAACGAGATACTGACGGTTATTGGCGCAAATCAAAATATTGTATATTTTTTTTTTATTTATTTTTTTAATTATTTTTATTGATTCAAGTTTTCTTTGTGATTTAATTGCTTTTAAAATACATACGTATGATCAATCAGTTTGTTTACTTAAATAATTTATTGGAAAAAAACATTTACATTTACAATGTACAATCTTTATATATGTTTTACATTATTTAGTATTTGGACATTAAAATGTATTTTAGTAATTAATTATTTAATAATTTAATTAAATATTTTACAATAATGCTTAACTAACATCACTAGCTTTTAGTTCCATATGATAAAAAACATAAAAAAATAAAACAAATATTTAAAACAAAAAGGCTTTTGTTTTAAACAATTTTATTATTGACTGAAAATATTGAATTTGGATAATAAAAGTTGTAATTTATTACATTCACTTCTACTATGGGTGTGATGAACCCATTCTAGGCCCATAAAGGGAATAAGGAGAAAAGTATTGAGCCAAAGCAGGATGTTGTTGCATTTGGAGGCTAGCTAATGAGCCGGGTGGTGCAGCGGCGAGTGATGGTGGTAACATGGGCGGCTTGCCGTAGGGATGATATCGGGCGGCTGATAAGGGGCTGAGAGGAGGTGTGGGATATGTACGCTGAAATAGTGGATGATTTGGTGGTATACCTCCTTGAGCGGCTGCTGTGAGTACGGATTCGGGTAGCGAAGCGGTGTGTGTACGTAAATGTTGAAATAATTCATCGGAAGTAGCAAAGCGTTTGCCACAATATGGAGTGTCGCCACCTATCCACGAACAAACGTAAGGCATTTGGGAAGCGGCAGCTAAAGCAGCTAATTGAGCATGATATGAAGAGGCAGCCGCAGCTGCTGCAACGGCACTTGATGAGCCACCAGTTGATTTCCCTTCCCTTTCGCATTGAGGGCAACCAGCCGGACAGGGTTGTCCGGCAGCCTTGTTTAGGAAATGAGGACTAGAGGGACACCCTGTGCAGTAAGGATCGCGACATATATTTGCTGGCATTTCCAAGCCTTTCAGTCTTGCGTAGTTTAAATAAGGATTCAAAGCAGCAGCCTTAAACATAGGATGATGGGGTGACATTAAAGCACTAGCAGTCATTAAATCCATAGGATACGGCATACTAGCTGGATATCCGGGGTAATAAGAAGCCGCTGCACTGGCACCCCCTTGGCCAGCGGCTGCAGCAGCCTGTAAAGCTTTAACATAACTAGCCTCTTTTGAAGCAGCCACATAAGCAGCTTCTGATGTCGCTTGTAAGCGCGATGATGCTGTGCTGTTAGAATGAGTTGGACTAGTTGCTGCTATAGAAGTTGTGGCAGTTGTTGAGCTACTGCCCCCATTAATCATTGACTCTTTGGTTTTTTGATGAGCTGGACTATTTTGACGTCTTTGTTGTGAATGGTGTTGTTGCGGTGGATGTTGCTGATGCAGTTGTTGGTTCTGAATGTCTTGTTGACTTGAACTGATTACAAGAGATGGTGTTCTTCTCAGACCTCCATTAATAGCTGGTGATTCTCCTCTTTGTGAGGAGGCCGATTGATTCGAATCACAGCGATTTTGTAAACCATTTTGTCCCAAATTTGAGTTACTCGCTTTTGGTGTTTTCACTCTGGTTTGACTATGACTTTGAGTTAGATTAGTTGCTTGCTCAATATCGTTATCTGAACGTTCTCTTATATGGTTATTGTTGGTTTCATATGGCTTAAAGCTACATTTGACAGGCTGTTGTTGGGGTTGTTGCAGCTGCTGCAGTTGTTGCTGCTGTTCTACGGAGCCGGTTGAAACCGATGAATGACTACTGAGCGGCGATGATTTGTCACGATTATCTAGAGATGAGGAGGATGAGGATTTATGAGCTTTGGTAGCCTTCTCAATATTTGCAGCCAGCAATTTAGGATTCGTGGTGTCAGCACCAATTGCACTACATGTTTGAGCCAACAACGCCAAAGGACTGCTTTTGGTATCCATCTATAAGTATACAAAAACCACAAGGCAACTGGTGAGAAATAATATAGACTTTATTAATTTGGGGAAATACTTTTCGATTCACTTCTCGAATATGTTTCCTAAAAGCAATTTCTTTTGGATCTTCGGCAGCTGTACATTTTTCACATTTATGAAATAATGCGAGTAAAGCAATCAAATCAAAATTCTTACAAAAGACATCAATTTGTCTCTATAATTTAGTAAGAGTATACTGCGTGGCATAAGTATGCGCATATCTGGCCACAAACACCCACTTAATGCCATAATTCTCGGTATCTATCAGATAAACTATTCTTAAATGTATAAAATACCAACATTAAAATGTAAATTGGCATTATAACACACACATACATCTTTATTTCGTTCAAAGTGTGCGTGTGAGAGAATATTTTGGTCTCTGCAAGTTATTTGCTAGAATAATCCACGAAAATACATTAAGTCATAAATTGTGTGACTTAAGCATAAATACAACAATCTATATTCGCAGAAGTGATAGAAGAGGGAGAAGGAGTATAAAATAATTGCGTCATAAATTAACAGGGAAATAAAAACAGAAAAGCTGCGACCCATTGTTGTATGCAGTAACCCAAAGACACTGCAAAGCTTTACAACAATAGTGCTTCCCCTTATCTGTACGTCATCTTTGCTGCTGCTCCAGAGGAAAACAGAAAGAAAAAATTAAAAAAAAAGAACCAGCTATAAAAAAGCGTCTGGTACTTAATGGTAATAAAAATTCGCAACACCAAAACATTAAATAGAATAATATGCAGAATATGAGATACGAGCCATAAAGACGCTGGAGATTGTTCTGTTAACCGCAAAACAAGGCAGCGGAATAGCTCTCGTAACTGGTGGCTGGAATAGCTGTTTAAGCATACAAAATTGGTTGAAATATTACTTTGGTGCCACCTAAGAATCTTATCTTGCTTAATCCGAATAGGACGATAAAGCGAATGTGTAGAGCTATACGATAACCTAGAATGTATAGTCAGGATGGGCACAGTTCATTGACATTTTTTGTTAAGGTGAGAGCAGAGTTACAATCCCGAGCCGAACAATAGAAAATTTCATTTTTTTTTTGTATAAAAAAATCATGTTTTGACGAGTACAAATTTTTTTCGGAATTTGTAACTCCGAAATAGCTGGAAGTTTACTATAACTGGAATTTGTGGGTTAATAAATGCTGGCGAAGTGATCTGCATATCATAAGAAATATTTATATTTATATTGATTATCTTGCCAGTAAAGTTGGCAAGGGAAGGTTTGGGGTATACCTTACCGAAACACTTAAAAAAGGAGCACGTACCGGGTTATGAAAAAACCCATAAAAAATTAAAAACTAAAAATTAGAAATTGGCATGAGGAGATCTGTCTGAAATATCAGATTATTTAAAAAAAAACTGCAACATACATACATATGTTCATACAGGCACACATACATATGTAATTTTGAATAACTGTCTCTGGAAATGGATTTTAGATAAAAAGATATTAATTTTACTGGAAAAGACCATTGACTGCATATTTTTCACATTACACACATACATATATTCATATATACGCCCCCACCTCCCCCTGGTTCAACCATACCCAAAACGCTACTTCATACAAATTCAGTGCTTGATACAATGAATTATGTTTTAAAGAATTTATATATAGTCATTTTTGCAAACTGATAAACTCAACCTTCTATATATTCCTTAAATTATCCAAAATCGACAGATTTTGCATACATTGTATTGTAAGTATATGTCTATGCACATACATATATAAGTAAGTACTTGGGTATATAAGTAGAATTAAATTAGTAATTAAATTAAATTTTTCCAGTTCAGATAGAGCATTTGCGAATTCAGCAATTAAGCAAGACGACTTCAAAGTGGAGTGCTTATAGATTTCGAGCCGTACTTATGGCTAGACAGCTTTAGTTAGATGAGTAAGTGCTCGAAGTAACCGCATCCAAAGGAAATGTTGCTGTCGGATTTACAGGGTTTAGTTTTGCTGAGATTCTCCTAAACTCTTAATGTACATGTAAGTTGTTAAAAGGTTTCGACTCTGGATTGGCATTATTATTATTATTATTTATATAAAAATTAAAATTATATATAATTTCCGATCTAGAAACAAATTCCAACACTGATCTGATCATATCTATTTTTGGCCTTTAAAGCTTTCGTATGGCTTTTCTATTTAAAAAAATGGCAAAGTATTGAAAATGCAAGTGTTGCCAGCAAGACTTAAAACTAAGTGAGCTGTAAACACATGCGAGATTAATATATCATATGCATATTATATTTAATTTTCGGATTTCAACGTACTAAATTATCTGATTAGATTATCAAATAACTTTTGGACCTTCCTGGCTACGCCAGTCATGAAAAAATTCTCATAAACTTTTAAGAAAGCTTTCATATCTGATATGCTGTTTGGTGGTGGCAGGTTTAAGTGGCAGGTTTAAGTGGCGAAGTAAGGAATACCTTGGCAGAGTGTAGTGCTCTGCCTTCTCTAATTTTACTTTCTCCTAATACCGCACAATGCATCATTGCTAAGAAACCTACAGTCAACTTATTCCACAACTATTCTTCATACAAATTATAAATCAGATCATGAATCGCTAATAACTATAACGCCATAAGCCGATTGTTTATAACTTCTGAACCGGAAGACTCGTACTTGTACGAATAAGTAGCAAAAGCATTCCCAGTGTTGATAAACGTTTTTATAAAAAATGTGATTTTCGAAGTTCGACAGGATAGTTATTGTTGGCCACAGCAGGAAGATCATACCGAGAAGAAAACTTGGCGAACTGTAATACAACACAAGAGCTTAATACATCAATAGGAGAGATAGATCAATAGGATCAATTAAGGGAGATATGATAGTTCTAGTACAGTAGTGATGACATTAGGTGGAGTTGTGGGGTTTTTCTTAAAGAGGAGATTACCTTCTCATTTTATGGTAGATGTAGGATTTATAGCTCCTGGATATCACGAGACCACCAAGTTCGGAAAGTTTGGTATTCAGATATATTAGGAGATGAAAGAACACGTATCATTACAAGTATTGTAGCACATGGGACGGTACTGCTACCAATGAGATCGCAGTCATAGGAGAACATTTGCAATCAACGTCAGGCTTACTTTCGGCAAAGCTCGCAGCATATACGGTAAAACGGAAAATGGCAATTGCCTGGTTATGCTGGTGATAAGATCTCATTCGATACACTTTCGATGGCATAATAATATTATGGATCGGCTTTGTGTTACGGAGAAAGGCAGTCAAAACTGGCCGAAAGGAATACTAGAATTGGAGGAAGAGTTATCAGAGAAGGTGTATATTTCTATGGAACGTCATCACAGACACTCTTGTCAGAGTGATGAAGTTTATGATCACATACACCATTGAGCATGCGGCAGACACAGAGCTGGTAAGTGCACGAAAGTCTCTGCATATTAGCCAGAGTTGCAAGCCCTATTGGCCGCTTTAGAGTACTTAATTGTCGGTAAGGAGGACAAGCATATATGGAATTGAAATTGTTTTAAATAGTCGCCATGTGTTATATGTGCGTCATTGCACTCATAAATTTTCATTTTACTACAAATTGTTTCTATTAATTTTGATAACAAATGAGAGCAAATTACATTCGTACGGCGGTTTTAAATTATTATTGATACATGCGCATGTGTGTGTGTGTGTCTATGTAGATGTAAATGAATAAATATTTTTATGTTCAATCATAAAATAAAATTTAACAGCTGGTGCAATAAAAATATTTTGTAACAGTGTTGGCAATAATAATGATACCACTGGTAAATTTATAGTCATTTAGATTTCAGCAACTGTATACGCGGTGAATTATAGAAAACCAATTTAATTGCAATTACGTAAAATTGTTAATTGTTAAATTGTTAATTTGCGGAACATTTATTTGCTCAAACGTAAGATTTATTCCACTTTGATATTTCCACAAGTATGGAGATGATAACATTTCCAATGAATTTATTTAAAAATATTTACATATTTACATTTACATTTACATCTCACGCCTACATTTGCATACTGCAAACTGCATAATAAAAAGATTTTAGTGAATTTAAATAATAAGAATAATTGCTCTCGACAATGAACGTATATTAAGCGGGCTCAAGAAACATATTGGAATCATTCCGCGTGCTGCATACATACTCGTTTATACTTTGATTAAAATCTTTATAGGGGATTTTAATCGCTTGATTATTTACAACAGTGGTGATGTGTGTCATGGTTTGGATAGTGAAATAATTTATAGATTATCGACGTTTTTATTACATAAATTTTAAAATTTTGCAGTTTGATAAGCTATTAATTAAAAATAAGCTGCTCAAATATTTATCATCATTTTGACGTTTGGTTTACTTTAGGTGGCTTTCTCCCACCTAAACTAAAGAAATTAAGTTTAGTATTTATGGTAATGACATGCAATTGTGCTACACTTCCGCTTAGATCGGTCGTCTTAACCAAAGAGAAATCCTTCTTGATATTCAACCAGGTATGATGAATTGGGCATAGGCCAATATAATTTTTCTACTTAAGGAAATTTTTTTTTTTAACACACTCTACCCGCAAAGCTTTTGGCTTGTCCGCAGGAAAACACCCAGGGTCAAGGCAGGAACCGAACCCGCGACCTCCGTTTCAGTAGGCTGAGCATTATTCACTCGCCTACGAAGGCATCCAAATCAAATCAGACATTCGGGAATTACAACAATTTCCCTAAATAAGTAATTAATACAAGTATAAGTAAGAACTAAAATATTTTCTAATTTATTTTCAATACAATTGTTTTGAAATATCATCCCAAAATGCTAAAAAGTATCTGTTTTCATATCATGAATATTTAATGACTCGTTGCTTTGAAATGCCTACTATTTTAGCATAATTATATCTAAGTAGGCGTCGAACTGGAATTAAAGTAATCGAATTTTTATAGCCGCCGGCTTGGTAGCAGATATGCATAGAAAATGCTGATTGAAACCATAACCGTTCATGGAGATACAAGAATTATTCCATATAATTGGATAATTATGTGAATGTATTGCAGTAGTTCGTACATTTTAAATTACTTGCATTACTAAAATGTATAAACTGGTTGAAGAGAACACTCCACCGAGCTGACCTGAAAGTATTGCTTAATTTAAAAATTTAATTTTTTTTTGCGGAACCTTTATAAAGCGTCGTTAAATTTCAAGAGCCGATTATGAATATGAACCATGTCTAAACGTGAAGTGTGTTTCTGCATTTCATTTGATATTCACCAATTCAGACTAACTCAATTTGAATCATGGAAAGATACACAGTCGAGCAACGCGTTGAATGTACTCAGGCTTATTATGAAAAAGGGCCTTCATAGCAAAATACATATCGTGCACGTCGTGATTTTTAGGGTCAATTTAATTGTCGAAAGTGTGTACAATCGGAAAAATCATGTAAAAATTTGAGCCAAACGGCTCAACTAAGAGATGTGAAAACACCATTGGATACCCGTACAGCTCGTACTGCAGAAAATATGGCAGCTGTTCCCGATAGCATGGCTGAAGAGCCGTCTATCTCAAGTCGTCGCCATGCAACGGCTCAACTAGGAGATGTGAAAACACCATTGGATCACCGTACAGCTCGTACTGCAGAAAATATGGATAGCGTGGCTGAAGAGCCGTCTATCTCAAGTCGTCGCCATGCAACGGCTCAACTAGGAGATGTGAAAACACCATTGGATCCCCGTACAGCTCGTACTGCAGAAAATATGGATAGCGTGGCTGAAGAGCCGTCTATCTCAAGTCGTCGCCATGCACAACAATTCCACATCTCAAGCTCGTCATTGAAGAGCATTAAGCATAAAGACTTGCATTTACATACTTACAAGTCACAACTAACTCAAGAAAAGGGTCAGACTCAATGGTCGGAAGGGTGGCATGAAGTGGCCACAGTGGAGGATCATATTTTCACCTCAGTGGATTCGTCAATCCACGTATTTGGCCGAGTGATTGTCGAAAAACCAATGCATCCACAAAGAGTGACTGCTTAATGCGCGGTATCGTCGAGCTGTGTTTTTCCAAAAATAGGTCGGTAAACCAGTTACTGCGAGTGGTGCTACATTTGGCCGAAAAGAAATGAAAATAATTTCCAAAAAAATCTGTGTTTTATTCAAAATCAATATCTACTTTTAATATTTAACTACGTTTTTAAAAGTCCCTCCCGGCCTTAAAAAATATGTTTTTAATATTTGCATATACAAAATTATTTTATTCTATTCCCCCCTCAGAAATCCGAAAAAATTGTAAAAAATATTTTAAATAAATTTTGGGTAATTTTTATATCGATGATGGCAAAAGTTGCCATAAATATAATTCAGAATATAAATTTTCCTGTTAACAAATCAAAACTAGACAGGAAATAAACTGATTATCTCTAAAAGAGAATGCAGCTCAAATGATTCTTTATTAGGGGGATTGCGAGCTGTTGCTCAGACTATGTCTGAAGAGGTAACAAAAGTATTGGTACTTTTAATTATATCATTATATATCATATATATCATTTGTTTTTTATGGCATCTTTAATTTTTATGGCATTGAATTTAAAGTGCATTGTAAAGAACTTTCAAGAACTTTCCGTAAAGAGTTTGAGAAACTACATAATTATTCTTACATTCATTTCTTAGGATATATATATTTTGATTCGCTATGATCTGCATCAGGGCACTTTTGTGATGATGTATAGTTACGATATTTTATGCAAGTCTTGTGAACAAATTATATGGCTCTGCGTTTATTTTATTACGTGGTCCCTGTGCAACCTAAAATATGAGGCTATACATCATTACTGAGACTGTATTATCACTACTTTTTATTAATTATATATCATTTTTATGGCATTTTTTACTTTGTTGTATCTTCTTTTTAACACCTTCTTTAAAACATTGAATTTAAAGTGCATTGTAAAGAACTTTCCGTAAAGAGTTTTCGAGAAACTACATTATTTATGCTTAGGATATATATGTTTTATAATCTGGATCGATATGATATGTGATGATGTATAGTTACCATATTTTAGGCAAGACTTGTGAACAAATCATGTGGTCCCTGTACAACCTAAAATATGAAACTACAAACTCATTACTTTCCGTAAATAGTTTCCGATTTTCACCTCCACGCGTCTTTGAGTCAAATAAGAAGTTCCATGACAAATAAAAGTCTGGAAACTTGTTAGCATTTCCATGTCTACACTGAAGCCAAATTCGGAATGTGCCCCACAGAACTGTGCTGGCATATTATTATTTAAATTTAATTAATATTTTTTATTATAAAGCCATAAATATAGACACACAGAACTACATTGTATTACATACATACATACGTGTTTTTATAATTAAGTGTGTGCATTCATGTAAAATAACCACACACACTTCAACTGTCAGAGCACTTGCCTCAATTAAGAACATTCTTAAATGCTCTCAAAATAACTCGGCAAAATTGAATAACGTATTAAAATTTTTATAAAAACATTAAAAAAATGTTTGCTGATACTATATAAACGTACTTAAATCCTTCAACAGCAATCCTGAATATTCAGCGGCGAAATGAACACGCGACCCAACAAAATTAAATTACAAATAAAAATTTTAATAAATAAATTTAAATTTTTTTTTTCCTTTACCAAGTTGGCTTACAATGCATTGAGTGAGAAAAATGTCCTTTCCTTACTTATTAAGTGCGAATAAGCAATAATATTCACAGCCTTTATGTTTTGATATTAAAATTTATATGTTTTAAAAATGAAGCTTAAATATTATTTTAAAAATTGCTTAATACAGTTTTATTACCTTCTTTATGACTCCCTTTTAGCTATACAAATTTAATAAGATTGCTATCTTATTCTTCATAAAGCACTACTAAAGCGGATTAAAAAAATGTACGAAGAGTGCAAACAAAATATATTTATCTACGAGTAAAAGTTTGCAAGGGAAAACATTATTTCTCTCTTTATCGCTTCTCCTTTAATAGTGTAGAGATTTGTTGGCGCTTCACAAGCAAAGTAGTATTAAAAAAAAAACAATGCCAGACGAAATATAATTTCCGATTTTATGATTATCCTGTAATTCATATTTGCAGCTGAGGAAATTTAAAATATAATTGATAAGAAGATGTCGCTATTTTATATTCGAATTTATATGGTAACATGGCAGAAGAGCAAATAATAATAAAATTGAATTAAATAAATAAATAAATTTTCTGAACTTTGGTCGTTCATTGATTTCTAAAAGCCAACAGCAGCCACAAAGAATAAGCCAGCCGTCAACAGCACTATTTAATGGCATTTTCGTTTCTACACAAAAAATGGGCAACATTTCCCCCAAAAAAGGGCAATTCTGAGTTCTTTTCTCAAAAAAATGTTGCCCTCTTAAGGGATGGCGTGGTCTTTTGTAAATATGTTGCTCTTTCGGAGGGAGAAAGGCATTGCACTTTTTGCATCGAACAAATAGAGAGGACCGGAAATACCCTGTAAAACAGATTCCTTTTATTCTTACACAGCGTTACCAGAGAATGTTCAAAAAAAGTCTTTTGAGTCGAAAGACTGAGAAAAATAGATTTTAATTATTATTTTTATATCTGGCGACGTATAAAACAACCAAGAAACTGCCACCCTGTGAAAAGGCTTGAATTTTTAATAATTGTATAACCTTTGTAAGCAATAATATTCATAATGCTTGTTTTTTGAACCATCATGCGAAATTTTTAATTTAAGTAAAACGGTGTCCTATATCTTTACTAAAACTCCACACCGTTCTGTGAAAAGAAGGGTTGCTCCTACTGTGCGAGAGTTAAATCGACGAGCTAAACTATTAGGTCCTCAAGAGCCTTCTCCGCGGTTAGAATTTGTGGAATGGAATTACAAAGCCGAACTATTTACATTTGCCAAACGTTTGCGTGAGGATTTTGACACATCTTTGTTGAATACGGCATTTACCCAAAAGTCTTATATAGCCAAAGAAGAGGCAAAGCAACGTGAATTAGGTATAGAGAAAATGGACATGCATATATCGCATAATGAGGATTTGGCTCAAAGAGGTTTAAATATTGCGAAAGAATACGTTGATAAATTTATAAAGTACTTCCTGCCCAAAGTGCCGCAAGATGGGCAAAAGTCAATAACTTCATATTTATTAAGTACTGAAACACTGTCTCATGCTGCCTTTCATTTAGGTATGAAAGATTTAATTCTAGAAGCCGAGCATCCTCCATTAAATGAATCGATGGCCAAGTCTCCGTTAGCAGTAATAGGGGCACCAGAGCAATCTTCTGGGATGGAAAGAGCATTTCTTTTTGTTCGAGATTTTATTTGTACACAGCTAAATCAAAAAGATATTTTAGATTTGTGGCCTATCAAAGAGCCAAAAGTGTTGTTAAAACAAATTTATAAAGAAAAATACCCCTGAAGCACGTCTATTGGGAGACTGTGGAAAAAATACAGTTTTAAGCGCTTACCGTGTTGGAAAAGGTTTTGGAGAAGACGTAGATACAGCTGTGAAGACTGCCTCAATAAACGCTTTACAGTTAATGTTTGGGTTACACGATAGTATAAAACCTTTCAACTTCAAAATACAAGTCGAAAGCCAACAAAAAATTTTAAATCTATAATAAAATTTATACTAAAATTAACAATATGATCACACTTTTTTATTTTTAATTAATTATATGTGATATTAAAATAAAATTTTTTTAATTTTTCAAGCAGATGAATCAATCTAGCAAATAAATCTAGCAACCCGGTAACTGAACATTTTTCTTTACCGGATAAAAGTCATCTTAGAGGAATTAAGTAGAAAATGTTAGGAACCTACGCTTCTTGACGCCCTGCGAAAAAAAACAGTTCCAAGTGCCTTGTAAAGAATTTTCAAGAACTTTCCATAAAGAGTACAAGCCTACTAATACGCAGTATTAATGTGATAGAAAAATTACCAATGAATCGAGTTGCTAACAGAGTTACACTGTGAGCCATAAATATTTGTTCACATCCTTTTTTTGTCTATATAATATTTATGTGAGTTACATCAATGCAAACAACACCAACACCAGTTTTTCAAATTTTCAATAGATTGCTTCCGCCATATAAAAAAAATTTCATAGAAATATTAGATTACAATTTTTCCTTAGAGAGAAATCAAAACTTCATGTGGAAAAAATATTTCACATTAAATTTGCAAAAAGCAAATGAGAATTATTTTAGTAAAGAATTTAGTGGTAGTTTTTTCAAATTTCATTGTAAAGTTTTTAAGAGCTTTTGCATGACTAATTTTCCTTAAACAGCACACCCTAATATCCCGTATATTTGTACCTGATTACCCTGTAAAATTAATAATTAATTTTAGTTACTTCTCAGATTATATGCATGTATATAAATTATCTATTCTGTAAATCTTAATTTATTTTTTTCTTATATTTTAAATTTATCTTTAAGTGTTATGAAGAGGCCCTACCCTTGGTAGATTTTTCATACGATCTTTTTTTCGGATAGACAATTTTTTTTTTATTGATTAACATCTTTAAATATACATTCACATTTATAACTTTTATGGGAAATAAGAATTTAACACATATACATAATCAAAAATCCATCTGAGATCTTCTTCGTCCTCTTAACCAAGGTGCTACGCAGCCTCCATAGCTATAAAAGCTTTCTGCTTCAACGTCGTCTTCTGGTTCAAAAAAGTCACAGTCTCTAGAACAACAAGGACCCAGTTGTTTTTCTACTATTTCATGTTTCCAAAAATCTAACATATTCCTTTTTAATAATTCATCTATCACCAAAAAAATCCATTTGTTATAGCCATCAAGTCCATAATAAATTGCATCATCCTTGTGTTCTTTTAAAAATGTTGATGCCATTTGTAATTGTTCATTTTGTGGGGGATTACATTCATTGAATAACATCTTCCATATTACCTTCCTAACCTCGTCAGAAATCTTTTTCCACCGTACTCCAATAAATTCATCTGGGCCATCATCATACGTCAGCAATTTTGTTTCCATTATTTTACGATAATCCGCAATAGGATTATCAGAAGAAAAGTTTACTTCAAAATCTGCCAAGTCTTCGTCAATCTTTGCTTGCATATTTTTTATTTCAATCAGCTCCTTTCAATATCTAATTAACTTCTCCATCGAATCACCGGCTACGACAAATAAATTTCCTAGACTTCCTGCTTATTACAGAAGCAAATTCTTTACAAAAAACAATAATTAAAAATTAATTAGATGAAATTATTTTTACTGTATTATGGCACGTAAAACTGATATCACATATTATGACCAGGGTTGCCAAATACAGGAAATTATTACTGTTGAAACTTATTAAAATTAAACTACATTTAAAGTTATTAGATTGAAAAATATGTAATTTAAAATAATTTCAATAATTAAGACAGAACAGAGCATTCTTCCTGTGAGATTGTGACGTCTGTGTTTGAGCCGCGTTTCATTTTACTGATATAGTTATTTAAAACTAATTTGTATCTAGTTTTTTGTTTTTCTCTTTCTCATGTACTTTAGAAGAGAGCCTCGGATAACAGTAAATTGGAGTTACGTGTTGTTGTCTTTATTTTAGTAAATACCGGCAAATACAGCAAACGCATACCCAATTGACAATTTATTACTATTTCTATTACTATTTATAATATTTCATAAGCCCCATTAGACAATTGTCAGTGAGCATGGTGGTTTAGTGGAACTACATTTGCTTGTGTGATAACGATAATGCTGATTGAAAAACTACTTTTAGGTAAATTGTCAGACCTCTGGTCCTTATTATGATGTGCGCTTACTATGCAAAAATAATTTTATCAAAGAAATAGGAGTAACATTTATCGCACAGGACTTACTCAAAAACAGACAAGACGAGAAAAAATTTTACAATGTTGACTAAATTTTATTAATAATTCGATTAATAATTCGTTTAATAATTCTATTCATTAAAAAAGTTTTTGGAAAAATTGAAAATAACTTAAGCTACCTTATGAAAATCTACGTTATTTTCAATACCAGTAGGTCTGAAAAAAATTAATTACAGAAGAACATTATCCATTACACTTCAAAATTAAATTCAATATGAATAACGAAATTTTTTTCCTTAAATGATAATTAATCTTCATATTCTGTAAAATTCTTTTTTTTTGTTTGTTTGTATACTGCACACATACTCAAGTAGAGCTAATATTACACACACATAAAATACACACATTTTAAAAGATATACAAATTGATGTCACCTAACTAATTTAATTCTCTTTGTATTTATCATCCCTCTGGAAATATTACATTTTTAAAAAATTATTTCAGAAGTCTGGTAAAAAATTGTTAAGAATTCGCCATGGTTTTTTATTTCGCAATGTCACAAAATAAACAAGTCTACCCTGTAGTATACAATAACTAAATTGTAGCCACAACGCTCAAGGAATAATGGGGGCTATTCTCCGTCTGGCAATTTCGGTATTCTGCGTTTCGATTCCGCTCAGTTTCTTTCGATTGTACGTATTCTGCATAATAATTATTTGACTAATAATTTGACTAATAATTTTTTGCAAGTAAACTTTGGCAATATTTTTTGTATATTGCTGATACATATAAACATATCAATTATTATTAATATGAAGTTATGTATGTATGTATGTATGTGATCTTGTGTATCTTGTGTACCAGATGCAAAAACGCCTTATTATTTTTTATTCTGCTCTGGTAACGTAACAACTATGTGGAGTTGCAAAACAGGTATTCTTTCCCCTAAAATAAGCAGATCCAAGATCCAGATTCTCTAAAAGATTGGTCAATCCGACGATATCTATGTCTTCTTTGATATATAAATGTGTTTTCCGCAACTGAAAATGATTTGCTAGCTGAAGAAATTTTGTTTTTTCTATTATAGCTTTTTTAACTGTCCTACACTGCGTTCACACACGTCGGGTCTTAATTTTAAGATTGCCAGATTTTATTCGACAGAGAGAAAAAGTGGGGGAAAAATTAATGCAAAACATCATGTACTGTCGATACGTTTTGTTTCCCCATTATAAAAATAAAATATTTTTGTAATAAAGGTGTGAACGCCGACGATACTTTAAAGAAGAAAATGTTACAAGTTTTACATTAGGACTCGACGTATGTAAATACAGTTTTATAGATGAGCTTTTTATTACGCTTTTCTTATTAAGATGTCAAATTTGATTTTATACTTTTCTAATGTAAAAAGCTTGTGCGAAAACTACGACACGCATTTCTTTCACTTAATGATTTGACAGTTGCAACCTTGAAAATTTGACTGAAATGCTTTGTACGACTGTCATAAAATACAATAAATAAAATTTTCATAATGAAAAACAAAAGTTTTGTTTTGTTAAAGATAATTCTTATAGAATATGGAATATACATAAATGAAAAGTAAGAAAAACAAGTAAAAGTGTTGATTGTGCCGAATCGTCTATATCCTTCATCAAGAATATGTTCCAAAGCTTATAATGAACAATTATTATCTTTAGATATATTTCTTCTACATATTAAACAATTTTGAAATTCTGAGCAGCCGGGTTTTTAAATATTTGATTTTAAGCAAAATTTAAGCTCAATTACAGGGAATAAACAGTCATAGATACAACGGATAGACGTATAGACGGACTAAGCTTAAACAACTACCCTTCTTATGCGGATACAGAATATTCACACTTTAGAGCCGCATACTAATGTCGAAAATACCATTCCCATAACAAAAGGTAGTAAGAAAATTGTAAATCTATTAGGCTGTCTCACCTTAACATAAATTTTTGAAATTTTAAAAATGAAATATTAAACACTGAAGCCTTAGTTTTCTTTTGTTAATTCCCTGTAGTAACTGTGGACTGAAAATTAAAAATTAAGTGTAAAAAGCTATAACTCTTTTTTATCATGTAAAAGAAAAAACATATCGTACGCAAATGATATGTATGTGAAATTTCCCCGGGCGGCGTGAATCAAAGCAAAAGAGCTGATGGCTTCTCACACATTGCGCATGCATCCAGATATCAATTGAGCATATTATGGCTAATCTAGGCCGGTTTTTTTTTGCAGGTGCGATAACTCGTTGCCCGCGTACTTATACAAATATATCTTAGCAAAAATACTCCCTATAACATAAGTTTATTGGAATTAGACCTTGAATTATGTAAATGTAACTTATGCAATTTATTATGTAAATGACGTTGTAAACGGTAATTTTTAATTCAATTAATCGAATCGATCTATATATATCTCCTGATATACATAGATCTGTGCAACTGTGAAATACTTCAGTTAAGATCCGTTATTCTTAAAATTATACTTAATTATATTCACGGATGTCCCAATTTATGTTAAACAATGCGGATGCGATCCCAATAATATAGGGGCGACTTGTTGCCTGTGCAACCGGCATACCCATGTGGGGGATGACCATTCGTGATTTGTTTTTATCTCCTTATTTGCGAAGATAATATAATGATTGGGGGCGTGGTTTTAACACCAATGTAAATATGGCTAGTGTGGATATTTTCACCGAATAATATAGGGGCGACTTGTTGCCTGTGCAACCGGCATACCCATGTGGGGGATGACCATTCGTGATTTGTTTTTATCTCCTTATTTGCGAAGATAATATAATGATTGGGGGCGTGGTTTTAACACCAATGTAAATAAGGCTGGTGAAATCCATTTCGGCCTTTTGATGCTTGCGTATTTATTTAATTTTCTAGAAGTGGTTCGTTTTGCCGGCATCGAACTACATCAACACCATTATTATTTATTTTGCAATTGTCCCCACTGTGCACGCCAAATTGACCATCCCATAAAATTTCTGTTTTTATTTACCTTTCACGTACATATTTCGTTGCCTTTATTTATGTGCTTCTTTCAATAAAAAAATTTTCGTTTGCCTTAATAAATTAAACGTAAAATATTTGCTTTTAATTGTACAAATTAGTGTCAGTCATGCATTTTGTTGCAAACATGTCAGAAAGGCAAAAAAAAAAAAACAAAAAAAATACATTAGAGTTGGCGTAATAATCAAGTGAAATGAAATGACGGCCGCATTAAGATGACCGCAGAGACCAATGACGTTAAAAAAAATTATGTTAAACATCAGCAACGGACAGATATAAAGCTGATACGTTGCTACATACTCGTATATATCTTTCGTATGCATACTGCCAGTTAAATATTTCAAAACAAAAACAAACACACTACAAGATACAAATCTGCAAGTGTGTGTGTGTGTTTTAATTTTCCTTTTTGATATTATTAAATATTATTTATTATCAGCAGCAATCAAACTGAAATCATTATTACGAACATGAACAACAAGTTGTCATCATTGCAAAATGTTGCTTATTTATTAACCTCGTTTACTTGTTTTTCTCCGAGTGTACGAGCATTTAAAAAATCTGTTTTTTTCGTTGAGTTTTAAATTTATTTCATTTTTTGAATTCGCTTAAACCAGCCAACCATCCATTTCATGGTAATCACGTTTAATGAACATTTGTTTGTTATTTTTATGATACACTTATTTTTTTTTTTTTTTTTTTTTTTTGTTTGTGGCAGCAGTCTTAATTTTTTGTACGAGCGAATTGTATTAATTTTTTTTTTTTTTTTTTTTTTGCAATTAGATTCATTGATTTAGCGATAGGCGTAGTTGTTTTGAAATACTCTATTCTTTGTTGAAAGATATGTGATACGTTTACGAAAAAGTTGTTATTAATAGTGTCTGATATTTCTTGGGAATGTTGGGGCTCAGGGAGGAATCTTAAAAGCGAATGTATAATAAGATTTTGAATGGTTTTCAATTAATATCGTTAACGGAAGTCAGAGAAAACTTTGATTCAGTTAGTTTATATTACATATACGAAGTGTAATCCAAAAATTACCCTAATTTTCCAATGTATTTTTCTGTCATGTCGGTACACACGTCTGTTATATATGAAGGCAATATCAGCCATTTTGGGTGGTCAATTTGTTTTTGACAGATAAAAAGGTGAGTCGTATTTTGAAGTGCACATCAATTTTTCACTACTTTTTGGTAAATTTTGAGCAAACAACGACAATTCAGATTAGCTAAAAGCGCCCTAACTAATGACGAATCATGTTGGTATGGCTATGACATTGAAACCAAAGCCCAATCATAACCATGGAAGCGTCCAGAGGAGCCAAGATCGAAAAAAGCACTTCAAGTTCGTTGAAATGTGAAAGTTTTGCTCACTATTTTCTACGATTGCAATGGCGTAGTGCAACATGAATTCTTGTCACAAGGTCGTACGGTCATTAAGATATACTAACTTGAAGTTATGCGCCTGCGCGTAGCCATGAATATTTAAGAGTTACGGGAAATTATCAATAGTTATTGACTCGTATTATTTCCATAGCATTGATATGGCGAAAAGAAAAAAAAACTAAAATTCAACAGAATTGTTAAAAAGGCATTGCAAAGGCTTATTTCGGTATATCTGCTTATTCATCCACACATTCCATCGTATGCCGAAATAATCAATTTCAAAGCATTTTAGTTTTTAACAATTCAGGGCAATTTAAGCAACAACTAAAAAGTGAATATTATTTTACATCACTAGCAAGCAACCGCCTTAAGTTTCACTACAAACAAAATTGGCTCAAGAGACGTCCTTACACGGAATTTAATTTACAAAAAAGGCTTTCTAAAATCACTCTTTAGAACGTGGAAGTGATTTAAATTTCTTTTATTCATTTTACTAACTTTGCAATTAAAATATTTAAATATATTTCTTATAATGCAATTAGCTTGAGATTTGAGTTTAAGTAAGTTTTCCATTAGCAGGAAATGTTACAAGTACGTTTTCTGAGGTAAAAACAAAATTTGGAGGCAAAACATCGCCTTGGAGTTGCTCTTACAAGTACATTTTCTTAATTTTTAATTACCACAAAAGCCACTGAAAAATAATTGAAAATCATTTTGCATTTGCCAGCGAACACTGGCGTTTACCAGTTACCTGGGAATACTAATGAGTGCCCAATTGCTCATCTGTCCATCCGGGACAGTTAAAAAAAAAATTCATAATAGTATTTAGTAGCGCATTCCTTCAGTCATCTCTTATCGCCGCTAATTTCACCAGTTAGCATTTTTCTCAGTGTACTTTCAGCTCTTCTACAAATTGTTGTTATGCACTTTTGGTCTCTTGTTAATGCAGTTGCTTATTTTTGTTATTGTGGATTGTGTGCAATTATTTTTAAACATAAATTTTGTTATTTATTTATACTTCAAGCGATTGCGGTTCGGTTTGTTGCGAGTGGAGCGCTGGTGGTTTTGGTTTCGGTGTGTGTACAATTGCAAACACTCCTCTATAAATTATATTATTTATAACACTTATGGCAATTAAATTCACACGTAAATTGCAATTTCATTAATATTTGAAAGCAATTTTGCAAAACTTAAAATGAGAAAAATTAAAAAAAAAATAAATAAAAAAATACATGCATTTATTAATAATAATTTAAAATTTCTGTGCATTTTTAAATGTGAGTGTGAGTGTGGCTGCATAGCATATTATTATTTCAATTGCACATGAGCATGAGAGCGTTTTTATTACAAATTGCAATTATATTTGGCAGATCAATGAATAGTGTATAATTAATATAAACTGCAATTTATTAATTCAATTTGTGTGTGCTTTTCAATGCAATTAAAGTGCTGCGATAGCAGGCTTACGATCCCACTAATCAAAAATATATATATTTTTTGGTTTTTTTTTTGTAGTTAAAACTTTTTGTAAACTTTGATAGAGTTTGCTGTGGAGGGAAAACTAAATTTAAATTACACATTCGCTAAAAGGAACTTTCTTAAATGGTATACAGTACATGCTCGATATGCGCAACTAGTCATATCTGTCACACACCGATTAGTCAATAACTGCAACCTTAAGTGTTTCATAAGATTGAAAGGAATCTTCCCTTAGAATTTATTTCGGCCAGAAACGTACTTTTAACAAGTACTAAAAGTTTCAGCAAGTAGGCCTAATCTAAGGAATGTTTCAGCTAGATGGGACAAAGTTTCAGTTGTTCCCATTACGAAATGCTGGCAGGTTTTAATACAACAACTGAACAATGAACTAAGAACGGCGTACATAAATTAATTTGGTTACAGGATCGGATAGCAGAAGAACGGAACTGATGATGTAATTGCAGAATGGATCAGTGAAGACTATCTAGCGGAAAATGTATCTACAGACGTTTCAGACCAAGAAATTCCAGCACATAAGCAAAAAGTTAAAGTTAAATGATTCCATTAAACACCTCTACATTTGTCCAAAAAGAAACTAAAACTTATTAAAGATATTGAGCTTACCTGCCAGTAAATCGGTAATAATCAGAAGAAACGGAAGCAAAATATGATAGTGAACTATAAAATTACTCTTTATACATTCTAAAACAGCTAAGCATGAAGCAAAGACTTCATTACGAAACGCTCAGATTTGTATGGCGAAAACCAGGATATGCATCGAAATGCCGTCTCCTATATATAAAATAACATCACTTGAACAGGATGATGTCAATGCTGCTACAGAGATCACAGATGGTTTTGCAAAGGTCCCCTACTCAATAATATAAAAAACAATCTAAGAAAAAAAATTTATCAACTTTTTAAAATTATATGTCTATTTGCAATATTGAAAACCTTCAATGAGGTGTGGTCAAAAAGAACCGTTACTTTCAAATTTCATTAGTTACGTATGTTGGATTTCGCAATTTTTTTTCTGTTGTGTTGGTGCACTTGTCTGTTATATATGTTGGCAATATCAGCCATTTAGATTTGTCAGTTTGTTTTTAACAAGTAAAAAACTTTGCCGTGTTTTTGTGGCCTCTTCGATTAATTACTAAGTTTTAGCAAAAAAGGCTATAACTGGAGACGACTCGTGGGTGATACTGAAACCGTAGATAAATCATCAAAATGCAAGTATCCAGAGGAGCCAAGACCCCAAAAAAAAGCACGACAAGTCCGTTCAAATGTGAAAGTTTTGCCCGCTATTTTCTTCGATTGCAATGCCCTAATGCAACATCAAATTTCATACGGTCAATAAGGAATACCATCTTGAAGTTATCCGCCGTTTGCGCGAAGCAATTCGTCAGAAACGCACAGAATTGTGGAAAAACAAATCAGAGGTCTTGCACCATAGTAACGCCCCAGGTCATACATCCATGCTTGTGCGTCATATTTTGGGCATAAACAAAACCGCAATCATGCCTTAACTAGCATTTTCAGCGGACTTGGACTCCGCTAAACTTTTCCTTCCTAAAAGTTCCTAAAACTGAATACACCGATGAAAGAAAAGCATTTTTCTACAACTCAGGAGCTTTTGCCGATTCCCAAAAGCGCATTTCTGAGCTGTTCCGAGGATTGGAAAAACGCTGGCACAAGTGTGTTATGTCTCAGGAGTATTACTTGGAAGCGGGCAAGATAGTTATTAATGAATAATTAAATATATGTTATAAAATAATAAGAAGGCCCAATGTGGCAGTTGCAAGTACTCCGACTACGATTTCTACTTACATATATTTCAAGACAATAGAATAAGTACAAGATCGACTCTTTTAAATTGTTGTGGAATAATATGACATTACGATAATATGGATTGATATGACGCCGTTTGAATAGCCCACTTGTGAAAGCAATCTATTGCTCTGGTACTACGGCGGTTTATATGAGTCTTCGTCTTTTGCACGGCCTCTGGTTAGAAGCCAAAATTACTATAAATAATTACGAAAATTATTTTTATTTATTTAAATGTTTTTTTTTTTTGTATTTGGGGTGTTTTTTGTTTTCCATATCCTCACGAGGTTATTCACAAAATTAATTATAATGACCACAAACACACACACTGTCTGCAAGAATATTGCCTTCTGTTTTATTTATTATGAATTTGTTCAGAAGAAATTATCTCGCCACATTTTATTACATATTAAATAAGGCGTGTTTATTATATAAATGATTTTTATTAATTTTTCAAAAAATTAATATGAAAAAACGAGCGATATAAAATATTGTTCGTATTTCGAAATCATTTTAATTTGCACCATAAATTTTAATACATATTTAAACAAATTAACATATATTTCATTTATAAGAATTTCAAATAATTCCTTTTGTTAAACACAAATATTTCAGCCATAAATTTAAATTAATGTTAAGCTGTTAAAATAAACAATAGACTGTAGAAACGCAAAAAAAAAAAGAAAAGAAAACAACACAACGGCAGCAAAAAAAGGCAGACAGGCGAAGAATTATTATTTTTTGCATTAAATACTGTCACATTATTTTCACAATAATAAAATAAATATAAACAGTGACATTAAAAAAAAAGTATAAAATAAACAAAACGAACAGAGAAATACGGGAGACGTACCATTTGTCATATGCATTGTTGAATACACTTAACTTTGTGCGCCAACCGGGTGGGTGTATTCATCGCAATCGGTATGGCGGTGGGCAGTGCTGGTTCAACGAGTACAAAATTTTAAAATTACAAAAACATCAAATGATTTACAAAAGAGTTCTCTTCTATTCGCATATCTGGTTCATTATTTTTTTTCTCTCTTTCTAGTTTATTTGAGTGTTATATCCGGTGTAAAGTTTTTTTTTTTTGTTTATTTTCACACAACTTTTGCAGGAACACACATACATACATACAAGAATAATGCATGAAAGGATAATTATGTTTAACAAAATTATTAATTTTTGGTGTTCAAAGGAATCAAAAAATTCAAAAAAAAAAAAAAATCTGCAGCCAATCTATTTACATTTGGCCATAAATCGGATGAAAATGGACTTTTTCTGTTTTCATTAAAATTTGAAATAGATCTAGTCAATGTAGATATGTGTGTGTGTGTAGTTGCTTTTGTGAATGTTCGGCATATTAATTTGCTGTAGCCTTTTTCTTTGGAAACTTGAAATGATCTAAGATGATCAGAAATATTTACTTAAAGTACGCGTATGTCCAAAAATTTTTACTTTTTTACAATGAATATTTTATCGCAATTAGCAGGTTAATGTTAAACTTTTTTAACTCATAAATAAATAAGCTTTGAGCCAATATTGGCTGCATATTTCAGTAGATTTCTGTAGTTCTAAGAATTATAAAATAACAAGTTAATAACACATGACACGGAACCATTAATGTACAAGAGAATGTGCATAATAATATCTGTTAGCAATACCGCGTTACTGTTGCCACATTGCGAGTCTATTTGACTAATATTATAAATTCCAATAGAATTGAAGTGACAATAGTAACACCAGTGTATAGTGTTACTGGAAATGCCCCTCAGTGCACATAGTACACACGTAGATCCATAATACAATTTTATTTGACATTGTAGTATTTGACAACCTATTTAACAGCTGATAGCTACAGTCTGTTTAGTTTTGTTTGACATTTCATTAAGGAGGGTCTTATGCCAGAGCAGTGCTTGCAAATGGGCTGAGCCACAAATTGGTATTGCTTTTGAATTGTCATTAAAAGTTTTGAAATAGATGGTGAACATTAATAAGCAAAATTGTTGCCTTTTGGGCTAAAGATAATCTGTCAACATTTGTCGAAAAAGGCTCTCAGAGGCCTTAGTCCACCTCTCTTCAAAAACGCTACATCTCAGAATATTGTTTATTAGAATGTCGCTTTATTAGAATTTTTATCGCGCCGCAATTAGCTGGCAATAATCTGCCTGGCATGTGGTTCTAATAGGAAGGAGGCACATACCACTTAGCTTGCAACAATTGATTTATTCAAGGAAACTTTTAATGGCAGGACATTTAATTTAATTCCCATTGGATTATTATCATTGAAGGTTTAAGTGGGCACTTGCCTAAGGCGAAGTGCTATTTACATACGTCACCAAATGCTACGAAATATTTTTCAAATTTGTTGCAGCCAAGTAGCTGAAATTGCCTTTCAACATTCAGGACATGAATTTTTCTCTCCTAAAACTCCAATTTCATTAATATGCCAACTATAGATATCTGGTTTTATTACGATATAAGCTTGTACAATGTGAAACCTTGCCAGCACTATTTTTTTTTGAAAAGCAATTCGAATTTAATTCGCAGAAATTAATCGGTTCATAAATGAAATTCTGTTCGAAATTAGGCGATTTAAGGTCAGTAGACTTAACTATATCTATCGTTACAACTATATTATATTTTAGAGCTAAAATCAAATTAATAATGTTTATAATATTACTATCAAATCCCCCTTCAATAAATTATTTTCAAACTTATATTCATTTAAATAAATTTTGAGAAGTAAAGCCAAACCTTGTAATGTTATATCCATATTCTCAAAAACCAATTGAGAATTTCAAAACCAGAGGCACAGCAAACCTTCAACACATTTTTCAAATCTATACAACAAACTAATTTCTTTTTTGATTTACCCGTAAATCTATTTTAGTTTTACTTTTATTTATTTTTAACTTTAATAAAAAATATTTTTAAACTTTTAAAAATATTATTTGAAAACTTATTATTCTCAACAGTTAAATTTTGGCATTGAACTCAGACAATAGGCAAATACGTAAAAAAAAATTTGTTTCAACGTGTAATCACATTTCCTTAGTGCGACTAATTGAAGATTGGCCAATCAACCAGGCACACCATAGAGAACGGGGGCACTCCTCTAAGTAGGACTTTAGTCCACTTTTTAAAATAAATTACAAATGGCCACTTTTTTTCTTGTCTGAATATTATTTTTAAGTGGCTTTTTTAATGAATGCGACAAGTTAAGGCAAAAGGAAAAGTTGACGTAAATACTCGTATATCACTTCGCATAAGAGACTCAAATTTGAACTCAGAAGCCTTTAATTTATACTCACATCAATTTAAATGAGTCCATGTACTTCCCAAAAAGCCATAATGTAGACAAATTCCATGCAACGAAGTTTAATAAGAAACGTTAAAAATGTACATATTAATTTTCGACTTAATTATTTGTACATTTTAATGTGCCATTATTTTATGAAATTTACAGCCGCTGCAATTTGTGCCGTTTATTTGTTTGTTTGCGAGCTTTTTTATGACACCGGTTTATTAAGTGGTCATATTAAATTATTTAACATTTTTATAAGGACTGGGTTTGTGCGTTTTCCACGTAAATATTATTTTTTGTTTGAATGTCATTGATTGCCTCGTTTACAGTGAGCGGCCAATAAATAGATACTCACGCACAAGCACATTACTCGTATATGGAATGCGGACCAGTCGACAGGCAGTCATGATTAGGCTGACGTCTACAAAACCATTCAAATTTGGTATTATTTTTGTTATGGTATTTTTCTCACCAGCACTGTTGTCCATATCAAAAATGCTTAAGCATTGAACTGGGCTTTTTTTGCAATCACATTTATGTGCTTAAAAAATTGCTGTCTTAACAGCAGTCAAGTTCAATTTAAAATTTAATTTTATGACAAGAGTGCTCGTCATACTACTGACTTTAAGTTTCAGTTGTTGTTTGTTGTCGATGTTGTTGCAATATGTGGCTGAGTGTCTTACAGTTGTTGCTGCATTTGCATATTATGCGTGGATTTTTAAGGTTTCTTGTATATGTGTGGCTGCGTTTATAATCCAATTTAATTTTATATTTTATTATGCATTTCAGTTGTTGCGGTTGTTTGTGTCGGGCTTGTGTTCATTTCGTTTAAACAAATTAATGCGATTGCGAGCGACAGTACATTTAAACAGGCACAAACATTAGCAAAAATGCATTTTTACACGAATTGGTAAAGAGGCAAAGTTTGGCATGCAGACGAGCTTAAGTCGCTCTCAACAAAAAAAATATAAAATATATAAAATCTGTTTAAAATTTAACTAATGAAATCGTTTGGAATAAAAGTAATGAAAAATATTTCAGAAACAAATAAATTCACGCAGGACCGCCAAGGTCGAGGTTTGCTTTCTTTACTGTAGGATCGGAATGCATTATAAAAACATATTTGATTTTTGCTGATAATATGAAATTGCTCGATTCTGGGACCTGCTTTTAGAAAAATATTTTACAAAGATATATGAACTTTTTCGCTTATCGTATTAGCCGAACTAATGTAATTTTTGAACACGTTGTAGCTCTTTCTTGCTACCTATTACGAATGATTTATATTCTACACCGAATATGACAAACATACCTGACATTTGACAATCAGAACGGGGTCCTTTAATTTTTCCTTTTCCCTTATAATTGTATAAAAATTTTATTGTTTTTGTTTGTCCATTATTTCGGAGCGACTATACGTATAACTTTTACATGAGAAATTTCCAGAACAAGCTCTGCCAGGACACACAATACTGTATAATACGACTATTGAGCAAATCTTCAAATCTTTACAATCAAACCGGTATAAACCGGTAAAATTTGGAATATTATATGAGGTCCTTTACCAGTATATTCTTATGACCCAGTTTGTGCAAAGACATCACATTTTTACTATAAAATAATAATTAAATATGCAGAGCTTTGCTTACGCAAAACGGTGTATATTGGAAGTGTTGTCTTTGGCAGCATGATTTCAGGATAAAGGGGTTTTCAGTTTCTCATTTTTTTTAGTATAACAGTAATTTTTCGTATATTATATGTATAAAAAATATATCGTAGACTAACAGTGCAGTAGGATGTTCCATGCCGTTCCCCTTGTGTGAGTACAAGGACTGGTTGCCATGTCGAACTCAATTTTTCGCAGCACTACCTAAGCAAACTACGTAAAGTGTATTCTGCACCGCTATATCTGTCCGCCGGGGAGCTACACTACTTTGCTTGTTCATAGTTTTTGATTAAACGAAGGATAATGGGTCTTATATTGATAAATGTTTTATTTAATGTGGGCAATTATGTAGCCTCATGAAAGCGATCAGTTTTGTGGGGATTTGTCATTACATTCTTACGTATTCCACGCTGTATTTGAGGGTTCCCCATTTTTCAGATCCGATTATTCCATTTATTCACATATCCATTCAAATGAAAATTTATATCGTCACTCATTATGATATTTTTTTGAGAATCGGGGGTTGTCATGGGCGAGCTGTAGTATCCTATTGACATATGTAAAATTGTCGCTAAAATTATTCTTTAGAAAGCAAGCTCCTGTGCACGGCTTCGAATGGAGGTTTGAACACTTTCTTGAGCACCACTAATGCTTTCAGCCGATCTTGCAGTACATTGTGGTCCATGCTTGCGCCTATTCCCTTTTTATTAGAAATCATTCAGTGCGAAGTTAAAAGTGTGCCTTGTTGGCACGTTGTTTCTCCCAAAAATTTCACGTAATTTTCCCATCGTCACAGTAATCGATAATGGATTTTGATAAAATGTTTCAACGATTACAATACGTTGGTTTACCGAATATTTTTCCAAAATAAATTTGCCACGTCTCTACTTTACGACTGTCAAATATGAACTGTCGAGACTAATGTTTACCGAAATCGTGGCCAAACAAAGTAGTATACCTTCCCAGCAGTTACTCTGTATATAAAATAAAATAACCCTCTAGTGCTGACAGAATTATAAATTTGAGGCTTCATAACGTCTAATTAATATATTAATTTAAATTTACTCACTTTTTGGTCGTACGGTATCTATAAATAATAAAAGAAAAAAAAATATTTAGTTAAAAAGTAACTTTTCAAAGAATATTATTTATAGGATGTATAACAATAATGAAAATATAAATGTTTGTGTAAGCACCCGTAATTTAATTTCATCGAGTGCTTCGTTAAGGTTCATACGATTCGTACGTGAGTCCGTGTGACTATTAATTTAGTTTTGTGTCATTTTAATATTTGCGGCGGCAGTGGTAGTTGCTGTTGCTGTTGATATTGCTGTTGCTGTTGCTGGCTGACTTTTTCATGCACATTAAGTTGGCATTCATTAAAATGTATTTCTCACTTCTTATTACAAGTGGATTGTTGTTTTTTTTTTTTTTAATTTTTCATTAATATTTTTTCTCAGTTGTTATAAGTATATTTAGTATTTATAAATTTTTTATTCATTTCATTATATATTTTTGTGTAAATATCTTTTTAAGCTGACAGTCGACTAAATTAATTTGACAATAATTAGCATTTCAACTTGTCATCGTTAATGAATATTCCATTTGTGTTGTTGCATATTTTGAGGGGAGCGTTTTTGCTTGACGGTGTAAAGAGAGATGAGCGCTTGTGTATCTTTTAATGAGGCTACGTTTTTATATTTACGTTACATACTGATTATTGAAATTCGTTGAGCTTATCATTGGTGGCGTGGCGTTGCACAGATTTGATATTTTCTGTCAGCTATAAGATTGAGATTGACTTGAGCCTACAGAATTTTAATTTAAATTTGTTAATGAACTAACATATAAATTAAAACACTTTATGAATTTTATTCAAATTGTTTTAAATAATTAATTTATTATTATATATTAAAAAAAAAATACTAGACGAGGGAAATAAAATTGCCTGATTGATAGTGGGCGCATAAAGTACTCCTACTATGGGAAAATAAAAACAAACTTTTCTGCAGCCACTATATATAATGCATATTACATAATAATTCATTATATGTGTAGGTATACTCGTGTATATAAAATTATAATTTACTCTTTTACCGCAGCAAAACAGCCATGGTCTAGGCAGGAATCAAACCCGCAACCTCCGGCTTAGTAGGCTGCTCATTACTCATTCATTCATTTGCCTACGGAGCCAACCATCTTGCACCTCCATAAAAAAGTTAGAGTTCAGGGAATTCCAGAGATGGAATTCCGCTACAACAAATGGATGAAGTGCTTTTTGTTTACTTTTTTTATTTGACTAGTGTAAATTGTTTACCTAATATATACGAGAGAAAGATATGCAAAAACTATAAAATGCGAAAACTGATTTGAGCCACTTTAAGGAACTGTGCGAATACCTGCATATCACATGAGTAAAGCTCTACTGCTTACATTATGTAACAAAGTCTCAAGCTGAATGCAGATTCCCACCAGAGTCAGCTGTTATGGTTCGTTGTATTTAAATAGAACAAAATAAAATGGAAAGGGAAAGGGAAGCCAAATATATAGTGTCACTACAAAATAATAAATTAATAAACTAATGCCTTTTTAGTATTCTGCTGAATAATAGTTTTTAGGGATTCTACGCAATTAGAATAACAACTAATTATTATTTGACAATTCCCGTAATAAAAATTAGTTGAGTGTTAAGTGTTTAATTTAAAGTCGCACAAGTTCTTTGTGGATTTTCGTTTAGTTTTGGCACCGCCTTAACTGGCTGGCGTATGCATGTTTGGTTTTTAAAGCAGATCGACAAATTGAATTGACACTTGAATTAATTTCAGCATTTTCTTTTATAAAAATGGAAATAATATGTAAATTAAATTTAATGGAAAACGAAATTGGCACACTTGCTTACAAGTGTACAAAATATTTAATAGAATTTATTAAGAACAACAATATATATATAATATATATTTTTGTTAATATAATGTGGCAAATTATTTATATTAAACAATTTAGTAAATCGCAAATTGTATTTATATAGAAAAAACATCAGATTTGGACGAACCTGACGTGGTTTTTTTGGGCTTTGCTTTTCTGGGTGCTTCCAGTGGCATGATTGAACTTTGCTTTCAATACTATGATTCGTTAACTGTTATAACCTTTTTGAGCAAATCTGGATCGTCGTTGACGACATTCAGCAGCTCCCATGACAGGTTGCTTTTGCTTAAAATTTAGTAAAAAACGAAGAGCACACCAAAACACGACTAACTTTTTTACCTGTCAAAAAGAAACTGACAATCCAAAATGGCTGATGTGGCACTCATATATAAGAGACATGTGCACCAACATAACAGAAAAATGTCACGAAATTTGACAATACCGGCTATTTATTGATCACACCTCGTATAATAACTTGGTCTTTTCAATTCTATTTGATTCGGAAATCGATTACTTTATAGAACACGCAGAAGCCAATTATTAGATTTTAAACATTTCCCGTGTTACGTTACATAACACACCCAACTTTTGAAACCAATTATATGATATAAATGGGCATAATCAATACATGAATACTTTGGTAACGTTAATATTTTATTTCACTTCTTAATTATAGAGTATTTTAAAGTTATTTAAAAGTTATCACGTCAGAAGCGAGTTAGACGAGTTGGGCTCATAATTCGTTCTATGACTTAATTTATTCAGTTGCGATTACTGTGTTGCGTGAACCGATTTTATGTGTAGATACTCGTATTAAAAAGTCCTTCAACAGCCGCATTTGGCCAAAGTAAACAGTTACGCGTCAAGTATGTGTAAAAAAAACATTTCAATTACTGTGCAATGTCAAATATAAATGACAAGCCATTAACAATAATATTTGTTTTAGTTAACGTATCGCCAGAATCTTTATTGATAGATTTGCGAAATATTGCAGCCGTCGAATAACGAAAATTAAAAATATAAAATAAAAGAGATAAATTAAATTATAAAAAGCAAATATTTGACATGTGATAAATTGTAGAAGCCTGTTTGCTTTTGCACGCCTTTATGTTCAAGCTGAACGATGGCGATATAATTCTATAAAATTGCTTCCTTTCTTTTTTTGCTTCTGCTCTCCCTCGGCCTACTGTTTGTGCTCGTATGTGTTCTTAAGACGTTAATGCTAATTGATGTGAATTCATAAAATTTTTCACATCTCTGTAATGTTGTTGAAATTTAAATTAATTAAAAATATTGTAAATGTTGTCGAGAATATCACATGCGAGTATCTGTTAAATGTGTGCGCTGCCACACACACTCGCACTCGTATTCATTAGCAAGTATGCCTGCTTGCATGTGTGTACATATCTGGGTATGTATGTAGATATGAAGCGCATGAATGAGTGAGTATTCGACGGTTTGTTTGTTTGTCGCTACTTTATTCGCTGTACGAGTATCTGTTGCATTTCATCTTGTTCTAGATGATGTATGGATGTTTATGCGAGCGTTCGCTACTTTTGATTTTGAAACTGTATGTTGTTGCGCTTACTGTTGATGCGTATGTTAATTAATGTTCATTTACAATACATATTTTACAACATGTTGTTTGGCTGCGTTGTTGTTGACATCGGTGTTGTTTCTGTTGTTATTGCAGTTGTCATTATTATTGTAATGTTATGTTTATGCATTTGGCTGTTGACATTTTCGTGCAATACGCACGACACATGTGAGGATTTAATAATTGAGTAGGATGGTTTTATAGCAATAAAAGATTTAAAGTTTCACAAGTTATTGATGATTTATGAGATTGTTTTTTTTTTGTTTTTGGTTTTTTATTTAACATAAGGAACCTTGTGCTGAATATTGTTTAAGCATTTTGACTGCATGTTTTAATTTTTATTTTGTAAAATTCAATTTAATTTTCAATATCGAATTCCTTAAAAAAATGCGGCTGTTTTTAGTAAATGTACCAAAAGCGTAGACCTGTTTATGATTACGTATAGTTCTATTATCCGATATAATAACAACTTTCTTAGTAATGGCGAACTTCATTATTGTGATCAATAATATATACTTTTTGAACCAACTCAACCTGCTAAGCTCTCGACTAGTCCGCAGGAATACTGCCAGGTCACAAGCAGGAATCGAACCCGCGATGTCTGCTTTAGTAGGCTGTGCATTACTGATTCGCTTACGGAGGTACCCTAAATACCGAAGACACCAAATTTTACTTTATCTTAACAACATTTCCTTACGAAAGTTTGAAGTTCTTTTTGCATTACAAAATTAAGATTGTCTACTGAAGTATTTAAAAGTCTAAATACGTTGCCGTTTTATTTTTCTATACTTTAAAAATAAAATATAAGAAACTATTAGATTGTAGTTTTTTTTCTTTCAACACGAGTTTGGGTTTAAAGAGCAACCAAATTATTTAAAATATTTAATTTCTTATTTAAATTTTCATAATCTAAATTTTAAGCATTAAAACGGAAATCTATTCAAGCTAATTTTAAGAGAAATCTTCAATGTTTATTCGGTCGCATGGTGAAAATTCTATACTGATCCAGATTACTTTGAAATTACTTATGCCGCATAGCAACTGTGTGTAAAGGCCGTACTTCACTATCACACACAGTTGTACGATTCCGTCTAACGAAAATCTGATGAGATATCATCATGTAAATATGATACAAATAAATTTTTTCTTTGTTAGTTGAAGTAAATGCAACTCTGATCGCATGAAAATGAATAGTTCATGAGAATTTTCATAAACATTTGCAAATCGTACGAATTGACAAAAACTCTGGCAAATATTCGGTGCACACTATTTTACTTTTTCGCACACATGCCATGTTTGAAAAATCGTTCAATTGTGTAGGAAAGTGAATCATGGCCATGAAAAGCAGCCGCGTATGCAAGTGTGTTCTTATATACTGGCAACGGGGTTTCAGGAAAATAACATTTTGTAAACTATATTGGTAATATACCAGCATATTACCCAGCAAGATTTGTTACCCAGTAAAAATTTTAATGATTTCTGATATGTGTGTATGTCTATTAAACTCATTTATATTTTCACATTTATTTTGAGCTAAAAATTTAAGTATTTTTTTATTAAATTTAATTTCTGAATTTATTTTTATTTAATGCTTTTACAGATCTATATATTATATGGATATGCGAATGGTCTATGCTACACTAGTGCAGGAAACGAATATATTTTACGATTCTAATAATTTAAAGAAAATGAAGATATTAATTATGTATATAGTCTTGTATAAAATTGCAACGAATGATAGACTGTCTGATAATCTGCTAATTGTTATAGAAATTGAATTAATTGGAAACATTATATTAATCACTAAACACAATAATATTTTTTTTTAATAATTATCAAAAACATTAACTGACTTGAAATATCAAATATAGTTTGTGGAAGTAAAGCAATATCCTTCAACATTTAAATATAATACGAATACAGTAAATATGTTGTTATGCACTCTTTCATATAACCGAGTTTTAATATAGAATATGGTATCAACATCGGCTAGCTAGGACAAGGACCTTGGATGATTTGCCTATATTTTCTGCTGCTTGTTCAGTTTCAAGCTAAAATTAAAAATCTGGAGCTAATTCAGACACCGTTAAATGCAATAGAAAGTGTTGCCAACATATTTAATGCACAACACACTCAATTATTCGAAGAAACATTTCCAAGAGCAAGGAAATGCAACAAATATTGAATAAGAATATTGAATATTGTAAAGAAATGGTCGTAACTTTCTAGGATAGAGAGAAAGACTTTCCAAGGTATGCCCGACTACTTTCAAGATAAAATAAAATACAAATTCTGCCAATGGCTCTATAAAAAAACCGTTTTGAAATGTTGATGTACCTTAAATTGTCCTAAAGGATTTTGAACTGCGTTGTTCCAAAAAGACACAATTTTAAATCCTCTATTACAAAGCAAAAAAAAAAAAAAATGATAATTACAAAATGTAAGCTTACAAAAAAGAAGATGTATTACAATTTAGCGATCCATCAACAACTTAAAATCAATTTACTGTAAACAGAGACACTAATTTTTGGCAGAGATCACTTAAGATTGCAACGCAAGTCAGGCAACTTTTTCGTAAAAATATATGTCCGATATACATGCATACATACTCGTATATTACTATACGTGTAAATATGCCTTGAAAACGTAATTAAGAAACAGCTCGTAGTAGTTAAGAGTACGTTTTATCAAACGCAATGAACTGAAAGATCATTCCCGCATCCAAAATGAAATTTATTGAAATAATTGAGCATCTTGCAAAAGAGCAACTAAATTGGATAAAAATGTTAAACTTTACATTAATAGTGGTGAATCATTGAAACACTAGTTTTTTAATCACAGTCCATGTTACATTTGCCATCTCCCTCTTGCATCCAGAAGAGTGAGCTTTCATGTTGTAGTCGTATGTCTTTTAATTAACAAGTTCCATACTGTTTCATTTTTATTTCAGTGTTTTATTTTATTAATTCCAAATTGTTTTGCTCAGAAGTACTAGACTAAAATTTAATTCTAGATTTTATAATTGCAGTTCCAGCAAATTTTATTTATTATGTTTGAATGAGTGTGTGCAGTACATGTTTTTCCAGTTGTTGTTGCCGTTGTGTTTGTAGTAACAATGTTACAGAATTTTATAGAGAAATACACGAATGGTATTGGTTTGACAGTTAAATGATGCTGTCATTTTGTCATTGTGACAAGTGTCATTTTATTAAATCACAAATAAGCTCGACAGCTAAGTGCTGTTTTGGTTTGATAATGATACAAAAATATTTTAGTGCGCTTTTTGCTGCTGGTTGGCATACGAGTATGCGATGACGATGGCAATTACTTTTACATTTGGCTTTATAATCATTTTGCGATTAATATGTATTGTTGTTGTTGTGTTGTTGTTGTTGTTTTTGGATTCACAGATTTGATAGATATTAAGTTTCTGTTTCAAATGTACGTACACTTGTAGGTATGTCAGCGCTCAATAGCAGCTACTTATGACATCGACTTTATAATATGATTTTATATAGAAGGTAATATTTCGCTTACGAAAGTGTTCTTTGGAAGGGGTATGTAATGTAAGTATGCATCTACATATTTTGATATGTAATGAGTCTATAAGTAAGAAAATATAACAGTGTAATTGCCCGCTTAGAACATGTTCTAAGTTCGCTCAGTTTAAATTTCTGTTATATTCGATATTTTCGCCCTATTTATTTTCCCCCCCATATATTAATAGATGATATAAATATGACTCTATGAAAATATAGAATTGAAATATTAATTTCTTTGGAATGGGAAAGTTACCTGGCCTGTGTTATGCCAGAACGAGCTGCAGAAAATAAATAGGATATTTGTGGCTAATAATCATGCTCCTTTCTAATTAATGATATTTTGTTGAAGTTTTTGTTTTTTTTTTAGTTTTTAGCCATTTTATATTTATTATATCTTTATAAATTTACAAGCATATGACACCTCAGGTTAAACAAATTAGTCTTCTTTCACACAGATCAAATTTGACTCGTCAGGTTTAAGGATAGAAAGAGCTACAAATCTGATCGTACCATCAACTTTAAGAAATTTTTATACTTGAAGTTGGCTGCAGATAGCAAAAACCATATAAAGTTGAACACAGAAAACACGAAAGTTAATGAATGCAGGTTCAAAAGAAAATTGTTGAAAAACTGGCCAGTTAAACCTGATATATTTACAAGAAGTCTGAAGGTCAGGGTTGCACAACAAATTGCATTTTATAAATTTTTTAATTTTTTAAAGTACTTCAGTGGGGAATTACTCGAAATTGATTCGTGTGGCATGTTGGTGATGTAAATAAGAAGCGTTTAAATATTTATAGCTTGTCATATTTATAAAATTTTTAATTTCCTAATTGTTTTATTTTAAATTTTTGCAAGTTTCTAAGAATATCCATTTTTCAGCTCCCCGATATACAATTTTGGAATTCAAAAAAATACTTTTGCATTAATTAGTGTATTCATTTTGGAAGGTATTAAATGTGTTGTGCAGGATGACACTTCAGTTTGTATCCTTAAATATTCATTATAAATCTTCTTTTAGCACTATTCTAAAAGTAATAATAATTTGTAAAAATGAATTATTTAAATTCTCTTCGAGACCAAAATATTGCTGCAAAAGGAAATAAATTAACAAAAAGCTATGCTGTAAAAACTCTTTAACAACGTCAAAATCTGATAATTCCTTTTAAAGATGAATAATTGTAATGTTAACATCTTTATGTGTCAAGCGGCATCTTTATCATTCAGCTTTTTCCTCATTTTGTTGCCAGCTCTTGACTGCACTTCTGTTACTTTGCATATTCATTTCCGATGTGGTCCGACATAAACCATAACTGATGGATAAAGAAACAGCAAAACAACACAGAAAAACAAAAAAACCCAAAAAAAAAAAAAAAACTGGATATATAACACACTGTGCAACACACTCAAGGAAGCAATAACAACAATACATACTTGCCCCATCATCCCGACATGCTCACAATCATACATACGCCTGCATACATATGGGGATGTATGTATGGATGTATGTGTATACCTACCATGTTGATTTCTCTTACAGTATTTAGGAGCATGAATAGCTTAAAAGCTGAAGGTTTCTTTGTTGAAATTATACCAAGTTTTTCCTCCAAACTGGCTGCGAGTATGTGATGTTGTTTTATTTTTTTGTTGTTTTTTGTTCCTCCGTTTTCTTCATTTAGTTCATGCATTTTAAAGCTGTCAAGTTTTGTCGGTTTTAAGTCATGCCACAAAAATGTTCAAGCCTTGGCTTTTTGTTTTGTTTTTTTTTTTTTGGTTTTTTTTTTGTTATTGTCTTATAAACAAAATGTACATGATTTGAAAGTAACAGCAGCAGCAAAAAAGGAATACAACAACATTAACATTAGCAAATAAACAGCGCACATAAAAAAAAATGAAATAAAATAAAACTAAGCAAAACCAAACAGAAAAGCCGAACGTCTTTAGATTGTCTTGTTGTCTGTCATTTTGCATAATAAAATGCACAAGAGCACATAAAAACCAAAATTGGAATGGCATCAGCAATTCAACCAATCGACCGACCAACCGTCCAAGCAACTAAACAGACAGTCAACAACTGCCGCTGCAACGTTTAAAATATATTGCCACAATGTCCGTAAGGAAAAATAACAAAAAAAAAATTTTACTCAACTGTAAATATTTGCAACTACAAAAGAAAATAAACCAACAACAGCAACATTAAAATTGCTTCCAAATAGAAGTGTTAAAAGATTTTTTCACTTCGATAGCAAGGCTGGCTAAAAAATTGCTTAAAATGAATGAATGTTTAAGCAGGCAAAGAACAGAAAACATACACACACTCGCACACATACAATGTTTAGCAACATACGGTGGAAGAGCAGAAAACAAGGCGTTCATAGAGAAAAAAAAATTATAGCACGACACCTTGCAACAACGTGTTAGATTACTCACTTAAGATAAATGCCACAAAAGGTGCAATGAATAAAATAACATCTACTTGAGCACATATAAGAAACACATACATACACACATGCATGCTTACAGTTATGCATGTGTAAATGCAGGCGCATGTAGTGTACATAAGAGGCCAAAGAAACTGCTAAGAGCAATCAAAGGCCCCCGCTCTCATCTGTGCCGGTTTGAGGCTTCACCTTTTGTATGCTGAAGAAAATTTGACGCATACCAGTCCTTACCGGATATTAATTTCATATCATAATGGAAAAACTTATGAAAATAGATTTTAGAAATACCACAAGTAATCAAACAGTAATCAGCTAATTCAGTACAGCAAATTATTTTGGAAAGTTATCACTCAATTAATATTGTTAAAATGATGTAACGGATATTTGTCGGAAGATCTCCCGCCAAATAAAGGCCCTTATAAAGCATTGCACAGCGCAGTCGATTGAGCGTGTTCAAAAATTTATATAAAGTAATCAATGACTATCCATCGCAAAGGTAATTGGAATAGGAATTGAATATTCATAGCTCGAAAAATATTTAGTCTGTCAGAGTCCTTTTGAAAGTATTCCACATTCCAAATATGTGGTTTGTTTTAAGAAACCAGAATCTTTCAACAAGTTATTATGACACAATGGGCTTGATGTAAGAAGGCCTCTATAAAGTTAATCGATACTCGTAAATTATTAAGATAATTTTCCTAAAATTTCCTGTTTTTTTCTAAGCTAGATTTCACTTGCTAACATTTCAAGCTTACGAAAAGTAGCTTCTACTAAATGGGTAAGACAAATTATGGGCAGTTAAACTGATTTCGGCTAAACCAGTAAATGCCTAAGATTGCAGGTTCGATTCCCGCCTTCATCAGTATAACACAAAAGAATCTCATAAATACAGATCAGATCAAACGTTTTCTCTTATTGACATTCTGCACACACTCTACTCCTTACCCTTACTTCTGCTAATTCGTGCGATTCAATTTGTGTTAAAATTTTGCTTTTATTATTGGGATTGGCCTCCGCTGCTTGGTAGGGAAGAAGTATTAAACGAACTCACATCTACTGTTTACATAAATATGTAAAAACTTGCTTGAAATGCTGATATAATGACGTCTTGTAAAACGTTAATTTAAATTGCAAATGTGGTTGTAAATAGCCAGTAGGAAGCAAATACCTAAAGCTCAAATATATACAACATCAATGGACTGCAGTGAGTATAGAACTATTATATGGTAGACTCAATCGCACAATAAAGGAATTGCTTATTACGTATTTCCAACGATCAGTTGTAAGCAATTGCAGTTGGAATGAGTATATATTTTTATTTATTATATTCCGTGTTGCGATTCATGTTACAATTTCCAAATTAAAATTTATTTTTAGCAATGCTGTGGAAGTAAAGAATATCTTCACTGCGGTACTTCCCCTGTGCTGAATTACAACTTTCTTACAACTGACATATGTATCTAGACACCTATTCTTCTCGAACAATATCCAAGCACAATTCATTTCACAATTTTCAAATTAATATTTGTTTCTAACAATGCTGTGGAAGTAAAGAATATCTTCACTGCGGTACTTCCCCTTTGCTGAATCAGAACTTTGTTACAAGTGGTATATGTATCTAGGCACCTATTCTTCTCGAACAATATCCAAGCACAATTCATGTCACAATTTTCAAATTAATATTTGTTTCTAACAATGCTGTGGAAGTAAAGAATATCTTCACTGCGGTACTTCCCCTGTGCTGAATTACAACTTTCTTACAACTGACATATGTATCTAGACACCTATTCTTCTCGAACAATATCCAAGCAAGAATCATGTCACAATTTCCAAATTAAAATTTATTTTTAGCAATGATGTGGAAGTAAAGAATATCTTCACTGCGGTACTTCCCCTGTGCTGAATTACAACTTTCTTACAACTGACATATGTATCTAGACACCTATTCTTCTCGAACAATATCCAAGCACAATTCATGTCACAATTTTCAAATTAATATTTGTTTCTAACAATGCTGTGGAAGTAAAGAATATCTTCACTCCGGTACTTCCCCTTCGCTGAATCAGAACTTTGTTACAAGTGGTATATGTAATCTAGACACTTAGTCTTCCCGAACAAAATCCCGACAACAGAATGCTGGCCTCGAAATGTACGTTGAGTTTGCATCAGGAAAACGGATCGTTCATGCTTCGTGCCAGTCGCTGATCAACAAAAACAAAAATTAAAACACATTTTTAACAACAAAATGGCAACTCCATTTAGTACAACAACCCATTAATCACTTCGTTGTTGCTTTATGTTTTTTTTATTTTTGTTTCTGCTGTTGCTGTTGGGAATGCAGTTTAATTTTAATTTGAAGAAGTTGTTAATGCTTAAAGCGCGTGTTTGTTTCTTCTTTCCGTTAACATAATGATAAAAGAGCCATGATGAAGGAAAATCAAGTACGGCAAAGAAAGAAAACTTTTTGCAAATTGCTTTTTTGACAATACTTGAAATTGCAAACTCTTTTATCCTTCTGTTGTTTATTACAGTCATTTGATTTGTTGATGTCTTTAAGCCAACAACTTGTGTTTGGGTTTCGTTGCTGCCGGCTTTGTTGATTTTCTAATGCGATAGATGTGGAAAGGTGATAAATAGCCAGGAAAGTTTAAAACTTGTGGTTAGTTTTTTAAATTGCAATATTTCCGTTAACTGCGAGTGAATGTGTTTGGTTGCAAATAAGTTATTTCTTGCAGTAAGTCTTGTAGGAGTTCCAGCGTTATTTGTGAAGTGATTTAAGAAACACATTGAAATTGTCAACAGTTCAGAATGTTAGAATGTTGCAAGTGTTGGACAGATAATGTGGTTGTTATACATACCTAAAAAGAAAAGAATAAATAAATATATATGTAATTATTGAATGCAATTGAATTTTTCTGTATACGAATATATGCTTAAAGTTTGGTACTAAATTTATGATGGCCCTTAATAGTCTACAGCATAACTTTGTACACCGTGAGAAATTTGCTTCCAATCAGCTTCCAGAGCATTAAAAATTACTCCACGTTATACGTAACGTACAAAAATGAAGCGTACAGATACGAAATTCAAAGTGATGTCCAGGTTGCAGTAAACTGCGCTCTGGAGACTTTTAAATAAATTTGAATGAGCCTCTCACAGACACAAATCCTTTTTAGAGACTACAATAAATAATGCTAAGAATATATTTGTTTAATTATGGGATTTTTATATTGTACAAGAGAATTAAAATGAAACAGGATCCGTTTTATAATTTTAAAGGAGTATTTATTATTACAGAACTTGCCGAAGAAGAGAAGAAGAGAATAGTACGGAGCTGTACTCTACTGAAAGAAATTTTATTAGCTTTCTCTAATGCTCTCAGCACTCTCTGGCAGGCTAAATAGTTGATAAACAGAAAAATGAAGAAGAGAGGGATATAATTAATAATACGGATCTGTACTACACTGAAAGAAATTTTATTTGGTTTCTCTAATGCACCCAGCACTCCCTGGCAGCCTAAATAGTTGATAAACAGATAAATGAAGAAGAGAGGGATATAATTAAAATACGGATCTGTACTACACTGAAAGAAATTTTATTTGCTTTCTCTAATGCACTCACCACTCTCTGCCAGGCTAAATAGTTGATAAACAGAAAAATGAAGAAGAGAGGGATATAATTAATAATACGGATCTGTACTCCACTGAAAGAAATTTTATTAGCTTTCTCTAATGCACTCAGCACTCTCTGGCAGCCTAAATAGTTGATAAACAGATAAATGAAGAAGAGAGGGATATAATTAATAATACGAATCTGTACTACACTGAAAGAAATTTTATTTGCTTTCTCTAATGCACTCACCACTCTCTGCCAGGCTAAATAGTTGATAAACAGAAAAATGAAGAAGAGAGGGATATAATTAATAATACGGATCTGTACTACACTGAAAGAAATTTTATTTGCTTTCTCTAATGCACCCAGCACTCCCTGCCAGCCTATATAGTTGATAAACATAAATAAAATGGTGAATGTCACGGACTTGTGTGCAAAAATTAACTTCAATTCGCAATATTATCTGCATATTACAAACATGGATATCGAAAGAACAAACTAATCATGTGTAAACCGTTTAATAAGCAGACATTATTTTTAACAAGAAACAAATTTGTGTTCTATTTATGATGAAAATAATTTACAACTTATAAGTTTCTTAATTATTTTTAAGAAAATTTTCCATTTTTGAGTATTGTAATCCGCATTTTTTCTTACTTCAAGTAACTTCTATTACATCCTTGGACATTTAATATTCGAGCTTATTCTGTAAGATTTATAATGACGCAGAAGCTTGTCAATTAACTTTATGGATAAGTATTGAGGAAAAACTTTGTAATTTTTTTTTTTTTAGGGCCGGAGTTTGAAATTGAATTTAAGGCCTTAGCGATCCATGGCAGACTTACTAAACGAGAAATAGACAATATAATAATTTGCAAACTGAATAGACTTCAATACAATAAAATTTCCTGTTAGACGCAGATAAATCCAAGAATTGTTAATAAATCTTTTGTAATGTGGAATTAATTTCAGAACTGAGTTCTCTAATATGCCATATTATTTTTATGCAAATTAACTATAGTTATCTTACAGAAATAAATATATAAATAGCCTGTTAAAATTATTTATTTTTTTTATGTATATAGAAGAAAGAATATAACAGAGCATATCGTTGGCATCTCTGCCAATAGCTGAGATCCAGCTCAAAAACTTAAAATTGTTTGTTTATAAAAGCGAACTTAGAATATATAGAAATTTTTCTTGCTACGAAAATATGTAACAACTAGACCGAGCTAACCTTCAGTCAAGACAAAGCCAAAAAAATATTTTGCCTTTTGGGTCGACAAGTAGAATTTATAGCTTTCATTTGATAACTGCAGAAGTTTTGTAATTGCTTATTTCAAGGAAATTCAACAAAAACTTATATTCCTTACAATTTATGACTTGCTTTATAGCTTTAGCCACTATATAGCGGCCAAAATGTTGTTACATGTGTATTTTCCTTTATTTTATAAAGAAATTAAATAATTTCAATAACGCAAATAACCAAAAGCTTGTCGTAAATTATCGCAAACCACAAATGGCTTTTCAAAATAAAAATTAATTATAACAGAAATCATAAAAATGGAAAATAATACGTAGATGAAAACTAAAGCAACACTTTACCATTCGCATTGCTTATTTATAGTATAGTCCAGTTTAATACCGGCATTTTAAACTTTTCGTTTTCATGTAATAAAAATTAAGCACACAGAAAATATATATGATGTATGTATGTATGTATGTATGTATGTATGGATGTGTGAATGTGTATAAATTAAGTGTGTTATAAAATGCAATAACACTGCCATAAATTTAACGATCAATTTCATTAATAAGTGGCAATAAATTAAAACGCGCCCAAGTCAAACAGGCCAAACAGCCAACAAAATGTGCACGAGTACATGTTTACACACATAAATACTTGTTAGATATCACACAATATCTGAAAAGTCAATTATTAACAAACTTTAGATACAGATTTTTACACATTTTTGCCTACAGTTTCATAATTGTACTTGTGAAAAATTACTGCGAAATAACCACTGATGATATAATTATAAATATTTGATATTATCCAAAGTATTCCAAAAAAAATTTTCCAAAGCCGCTTAAATCGGATGACAAATATAAATCAGCTGAGTTTGAGATTAGTAAATACATACTGGTACAAATAGCAGAATAGTACGATCATATCTCGCTGACTTTTTCTCGCATGTTGTATATTTCCGGCCCTACATTTGGGTGTGTCTTACATCTTGGAAAGGAAAGGTACTAAATCTGGTACTTATATTTAATTTTTTATTATTATATTCGATTTAGTTCTGTTGTATCTTGCTATCGTGTGAACATATAGAAAATCCGTGTAGGAAAAAATAAAAGTTTGAGCAATAATTTCTCGTATTTTATTCACTTCCATCAAAAGAAAAATTATGGTAATTTGATAGAATTCGGCGGGTCCTAATTTATACAGTTCATTTTACTCTTCTCAAAGCTCAGTAAAAATTAAGAATTTTAAATACAATAAACACTCCTCCATTGCATCTCCAATCTGATTTCTTACAGTTGCATTTTCATCTAAAAGCTTAACTTAACAAATTGCGATCAGAATTTAGAATAAATATTATTATACATTTGAGCTGGAATGGCATAGATGGGATTAGTAGTTTCTATGACACTAGGCGAAATATCTTGCCACTCCCTCTTAATGTTATGTTATCGTATGTTTGCTTCTGATACTGACTATTGAGACAGTCGTGTTATAAAATGGTCGGTATTAAGTCACGCAATTTTGGGCAACAGCCGATTTATATTAGGGATCGTTATCGATAATCTGTTGTCATAACTATATGCGTGTTACTACCTAACACTTTCCCCTTCGGAGTCTGGTGGTAACTAAATTTTCTAATGATTGTATTTAAAATTTGCACTTTTGCAATGCCAGGATCTCAAAATACAACACTGTTGCTTTTATGTTTTCCGTCTCTTTCAGTCGGTTTTATTAGATTCTCTATTAAATTAGAGGATTTGCTTGCAAGTTTCAATATCACTGATACCTGCGCTTCCTTCCAAACACTTGATAAGCTGGCCCTGTTAACGAGCTGCACTCTTCAGAGTACAACTTTGAAGCGAATAACTTGGATGGCTGTACTTGATCATTAGTTATGGGTTTCTGTAGAAATCTTCATTACAGATTATATATTTTTTAAACAGTATAATTAATATATACTACATTATATATATTAATAATGTAATATATACTTACATTATTAATATTATATATTATTATATATAATACTATATTATAATTGCGAATTTTTACCTGTCGGAATTTTGCCTTAAAAATATTATTAAAATGATATAAAATGATTATTTAAACCTGTAATTTTCTGAAATGTTCAATAGTGTATATAAATTGAAAGAAATTTCAGATGAATATGCATTAATCTTAGAATACTTTCGATTTAATAAGAATTTAGCATAAATAATATTCTAAACTCATTCTTCGTAACAGTTTTGTTCCACATAGGCGAAAGCGTATGTAGCCGATAAATCCATATATCATTAGATGAAATGCAATCTGTGTATATACATATTTTTAAATAAATACTAATTAGAAATAAATTGGAAAAAATTTTACTTCCGGTAATATCACCACGGCAAACCAAGCGAATCAAGTTAAGAGAGTCTTCAAAGCAATTTTCAATTATTATTTCTTCAATTCGAAGTAACCTCTGCTTTACTCGAATCGGATGCATTTAACAAATGCTTGAAAACCATTCAACTAAATTTTGTAATGCAGACCAATTGGACCTGCGTTACAACTATGGCCTGATAGTGTGATACTTTATATGACTTAGACTGTAAATAATCTAGGGATAGTATGCATTATTCTTATTTGAAAACCAAAACTTTTTGAGCCCTTACCAAGCAGGGACAAGCTGAGACATGGCGAATTACTTTTAGCAGCCTTTGAAACCAGCAAAGCTTTCGGCTTGTCCACAGAAAAACAGGCACGTTACAAGCAGGAATCGAACTCGCGACCCCCGTTTAAGTAGGCTGTGCGTTATTTGTTGGCCTACGTAGCATTATTAATTGTGTCATTATGAAGTTTTCTCATTACTAAAAATGCTTTTAATAAGTTTGTCCAACAAAAGCAAGATAAAAATTAATTATATAACGACACAGTTAACAGTGAAAGCCAGTCTTCATTGACCAAAAAGCAAGAACGATACATTCAGACACTCGCAACATTGACAAGCAAGTAATAAAATTTATTTTTAGCCACATTTGAATTTTTTTCTTCGAACCAGAATTGCTTATCAATATTTTTAGTGTTACTAATTAGGGACTTAAATAATAATCGAAAACAAATTGAACAAAAATGCCAATGAAATCAAATTTTATAATGCTTACCAAACGAGTTTGGCATATACGAAATAAGATATCGCACCGGTATTCCTTCCATACCGAATGGAAATAATCATTGCTGTCACACAAAAACTTTATTTATTTATTTATTTATTTACAAACAATTTGTCCTCATACTCAATAAATATTGTATGTAATTTAACAAATTATTTGAACTGAATAGCAAATCATTAATTAAACACCTTTTAGTCAGCAAAAAAATTGGGTGCGAGTATAAAAATTCAAAAAAAAAATAAATTAAAGCAATTGAAATGTACACTCACGTATATAGAAAAATCAATTTAGCATTTTGTATGTTATTAAAAAAGATATTTTTTTATACAAATTTGACGTGTTATTTGAATTAATTAACACACACACACATACACGCACATGCACACATCCACACAAGACATTTCTAAGCAGTTTATAAAAATGTGCTAAATTTCCTTTTAAGGACAGCTTTTGCTTTTGATGTTCTATTATATATTTAATTATGTTATTCGAATCGTTGCGAATTGCGCCAATTAATTAAAAAGTGAAATATTTCTAATTTACGCTTTACATCAATTCCCTGCAATAATTAATATTGGGGATAATATTGGAAGTTTTGAAGCAATTTTTGTAGGCCTTAGTTGTATAGTTAGATGCTCCTAAAGATTATATATAGGCAGCTTTAGCTTTTCACTTGTTAAACTATTCAATATTTTCGAAAGCTTATGGCGAATTTGAAAAAAGCATGGGCCGAGCCGTATGGTGAAGAGCTCCTTTATGAATTTTCGCAAGCTTGAGAAATTCGATTGTCTGCCAACTATATTTACTGTTAACTTTGCTTATGGCCACGTCAAAGAAATAATCACGTAGAAAAAACATAGAAAAATCTATGTTACACCAGTAAAAAGTATTATATATTATCCAAAAGGAAGTCCCGAATTTGAAGAAAAATCATTCATTGTTACCGGCCCAAAATGAGCACTGTATGCATTACCTCAATATATATATAGCATGTCGATTGCCGTTACGCAAGCAAAAATTACATTAAAATAGAAACACCGAACAACTAAAGGCTCTCCCAAAGACAGCGCCGAGCCCGAGAAGTATTGCGAGAATCAGCATTTATGGGGCTCATTTCAAGACCACAATATAAGTGTTATAAATATACGAATAATTAAATATTATTTTTAATATAACGTAAATTTTCATGTTTATATAACAGAACTCCACACATAGTTCGTACTATACATCGTGGGCAGATTTAAATTGGATTTTTTGTCCCATATTAAAAAGTTATAAGAGAAATAACTGAAAAATAATTCAAATCGAGTCTAATATTCATATCGTGGTATATTTTGTAAGTCAAATTGTAACTAAAGTTGCAAAGCAAACCAGAAACTACATTGTTGATCGAGGATCGCCAAGGACATGCATCAGCATGTCATGAAATGGGATGGCTGTTTGACTTTTTAATACCCATTCAATTAAAATTGATGTATTTTATCTTAGAAACCACCGAAATCCTTTTAATCGATTTGGCGATCGCCAAATATAAGTTAAATTGAAATATTTGGCCAGTTCATACCAGAAGATTTTTTTTGTTTTAATTTTTTCTAATTTAAAATTCGTTTTTATATCGATTAGGTTTTCATCATTTAGTTTCGATAAAAAAATCGTTGCATTTTTTATTCCCACGTGCAAAGTTGTTCCCATGAACAACTTTAACAATCGCAAAATATTATTAACTCAGCGGACATCTTGTTGTGTATGAGCGGAAAACTGTAAGTAGGGTGTACATTGACAAGACCAGAAAAAAGCTCACGCAAGCTGAAAATACTTAGCAATTTCGATTGTAGCGATAGAAAAATATCGCCATTAGTTGCACAGCATTGTGGAACTAGTTCCGAAATCTCTAATTGAATTCGTTTTTGCGGCGCTTTGACTTTGTTTACTGATTTGAAAAATTTTTAATTCCCATAAAACCATAAAATTTACTACATCTCACGTCCACATACTACACGTTCATAACCGCCGCCTGCATCCCTTAACACTCATTCAAAATTTATTAAGTTTTATATTATAAAATTGTGTACGGAGTTAATTTTAGTTTTTTAATTTATTATTTCAATTTGCGTAAGAATGAATGAATAATTTGCAATTTTATACAAAACACATAAATAAGCACACTGCACAAGTGCAATAAAACTTAATAATAATCGTGCGAAATTTCCATAGACTTTTGTTTTGCATACAATGAACTTGTGGGTAAGGCTTGATGTTGCTCTCATAAAGTGAGTGGAGTTTATGATGCATTGCACAGCACGTTATACCGACATTAGCAATGTAGTCTTGTTGTGTGAAGTTGACTGTGGCGGCAACAGCATCATGAGATACACAGGAAGAAATTTATTGGTAGCAAAAATTTATTTTCTTTTTCTTATTGTGAATGGAAATTGTATACAAACTTACATTTTGTTCGAACTTTTAAGGAAATTCTACTTTAAAATCGATAAAAAAAAAAGCAGAATACATTTTTATCATATTCCTACTTATGATGATTAGGTTAGGCTAGATTATGGAGGAAACTGATAGTGCCCTTGGATCAATTGATAAATTAATGCACCTATTATGGTTCACAACACCTAAGTGTTGTGTTGTAGAGCAGACAACACAACACTTATACTTTTTCTGATTATGATCAGGGTTGTTCTTCAAAAAATGCATTTGACAACAACACTTAAAAACAACTGTTGTAAACCATAATCGCAATTGCAAAAATACAACATCAAATTTACAACTGTTGTGAACCATAATAGGGGCCTAAGTACAAGTTTACCCTCAACGACAATTAGTACTAGTATGAGAAGCAAAAGCTTATTAGAGATACAGTGATGAAATAAGTGATACAAGCAATTTATTCATCCATACCGTCAGAATTTTTCCCTCATAATTTGTGATATTTTGACATATTTCCGATAGATAACAAAAAATTTTCGTGAAACCGTTTCACATTTGAATAAGCTTTTCTTTATCGCAAATATTTTTTTAATATTCTCTTTTCCTCTTTCCTTTCATTAGTCACCTAATTTTATTTTATTTTTTTATATATGTATATATTAATATTTTTATTTTTATTATTATTATTATTACATGTTGGCAGCATTCTGGAAGAAGGATTGAGCAGTGCTGGCACTCCCACTAAAAATGTGAATATTACAGGGCATCGAGTGACAGCGAACCATACACAATATATCTCTACGATTCACGGCCACTGCCATCATTTATCGCCAAGAATTTGGTCAAAAAACTCTCGTAGTTCTTTTACCATTAACAGCTGTTTCATTTGATTGGCTTAGAGTTGCTGTCGAACTACACTGTACTATGAAGCCGCGAAACTTTCTTCACGGAAAAAAAATGTTTGCCAGCTAACGAGCAGTAGCAGTATAGTTTTTACAAAACTCTACTATATATATTTAAATATATATACTTTTTGCTCCTAAATAAGCAAAAGCTTTACAAGCTTTACAAATCTTGTTTCCTTGCCTTGAATTTACTTGGAACTGATATTGGGAATCAGTTTCAAGGGAACTGATTGGGAAGTTCACTTTTTATCTTCCTTTCAATATCTTTCATACCATTTTCACTGAATCGTCTCATTTCAATTTAATGATTAAACTCACAACGAACAAAAAATTAATTTTTATTTCCACTTTTTTTCCAGTGTATAAAAAATAATGTGATATATAGTAAGTAATAGTATTTAGAATTTATGTGTGCTTTATGAAAGTGAATAGTGAACATTTCCATAATAAATTCAAATTTGTGCATCATAAATTTTCTCTCAACCATGTATAGCTTTAAGCAATTCCATTCCCTCCTTTGTATTTTCCTCTTCTGGTTCAAAAGAATGTTATTTTGCCATAGTTTGAAATTTCACGCCTTCATAGCACAGTGTAGTTCGACAGCAATGCAAAGCCAATCAAATGAAACAGCTGTTAATGGTAAAATAGCTACGAGAGTTTTTTGATTAAACTGTTGGCGATAAATGACGGTAGTGGCAGTGAATCATAGAGATACTTTGGGTTGGGCCACTGCTGCAGACAACTTTTGTTATTTATGAGCCCGATCTTAAATAGCATATTAAAACATCCTGCTGACGATTTGATACAGAGCGAGATTGAAGAAAGTGGAGCGAAGAATATTTTTTTCCTCCCGTTTACATTAATTTCACATACCTGTGACTGTCTGTACGGGCGTACTTGATTTAATTGAAAAATTAGCTTCAAAAATAGTTGAAATTAATTGTTGGAATTCTTTCAATCATAGTGACTTGTGTCTATTTTGATAATCGGTTGGAAATTATTTACTATATCATAACGTGATTTGGAATCAAGCTGCATGTGGCATCTTTAGTAATAAATATTTGCAAATATTTCATTTAATGTTTATAATTTGTATTGAGTTGTATTGCATTGATTGATATTAGAAAAAATTTGTTGTTTGAGTTTAATTATAGATAATATATAACTGGTAACTACACAACTAAATGTGAAATTTAACTCAAAGCTAATTTAAAAGCTGATGCTAATAAAAAAAATATATTTATATCTCGTCCGTAACGTTCTGAAACTATTAATCATATTTTTTATAGCTTTTTAAAAGAGAACTTGTTTATTAACGCCACATTGAAAGTGTAAATGGATGTTTAGCAAATATACAATTGTCTAGTTCATGTTGTTTAAATTCATTTCATTACTACAGTACAATCTCAATACTCCGGACCAATAAAAACCAAGTGCTGTCCGAAATAATAAAATGTCCAAATTTCCGAAACAAGAGAAAAATTGAAGTAGACTTTTTTTTGAATATATATGTATATACTGTGTATAGAAAAATTATTTTTATTTAGAAGAAATTAATTTTAAAATAAATTAAATTTGATTTACGTATGAATAAAAAGTATTAATTTTTATAAAGTTTTTATATTAATTGTTGCAAAAATAGTTGGATATTTTCAACTGTCGAAGGTTACTATCGTTTTGCTTTTTGTACGGAGCATCTCGGAAGCTTTTTAGTTTTAAAATATAGCCAGCAGGAAGTTGCTGCTCTTCGCAATATTTTATACAAGTATTAAAAGCATATATGGCTTGAGAATACTGCGGTTTTGAAATATTATCAGAATATTCTTCAATAAATGATTCAACCTCATAATCCTCTTCAATCTCATCACGATTGCTTTCAACTTCGTCCTGCAACCAATCATTTTGTAACCTGCTAAATCAAGTAGTACATAAATAATTTTGGCAGAATCCTTTCGTATTAGTCTTGCTAAAGGAACTTCATCGCCTGTGCCCCATTCGTCTTCATAGGGAACTTTATTAAAAAACTTTTTAAGAATATTTTTCCCAACTTTATCCCTAGCATTGCAAATCAAAAAGGACACGTTTTTTAATGTACAAATTTTAAAAGCATCTACGAGATTTTCTCAACTTGATAAAATATCTGACAAAAAACTTTTACGATAAATAATTTTTATTGCAAAAGCTAAAGAAAAAAGTGCTGTCCGAATTATTGAGGTAGAAAAAATGATGGTGTCAGGATTATAGAGTCCATTTTATAGTGATTGCCGGATTTTCAACTGTCCGCAATACCGAGATTATACTGTAATATATAAAAATATTGAATAATTTTTCTTAAACATCAAGAAGTCGTAAAATATATTATGCATTTTCAATAAATTTTACAAAATAATTAATTAAAAAAGCAATTACCATCATGACTCAAATCAGTTTTGCATTTTATATATTTTCAACAAACTAATTATAGAATTTCAAATTTTATAGTTTGTTTTATTATTTTTTTTTTTTTTGTGAAAAAAATCTTATAAATTTTAGCAAATCAGTTCTAAGGCAAAGTAAACAAACGGATAGATTTACGATTTAAGCAGTAAAAATATATTTTCTTTTAAATATTTTACTTCTAACTTGTAAAATATTATTTCTTAAAATATTGAATTTGTTAACAGCAATACATCATTATTATCGCTGGACTTACACCGAAAAAATATTTATAACTAAATATTTTAAACAAGCCCCCTTCAATGTAACATTATTTTTCAATAAAACTGTCTTCATATTCCTTTTTACATATTTTTTTTTTATTTTTTCTTAAAAAAAGTATAAAGAGGCACAAATTTTATATTTATTAATATAATATATAAAAATTTATAAAAAAAACAATCAGAAATATTATTAAAAGTGGCATTTAGAGTCTGAGTGTATTTTATGATTTTATTTAGGGCAGAAAGACGGCCCATAACTAACAATTTCGAAACTTATTTGCTAGGTTATGCAATTTCATTATCTAATAATTGTCTAAAAAAGCAGAAAAAGTTATAAATTACTAAGTTTATTTTTTGAAAAAAAATAATATCTTGATAGATAATGATTTACATAAAACATTTGAAACTGATGTGAAAGATACTTCGGTACCTGTAAGGCATTATATTTATATATACTTTTATATATACTTTATCCAACAAAAAGGCCCCAAAGTGAACTTTTCAAAGATTCGGGCAAATTGGGATTTAAGTGAATGAGAATAAGATTAAAAAACAAAAAATGGTATTGAAAGGCCAAAAGATTGTAAAGTTTTTGTTTAGACAGATAATATCTACTAGTGGATCCAGAATTTTCAAATCCCCTTAGGTGTTCCAGTGAATACTTTAGCCAAACTTTCTGTAAACTCTTTATAAGTACCAAAACAAATCAGTCCATATTAGATTATAATCGCTGAATAATTTATTTTAATTTCATGGTAGGGTTTTTTAGTTCTTACTTTCCTTAAGTCGCTAATGCGAGGAAACCCTACTTTCCGCACTCTGAAATTGCGCACAAAGCTCTGTTGCAACGATTCGTGAGAACTTTATTTATGTCTGGCTTTACTTTATTTTGAATAAATTCAATGAAGGCTAATCTTACTAAACATTATAAGAGATTATATACATTAAGATCTGGTCTAAGACATTCAAGCAAAAGATATATGTGGTATCTAATAAAGAATAAACATTACTTTCCGCACTCTGAAATTCCGCACAAAGCTCTGTTGCAACGATTCGTGAGAACTTTATTTATGTCTGACTTTACTTTATTTTGAATAAATTCAATGAAGGCTAATCTTAGTAAACATTATAAAAGATTATATACATTAAGATCTGGTCTAAGCCATTGAAGCAAAAGATATATGTGTATACACATATAGTAAATATTTAAGAGGGCCATTAAATTTACTTGGTGTATAATAAACAATATCAAAACAAAAAAAAAAAAATATTTATTTTAACGAATCCACAAATGCAGGTGTAATAAATTAAATGAAACGATTTAAAATTATTAAGCACAATAGAAAATTATAGCAATATAAAACCATAATTTATTAAATGATTTTTTAAAAAAAAGTTTACTCTCAACGTATGTATCCCATTAATATTCTACAATTTATGGCCATAATAATTTCATTATGCATATTTTAATCATTAATTCTCTTTTTAATTATAAACGAAATAAATTAAAAAATTTGTATTGATAACACGAAATCCACAACAAAAAAATAAGAACTGACATTTTGAATTTTATTAACGTTGATGGCGTTGATAAAGTCTCGTCGACAGCGTATTGTCGAATACATTGTCGAATCTGTTGCTCTTAAAAAAAGCTTCAAAGAAATATTTGTTTATTTCATTTTAATGTTAATATTGTTATAAGGAATGGTTTTTGCTTTAATATCAAAGGTGAGGCATATCAGGCATGTGAATAGAGGTGTAAGACAAAAGACTTGGTGAGAAAGATGGAGGTGGTACGAATGGGACGTTAAATATCTGTTTATTATAATAAAAAAAAAAATCTTTTAAAAAAACAATACTAATAATGATTAAATTATTTTTCGTATAACACGGCTACCGATGGGGCCGGGCTACGCCCTAAATTCTAATTTTATTTACATTTCCAATCGTATACGAGTGTAATCTAATAAAATTAAATGGTTAATTGTCTTTATTACTTCATATTTGCCTTTCACAGAATCTTATCAACGATGCAATAAATCATGTTGATTTCTACAAAAATATACGAGTATAAACCACAATTTCACTTCATTTCCCAGAACACATTCATACGTGAGTTGAAAACGTGCTTTCAAATTCAAATTTCAAGCTTAAGAAGTTTTGAGACGTGTAAATGGTATTCCGCTACGCTGTTGATACTTTCAAGTTAAAAATTCCCTTTAATGCTCGCTATATTAGAGCTTCCCAGTATTCGTTTGGTAAGGAGAAAGTGCTCAATATAAAACTCTTAATTCTTAAGCGTTTTATGAAGATAAAACTGCTGCTTCTTATTTCACAAGCTATAGTTGTTGCATACATATTTGTGGCGTATTGCTACGACGTATGCATTCGCATAGCAAGCAAATACTTTACAGCAAAATTCATCAAAGATAAATTTATCAAATCGATTCCAGCGAATTGCAAAATCCTTGTGCATTGAGAAAAAAATCTAAGAGCTGTTCTTTAGCTCTGGCAACACTGCCTTACAACTAAAAACTAAACTACATTTCATATAAAATCAAGAGAACTGCTGCACCGGCTTCTGTATGCCTTTAAAAAGTCTTACTTAATATTATAAAAAACCGAAACTTTTAATTAAGTGCATTTTAGTATATCCTGCCATTAAGCTTAAGGAAGTACTTCTGGCTCAGCTGAGAAACGCTTCTAAATCAAATCAGACTTCAATTGCATTATAATGAAGATCCTTTCAAATCTATATTTTGGAAAAATGTAAAAAGTAGAAATATTTTCAACTCAAATTATTTATAGCAACATTTTTGCATTTGTAATGGTAATTCTTATATAATTAATTAATAGTAATTAGAATCCTAAAGTTTGCTGGTTGATTTCCTACACTATCGTTCTGAGTGTTTGATTGAAGGCCTCGTATTCAATAAAAAAAGCATTTAATTTCCTTTTCGCTCTATTCATCACGCCAGTCTAAGTTCAACTAAAAGTACACTTTATTTTGAAATTGTCTGTTGTTTTTATTGTTGGCCGGCTGACTGACTTTTTTATTGGTGTTTTATTTTCATGTGCGATCAGCAAACAAATGATGACACTGACAGCTGTCAAGACGAGTTTGTTTGATTTTATTAAAATTAATTACGACGAAACGTCATTAATCATTAATATTTATAATTTTTATTCTTGCTTTTAAGTATATACTGTATATTTATATATATGTATATGTATACATGCATACATATGTACATACATCCATGCGTATGTATTACAGACGTCTATGCATACGAGAGCAAATGTTCTCATAAACATCCTCTTAAATGCATGCATACATATTTATTTATACAGTATAATCTCAATAGCCTGGGCAAATAAAACCCAACGGTGTCCGAAATATCAAAAATATCCGAATTTCCGAAACAAGAGAAAAATTAAAGCAGTTTTTTTTTAAATATATATATACTGTGTATAGAAAAATTATTTTTATTTGCAGGAAATTAATTTTAAAATAAATTAAATTTGATTTACGTATGAATAAATATAATTAATTTTTATAAAGTTTTTATATTAATTGTTGCAAAAATAGTTGGATATTTTCAACTGTCGAAGTTTACTATCGTTTTGCTTTTTGTACGGAGTATCTTGGAAGCTTTTTAGTTTTAAAATATAGCCAGCAGGAAGTTGCTGCTCTTCGCAATATTTTATACAAGTATTAAAAGCATATATGGCTTGAGAACACTGGGATTTTGGAATATTAACAGAATATTCTTCAATAAATGATTCAACCTCATAATCCTCTTCAATCTCATCATCATTGCTTTCAACTTCGTCCTTCAACCAATCATTTACCTCCGTAGAATTAAAATGTCAGGTGCTAAATCACCTAGTAAATCAATTACTTCGGCAGAAGCGTTGCTTGTCAGTCTTTCTAGAACTTCATCGTCTTCCCATTCATCTTCATAGAGAATTTTATTAAAGGACTTTTTTAGAATACTTGTCCCAACCATCGCAAATCAAAAAGGCCACGTTTTTTAATGTAAAAGTTTTAAGAGCATCTACGAGATTTTCTAAACTTGATAAAATATCTGACAAACAACTTTTACGATAAATAATTTTTATTGCAAAAGCTACAGAAAAATGTTCTGTCCGAATTATTGAGATAGAAAAAATGATGGTGTCCGGATTATAGAGTCCATTTTATAGTGATTACCGGATTTTCAACTGTCCGCAATATCGAGATTATACTGTATTGTTTTGTATGTAATTATGTATATATATACAATATATTTAAGAATAAGTAAGATGGTGCCTAAACTTAAGACATTTTCACAACTATTTTTGCGGAATGCTTTCATTTAAAGTTATTCCTCAACAGATAGAAACTTTAAATTAAATATATATATATCAGACAAATATGAGGCAATAAAAAAAACAATTAACAACTGCTCCAACAGTTTCCTCTCAGGTGAACTCAATCAGTTAATATTTTTTTGGTTTTGTCATAAAGCAATATAAATATTTCTTTATGTGCTTTCAATATTTAACTATAGACAGTTCAACGTCCTCGTGGCAGATTTACTTAGTATGAACTTCCCTTTAACGGCTTAATACATTCCTCGCAACGTAATGCATATAAATTTTAAAAATAATAATAAGTGAAAATTAAACAAAAATTACTTACAGAGGAGATGCATGAAGTGAATCTTTGCAAATATCTGAACTATAATATGAAACTTATTTGTGCATGCTAATCTGCAAAAATCTACCGGAAGTGCTACATTATTTATGGAATTACTTGGTTTTTCTGAAGTCATTGCTATCCGGTAAGGAAATCGCCTTATATTGGCAGCTTAGTAATTATGGCTGAATTTGTTGATTTTTGAAGTAATTGATTCTTAGGAGTTACCAGCGATGTAATATTATAGTTTATACTTTAAGGCGTTCTATCTTGGCCTTTATATGTTGGCGAAGTGTTAATGTTTGTTCAATATAATTTCACATTGATGGAAAAATGTGAACAGGTTAGTTTCTAGGAAAACTTACCTCGTAAGTACATATGCAGGGGAAAGAGCCAAAATTCTGCCAAATTAGAGGCGACTTTTTAAAATATTGAAATTAAATAGACAAAACACTTCCGACCTTAAAAATCTTATTACAGAACCGTAACGTTTTTAGCGCCTAAATTTGATCCGACACTTTAGATATTTCACTGTCAGGTCCGAATAACACCAATAATTCAATAGATACACCCATAATTACACATCAGCCTTAGTTTATATCACTTTCTATACTGCTATTCTGTACTAATTGGAAGATTTTTATCATCATTACAAAAGCTTTAATATGGAAAATATGTAAAAAATAAATCCCTACAAAATTTTTCTTAACAAATAGTTAAAACAATCTTGATAAGACAATAAGCAGTTGTATAAAGAGAGAATAGAGTCCAATTAACTGGCGCCAAGGGGTGTATCCATAATGTAGTGCTAATCAATTAATAAATAACATAAACGACATACTTTCGAGTAGCACTTTGGGCTTTCAATCAAGTCTTTAATAAACACAATAAAAGAACACATAAACGATACAATAGCGGAATATGATACGTGAGTTAAACACAAAGAAAACCCTTAAACAAACAGTTGGCTTCCGTACCATAATACGAGACAGACAATCTAATACACATTTAAGCTTTTCAAACAAATCGAAAGCGAGCAGACAGAACAGCAAATGATCAATCTCAATCACATCAATTATATAAATATTTTATTTGTGATTTTATTTTATACTTACTTTTTTATAAATGTATGAATGTGCGTATTGATACGAGTATGTATGTGTTACATTTCATTTAAAAAAAAAAAAACCCTACTTGGTCTTAATGAATCCGTCATTCTGTCTCTTCGGCTATTACATAAGAATTCTTGCATCAATCAGCTTTCTGATAAGCCCAACCATTGACACTTGATAAGAAAAGTATAACGAAGCAACAGCACAAGCATTTAGAAAGAGGGACACAATTTTTTTACTTATGTTTTTTTTCTATACAACTTTTATGAAAAATTAAGCTAAATGTGTGTTGGAGAAAGTGAAGAAATATATGTATCCTTCAAATAAAAATATATTACACTTATCCCCCGATTTACACGGTAGATACGTTCCTGAGAAAAACGTGTAAATCGAAAATTAAACATTTTCAAGTCAAAACCGTGTAAATCGAAAAGCTGGCAGAAAATGCATAATTTTGCTATTTAACAGATGTGATTTTTTTCAATTTTTTTTTCCTTATCTCCCTTTCGCCATTATAAGCCTATAATTTTTTTTAATTTATGTAAATTTATAATAATATAAATTATGTACTCACTTATAATTTACGAATATGGAAAATTAAATCTTTCTGAAACTGTGAAACTTTAACTCAAATACAATTTTCCGTAGATAAAACTTTAATTTTATGGGAAGAAATACAAACACAGTGTGCATGTGCAGGAAGTCAGCACATAAGCTCGGGATTCCCCATGAGATGTGTACACAGTGCACGTGTTTAAACACAGTATCATTTAGTAGAGTGCGATAAAAGCAAGAAAAAAAGTTATTTGGAAAACCGTGTTAAAGCGAAAACATGTAAAACAAGTACCGTGTAAATCGGTGGATAGGTGTACTTTCACATGACTTATTAATTTCCTAAACAACACAAATATTTAATAATCGTTTTCCACATTTTTTCTAAATTAAAAATTAAAAACAAAAAAAAAACAATAGACTTATTGCTTGCTTTAATTAAAGTCTCATTAAATCTGAGTTATACGATAATTATATATTAGTTAATAAGTAACAGTGTTGTATTGGACTTATACATCCTTCCCCAAGAATATGTTCCATAGCTTTTTCAGTACACAACAATTATAGTGGATACCTTCGCATTACATTTCCCATTACTAAGAAATATTAAAAATTTTCTTTATTTTTTTATAGTAACTTCTTAAAACCTTACAAGGGTCAAGTCCACAAAACAAAGAAGAATACTAATTCTTCATTTATGGATTCTATATTTCACAAATATCAAATTTAATTAATTTCCTAATATGTCAAAATGTTGTATGTGAATGCGTTCATGTTGTATTGGTTCTGGTTATCTGAAAAGAAGTTCAAAGGTAGGCTCTATATCATTTGCACCCTAATACGACCCTACGAGTTCTAAAAATCATATCTTTACTCACAATTCGAGATTTTGGAGGTGCTTCCAAAATTTCAAGTCAAGAGTTTGATGTACTCAGAAAAATATCGTGCCTACTAGAGAGATATCGTGCATTCGGAAAATATATATAAGCCCATACGGGATCTAAGAATCATATATTAACTCACAATTCGAGAAATTGGAAAATATATATGTATAAGCCCATACGGGATCTATGAATCATATATTTACTCATAATTCGAGATTTTGGAAAATATATATAAGCCCATACGGGATCTAAGAATCATATATTTACTCACAAATCGAGATTTTGGAAAATATATATAAGCCCATACGGGATCTAAGAATCATATGTTTACTCACAATTCGAGATTTTGGAAAATATATATAAACCCATACGGGATCTAAGAATCATATATTTACTCACAATTCGAGGTTTTGGAGGTGCTTCCAAATTTTCAAGTCAAGAGTTTGATGTACTCAGAAAAATATCGTGCCTACTAGAAAGATATCGTGCATTCGGAAAATATATGTAAACAAAACTTATAAGACCAAATGTGATTTTCAGTCGGCAAAGTTTTTGCACACATTTTTTTGCGCACAGAGTCAACTGACCACTCAGCATAGTCGTCTAGTTTCATAATAAATACTAAATTTTAAGTTTTTTATTACGTACTAGTATCTGCATGCACATATCGCCGCATAAATGTTTATCAACCATTACAAACATGTACGAGCGTTATTACAACAAATTTTCCACATTTTCAAACGTAATATTTTTTGACTCTGAGTGGTTACTGCACTAAATGATTGTGTTGCGATACTTTTGTAATGACACTTTTATTTCAGTTTTCGTGCTTTTGTTCACATTGTAACATTTCAGATTAAAATCAATTTTAATTAGCGCCATATAAGCTTGAAAGCGATTAAACTTTATTAAAAACAAAAAGTGATTTTAAAAATATTTTTATTGCTGTTTCAGTTGTTTATTTTTTAGTATTTATAATGTGATCAATTGGGGTAACAAAAAAAAACACACACACACACACATACATACAGATACACACAATTTATTGATGCAAAGTGAAAGTCCATTATGATCATGTGTTGTTCCTCCATAACTTTATTAAGCTTTAGTTATTTCACATCGAGCATGTTTGTTTAAATGGCAGCTTGACAGCTGTCAAACTTAGTAAAAATTTACTAGTGTTAAAGTGTCTATAAAGTGACGCCACAATGTCGTTGCTTTTTCTTGTGTAATTGTTAAATTTCCCCACAAACGCAGTTTGTTGAAAAAATCAAATACAATAAATTAATGGAATTTACGAGTATTAATCATTCGTTTATGTTTTTAAATTATTTTATATGAATGATTGTTGTTGTGTTTAGGTTATGGTGCCATTGTGGGGCCTTTATTGAGTGAAAAGGAAAAATAGATAAAGTGGGAACAGTATAGAATCAGTTGTAAAGACTAAAAATAGCATAAGATTGAATGTAGCAGATTGAGGAAAGGAAGGGCAAAGAAAATTGCCATACTGCTAATATCATTGAAATTGTTCTGAGTTTTGATTTCTGATTCCTGAGATATCGAATAGACCGCCAAAAAAATTTTCTGCATAGCCGATAATTTCATGCAGCAGTCATTGCAGAGAAGTAACAAGTTCGCGATAATGTTATTATGGCATTGGCGTCACAGTAAGGCGTGAGTTTTGTGTGAGTTTTGTGCACTCAAGGCCAGCCCGTAATATTTTCGGCATGAGATTATTCGATTGTTTATACCATATGGGTTGAGGTCGTTGCATTGGTAATCTTAGTACCATTTTCTCCGCTACCGATCCGCCGGAAGTCAGCTTAGCACTAAAAAATGTGGCTTCGTTGCAGCGGTACAATTTCAGTTTCTAAAAGTGTCGCATGAATGAGCATGAGAATTTCTAAAGTAAAACTTAGAATAGTCGCAAGTTTAGGCTCGCTCGAAATTTTTTAATTAAATATTTTTACAGAAAACATTTTAAAAAATTGTGTAGTCAATTCTTAGTGAAAAATATGTGTTTCGCTTTAATAGATTGTATTGGTCTCATATGTGGCATATTTGTTACAACCTATTTTATAAAAATGAAATGCCATCCCAGAAAACTATCCAAGCCCAATGAAAAACAGTCAAAAATAAAAGTGTATCAACTTCGATTTTTTCTTACTTAATGTGGCTGACTTTATAATTTGCTCAGACGTGAAAAAAGTTAAACTTAATAAAAAGGGGCTACAGATGCAAACACATAGTCTTACATAAATAATTTATGTGCTTTTTATAAGCCAATAAAAAGTTTTTTTTATTAAAGTTTTCAAGAAAAATGCTAAAATAAGAGAGTGTTAAAAGTTAGTTCATATTTTTATGTCTAGAAAATGGGTGGTACATCAATGTTGACGTAGAAGCGTATGCATTGTTAAAGTACCAAATTTTCCACTTACAAGGTTCCCGCTGGGAAGGTATGCTACTTTGTTTTGCCGCCATTTCGGTAAACATTAGTCTTGACAGTTCATATTAAACATTTGTGAAGTACAGACGTGGGAAATTTATTATGGAAAAATTAACGTGCCAACAAGACAGACTATTGATTTCGCACTGAATGATTTCGATTGAAAAATGTACTGCAACATCGACCGAAAGCATTACTGCTGCTCAAGAAAGTATTCAAAATTTAAATTGATAGATTTGAAACTTTAACGTGGTTTTAAATCTCAAATAGAATGCTCAGAAATTTACTGGTTTGTGTAAAAAGCGTCACCCCAAAGACTTATAAGATACGTGATTTTGGCCTTGTACTGTATATAAACTATAAGGTAAAGTATACGAGTATGTATGTATGTAAATGTACAAGTTTTATATACGGAAATTAATGGTACATACCGCAGTTGGTGCCACCATGTAGTCCGGCCGCAAATATTGATTGCTGGATTGCAGCATTTTATTATAATTTGTTAAATCCACTTTGACGGCTTTTTATGTTATCGCCTGCGTAAAAAAAGACTTTATCCTTGACAATCAGCCGTTAAGGGGTGTAACGTAGAGCAAGAGAGTAGAAACAAAAAGCACACACAATTAAATAATCGTTGGTAACTCTTTCCACCACATGCAGAAAATTGCACTTTGTGCAAAATTTCGATTCCTTATTGTTAGTGGGGCTGAAAGGAAGCAAATTTATTTACTTTGTTTTGTTTTAGAATTTTACTCTCTAATCCACAAAGTGAGAGCAAAATGTTCAAAACAAATGTAACACACACGTACACCACCATGCACACTGGCTATTGAGCAAATTTTCTTCGGAGAGTTTAGTCCGATGAGAATATGTGAGGCTTTACTTTTGGAGAGTTAACGTAAGAGAATGAGAACGTTAGCTATTTTCTTGAGGCAGGCGCAAGAGTTGTAACATACAGTAGTATTAAGTCGGTCTATATCAGTATATATGTATATGTTGGAATATATACTCGCGTGTAATTGTTGCTGTGGTTATTAATAGTGATTAATTTGCACTGCTAATTGTTAAAGTTGAAATAATAATAAATTGTTTATTATTTGTAATTAATGTTATTTAAGCGGCAAAGTGAAAAGGTAATACTAATATTTTTTGTCTGGTTTTTGTAGTTGACTTAAAGTAGGCGCACTTGTTTTTTATTTATTTTCTATTGAATTATTAATAAATTTACATCAATACCGTACTAATGCAATGAAGTTTGTGTTTTCTTTACTTTAGTTGTTTTGTTTATAATTAAGTAATAAATCTTACAATTATTTTTATATGCATATTTCACATTTAGTAATTAGTAATTCAGTAATTGCAATTGTATTTTTTCTCTCTTCACACTAATTCACATAACTGGCAAGAAAATTAATTTATTTTAGCTGCAATTTAATTTTAACGACTTCTATGCATTAAATATGGTTTGTTTGGTTAGTTTTCATATTATTTTTGCACCATATTTTTTTTTTATTATTTTATTCTTGTTGGTTGTGCTTGGCTGGTTAACATGCGGTTGTTGCGGTTTGATATTTTATGCTCCGCAGAAACATAGACACGTTTTTATTTACCACAATAAACCACATTAACACTCCCCGCATTAACCGTTCTGCAAAGAGAGAGAAAGAAAAGCAAAGATATATTAAAGAGAGAATGCAAGGTGTGAGCGCTATAAATACAAAACAAATAGATGAACGTGCATGTGTATGGCATGGCTGAAAATTATAATTATAAAAAATTTACATTTGTAATGCAATTTGGTAATAAATCTTATTTCTCTGTTGTTTTTTTAGTTCGCTGCTGTTTCTGTTTCTGTATGTGCTTAAACAACAATTTATTACTTTATTTACGAGCTGTAAAATATTAATTCTTCTTTGTTTTAAATAATTTGTTTGTTCAAAAAGGTGGGTGTTTTTTATTCAATATTTGCTTTCTTGTAATGATATCATTCATTTGAAATTTAGTTGCATTACGGTGGAATATAGAATATAGTGCTAGGGGTCGTTACGACGGCATTTTCAAACGAATACTTTTTCTATCGCTGTTTTAAAAAGGTTTTAAATGTTTATTTAAGCCACATGTATGTAAGTGTCACATATATTTTCATTTAAACATATTTCCTGAACTAATAAGCATTTAGTGTTCGATTATTCAACATATAAAACTAACAGAAAGTAACAGCAGTAGTCTTAATTTCGAGATGCCTTAAAAATTGGTTAAATCAGATTTAAAATATTTAAAGCATTTAGTTTTTATTACTCGGAACAGGGGTTCTTTTTTATTTCATTTTCAATTTCAGTTATTCCCCAATAAGTTTCGATTAACGGAAACATGAATTAAATTTTCAATCCTAATACGCCGAAGCGATTACGCATAAGTCTGTTATACTGACATAAAATTCTTAGCACACAAACCATATCCAGAGCTTTAATATGGCTTTGTTAATTAATTTTCCAGACTTAAACAAAAAGCCGTCATCTCCAATTTGTTTGATTGAACCAACTTTCTTATTTTTTTTTTGAAAATGGTTTGCTCATTTAGTTTAGCTTTTTTCTTTTTCCCGGCGTCTACTTTTCAAATTTCAATAGTGATATTAGAGTCAGGAGCGCATGCTCTTTCAAGAAAGCTTTGGATTGTGAAAAAGCAAACTAATCCTACGTTCTGAATAGAGACAAACATTGGGCGTTATCTGTAAATAACGCTTCTAGCCAAGTTTTTTAATGCAATTCCAGCAGGTATTTACATATAACATTTTTTCCAGTAATTTAATTTAGTTTGCTTTATTTTCAAAATAATATTTTGAGAGTATAAAGTTTATATAAGCCCTGCCTTGGAAATAAGTTGATATAAAAAAAAATAAATTAATAAAGTGGTGAGGATTCGAGGTGTAAAGCTGTTTGGAATGCACTTAATTATTATTATTTTTTTTTTAGTTTTTGCCATGCTAACAACATATTTTAGCATTATATATCTTTGCAGTGGATTTCTAACAATAAAGTACGCTTTATGAACAGTATGAATGTCAGTCACGACTATTTTGCATCACATCTTAATTATCGCTTGTGTTTCCTTAAAAACCACCTTTTGTGTATAGGCCCCAACTATAGAGGAAGTGGCATGTTAAGCGGACGTAGGTAAAAGGAAAAGATATGTATCTCTTTTTTTATTTATTGCTTTACTTCTCCAGTGAAGCACTTATGCAAAGCCCGGCGAAAAATTGTTCATGTGGCCATCTGTGTATTGTCATTAATGTTATTTGATTTGCATAAAAATGTTAATCGATCAGCGACTACGCCCTCGTCACATCGACCCCAAAGAACTCAGCGAATTTAAATTGATGAACGTACTGGCTCAGCCAACAACATTCTCAAACAGCAAAGTTACAAATTCACTTGAAGTGCAAAAAAAAAAAATTATACACTTTCGCATTGGAATGCATGCAATGAAAGTTATTTTTCATTTCTATACTTTTTAAAGCTGTTTATTTTTCATAAAATTTAAGTTAAAATGTAATTAAAAACAATTATAAAAGCGAATGTTTTTCTCTTAAAAATGTGACATGATTAATTATATTTAATATATTTTTTAAATTGTCTTTTAATTATCGTGCTCAAAGATGTTAAAAAAAATATTCAAAAATAATTCTTCACGATAACTTTTGATAATTCAATATTTTAATAGATGGTCAAACAAAAGAATGTTAAACTTTAAGAATGTGGCAATCAATCAGTTAGAGAAAAATACAGTGATATTTAAATAAATATCAAAAGCACCGCTAAATGATTAATTATTCGTTTTCTTAACTATAATAAAAATCTAAATTTTATACAACAAAAGCCAAATAGTAACAACACGATTTTAGGTACAGTCTTTAGTTTCTATTTAAAAAGTAACAGGTGGAGAAAATGCATTAGATCCAAGCACGATTATATTTCAATTTTTGTGTTTCTGATTAGCATTTTATAGCCGTTGCTGTTTCTAATATTTTAATAATTAAAGACCTCTCAACGGACAAGCTGTGGCCTCCATGTAACGATTAAGTTATAACCAGCATTTTTGGGTATTGTTTCGGTTCGCTTGAAATCAAATTATGACTAAAATCACGCACATAAGAACTTGCTATACATCTACTTTAATATATATTTCAAATTAATATATGCAATCTTAAGTTATGATTACATTTGCCCTCGCCTAAAACTAATCGCTAAGTTTTAGTGGTAATTTTAAATGAAAATTTGTCTAAAACTAGCAAATTTTAGTAGCACTTTAAGAAATTATTTCATTTCAACTGGTATTGTATGATTGTACGTGAACGAAAAATGTTAAAATAATTATTTGTACATTACATATAAGAATAACTAACTATAAATAAATCAGCTGGTCTGAAACTTTTGAGCTGAATATTTTCCAGCTGACAAAATTTACTGTAAGCAGTTAAATTGGCTAATATCTGATTAAACCAGTTACTTTCATAAAAGATATGATATTTAGCATGATTTTAACTAATTTTTTTCTTTATCGGAGAATAATCAAAATCTGTAGGTTGCATACCGTCTGTTATAGTTGCTCCACTGTAGCTGTAGCTGTATTTTCAAATAAATTCTCCTCGGTTTACATGCACGCGATTTTTTTGTGCCACTTACGTGACATTCTATATCAAAACTAAAACTTTTAAAATTCCCAAAGCTAACAAATGTATTTATCGTCCTTACTATACATTTAGCAATGAACTATACATTATATAAAAGAAAAAGTTGACAAGATCTTTTAAAGCTCTAATAATAACATTGTTTATATTCAGTTTACATATAATTATTTATGTACATATATACACATACATATGTATATGTGATCTATATTATATGTATAAAACCATTTTTATTTAAATAATATTTTGAATGAAAATTAAATATAAAAAATGTGGCTGCTAAAATAGTCATTTATGTATATTCCACTTAGAAACGTGCTTTGGAGCTTTTTAAGATGCACAATTCCTGATAACATTTTCCTTCTAATGCGCTTTTACAAACATCATTCGGTATTCACGTATCTTTAATTTATGATTCTTAAATTCTTAATAATTATCTTTTTTTCAGTAAATTTATTTATTTATTTATAATTTACTTTAAAGTTAATAAAAATATAAATTATTTCACATTCGTTACTAATATATTTAGCTGTTTTCCTAAATATTCACCTTTTTTATTCCATTTATTAAAAACTATTATAATTTTTATAGAATTTATTTAATTTCTTTTATATTATATTGAGAGTATAATTTAATTAATATTTATGGATTTTTATTTATTCCATTTACCGCGCGCACTATTTACGAATGAAATTATCAACATCGACTAAAAAATAACTCAATAAAAAAAAAAATTGCATTTGGTTGCCATAAGTTCGTACGCAAGCATGATTTTCGCATTTTAGCTCGTACGTAAAATTGTACTAGAAAAACACACTACACAACGTCACTTTATTTAAAAAAAAAAAAAAACAACAATCCTTTTTGTTTTTTACGTGAAACAGCAATCACGAAAGCAAAAATACTACTAAAATAGTATAGTGTTGCCATTTTTTGTATAGCTCCCCTCAATGTGTGGATGGTGCATTATTTACTCACTCAACTCCCATTTTATGTGAGAAAGTTGAATTTGCTGAGCATAAATGTAAGGAATATAAATAAGAGAATGATAAGATAGAAGCCCAAAAGAGAGCAGATTTTAAAATTCCACTTTCAGCACTGTTGCCAGAAGAAATATGCACTTTATACCGAATTAACAACCTCATAATCCCCAAACAAAACTTATTCACAGCACTACAAAAAAAGTTTGAAAGGTATTGGTCTACATAAAATAAATTTGTTTTTAAATTATATGAACTGATGAAAACATACCTTGTTAATTATTTTGTTTAAAATTAAATTGTGTTTTTTTCGCGAAAAGCTTTCCATTTTCTATATTAGAAGTGTTGAAGTATGCAACATATTATGCATTTTCCCAGAGAAAAATTAAATGTTTACTGGAACGCTTTTCAGAGAATTATATTAAATATGACTTTATTTAAGTGACAAATTTCATAACTTTTTTGCTTTATAAATTATGAAAATTTAACCGGTTTATTACAACAACGTTATTTTCAACATCGATATATTCAATATATTATGCAAGAATGATTATTTTCTAATGTTGGGGCAGATTAGGATAACCCTAAAAGTCGAAGAACTCATTCACATGAAAGTGTATACCTTGTATGCCTTATACTTTATGAAATCAAATAAAAATGGCGTATATTGTGTTACATCATATTATCCATATATTACGAAAACATATGTTTCATATTTGTTACATACAAACAAAGTAATTTATTTTATTTCAAAAACGTGGATTAAAAATGTATATTTCCTAAGATAAGAAAATATATATATTACAACTTTTGGTATATACATTAAATATAATAAAACATAACCGAAATCTAACGTTGTAAAATTTTCAAAAACTTTGGCAAGTGGCATTCGATTGTAAAAAAAGACGGTCTTAGGTTCACTATAATACTTATTCATAATACATGCCCAATACTGACGTGTGTTAATACTGTGTGGCATAGTATTAACCAATCCTATAGCCCATTTCGTTTTGTGTTTCAGTTAAAAAAAAAAAAATTAAATAAATCAAACTTAATGAGATACTTATTAAAATTTAAAAAAATTTATATGCTTTAACGTGTTTGATATAAAAAATTTAGATCAAAATTAAACAAAAATTGTGATGATTTATTTATTAACATAATAATGATTTACAATATTTTATAACTATTCTAGGCCTATTCTCTATATAAACCCTATAAAAGTGCAACAGACGATTTGCCGTGCTCGCGTGGTCACTTGGAAAGAAAATGTATATAGAAAAACACATGTGAACTCTGACTATTAATTTCTGTAAATTCTGAATAAAAAAGGAAATTAAAGCATGTTTCGTTAAATATTGCAACAAAATAAATAGCCAGCCTGTGATAAATCCTACTCATCTGGCTACACCATTTTTCAACAAGTGTTGGTAATGTGCTCTCACTATTAGAGTAGCAATTCATTATAGCTATTTGTATGGCCTCTCCCTTGAGTAATAAATTCTATGGCCCTCTTCTTTCTATTTTTTATAGACATTTTATAATTTGTTAACGTGTTATTAAATGCTTTTAATTTGTTTTTATTTCATCTGTTTTGTGAAATTTATTTCTATTTCTATTTTTGGCCCTACTTTAGTTTTTTTTTATTTCACTACTCACTTGTGAGAGACATTTGTTTCGATTTTGGGCTAGAAGAGAGCACCTACTTTTGTATAAAATAGTAGTGAAGTATAGTAGTAGTATATAAAAGTATATACTTGGAAACTGTGAGTACATACGCATTCATACATGTGTATCGGCAATTATATTTAAGCAAAAAAAAAAAAAGAGGTAAATAACTATGTATGTATAGTGCCTAATTACAGATAATCTGAATACGTTACGAGAATTACCTGAATTACTATTTATATGCTATTTAAATTTCACTACACTACCAAAAATAAATACTCAGCAGTATAATAAAAATACATTGAAATTGATCATTTTCAAAAACTAGTTTAATTTAATAATTAAATAATTAATTTAAATGTAAATATCTTTAATATTATGCAAAGTAATAATGTTTTGGAATAGAGTGCCATTTAACCGGATAATCCTATAATCGATTGAATAGTAGAAGATATTAAATATTTGTTAAGCATATTAATTTACTATAAGTAATATAATAACTCACAAAAAATAAGGCGATAAGTCAGGTGTAATTCGCCACAAGGCAAGATTACAGACCTGTAATGAAAATCTTCCTGAAGGAAGCTTTTATTCCGCCAAATCGTATGTATGTATGTATGTATTTCTTTAATGCGAAATTTATATTACCAAGTAAAACGTCTAATCGATCCATAGAAAACAATTATGCAAGTAATGAAATAAGTACATTTTAAAAACATCCATTAACAAAATAGTAAATGAGTTATAACATAACAAATATATATATATATGTATGTATGTAAGTATATATAGAAGTGTGTATATTGTTTAACCGTATAATGAATTCATATTAAAAATAAAAACTATTCTGTAAGTTAAAGATCGCTTAATTTTCAAAAAATAATACTCCACTGAAATGCCTAATTGATTTTTTATTTAGTCGCCAAAATCTATATAAGAAGTAAGTTTTGCAATAAATTTTAATTTAAAAAAAAAAAAATTAATACAATTTAATATTATGGCATGAATAAAATAAAAAAATTTAGGCTTTAATATTATAGCACAGTTCAAGATTTGAAATATTTTTGGGAGCTTTGTGCTAATTTAGACAAATATTATTAAACTCTTCTGTGACCTCACTTCGCATCGAAAAATTCTGGAAGTCTCTTATGCATCGAACAATTTAGACTTTCTGTTACTTGTGAAGAAATATTTTCACATGCTTCTTTTCAAAAGATTTTCATTTGCCAAATGAACGAAACTTTTCTAGTCCTAAGTTTCGGTTTTAAATGGGTCCTTAAATATTCGATGACATTTATGTCTGGTGTTTTGGGGTTAATGTGAAAAGTTTGACAGTTACCCCATTTTTCAACAAGTTCCGACCTATGCAACCGGTCGTTATCTTATGTAAATATAAATTTATCTTTAATATTTAATTTATCTATACTTGGTAAAAAATCGGTTTTCAAAAGGTCTGTATAACCACGCCTGTTCATAATAACATCAATAAGTCGTAATTTTCCGACCCTTCATAGAATCACTTCCATATCTTACAATCTTGCAGGAATTTTTCTCTTAAAAGGCAAACCATTGATTGTTCGTCGTTTTAAAAAATGTTAAACTTACAGTAATGGGTAAAAATTACCTTTTCCCACAATCTAGGATCGCTTAAATGCACGACTCTGTAATTAGAAGCATAGCGAAAACATCTCTTTATGTTTATGGTAGAAATATAGGAGTACAGGTTTTTTCGGGCTATAGAGGAGTGAAGTTCCCTCTTCTTTAAGCACAGATAACTTGTATCAGCATGGGAATCGATAACATTTTTTAATTCAACGCTGCTTGACTTAGGATTTTTGCTGTAGCGCCTTAATCCATCATCAAGCTTTGCTGAACATTCCTTTCTGGGCAAACTTTCGTAGCTTTCATATCTTTTAAAGTTTCTAAGAATATTTTGAACTATCCATTTTGACAAACATATGATTTATTACATTTTTGACGTACCTTTTCTTTTATTAGATTTTTCACATTCGCGGATGCTAAAAATTTCAGAAAGCTTTAAAAATATATATTCAATCATTTATAACACTGGTGGTAATATTCGAAATCTGATTAGACAAGTATATTTATATATTTAAGGATTCGTAAACAATTTTGTTTTATACATGAACTAATATTATGATTTAGTAAGATCTGTATACAGTATGTTTACTTTTACGACTAAGTGTATTTTTAATACTCTGCTAATTTTTAATTTTATTTTTGTCAGTATAAAGGAATTCAAATTAAAAATAAATACCAATTTTTAATGTTTTATTTTATTATGGCAATTGTCAGCTACTAATTAGTTGTTATTTAATTTGATTGAAATACTAATTCCGATAATTCGTATCAATAATAACAGAACATTCAGATTTTTTAAACTCGACACACATTTTTACAATCTTTCTAACCAGTCTGTATTTACATATATTTTAGAAACTTCCAATCGCGGTTAATTATTTATTTAAAGCTGTTTAAAATGTTTATAAGCTTAAAGCTTTTTAAGCTAATAATTTTAAAAGTCCTGAATTCCGGTTTAAAAGTAAAGAATCCCATTGGAGGTGAATTTATTGTAATAATAAAATATTAAAAAATATATATATAAAATATATATAAATATATATATATTATAAATATATCATATTTTTTTCACTAATACATACTTGTAAATTATATACTTTTTCTGGAATTAATTTTATAATTTTAAATTAACTTTGGACAGATGAGCACGTGTTGTATTTGTAATATGTGTATTGTGTTTCATAATTCTAAAAAAATTTTTTTTTAATATACTATATATATTTTACAGATTTATAACAGAATCATTATTGTTTGGCAAATTATTTTGATTGTGGCTTCCCCAATTATTGTGAGGAGAAGACTATTTCTTCCCGGTACATTCCTTTACCGTCAACTAGAAATTTTTCATTTGATCAAAACATATTGAAATATGACTTTATAAATAATTTATTATGGAGATGGAATGAGCACCGCCCTGCCCTGCCATTGAATTTAAAAGCTCTATCTTTTTTGCTGCTGCTATTTGTACTCTATATTGCTATTGTTCCCTAGTTTGTACACATTACTAACGTATCTTGTCTGAAGCTATGGGTCATAACATAATGTTTAATTGTACAAACTTATTATTTATATAAAGCTTTAAGGCATTCGAATTAGCCACTCCTCTATATTGAACTAGAATATTCCGGTTATATGATTTTCTAATCATATAAGCAGCATTGCAATATAGACTCTGTATTAACTAGACTGGTCCAGAATTTGCTTCTTATTTTTAAGGGCGTGTCACTAGATATTTCTTGCTAAAACTCATTGAAAGGAACCTCGATACCTCGGAAGTCCTGAAGAACTGACATAATATAAATTTATCATGGGATTAACGTTTTTATTACGTAACTATAATATATTTTCTGATAGTGGCCTATGCAGTAGATCATGCCTTTGCTTACACTAACCAGGGAAATATTTAGCTTAAAGCTTTTCCACTAAGGGTTCAGGAATTATTTCTACACCAATTTGTATATCCTTCTAATGTCTGCACATGAATGCCAGTCACTTATATTAAACTCTTCTCCTGAAACCGCTTTTTTGACGTATGAGTGTTTTTAATTCGCAAGCAAGCCATCTACGACTTACTGATGCGTATGAGTGACATGGAATACACGAATGCTTTTAAACTTATACTTAATTGAGAATAATGTAACGACGAATTGAAATAATAATTCCTAAAAAAAATATTCATATCTGCCACATCTAAACGGTAAGGTGTTATTAAATCAACCCTATTGCTGTTTATATATCAAGCTGCTGTCATCAGCTTTGTTTGTTGCGAGCTTTAGCTAGTCTTGATGCTTTCAAGCAAACAGTTTTGGATAAGAGCCCCAAAAATTGTTACGTTACGCTCATATTCTCCGCAATTAATTGAGAATTTCAGATACACAATCATGACACAACAAACAAATTTAATTACATTATAAGTTATATATATATAAAGTACAATATAATGTAATAACTATCTGAAATATATATATTTTTATTTCTTTTATATATAAGTGAATTTGAAAGTGATATATTTTATTAGATCACTCTAAAATCTGAAAGGCTTCTTATAACTGCAAAAAGCTTGAAATATTGAAATATGTATAAATTTCCAATATGAAAGCTTCGGGGCATTAAGTGAATACAAAATCTCTAGAGAATAACGGACTGCATTCCAAATTTTCATATAGATTTTTAATTTCATGTTCCGAAAAAATCCAATTAAACTTCTATCAAAACGATTTTTTGGCCCAAAATATATTTGTAATATATTTTTATATGTCAAATAATTTAAAAAAGCACCGGCAAGTCGATACTGGTATTGTTGGAGATGATTTCCTGTATCTATGTGAAAATGCGCTGCTAAACCTGAAAAGAGACTTCATAATGGATGGAAGATTTAAGAAGTCTTCAGAAATTTACCGCTCCATTGTATCTGTAACTCTATGAAGCTGGAATATCTGCTGTAAACTTTTAAAGCTTTTCGCAGAGAGTCATGCATAGAAATATTTTCTAGAAACTTAATTTATATTTCATACTAAAATTTACATTTTAAGGTTATTTCTAATTGAATTCTTCAAGCATGATTGGGCGGTAAAAATTGTCTAAATGACGGAAGTTGACTATGCGTCAAAATATATATTGCCTGCTTAGCATTTTGTTACCGATTTATCGGATTGCCTAGTACAGACAGACAAGGTTGGTTCAGAAAGCTTTGATTGTGGAATAGATGGTCTGCGGGGGGAGATCGACTGGATTTTATTTTGCTCTTTGGATCACGGATTTCCAATATGCTCCAGCGAAAATAAATGCATGATGCATTTTATATTTTTTTTTATGGGAAAAAGTTTTAAGAGTTTCCTAAGCCCTCAAAGGGAATAATCCAAAAGGCATTAGAATAACAAGAATATTTACTTAAGTTTAAGGAAAATATCCATTCAAGCAGCAAACGAAATGCATATACGCGGATTAATCGATACCAAACTCACAGTCCTTGGAGCAGCAGTCCATTATTCTCTAGAGATTTTGTATTCACTTAATCCCTTGAAGCTTTCATATTGGAAATTTATACATCAAAAAAATTTCGGCTTATTTTCTGAATATTTCAAGCTTTTTGCAGTTATAAGAAGACTTTCAGATTTTAGACTTTCAGATTTTAGACTTTCAGATTTAGTTCGTATAGGTCTAACATTAGCTACTTAGGTAACGCCAGACTTCTTAGCAAATGTCCGTTCAATCTTTATATAAAACAACTCTATGCATTTCTGAACACCATCTCGCAATTCCCTATTTTTTATACAACAAATATGTGGTTCCACAATATGTTGTTCCACATTATGTGGTTCCAAAATATTTTGATCCACAATATCGTGTTCCACAATATGTTGTTCTACAATATGTGGAAAATGATCATGTTTGCTTATGACTGCGTTATTTCCCACAAGTTCACTTTTACCTCGTTGCGTTACCAACTTTAATTTGCTTTGCTTGAGAACAAAAAAATCAAACCGAAATGTATGGAATGGCATTGGAAAATATTTCCCATGTAATTACCGAATTTCAACAGACCATGACATCATACCCGTACTTGCGGCATAAATGAATAATAGAATTTATTTTTATTACCAGTGTCGATTATAAAGAAAAAATAATTTACTCTGTATGAGTGCTAATTTTATTCAAATATCATTTAAAACACTTTAATTTCAAATTGCCTCTGTCGGTAAATAAGGCGCAGTCACTTCAGCCATGACAAATTTTAATACGACTGCAAAGTAAAGAATGAAAGCTATAAAATTAATCAGAATTAAATTATACAAAAAAGTAATAAAAAGTTAATTGTGCCATAAATAATGCAAACGATTCGAGCATTTGTACGAATTGTGGCCAAAACCGTATACAGAACAAGAACAAGTTTTTGACTTATATACTGAAGCTGTTCCTTTCAGTCTACCATACATAGTAAGGGAGCCAGTAAGTGGACAAGTGCATGCATACATACGTAATTGGTAATTTAGATAATTTTAATCAGTAACACCTTTTTGAGGGCTTTATAAGTCGAAAGGTCGAAAGGTCGAAATAGAAGTGACCCAATTTATTGAGCGAGTTATTATTCATACGTTTTTATACATTGAAAACTGCTTAAAGCAAATTAATATACATATGTACATATATTTGTTTGTGTGTAACTACATACATATCTATATGTATTAGAGATCAAATTCTGGTTTTGCAGACGAACTAGCACCCAAATAGAAATACATATAAATATCACTAGTTTATTAACAATTGTGGCATAACTATCATCACTTACACATATACATACATACATACATATATTTGTATATTTATGTTTATTTCATTTAAGCACCCAATACACTCCATGTAAAACGCTAATAGTTATAAGTCTTCTAACTTCATTCTTAACCAGAATTATAAACTCTCTTGATTTGTTAATAAATTCTTAACCAGAATGTCGAAGGAACAAAAAAAAAATTGCATTTTCTCAATGCATGTGCAAGACAACTTAAATTTAAAACATGCTAAATATATTATTTTAGTTGACATGCCTGTTGACATTTGTCTAAATTTTCTACTAGATGTTTTATGTATGCGCATGTAGTATTTTATACGATTATGTGTCATGATGATGATGGTGATGGTGATGGTGGCACAAACTCGTACAGCCAACCATCCTGCCTGCCTCTGTGCCCACACATACAAAACTGTGTGGCATAAAAATTATTAATGCATTCAGTTTTTATTATTATTGTTTTTTTTTTTTTTGTGTTTTACTCAAGTTTTTTCTTCCAACTTTTGTTGGCAGCAAATAAGCAAAAAGGGCAATAACAGCTGTCACATAATAAAATTTCACGAATTACAAACAACTGCAATATTTCATAAATGCAGAAGAATGCGCATATATATAAATGCAAGTGGCAGTACACACAAACACATACGTATATACATACATATATATATATATATATATGTATGTAAATATAATTAAACAGACCAATGTTACCATATACATACATATGTGTATGTATATGCATATGTGTGTTTATCCATAGGTAACTGTTGACAAGTTTGGCTTTTATGTATATATGTATGTATGCATGTATGTATGTATGTAAGAGGTTGCATATTTCGCTGCAGTTGAAAGTGCACTCGAAATTCGGAATATTTCCCAGCTACACGAGTATACTATACATACATATATACTATGCTTAAAGGACAAAAGAACGGTTGTCTGTATCGTCGTCACTAACATGACCAGCGTCGTCATCATCACCATCTAACGTCAAAAGACATTTGACAGTAGTAAAAAAATAAAAATATCATACAGTGGAACACAATAAATGTTAGCCGTGGCAAATATGTAAAAATTTTAATTCCTTTTATTTTATAAATTTTAGTGGTCGTGTTTGATTTTAAAATATATATATATATATATATATATATGTATTATAATATTTTTAAAATATATTTTATTTTAATATATATTTTTTGAGTGGAGATTATCTTACAAAATCGAGCTTAGGTTCATAAAATTTGTTATTTTATTTCTTACTAATATTGCCTAGTTGACCTACTAGAATTGAAGTCGTAGAATTTTTAACAAATACAAATAAAGGGCATTACCCAGCAAACATTCAATAACATTTAGAAAGCAAATCTCTCAGATTACGTTAATATAACTTATATTTATTGAGGCCATCTATTAAGTAAAAATCGTTACAACTTTAGCTTATATCAATATGGGAGTTGAACGGAGTTAAGATTGTAATGTACGAGTATATTTTGACTCACACAAATTTGTGGAAGAGCATGTTTAGCCCAAAAGAAAGAAAAATTAAATGTCATCCCATTTTTTATTCTCTTGCTGAGGCCGCTTCTATATTTAATATATCACAAAAAACTCTCCTTAAAACTAATTTAAAAAAGTAGACTTAAGCGATTTTGACCTTTTTTTGTAGCCACTTTATTGATTAAGCTGATGAATTGATCCCAAAGCAAATCCGCCCAAAGTGCGAGGAATTTTTACAAACTTACTTACTAAGACTTATGATTTTAGTTATTTTCCAAATTTTAGAATATTTGCTTGTACACTTTTAGACACTACGTAAGTAATTCTTACGACTCGCAATCAGCAAAACAAATTTCTATTAGTGATCACATTTACAAGTTTATGATTGCTGCAGTTATCATCGCCACCAATGGGAGCTTGTATTGGAAAGGGTCCTATACAAGATCTACAACATTGGTGGCAAAACTCTATTTTGATTAGACTCTTTTTTATAGTGATTTTTTCACGATCAATTAAAAGCTTTCCCTTGAGAATAATAATACGGTGGAACTGTTACGTTAAGTTGATCGAGAGGTTCTTATAGAGATGTAGATGTTTTTGCGATTCTAATTGGCGTCTCAACTGATTCGTTCAATTTCGTAGTTGACTCTCTCGTCATATAAATTATGTATTTTATCTATGATTGTTTGATCAAAAGATTCTAATAAAATTATTTACTTCTATATAAATTTACAATATAAATATGCAACTAATATTTAATGAGAAGTCATTAGCGAAAAGCTTAATTTTTCTTACATCGAAAATAATAACTGCGGGAAATTTTTTATTGTTCAAGTTTCAATGGCTTTAACTTCTCAAGCGGTATTCAAAAGCTTTAAAAGGTCGAAGTAACGAATAATATTATTTTGAAAAGCTTTTCTATTTTAAATAAATCCCATAATGGCATTAGTATATTACAGAAAGAGGCGCTTAAATTTATGGCTTGCTTGGTGATGGTTCGAACAAGCATTTACAGTATAAGCGTAAATCTGTAAACTGTCGAATGCCGATGTCATTCTATATTCTGCTCTTTAGACTTTTTAATACATCAACGAATAAGGCTAGAGGCTTTTTCTCGACAGAATGTCTAGATAGATTGCATAGATTAATTTCTTTTACATACTTAGGAACTCGCATGTATCTGATGAGCTTTTTTTTCAGCTTTCAGTATGTCCTCCAGATAATCCCACTTTTTCTAGTAACTGCTCCGCGAACTGCAGAGATACAAATATCAGCGGGGAAGTATAATAACGAATATACTAAAGCCGTAACGAATAAAACTTAATGCGCATTTTTTATGCCATAAGCTTAAATGCATTAATTATGATTTTTGTTTTTGCAATACTATTGTATTCCAAATATGCAAAGCTTCAAGTGTGAAATAATTTTTTTGTTAATATATGGTTTCTGGCCTGCATAACAATAGTACGCCTCAAATCATACATTTGAACTTATAGCCATCACTGTAAATACAATGGAATACATGCAGATGTCAAAAGCATAAAAAAAGTTACTCCAATTTTTTACTCTTTTACATTTATGCTGTGACAACAGTTGCTGTTGTCACATGCATTCTGAAAACACAACAACGTATACTCACGTGCGGTGTGTATATGTGGAGATTATTTGATCTGAATACGCATTGAGTTATTCTGTAAAGCTCACTTTACCACACATACAATAGAGAAGGCATTTTTTGAAAACCAACTTACAAGCCATTCACCCATACATACACGCATACATACATATGCACATACAGCCATTCATACGTATTCGTCTTTTTGCCACTGCTTCTCTGCAGTGTTTGTTGTTGTTGTTGCAGCATTTCCATTTTTTACTTTCATATAAATGCATATAAAATTCGTTTTATGCAAATGAATTACAATTATGATAAACGTCAGCAGTTGTCCGGAAGTTGCAACTAGTAAATTGACAGTAGCACTAGTATGACAACATGGGAGACAGTGTTATGCACACATATTTTGAGTTTGACTTCTTTTTGAAATACTTATGCATGTCTGTATGGGTCTGTGTGTGTGTGCAGAATTATGCTTTAAAAACGAAAAGGAAGAACAATTTCATTTTTCTGTTTCACAGTTTTGCCACTTTAACACTGTCATGTAAAGTGCAACGCATGCACTTTTTTAAGTCAAATAAAATGCAGTTTCTTTCAGTTCATATTATTCAGAGGCGACTAGCTGCACATGTGAAACATTATAAGAGATAGAAAGCAAAACGTGTTCTTGCTAATTACAAGTTACTTTATTTGCTACACTTAATATAATGAATGATCTTGTTTTTGCTGTTGTTTAATTAAATAAAATTGTCAGTCTAACAGCCAGCGGCTATAATAAATTGATTACATTGACAAACGGAAATTGATAATTTACATTTAATGTTTTAATGTAATTTTGTTGAAATATTTTAATGTATGGATATTTTATTTATACGCCACCGGCATGCCATGCCTTTTTCATATAAGAGTATGCTTTCCTATGCGATCCAAGTAAATAGCAAACGATGAAAGACGCCTGAAAACGAAAGACGTCTGTCTCTAAAATGATATATGTCTGTGGTTAATTAAGCAATTTTTTTTTTGCTTGCTCAGTTTTAATGCGGGACAAAAGATGAAGCAGTTCGCATAATGATTTCCAAGTATTGTCACAATTTTTAAAGTTGTGAAATTAATTTATATTTTTCTTTCACTGTTGACATAGTCTTATTTGCTAACTTGTTCACTGAAATTGTAACTATAAATTTATCTACACTCGTATCCATGAACCAATACGAGGCCCCCTATGAAACTAACTAATATATTTTAATAAGATTCCAACCGTTATTAGCCAGAAATTCAAAGAAATTCATACGCCAACTATTTTAGCGAAAGGAAAAAATGTTGCACATCCGCATATCTGCTTTACCAGGATTCTGTACACCAACAAACATTTATTCCTGTCTTACATTATTTTCCAAATCGATCGGAAGAGCAAGTGAATGCGAATACATACGAGAGTGGTAGCCATTTTCATTTAAACCACAAATAGATATCCTTTAAATAGAATATAATTTGGAATAGAAAAACATTATGAATAAAAATAATAATTTTATTACAGTAAATATCCCTCCACAGCTTAAATGGTACTGAGGAGCTACAACCTAAATTTACCTAATATATAAGAAACTACCTAACATATTTTAATAAGATTCCAAATATTTAGCAAAACTATTTTAGCAAAAGGAAAAAAAATTTTGCACATCCGCATATCTGCTTCTACCAGGATTCTGTCCACCAACAAATATTTATTCCTGTCTTACATTATTTTCCAAATCGATCGGAAGAGCAACTGAATCCGAATACATACGAGAGTGGTAGCCATTTCCATTTAAATCACAAATAGATATCCTAAATATTTATTGCACTAAATATCCCTCCGTACCTTAAATGGTACTGAGGAGCTACAACCTAAACTTAGTACCCTACTCATACTTTTGGAAAGTTTTAGGAATCCTAAGATGTGGAGTACTGTAACACTATTAACACAAAAAAAAATTTAATTGTATTAATAATCATCGCCAGCTAAATGGCTGGAAATGTTTTTATGGCAGAAGACATATGTTGGCTAGTGATATACAAAAAATTAGAAAGGATTAGAAAAATAGATTCCTTTAAAACAAAGTTTCCGCTTGCTATGGGTACGCATTTATATTTCTTTTAAATAAGTGAAGCTGCAGTTTATCCTGGTATTAATTTATTATTAGCGAATAACAACAATCAATATTTTTTCGGTTCGAAAAATATATTTAGCATTGCTACATGAACTGTACATACAGAGACTCTGGCTGCTCTCGGCATGGTATCGATGTATCAGACTCTTTCTCAAGTAGCATTCCACAGCATCCCTTTCCTCAGAAGAGGTAAAAGATACTTGAGTCCATCTAATCATTCGCCTCCGTAAGCGAATGAATAATGCACAGCCTACTAAACCGGAGGTCGACGGTTCGATTCCTGCCTGGACTCTGGCTGAATTTAAGTTAATTACAAAAAAAGAAAAAATGGAGTACAACTCTCGTATGGTGTACTTAGCTGTGTTCAGAAGAAGGTTCTGTAATTTCATTGGTGTTACTAGATTAGCCAAATAAAGTCAGGAACTTGTGGTTTGCATGAACCTCTTTTCACTTCATTCAAAATTAATTTTTTTAAATCTATTAAACAAATTACTGAAAAGTATTCCTTAAAGTTGCATTAAAGTTTAAATTTTATTTAATTTATATTAAAACAAACTTAAGTATTTAACTTTTGCTCAAACAACTATCAAAAATCGGAAACTATTTCCTCTTGACTTAAATTAAGGATCTAAAATTTACTAACAAGATTCTACTCTCTAGTCGCAAGTTTATTTCCATATTTATTTTGTAATCTCAGTTATCCATTTGCTATATGAAACATTAATGTGGTCTTGCTCTGGTTAGATTGTGGTTAAAAAATTTACTTTATTTTAATTCACCGCAAGTATGGCATGTCGGATAGAACCAGCGATACACCAAAAAAATATTTTTTTCAAATTTGTTTATCATTTTTTTAATTTAATAAAATGTTGCTCATACATTTGCAATACGTACTGAAATATCAATTAATTCAACCTCAATTTTAAAACACGCATACATACACACATAAACTAAAATTGTAAAATTTATACAAAACACAAAAAACAAAAACAAAAACAAAAACAAAAAAAAGGAAGCCGGTTGTTATTAAAACATGCAGATTGAGCTCAAACATTGTAAATAAAAAATGTTTCCATACATTCATATTTAAGCAAAAACACATGTAATCTTTTCAAATATCTGAAATCAACAGAGAATTTTTTTCAATTCATACAATGTTTGGAATAAAGAATTTCCAACAAAGTTATTATACACTTTGGCCAATATTTATAAGTTCTTGTGTCTGCGTTGTATGTGTTTGTGTTCTGAAAAGCGGCAACATTCTAAATATAAATCTATTTACAACTGTGCAACACACAAAGCAAAACCACAAAATTAAGTGGCAACACAAAACATTTAACCTGATGTTAATGTAGGAACAACGACAGAAATTAAACAAGTTTTAAAGCCAGCACCCGATGACCTTGTATCCTTAAAATACACAACAACAATGCACGCAATGGGAGCAGGCAGCTCGTATACAAAAAGGAAGACGGCCAAACTGACATTGTAAAACAGACAAAGTCATAGGGAAAGTTTAAGTACAGGCATAAGTTTGCAGATGGAAATTACGAACTTTCCAATTTGAACATCTCAGCACAAAGGATATACCGAAACCGACAAGACCAAAAGAGAAAAATATTAATTTGTTTTAAAATCTAATTTTTACTTTGAATACGTAGACGCTCTTTCTCTCTACCTACTCTTATGGGTATGGCAAAGAAAATCGAGAAGTTGGAAATAATTTAGCTTAAGATAAAGTTGTATGAATCCGCATTGCTCCTCAACTTTATTGCATAATTTCAAATAATGGAAATAAATCCAAAGCTACTTAATAATGAATAAATAAATATAATTCTCGTATTTTCCTATTCATACTATAGAAAGTTAACAGTAAGCTTAATTGCGAGGTAAATGCTGTGCATGGTAATCCAACCTTTCCTGGTTTGATACTTGTTGATATTCAAAGTAATTTCTGGGATATATATTTTCCATTTATTAACCAAGTTTGGTGATATTCATACTATATAATTCTGAGCAAATTCTGTACCGATAAGTTTTTATTTTTTTTTTTTTTTTGATTTTAAGTTTTTGATTTAAGTTCAATTTTCGCAGCAACAAAAACGCAGAGGACAGACAGACAGACAGATATGCAGATAGTTGGAAAAATCTTATATCGATCCAGAATAAATATGTATATATTATAGGCTCACAATCTCATAATATAGAAATGACCAAACTAAGCTCAATTTAAGCTCAAGTTTCGCAGCAACAAAAATGCAGAGGACAGACAGACAGGTAGATATGCAGACAGTTGGAAAAATCTTATATCGATCCAGAATACATATATATTATAGGCTCACAATCTCATAATATAGAAATGACCAAACTAAGCTCAATTTAAGCTCAAGTTTCGCAGCAACAAAAATGCAGAAGACAGACAGACAGGCAGATATGCAGATAGTTGGAAAAATCTTATATCGATCCAGAATAAATATGTATATATTATAGGCTCACAATCTCATAATATAGAAATGACCAAACTAAGCTCAATTTAAGCTCAAGTTTCGCAGCAACAAAAATGCAGAGGACAGACAGACAGGTAGATATGCAGACAGTGGGAAAAATCTTATATCGATCCAGAATACATATATATTATAGGTTCACAATCTCATAATATAGAAATGACCAAACTAAGCTCAATTTAAGCTCAAGTTTCGCAGCAACAAAAATGCAGAGGACAGACAGACAGGCAGATATGCAGATAGTTGGAAAAATCTTATATCGATCCAGAATAAATATGTATATATTATAGGCTCACAATCTCATAATATAGAAATGGCCAAACTAAGCTCAATTTAAGCTCAAGTTTCGCAGCAACAAAAATGCAGAGGACAGACAGACAGGCAGATATGCAGATAGTTGGAAAAATCTTATATCGATCCAGAATAAATATGTATATATTATAGGCTCACAATCTCATAATATAGAAATGACCAAACTAAGCTCAATTTAAGCTCAAGTTTCGCAGCAACAAAAATGCAGAGGACAGACAGACAGGCAGATATGCAGATAGTTGGAAAAATCTTATATCGATCCAGAATAAATATGTATATATTATAGGCTCACAATCTCATAATATAGAAATGACCAAACTAAGCTCAATTTAAGCTCAAGTTTCGCAGCAACAAAAATGCAGAGGACAGACAGACAGGTAGATATGCAGATAGTTGGAAAAATCTTATATCGATCCAGAATAAATATGTATATATTATAGGCTCACAATCTCATAATATAGAAATGGCCAAACTAAGCTCAATTTAAGCTCAAGTTTCGCAGCAACAAAAATGCAGAGGACAGACAGACAGGTAGATATGCAGACAGTGGGAAAAATCTTATATCGATCCAGAATACATATATATTATAGGTTCACAATCTCATAATATAGAAATGACCAAACTAAGCTCAATTTAAGCTCAAGTTTCGCAGCAACAAAAATGCAGAGGACAGACAGAAAGGTAGATATGCGGACAATTGGAAAAATCTTATATTGATCCAGAATACATATACATTATAATATAAGTTGACAATCTCATATTAGAGAAATGACCAAACTAAGCTCAATTTAAGCTCAAGTTTCGCAGCAACATAAATACAGAGAACAGACAGACAGAGAGTTAGGCAGACTGATGGAAAAGTCGCAATCATCTTTGCTTCTTATATGCATTACATTATAGGTTCACAATCTCATATTACAGAAATGGCCAAACTGATATCAAACCTATATATATATATCGCTCTATCCTGTTTGATGGGAAAGGCTGTAAAAACGGCTTAATGTCGCAATTTTTTTAAAACATTTTTTGTAAACTTTCTTTTATAAAAATATCAAATTGTATAAAAAAAAAGTTTAAAAAAAGATTCAAAAAGAATAGCATAAATTAATTATTTCAGAACGTTCAGTACGATCCGTAATAATTGAAAAATACGTTTAATCCTCATTCCGAAAATTTAAATTTTTTTTTAGTCGAATTCACAATTTCTTAGTTACGACTTCATTGTTTCATTCGTTATAATAAATATGAATTTAAAACGGAAGCAAAATAATCCATTTCTAATATTGTACCGTTAAAGGCACTAAAAGTAGTACAAAAAGCACGAAATTGACATTACAGTTTTATGGTTTGACTTCTGTTTTTTAAAAGAGAAACACTAGTAATAAAGTTCTAATTATGTTTTCATTATATATCATTATATATATACAAATATAAATATACATACATATATCTTATATAATTTATGACAAATACCGAAATAGTTTTATTAATGAAATGAATAGCCTGTCTAATCCAGTGACATTGGTCAATGTCATAATTTTTAAAAAGTTTGTGAGATATTCAATATATTTTCTTAAAAATAGATTTAAATTATAAAGTGATCAGATTTCGCAAATAATTTTTTAATTTTTTTAAATCCGAAAATAAGTATCACGTTGGATACTAGATCTAGATCTAGATTTTAAAAGTGATGTTAACCCTATTGTAGATCATGCCGCGAAAAACACTTATTGAAGGGTTTATATTTCCGTATTTTCAGCTTAAAAAATTATATGCAAAAATTTATTTTTTTACACTTCCCGGTGAAAATGGTTTCTGAAGATTTTATCTGAGGAAGTTAAATCAATTGGGAAACTGAGGTAGTTTTTATAATACCAAGTGAACCTCGAGGTATATAAAAGAGATTCTTTAAAATAATTTCGCTTAAAAGCTAATATGGTTCCAATATATGATGAAAGGGTGTCTCCGTAGGTGAATGAATAAGGAGGTGCCTATTAAACTGGTGGTCGCGGGTTCGATTCCTGCGGTAAAGCTGAAAGCTTTGCAAGTTAAGTCGGTAAAAAAATAAAAGTTTTATCTTTTACTAACGTTTACTACCGATATGAGAAACTTATGTTTATAGGAAAAGGGTTGGCGTAGTATAATGTCTCAGTATGTTGCATCCGGTGTTGTATCAGTGCCCAGGCGTTAGGACGGCAACGGAGGGACAGGAAAGCTGGTGTACAGAAGCTGCTCTATCGTCTCGACTGAGTTTTCTTGGCTTTTATTTGGCAAGGTTATTAGGTACAACCTTATTCGGTACAAACTTATTCGGTACAGATGTGCTGATCTTGATCTTACGGCTTTACCTATTGCTCAATCTAAATAGATTGCAAGAATTGTCGTCGTTTGAGAAACAGGAAAGCTGGTGTACAGAGGCTGCTCTATCATCTCGACTGAGTATTCTTGGCTTTTGTTTGGCAAAGTTATTCGGTACAACCTTATTCGGTACAAGTTTATTCGGTACAGATGTGCTTATCTTGATCTTACGGCTTTACCTATTGCCCAATCTAAATAGATTGCAAGAATTGTCCTCGTTTGAGTTACCCCATAAGTTGCTCGTTTTTAGAACGTCTTTTTAGCTGCCCAGTGTACCTGCCAGCTTTGATGTACTCAATACTGATTATGTGTATGAATTTCTGTATCTGTATATTTTTCATTTGATCCTACATTTTAGTTCTGTGATTAACTCACAGATCTGTATAAGGATAAAGTCCTTATGCTTAAGTCCTTTGCAGGGAAAGGTCAGAAAGGTCATGCTAAAAGGACGCCAAATAGGGACTCCTCAAATCACTCAATCCGGTATTGGTCATACAAAGCCAATAAGAGTAGATTTCTGGGAAATAGAGCAGAAGCTGGCAACTCAATCTTCTTCATGTAAAAGGAATGTGAGATGTAATCATTTTCATAATTTTCCAACCGTATACTCAGTCTTATGGCAATGCTTATTATCAACTTTTAAAGCATTTATGAAAATACTTTGAAAAGTTACATACTCATACATATGAAACGTTTGGCGTAACGCAAGAATATATATGGTATTGTCGGTTTTTTTACGACAAATAACAAAACGTTCGGGTAATAATGTATTTGTAAGATATAACCTAAGGGAATTGCGACTACAAAAACACTAAACAAATAAAAAAATATATAATATAAAAACCTTTGGCAGGATAAAATCTTATTTTTCCTTAAGAGTGAAACGAATGGAATCATAAACCATCCTTGTGGATAAATTAAGTAAAGGAACGCGTATATGGGCACTGTGTGCATGTGATTATCAAGGAATCCATTACAAAAATATTAGTTTCCCTTTCTCCTTTCCTTTCGTCTTTAATATTATTTTTATCGCTTGAATAAATATGAATATGTTTTTGAAATCAGAAATACACACTCGTGCATGTTTAGCTACTTTTATTGGCTTTTGTGCTTAATCAAGGTTGTCTATTATGACCAACAGGGAACTGGCGTATGCCCATAGATGTGTCTATTTAAATACTTACATACGAGTGTGTTGTAAATACGGTTGATCCTTGAAAAACTTAAAAATTTATTACAATAAATAAATATTTTCCTACTTTGCTTAGAATTGTAAAAAACGTACAATCTTTAGGGATTGCCTTTTCAACTCCGGATATGGCTTTAATCAAAATGCTATAAAAATATTGATATTTATATGTATATGTGTAGTATATCGCTACTAAAATATTAAAAGGACACGCCATTTTACTATATATCAATGTGGAGTTTTTACAGATTTTGCAAAAAGTTTGAATAAACAATAGTAACTGAGAAAGAAATTAATGTTTGAAAAATTACTTGTTCTCCTGTTAAGTGTCCTTTTCATAGTATAGTAGCGATATGCTTGCTAACATATGTATGCTTGTGTGTTACAAGCAAGTTCATATGCATGCATATCCGTGTAATCTCTACATACTTAGCATGATAAACTATATGTTCACACTCTGACCCTTAGGACTCAAAAGTATTTTCATGGCAAAATAATCCAATAACTGTACACTTGTAACTTTTTTGTAAGGACTTATTCATATGCAGGCGTGCTCTCAAAGTTTGTTTTCATTTTCTCACTCTCAGTTTATAAATCTTTTGTGTGTACTTACGTCGCATTATTTGAAGATGGCTGTATGGCTGGATGGCTGGATGGCTGTGGCTAAGTTGGTTTGTCTGCCAGTCCTGTTGCCTTGGGGGCATGTGGCTAAATTTCCTTTGCTTTATGTCATGTAAAGATGAAACAAATGTTATTTCTTTCTATAAATGGCGCCAATTTAATTTATTTTTCATTAAAAACACTGTTTTGGTTTTTTATTTTCCTTTTTTCACTTATTTTCTTTTATACTAAAATAATAGGAAGGAAATGTATAAACCGGGAGAATGGAAAAGGAAATAATTTTTAAATCAAAATGATTATGTTATCATTTTAGGTATTGTTACATGTGTAAAGGGTTTTCCACTCCAAGTGCAGCTTATGAAAAATTTTATGCTTCCATTGAGAAATTTTTAATTCACAAAAAAGTGAAAATTTGAAATTAATTCTAAAGCTACGAGTATATCCGAATCTGGCGGACGATCATATAAAATTAGAATTAAGTTGACATGACAAATGAGAAATTTTGAATTCTCATTGAACTATTAAATTATTATAAGGTAAGGCTTTATAAAAAAATTCATTTATGGAATATGGCCTCATTACTTTCACTGTATCTGGCAATGTCAATGGGGCACTTTTGATGCGGTTGCCACTTTCGCCTTCCTCTTCAGATGAAGATAAATAAAAAAGAAATATGAGAAAACGCTAAAGTTTTAAAAATTTATCATTGCCTTAAATTCTTTTTTAGAATATTTGTAATTTCTTTGTTTACATCTTAAGTGGACATACGATTTTGTTCTAATACACTGAGAGAAAAATCTATTATGTTTCTTAACAAATTTCTATTCGAAGGCTTTGGAATGGCACGTTCCGGTTAGTAGATAAGAAATATCATTCGATACGAAACCTTATTTAATGACATATGTGGCCATTTGGCCCCAGTTATATTTGAAAGAAATATAATAAGTAGTATAGTTCGACTCGAACGAACTCTGCCCAGTTGGTTTCTTTAATATCCAGCTCTCAGAAAATGCCAGTTTTTGATGGGCATTTTTTAGGCAATTGATTTTCTCGATGGACTTTTTAACAAAAATACGGCTGATTTAAATAGTACTTCGAACATATAGATGTATTTATCGTACAACTTATTTCCCAATTTGGTTATTTCTTGACTGTGGCAACATTGTACAGTTAATATCAGCGAGAGCCAAAGAATTCATATACAGTAACATCAATTGCTCTTAAATGGTACCTTTTCTTCACAATATATATATAAAAAATCTATAAAATATAATCTATAAATACATAAATAAATCTAATAAAAATCTATATGTATGTATATGCATATATATTCATTTATATGAGCATATATGTACTCATATATATGTCTATATATTCCTTTTACAGATTTAATTTAATATTTTATATATATACAACCAATTAATTGCCCTTTACCTTCTTATATTGGGTAATAAAAGAATGTGAAGCGGCAGATGAGAGGAAATTATTTAATTCAGTATTAAATGGAATTTAATTTAAATTGGCGTGAATAACTGTCACCTTTCACTTGTGGACTTTAACATAAATCACGTAAGTGAAGGCACCCTCCGCTACGAAGTAAGTTCTGCTTTTTAAGCCTCAGGTTGTCATAATTCTGGGTTCTCTAGGTTCTCTATTATAAAATCTATGGTCGATAATCATTACCCATGGCACTATGCAAAATTATACTTGCATGCGCTACACTGAAAATAATTTATTGCTTTCTTACAAGAAATGCTTTGCTGCGCTGCAAATGTTGAGAGTTTCCTCTGAAATTGCAAGCGAGAATTTGTAATTGAATTACAAATTAATCAAACGTTTACTTAAATTAAATTAATTTAAATAAAGATAAGCGTAACCAAAACCTTCGCCAGAGCATGACTCGAATAATTCAAATTTAATCTTCTTTCTAATGCAGCTTATTTGTAAAACCACTTCTGTATTAATTTCGTAATACAAAATATTTCATGTTTATGGCCAATTCCATTAAAATTGAAATTAAATTAAATTTTTTTACTGTCTTTTGCATTTGGAAAATTATTTTTATTGTTTTTAATTTGCTAAGTCGATATTGACTGTGGGCAACCTTCATAGAACTGGTCACGCGAAATTAATTAGTGATAATTTTAAGAATTTAAATGAGTGATTTTAGTATACCAAGCCGAATTTTAAGCAGGCCGCAAAAGAGAACACAATTAAAAAAAATAACAAAAAAAAAATAATTTCAATTTATTTTTATGATTTTCTAACTCAACAACTGTCGTGAATCGAACCTCGTTATTATCGAAATTATGCAAATTTGTAATGCATGTAGTAAACTAGCAAACGCTTAAGTTATTATTTACTCGAACTGAACAAATAAAGTGAATTATATTTTTATTTCATGTAATTGAAGATGAAATTTAAGTCAAGCATTCCCATACTGCTGCACTTAAACAAATTACAACTGAATAATTTCTAAATCCAGTGAAATTGCACGATATTTCTGCAAAAGATTCCTGACAAAAATAAAACATTGTATCCGCTTAAAATGCCATTTCAGCACCAGACATGGATCCATTATAAATGACCAATTCTTGGAAAATAGTAGTATGCAAATATTTCGTGGTTTGCTTTCCCATAGGACGCGCTCCTCATTACAGCACACATTGAAAATGACTTCCCCTCACTATCCATTAGCAATAAGGAGGGGAAAGTATTTGGCTCAAGGAACAAAATCTTCTTCCAACTCATAACTGCCACTAATCCCCTGTTTCCTCTTTGAAATAAAATATTATAGATTTTTCTGAAAATAATATATAATTGCTTACAGTGATTCCGTAATAAGTTAGTTAATTATTTAACCGCATTCACTCTTAACTATAAAATATTTAATAAAGTATGTATAATTGTAAATGCCATTTTACCACTTTATAATTATAATGAAGCTGCATTTCTGCATTCTCAGATCATTACCCGACTTGTCAAAGACAAAAGGCCATGGTGACTAAATTATAGCAAATAAATAATGCTCAACTGCACATGTAATTATAGGCGAACCTCTACATTCATGCATACCTAAACAGATGTATGTACGATTAGCTATTAAAAGGAAAAAACCAGGAAAAATAGTGGCAACGCCTAAAACAGAGCGTAATAATAAAGGAAAAATGTATCTGTTTACTTTATTGCAACTACCGAACACTCAGCTGTTAGGGTGAGCCGTACAGGTACACCATTATATAGAAAATGCTATCAATTCAGCTTATCATATATTCAAGTCAAACTTTGTAAGAAGGCAGTCCAGTCGCCTAAAATGTAGCGTAATAATAAAAGAAAAATGCACTTGTTTATATTATTGCAACTACCGAACACATGGATGTTAGGGTGAACCATACGGGTAAACAATTACGTAGAAAATGCGATCAATTCAGTTTATCATATATTGAAGTCTTAAATTGTAAGTAGGCAGTCCAGTCGCCTAAAAGAGAGTGTAATAATAAAAGAAAAATGCATTTGTTTATATTATTGCAACTATCGAACACATCGAACACTATCGAACACAGGGTGAACCATACAGGTAAACAATTACGTAGAAAATGCGATCAATTCCGTCACTCACATGTTCAAGTCGTAATTTACAAGTAGGCAGTCTAGTCGCCTAAAATAGAGCGTAATAATAAAAGAAAAATGTATGTGTTTAAAGCATTGCAACTACTGAATTCACGGCTGTTAGGGTGAACCATACCGGTAAATAATTATATAGAAAATGCGATCAATTCAGTTTATCACATATTGAAGTCATAATCTGTAAGAAGGCAGGCAAAGTCGTTGAAGACATTTAAGCAATTTGTATATCCTTGAAAGGTAATTTGGTTGCACTTGGATTTGAGTTGTTGCTCGGAAAAGCATTACTTCTCTGTAACGTGGATAAACAAAACTATACCTTTTTCTGTACCTTCTATACCTACTTGTGATTTCTTTACGCTAAAGCTCAATATTATTATTATTATTGTTATTATTATTATTATTATTATTATTATTATTATTATTATGATTATTATTATTATAATTATTTACTGATTTTATTCAGCCTTCTCAAATTCATTTTATCAGCTCATTAATGCTAACACTGATGGCTCGCTCTAATACATCGCTAATTTAAAGAGATGACACACTATTACGGTCGTAATAAATGGAATACAGCAACAGAATGCTTCATGTTATAAGAATAGTGGTTATTTTAAATTATAGCCACTCCATAAAATACGACGATTATGTTATTTCGACATCATAAAGTTGCTTGTAAACATTCTGCCTTGTACGTTGTGTGAGTTGATTGTTGGTTGCTGTGCTGCATTTGTGCCAAACATGACATTAAATTTGCGTGACTTGATTTTTACAGAAGACGTAAATTGTTTTTATATGATCATGTCGTAAGCGATCATCTTAAGCTGCTACGCCAACGTCATTACGGCAGGGTACGTTTAAAATAATTTTCGTATAAACAGGGTAAATAAAACAAGACAGTGTTGAAAAGCGAAAAGTTATTGTTAAGTATTCCTTGACAGGATACGTATTTCTAAAACAATGTGCTGATATCCGTGGCGGTATTCACGAGCGATAACTGAAGTTTTCACACTTTTAAGCTGACTGTAATGTATACATATAATATATTTAGCATTTATTACATTAATGTCAGGACGAATGTAATGTATTTTGTATTGAGAAACTTCTTTGAAAACACTATTTAAAGTTATCATTTGCTAATGCTGAGACGGCTGCTTTAACGCTAATAAAACTTTCCGATAACTTATATGCAAAGTAGCTTAAGAAAAATATATATTCCAGTTTTTAAAGTCTTTTATAGATCCCTTATTTTATAGATCCCTTACGGAATAGCTGTTAAGACTATGAAAACTAGTTTTACACAAACCTCAATAGTAAGTGTTCATATTAGTCTGAATCACTGATTCTTTACGCTCCTGTTATTGTTGCGACCTCTAAGATCTTAAATTTCGTGTGATCACTTCCCCTGTCTTTGTTGTAGTCCTTTTGTGTGTTTTACGCCGGACCATTTAAAGTTTACGTTCTACAACTTACAAGGGCGTGTCTATAAATTAAAAGGTTGGGTACTGTTTAAAAAATAATAAACGCAAGAAGAAAGCAATTCTGTGGATCTCTATCAAAAGCACAATGGCTTTCAGTGAATTGCATTGTTGGCAAATGTTATTGAGAATATACAAAACTAACTTTGGTAAGTATCAATTAAAGTGAACATGCGCAGATTGGAAATGATGGTGTTTCCCGCTTAAATGCTTTCATGATTTTTTTCTTAATCTCAATGTAGTAAGTTCATTATAGTTATTATATAATTTTAGAAAAAATATGCACTAAAGACAGTATAAGAAACGAAGTTTAATCCAAAAATATATACTTTACAAGCAAGCTCAGAAAACTATTAATCATATTTTTAATTTATAAAAAACTGATGTATTCACTCCTAATTTGTATGCAGAAATTGGGAAAGTAATAAACACACGTATTTAAATTCTTGCTCAAACCGTGATGTTATTCAAACTTCTATAAGAGTAGGGAAAAGTTGGGTTTTAAGGCAAGAGTTCCTTAATCTTTTGTAGGAACAACAATAAAATATGCATTTAAACGGTCTTTAATCCTTAACAGCAGTTCAGGAAGAACTTGGTTTGGAGACAACAGTTTGTAGGATCAAATATGAAATGTGGATTTAAACGGGCTTTAATCCTTAACAGCAGTTTAGGAACATCTTGGTTTGAAGGTTGGTTTGGAGACAACAGTTTGTAGGATCAAATATGAAATGTTAATTTAAACGGGCTTTACTCCTTAACAGCAGTTCAGGAACAACTCACTTTGAAGTTTGGTTTGAAGACCACCGTTTGTAGGATCAACTATGAAATTTTGATTTAAACTAGCTTTCATCTTTAACAACAGTTCAGAAAGAAATTGCTTTGAAGTTAGAATTGAAGACAACCGTTTGTAGAATCAACTATGAAATTTGGATTTAAACTAGCTTTAATCTTTAACAACAGTTCAGAAAGAAATTGGTTTGAAGTTTGATTTGAAGACAACCGTTTGTAGAATCAACTATGAAATGTGGATTTAAACGGGCTTTAGTCTTTAACAGCAGTTCAGGAAGAATAATTTTCATAAAAGGAGTAAATAATTCGAAACAAACATTTTATAGGCATGACAGTGGTTGCTGGAAATGATTAAACCAATTAATGCTTAGACTTGTTTTTATATCATTTTGAGCCTTCAATATATATATTTATAGTGTCCACCAAAAACAATTTCTTTTTCTTCGACAACTTCATTTAATGAAATAAAGATCATTTACGTTGCGTTTATTAATTGATCAATAAAGCGCAATGAATCCATCTCTGCTCACCAGCTTAATACTATTACAAAACAATGTATTCCTTCTTTTCTACTGATGTCGTGATTAATGTTAATAAAAAATGTATTTTTAACAAAATATTATTAATAAAGTGAAAAGAAAATAACTCCATTAAAAACAAGCCAGCGGAGCGTATAAAACATTGGAATGCGTGCCTTTTACAATTAATTTATATTGACGCATACTAAAATAATCAGCGGCTGCAACTGCCAATTTCAATTTTAATTCAATTTATGTTATTAATTTAATAATTATTGATACTTCAGTACATGTAAAAAAAAAAATAATTATATTTCTGTAACTATGGAGGCATAAATGAACTTACTTTGTCTGCAGGAAGTTTTTATTCCAAATATAAATTATAATTAACTCTTTGGTATATGCAGCAGGTTATGATAAGTATTTTGGATCTTAATATTATATTTTTAAACAATCTAATCATCTCAAGAAATATATAAGACAAGTTGGAAAATAATTCACACATCGGAGCACATTTCAGAGATGATAAGATAGAACCATCTGGTAAAGAACTGAAGCCTACAAAATTCAATAAAAATCTTATTTAAGGAAAAAATTGGAAAAGTCATTTACACACATTTCACCTCCCCTACAGCACTAAAGCTAAAAAGGTTTTGCTTGTTATCGGTGAGAAAAATATCGTAATATATATTATATCTTAGAGCAGCATACTGAATGCCTTAACATATTCTTAGTACTTGTACTTGCACGCAGAAGAATTTTCATAAATATAATGAATCGGTTTTCATAAAATTTTTAACATCTAAGTGAGCTGTAAAGTAATTAGATATTATACAATTATTGTGAACAGATTAACTAGCAGAATTAAATACAAATAGATGTTTTGTAAAGCCGTGTGGCCATTAGCATGTCACTTGTCGCAGAACTTCTGCAAGTAACGAGTTATCCATTTCGTGCCTTCAAAAGAATGCGACTGGAATTCGACATCATCTCTACGTTGTTAAACCAATTTTTTTTTTTTTGATTTCAGTTGAAAGTTTGACATTGGCGAAAATGGATCGCTTAACTATCACACAACGCATAAAAATGATCAAAACATGCTAAAAAAAATGGTGATTCTGCTTATACTTCCTATACACGACTCTATTGACTACCCTGTTTGCTTATAATTTTTGATTAAATGAAAGATAATGGATCTTATCAATATAGATAAAGGTTTTATTTAATGCCACACAGAGCAAAAACTGCCTCATAGAATCAAGAAGATTTTCTCTATGAAACGTTTTTAGGCATAGGGGTATCCCAGCAGAAAGAAGCGAAGATATTTTTAAGGGGATTCCTTATTATTTTTATGTGGTTAATCTTATTAATTTTATCAAAAAGGAAAAAACATAAAATCAAGAAGAAAACTTGTTATTTGCAATTTTTTATACTCAAGTTCTGTTTTATTTTGGGCAAAAAAAAGCAATTCATAGAGAATAACTTCTTGATTTTATTAGGTTTTCTTCTTAATTACATAAAAAGTGGATTTCTTATTGATTTCATTAGGTCATCTTATAAATTTTTTTGAAAAGGTTTTCCTTATTGATTTCATTAGGTTTTCTTCCTGATTTTTCCAAAAAGGTTTTCCTCTTGATTTTATTGGGAATTATCAAAAATCAAGAAGTAAACCTTTTTGAAAAAATCAAGAAGAATACCTAATAAAATCTATAAGTTTGCTGCTTGATTTTGTCAAAAAGGTTTTCCCTATGAAATTAATAAGATGTTCTTCTTGAAAAAAAACCATAGAGATATCTTGTAAAATTTGTTCTATTTTATTAGGTACTACTAGGCACATTTTGCTCTGTGCATCAATTATGTATGGAATATGACATCAGACAAATGCCCGACTCTGTTAGCCTCACAAATGCGAGTTCTTTTGAGGACATTTTTCATATTAATATATGTTTGCATAACCCTGCTTTTCAGATATAGCCAGAAAAAGAAGTCCGGAGGTATCAAATCTGTCTGCCGTGGAGGCTAATTAGCTTCAACATTTCTTGAAATAATTTGTTGGGGGAATATATCTCTCAGTAATTCCATAGTAATAATGTTTATATGCGATATGGCGCAGTCTTGCTGAAACCACCTGCTAATCAATACCCAAAGCATGCAGTTGGGGCTTTAAAAAGCTTTCAATCATATCACGATATCGCCAACCACTGACAGTTATCGTGACACCATTTTCACTTACAAAGAAAAGGGGTAAAATAACGAATGCAAAAATGACGGATGAATAATTTGAGGGTTTCCCATTGCCCAGAACCGACCATTTTTATAACAATATGACTCGTCATGAAAATCGGGGTTGTCCTGGCCGAGCTGTTTTAACTATCAAAACACTATCAAACAAGCCAAAATCAAACGACTGCTAAATATGAACTTTCAAGTATATTCTTTGCCAGCTGCTTTTTATCTATTTCTCTCTATTGTTCGGTTAATGATGTGATATATAATGCCATAAATATTGATTTTCCATCACAAGATTAGATATGGTTGAGTTCAGTAGCCACCATATAATTATTGAAATAATTATTGTAAATACTTTGTAATAAACTACTGAGTTATTTGGTAAATATTGTGTGTACTAAATTTTTACAACGTATCTGTTCTGAAATTATCTGAAAAAGTAACAAGCCTTTCAAAGGACTCGGTCTTTTATTCTTGGTAAGATAAGCGATTACTAGAACGTTCTTTCCACCACAATGTGCTCTTTCTACGAACTAAAACTTTTCGCTCGGTGTAAACTCTGAAACAATTAATTTTCTTGGATTCTTATTTTTTTCTTCCTCTCTAGCCATAGATGGTTTCTGCTCTTTTCTTTTTTCTTCTAAAGCATTAAGAACATTCATTAGCTTCTGCAATATCCGTTCTTTGTTGCTTCTGAAGCTCAGCATACATCTGTGATTTGTTAAAAGTCAACTGGTCATTTCAGCAAAAAAATTTATAATTTCTCAAAAAAATTTATAATTTCTTTTCATTCGAAGTGAGTTTGCATAATTATTAAACTGTATTTAATGTACCGCAACTGACAAATTAACAACCAACTGTAAAATTGTTACATTTTTGCATGTGCCACGCGGCCACTCACTGCTGCTGCTACCGCTGCTACCGCTGCTACTACTGATGTTGTGTTAGATTTGCAAGTTGCTCCTGCTATTGTTGCACCTTCTGAATGTTGCTCATGTTGTTGTTGCTGTTGTTCTTTAAATTAATATAGTGTTGTATTTCGTTATGTCGACATGAGGCTAACAAACAGCATCAAGAAGAAGAAAAGCTCTTAAATTATATACATTATACTTAAAGGCAGTAGCTGCTACAATGGGCCACATTACCAACAACAACAACAACAACAAAAGCAGCACCATTAGCCACAATATTAACCAAGAAGGCCGCAAGCAATATTTATTTAGTTGTTTTTTCTTATGCCACATGAAACGAAAATGGGAAAAAATGAACATGTAATTGAATGCATTCATGTGACGCCATTCATAACATGCCACAATTAATAGTTGAACGAACTTGCTGCAATTTTTTCTGCTACTACAAGTTTCTCATTATATGTTTGATATATATGTATGTATGTATGTTTTGCTGCAAGTATTTGAAACATTGCTATTGTTGTTTCTGTTTTAAGTGCATGTTTCTGAGGTATTAAATAATATAAATTCCACTTAAACGAATTAATTTCTCTGGTATTTGTATGGTTGGCTGTTGCCTTCAAACAAGATGTTATGGCAGCAAAGCCGGTGTTGTTTATATCTTCACTTCAGCTGAAAGGTGTTGCTTAAATCTGCAACATTGTATTGCTAAATTAATTGTTTTCTTTGCAAGCAGGAGTGGCGAAAATTCTTTTCAGAGGTGCCTCAACCATAAACCAATTTGTTTGTTGGGTAACAAAAGTCATGACGTAATCTCGTCCATGTTCTATTACCATGTAAAATAATTTAAACTTCACTTTTGACATCAATACGCATACCGCCCCACACTGCACTTAATATCGAAATATAGCATTTTGTTTGCAACATCTGTTTGCTCTAATAATTCATTTGCAAAACATCGTGAATACCTGCTGCGTTCGACACAATCATTCAATCAATATAATCATAAATATAAATGCAAAAATTGTACTTCAACTCAATATCCCTTTAAATCAATCACAATAACTTTTTTCTACTCAGGATGCTGGTATAAAAGCTGATTTCCTGTTGTTTGGAAAATAGTCATTGCTTAAACGTTGAGTGTTTCTAACATCGTACACTTTGCATAATGGTCCAGCTAATAAAAATTCCAATAAAGGTTTTTATAATTTACATGCTAATAAGGATAAACAGTATAACGGAAGCCATAAGGTACAGTCATCAGGGCACAGGCGACGAAAATTGTGAAACTATCAAATCGGAGATACATTTAATTAAAGAGGAATTCGATGAGCTGGGTCGCATGCAACGTACTTGTAATGCAGATGTTATTGTCAATAAGTGCGAAGGGCTGTGCAATAGCCAAGTGCAGCCTTCGGTTATAACGCCAACGGGGTTTCTGAAAGTATGTAAAATGTATGAAATTAAATTACAAAAGCAAATTTGAAATTTTTCCTTTGTATAGGAGTGCTATTGCTGCCGCGAAAGTTTTCTAAAAGAAAAAATCATCACACTTTCTCATTGTTATGATCCCGATGGCACACGTTTAACTAGCCCAGATATGGCCACAATGGATGTTCGTTTGCGTGAACCCACAGACTGCAAGTGCTTCAAATGCGGTGATTTTTCCAGATAAATTAGAAAAAATAAATAAATTTTGGAAGGCTTAAAAAGTTTAGGTGCAAAGTAAAATAAAATTCAACTCATTACAAAAACTCTTCATTACAGTGTTGTATTTTCATTTTTTGCTTAAAAAAGATTTGGTTGCGACAGATGTACCACCGAGGTGTGATAATCGCGTATTGTAAGTTATTAGTTCTATAATTGAACTGCAGAATTTATTCAGATTTATTGTCAAATTAGATTGATTAAATAATTTGTACACTTAGAGAAATTTTTTTCTTTATAAAATTTGGTTTTGTAAGTTAAATTGCAGCTAACTGAATTCCTACATTATAAAATCACTGATGCAAATTTAAATTAAAATAAATTTCTTATTGAGAGCGTACCAATAAAAGAAGTCCAAGGTAGCCGAAAAGGAGCCTAAAAATTAGAAATATTTCAGAGGCTTTAATTTTGTCCTAATCAGCTGCTATTTAATTATATGTTATTATCACATCATATGCCGTCATGTAGACGCTGGTCCGCAATTTTTCTTAATGGTTAAGAAAACTATGTATTCTATCACAGGATATGTGCAAATTTTTTGGTCACTGCTAAAATATATTAAAATAAATCGCATACCATCTTGAAGAACCCCGTCTTATACCTTCTACAGAGAAGTAAAAAACTTTCAGTCGGATATATAGTATAAGAACCTGTTGCAGATTTTGTTTTATTACATGACAACTTCTGACAATTTTATATGCATTATTTTTAATCCACGACGATATGAAATCCTGCATAAAGCCGATTAAGAGAGAATATCAATACGTTTACATATGCAGGACCATATATGTTCGTTTACGTATGCCATATTTTATGGCTGTAGTGCTTTGTATTTAACAATTTTTGATTTTAAAATTGGCTGTAGAATTTTCAATCCCTAAATAATAAAACATAATGAAATTGAAATATATAAGTAGACAGATTCTTGTTCAAACAATTTGTGCAAAAGAAAGTTAGAAATCGTAGTTGATTTTGATGCCCTTCAAAATAGCGTACTCGGATAGAGAAATGGCATTGCTATTATATCTTCATCTATAGCTATATGTATATCTATATCTGTATCTATACCTTCATCTAAAGCTGTATCTACATCTATATCTATATCTGTATATACATCTTTAGCTGTATCTATAACTATAGCTATGTACAACTATATCTATATCTATATCTATATCTATATCTATATCTATATCTATATCTATATCTATATCTATATCTATATCTATATCTATATCTATATCTATATCTATATCTATATCTATATCTATATCTATATCTATATCTATATCTATATCTATATCTATATCTATATCTATATCTATATCTATATCTATATCTATATCTATATCTATATCTATATCTATATCTATATCTATATCTATATCTATATCTATATCTATATCTATATCTATATCTATATCTATATCTATATCTATATCTATATCTATATCTATATCTATATCTATATCTATATCTATATCTATATCTATATCTATATCTATATCTATATCTATATCTATATCTATATCTATATCTATATCTATATCTATATCTATATCTATATCTATATCTATATCTATATCTATATCTATATCTATATCTATATCTATATCTATATCTATATCTATATCTATATCTATATCTATATCTATATCTATATCTATATCTATATCTATATCTATATCTATATCTATATCTATATCTATATCTATATCTATATCTATATCTATATCTATATCTATATCTATATCTATATCTATATCTATATCTATATCTATATCTATATCTATATCTATATCTATATCTATATCTATATCTATATCTATATCTATATCTATATCTATATCTATATCTATATCTATATCTATATCTATATCTATATCTATATCTATATCTATATCTATATCTATATCTATATCTATATCTATATCTATATCTATATCTATATCTATATCTATGTGAATCTATTTATTAATATATTAATCTAAATCTATATCAATAACTTTGTCTATATCTGCATATATATGTATATCTGTATCTACATCTATGTATATCTATATATATATCTGCATCTGTATTTATGCAGATTGCATAGATATATTGCATATATGAATCTAAATCTGTATCTCTATCTATGTCTATATCTGTATCTATATATATATATATCTGTATTTAAATCTACAACTATATCTACATCTGTATCTATATCTATATGTATATCTGCATCTCCATCTATAACTATATCTATATCTGTATCTACATCTATGTATATCTATACAATGTGAGATAAAAAAACTGCAACCAACTTCAGACTGCTGTCATTTCTAAACCGCTCGTCCGACAGCTGTGAAAATTATTCCGGTGGCAGCTCATTATATTGTTTACAAGCGTACAAAAGCATTTTGGTTAGAATTTTCCAGAGTTATTCGTGATGGAATTCAAGCGTGATAGTGTGATTTCTTTATATTTGGCTGTAAAACCATTTATCGCAATATTCCATTCGGCAAATATTGAAAAATGAGCTCGAGGTAAAGGCATTGAAATTCCAAAATGTGCAAAGACTTACACTGCAACAGAAAGAAAATAGACTCAAAAGAGCCAAAGGGTTGCTTCGCTTGGCCGCCAGTGGTGAACTGCCAAATTAATAAAAAATAAAAAAAAAATTGTTTTAAAAAAATAGTTTTTTCACCTCACCCTGTATATATGTGTAGCTGCATCTGTATGCATATGTATATATGAATCTAAATCTATATCTATATTTGTGTCTATATCTGTATCTAGATATATATCCGTGTCTACATCTATAACTATATCTATATCTGTAGCTACATCTCTATATATATCTTTAGCTGCATCTGTTGCACACAACGTGTTTTGCATTATGCGACGGTAATTGCAAACTTAAGTAAATTTTTTAAACCTTTTATTTGGATAAGAAATAATATATTCTTTTTTTCTTTTTTAGCCAAAAACAAATTGAATATCTCTGGTATGTGTTGGCTATTAGATTTTTCGAAAAATTAATACTCAGTATGACTGTTTAGAAACGAATTTATAATTAAAAACAAATTTAACATTTTATTCTCAGAGGCATACTGACATTATTAATGTCGCCGATATATCATACAATTAACTGCGGTTCTTGGCATATGTCAAATTATAGCTATTAATTTTGAAAAATCTTTTTGTTAATACGATTTCCGTTGCTCCTCCGCAGGTTACTTTTCAGGATCTAAAAAACTTTTTCATTATTTTAATGGCTGTTCTGTTGAAATTAGTTTAATAAATGTTATATGATACAAATGAGAAGCCAAACTTTACTCAGATGATGTTCTTTAATTATATTTCAATAAGTTAAGTCAAAATTTTTTGTTTAAAATGGATTTTCTTATGTATCACAAGCAATATACTCGTGACTTAAATTAATAGTTCAGCTGTAATTCTTTAAATTAAAACTGATATTTCTTTAGAGGATGTTTTAATTTTACAAAATTATTTTTTGTTTTTAAATCAGATTACAGTGTAAGAATGATGTTCGTTGAAAAGCAGCTGTATGCTATTAAATTAATCATCGAAGCGCACAGTTAACAACGATGCGGCGTTAATGTTGAATAAAAAATATTTTATTGCTACTAAATTGTTATTTACGTGCCACAGTGGAATTTAAATAAATCTCATCTTTATGTGGAAATCTATTTCTATCGAGAAATAGATTTTAATTCTTTGTAAATTTGTAATCGATAAACAAAATGAGCCACATTAATAATAAACACTCCTAATGAAATATTTAACGATATTTTCTGCCATGAGAAAGGCATAAACCATTTGGCAGTTAAGAATTAGAGGTGAAGGCGCTACTTACTTTACTGTAACAATCCTAAAAAATATATCACATACAAAGGAAAGTCTATAGAGTCTAGATGTAATCGCAGATACATAAATATTTACCTTAATAAATATTTAGTACGGGTTATTGCTGGCAATCAATCAGTCTTGTGGTGACGCTTTTAAATTCGTTAACTTAACTATATACGAGTAGTTTATATAGCTTTTTAAAAATCGTTACTTTGCGCCGTAAAGTAGATAAAGTAGTAACATACACGTATATACATATATTCGATGGTATTTAGTAAATGCCATATGCGTTGCATTTACAGTGTTCAATAGTTTTAATGGGAGCAATAAAACGCTTACTAAGCTGCCATAATACGAAGAGGAAAGAAACAATTTGATAGTAAAATAAATAACGAGCATTGTATTGTTATACCGAAGCGCCCACTCATTAAAGTTTATGGCACACAAATTAATTATTTTATGAGTTTCTTTTTTTAAGTTTCCAACAGGTTTACATCACAATGCTTACAAAGCTTAATTTACAACCAAATATTATTAATTTCAATAAAAACTCCTCAACTAAACAAAAGTTAGTTTGTCGCAGTAGTTATTTTAGCCAGCCTACAAACAATATAAAATCTATTTTGTTTTCTTGTTTTAAATATTTTACATCAAAACAACAACCAGCTAATTAATGTGTCATAAAAATCTTACAAATTTTGTTTCTAAATAGCGCATAAATTTAATTCAAGTGCTAATAAATAGTTGGAAAAGCAAAGAAGAACGAGATAGCATTTTTTCTACTTTTTTTATAAAAATGTTAATGCATTAAATTTTATTATAAATTTATAATAAAAAGATAAAGAAATAATTTTCCATGCTTTTGCATGGAAACCCTAAACGAACTAATTAGCAATTTTCCTCGCTTTCAATAATGTAAGGCGATCTACAAGCAAATGTCTAAACATAAATAAAAATTAAAATATTAACAAATTAGGGGGAAAGAGAAATACATAGAAACAGAAATAAGAAAAGAACCAAAAGGTCAATAGGTCAATGCTTTCTCCTCGCTAACTTACCTTTAAGAAGCTCTCATATTTTAAATTCGCTGCATACCCAGCATTTATTCAAAACGAAAAAAAAAAAAAATAAAAAAATTATTGCACAATATTTTTATGAGCAGAAAACTGTCAAGGACTAAACATTCGTTGATTTTCTATGGAATATCTCGATAAGAAATTCTACCATTTGTCTAACAAATATTATATATTGCGTTCTATATAATGTTGGCCAACAGCAACCATCCACGCATTTTAACACAGTATTTAATTAAATTTTAATGGCGAAACGAAAATGGGCATAAAATATGTTTTTATATTTGATTTTAAAATATAATTAATTAGTAGACATTTACAAACGTTTTAGTATTAAATATGCAAAGTTATTCGATAATACTTCTTGTTTGCTTTTAACTTTAACATGAAATTTATATTTAATGAAATAATGTTGTTATTTTCCGTTTCTTTTATACTATAATTTATGGTTTATTAATATTCATTAACTTTTTGTTATACGAAAAACTATATAGATAAAATGCTAATAAGTGTTGCAAGTCATTTACGACACTGCCTAACATTTTATGGCGTACAGTGGTGTGGAATTATATGACAACAAATTAGTCATGCGAATGAGAGAACAAAAAAAATTTAAGCAGCCCCTCTGCCGTGAGTTTTCCTAAACCAAAAATTTTACAGTTAGAAGGTGGACTTAGAGGTAAGCTTCTAAAGAAAATAAAAATGGTTTTTGAAATAACCAAACAGGGCAATGTGGCCTACGAAATAAAGTGTAAAGGAAAGGGGAATCCCCTTAGACAAAAAGTAAGGAAAACATGTAAAATAGGGAACCTAAAAATGTCAGCAAGACTTGCACTTCACTATACTTGACAATCCGCTGAAATTGGTAGCCAATCCACATAATTAAAAACAACAAATAACAGCTGTCAGTTGTTGTAATCCTAAGCTTAATTTAATGTATTAATTTTATGTTCATAAGATTTTTAAAGAGATATAAATTTTTGTGTTTCTTAAAATAGACGATCCTTTGATAATATCTGGAAGGTAATAATAAAAACTATAGTTATAAATAGTAGTTATAGAAACGAGGCCAAATTAGCTAAAAGTTAGTTCAAGAACTAAACAAAACTATCTGGTCAAGGCACAAGGAAAATTCCATAATATGTGCGAGTAAATCATTCTAAAGTCTTGTGTATTCAGAATAATTTCACTTGCTCTATCACATCCCGCCTGTAATCCCATTTTGCATTTCATTACTTGATCTGTCAATTCCATCGCTCAGTATTCCTTCAAGCACAATTTATGCCATTCTTAATGTCAGTGATATGAGGTATTGCCACATATCTAAATATGCTAGATCTGAATAGAAATATGATAGCTCTGTCAGTCCGAAATTTCTCGCTTTTATAAGTGAAAGCAAACATCAAAATCCCCCCGCACCACGTAAATAAAACAGCACTACCAATCACATTACATTGGAAAAGGAAACGATATCTGCTAAAGTTTGCTATATTAGTTTGCCTTCTTTAAATTAAAATTTGAATTTTTTATTAAAGAATATGATGTGCGCAATGATTAATTCTTATAATCTCGCTAATTAATTGTTTTCAAGCATTTTTGGCAACGCTGTTGCGGTAAGCACTTTATGAGCTGTATCAATATCTTTTTAAATGTGATTAATTATCGTCTGACAGAGGCTATTAATTAACTCTTGCATACATTTGTGTACATTGTGTTTGTGTGGATGGGTGTGTGTGTTTGGCATACAGTGAGCCAGTGGTTAGTGCTCAAATATTCCTCATTTATGGAACCGTGGCCAAACAGAACAATCTTGTGTATTCATAATACAAATTTATATCTCATAAAAATATAAAAAAAAAATTACACCAATTGCAGGAAATAATAATGAATACATAAAATGTATGTCGAAATCGTACAATTAACTTTAAAATATTTTTCTACATGCCTCGTAAAAGCTTTAAAAAGTTTAAAAAATATAAATTTTTTCAAATCAGTTATTAAAAAAGTTTCTTAGCTGCTCTCTTGTCATATTTTGGCAGGATCTACGGAAGGATAATTTAATACATCAATATTTTGCAAATAAGACTTGCTAAATTCTGTAAGCAATTTAATCTGAATGCCACAAACAACGCCAAATTATCAAGAAATTTATATTAATGCAAAACTCCCCGGTATCTTACCAAAAATAGTCAAAGATATAATTCTTTTAAATTACAACGGGTGATATTTTTATTACACAGCTTATAGTACAGCTTACTTTCCTTTACAGGTTCCCTTTTCACTAGTGATATTAAAATTTCAATATAAAAAAAAACCTAAGAAGAGCACTTGAGTGCGATCATCCGCATTATGTTCGGCTTTTATATGTGTTCCATATATTGGAATGAACTATTTAAAGCTGCCATCAGCTGATCTTCAGCAAGATCGATTATTTATTTTTTCGGTTTTATTTTTGTTTTATTTTTTTTGATTTTTCAAAACATCCCATGCTTTGTTTCTTAATGCGCAATCGCAACATCGGACCAGATCTTAATTTTTTTTAATTATTTATTTTTATTTAGCAAAATTATAGCAATAACACGGTGTGCGCATTGCCGGCTATCTAATCGCACCGCAAGAACAACTTGAGCTTAAAATTGCTTATGTTCGTCTCTACCCCCTTGTAATTTGCCACTGAGAACTTCAGATTAGCAGAAAATATGCAACAGCATATTTTAAAATGTATTTTTAATTATTCATTCTTAATATTTAATAACCGCATTATTTTTGCTTGCTTTCTTAGCATATTTTCAAAATTTAGTTGTCACTTATGAAACTTAAATATGAAATCCTTTTTTTTATAATTCATATGCCTACATCATAACAGTCCATTATTTTACATAAACTGTTGTCTTACGCCTCAGGAAGTATTTCTCGACTAGTACAAAATCCTGTCTAAAAAAATTCTCATCACAACTACAACTACATTTTGTCTTACTTAAAAAGGTCGGTTGAGTTAATGGTTTACATTTCCGTGGGTCATAATTTCGATATACAGCAATTTTAGAAAGCAATGTATGCTGCCACACAACTATCGTAGATAGTCGCACAAATTCATTCACACGAAAGTGTGATGGTTGCATTGCTGGTGGCACACTATCATTAAATGTAATACAAAATACATATATTCTGATTGTAAGATATAAAGAAATATATTTCATCACATATGATTCTCTGGAAAACGGTTGATTGCCATAATAAATTAAATTATAAGCAAAACTTTAATAATAATATAATTTTTTCAGTTTTTTCTCGTTTTGCGTCTCTTAAAAATAATTTTTTGTTCAGCTGCCTGAAGTAAATGCAACCCTGATCTCACGAAAACTATCATTTTATAAACATTTTCACAAACTTTAGCTAAATGGTACGACTTGTCAAACAACATCGCACATAATTATGCCACACTATTCCATTTTTGCAGCACACATGACAAATTTGTGAAATCATACGGCTGTGTAGGATAGTGAAACTAAGCCTTCAACACGTTTAGAAATATATTTATATAAGAAAATTTTATGAAGATTCTTATAAACTTTTGCTTGGCATAAAAATCGCCTAATTTTATGCCACACTATTACATTTTTTCAGAGCACATGACAAATTTATGAAATCGTACGATAGTGTAAACGAGGCTTTTAACAAGTTTAGAAATATATTTATATCTATTTTCATCATAGAAAACCAAATGAGAATTATATGAACACAATCGAACTGAGGAATGAAAATTTATACGAAACCACACAACAAACAAATTTTATGCAAACAAATTGTATGCAATACGGATACCTTTTTATGATGGAAAACCAAATGAGAATTATATGAACACATGCAAACTAAGCAATGAAAATTTATACGAAACCACCCAACAAACAAATTTTATGCAAACAAATTGTATGCAATACAGATACCTTTTTATGATGGAAAACCAAATGAGAATTATATAAACACAAGTAAAGTAGGGTATGCAAATTTATACGAAACCACAAATTATATGCAAATTATATACATAAATCATTTAATTAAGGCGGTAAACTAAAAACTTATTAAATGTTATTTTGCCACTTACGGTTACTTTGCATTGACGGATTAAAAAATATCATTTTATTCTCAACGCATTTACGTTTGCGATTGTTCGTACGGCAATTATTTAAATTTCTTTCATAAAAATTACAACTTAGTTCACCCCAAGCTCAAATTATATCCCTGAATAATGAAGATCTAAATGCTTTCAGTGCCAAAGACGTCCAACTAAAGAACACGGCATTTAATATAAATTGTATTCAAATGAGAAGCCATAAAGTATTATTAAGTTGCAGGTGCAAATTTCTGAATATTAAAGTCAACGATAAATGCGGCGAATGTAGACCAATTTCGCACAAACTTAAATTGTGCTTTCTTTTTTACGTCTTTCTGTATTTTGTTTTACTTTACATCTCGTTTTCATGAATATAGAATTTAGTAAGCAATTTTTATTAGTCTTTAAAGTAAATTGGCTTTCATAAATATTGGTGTGGACTCGTATTGTGGAAATGTCTGTACATAAATTGTATTTGTACAAAATAACTCGCATGTGTTGTAAATATTATTTTAAATATCTATTGAAAAATGAAGCAAAGAAAATAATAAATAACAAAAACAACAGCAACTTTCCAATAAAATATCGGCAATGTTTAGTAGTTAATTTAATTTATAGCAAAATTTTTATGGGCGACTTTATTGCATAATAAAACATAATTTACAGCGCCATTGAGACTGTATGGATAAAGGTCGTTTATAACGTTACAATAAATGGCAGCTGTACAACACAGCGCTGTTGCGATATTCGTTATAATATGGCAGTAAATGTGGTTTACATTTGGAAAGCTTTATGCCCGTGGCTACATGTGCACGCACACACATAAACGTTGCGCTATAAATTATTTCAAATACCCACAAGATTCACGTTGTATTTACTTGCAGATTGTGGAAAGAATAATTTAAATATGCACTTACTCGTGTTTTAGTAAGATACTTGGAAAGCTTTCTAGCAATTGTTAAAATATTAACAAACACACTCGTAGTCTGTCTGATGATGCTCTAGTTTGTTTTGCGGTGTTCTGGGCGACAACTGTTGTTGTTGGCGACATTTTTATAAAGTTTTCCTTTGATAGTCCCGATTCTCTAAAATTCTTTTCTTTTTAACTAATTTAACCTGCAAAGCTTTCGGGATCTCCGCAGGATAACACCCAGGGTCTAGGTAGGAATCGAACCCGCGACCTTCGGTGTAGTAGGCTGTGTATTATTTATTTGCCTATGGGGGCACCTTTTTGCTAGCCGTTGGCGCCCTTCATAACACAAACTTCAATTTCCTATAGGTAATGAGCTATCCTTCACTGCTTCAACTAATTACTCCCAGATTATTTTCGATTCCTTCAAATAATTTTTACAAGTGTTTTGTTTCCAAAAACAAAAAAAAAGTTGATTTCTTGATCCAATAGGATTAGTATATAAAGTAGTATAATGCAAACCTAGAATAGAAGTAATCGCAAGTGCCAAAACCGAACTATCTCGTGGAGATCCTTTTGATATCTTTCTACTGTCAAAAACGCAATATGAGAATCGGTGCGATATCATTCAATGGGTTTAAAATTTATCCTGGCCATGGCAAGAGAATGCTCAAAGCTAACGGCCAGATATTCATATTCTTGGGCAAGAAGTGTTAATGTTTCTACTTGATGCAGCGTAATCAACGTAACTTTACCTAGACTGTCTTGTATCATAGTCAAAGTTGACGGACTTTCACATTCTAGGACAGGAAGAGTGATTGTTTTTTTACTTGATGTTGCCTGGACAGTCTTGTATCGTCGCAAGCACCGTGAAGGTATCAAAGAAGAAGCCATAAAAAAGCGTACAACACAAAAGTTCCAACGTGCCTCTTTGGCGGAAACTTTCAGTAAACGTAACATGAAACCTCAGTTTCTTCGCGCCCAGTGCGAAAAAGCTATCAAGGCCACTGAGGAACAACAATTCGCTACTAAAGCCTTCAAGAAGTCCACTTAGCCCGCCAAATCTAAAACTAAGGCTATTCCTAAACAAAAGGCCGCCAAGGATCAACAGAAGACAGCTGCCCTCAGCTGTTAGGTGGCTTTAAATATTCCTCTTTTGTGGGCGAAAACTTCAAAAATGCAAACTGAGATAAATTTCGTAAAGTGAAAAGAAAAAAAACCTCAAGGACGAGTATATGAAATGTTTGTTCATAAATTAAATCCTTAATTTTTTCCTTTTATTGTTTTTTTAGAATAATTGTTGAAAGACTAGCTCTTCATACTTTGTGAGATCCAGTGAAAACAAAGACGTGAAGTAAAATTAACTAAAAAAGTCCTTAAAAATTGTTCGCAAAATCTATTTACTTCCAATAAAGCATTACTTTACTTAATTAAATCTTTTTTTATATAAAATAACAATATCCGCGGTAAGTAAAGTCTATATAATTTCGGCTTCTCCGAAGGAAAACACAAAGGGTCTAGGTAACAATCGAACCCGCGACCTCCGGTGATTTAGGCTGTGCATTATTCATTCGCCTATGGTGATAAGTGTTCAACAACCGTTAGTAATTTTACAAAACTATTGTCCTACGCCTCAGGAAATATATCTATAGCAGGGCAAAGCTCCTCCTCAAAGGTGAAAATTTAAAATAATTTTAAGAAATTTCTATCACAAGTACAACTACATTTTGCTTTACCTAAAAAAATCGGTTTAGTTAATGATTTACTATTCGAATGGTTTTCTACAAGGTAGTTAAATTTTAAGGGCCGAATTGGAGGTGAACCACGCCTCCGTCAAACGTCAAATGTATTTTTGCATTTCACTTGATATTCACCAATTTCAGACTAACTCAATTTGAACCACGGAAGGATACACAATCGAGAAATGCGTTGAATTTACTCAGACTTATTATGAAAAAAGGCATTCATAGCAAAATATATATCGTGCACTTCGTGATTTTTTCGATCAATTTATTTATCGAAAGTGTGTACAATCGGAAAAATCGTAGAAAAATGTAAGCCAACCGACGATGTAGGAGATGTGAAAACACCAGTGCCTAGCTGTACAGTTCGTACTGCAGAAAATATGGCAGCTGTTCGTGATACTATGGCTGAAGAGCCGTCCACCTTAACTCGTCTTCATGCCCAACCATTCCACTTCTCAAACTTGTCGTTGATGTAAAATTAAGGAAGTTAATTCGTTCTCCGTTAGGGACATGAATTTACTTGCTATTTTTAGTTTGTGGTATTTTTCATTGTCTGTAAATGTTTTCAAAGCGGTCTCTGGTCGGAGGCTTAAAATGCTTCCCCAGGGGATTGAATAGTTGGCGTTTCAGATGGTTCAAATTTCAGTGCATGCAAAGTATTTTTATAACTATTTGTAATTGTAAAGGGAAATTAAAAATTTTTATTTTTAATTGCCATAGAACTATTTTTATTTTTTTTTTTAATTATTTATATAATTTATAATTAATTAATTCCCTAAACGAAGTTAATCAAAAGTCGGTGAAATATTGAACGATAAAGAAAAAAACGGTGGACTTTTTTTGGCTCAAACTAAAAATAACATAATTTGTGTTAAAATTTCAAATAATTTAATTATTCAAATAATTGAATAATTTTTTCTTGCATAATATAATTTTAGGATTGTTATAAAAGTCGTTTTAATATTAAGTATTGATTTAGCTGCCAAATTAATTTTAAATTATTAGATTTTTTTAAATTAAAATATTTCTAAAAAAAAAAAATGTTTTTGAAAATAAAAATTAAAAAAAAATATTGTTAATATTTCTTAATTTCCAGGTGAAATATTGTAAATAAAAAAAAAAATTTTAAAAAGGCCACATTTAACTTAAAGTATAATTAAAAAACCTAAACAAAGAAGTTAATTAAAACACTGAATAAAAATTAATCGTGTTACATGCTTAGAAACATGCTTACACTTCACAGCGGCCGGTCCCAGTAGTGCCATTGAGAAGTTGTTAAAAAATTGCAAAAAAATAAAAATTAAAGCAAAAAATAAACAGGCGTTTCAAAACTTTGTTAAAGTGCTTTTATGTGAATATATCAGTGATGCATATATCACTTGCGACTTATAAATTCGCTCAAGAAAATCTTGCTTAATAAAATAAAATAAATGAATTCCAATGTGCTAAAAAAAGAGAAAAATCTAATAGTTACAAGTGATATCGCAGCATTAAATTCAGAAAGGATTCGGTTAAGCACCAAAAATCCTTTTTTGCATTTTAACTAAAAATTTATTAAATATTTCTTTCGTTATTGGCCCATTGTGCTGAATTTTACCTGCGCCATATCTACAAAGGTTAAATAAATGTATCTGCCCAACGGACTGACGTAGAAGGCTAAACCCACCTCAATTCTGATAAGGATTCAAAATATGTCTACTTTGTAAGATCTTCAATTAATATTGTACAATTTACAAAGGGAATGAACGGCTTATTTTCCTCTGTGTATGGAGAAGGATATACAACTAATCATTTATTTTGATAAACTAAAACTGTTGCGTGTATACTTTTAAGATAAATAAAATTATTTATTTTATGTTTTATTATCTATTATTTATATTTATTTTGAATAAAGTTCCCCACTAACACTAGTCACTGAATGTACGAGCTTATTAAAAGTAAAAGGACTGAAAATGTGTTATTAATTTAATTATTACTTTCACGCTTTCAAGTTCTTGTTTATTTTCTAACTACTTTGCTAAACAATAACCAGCCTGCACTTGACGTATACGTGTGCAGGTCGTTACCCCAAATGAGCTTTTTTTTTTAAACCTCCACATTTTGTCGTGTTTAGTGTTTTGAGTCTTAGCCCGTCTCTTTCTTTCCATTATGCGCAATCATTGCTTATCGCCCAAGTCAAATCGCTCAGTCAATGTGCGTTCAACCTGCTTCTGAAGTACAAAAGGTAAATTATTATTAAAATAGATGAAGACAAATGACTTTGTTGTAACCAAAAACTTCAAACGGATATACAAAGTAGCGGCAATTTTGCCCCTGACTTGAGAATGTGATGAATGGGGTATTTTTTAATATCTTATAATTTAATTGGATTTAGTATATTTTTCAATAATCGCACGAAAAGAATGTTCGCCGTACAACGTGATATAAACGGTCAAACTGAACTTGTACCTATCTAAGTCAGATATTCTCTTGCTCAGTCCACAAGTGACAGTTTCGAACAGTATTTACTCTACTAATTAATTTAACTGCGCCATACACTTGCTAGATATGCTCTTTCAACTAAATGCAGAGCATATCCTGATAAACGGTTTGATGCAGGCCAGGGACACGAGTCTAAGGTCCACATCAAACAATAACTTCCTCGGGGTGAATGTCACACTTTTGTATCTCGCATAAAGTGACTTGTTGACACTCTCCGGAATGCGGCGGATTACGGCGGAATACAGCGGAATGCGCCAAAATGCGTCGGAATGTAACGGAATGTGGCGGCATACACTGGAATGCGAGGAAATGTTTCACGCTTCACTAGTTCAGTAGAATTTATATGTGGGGGGCGTTTGTAAGGGAATTCGCCGGAATACGCTGGAATACGGCGGAATACCGTGGAATGCGCCAAAATGCGTCGGAATGTAACGGAATGTGGCAGAATACACCGGAATGCGAGGAAATGTTTCACGCTTCACTAGTTCAGTAGAATTTATATGTGGGGAGCGTTTGTAAGGGAATTCGCCGGAATACGCAGGAATACGCCGGAATACCGCGGAATGCGCCAAAATGCGTCGATATGTAACGGAATGCACCGAAATACCCCGGAATGCGAGGAAATGCGCAGGAATATAAGAGAATGCGCCGGAATGTGCCGGAATGCGCCAGAACACACCGGAATATGCCGGAATGCTTGTAAATATGCAATTAAAGATTGTTGTTGTTTTATATGTTTATCAATGTCTCCATAGGCGAATGAATAATGGGCAGCCTACTAAACTGGGGGTCGCGTGTTCGATTACTTCCTAAACCCTGGATGTTTTTCTGCGGTCAAGCTGAAATCTTTATAGGTTAAATTATTTTAAAAAAAAACTTTATGAATTACTTGAAAGTTTATTTATAGTAAACTAATCGTATATGTGTGTGTGTGTGTAGATAGAGAGACAATTTAATAAATCAAAGTTAAGCGCATGTTTAAACTTGTATCAATATATCATTTTAAAACAATAACTGATTGAAATTCATTCACTCTCCTTCAAGGTTGTCTTAATCATTAATGGAGTCTGGCTTGACGTCCGTTGGTACGTTCTCACTAAGCCCATAATATATAAAATAAAAATAACGATTTTATATTTAAACTCTTCGATATAAAAATGGAAATACAAGAAAGTAAAATTCCTGATCCTGTTCATTTAATAAAATAATTTGCAAAGGACGAAGGGTAGTCAATAGCCATAAGTAGCTATAAATTTGGCTGCTACCAGATGTGATGATGTGGGAAGGCTTTACTTTCCCAAAAACTCAACTGTTCAATCAACAGTTTATTATTAATTGACAGGCATATTAAACTCTGAGTAAGAAGTTGCTGGATTATGGAATGCAATATTGCTATTAGACAAAATTTCTACTGCGAATAGAAAGTAAAATTAATATCGAACAGGAGTGGAAGTGGGCTGATGCTTCAAAAATTATTTCTGTAAAATTTTAATAATTTTCATTAATTTTTTTTTTGGTTTCCCTGCAATCCTTTTTTTATTTTGAATAAACAAAAAAATTATATTTGTATGTCAGTGCTAAGACATAAGAAGGACCTCCTTTAATGGAAACAAATGCAAGTCCTTGTGGCCCAAGCTGTTAAAGATCAAATTCCTTTATGCAGCACCGAAGGATTGTTTTGAACACTTTCTTGAGCAGCAGTAAGGCTATTCGGCGATTTTGTAATACATGATGGTCTAGGCTTGCGTCTATTAGCTACAGTCCCTTTTTATTCCAAATCAACCAGTGCGAAATCAATAGTGTGTCTTGTTGGCTCGTTGTTTCTTCCAAAAATTTCACGTAACTTCCCCATCGCCACAGTTATCGATGATTGCTTTTGATGAAATGTTTTAGCGATAAAAACACGTTGGTTTACCGAATATTTTTCCCTAGTAAATTTGAATATTAACTGTACTATAACTGTACTATATTAACTGTACAAAACAAAGTACTATATCTTCCCGGCGGATACCCTGTACTTTCCTGAAGTATTTGGTTTTTTTTTTATTTATTTGAATTCAGTCTATGGACTTATTATTTCTACACTGTAATAAAACATAGAAGAAAAAGCTAACAAATATCTGGGAATTCTATAAATTAAATATATAAAATCAAATAAATACATTAATTTTCTTTGAAATACACTACAGAGTGCCCTTCACCAATTCCATTTAAATATCAATTCATTTATAAAATTTGTTTCTGGTTTCCATGATTAGATTTAAGTAATTATGCTTTTATTTTATTAGACGATATTTAAACCAGTAGCAATTTGTTATTCTTAATTACACTAATGATTCCTTCATTAACGATTTCTTACTTACTTTTCATACGAGCTGATAAATATCAGTCAATCTAAAAGCGTGCAAGAAAATTGATTGCTTCTTCTTGTAACGTGTGTGACTTAATCCCTCTTCCCGCAATCTTTAAATGGAAGTTGGTTAAATCTTTAGTTGTTCTAAGAAGTATTTGAGTAAACGTTCCTGAAAGATCTCCTTTGGGATGCCGTGGAATGTTCGTGGGAAGTGAATCATATGCCGAAATAATCAATTCTGCTGAATATTAATTTTTGGCATTATTAGAAGGTTTGAAAATAATAAACTTAAATAAGTTACGGGACTAAATTTGAAAGTAAATGTTTCTTCTGTGTAAAAACATGTGTCGCAAACAAAATTAAAAAATTAAATTATTTAAAATTATGAAATTAATGCAAAATATTTTGCTCTAATGGAGGCCACGAATAAAGATAGAACGAAATAAAATCACAACCTGAATCACTTTATAATAAAAATCATCACTTTCATAAAGAGACATTTTGTGATGGAATACGAAATGAAAATCGTCCTCCACGAAATACTCGTATTCCCCCCTTTCAGACTGCTCGCAAAGCAAAAACCTTCATCGAGCAATATATATAATATTAAATATATAAATATATACTCATTCCCAAAACTTCTATGCATATTTATTTAATTGTTTTAAATAAATTAAAAAAAAAACATTAAACTCTAATCAATAAAATAAAGCCGAGATTAATATAGATTGATTTCATCTCTATTGAACTAAAATAAGAAAGTGCTTCATCAATTATTATAAAGTGTCCTTAAAAAGGATTTCCAAAGTCAACTTTTGTTTATAAATAATAATAAATTAAGATCTACAACTTATTCAAATCATTACCATGTCTGGTTATGTACAACTGGCGGGTAGACTCACAAAAAAGTATCCTATTAATTTGTCAAAAGGGTACCTATTAATTTAATAGGGACAAAGCGGGCCAAATCACATAGAAACAAAAAATTTGAAACTATTATATATCAACTGGAAAAACTATTCAAGTTATGTGATCACCATATTTAAAATAAGTGAAAACACTATATCAAGTTAATAAGCTGCCCCTAATAATTTTCAAGGGGACATTTCACATTATATATTCTAGAAGATATAATATTATTGTAATAGTTTCCATTTTTTAATTAATTTTTAGGAACATTAAACTCATTGATTTAATAGTGTAATCATATGAAGTTTTAATATTAATTGATTGAAGTAATGCAATCATCGTATAAGACCACCAACTGGGTTATGCCAGCGTTGAGCTGGACCGCATAGTATTAAAAAAATAGTGCAAACTGACTATTGATTTAATAGTTTGAATGTTATTCATTTACAGTGATCTATTCCATTGACTAAAAACAATAGTAAAACACTATGAAAATAATTATTATTAGTATTAATTCCAAAAGATATTTTTCTGAGTGTACATGGTAATGTCGTTCTAAATATCAAAGGACTTTCAAATATTAATCTTTTAGTATAATAAAATATTAAAAATTATACTAATTTTAAACAAAAATTTTAGTTTTATTTTATTTTGTTTTAATCTACAATAATAAAAAGGCAGATTGGCTTCAGATCCTTTCTATTAACTATACATAAAGAAAATCGAAAATTGCTTTTGAACAGATTCAATACGATCACTATACAGAGCGATATCTTAAAATTGGGCATACTAGTGCAGTGTACAACTCTGGTGGTACACTTGTGGCCATAATGACGGGTACATCCATACGAGATATGACATCAAATCACATAAATTCCAAAAAATAACTTTTTATCATAATTTATCGATATTACGAGAACATAATTATTTATTTATTTTTTTTTTTTGTAAAAAATTTTATAAAACAAGCCGCGCTTTACTTTTGCAAGTACAATTAGAAAATTCTCCCTCAGCTTTAGTGATGTATTATTTATTTATATCTCTTTCTTTTTAAACAATTTTATTACTTCTGTAGACTCGAGCTCGTAGTGCAAAGCCGTTTTTTCTACAAAAATTTACAAACTATTTACTGATCGCACTAGCCCCGTAAGTGGCTCAAATGCATTAAAAGAATGCAAAAGCTCTAGAACATCATAAATACAAACTTGGGCAGGCGAATTTAATCAATTCATTATTATTTAGCTTGTGACCGTATAACTTTACAAGCAAAATGTAAATCAAACTATTTAATTTGTAAAAAGCCAAGAACTCTGATGGCATAATTATTTAATCCATTCCAAACTATTTAATGGTAAGAATAAATTACGTGCCTCACGCAGCTGAGCACAGACAAAAGCTTAAATAATTCATAAATTAAGGTTACAACAGCTTAAATTAAAAACTTAATTCCAATCAACTCATTAATGACAAATAAGACATTAGATATAACAAACTAAACGAAAAAAAAAAAATATATAGTAAAAAGTTCACGAAAAAACCTCAAACGGTTGGAACAAATGGGTGCTTGGTCGGTTTTATAAAATCACCACATAACGCTCGTAAACTTTTAAGCTTTATGAGCTTTAATGGCATTATATGACAGATTGAATTTATAATATTTATATTTGAATAAGTACAGAGCTTAGAGACACGCTAATACTTTTAGATGTTAACCTGCACAAGCTACGGAATGACACAAGTCGAGAAAAGTAATTAATGAAGCAAAATGACAGCTTAGACGTATTTAAAGAAACTAAATATTTATTAATGGATTTGTTAATTTCCTCTCTCTTCATTAAATATTCGCCTTATTTGGAAAGATGGCAGTATTAAGAGTTATAAGTTTGAAAAGGTTGCCAAGTCTGAACGATTTAATTTAAATGAAATATCAGCCGGAATATTTCAAAACATTTTTCTTCTTCTCTGGTTTTACTCCTCGAAAGCAATACTGCTTTACAAGCTAAACCCCAGTTGATATCGGCCGGCAATGAAGCAGCAGCGTTATTTTGATTAAAGGTTTATGATTTCAAATTTGAAAGCTATCGAGCTGGGAGGACTACACGGAGGTAATGACAACTATAGAAAATGTTATTATATAGAGAGCTTTGAATATGCTACCTCCTTCCGAGGCACTGACCAAAATGACGGTGTTCCATATTACTATGTGTATGATATTCAAGTTTATATGGGCCCACGGAATATATACTATTATATCACGGCTTAAATTGCTTAAAATGTATGCCAATTAAAAAGAGCAAAAGTAACCTCCTTAGCCGATATCCTGCATGCACTATCACTGTCACATGGCTTTTGCACCAACAGCCCCAGTTTTACTTTCAATTTGGCAACTTGCCCAACCATTCCAAAACTATACTTTGAATTTTTTGGAATCTATAATATCAGTTTAGTACAACGTATTGTTGTTGTTATTTTATTGTCCAAATGACAAGTGTATTCAAAATATGCTAATTCCGATTTTCGTTAATATACCTTCACCAAAAGTAACATAATTTGCATTTTAAATTTTTGTATGCTTTAAATTTAAGTCACAGGCGATGTATTTCGTTTCGTAAATCTTTTAGTCCTGTTGTTGTTGTCATATTTAATTGTTGAAATAAATCGCATTCAAAGTAAATTTATTAGTTTTAGATAATTTTGTATGTTATTGAATGGAAGCTAACAAATTAATGCAAATTTAATTTCATCTATATTCAAACAGAGTACACAGCAAAGTATGGAAAGTGGGAGCGTATTTGTACATCAGATATCAGCATATAATGTGGTAAATAAAATTAATAGAAATACGATTAAATAAAGATTTCCGTTCCCTGCATTTTGTTATTTCAAATTATTTTCAGTTATTTGGTTACACGCGTTTCGCCAAATATCCCCCTGATATTGATGCTCCATTAAAGTTGCCTCTAAATATTATCATTGTGAATTTCATTTGCTTTCAATTATAGGCAAAGCGAAGTCTCCACTAGCCGAACACGAATATTGTAAATGCACTATAAATGATAGTGAGCCACAAAAGTCAGTTTCACTGTACTTATATAATGCTTAATCGGTGTCCAGTGAATTCACATAGTTGGTTATTTTATGCAAAAAGTATGAAAATTATTTATAAACAATTCCATTTCAAATCAACAATTCAATTATTATAACAATTCTTTATTATTTTAATTATTTATAATTTAATTTTTTAATTATTTATAATTAAATTTCAATTTAAACTTTATTTCGCTATAACTGAGTATACATTATATTATTTATTATATATCTAATATTGTATTTCGTATATTATTATTTTGTATAATAATTGGTATGTTCACGATGGGCACACTTCTCAGGCAAATTTTTTTAACACAAAAAAAATTATTAAGAAGTTAATTTTTTAAAAATATTACATGTGTATATATATGTTTATACACAAGTTTTTTTTTATACACTTCCCACATACTTATCACCGTGATTGACTGTTCTACACAATCATACGATTGGTCAAACATGGTATGCCTGCAGGATATGTAGGATATTATATCCTGAAAATGCATCTATATGACAGACTTTTTTAACAAGTCGCACTGTTTGCAAAAGTGAGATCAGAGTTGCATTTAGTTCAATCAGCAAGGAAATAATTTGTTCGTATAATATTTTTATTTGTGCGGTACCTAGAACGCCATTTTGATGCGATTTTTATATCTGTGTGAGAGATTTCTTTAACAAGTCGCACAATTTGTGAAGGATTACGAAAATTTTCATAAGAGTACAATTTTCATGAGATCAGAGTTGCATTTAGTTCAATCAGTAAAGAAATAATTTCTTCGCATGAAATTTTTGTTTGATGGTACCTACAACGCCATTTTGATGCGATTTTTATATCCGTGTGAGAGATTTTTTTAACAAGTCGCATGATTTGCAAAAGATTATAAAAATTTTCATAAAATTACAATTTCGAAAATTTTCATAAGAGTACAATTTTCTTGAGATCAGAGTTGCATTTAGTTCAATCAGTAAAGAAATAATTTCTTCGCATCAAATTTTTGTTTGTATGGTACCTACAACGCCATTTTGATGCGATTTTTATATCTGTGTGAGAGATTTCTTTAACAAGTCGCACAATTTGTGAAGGATTACGAAAATTTTCATAAGAGTACAATTTTCATGAGATCAGAGTTGCATTTAGTTCAATCAGTGAAGAAAAAATTTCTTCGCATCAAATTTTTGTTTGTATGGTACCTACAACGCCATTTTGATGCGATTTTTATATCCGCGTGAGAGATTTTTTTAACAAGTCGCATGATTTGCAAAAGATTATAAAAATTTTCATAAAATTACAATTTCGAAAATTTTCATAAGAGTACAATTTTCTTGAGATCAGAGTTGCATTTACTTTAATCAGCAAAGAAAAAATTCGTGTGCAGTATAATTGTATTTGATGCGATTTTTTAAAATAGTATGGAATCACATCAGACTTACGTGTGGATGAATCACACTCACCAGTAGCTGTAACTACCTTGTAACCTCGCAATGAAATTCCATTTTCTACATTTAAAATTATGTGACAGTTCCATCAGCTGATCTTTAGCCATCGCTCTCATGCACTAAAAGGGAACAGTAGCAGCTCTACCTTTATAGCTCTTCATTTATGGTTGGCCAAATGGGCCATAACTCGTTCCAAATGCTAGATTTTTGCTCACCTCAAACATGCCATTAAAAAGTCCGTTTTATTTCACAAGACCACTAATAAAATTTTGTTAGGCCGTGGAAGTGCCCGTGTAAAATAAATAGCCACCCATCAGCCATATAAAATCGCATATGCGAAGCAACTTTTTATTACTTTCTGTGTATAAATATTTAAAACTTTATGGGTCTCTGCGTGTAGCTGCTGGCAGTTTTTGTGACTGCCGCCTCCTTTCGGTTGCCTTTAATAAACATTCATTTAAGTGGGAGAATAATGTTTTTTCTGTTGATATTTGACTTAAATTTAAATTTATAACGTTTATATTTGAAATTGTCAGGCAATTAAAATTGAAAAAAAAACACAAAAAAAAAAACAAAAACAAAAAAAAACACAAATTATGCTGTCAATTGAGTTAAGCCATAAATTGCTTTTAACTTGTTTTTTATTATTATTATAATCATGCGAGTTTTTTATGATTTCACTTAAAATAACTATATAAATAATAAAATGAAAACAAAAACAACAAAAAATTAGTGAATGTTATTTAACCACATTGAAAGCTATTTGGTTTGTATGTGTGTTTGTCAACTTCCATTGGTGTGGTAGACATTGTCGTAAAAATACATTTTCTTATTTAATTAAAAGATTTTCTTTGACTTTTATTATTGATTACATACTTATTTATGGCTTTGTAGTGTGCTTACCGTCAGCTTCGCTTAGCATTACACTTTTGATTTTAATCAAATTTACTGCAAATATATCTAAAAATCTGTGACCCTTTTGGTTTGAATACATTTTATATATAATCTGAAATTCAAATCTCGTAGAATAATTCATATACTTTGTACTCTGTGTTTCGAATCAATACGTATCCTTTAAGCCATTGTACTAAAGTTACGAAACTTTTAGCTTTCCAAATACTTTCCGTACTTTAGAAATTGTCAGTTTTCAAAATGATTTCTAAAGTAAATAGTAAAAAACAGCTGATTTTATAACCGTTAACAAAATATTGATTTGGACCATCTTGCTGTCAGTTGAGAAGGTCTAAAGTATACTTATGATGTATTCAATGCCACTCGGCATGAAATTAGTAATCGCTGAAATGGCACGATGGCGTTTTGCTAGCGATAATGGCAGTTAATTACAAATTCCAATTTTTACTCATTAAAAATAGATGAACTTCTCACATGATTGGTTTTTTAATCACAGAATAATTTCGTATAATTTTCTCCTATAAAATATATAATAAAATTATATATTTAAGTATTAACTGTTTTATGGAAGTTATGAGAATCCACACTGGACCAATAGCAGTTACAATTAAAATTAATTACTTTAAATTTAATTAATTCTTTTAATTTGGTTGTCTTTTCACACGAAAATCTCTTATTTTTACTGGTTATCGGGAAAGCTGAATTAAATAAAAATATTTTTTCTAAGCTAGTAAAAATTTTTGTAAAAACTTGTTAAAAAGTTTTTTTTAATTTTTCCTTTTTAAGGCCAATATTTAGCGAGTGAGGCCTACTCTTGACGATATCGAGAAACCTCTCGATAAATAGTTAAGCCTGTAAAATTTTTAAAAATTTTTTTAAAAAGTTGTTTTTTTCAATGGGTGGTTCCTACTCTAGGGACGCATTATAATATATATTTTTTTTATTTGATATATTTTTTTTTTAAATAATAAACAAATTTTGTTAAATATTTAACAATATAACAGAATTGTTAAAATCCAATGAAATTAACTCATAATAATATAATAATAGTGAGTGTAAGGAAATTATTTGGGTCAGGCAATAAATCGTCGTAAACGTGAAGGAATGAATTCCATGGTCATCTTTCATTTTGGGATTATTACGGTCGATATCGTATAAATTCCATGTACATCTTTCATTTTGGTATTGTTACGGTCGATATCGTATAACACATATAGGAATTTGTAATCATGGCATTCGATTACGAGTTATCGATAGAATGCCTTCTCTCGTAATAAAAGATACTTCACGCATTTTCATTTGACACGAAAGCTTACTAGAACTCGTGTAGGACGATTTGGTCTCTGATCGGAGAAAATCAGCAACAACGAGATTGTTAGAAGCGATTAAATTCTTAGGTTCGGGAAAAATTCAAAAATATTTATTTTAATGCTTCTTTTAATTTAATAATTCTTTAATTTCTCTAATGTTGTGTAATTTAAAAGTTTGGTTCTCTGTATTTCCTTTTGTTTTCCTATTTAATACGAGTAAGTTGGCTGGCTGAAGATCTTTAATTTATACGGAGTTGAGGCCACAATTTGTTCCTGTGAATTCTTTAATAAATTCCTTTTTGGTTAGCCTGATCCGTTACTCATCATATGTGGGCAAGAGGACAAAACGAATATAAATGGAAAATACTTCAGACATACGTACAAGAACAGAAGTGTATATAATATTGAACGCTGCAATATTGAGGCGGATTGTCAGAGCTGGCAGCTTCTATAGTCTTGCAATGAAATATTGTTTTGCGTTGCAAAAATGTTTTTTAGTCGTTTTATCTCCTGCATAGTGAGGTTGTTATTCGATTGCCTTTATTAAAAACATGTCACTTTATGCTTTCGATATATTGGCTTTGATTTATGTGTCCTAAATATTTCAATAGTTCGTTCTGTTTTCTTTAGTCTTTTTTATCCAAACAAATCCTTCAATTTCTTAGAAGTAACTTGAAATATTAAAGCCGCGTTACGACGCTCCATTTGATCTCGTATGATATTTATATTGCCAGCAGTTAAAGCTACCGGCAAGCTTCACTTTTAAAAAACGTGCATTTACCGCATCGCTGCCGTACTTTTTGGATTTATTTTCAAATTTATGGTTTGTTGTCTTCATTTTAGTTATGCTCGTATTTATGTTTTAAACAAAATACGGTAATGACATTTCTTAAAAACCGATTGCTTTTTATTGTCATTTTAACTATTATTTAAGCTTAAGACGCGAAACATAAATCTCAATGCAAGGCGACGTCGTAGTAGTAATTCGATTTCGGAAACTGCTGTTATGGTATCAGCAGTAAATTTTATATCCTCCTTTTCTCGTTACGGCTTAGCTACTGTGTGTTAGGATTTGGCATTAGAAAATCAATGTATCGGATGAGCTAAATTTAAGCGATAAAACTATAAAGCAGAAAAGTAAAAGTCTAAACGTAGATTTATTGTTGGCATGTGAAACGTTTAACAAAGTATTCCATAAAATATAAAACGTATTTCTTTGGAATGCGTCGAAGGGAAAGAAGATTGCAAATAAATGTTAACTGAAGGTGAACACAAAAGCCCTGCCGCGCACATTCTTCTTGTTATTCATGTAAATCTATAAGAAATGGTTTTTATAGCAAAAATTTTTAAAATTTAATTATTGATTGATGATTTTTAGCTGAATTTAAAAAACAAAAAAAAAAAACCAAGAAAATACATTAATAAATATAGATACAGGGTATTCGCCGGGAAGGTATACAACTTTGTTTGTTACCTAAACAAACAAAGGTAAATCTAATGTTTGTTAAATCTATTTGATTTGATGTTTGTTAAATATTTTTTTTTACTATCGGCAATTGTCAGATAAATGTCCGCCTCTTTTGCCTCCCAAATATGAGCTCTTTTTAAGGGGACTTTTCAATACCTTCTCACACAGTTTACGCGGTATTTAATGTATTTTATAACGAATATTTGGTTTGACTTGCTCAAGCGTTTCTGGCTTTTTTGCATAACCGTTGTTTATAGATACTCCCACAAAAAAGGGTCTGGAGCCATCAAATCGTGAAACAAGTTGTAGTGGAAAAAAATTTCGCAATATTTCCATTGTCATCTTACTTGCATGCGATCTGGCGCTGTCTTGTTGAAACCACCTTCAAATCACTCCCCAAAGTATGCAGTTGAAGCATTCAAAAGTTTTCAATCATATCAATATATTTATTCTTTTTTTTTGGCTTGTCCGCAGGAAAACACCCAGGGTCTAGGCCGGAATCGAACCCGCGACCTCCGCTTCATTAGGCTGAGCATTATTAACTCGCCTACGGAGGCACCATATCGCTACCCATTGACAGTTACCGTGTTGCCCTTTTTATTTACAAACAAAAGAGATGCAATGAATCCTCCTGACCAAATTGCTTATCAAATTGACACTTCTAATGGATGCCAAAATGACTGATGAATAATTTGAATGTTTCCAATTGAACAGAACTGACCATTCCATTTATTCAAATATCCGTTCGAATGAAAATATGTCTCGTCACTCATTATGATTTTCTGATGGGAATGGGGGTCATCATAAGCGACTTCTTTTAACTATCAAAACACGTTAATTTACCGAATATTTTCTAATAATAAATTTACCCGGCCTCTACTTCACTACTGCCAAATATTAACTATCAAGAGTAAGATTAACCGAAATGACGGCTAAGAAAAATATTACACCTTCTCGGCGGAAACCCTGTACGTAATCTGCCAACTTATACATTTGAAACCACAAATCAATCACTCGCCCATTTACTCAAAGAGTATAATGAAAAACCGAAAAATGTGACTAAATGGAAACAAATAAGCTTGAAAGTCCAAGCACATGGTCTGTGGTTATAATGGATTTTATAATGATCGAAATTTTTTAAATATATGTAAACCTTATAAAGTATGTTTGCTTTCGATCACGGGACACCAATTTTATTACTTAAAGCAAATATTTTGACATACTTTTGCTTTACAAATATAGAAACAACAATAATATATGAGACCTAATAATTATAACTATTATATCGGGTGTCCCATTAAGTGCCAAATCACTTTAAATTTAAATAAAAATTTAAACTGCTAGTTTATGTTTTGAAGACAATTGCATTCATGATAGCCGTACGGATGCGCTTAACAGACGGCATACAGTCCTGTCGATTTTAAAATACTTTTTTCACCGATGACACGTCCAATATTCAATTTCAAGGCGCCAATAATTTGTGGAATTTTCATATATAGTAAGCTAACGAGTTCACATAACTTCAAGATCGCTAGATTTTGACCAACAGATCCACTCCATTGTATCGCCAGCTGTATATGTAGTTACACATCCTTGTGGATAATGCATGCCATTAAGATTGTTTATCAACGACGTATGCCGAACTCCTTTAACCGTAACGATGATGCAATGATGGGTCGTTCACTTCATGTGGATTACTTTGCACCAAAATACCCATATTTTGCATAATAACAAATCCATTCAGCCAAAAATGCACTTCATTAGAATACATAATGTTTTAGATAAAAAAATGGATCCTTTCAAACTGCTTTTAAGCCCAAACGGCAATCATACGACGCATTTTCAGTTCTTGAACCAGTTGAATGGATCTTATGTCGATTTACTCTGTTCTCAATATTACTAAATATTACTCCTTGTAATGTTCTGAGAAAGATTCAATTCCTGTGCCCGACGCGACATTCATAAATTTGGATCTTCATCAATAATAGGACTAACCAGTACAATATTTTATTAGTAAGAAACTGCTTTTGCTCTAGTCGGTGGCTTAAAATAATGCATATTTCTTTCAAATCTTTTAGCAATTTCGCTGATTTAATTTTCTGTATATTCCGATAGCCCTCTCATTATCTTTGTAATCAATTACAGATGCCACTACATGTGAGAAAATTACTTTGGAGGAGGTATTTGATTTCTCGCTTAATTTATGGGAGTGAAATCTTTGGCTGTTGCAATACAGTTACTAGAAGGAAGTTGAATGGGGTATAACTGAAACCAGCTTAACATATTTCTATCTTTCCATAAGGATATGTAGAGTTTTTTACGAAAGTCCCCGAAGTGTATGCACGAAAAATTTAGACTAGATTAGAAATAGAAATATAGTAAAAATTCTTGAGCAGCTTTGGTTTCCAAATGCCAGTTCGATAGCCATTCTGCTTGTCTTTGGAACGTGCTGCCACTAAGTCACCAGCAAGATAGCAGTTCTAATAGTTTGATACAACTTTTTCTTTTTCTTAAATATTATACATACATATATATATTCCTATCAATATCATATTAGGGCGAGACAATTATTTAAGACATTTTTATAATAACGATATATGGATATGCCACTGACGCCACTCTATTTGGAAACTAGCTTGGTGGCCCCTTAGTGCCTTAGTGCCATGTCGATTCGGCAATGTTTGAAAGTGTGTTTTCGTTGACCACAAAACACAAGCCCCGACTTTTTATATGTATGTACATATATACATGTTTTGCTTTTTTATTTATTTCAAAACAAGCGCTAACGTTTACCCATCATTCAAAAATATCAACGTCATGACGATGAGCAATGTCGGTGGAAAAAAGTTGTTGTTGTTGTTGTTGTTGTTGTCGGTAGTGCCGCCGTCTGTGGGACGGCAACCACTGACGCTGTTCTTTATCCAAAGTTTACGTTGTAGCCGCTCACATATTCTTTCATTTTTTTCTTTTCTGTTTGAATATTTTTTATTCATATTTGATATGCGCCAGTTACTGTTGCAATTGACTATACAGCTGATGTGTACATACAAATATGCATACACACATGCACACGTGTATTCAGTTTTACATTTGACGTTGACTGTTGGTGTTGGTGTTGGTGTTGGTGTTGGTGTTGCTCTGGTTTGCTTTGATTTCATGTTGTGTAGTTAGTCTGGCAATTTCCAACCGTTTGTTGTCGAAACAATTTGAACAATGTGACGTCTTCCTTTAACCTCCAGCTATAAATAACAAAATGATTGACAGCGCTGACAGTTTTGATCGATGGTCATCATACTAATGATAAGATGTCTGTGTGAGTGTTGGTAAAAAATGTTCAATAACAAAAAACAGAAACAAAAAAAACAAATTAATCAGTAGTTGTATTTGTGGCAGCATTAGTTAAGTAGTGTTTTTTCTTTTGCTAGTGTTTCTGGCGATCAAATTTTCTTGTTGCCATCTTCTTCTTTTCTTTTTACTTTGCTCATTGCGCCAAGGCGTGGCGGTATCTTTATGTTAGATTGAGCACATACAACATACTTGTAATTGGCAAAAATAAAATGATAAAATATGAAAGAGATTTGACACGTTTAATGTACGACGAACAATAAATGTGTCCCGACAGTTTTGAACGTACAACCTTTTTTATGGGCCGTTTTGTATGCAATGAAAATCCAGTACGACAGCGGTAACACTTTTGCCGAGTGTGGCTTATAAGTCAGTGTTTGTGATATTTAAACGTGTCATGATTGAAATGTACGCAGAATGAAACAATTATGATTTATGGTCGCCTTGCATTTTTAATTGAAGTATGTCAAAATTAGCTGATCGCCACTTTGCCAGTGAAAGCCTTTGTAACTTAACTAGGTTTCACAATATTTTCGCTAAATTCTAGGAGGCTGCAAAACTTATTACTGTACGCTTGCACTCAGATTTCTAGTGTAGTAGTTGCGAATTTTATTCAAGTTAATGAAGAAGGCTGAACTAAAACGATGTCATACGAAGCGACGACTGAAAACTTTAAATTGCCTGTACTGATTTGCGAAAATCCTCGGACTCTGACTTGCCCCCAAGCACACTTTACCAACAAGATACACAAAATTTTAAGAATGGAATGATATTACATATGAGATACATACATACATACGTATATAGATGGTTCTAAACGAAATGGCTATGCAACGTAAAACTGTTTCTAACAATACTTTCTTTAAATTAAAATACAGAACACTTCCAGTAGGAAAAATTTTTAAACCATTTTTATAATAATATTTATTAATATTAGTAATATGTAATTAACATTAAATAATAATAAATAATTAATAAAGTTCTCTTCAGAAGATTCCTTTAAGACATTAAATTTTTATATTCCATTTTGAAGAAAATAATAAAATTTCTAACAAATACTTTGCTTGAAATAAATTATATTCAGTATCATCATTATGTTCACATCAATTAATTTTTTTGTTTAATTTTTATTTTGTTCACACATAGGAATAGTAACGTTGTACGTCCGGTCTATTCAATGCATGAAGATGAATAATTTTGTAAATGATGAGTAGGAAATATGTGATTGCTATAACTTTATATATAAGCCGATGAGTAAAAACTCTTAATATGTGAAATTCGATTCATAAGGTTTTAAAAAAACGATAAAACAAAGAGTAAAAGAGGTTATAATACATCATATAAGGAATTGCAGGACAAAGAAGGTATATCATTTTTGCTATAACAAAATCTCTCCGAATAATTTCTTTCAAATTGTTAAACAATAAAATAAACCATTTAGTGAAACAAGCTGTTACAACGAGGAAGCGGTTATCGCTAGCAATATATGACAATATAGCGATTTTGGCTATAATTTCATATTGAATACGAGTTTCACCTTTTTCATTTATTATTTTAAAATTTTGGTTTTTAAAGTCAGTCTCGAAATCGTTTTTGTTTGCCAAGTCATGTAATTCATATAATTATAGGTTATTTCACACCGACTAGTTTCATTTTTCCTTCCTCTTATAAAAGAAGTATTCCAAGAAAGAAAACACTTGCTCGAAAACGGTACATCGACTTAGAAAACTTGTACTTTTTTATTATGACGTGCAAAAATGTCGTAGTACCACTATTAATATTAATATGGCTCTTTGCAAGCGATTTTATTCTCAACTACATTTTGAAGTGTGCATGTACATATATGCAAATAAATGCAAATATGTATATAATGATATATATATATGTCAATAAAAATAGTTAAAAAATGTAGAAAAAAAATGTAAAGAATTATTTTAAAGTAATGATAAATACATACTCGTATTTAAAAAAGCGTTTAAAGCTTAAATAGTAATTTCGTTGCTGAATTAATTAAAAACGCACGCCACAGACTGTGCGAAAGTAAAGGGCAAAAGAAGCAAAAAGGAAGGTATGTAAATGGTGCCATTTAAAGCTGAGGTAACGACATTTTATTATACCGTCCTCTATCAAAAACGATAAAAGAGTATTTATGGACATGCTAATTTCAACGATATTAGTTTGCGACCCTACAAAGTATTTTGTGATTCGTTGTAAGAAGTGAAGTGGATTGACTCTATCTGTCTATCTGTCTGACTGTCTGTCTGTCCTCAGAATTTTTGTGGCGATGTAAATTGAGCATAACTTTTGCTTCAAAACACTAATTGGCAAATCCACTTTCTAGCATTTCAATATAAAAATCAACGAAATCGCCAAAAAAAAAATAAGAATGAATAACAAAAAGTATCAAACCCCAAACGTTGCGATTACTCGCACCATGACATAACAATTTTTAATAATTGACTCCTTAGTAATGGAAAAAGTAGTGTAAAATTAGGTGTTACTTTAATGCTGATAAATTTTTCAATGAGATTCAATTCAAACTCCTCGATAAAAAGGCGACGACGAATATTACGGTTTGTTTTAGAGTTTCTCTAATTCAACACGTCACATATGCATTCAACACTTAGCATCAAGCATGAGCACGTAGCCACCACTTAATCCATAGTATCTACCCCACTCTTGGTTTTTTTTTTTTTGTAGTCTTCAATAATGTTAGACTTCGTCTGTTCAGTGTTCTTATTTATGCTGACGACATTGTGGTACGTGGTAAGCAATGTCACAAATTGGTACCGGCGAGGAAGATATGACAACATAACTGCTTGCAATTTATGCTCATAGGCAACTTCTGAATGATGAATTGTCTTTTTACGCATGTCGAGTAGAACTGGAAGAATTGCAATTCTATTTCTACTTATTGTTTCCAAAATGCTTAAAATTATATACCGGATGCCACATGCCCATATTTAAAAAATAAAATTAATTGCATCTCTATCCGGTGGGGTTTTCCATATTTTTTTTACGTAAGAAAATTCATATGAATTTCAAAATTGTAGTCTTACATATCGAGTGTAACAATTGTGACTTATACGCAACATAATTTGGCAAAGTTGACAACATTCTTTTTTCATTACTTGCTTTAGCGATTTTTCACTTGATCTTAGACATCCTTGTCCAAGAATATGCTCAGTATCTTTAGTACATTGTAAAGGATTTGCTGGCAGAAATGTATGATTCAAGCAAATGGTATGAGTTGTCCGAAATACCAGTGTAGCTTTAAGAGGTTGGAAATTATGACTTTAAAATCGCTTTTAGAGCTGAAGCATGGCAGCATAGTAAATGTTTATCACCGAGAAGCGAACACTAAACCCATGCTATCTTCATCAAAGGCTTTTTCTTCTGTATTCGAACATTATCCTTTTGATATGAGTTGCGCAAATTAAAAGGACTTTTTTAGTTAAAACTGGTAAAACTATCGATTCAATCATTACAATTGCTTGCAGAATTAATTCGAGACTGTAGAACAAATAATACATTTCAACTGAATAACCCTTTTTGAGATTTGCCAATGACAAGTTTGCCGAAGATTTATATTGAGATAATCACCAATTTAAAAACTTGAAGGAAATAACTTTGAGCCGTTAATCCTTAAAATTTATTGCGCGCTTGAGTAAAAGTATATGCAATGTGGTGTTGAACCCTTATAAAACTGGCATTGAAGAGGAAATTAATGAATGCAATTTTTACGTCTGTTAACCGAAAATAAAACGAAAGATATTTATGTGTCATGAGCAGCAGCATTTGCTCGTCAATCACGGTGACAAAACTACATCACATTACAATTTCTTTTGCTCGTTCGTGTGTGATGGAAAAATAAAAGAACTTGGAAAAATGTTTACTTGATTGCGTACTTCTTTTCATTTTGGAAAACAAGTAAACTTTTCTTGCTGATTAAAGTTAAGCCAGCAATAACAGAAACAATAACTCGAACATTCCCAGCAATAAACAAAACAGTCTGCTTGTGGCAAGTAGGCTGGCAGGCAGGCAGGCAGGCAGGCAAGCAGGCAGTCGTCCTGTTGCATGTTTTAAATGTCACCAATGAAAAACCTTGATGTCTATCAAATGTATTTTTAAAATGATGAACACTGGAAGAAACACACCAGCAGCAACATGCGTTTTATCCCAAAAATAAGACAGTTAAAAAACGTAAATCTTTAGTTCTGTTATTATTGCTACAGCCACTGCCTGTGCATTTCTGCAGTCGTTGCTATTAAATTTATGTATATTTACGTTTTACTGCAGCTTAAGTTTGCCTAAAGCTGCATTTTTATGGATTTAATCTGAAACATTGATATTCATCATTCTTTTTCTTGAATTGTTGACATTTCTGTTGGTTGATTACTCATGTCAATCAAAGGTTTCAACCATACTACGACATGTTGTCAATCTTGTATGTCAATCCTCAAAAAACTCACTTTCAAGTACTACAAACCACTAATTCTGTTACTTTTTACGTACACACACTCACACAATTAAGGGGAGTCTGGATAGGCTACAGATTGTGTTTGACGACTTCAGTGACTGAGTTAAGCTAAATGGGTGGATATTTATTTGACTACATTTGATGTTTCAGGGCGATAAAATAATGCATAATTGATCTCAATTAAATTTCTTAAATCAAGTTAAGTTCTACATATATCCACTAAATTATTAATATTCCAATCCAAAAAAAAAGGAAATTAGAGGAATCGTGAAGGGTTCTAGGAGAAGCAACCGAATATATGTACAGTGAATCTTGACAATTTGGAGCGTTTTCAGCACATATGTCTCTGTAATTCACTAATAATATACTTTATCTCATTTTCAGTTTAATATTTTACGAGGTGTGATCAAGGCATATAATGCCGTCTGTAATGTATGAGTCCAGATTGTGCCCAGCTTCCCAGTTTACCTGAAATCTGATGCACTACAATGGACACATCAAATTTTCCTGCCTTTGCTCGAGTCTTACTAAATAATTTACAAATTTTTACTATTTTCTGAGTGGAGGCAATTTTGAAACCAATAGTGCAGAGAGCAGTGGTTCAAGGCAAAAATTCGAAAATTGTGCGTCTCATGCGCTGGGATTTCGGAGATATCTTAGGAAAGTGAAACATTTGTGAAGTTTTCAGCATGTTATGAAAAGCTGACGTGTGTCAGTCAGAAAGATCTCTTATATGCAAAGGCAATCATAGAATAGAATAAAAGTTTAATCATTTCAGCATATGTATGGCAACAATAACAAGCTCAATACGTACCCCCAATGTGTCATGGGCAAGTCATTTGGATTTTACACAAAAATTATTATATAAATCCACTATGGGGAACCATAGTGCATTTCAGAGTTGAAACTCTTCGCTCATAGTAGTGTTCTTATAACACTTGTAAATAAATATGATTGGTGATTTAATACTTTTGAGGCTCTGTGTGCTGGTATTGTAACAATGGCATGTTTACGTAAACAGTAAACAAAACATTCAAAACGTCAAGAGATCAAGTATCCAACTACTTATTCGCATTATGCGTAGATCCAGTAGCTGCTCTTTAAACTACCAAAGAACTAAAGTTCTGGACTGATGCATGCTGTCCATGTGATTGTGGATTTTGATGAGGAACAAAAATAAGATTTATTTATACAAGTGCAGATAGTTGAATACTCTTACTTCCCTTTAGTCATCAAAAAAGACATATGACATTCATGTTGATGTTGATGATGATGGTCATTGTATGTAAATTCAGCGGCCGTTTATTATGTTTGTAGGGGCTTTAAAACGTATAAGCCCAATCATGAAGGGTTAGTTGACTGAACGTTTGGATAGATGGATGGATGTATTGACACACAAAGGAAAAAAGAACGAGGCTTCCACTGTTGAATAGATTGTATGGGTAATCAAGAGAGAGATTTGTTGCTGCTGGATTTAGCAAAACCAAATTCATCTCATTATTCAGTTTGTAATAGCGGCATAGGCTTTTTTCTTAACGTTGGTAAATTGTAGTTGGCTTCTGTAAAACTTCAATAATTTGCAACGAAAATGCTTACCAAAGATATACTATGTATGCACATATGCATATATGCATGTGTGTATGTATGTATGTATGTGTGCATGGATGTGTAACAAGATGGCACATAAATCGTCTGAAGGAAGAGGAAAAGCAAAACATAAGGAAAAATGTAATAGCATAGCGATGTCTTTCCAAAAATATTCAATAATGACAGAAATGGTACTCTCTTATTGGTGCTGATGCTGCTGAGAATGACAATGACGCTGTTGACATTCAATTTTTTGACATGCAACTGTCAGTCATTTTTGTTTTACATTCAGTCAACTTGTTTAAATGGTTTCATTCACAATGTTGATGATATTTTTGGAGTTCTGTTTCCATTTCGACATTCTTTGCAGTTTATTTCGTTTGTTGTCATTGTATTATAAATACATAAATACGTAACAATTGACGTATATATATGTATATGTATATATATATATATATACGTATATTGACGCTTTTTTATGTTTTAGTTCAAAAATGGTTCCACACATTTCTTTTGTTTGTCGTTAAACATCAAAAGATAACAAGTAATGCATGTATATATATCAAATCGCGCATTAAAATACTGCAAAGGTATACACATACCTGCGTACACATCCTTCTTTGTTTTCATTATAACAACATAAGGCTTACATACACATAGCTACATATATAAATGTCGCAATGTATGTATGCACATACATCCAAATACATACTCATTCAAATGCATGATGACATTTTAAAAATCAATAGCAAGTTTTAATTGTACTGTTGATAACTTGCTGCCTGCTGGGTTTCATACATAAGAATTTTACCTCTGTATGTGTGTATGTGTGTGTGTGTGTTTGATTTGGAGCAATATACGACTACACATTAAATGTCAATTTTTTAAATAAGTCCGCAAAATAAATGTGCATATGAAGATGCCTCGAATGACTGGAATTTCCGGTAGTTAATTGATAATACAGTCATATTTAAGCATATAGTGGTTTAAGGACATACATGAATTGTAATGCATAAAAAATATTTGTCAGAGCAATATTCACAACTATTGTCACATAGTAACAACAATGAGACATCTGATATATTATATGTGGCTGCAACAGGAAACCTTCTGCAGTAAAAACCCTTTAAACAAATCTTTTCATAATACTAGTCGCAGTGTAGTCGTCATAATAATTCAAGAAGTTTTCCACCGGCCGATTATAGTATATCTGAAATGCATCCTGTTTATGGATACAAATTCATTGTCACTTTCACATACATCTACGACTTGATTTAATGTAAAATACAGGCTGCTAAGTTTGAAGAGACTAAATCTCAAAAATGGGACAGCTCGATATGCTTCTGATTGTAAAAGAAATCAAAAATTTCTAAATGATACTAAGCTTAAAGTATTTTGTTGTGGGCTTTAGCTTTCCCTTTTATTCGAGAAGACACTCATGACTGAGCTATAAGTCCACAAATATGTACTAAGCAATAGCCTTCCCTCATTATTGCATTTCATTCATGTTATTTTCTATATTCATGGCTGTCCAGATCAAACAAAAATGTTTTCAGTGTAACTAATCTCACGATATGTATGAATTCGGAAAACCGTATAAGATTACGAAACGGCATAAACGATGTATAAATAAATAATGTAACAATAAAATACTGAGGGAAAATTTTAATCGTATGATGGAAAAGTATGTTGGATTTATGCCTACCATGACGTATCACTGACATAAGTAAACTGGGCAAAGCAAATTACACGGGATCAAGTCTAGCGCTCATAGTGAACTAAGAAGATTGGCTTATTCTTATATATTCCTACACTTACTAAATATACATTCCTTGGTTTTTTTCTTTCTTTAACAATTACTTTGTTCAAGTGGAATGTTAAACTTATAATACATACTTTATTATTATGCGCTTCCTCTTTATTGGTCAAATTCTGCCTCCGGCACGTTTTTGCTGCATAGTTTAATGGGTGCGCATGCGCATATCATTTCAATACTTTATAATAACTTTGTTTCTTTTCTTCTGATTTATTGCAACTCTGCCAAGGTTTCCCATACGTGCTGCTCTTCTAAAAATTTTGTCTTGCTCTTCTAAAAAATCTCTTGTCTGAGATTTTTAATTATGAAACTAAATGTTATTGCAAGAAAGAATCTCTGTACACCGTTTGTCTCGCTCAAACATCTCTAACACGCCTTTTTCAAAATTCAGCCTAATACTTTTCTTTGTTTTCAATTCCTGCTGATAAAATTCCTTTTTTAAGTATCAAAACATATCAATACTTTACAAGGATACCTCAACTTTCCTTATAATGAGTTCTTTATCAATTGCGCTTAAGAAAATGATTCATTACAGCAAACTAAAACAGATGTATTGGCAAATGCCACTCAAAGAGATCATTCTTCTGTAAAGGGTATGACAAATGTGTAGAAACCCCTTCTACATGTTTACCAGAATATTAACATGAAATACTTTCACTAATGAAAAATTACTTAAAGCTTTTAAAACAACGGAAGCAACGACATGACAGTATTAATAAGACTGAAGACAAACAAGAGTTGAAGACTGAAGACAGACAAGCGAGTTAAATAATTTCCTTGCTAAACTGTAATATGCACTTAAAAATAACAACTTGGCGGACAAAAAAGGGAGGAATGAAAATTAATGTGTCCAAAGTAATAACATTCGTAATGCATGCAATGATGGGGAAGCTGGCAGCGACGCATTTGTAATATAAAAGATCCATATAAAGTAAAAAGTGTTGATGCCATAACAGCAAAGCATTAGACTTGTGAGAAAATACTAGCAGCCTTTTTTCTTTAGATATATAAGAATATAAGAACGAGTAGATAGTGGTCACGTGGATCACTACATTGAAATGAAGCCAATAAAGGCACGCGTCAGCTGTAAATAATTAAATTTCTTATTGAAGAGAATAGAATTTATTTAAATTTTCAAAATAATTTATTTCAATTTGCATTCAATTATAGTGTGAATTATTGTTATTATAAACATTTCATTTTTTCCTGCACACTGTCGGTATACTTGCTTGCTAATCTACAACGTTGAAATCGAACAGAAGGCTTGGAATGTTTTTTTTTTTTTGTTTTATGTTTATGCCTTTTCATTTTCTTCATATTCCACCAGAAGGCACCTTTGGCGATTAAAGCTTGTACGACATGTTGTTGCTTTTGGCAAAAACAGCATCGTCAGCAAAAAGTATGCAGCAAAAAACTAAAAATGTTACCAACTATCACTGCTTTAGAAATATGCTTAATGATAACGTCTACAGGATTTGTCTAAATATATTATGAAAGGGCGGGCAGTACTAAAATATTCAACACAACAGGAGGAGAATCCAGCACACATTTCATGCTTTTTGCTGAGAGGGCAGAAGCAGGAAAAACAAAAAAGCAACAGGCATACCGAAATGAATTAAAGAGAAACGTTGTAGGAAAAAATTATTTCAGCTTTTCACCTAAAGTGGCATCACGTTTCACATTTACAATATGACACTGTCAAGTATGCGCATACATTAGTCAAAAGGAGGTGAAGAGTGAAACAATAATAAAAAAAAAAAAAAAACTACATTGAAAAAATCTACACGTTGTTCAACAGAAGTTGTCATCGTCTTTGGTGTGCAAGAAAGCATGCTTGCTGACATATTCTAGCAAAGCTTACGTATGTACGTTTGTTAGGCAATTTTGTTCTGTCGTTGCGTTTGAAATGCTTTTTGCTGTTTACTATAAAAATATTGAAAATAAATAACTTCCACTTCCAGCTTCCACCTAATACTATTGGCCTTGGCTATCTCTTCGAGCTGGGCCAACTTTTTACAAATTTTCATTATATCTACGATAAGCCGCTGCTTTGAGTCTTCAAAGTATCTTTAACTACGAAGCAAAGATTTCTTTAACACTGTAGTAAGCTTTTTGCACAGCTCATTACATATACATTAACAAATGCCGGATATTCAATTAGAGGAAAGTGATGACTAATCATTTTTGCGTGTCAAAGCATTTTTATTTATTAATAAAATGAATAATGCTCAGCCTACTATACAGAAGTTCGCGGGTTCGATTCCAGCTTTCCAGGTTAGTTATAACAAATAATAATAATAATAATAATAATAATAATAATAATACTATATATAATAAAATTGTATTCAGTTATTTATAACGACTTTAAAAAGACTTCATACTCAAGCCTTTCTTTAATCCTTGTCTGCATAGAATCGATTACGATAAAATGTGGGTAAAGGCCAGAACTCTAATCATCCTTTTTTTTCCTTATACTAGATACAACCATATTGTTAGCGTTGTAAATAATTGTTCGTAGACTTTCAAATTGATGAAAAGCAGCCCTTGGCAAAACGTACCTTTGAATCTCACGTGTGTCATTTACTTGTCATCCGCAGTCACGCGAATACTTTCACAATAAATCACTAAACTTTAACTTTAGAGAAAGCTAACAAATACTATAAATGCCAAATTAATATTAGCACCCTGATTAGCCGTTGGTAGATTCTTGCGATTTCATGAATTGAAGACTATTCCTCATGACGAAAGACAATAAGTCAATACCAAGTGTGGTATCATACGTAATACCGATTTTTTAAGCTTAGAATTTGTACACATATAAATTAAAAAATTATCAACCTGACAACTCGACTATAAAACCTGACTATAAAAGTAATGCTTCTCTTTATTCAGATCTGCATTACGAGTAATAATACACCGAAAGGATTTTTCTCTATTGTATGCAATAATAATGGCAGCCCGTCAACTCTTTATATATATATATATATTATATATTTTTTATATATTATATATTTATATTTATAAATTTCTGCTTTCAAAATTAATTTTAGCAGTTTTTATAGTTTAAAAATTTAACTCTGTATATCCGTATACGTAAATACTTATACTCGTATGTATATGCTTCCGTCAACAATTAAATTGTGTTTTTCTCTAGAGCTATATGAGACCGATAACCAAGTCACCTGGTACAAGCAACCATATACGAGTACGTATTTAATATCCTTGTCAGGGGGTTTTGAATTTTAAATGATTTTTTTAATTCGATTTGTAATATGCAATCGTAAAATATAATTATATATCTATAATATATATCTATATATATATATATATATATATATATATATATATCTGTCACAGTACTCTTTTCCGAACTCTAGAGCAACGCATCTTAATAGTACGGGCTTTACGCAGACTGCTGGCATTAGCCATTCGCAAAGTGCATAGAATGAAAAAATGGGGAGGTAAAGAAATTACTAAAACTTTGAGCTTTAAAAAAGTATTGGCGCTTGAACACGTATATGCCCCCAACTGTCAATATCCGCCTTAAAATTGTGTAATTAGTACCCCCTTTCATTGAAAAGTTGCTGCGTTCGTAGGTGGCAAAAACTGCACATATAAAAAAGTCGAATATTTTTCTTTTCAAAAATATTTAAAGGGAGAAGGCAAACAAAATCTTTTTTTCCACTTTTTTAAATCGTTAGTTTTTTCTAATTAGGAATTAAATGCTTGACAACATTGTCTAGGAAATGGAAGTAGAAATTCAATGAAGTAAAGAAATATTTTTAAAGTTAATAAAATTATTTTAAAAATTATTCTCTCCTTAAAATTGAGTAGAGTATCTTTCAGTTACTTTCAACTCCAGATTAAAAATCTGTTTTTTTTTTCAGAGCTTTCCGTGCTGCATACGGATACATTGATCTGCTAATGTTTGTTGCTGCTGTTGAGCTTTTTGCTTCTGTAGGTTTTTATTATAAATTTTAGAGGAACTATAAGCATATCGACATGTTCACTTCGTATATACATATATTATAATGTAAAACCATGATTGTCGACATTCATGGCAATTCTGCGAAGAAATTATTATCTCTACATGTAAGTAGTGTAGAATCATCTGTAGCTTTTCGTTTCCTTTTCGAGCTTGTTTTATTTTCTACCATTTTCATGGCATGTTTTATACCAAATGAAAGATTCCTCCTCTCATTGGGGAGGTTGTTGTTGTTGTTGGCCTTTTATGTTTTAAGATGTTGTCTGAGATTTTCTGTTGGTTGCCAGGTAGTTGAATGCCGTTATGGGCTGCCTTATGGAACGTGCGCTAACGCGTAGTCAGCAGGCATCATCACTTCTGTTGACTACACTTCTATTATTGTTATTTTATGTAAACATAACTACTGACCATAGTTAACATTCAGCAGTGGTAGCACATGGAAATCTGAATTTTTCTTATTATTATTTTATTTTTTTTTTCAAGTTTTTTATGAACTCACCTCATTTTGCGGACAGACTATTTCCAACCATATAAAAAAGCTTTAAACGTCTTGGCTGTTTGATATTGATTGCTTGTTGCTATATTTCTTGGTAATGTAATTGATGTTAAATGCTTAGTAAGGAGATGATCAATTTAAAAATTTTTATTACTCTACGATGATATGAATGCCAATGCATACTCTCAACTAGCTGGAAAAGAAAAACGATCCCTTTTGCATTGGAATGGCTTCTTGATATTAAAGTGTTGAAATATTTTACTATTTAGTAGTCAATTATTTCAAGTCACAACTCGTCAAATTAGTTCCGTCCCAAAAAAAAAAAAAAAAAAAAAAAAAAAATTCAGAAAAGAGTTTCTTAAATTATTTTTCTTGTACATAGAAGAAAGGGATCCTGGATCCTTATAAGAATATTCAAAATTAAAAATAAATTTTGTAAAAAAATGTTTAGAGAGAAAAAAAAACTTAAAAAAAAACTATTTAATTAATCAATTTAATTTATCACAGAATAAAAAAGAAAGTATAACATATCAGTAATTAATTCATTCATCTAGTTGGTAACAAAAAATGTTCTATAAAACTACAACATATATAGATCAGTATTTACTTAAAGATAAGAGAGGAAGTAGTGATTTATGTTAATGAAAAGGAATGAAAAAATAAATATAAGCAACAACAATAATTGTTTATGAACGCGATGAACAAGCGACAAATTTCTCTAGGAAAGCGGCAAAGGTAACAATAGGGTCCAATCAGGACACCTTGCCGAATGGCTACATAATGTTAGGAGAATGAAATCTACAAATATCTATATTCATATCAAATTATCATATCAACTGAGCATGCTATTAAGTGGTTAGTACATCACTATAGTTGCTGTAGTTGCACACAAATAAGTATATGACACCTAAAAGGACACTTAAAGAAATGGTGACATAAAGAGAGACTGGTAAGCAGTTGCAACCACAAAAAGAGAAACCACTAGAATGACAATAAAATATCACCAGCAATTGGTAACAGCAGCATATATTAACGTTATTGCAAAAAACGCCACAACAAATCCCATTGCGTTAAACGACATTTAAAAAGGAGAATATTGCTGAAATGACACAAACACTAACTAAATACCGAAACAGCAAAGCAAACAAAAATAAAAGTAAAACAGCACACTAAACAAAAAACAAAAGAAAAAAAAACAAACAAATTGAATTGAGTTAAGGAAATTGTTTTAATTTTTTATAGTCCAAAAGCACAAAAAACACTATCAACGGAGTTAGTAATCGGTAATTGGTTTTTTTTCTGTGAGTGAATTTAACGCTTAGCGATTTTGCAACAGAGTTGCCAGGTTGATAATTTTTTTCATTTATATGTATAGAATTTCTAAGTTTAAAAAATGGTTATTACGTATGATACCACATTTGGTATTGACTTATTGTCGTTCGTCATGAGGAATAGTCTTGTCCTGCATCCAATGAATAGTAATGCAACCGCATAAATCGCAAGAAACTACCAACTGCTAATATTAAGCCGATTTCTCAGTTTCCTTTAAAGTTAAAGTAAGACTATAAAAATTGCTAAAAACAAGGCAAATTCCAATAATGGGTAGCATAGCGGCAGATACATTACACATATTTGTTTTGGTCGGGGTTAACACTAGTGATATCATAAAGCTCTATACGATATATAACAGTGTCTACAAATTATAAAAATTTATTATAGACATCAAGACGTATAGAAAATTGTTGAATTCTTAAAAGATTTAAAAATAATTTAAGTTTGCAAGATGTTAAAGAACCAGGAACAGTAAAAAACGCTCGTTCCACGACTATTGTTCATGAGGATCCAAATTTATCAATTCCACGTCGTGTACAGCAATTAAATGTTTCTCAGAGCTTTACGTGGCGTACTTTGAGAAAAACTTTATCCATATAAGATTCATTTAAGTCGTTCAGGGACTCAACCTGCAAGATTATCATATGCCTCGTACGATTGCTGATTGCCCTGTAGAGCAGCTCGGAACAGATTCATATTAGGTTTTCCGATGAAACACATTTTTGGTGGAATGGATTTGCTAATAAGCAAAATATGCGTATTTAGCGCAAAAGTAATCTGCGATACACCATTTCATCATCGGGCCATTGTTTTTCAAAAACGAACCAGGAAACTATATTACCGTTAATGAAGTTGGGCATAGGTCGACACTGGACAATTTTTTTTCCAAAATCGATAAAAAATCTTTCAACAAGACGGGACAACCTCAATGGACCAGTGAGTTGGCCGCAAAGATCTTGTGATTTACCGGCTTATGCGAACTTTCTACAAACAATGGACCCATTGGAATTTAATATTGCACCTGTCGTCGGTGAACTGTAGCCTGCTTTATATGAAAAAGTACTTCAAAATACGTTAATATGTTAATATGTTAAGCAGTGCGGTATCGGCCACGTGAATGAAATTATCTTCAAAATAGAAAAAAAAGTAACTCGATATTTTATATAGTTTTTGTTTTATTTAAATTTAATATGTCGCCGCACTAAATGGGAAACCCAATACTTATATTTAAAAACAAAAAAAAAGAAAAACAATTGAGCTCTACATAAAAATTATTGGCTGTTGTTGCATTTTGAAATATGCTGGCAATTCTTCTCAATCATCTTATTTCACTAAAGCAAACGATGACAATAGCAACGGCAACCGAATATTAACAGCCGTATGACCATTTGAAACGTGAGTTATTTGTGGTCGCCATATTGTCAAATGTCAGTCATTCTTTTGTGTTGCTCATTTGTACTTGCAGTTGCATATAATTCCTGCTTTTTATATGCTTGTTGCTACTGTAGCTGCACTCAATTTTATTTATGTACATGCATATGTATGTGTGCATGTATATACATACGTACATGTGTTTGTTTGTAGATTTGTTGCATGGCCTTTTGCTGGATCAATTGAACGTCTGTCTTTTTGGTTACTTGTTTAGTCGCATTAAACATTCGTTAAATATTTTTTTTCTTGCATTTTTACTACTGCCAAAGTGTTGACAATTGTCGTCAATTACGTTGTTATGTCTCGCTATGTTTCATTGCTGACACATTTTATGCATTGTTTCAGATAATGTTGCAAATAGTTTTCAAAGAAGTACACAATATTTTATTGTTGCCTGCCATTCTAGTTGGTTTTGTGTGTCAGTTTGTTTGAGTTTTAATGGACATTTTGTCACAGACAAATGAGTTTGTTGCTTGAGTTTATACCAAATGACAATTACTTGGAATGTTTAATTAATGCATAAATGGTGGCAAGTGAATCTAAAATAGAGTTTGAAACGAAGGAAGAGAATGGAATTGGAAAAAAAATATATGTATGTATATATAAAGGGTTCTGATATAGTCATCACATTTGCAGGAAATGTGTTTGGTTTGTTACACGCTTAAAAAGTCACACAATTAACTTACTACATGCATGCGCATGCACATGCACACAAGCTCATATGTACATACATATGTATAGTATGAATCCGTAAAGAAATGCTTTTGAACTGATTAGTTTTCATTTTGTTAGAGAGTTTTTGTACGGAGCATCTACATACATACATATTCCTATGTATATAAAGACATTCGTTAATGACATTCGAAATGGTTGAAGCTTTACTTGTCTAATTGGCTCCCGTTCCTTCTGTATTCTGTGCTTTAGGATCCAGGATTTAGTAACACGAGAGATGAAAAAATTATTTTATAAAAATACGGTTAGAAAGATTTAGAAAACGTTTACAGTATTAAACGTCATGGCAAGGCAGGTGTGATTTTTATTTGGCGTGTCATAGGATGCCAATGACATCCGGTTCCAATATAGTTTGACAATGTTAGACATTGAATACATTTCTTTTTTCTATTATTGTTCAATTGCAAACATCCATGTTAATTTCCACTTTTTCGAACAGTTTTTGAACAGTTTCTCCAACAGTTTTTCGAACAGTTTTTCCAACAGTTTTTGAACAGTTTTTCGAACAGTTTTTCTTCTGCATTTATTTACTCAGCCATGTTGGCATAACAGACAATGTTTCTATCAAACCCACAAGCTTGAATCTTCCATTTTAAATCAACATAAGAATTCTTAAAAATTTAACAATATATTGCACAATAATTATATATCAGTTTTATCACGAAAGTGATTTGAAATCACTGAAATGGTGTTCTCGTGATTTGAAACCGGTTAGCCAACCGACTACCGATTTCAAATCAGCTGCTCATATTTTAAAATTATTCCGCTTTTAACTTAATAAAAAAGTGATTTATTTGCACAATATTTTTATATCCTTTGAAGAAAATATTTTAAAAAATTATAAAATTAATAAGGACATCACATGTGTTTAAGGAAAACTACTTTTTTTTGGCAGTTCTGGTGGTTAACTTTTTCTTTTCTTTTCTTTTCTTTTTTATGCCATAAAATTTTTAAAAAGCTGGAACATCCAATACTAATCGTCATATCATTCGGTACAGCTCCCTGGTACGATCCGACAGCTAAAAATGACAGTTTTAATGATTTCAGGAATAGAGCACTTTACTAGGCGGGTCAAGCACTTTTTCGAGGTACTTTTTCGAAGGCCCTCTCATTTAGCCTGTATAGTGTCATTAATATGAAAAGTGTTTTTCTGCAAGACGGTGGCCAAATCAGCTGTTTGTCCGTGATTTCAAAAAACAAAATCATGACGAAAATTTGAAAATCGCCAACAAATCACCTCTGTGATTTTAAATATTTTGGTGATTTAAAATACCCGTTTAATGTCTTAAACGATCCATTAATTTATTTATGTCAATATTTACCCTATAATCTTCTGCAAGCATGTAAAAGACTGTTGCAGTTTGTGCAGTATGAAATTAAATTGAATTTCTTTAACAAAATCAACAACAATGTCCGCAGTATATCAATATTTTGACCAATGAATACAATATAATTCTACTATTAAGATAACACTCCTCTTATCCTAATTGATAGAAAGTATTTTCTCCCAATCCAACATACCACCCCTTTTTATGTTCTCAGTATTCATTCATTTCCGATTAAAATCTTAAAAACAAGCAAAAGTAAAACGAAAACAAACAATATTTATGTCGGTACTCGTATGTGGAATTGTAGGATGTATGCTTATACCTGCAGACATAAATTTATACACCAAAAAATATAATAAACCATCTGTCTCTCTGGATGACAGCATGAGAACGAATAAACTTTCTGATTGCACAAATACATATGTATTTGTATTTGTATTTGTATTTTGTAATATGTATATCTAAGAAAGAATACAGCAGTAGCAATAATAAAAATAAAAAACTGAACAAGAGAATTTATAATATTGAATTCCGTATAAAATAAATCAAAAAAGTGCTCCATTAAAACGTCTGGGTAAAACTTTGTATGATTACGTATGCCAAAATTCTGGTAAGCTAAAACACACACAGAGGTGAAGCGAGCAGTAGCTGTACACACATACATACATGGATGTTGGCAACACACTTTCATTATATCATAAATTCAAAAGAATATGGAAGCTTGCACCGCCGTTCTTCTTAGCCAGAATATATTTGCGACTGTGTATGTGAGGGTGACAGAAATGATATATGAGAACAGATTAACGTGTTTATACTCCTTCTTCCATACTGTTGTTATTTTTTTTTTGTAATATTTTGCGAAAAGTCATTGTGACTACTGTCACTAGAAACGTTTGTTTGGCTGGGAAGTACAAAAACCTGTACGCCACTTGAGAAATGCTACTGTATTGGATAGTTGAAGGCATCAGGGCATCAGTGTGGAATTTGCAAAAGGTTTCCCTAGAGCTGAAACATACGAAAACCGATTTTTCGTGGGACCCCAATTTTAATTATTGATGCTTTTCAGATATCCCCACAAAAGGAAGAACAGAGCAGCCAAATCGGGCTACCGGCGAGATAAATTAACATAAAATATTATTATTATTAAATTTCTTAAAAAAGTACACCTCCGATGAATTTGCCGCGGAGCTTTGCTTAAGGTTATTCGAATTGTTGTTCAGACTGGTCATCATGTCCTGACCTCTCCTGAAAGTTACCACTTTAAGCACACTGGAGAATTGTGGGCAAAAATGCGTAGTTGTAAGTTAGTTAATTTGTTGAGGACCACTGTATTAGATGAAGCTTTATACAGGAAGTCTGCCAGGAAGGTATACTATTTGGCTTGTTTATAATTTTTGATTAATTGAAAGATAATCGGTCTTATATTAACTATGGAATACAATATCAAATATGTGTCCGCTTCTCTTAGCCTCACAAATGCCTGGCTCTTTTGAAAGTATTCTTCAATACCTTCTCCTACTTTTCACGCGGTATTTCATTAAATTCATAAGGAATACTAATGATGTGGGGCCCTCTTGTTGAAACCACCTGCTAATAAAGACCAAAGCATGCACTTGTGGCATTAAAAAATTTCATTATATCACGATCATATCACGATATCCATTTTCAAAGAATTATGTTCCAACCAATGATTCTTTCAGTCAGTCAGCTTTAATGGATGCATATGTGACTGATGAATAATTGTGTCTCGCCATTCGTTATGATTTTTTCATGAAAACCGGAGTTGTCATGGAGGAGCTGTTTTAACTTTGTTGCTAAGTGAAGACAATTAAAGGGTTGCTAAAATTTAGCAGTTGGAACGAGTTCACCAACTACTTTTGGCATTCCGCACAAAATTGTTCCGCAAACTTTTTCCGCTTTTTTTATTTGCAATGAAAATTATGGAACCATTTTTATCTAAAAGATGAGTCTAAAACCAGAAATCTTTTTAAGCTCACCATTATCTAATAAGGTAACATGCAAGGCATGACTATGATTACTATCCCTGTTAACACAGCTTTTGCTGAACCTAATAAATTCGTCCTTGTAAAAGGCGTTTTTTGATATCTGCGCAGGTTTTTATCTTAGATTAGCCTTTCTGTAATATTTCAATAGTTGAATTACTCGCAGTTCCCCGTAATTGCCTTACATATCTTTATTTGGTTTAACGATGACTTTTTAATGGTTTAACTTATTTCCAAGAGTTAATTGAGGAAAAAAAATTTCATGAGCATCACTGTCTATTAATGCAGGTAAATGCAACTCTGCAAAAAATGGTTTTACTGTCTGGGTTTTTGTATTGGACTCCCTTAAGGCAAAATTGGTATTGGTATATATATAGAAAATCGTATAGACCTTTATTACTCATTAGGGTTTCTTATTCGTGGCCACTTTTATTCCTTAACTGCCAAACAAGCAAATGTTTGCTCTCTCTGTATAATACGAAACATACGATACATATGAGGCTATATATCTATGTGTGTGTGTATGTACATGTAAATATTTATGAATATTTCATTTTGCTAGTGCACTGAAAATACATAAACACATATCCATATATAAGTACATACTGATATGGATGCATGTACTCGTATGCACATATACAAATGTTACCCATTCTAACTCATGCATACAGAGATACTTGCACCCTATGAACATTTTGTATTACAAATAAGCAAATTGGATGAATTCCACATATTTTATATGGATGTATGGTAGGAAAATGTTGGGTTAAGGACATTGCTATCAATAAAAGGAACCTAATGGGATATTGAAAATATATCTATATATATGACGATAGTCTGACAATTACGAAATTTCTTATAATCTAAAGTCTGGGTATTTTTGTTTTTAGGTTTTACTGTATAAGGATGAAGTTTTACTACAAATCCTTTTAATATAGATAGACCTACACAATTTGTAATAGAAGCCACTATTAAGCAGAAACAAGTTACGCCAAAAAACAAACCCTATTTTTGTTCCGTGATGCAGCCACCATAATACATTCATGTTCCAAAATCGTCACCCCAATGTCTTCAAGACTCAAAATAGCTTCGGTATACGTGCAGATGTAAGTTTGGGTGAGTATATGGCTTTAGAGATTACAAAGAGGATAGGACTTGTGTATTATACCCCATATACCAAGTAACATTGGAAACGCATGGCAAAAGAGCTTGGCAGTCCTCTGGTATATGTATGTAAATATATGATAAGGAACCCCTTTGAGGTGAAAAATTTGAGCTTTTAACAGTTTTTTATAACAGGTAATAGATCGATATATTCTTGGTATTATGCCAACGTATTCTTCGCTCAGACCGAATGAAAGTCTTCACTCTCATAATGCAACTTTGAGAACTCTTCCGTTTCGAGCACGTTAGCAATATGAATACTTACACCAGGGAAAAGTTCGTGAATGCATAATGTTTGAGTCTTGCTAGACGCACTTCCAACAGCGGTTTTGAATATCCGTAAATGTTTAAAGAATTGGCTGGTGCTCGCGATAATGATATAATAATGTGATAATAATAATGGAACCTGTCAGATCATGATATGAATCTCTTCAAGACAAGAGGTATCAGTATTTTCATGTTGCCGTTTACTCAGCGCACATATAAAATTTTAAATTGCATGCTCCAAGATCTGGACCATAAAAGCGGGGCAGAAAACGGCATTGGATTTCCTGTGGCTGCTTATCCTGCATGAGAGAGAAAGCTAACAAAATTCTAATTCTTGCCTATGATTACAGAGAGATCACAGACTTTTAACTCTGATTAAACCTACGAATCCTACTAATGCTCAAAAGTCTTATACGTATACCTCGTTACATACACATCTTTACCCATATGCACTAATATATGTATGTGTTGTGCGTATAGAAACAAATGTATCCACAAATGAAAGTTATTTTATAGCTTACTTACGTTCCTTCGTGCAAATGTGTGTTGGTTGGTTACTGAGTGCCCATTGTCGTAGCTATACACATGTATGTACACATTCGTCTATGTATGCGCATATGTATGCAGATGTGCATGTACATGTGTATTTATTAATGTTCAAAAATAAAATTTATGACATTTATCCATTGTCATAAATTGTTGCAATGACATTTTTGCAACAGAAAACGTAAAAAATTGAACAAAATGCAAGAACCTCAAATATACTGACTAACAAATACTTCTACAATACAATAATAATAATGATAACTGGAGTTAAAATTTTAACAGCCAATTGTATTTTGTCATATCTGGTGAATATTATTACCAGGGTTTTACTGGTTTGGCTAACTGTCTGTTGCGTATTTACAAGTAGTCAAGGCTTGAAAGGTTGCCTTCACAAAGTGCGATGGTATGACAGAAAAATTGGAAGTGAAACGGAATGTGAGAGGAGATTGGAAAATATTATATCATATGAGCCTGTTACATACATGTGTGTGTGTGGGTATGTATACATGTGTATGGATGTACATGTTAAAGCCTTAAATTGTTTGGTACCCTATTGGGTGGTCAATTTATGTTAAATATGTGTACAAAAATGTGTATGTACATGTATGTATCTATGTTTGTATACATGTAGGTATATTCAAGTGCATGTACATACATATGGCTGTATGTGTTGATGCACACGCTGGTGCAGTTGCATATATTTGTTATTGCGATCATAAATAATTTAAAACATAATGATTTATGTTTGAAATATATTTTGTTTATTAGTTTGTCAATTAAAGTGGTCAACTGAACAGCAACGCCATAATGAGGCTTACAGTTAAGTTAATTAATTTACATGATTTATTAGAACAATTTTAGAAAGCAACAATTCGAAATGTGTTACTAATGCGGAATGAGTTTTGCAGCAAATCTGGCTAGTGATGACTAGTGAGGCCACAGCTTGAATTATTTTTGACGTATAAATTTATGTATCATGTATACAAAATATAAGACTTCACTTTGGGATATATACGTAGCAGTAGATATGTATATATATATATATATATATATATATAATGGCTACATTGGCAGTAGAGATCAAAATATATTGACTCTTGAAGTCTGTGGCTCTATTAATGGAAAATATAATCACACATGTGGGAAATATTTGAAATCAAAATATTAGTTAACATTTTGCTTTTCTTCTCCACAAATGGGAAATTTTTTCCCCGCAGTCTTAATCACTCTAAAGATATAATTAAAAATCCAACGATTTTTGCATATCTAAAAATCATCTTAACAAAATAATAATAATAAGAATTATTAAATACATAAAACGCAGTATTCAGTAGACTTGTTTTTTCAGAAATTATTATGGTGCCAACAAATGAAAATCGGGAGCCGAATACGTGTATAAACCATTCTTCGAAAAGTAGCATAAGCAAGCTGATCCTGAAAAGTAGATGTGATACTTTCTATGTTTAACTCCAAGTAACTCATAGAGTACATAGAGTGCGAATATGTGCCCTTTTTCTATAGGTGAACCCATACTTAAATTTTTAGTATTTTGCCAAATATGGTATGATTACAACTTGAATCTGGCCATAGATCTGGATGCTCTATTGAATTCGTTTTGTTAAAACAAATATTTTTATTCCCAATTACATTTTCGTTTAAGAAACATACTTTTCAAAGGTCGTTGCGTTCACCACCGAAACTCTCATCGCTGATATAATTTGATATAAGCTGATATAAGTGAGCATTAAATACTACGAAGTGGAAAGAATAAAAAGTAGGGTGAATCGTTGAAATGATCTGAATTGGAAATAAGTTTTATTTAACCTTAATGTAAAATATTTTAGTCTCGGTAAAAATATTTCTTAAAAAATATCTTATAAGCAAAATCTAATTTAACTCTGGCAATTAGTTTACCCCTGATTGGTTTATAATTTCGATTTACTACTAATCCTCAAATAAGGACACAAGTGATACAGTCGGCAATCGGTAGTTAAAATTTTTTACTCTGAATTGTATATATCTCACTTTATCGAAAGTGTTCAGTAAGAAGTTGTTTTTCTTCGGCTTGCCCGCCCGAAAACACCATGTGCCCAGACAGGAATCGAACTCGCTACCACCGTGTTAGTACGATGTTAATTATCCATTCGCCTACAACAACATAATTATATTTTGATTTTTATCGGCTTCTTTTTTCTACACGATTACATGAGAAACTTAGTAATTCTCCTAATTTAGGTTAGTAATAAATTACCTTTTAAAAGTATCTCATAGTGGGTACATTGTCTTGAAATTGATGCTGGTAAATATAAGAGAACATTTATAGTTATATAAAGTATGAAAATATTTTGTATCTCAAGCCCTTTTTAAAATCCACAAATTGTAAATAGTAAATAGTAGATAGTAAATAAAAAATGAAATGCAACCTAATAAAAATTATTACAAAAAGCAGAAATTTTCTATCTGAATAATATTAGCTCTGGCGGATCGTGATGTATTTCGAAGGCAAATTACATGTGAATTTTCTTAAGTATTTCCCTAGAGGGTATTTAATAGTCGGAGAGGATGTATTTTACAATTAATTTAAAAAAGATGCAAAAGTACTTATCTGATCTAATCAGCAAAAAATTTTTGGATTTATGCTTAGTGGCCGTAGTTAACACGAGCCAGTAGTTCGTTATCTGTACCTAAAACGTTGTCTCCCATGTTCGCAATTATTTCTACTTGATCGGTATAAGAAGTCTAATGCTGACAAAAATGTGGTGTTGAACTATGACTAGAGGTAAGCGGAACACCACATATGTAACATATAGAAGTTTTATACTAATAAACTATTAAGCTATTAAATATCCTCTATGGAAACACTTCAGCATGTATATTCAACCCCGAAATACATCGAAATCTATGATTTTATTAAGATAGAAAATTTCTGCCTTTGAGAAGGATTTAGACATCGAATTCACGTATGACGCCATATTGAAAAAAGACGATAAGCACAATTAACATACATGCTTACTTGTAAAAATAAAACATATTTACACCCTACGATAAATTAAAAAGCAAACTAATAAAACAGCAAAGCAGCCAAAGAGCACATGAGCCAGTAAAGCAGACTGGATATATACAAAACTAAGCTGATGGCATGATAATTTATTAGCTAGTCTGAAATATATACATACGTTAATTCCGACTTGCACATACACGTTTATTTACTTACACTCATACTCGTACGTGTGGATTAGCTGGTATAAGATTTATGGGTCTTGTCGGCATATTGTTTGCGTGGTTCTAAATTATCCTTGATGTGACTGGCAAATAAGTTGGCGTGTATGCGAATGTGTTAAGTGTAAAATACGACTTGACTATGGGGAATGTTCATGATAAACGCGTATCTGATGAGATGAGATCGCAAATTACTCTCACTACAACTGCAGTATAATGAATATATTTGTTTAGTTAGCTACACGATTTACATCGATTTCGAGAAAATATATAGAAAAAGAAAATAAACGTATATATGTGATATTTAAAATTCATGTTTACTTTTGTAATATGATTTCCCTCTTAATGGTGTGATCAGTAACCACGTCAGACAAAATACAAATACAAATACAAGAAATTGTATTTAGTAGCTTTTTGTTTTCTGGGAAATAATGTTGCAGTGTTGTTAACTCAGTAGTTTTCGCACAGTTTGTAATGGTTTTTTTTATTTTTAGTGTTTTTTCTTGTTTTTTGTGGCATAAAATTATACACATATCTTGTGTAGTAAAAATTTTTCTATATAAAAATACAACAGTTTTAATACTATTCGCAGTTCTCTCGGATTCTCGAATGCTTAGCTGCTCGTATTAAGAATACTCTATACTTGGAGAGAATTGCTTGAACTAATAGTTGCACGGCTAGTAAAACAACTAATAGTTACGTAAAGATATAAAATATATAAAATATTGTAAAATTGGAATTAAAGCAATTTAAAATCATTTGCAGCAAATTTAAATAAAAAAAAATATATCTCTTGGGCATACTTTTATTGTTTCGGAAACTTGAAGAAAGTAAACTCCCTGCTTCCATATCATATTCGTATAACCATCTGAAGGGATTGCTATTGCCAACAGAATATATCTAGAAATTATTCCCGTGTTTAGAGCATATAAACGTAAAGGATGCCTGCTACGTTTTATTATACGTTATACGAATAAATACATAATTAAGATTTTCATAAAATATTAAAAAATTTACATTTAACATTTACGTTTAATATATTCTCTATATATTTCAAATAAAACAAAAAGTTTGGAATTTAGTGCTTTTTGCGAAAATACGCTCTTTTTCCAATTTGCTGCGCTTTGAAATATTAAAGTTGGCAACACGGAATAACCATTTTGGAATTTTATATATGAACCAGGAAGATAATTGTAAATACATGCCAACTATATACTCGTATGTACGTATATAAATCAGGCAACTGAATAAATAAAATTAATTGAAACATGAAAAGTGCTCGTTACGCAAAAACAATTCTCTTTATCATATTATTTATTTTGTTTCCCACTGTAAGTCTATATGTTGGGAATATACCACCATAACGTTCTATAGAATTTTGCATCGCTATTTCATTTTCTCTTTTTGCCAATATCGTTCTATTATATTACGGAAATAACTCCAGCCAAGCTCACAATTGCTCGCACATACACACTTACACATGTTTGCTTAAGTACAGAATAAACGACATTAAAGTATGTTATCAGCCGCTGATATGATTATATTTTTCATCATCCTTGTTTTAATGGGATTAAAATCTGTGTAAGCGCATAAATCAGGATTCAATCATGGTGTTTTTTCTCTCCACATACATATGCGTGTGTGTAATTGTGCATGATGAAGCATGCTTGTGAATGTGCAATTATTATTACTCGTGTTGTTAAAGCTGTAGTATATGAACAAGTGAAATAAGGCTGGAACTTTGTAATATATTCATTGCTTACTAAAGTTTTCTGTTAATGTAATGCATAATTAATTAACTGCTAAAGTTTTGACAGGTTAATTGTTTATGAAAATGTCATAAAAATTTCTGTCTAAAGAGATTTCTAGTTTTATGGCATAAAAATATATTAAGAGAATAGTAAATATTCGCTAAGAGGGTAAAGTCTTATAATTTTTAAAAAGTTTATCAAAACTTTATTAACAGATATATTTGGAAAAATCCTTTAAAGCCTTTAAAACTAAACTATGGAACAAAAATCAATAAAACTGGAAGAAATGCAGTTTTAAATATTTTCACAACTTAAAATTGTAAGTAAAATAAATTCCAGTAGCTTATCATAAAGGACATAGTGTTTGCATTTTCATCCTTTTTTGTGTTTTTCAATAGACCAATAGGTCCATATGGAAATCCACACTTTAGAAACATAACTCTTTGCTTTAAATGGAGATTTTTTATCACTGGTAGGTTTAGATCTCATTTAATTCTTTTTATATACTCATACAGATATGTCAAGATTTGTATAGAAGTATTTCTGTATAACTACGTATAGTACAATTATTTATCAGCTACAGCAATACTTCTCTGCTACCAAACGTCAGGCGACTGATGTTAAAAAAGGAATATCCAATATTAATGTCTCAAAAAAAGCTTATTCAGCAGATGTAATAATTGCACAAGGAAGGGACGGATATAGTCAAATTAAACCATATGGGAATTTCCATAAAGGATATAACGAAATTAATCCCCGTTTATACGACATGATAACACTGCTCTTGCAAAACTGGATGGCACTAACGTGGCCAATATGTTGTTTCAACAAGTCCATGATACAATTTAGCTGGTGTACTCTCTCGTTTCGGTTATCACAATTCCGAGGTTACTTGGAATCTCAGATCTATTGCGAGAAGCCCTCAACCACACGTCCATTAACAAAGAAGATTCAATACCGCATCCATGAAATTCATCCATTTAGTGATCTTGATTCAACAAAAACCAAAAGGAAATTGGCAATGAAAAAACTCAAAATGATGACAACCTAAAAGTGTATATTTGAACATGAACTCGGTAAGTGATTGTATCATGAAAGATACCTACTAATTTTAGTAGAACCTAAAAAGACTATCTATATATATATATATATATGCCATATTATATCATGTTATAAATCCTGCTGCTAAAAACCTCTCATGCGAAACTAACAAAAATTCCTAAAATTATGCTTTCGCTTCTTTCTGAAGTATAAGCTTGAGTCTAAAGGAATCGTAGCTTTACCTACTAGGTAAAGTTTTTAATACAGTGGTAAGTCAAACATTTTTACGTTTGCATGTAACGTCAACAGAACTTTCAAGTCCTGTCATCCACTCCCTTCGATATACGAGTACATATTTTCTTTTAATGCAAATATGGTCGGCAAGCTGATACAAATCCACATACACAGCGGAAGCAAATAAACAAGTCACTGCTAAATCGCTTTTTTATACTTTCAAATTAATTTTTATTTATTTCATTTTATTTTAAAGTTTCAATATCAAGTCACGTGTGAATTGCTCAAGTCAAAGTAGACATTGATTTTCTTAGCCTTCTCACTAAAAAAATTTAAAATAATAACAACAACGCAATGTTATTTTAAGTGTATTAAATTATAATGACATTAAAGTGGATTTAAATTTCAAAAGTGACATGTGGCCGAAGGAAGCCACAGGCTTCTTTATGTCTACAGATTTTGTGGCAAACGTGTTTAATTAATTACTTTCAACATAAATAAACAGACACTTGCATATGCATGCCCATATGCACACACACACATACATATGTATGTAGATGCATATGTATTTCTATTTAACAGTAGGGCTACTCAAATGTATAATAAATGACTTCAATATTTAATTCAAACGAATCCTCACTCATACCGGTATGAGGATTCATGCTTTTAACGTTTGTATGTCTATCAATTTTGCTGACAGAATTTCTATATGGACTCAAATTACCGAAAAGTATCCTGTACGGCATTAGTGGCTTAACTAACTGACTCTTGCACTGCCTATCTTGTTGGCACATCGAACGAATGGTTGGTTGCCTGACTGGTTTGCTGCTGTCCTTTGATTAATGTGTTAATTTGACACCTACCAGTAGCCGCTTGTGGCTGCATGGAAAGCTCGCAATACAAGAATGAAATAATAATACGAAAGAAGAAAAGAAACTGACCCAAACGACGGGCTGATATATTTTTGTTGCCTAATCTCACAAATATTTATTTATCTGTAAATAACTTAACACATTCACAGAGGCAAGTGCGTATACGAGTAGATTGTGCAACTGAACACACTGAGAATAATTTCAAGTCTAATGACAGGCATCTCTCTTCCTTCACTTCACTGCATTATTTGAAGCGATTGTTGTTAATTTGCTGGAAAACAACATGTGTGAAACACACATTCGTGTTACGTTTGACTGTTGGTCAGGCTGCCGATTACACTGTAATCATTTTGGAATGTGTAATTGGAAACTTTTAAATATGAAGACATTAAAAACACCAGACAAATGACTAACCACACCGTGAGGAATGATAGTTAAATATAATCCTACTTCGAAAAAATTCAAAACTAGTGAAGTCAATTAATACTCTCATATACTTGATACTGCTTTCAGTAAATCTAAGCCATTAATTGATTTCATTTCGTTTAAAGATTATCGCATAAAAGTATTATATATACAGCTGATATTCAAGGAACAAAATGGGTAATAAAACTTTTAAAATTTCCCTTATATAAAAGATTGTGCGAGAAGTTTCTTTTGTGACCTAAAGTAGTGTTAAATGTAGTACGAAAGCATAATGTTGTTGTCATTCTAAAATTTTATTTCAGCAACAAACAAACTTACTGGAGTCAACGAGTTTAAAGGAATACATACATATAAACTTTCGGGATGGCTTCCTAGTGTGACAACTACATTTTACTCATAAGTCTATTCGTTTTTCGCTAAACGTTCAGTTGTTAATACACTTATTTTTTTTTGCCACATTTTACTTTATTGGCTACTCTTCGAGAGGGTTACTAAATCTATGACTTAAATATTAATCTTTATTAACTTCTACTTAACTTATTCTTACGCAAATTTGCTACTTTTCTAATGCAACATTAGGATAATACTTTCCTAAACTTTGGAAAATTTTGCCCATCAAAAATCGCTACAAAATTTTGTCATTTAATTAAAAGCAGACATTATTTATAAAAAATTAATTTTAATTAAATGCCATTAAAACAAGTTAATATTGAAGGCAAAATTCTATTCATGTATAAGAGAAAGCGTTTATTTTAAAATTATATACATATATAATACCGTTCAACTAATTTTAATGATATAATTGCAAATTATTATTTATGGTGTTTTTTTTTAACGAAATCTTTAAATAATATCCTTAATACAGGCTCACGAGCAATTCTAGAAATACATTTTTCCAACCGTTTTTAATAATAATATATTGCTAAAAATATGATTTCTTTATTAATTTCTGAAACATATGCATGATTTTCTCTACGTTTCTATTTCAGTATCAAAAATATTTATCTGGTTTGCTGTTTTGATTTATTGCTGGCAACACTATACAGAAGCAAAAGTGATTTGGAAAACAAAAAATTCCTCTATTCTCCCCGTCTTCTTAGTATTATGTAATATAATGTAAATGTTATTTGGAAAACTTGCCATTACAAACCTCTTGGGGCGTTGAGAGCAGATAATTATATGAATCATATTGTACAATATATAAAATGTGAATACAAAAAAAAAAAATAAAACTAAAGGATCAAATTGTAGCAAAATTGATAAGTAGAAAAATTAAAACAAGTACGAAAATCTTACTCACAATTACTCAGCCGTCGTTTATTTGTATGTAACATCTTAAGCTCTCTGCTCTCTACTCATTATGATGTGAATACAATTGAATAGAATGCCCTTCAATTTGCACTACTCACATACACATGTGTGTATATTATAACGTGTAGATTAGTGTGTATTATACATACACATCACATACACATACTTAAAGATTGCACAACAAAGTATTTCGCGAATACACATACACATGTATGTAAGCATATACTAGTACATATTTTTGTAATACTTTGGAAAAAGGACAGAAAGTGTAAGTAATTAAAGGCTTAAGATTTTAATTCGGCTGTTGTTCCGCTGATATACATACGAGAAGTCATGGAAAAACTTAAACTGGAAATAAATAGAGATTCATTAATTTCTCAACATTCTAATTTAAGTAAAAATTTAAAGAAAATGTATGTATGAATTTAATAGATATTTATGTATGCGCATATACAACATGACATAAATAAGTGTGTATGTAAATTCAACTTTTCTGTTATTGTATGTGCCCACCAACGCAGTGCTCGTGATGAGTTCATGGATATCAATGGTCTGTCAGTCTAAAGATTTTATTCATTCTGGCATTTAATTGTCATTGGAAAATGTATGCATCTAGCAAACGCGTTGATATTCGTCTTCGTCAAAGTTGAGTTTTGTATCGCTTCTCTTTTTTCGATTTCCATTGCAGATTTTTGCTTTGATTGACAGGATTGTAAACATCTACTGAATGCAATTGGCAGTTTGTTGTTGTTCGATACTGATTTTCTTAGCTATTCGTTATATTGTGAATTGACAGCTGGATGTATGTTACTCGTACATATCTATACACATCTATACAAACCTACAAATGTATGTATGTTTGTGCACATATTTTTATTTTGATTTCTTCAAACCCAACACACACATAGTATGTGTATACATAAGTAATGCTGTTCGGACTTTTTAAAATAATTATTTTAGCTTTAATTTTCCCTGTTTATACTTTAAACAGACACACGCACACAGTAAAAGGACCAGCACAGAAGCTTGCCTACCTATACCATACCTCTTTATTCGGTTTCTTCGGTAACGTGTTAGCACCACACATTCCGTCTACGGCTGAAAGTCCTTCGTGTAACAATTAAAGCCACTTATTTTCGGTTTCTTCATAGGCCTCAATTAGTCAATCCTCCAAAGTGTCGGTTCCCCCGTTCTTAGTACCTATAAGCAGCGTAATTTGCCACACCATTCAGTTGGTACCACAAATGCTAATAATGATATTGGCATATTATCTGGCATATTCAAATCCCATATATGTATATAGGGGATCACATAAAGACCATCTTCACCTTTCTTGAATCTACGAATACGTGTGTAGGATTGTGTATTACACCCCATATATATACAAAACTCCACCACTTCCAGCGTCTCCGTCCAGATGGTGGTCCTGTGTATTGCATTGTAGATACACGAATGCCACAAAGGCCACTGCTAATTATTCCAATGGTCAGATGCGGAGAACTCAGTTTCAGTTACCATAGCAGATCTAATGCTCCTTTATCCGCGCAATTCCTTAAAACACCAAAGTTGGTCTGCTTCAATTAGTTTTTGAATCACGGTGTAAATAGAACAAGTTGAAAATTATTTGAATGTTTCTTGTTGCTGATGCTGCTACACTTCACTTCAAATGAATACGAGCAGTTTGCTGCTCTCAAGATAATTCACAGATTGGGTTATGCTTTACACTTTTATATACTCGCATATTTGACTGTTGTTGCAAAGTGTTAAAAAAAAATAAAAGTCGAGAAAGTTCCGTCAAATTGAATATGTGCTTCTTTTAATACTAATAGAAAAATGTGAATTATACTTTGATTTTAAGGTTCGTGTGTGGCAGACTGTCCTGTCGCGAAATTTACTAACGAAATAAAAAAAATGAAGCAATGACATAAAGCGAAGCGAGACAACAACCATAACAGTAAGAAAACCGAAGAATTCTAGTGGCTCTGCTATAATAATATAAGCTTAAAGTGGATCCAGTGGTAGTTTTGCTACCAATTGAAGGATAATAACATCTAACACAAATTTTGTTGCATATAAAATCACTTAAAATCCGCAACCCACAAAGAAAGAAACACATTAAGTTGAAGAGAGAATAGAATGAAATAGTTTTCTTAGATGCAAAAACTCGGTTTTGATGAACCTCATCAGTTCAACTGCAGGCTGTAGTCATTGCACAGTGGATGGTAAATGTCCTGGGGTACGATGATGTGCTATGGAGGAATAGGTTTGAAATTTCAAACACAGGATAAAGCTCAACAAGAATTACTAAGGAGTGTATTGGCAAGCAAAATGTTAAATTGCTGCCATGAACACCCTACATCCCATACTTAAACACATGGAATGTTTGGCTCGTAAATAATCAAGGATGGGCAACCAGTTCGTGACCGATAATCATCAACTTGGCAACAAATTTCGTTACTTTATTCTATTACTCTGTAAATCTCTTCTTCATAGAATTTATGAAATATGTTTTTCGAAAGGCGGAATTACAAATTATAAAAAGTTATTAAAACCTAAAATTAATACACAAAATTATTTTTTTTTAGATCTTTTTGCGAATTTTAATTGTTTTTTTCAATTTGCCTTTAACATTAGAATTATATGAATATAATTACAATATGGATAGAAGCAGAGCCTGTTGGGGATATCAGTTAAAAAGGAGACATTTATATTAATTCGTTATGTTGTGTTGAAAGTCATCCATCAAAAATTAATAGTTTTTATATATATAAAAAAAATACCTTAGTGATGTATTGAAGAACAATTCTTTTATATAATTTCGATCCACATTAATCTTTAATTTGTATTTATTTTCATCTGATATTGTTTACAAAAAAGTTCTACCTCTTTCATTTACCTAAAAGATATTGAGATATTGAAAAGATATTGATAATTTCCCCCTTTATAGGGCTGGCATACCCGTTTTTTTTTTCTTTTTTTTTCTCTTTTTACTGAATTACGCCTTTATTTCGTAGAGAACTTTGTAAAAAAATCTAAAACAAATAAAACGATTCTCTTTTCCATTGAAAACTATTTACATCTTTCAAATGCTAAATTTCTATCGCGCATGTGACGATAAACGTGTCAAACTAAACGCAACACTGAGTTTGGAAATCTTTATGTGGCGCAACGTTTTCCACAGACTCGTATCAAATTCACGTGAATATGCTAAATAATATTGAAGCCTAAATAAACTAAAATTATTTATTCATTTATGCATTTCGAGAACATTCAAAACAAAACATGTTTTTGGCTGTGACAGGGTGATAATAACCATCACCACTGTCGACATTATACCAGCCAACACCACACAGAGGAGCTGCAAACAAACATTTTCGTTAAAAAAAAAAAAACTCACAGACATCGTCATTTTATCTATCAGTATAATATGAAATTTCTTTTAGTATTAAAATTATTGCTGGGATTTTTTTTATGCTCGCTCGTTTTTGTTATATAGTACTCGTACAGTATTTGTCGTTGGCAAACAATTCGTGTGTGGCATGATCACAGATTGTCATCGTCATCATCAGAAGCTCGATTATAGTAAACATTACATTACAGTGAGCTTAAGAATTGAAGTGAAGACGAGACTGATTTAATATGCATACACAAATACAATCTGTCATGCATTCATGTGCATATTAAAATGCCATTTATTGTTTACGTTTATCCTTTTCCTTGTTTTTTTCCTTTTTTCCATTTTTTTTTTTTTTTGTATTTATTTCTTGTATTGTTAAACATTTAAATAACAAAATACCTTCAACTACGATGAAACCGATATAACGAGGGAATTTTTAGCTAAAATGTCACAACTCAAATGTTCAGTTTGTCCAGTATTTATGGTTTGACCAAATATTTGCATACGGCTGCCACGGCTCCAACTACCTCTCTTGCCAATAGACTTCGTCTTGTCAAATTGCAGTATAAAAACGTATCGTTCAGACAACAAAAATCCATATCACATACTCATCACTCATGTTGTGCCAAACTGTCATTTCGTTGTTAAAACATCAATGTGTCAGTCAGTTATTTCAGGGTGGTAACAGAGGCGTTATAGCAAAGCATAAACGAGAGGTAAACAAGTTTACCACAAATGCTTTTCTTCACTCAAATTCGGTTAATAGCGATTCCATATTGATATAGTCGTGTGGAATTTAACATGAATTTATTGGACAAACATTGGCTTACATTTCAGTGCTGCTGTATGCAATTGCTTGATCGTAGTTAGTCCTGTTGAGAAAACTTAAAACACGTAATATTTGTTGCCACATGTAAGTCAGTTTATCGAGCAACATAATTTGTTGCTGCTGTCTCACAAAATGTTTAAAAAAAAATCTACTTTTTAATTTATAGTTGGTATATATATTGTATATATATATATAATATATATAATAAATAATATATATATATATATATAAATATTATCAAATACCCCTGAAAATCTTATCATACGAAGAGCTTTATGGTTGGACAATGAATCGTATTGTGTCTCAAATAGGAAAGTCCAACAATTGCACTTTTTGTGGCGTTTTTCGGAGTCAAGCATTAGATCGCGGAGCAAAGTTACTGAATGTCGATAGTATAGCCACAGCTTATAATGCCGATGATATAGCAGAGACGGTTTTAATGAACATACTACGTGGTGATACCGCTCGTTTAAGAAGATGCACCGACATTAAGACAGTTGGCGGTGAAGACTGCATAGCAAGAGTGAAGCCTCTTAAGTACGCTTATGAAAAGGAGATTGTTATGTACGCTCATTACAAAAAACTGGTATATTTCTCAACAGAATGTGTTTTTGCTTCCAATGCATACCGCGGTCATGCAAGGGCATTTCTAAAAGATCTAGAAAAGGTTAGACCTTCAGTAATAATGGATATTATACATTCGGGCGAACAATTGAGATTTAAAGATATAGTTAAGAAACCAGTTAGAGGAAATTGCGAACGTTGCTGTTTCCTGCCTTCACAGCAACCATGTAAGGCATGTGTCTTATTAGAAGGCCTTAACAGGGGTTTGCCAAAACTTGGTATTGGCAAAAAATTCAAAGGCGACCGTTTGATAGAAACGCAAGAAAAAGAATTGGCCTTAAGAGGAAAAGCAAACTTAGTGAAGAATGATTTCTAATACAAAATTTAAATAAATAAAGAGAAAAACTCAAATTTATAGTATAGAATATTATATATATAATATATAAAAATATATATATATATATATATATATATATATAACATATAAAAATATTTTTTTAAAAATCCTCAAAGTAAAAATTTTGTTCTTGCGTGATACTCGCAAATAGCTTTCTCTCAGTGGAAATAGCAAACGAGAATTACAATTGAATTCAGTATTAGTTTACAACGTCTCCTAAAATTCTTTAAAAATACTCCGACACTTATGCTTTTTCTTCCTAAAAGTTAATAGCTAATTTTAGCATTAACTCCCCTCTTTTTGAGAATAAGGCAGATCAAATACGATATTGTATAATATATTATTATAACACTATTTGATTAAAAAATTTCAACAAAACTAGTTAATTGTTTTTAATTTTTTGTACTTTTATAATTTTGCTTTCATTTAGAATTTAAATATAATTTTTATTGATTTTTGGTTGGAATCAATTCGAAAATTATACAAAATTTATACAAAAGTGGTATATAATTTGAAATTCGGTTTGCGAGAGATATTAATAAACATATATTGTCAGAAGATAATTAATGCTATAATTCCATCGATGGTTTTCCAATAACTATTTTTAAGTTTTAGCATTAGCCAGTAAAATAATTATTTGCTTTTCTGGCAAATATATATATACATATATATATATATACGAGGTGTGATCAAAAATTACCCGCTTTTTTCCAAATTCGTGTTACGTATGTTCGATTTTGATATTTTGTTTTTAGTTTTGGAAAAAAATTGAAAATAACGATTAATTTTTGATCACATCTCGTATATACCATTGGCTATATATGTAAGGTATATATATGCATATGTATTTATTTCTTAGTGTAGCCTTAAGTACCTGCACTATTGTTAAACATTGGACACGTTTGTAACGATTAGAACTTTTTAAGTTTTCTTTAAGTTTTCAAAACAAACAATTTTATTTTATTTATAGATTTTTAATAAGCCAAAAACATAACTGCCATTATGAGTTGGAGTTATATAAGAATCAAATTCAATGTTTGTGAAATCTGAATATTCATAACTTCAATATCATTGATGACCAATTGATTTTATAGTCAGTATTGGTTCATTAATTTCATCAAGTAAGTATAGTAATCGAAGAGAAGGAAGATTTCCATATGGATTTTCCATAAGATTTTCTCCATAAGATTTTCCATTTTCCATATGGGCATTTGCCTGAGAGGAGAAGAGCAACAGTTTAATATTGAAATTATTTTGATCGTTTCACTATTCTATACATTCGTACAATTTTTTCACATGAACATCTGAAAGTGATTCCCTCTTGCTGTAAAAAATTGCATCCAAATGGCGTTGTTGGTGCCACACTATCATACAAGTCTGATATAAGATAAAAAGTTTCAATTCATTTCTGCAATTGCCTGGTATAGATACATACTCGCACGTGTGATATAGAACATTTTTTTAAATACAAAGAAAAAGGTTCCACAAAAAGGGTTCCACAAACAAATTTTTATGAAATTTGAGTACGCCCCTGAAACTGAAATATTATTATGCTACAAAAATCATTGTTCGTATTTTATACATAATTTGTACTTTGTTTTCTTCCTTTTCATGCAAACTATCACAAAATTAACATAATTTTACGTGATTCCTCTGTATTACAAGAACTTTAATAATTATTAATTTCTTTACGTGGTTCTTCATATTCAACTTCAGCATGTACGAGTACATCAAGTGACGTGAAGTCACATGAAGTACATGTGCGTTTCTGTATTTTTATTCAAATCAATTTATCATAAATGCAAAGTTGCATTTACGGACTGGCGCCTGGTATAGATGGGCGCATTCTTTATCTTACAAAATCCAATTTAAGCTTGAATTTGTTTATGTATTAAATTTAGTGCGGTGGGTCCACAATTTAAAATTCATATGAGCAATGTGAAATGCAAATATTGTAGCATATGAAAATGGTGCAATTGTGTGGTAAAAAGTAATAAGTGTATTAAGAAGATACAGCAGACGGTGCATTTAAGAAAAAGCAATACTTTTAAGGAATGAAAACAAGTTTAAAAATTATAATTTAATTTGCAAAAAAAAAATCAAAAGAGAAAAAATTATCTTGTAACTGTCAAAATAATTTCAACAAAAAGTCCACATGAATGATGGGAATGATGCTAAAGGAAGTAGTCTTTGAATTGCAAGGGTTAAGCCATAATATTTCTGATTCCCATCAGAATAGTTGCCAAATAATAGCCAAGAAGTTCAATGACTTCGACTACTTAGTCGTATAATTCATTCACACGAAAATCTCATGTGATACGCTTTTTATTATAAAAAATCGCTTGGAAATGGTGTCGCTGATGTTACACTATCATACAAGATTGATGTAAATAATTTTTTTTTTTGCTGATTGAAGTAAAAGCAACTTCGATTGCATGAAAATTGTCATTTTAAGAAAATTTTCTTAAACTTTTGTTTGTCAAAAAAAAACTCTGACATTTTTAGGCCACAATGTATAAAATTTTTGAGCAGCGATGCCATATTTAGCAAATCGTAAGGCTTGTATAGGATAGTGTATCAAAAAGGTTAATATAATGTGGCTACACAATGATCTTACTGCAGCTGTACATCTACAAGAGAAATTTATAGTGGAGATTCGCATTATATGACATAAAGTTGACATAAAGTTGCCATAAACCATTTACGCATGCTTACCGTATTTAAATATTCAACTTCCATATTAAACATTTCTGATATTATTTAAAATTCATATCTGAAATTGAAGTTATAGTTAGAGGCAGAAGTTAGTTAGTTAGAAGAAGTTAATATAAGTTATAGTTATAAGGCATTAATATCGGCACTTCAGCTAATATCGGAATATATAAATATTGTGGGCTCATATATCAATGATATCAACTTTTAGCTTTTTATTTCTTTCTTTCTAGTCAAATAAATTTTTAAAACTTTTACTAAGAAGTTTCTCAATTTAATATTGAAACGCTTGCTGGGTGCTGAGTGATGTATTTTCTTTCTTATAAAAATTTATAACTTTTTATTTCTTGTTAATTAAAACAATTTAGTCAAGCTGTAAATCAATCAACTGCAAGTTATCATTTTGCAAGGATTTGTTATTAATTCATCGACACAGTATTGGAAATACAGCAGCCCTCATATTAGTAATATATTAAAATTAATTATATTGGGAAAGAAATCTCATCTGCAATAAAAAAAATTAATTCCCAGCAATCACCACAGATCGGTATTTATATACAACCACATTACAAGTGATTAGAATCAATTTGGCTTAACATTAAAGCGGAATTGAATTGTTATTTTCTCAATTGATATTTAAATTATTTCAATTGGGTTTTTTTTTAACAATTTCATTAATACCCATACATATGCATTACACATATACAGACGAGTGTGCATACGTAGAGGACTGTATGCATTGTGGCATTAATTCTTATAAAATCGTCATTAATATTAGTTTCAAATACAAAAGTTGTCAACCGATTTTGGTCAATTTCGTTTTCTGCCTATTTGATTACTTTATTAAGCGGCAATTGTGTTTACTGCATACTTAATTAAATCAAAACATTTTATTGTGGCTTTTTAATGAAAAAAAAAAAAAAAAAATATATATATATATATATATATTTATATTTATATATATATATATATCGTAAATTTTGTAAACCCGTTTTTCTTTCATTTTAAGTAGAAAAAGTTGTCCCATAATTTTTACGAATGTTTAGTTTTATTTGTAGAAATATATTTCATGTACCCTACGCCCTGCCTATAAATATATTTGGCTTGTGCAAATGTTGGCTGACATCGAACGGCCAAAGGATACATTCACATTCTTTAGGACTTTAAAAGCATATGGAAAAGATTTTTCCAAAAATTGCAGCAATATTTGCAACAACATCGTTATGAACTCTCTGTGCTTATCAGCAACAACTTGTCGAGTAATTGCAATTAAATAAAATGTAGCTGTTCTAGTATTTAGCGGAATTAGCTGAATGACTATGAGTAGCAGCTCTCCGCTACCGCCTTTCCATTTTTTTCCATTCGTGCCGTCTCTTTTAAGATTTCTTTTTACATACTCGTATAAAGTTATTTGAAGCCCCCATATGTGTATTTATTGCCCACTGGTAGCACTTAATTTACTATGCAGCTGACGTTTACAAAGCGACACATTTATTTAGATTTTCATTGATGATAATGATTGAAATAAATCGATTCAATTGAATTTTAAACATCACAAATGTTTTGAATTTTAATTTGAACATTGTTTTCAATGTTGATGAAATTGATTAAGCTGGTGACTTTTCGACGACTTTCCTATAACAAATGGGAACAATCAAAACTAAATTGCTTTCCATATTTCATATCGCTTCTACAATTCCATTCAAAGAGTCTCACTTAGCCAATTCGGAGTATGGAATGAATATAGAAATTTATAAAAAAAAACAAACTATTTTATGAAAATCTAAAAGTTTTATTACCTCAAACTTATTTATAATATAATTCCTGAGTAAATTCAAGTGTGGGAAACCATATTTTATATGCACTTGCATGCAGGCATGGAAAATTTTATGCACTGAAAAAATCCATGCAAGACTGCAATTGGAACTCTTTGCCACTGAGCAATGATGGCAAAAATTGCTAAAAATCGGTAAAAATCTTTTGCAGCAGCAGTTCTTGCAGGACGAAAGACACTTTTTCATATATTTAAGAAAATTTTGCACCATTAAAGTTAAGGGGATTCTTTCAATGCATTGCAAATCAAAATGGATTTGATGGTTGGAGAATTTTTCCAAATATTAATCATATTTATATGTACGGATTTTGAAAGCAAGCTAAACTATTGTGATATCCCAAAAAAGCTTTTCTCTCTGGCCCAGTAGTCCGTATTGCCTTACTCTTTCATTTTTGACTACATGTTATTTAGGGCGACCACACGTACCTTCATGTACGAGTGCAGTAAAATGAAATTTTAAAAATTAAACACACGTAAGCATGATAGACTTCTAATTATAAGGCGCCACATGTGACATCTGTCAAAATCAGCTGCAAGTGAATTCTTCGTAGTATATAAAAAAACTTTTTCTCATTAATGTGTGATAACGAAAATTATTTTCAGTCTGAAGTTGCAATGGGTAAAATGGCGAATAAGCACCTGCTCCGTAGAAAAATTACAAAACCCGATTTGATTGCTTCTTGCTTAGTGTTCTATATGTTAATTAGAGCTGTAGCGGAAAGAGCGTCCACATTTCTGAACGGTAACCTCATTCATTAATTCTTTTGAAAGAACTGCTAACAAAAGAGAATGAAATATTATTATTATTATTTTTTTTTTTGCAAGCCATGAGATATTTCTTAAGATCGAACAACTGAAATCACAAGTGTCAAATTACGGAATAAGGTCGTTTCAGATAAGACTTTAAAACGTTATTAGCAACATTTTCATTTTGCTCTGCAAGAAATAATTTGTTTGTTTTCATCAAGATGCGTGTGATAACAATCAAACTTATTTCTTTTATTTTTGAACTGTTTTGTTAATCGTTATTGTTCGAAATTGATGACAGCGTAAATAACAATTTTCAAACATCGCCAAAGGCTGGGCTGTCTAACTTCAGAGATTAATATTTGTACGGGCCTGTGCAAATGAAATCTGTCAATCAACTGGCATTTTTATACTTGGCAACGCGAATTAGAAGTGCATAAGTAGACAGATGGGAAATAAATAATGTTTGATAGATTTGATGAAATTAAAAACTCATAGACAGTTGCTACACAAAAAAAAACAAAAAAAAAATCACAATACACGTTTAATCCTTGCAGTAGTTGTTGTTGTTACATTGAGGATTTGCTTTTGCCATAGTTCGACAACAGTCTTAACTCTAGCTGGCTCTACTGCTACCAATATTTACTCTTCATGGCATTAACGTTTCTAAGGTGCGTCACTATGTATTTGTACCCTCATATCCTTGTTACCAGGAAGAAGACGTCTGTCCAACTTTGTAAAAACTGTTTGCTTTATTCCATTTGTATAATCTGTCTACTTGCTGTTCGGCAAATACTGCAGGCCTTAACAGCCTGCCTTGCTTCATTCTGCAATACTTTGTTGGTTATTTTAGGATTTGAGTTTTTCACTTCAGCGTTTCCCAAAATAGCACAAAAAATAAAAACATTATTTTTATTTCATTTTACAATTCGAATTTGTTTCTTGTTTCTTTACTATTCTATTAAATATGCTTTAAAAAATATTTCTGCTTAAATGCTACCAGTTACTCTTATTGTTATCTCATTACAGTGCTGTCGTAATGTGTTAACAACCTTTGTCGCCCCTCATCAGTAATTTTCGTAATTTCATATTTATTGTATATTTCATGAACAATAGATTATTCGTTACGTTTCAACAATTGTTGCGAAATTGCACATTTACTATGTAAAGCATTACGGGGATAATCGATCTTTATGCACCTTAAATTTCATTCTGAGCTCATGGTGAGTCCTTTAGGATTTCACGTAATGCTTCCCAGCAAGTAGCAGCTTATCAATGTTCTAAACAATGGACATTAATGTGATACTGATCTGCCAATATATAGTAAATTGTGAATAGGAGAATTTCGTTAGTGAAAAGGAGGGCGGCTCACTCTGTTTACATGCGAGTACGAGTATAAGCGCTCTCTTGTTATGGGATGTGATGCGAAAAATATATTGATAGTACAGTGTAAAAAGCATATTGTATTGTATAAAATATATTGGTCTTGTTACACTATCCTACACAGTCGATTTTGTAACAATTCATTCACAAGAAAATGTTATAGTGATACACTCCTATTTAAAAAAATATTATCAAAATGGCGTTGCTGGGGTGCCATCCGGTCCTACAAAAATGTTGCAAACCATATTTTCTTTGCTGTTTGAAGTAAAATTGTCTTTAACTTTTGCAAATAGTAAGATTTTTCAAACAAAATCGCACACTTTTATCTCACAATATTATATTTGACAAATCGTACGACTGTGTAGGATAGTGAACTCAGGCCATTACACGCATTTTATAAAATAATGCCGTTACAATATCCTCTGCGATTTTTATTAAAAAAAAAAAAAAAATCTGTAATAAAAAAACATCAATTAAGAACTTTCCTATTTCAGAGAACTGGAAAGATGCTTTCAAATTTTTCAAAGTATCGTTTTAGCTAATAGCTAAGGATAATCGATATACAATTTTTCTAATCAAATTCTTCCTCGTTTATTCTTCTTCTTTTTATTTGCTGAAAGTTTAAAACTGTGGAAAAATTCCTCAAGCTGACGCCATTAAACCCATTATTTTCTTCTTAATACATTTAAAGTAAAGATTTTACTATTGAAGATCCCATTTGCAAATATCGTCCTGTGTATGCGTGCACAGATAAAATGATTGTGAAAAGAAAATACTTTTAATTTGAAATACCCAACGATATTTAAAAATCCAATTTTTTGTAATATGAGAAAGTAGCTCGTCCTCCTCTTTATATCTATTGTTGTATTTGCTTTGTAACCATTTTTTGCACAGATTTAAGAAATGCTCCCTTAAGATATTATCTGAACAAAGAAAAACCACAACATTCAGTCTATTGAAAGCAAGTAATATATTGAGTTTTCCTAATTCTACAGCAGAGGCAGCATATGTTTTGATAAAAATCTCATCAATCTAGTTTATTAAAATAGCAATTTTGTGGTTGTGAGAATAGAAACTGTATCTTCATCAAGGATTAAGGATGAATAACTGCAAAATATTGTTGTCTTATAATCGCTTACACTGTAAAACAATTCAATATTAAGTGCAATGTATGTTAGTATGTCGGCTATACAAGCTTGCATAACCAAATCAATCATGATATGTGCATGTCTTTTTTAAAAATGTCTTTCTGGCCCGGCCCTATGTAAATGCTAAAGCTTTCCAAGTAATTTTTTTTTGGCATTAAAATCGTGATCTATATCAACGCTTCAAACGCAGCGTAAGTAAGCGGATACGTATTTGCTTTACTAGCTTTGATAAACCAGTAGCGTACATATATTTTACGTGTAACATAAATTCCTAATTTGCTGCTTACGTTATGCCTACCACTGTGGTCACTTATAGTCACTGCAAAGCTTTAAGGGGTATAAAATTCTCTCCATCAAAAAGGTCGCTGCTTCGATTGCATTGGAAAAGTTCGTATAGATACATACTAAGAATCTAACTGGAACTCGCGAGATGCGGTGAAATTGTTTGTAAAAATTCACTAGAAATATTGGCGATTTGAACCATAATAAGGACGAAAATATAACATCAAAGGATATTCATCAAACAAATGAAATCTTAACAGAAACAAAAACAAAAACCAACGCCTACATTATTTTATAGTTAAAAATTTTAGTATTTAGAAATTAACTGTCCAAAGCCAAATATAGCTACGCAGTGCTTGTTGGTGCATCTTCCGCCGGCTTTTGGAATACAGATATACGTATTTCGACAGGCGACATGATTGTATACATTTCCATATATTTTTGGAAATGAATATTTGCAGCTATAAATTCCTTATTCGAATGTATTGTATTGCCAGCATTAACTTAAGAATTTCAAATCCTTTCATATATCTCTACATGCATGCTCGTGGATACATGGCCAAATGCGTCAGTTCCTCCTCGTATGCATGTATTATTCTGACGTCATGCATTATTTTACAGTATGCTTAAAGTTACATGAATATTACACAGGTAATTTTACCCGCGAAGTAATTTTTTTTTAGTAAAGTTTTTGTGCTCAAAACATTTAGAAAATTATGCGATTGGTTGGACTTCAACTAAACACGTCTTAATCCTGATTGATGTCTGACAAATTCTGCTAAATAAAAACAACAGAAATGCAATCGAATTTTAAATTAAAGAAAAACATTGTTAATGTATCCGTGAATACACATGTATAGATGTGAGTAAGTGTGTTCATACATTCATATACATATATTCCAAAAACTTGAAAGCATTGTGAAAATATTATGACAAAAATTGTTTTCTCATTAGAACGGCTGTCAAAAAGCGGAGGGATTTAAAAAAAGAAAAAAAAAAGAAAAACAAAAACAAAACTAAGTAAACATCAGTCAAATACCAACGATCCTAAAACAATATTGAGAATGTTTTATATAAACATGCACATGCATACATACATATATATGCATGCACATATATGTATGAATTTGTATGCGTATGCATCTACTTTTATTTCTTCGTGCATGCATATGCATATGTATTTACATATGTATATGTAACTATGTGTGTATCATTTATTGTAAAAAAACAAAGTTTCTTTTACAAACAAACATATATTTAATGTACAGATGTACGAGTATGTGTGTGTGTGTGTATGTAAATTGGGAGTTTCATTAAACACAGTCATACATATTTTTACAGACACCAATTTAACGGCTCACATCCATTTGAACATATGCGTCAATATATATATGTGCGTGTGTGTGCTTTCCTTATCAGACCTGAAGAATGGAAAATCATAATTGCCATTTTGTATTTCTTCTCTAAAATTAAAACCAAATATGATCTCTTTTGTGCATTGAGACCAAAATAACAATAGAAAAAGTAGAGGGCTCAACATGTTTGTCGTTTTTTTGTGACGAAAGAGCTGCCGGTGTTACTGTTGGCTGTAAATCCAAACAGGATTATGAATTCAACAAAACGTCATCCTAATCAGTAAAATGTCAAAAAAATCCTGTTCTTTATTCAGCACAGTGGTGCCGATGGGAATAAATTTAATTAATTATCATTGTTAACTGCTAAAACTATTTACTAAAACCTACCCTGCTTGTTATAAACAGTGCTCCGAATCTAATCTGAAAATCCCTCGGTCCCATAAAATTGACAAAAGGTATTCTGGCGTTGACGCATGAGAAAAATAAAAATTCTCTCAATTGAACTGTTTTTAAAACAGAATTCGGCGTAATACCATATTGTTTTTCGTTTTATTTAATATATTAAAGACGTGCAATAAGTGTATCGGAAGTGTAATGATTCCTGTGGCTACAGATATGAATGTAAACATATACATTTTTGAAATCCCAGTATTTCAGAGTTGTTATTTATTACAGACCAATAGATATTTTACCTGTTTTAAGCAAATAAATTATTGTCAGAAAATAAATGTTTTAATATTAATAAGTGTTAGAAATGTATGGAAATATGGAATATATATGTACAAATATTTACGAAAAGTCGATATCTACATATATATATACATATATATATATATATATATATATATTATTCAGGTAGCAATACAGATTTCTCTAATTAACTTTAATATTTATTAATATTAGGAAAACAGCATTTCAAATGTCGACAAATGCCGTAAATTCGAATAACATACATATATACGAGTACATGTAGTAATACGTGTAATTGTACTTGATCATATCTAGTCAGATTGAATGCAGTTGGTTATACATATCTATGCAATGTAGTCGAAATCCACAATTCGTTCCTCCTTCCTAATACCTTTTTTAACACCACTATTTATTTGCTCACTTTACCTGCCATATTACTTATAGCAAGTAAGGTAAGGACTCGCGTTAGCATTGCAATTGCTTACCATGACAGCCTACAAATCTTTAGGAAGCTTCGTTTCGGGAATACTACTTTTGAAATATTCAGCAATTTGGGCAATAAAACATTTACATTGAAAAGCAGCATCTGATTGGTTGGCACGATTCACGAATGTGATTACGAGGTGTGGTCTACTGCCGTATAGTGAATATTTTGGGCGAAAAAATCCATCAGTGCTTGATATTATGTCATACAAAAATAAAATATTTATTTCAGAATAATGATCAATTCAAATATTTGGAAGTTCAAACTACAAAAAAAAAAATTCTTTAGAGATTTGGTAATATATGTCTCATTGATAAAGAATATCTTTTTTAGAATAAAAGAATCTATTCAAGGGCATGTATGAAATTATAGGATTAATTTCATACAAGTGTAAGCAGACAACCACATAGCCGAACTATACCAGTGGAAATTTTAAAAAGTTATTGAAAAAGTGTTATCCATAACTTGCTAAAAAAAACAGGACCTACTGATTTCAGAATGCAGTATTTGCTTTACTGATGACTTAATTTAAAAAACGTATTTTATTTTCCAGTTTCTGGAAGAAGGCTCTGTAAAAAATACACTCTCCAGCTGTAGGCCTAATGTTGTGTTTAGAAACTGACAAACCAAGTGGCAGGTGCAAAGTAGCGGTCACATAAAATAAAATCCCCTAAAGAAGAGGAAATAAGTTGCACGAAACTTCGGGAAAAAGATGCAATAAAATTTGTAGTTTTAGGCACATTAGGCCTACAGCTGAAGGATATACAGGAAACAGTGAAAGAAATGCATATTTGGCTATTAAAAATTTTATACTAGTAAAATATATTCACAAACACAAATGTAATATAATATCTGTTTCGAGTAATATTTGAACCCTCATTGGTGGGTAAAGCATCTGCATTCCTTATAACTTTGAGAAAATAAAGTTTGAAAGTTCCGAAAAATAAACAACATCTTTTTATTATATTCCATACAATTTTGTCCGTTCATTTTTTCAACGCTATTATATCTATAGGTTCCACTGTACTCGTATGTTGCTTCCTTTTATTTTTATATACTATTAACAATCATTATTTTTTTTTTACTTTTTTTTTTTGTTTAGAAATGTTTTGTGGTGCGTTAAATACTTAAAACGACATTGTCACCTTTTGTGTCATACACATGATATATTTTTAAAATTTTACTTGTCTTGTTTCTTTGCCAATCTTCCTTTCCAATTCAAACTTTATAAACAAATTATTGTCTCTTCAAAACCCCTAAATGTTTGAATTGTATTTTAGTTTTATGAAGATTTATATTTACGATAAGGTTTGTGTGTGTACCCTCGTTAAGGTTGTATATTATATGTGTGTGTGTGTGAATATGTAACACGAACAGAAGTTATTGAGGCGCATTAAGTTGATCCTGCTTATTTAACATTAGTTCATGCTTTAATGGATTTTGGAAATTGTGAGTATTATATTATAAAAATGTTAAGCTATTTTTGTTTTCAAGAAGTCCTTACGAGAGACAACAACACAAATACTATAAATTCCTTTTCAATTGCTAAATAATCTTTTGGGTTGTTAACTTAAATGCATGGCAAAAGGAAGGGTGATGTCTATCAGTACTGAGTGTGGAAAAAAAGTTGTGAATAAATTTGAAAAAGGTTTTATTTAATCAGTCTTGTTTTTGCATTAGCGCAAGTGATTTCGGTTGGGCAATTTAATATGACACGATGATACTTGTACGTTTCGATAATGTCGCAATCTATTGCAGAGGATTTTGCTCAAGTACTGAAGGAGAAAATACATTTGAAAAGTGATAGTGGTATACAAACATGTTCGAATGTGTCGAATCTTAAATACCCTTCTCCCAGAATTCTTCTCATAGTTTTTTTTTTTTGGTACGGAACAATCAAACTGCTTTGTACTAAACTTTAATTTTGTCATATATGAATATTTCTCATTACTAAGAAATATTAAAAATTTTATAATATAATTCATGTATTCCCCTTTATACAGCGAGTTTGACGGCCAACCGAGTGATGTTACAATCATATTTTCCACGGCCATTTTTCTTTTATTCATTACCGTATTTTGGTAGTGTCCATACTGAATAATTCTGAGAATATTCCAAACAGAGGGGATTTTAAGCCCAATTTAAACCGCGATAAAAATACCTAAGAGTGAAGGACGGACGGACAAAGCGGCATAAACTTCCTTTCATAGAATATATATACTCGTACTTTTTTTTATATCTTTTTTATCAGACCTATAAATACTCTTCCACTCGTTTTATATGGGAAACACCTTATATATACATATATATTATAAGAGCAGTTCTCAACTCGTATATCCTCGCATTTTTTTATTCATTAAGCGTTTCCTACATTTAAGCCGATCTGTTAGTAAAATTTACAATTCAGACTAAACGAATAGTTTAATAATTTATATTCTTATGATTTCATACAAGACTTGTAAATGTGTGACGATGCGGCCATGCGAGAATGTCGTCAGAATTCGCACTTGTAATTTCTATCGTGTACATACTTTAATAAAAATAAATTTTGCCTTAAATAATAAAAAGTAATCACAATTAAAAATACCAAAAAAAAATTAAAAAAAAAAAAATTAACAGTTACGGGAAGTAATCATAATTCCAGACACATTTTATATAAAATTTAAGTTTATTTAAAATACATTAAAATTATATGAGAGCTATAAAACTGTGAATAAATTACGTGTAAATATTGGCCGTATATTACACGCTGGGAACACAGTGGTGTGTTTATGGCAAATTGAATATGAATGTCGGTATTTATAATTACTTTCTACTACACGTATATCCCTCAAAGGGCAGAAATGGCTTTTATAACTTCCGATTAATTGAAATTGCCAAAAAGAAAATTGAACTACAAACAGCCCATTTTCACTTAGGGTCAATAAAGAAAACATCATAGGCGATATATTTCTCGTATAGCTAAATGAAATATCGTTAAAATTTCTAAATAAATAAAATTTTAATATAATCCCAAATGAACATAACCGGGAGTACTGCAAAGAAGGAGACCTACGACATTTTTTAATAAGAAAATAATTTTGTTGCTTAAATACTGGAAGCTTTGACAGCAACGCCCGACAGAGGGTAGCACATGCATTAATATGTAAGTGGTACTAATATTCGTACATATGTATGTCATTAGATACACATACATATGTAAATGAATATTCATACATATATGGCTTAAATATATATATGTAAATGTAACTTGTCTTATCGAATAAAATTTAAAATAAACTTTTCTAATTTTCAGCGAAAAGCTTTAATATCATAATAAGCTAAAAGTTTTGCATTAAAAATGTTATCGAATTTCCAAAGCAGTAATGGTTTTTAGGTCATTTTAAAAATAGCGTAGAGGCCTAAAAGTGACTACTGCGAAATCATTTTCAAAAAGTCCCAACTACGACTTTTACGAAACCAAAAAAAACCTGCCATGTAGAAGAGCTGCCGGTACTTTTTACACTCCGGCGTACTTAATGTCACATGGCAGGTTCTATTTCTTTGTAAATAGAAGAAGAATGAAGAGTGGAGTGGAATGAAGAGAATGCGATGTAAATGGCAGTGCTGTAAAAGTGGTATTTTGTAATTGCGTGTATGTAAATGCATAACTGAGCCTACTCGTACTGCGTATGTTTATTGTATCTACGCCTTAAGTTCATTCTAGCTTGCGATAAATTTTATGATCATTCCTCTGTGCGAGGTTCTTCTGCAGTTCGCTTGTCCGTCTGTCTCACGTTCGTTATACGTTAGTGTGTCTCAGTAATTATACGTGTGAAATAAAACATCAAAGAGCAGGCATGTGTTAACGCCCCATTATTGTTATGGCTGACAACATTTTTAACATCTTGCATTGTTAAAATGTTTTTTTTTTTTCTGAATATGGCCACAAACGGCTTTGAGTTAAGCATTCATTCATACATTGTTGTTAATTTTACTTTATTTTATTTTATTTTATTCTGTTTTGTTTTATTTCATCATCATCATGCATTGCACTGCATTTCACAAGTAACAAACGAAATATGTACTTCATGCCAACCAGTAACAAAATTGTCAGACAGTGGCTCTTGTTTTGTAGACTGGCATATAATTATTGTCATTAGAATTTAGCTGCCAAATTAATTTTACGACTTGAACAACACCAAGAATCAATTGAGATTGTCGACACATATGGTGTAAAATAATTTGTAATTTTTGTGTTGTTTAAATATTTAAAGGAAGTGTATTAATTGTTAGTTGCACTGCTGTATAATTTCGGGAAAGATCGAATGTGAGAATACCAAGTTGTCAGTGCATATTGATTATAGTCATGGTTGTTGAATATTAAATATATAATTAATTCTCTTTTATCGGTAACAGCTGAAATTTTACGAAAATAAATTTATACGAAATTTCAACACCTCCTGCGCAATACTTTTATAGTCAGCCGCAGCAGATGAAGACTTCGCCACTAGTAAATAAAATATAGAATTGACCATTGTTATAAAAATGTTTTTCAAACCCTACGGTCGGTCATAGATGTTGTTAGACATCGCTCGATCGGCATTTTATATAAAAGCCATAGAACCATTTTAATGTTTTGAATACAAGTGGTCGTTTGGACGATGTATACATACATCGTTGGCTAGTTACATATTTACTTTTCAAAACGGAAAATATATAATGCTCGACTTAGATATTTATTGAGCTAAAATGGATTTCCTTAGGGGACTAATGAAAAATGTAATTTAATGCATAAATAATACTCTTAATCTATTAAACATTGCAGTTAAGGTCCAATGAGAGGTGAAATGGAGCAATCGGGTAAGCAGTTTAAAAGCATATTTTAAATAATGCACGTGAATTTTCGCTAAACAGAAATCAGGCTAATAACGTAATTTTTATATGAAGCGTAAAATATTGAATTTGAAATTTAATTAACCCATATGCGGACGGCGTGGCAGTTTGGGAACTCTTACACATCTCGTGTATAAAAGAAAAATTGTTGACATATATTGAAAAAATTATACTTTAACAAGTATTAGAAAGAAATTAAGGGCGTTTTCTTTTCTACAAAAGAATTTAATATCTCACTCTGGCACTATGTACAAATGGCCTAAGGTCCGCAAGCCATCGATTTCACTGAATTTAAAGAACCATTAATTGCCAAAAATCTCCTTCACCACGAAAGTGGGCGTGCCTAATTTCTTGTCATAAAGTATCTATTTTGTTACGTCAATTTTATTTCACACTGTTACTTTTAATAACGTTGAGAAAAATAAATGAACATGGATTTAGATATAGGGAATTCGGAGAATCATGAACAAGGCGGAATTTGAGTACTCTAAAACGCGTAAAAACTTTGAAGGCTCTTAAATGTGTACGTTTTTGAAAGGATTAAATTTTCTCATATAATTAAGCAGCCGTAATGTTGCCTTCTGTTTATTTTATACGTGACCAGATACAGAAATAATTATAAAAATCTAATTTTCTGACTCTTTCGACTCAAAACATTTTTTTTTTTTGAGCATTATCTGGTAACACTGTGTAAGAATAAAATCAAACTGTACGTTTTCTTTACTGACGATTTGTTCGGCGCAAAAAGGGCAATGCCTATCGCCATGCGGTTAGGCAACATTTCTACAAAGGAACATACAGCGCTTTACGAGGGCAACATGTTTTTGAGGAAAGAACACAAAATTGCCTTTTTTGAGTGTAATTTTGAGTCTTTTTGTAGAAGAGAAAACGCCATAAGTAGACTTAAATTCATTTCACTATAAGACCAATAAGAGACGGCTTTACTCAAATGGTTCCTAAAGAAGAGCATCGTACCATATGGTACAGATTGACTTAAATCCGAAAAAAAGAATAATTGAAATTGAAATTAAGTTAAAATTACTATTTTAAAAAATACTATTTTTTAGAAAAAAAAGAGAAATATGATTATAAAAATTAATTTAATTTAGTACTATTTAATAATTCGGTGCCTCCGTAGGCGAGTGAATAATGCTCAGCCTAATGAAAAGGAAGTCGCGTGTTCGAATCGTGCCTAGTAGAGTTGGTTGGAAAAAAAAGAAATAATACAGATATGGAAATTGGTATGTTTCACCAACAATTGAATTTTCTTTATTCATAATTTAACTTTTTTTATTTCTTGGATACTAAACAAATTAAATTTTTTATGCTTTTAACCTTTTAGCTGCTTCCAAATACTGCGTACCACATTATCAAGGAAAAACTGTATATGAAATGATGCCGCCCCAAAGGGCAGACATTACACATCTACTTTCCAGTGGAAGGAAGGAAACATTTTTGATAAATATCAAATATATGTATATGACAACTAAGAAAATATATGAAATGTGGAAATCCAAAACAAAGTTCTTGGAAATTTTTGTTGTAAAATAAATTACAATGTCACGGAACACGTTTCCATCGTTTTATCAATAAAAGAGAAACATCTTCTGGGTAAAATCTACTACATGTGAAACGGTTATAGTAAAAAATATTAATGTGTGGCGCATGCGCGGAGCACCCTCGATAACACGTTCTTAGCGCACGTTCATATACTTTTCTTTTCCAAATAATGCTGAAGGAAATCTCAAATACACTTTTATCTCCATTCAACCTGTTCACACCGTAAGTTTTTGGCTGAATATTTAATTTCATACATTGTAATTCTAATTTGGTTTGAAAATTATTATAGATTGCTTTCACGTTTTATATCTTTTAATACGTAAAAGTGGGCATGCACACAGTTTTCCTGAAACCATTAGTTGTAAATGCTTGTATTTTCCCTGTAATTTGTGTGGTATAATAAAAATATAAAAAATTCTTAAAATATTAAATAATTGTTTTATTACTTCACCACTAATAATTTTTAGTGTGTCGCGTACAGAATAATTAAACAATTTTTAATTGATTTGATGTATTTCTGAAGACAAAGTGAACTTCTTGGAAACTTGCTTGTAACTTATTAGTTTTTGGGAATTGTAATTGTAAATTGTAACCTAATTATTGAGCTAGACAAGGAATTAATAATGATAATTTATTTTAAGACTATTTCCTGAATTTTAATAGCAATGCATGACGGCATAAATATACATTATGAACTGTTTGACCTTTTCAAAGTAATTTATTAATTGCCAAGCAAACATTTTTATTTGGCAACGTTAATAATTATATTTTTTAGGAAAAAGTCTTTACCTAAAATGTTGAACAAATCGATTAACTTTTAGTCGTTTTTCAAATTTTAGTCGGTATTGATTCGTAAGCAATTGCAATTTAAAAATCATTGAATATACGACCTATCCTAAAATATATATATAAAATATATATATTATAATATATATATATTATAATATATATATATTATAATATATATGTATATATTATATATATATATTATAAATATATATATAATTCGAAAAAATATATTTCTTAAAAAGTGAGCAGAAATTTCTTCGCTTTAATGAAATAAAAAAACGGAGGATTATCGAATGAAGTCATTCTTTACCCTGTAAATTAAAATTTTATGTGTGTTTTCCACATTGGCCAAGTCCAAGTTGCTGCTGTACCAAAAAAGTGGGATAATATCATAAACTTTGTCTTATCACAAAGTGTTATATATATGTGTAAAGTGAAGTCGCGGAAACATGAACCAATTTTGAACGAGCGTGTTCACGTTCATTGCACTTTTTTAACAGCTATTTAAATTAAACAATAAAAATTTCTTAATTCTTAACATAACTTTCTTAATTTCTTGGATATTAAACAAATTAAATTTTTTTATGCTTTTAACGTTTTTTAGGAGGTGGCGCCAAAGTCATTACCCTGTAAAACAAATTCGCTTCAGTTATGAAAAATTTTTCAATTTTAATTTCTGTAGACCCCAATTCGATTTTAATATAAATCTTCTAGATATTCTAAAATACTAATGTTTTCGCGTACCATAGTTCAGGCTTCTAATCCACTAATTGCTATATATTATCAAAACAGGGGTTAAGTAAATGCAAACTAGGAAAATTACTACTTTTTTTATTATTGAAAAGCAGTCAAAAGGAAGATATTATTCTTTGGCTCAAAGAACAATAAATGATTTTTTAGGGTAAAAGGAAGCTGTATTAAAATTACTAAATTCAAAGGATTTATATAATATTTTTAATGATTATTTATTCCTTGTCGTGGTCTCGTAGTGCTCTGATATCAATTTGAATCCATATTAAAACATCCTTTTCTCCTTCTACTGCGAAATCTTTTAACAAGCAAAAGTAAAATTTAATCCTTTCAAAAATGTACGCATTTAAGAGCCTTCAAACTTTTTACGCGTTTTAGAGTACTCAAATTCCGGCTTGTTCATGATTCTGCGAATTCACTGTATCTACATCCATGTACATATATTTTTCTCAACGTTATTAAAAGTAACAGTGTGAAATAAAATAGACGTAACAAAATAGATACTTTATGACATGAAATTAAGCACGCCCACTTTCGTGGTCAAGAAGATTTTTGGCAATTAATGGTTCTTTAAATTCAGTGAAATCGATGGCTTGCGGACCTTAGGCCATTTGTATATAGTACCAGAGTTCGTTAAACCTTTATCTTCAATATCAATACCAACCACTCAATATCGAAATACAGTCGAACACGTTTATAAAGAATGCCGGTCATAATTAATTATGCAAACAGCGAACTGTTTTCTTCGGTCCCAACTTTTTTGTACCTATTTGTCAGACAAATCAATACGTTTATAATGAACACGATTATAACGAGCTTTTTTTATAGCGAATTAGTTTTTGTGAGCCCCACAAAGAATATGTACAGACATTACAACGTGTATAACGAACTAAGAAAAAGCCTATTTAAAAAAAATCACTACAAGGCAACACTTATACGCAACATTACTTCACTGACAGCTGTTTCAGACTATTCAAACAAACAATCTAAACCGATGATTGTGAAAAAGTGAAATAGGGATAAAAATAAAAGCAATTCCTTTTCAGTTGCAACAAAAATGCAATGAATTAATAAAATTGAGAGAGGCAACAAAAGTCAACAAAAAAGCTGTGAATTGTATAAAATTCCAAAATCAAAATTATCTACTGTTGGCCTTGTTTTTTGCATAGTTTTGACGGATGTTTCTACTACGTCTATAACGAACTATGTCTATAACAAACTAAAATCGTCGGGGGCCTTTGAGTGCGTTATAAACGTGTTTGACTGTATTACAAAATAACTTTTACAGAAGAATTTTGTTATATTGGCGGAAGGATGGAAATGTTTAGTCGACTTTATTTTCATATTTTAAACATAAATATATTATTTAAAAGATCTTAACTTTTAAGTAAAGGCTTCTAAAAGGACGTTGAATGCATTTTCTTAAGACTGCAATGGCCAAATGCAATTTCATATTGAAATAAGTTTCAAAATGTGGGCCGATCTACGTGTAAGTAAAAGAGTATTTTCAGTGCCAAAGAAACACTGATATCGTTTTACATATCAATATTTATATTGAAACCGAAAACGGATTATTATGTGAACTGTAAATAGTGGAGAAACGAAAGTCGTAAAACGTGTTCATGAGACTCCGTTACAAATAATTCGTATATGTAACAGCCACATTTGAACTGCCCTGAAAATTATGAAAATCATTTTGGATATTTTTAAACTGCATTCCCCATAAGTGGCACATGTGCTGGTGCAAGTTCATTCAAATCTAGATTTTTTCAAGCTTTCATTGTAGCTCGCATAAAGACTTCTACGCTCCATATTAACACCGCCAGCATACGTTTCCAGCGCAACTGCAGCGTTACATGTTACAAGTAAATGCAACTAATATTGTTAGAAACAAATCATAGTCTTTTTAAAAATGTAAATAAAAATCCTAATCAAATTTCAATGATGGTAACCAGCGATATAAAATTATTTTCTTTTGTTTTTTTGCTACCAAATTAAAATTTTTTTAGCTCCGCCTTTTTGCTAAGAAATGTATTTCTGATTACACGTATTTCATTTTATTCATTTCTTGAAACTGCAGTTACCTAAATATTTTACGACTGCCTTGAATGGGAAAGCCATAAAAATAGTGTTTATTATGAACATTTTCTCTTCTTCTTCTTATTGTATTAACTTTTTATCACTTAAACGTAATTACATGAATACATATAAAAATTCATAAAAATCATGGTTGTGTTTTTAAAAATTCATAAAGTTTGTCTGTTAGTTTTTTTATTTTTTTTGTTTTTGTTTATTTTAGGAATACGAGAATACGAGTAATTTGATATGTGTGTTGAAAATAGGCTTTAAAGTCTCAAGTCTCGCGTAGAACGTGTAGCGCCACATTTCCTCGAGCATGATAATCATGAACTGCTGCTTTTATTGCGCTGCTTAAAAGAAGCACATGTCGTCACCAAATATGCAAAACAAAGTATGTATCTGTAAAACGTTGAGCATATTTATTTTTATGAGCTGCGATTCGCTGCAGCCGTAAAGTTCATCAAGTGCTCGTGCTCGTGCTTGTGCTCGTGCTCATGGAAAGACAAGAGTGGATTTGTGTACTTTTGCTGATTATGAAAACTGATTTTCGATTAATTTTCATTTGAGATGACATGCATTTAATAGTTTGGATTAAGAATTTTGTGAGTACGTGGCCCCAAAAACTATGACACTTTTTTGTAAAAACGTTTAACTGCGGCCAGTCACACTGAGAATTTAACTGTGCTTGATATTGTGCCAACCCCAGAACAGGGGAATTCCTTTGTCATCTCAATAATATTTTAAGCATAGATTTTTCACAAATGTTAAATAAATATCGTTATAGCAATATATCGTGAAAGATATTGGCGAAATTCTTTGCTGATAAATACTGGTGTGCACGCCCCTTTTTATAGCACATATTCCACTTCTATTGAGAGCAGCATTTCGTTGATATCATAGAAAGCTGTTTGTTCTGTTCCTATAAACTTATAAATCGCCAAAGATATAGATTTTGTATATAATTTTTTGGAATTTGAAAAAAATATGTTTTCTTTTATAAAATGTATTATTATGTGCGATATATCTTTGTCACATATGATATGGCCAGTGTTGTGTAAATGTGAATAAGTTTCGCTTCGTTTTACATTTTTGTTGAGAACAGTTGTGAGGTTTGTTTGAGGCTCTAAAAATCTATTGCACTTCACATTATCACCGGATATCTGCAATCGCAAAAGGACCCATGTGAATGATGAGTAGCGGGTATATGAGAAGTAGCGATTTTGCTTTTATGGCATATAAACTAAAATTATTTACAAGTAAATGTTTTTTTTTCAGCTTCGTAGCAGTTTCGTCTCTTGTATATTTTTTATAGACTTTAAATACGTTAAAAATAATTACGTTATTCGTATAACTAAGAATATTAAAATTTAAACGATTTCATTGGCGAGAATGAAGCGTTATAAAATCGTTAAAATATGGCTTGTTAGCATTTCCACACCACGAACTTTTATCGGGCCAAAAATGATTGTACGCAACTTGATAATGAAAAGAGGCTTCTTTTCAGATATACGAGTACAAATTTTGTCCTACCACAAGAAGGCATTACAGGCATTCTGCGTTAATATATATGTAAATAGGTGTACAATATTATCTCAAAATAAATATATATATTAAATGTCGATTAGCTTACGAATTATAGTTTATATTCGCTGCGATGGATCAATGGTCGCGGACGCTAAAGTGATCGAAATTGCTGAAGGGTCCTGCAATTTCAGTACTAACAACCACAATGTATTTTAAACTCACCATAATAAGGAACACCTCTTGCCGGTATATGGTTTTACAAGCCTAGATCCATTCCCTAAGAGGGAACTAAATACCTTCTAATGAGTGGCCAAATTATTTATTCTAGAAATAGTTGTTCAACATTTTAATCATGCCAGTGTTTACTACTCCTGGGAGGAATTTTCCCATGCCTTCTCATAAAAGACCCCGACCGCCATTTGCAGTCTTTCCTTTATGATTTCATACTTAATATTTTCAAACTGTTACTGACTTGTTGTGTTACCTAAATAGTCCCTCATTAAAGCATGACGGTCAACTACTTATGCTAAACTGTTTAATATTCATGAGATAAAAACCGAACTAAAGAAAAAAAATGTGTATTCATAATATTGTTACCAGTATCGGACTCGTACTTTCTTAATCAGCAGTCTTTACAAGAAATTACAACAACACTTGCTGCATAATAATTTTCCTTGAAAAGAAAATTTTTTTATGAGTTTCTTAAGACAGCCAAAACATTCACGGAAATCCTTATGAATAGAAAGGCAAATTAAGGAGAGAAAATTATTAACATTCAACGAAAGGGCGCCACTGGGGATAATTATATAAGCAATTAAAACAACATTATTGTTAACAATCAACACATTTTAATTAAAAAGAAATAATATTGTAATTAAATCATTAAATGAGTGGCAGACAAAATACTTCTGCCAGACGAAATAATTTCACATGGAAAAATTATTTATCATGCTATATTAATTGACCTCTGACATTGTTAACGAAATAACGAAAATATTTACAGAATTGAAGAAAAACAAATTTCCGACAAAAATACTAGAAAATTGTGTTTCCCAATTTATAAACCTGTTGCGCAATTCGTTATATTCATTCATTTCATGATGAATATTTTGTGCATGGCTTGCTCAAGCTTGTTTGGATAAACGTTGCCTTTCAGATATGCACACAAAAAGAAGTCCGGAGCAGTCAAATCGGGCGGCCGTGGAGGTCCATATCAGCATTTCTTGAAATAGCTTGTTGCGGAATAAGAGGTCTCGCAGAAATTCCATTCTAATCCTTTTAATAAGCGATATGGCACCGTCTTGTTAAAACCACAAGTTGTGCAGTGAAAAAGCTTTCAATCATATCACGATATCGCTCCCCATTAACAGTTATCGTTACGTCATTTTCAGTTTCAAGGAAGTAAAGTCCAATGATTCTTCCCGATCAAATTGTATATCAGACGGAAATTATTAACTCTTCATATCGCCGCTACTCATCATACACATGGGTCGTTCTGCGATTGCAGATATCCGCTGATAATGTGAAATGCAATAGATTTTTAGAGCTTCAAACAAAGCTCAGAACTCTTCTTAGCAGAAATGTAAAACGAAGCGAAACTGTTTCCCATTTACAAAGATATATAGCGCATAATAAATAAATTTTTGGATTCAAATATTACTGCTAAATAATTTGAGGGTTTTCCATTGACCAGAATCGACTATCCTGCTCATTCACATATCCATTCAAGTGGAAATTTGCGCGTCACTCATTATGATTTTCTCAAGAAAATCGGCGATATCATCGGTGAGCTGTAACCTTTTTTTTAATGGCATATGTACGGCGGTGTAAAGAGGCTCTTGTGTGAACTAAATGTTAAATGGAAACAAATGCAAGTCCTTGCGCAAAACAAAGGCCAAAGTTATTATTTGAAGATCAAGGTCCTGTGCTTGACACCGAATTGAGTTTGAAGGATTGTTTTGAACAATTTCTTGAGTAGCAGTAATGCTTTAGGCCGATCTTGTAGTCCTTGCTTGTGTCTATCAGCTACAGTTCCATTTTATTCGAAAACATTTAGTGCGAAATCAATAGTGTGTCTTGATGGCACCTTGAGTCTTCCAAAAATTTCGCTTTATTTTGTAAAATGTTTTAACGATTAAAATACGTTGGTTACCCGAATATTCTTCCATAATAAATTTGCCACGCCTATATTTCACGACTGCTAAATAGAAACTATCCAGAATAATGTTTACCGAAATGACAGCAAAGTAGTATACCTCCCCGCCAGATACCCAGCATTTGTTATATCTGCATTCTACTGCCTTGATGTTTGGCAAGGCATTTCAACCCCATACACTTATACATAAAATTTTTCCTTATACACATAAATTTATGCCTTATACCCTGGTTACCCTTTCCCCCTAACACTTTACTTTTTAATCCAATAATCTTATAATTGACCATCTTAAATGAAGTAGGGAAAAGGAATGAGTTTATCCTTAATAAAACTATCATGATGTGTCATCACAAAATGTTTATGGTGTTTTATTTATTGTCGAAGGACACAAATAACTCATAATCAACTCATGACAGTTGTTATTCAATTGTAATTTAATCTTTCATATGATTGTTCTGCAGCCACAAAAATTAAGGGAGGATGTTTTATTTATTTTGTAGACTGCAGTTCCTGCCCATTTTTATGAAATTTGCTACTTTGCCGTAGACGAGAAACAATTAAATATTATTTTTCATTTCTTGGTTTTGCCTTTTCATATGTTTCTAGTCCGTTGGGTAAAAAATGTTAACAATGATATTTCGAAACCAGTTATTTAAAAGCCTTTTGGGTTGGTTTTTAGTTTATTCTAGTTGTTGCTTTGAATGAATATCTGCCGAAGAGCACAATTATTTTCATATTCTGCGTTATTTTAAGTGGCAATGTTTCATTAATGTTTCAGTTGGTTTCATCCTTATTTGTTTATATCCTTATTTGCAGCTTCTGGAAAAAGAATCGTGACAACAATGAACGTGCAAGACGCTCTCAATTGTTTTCAAATGCATCTTAAAGAAGGTACGATTGAAAAGCAGTTCCATTCATTTTATTGTATTATAATTTTGTAATTATACTAGAGGGCCGGCAAACGTTGTTTTACCTTCCAATTTTATTTGCACTGAAAGTCTGGTTACATTGCAAAGTCGTGCTGGTTTGATATTTCAAAGAAGAATGATAGTTGCGCTTAACCGACATACCAAATATTCATCAAATACCCTTAAGCGAAACAGAAATAAAGGATTTCTTTTATTTTTGATTAGTATTGGAAGCCCCTTTTTTCATTCCCGCCCATATATCCAGCAAAACTTCGAGTATGTACACCAAACCGATATACCAAATTTTGATCCAACAGCAGATATAGCAGTAGCAGCAGCAGATATAATGAATTTGTTTGAATTTGGATGGAAAAAATTTGTACAAAGAACAAACAGTTTAAAACTTTCAAAAAAATTTGGCGTTAAAAGGGCGTAAAAGGAGGCGTGGCGTAAGAAATGTTTATTTCTACCTCACCTCACATATATATATATTATATATATATATATATATAATGTTTATACAATTTGAAGTAAATCTGTTAAAAAGTATCTGGAAGCAACTACATCATTTTAGAGAAGTAGGCGTAAAAGTGGGCGTAGTCAAAAAAGAACCCAGAGTCATACCAGAGTCCTATCTAAATGCTGTGAAAGTTTCAGAACGATCGGTCCGTATCTGGAAACAATTACATCATTTTAAAGAAGTGGCCGTAAAAGTAGGCGCGGTCGAAAAAAGAACCCTATTAATCATACCAGAGTCCTAGTTAAATGCTGTGAAGGTTTCAGAACGATCGGTCCGTATCTGGAAGCAATTACATCATTTTAAAGAAGTGGGCGTGGTCGAAAAAAGAACCCTATTAATCGTACCAGAGTCCTAGTTAAATGCTGTGAAGGTTTCAGAACGATCGGTCCGTATCTGGAAGCAATTACATCATTTTAAAGAAGTGGGCGTAAAAGTAGGCGTGGTCGAAAAAAGAATCCTATTAATCATACCAGAGTCCTAGTTAAATGCTGTGAAAGTTTCAGAACGACCGGTCCGTAGGTTTGGTCTCCTATAAAGTACAAACAAACACTCATGCCATTTTATATATGTATATCCACAGATGTTATAATGAGTAGCCTTAAATTTTCGTTTGTTTTTTCAGATCGTCTATATATATATATAAAAAATTGTGATTACAGCCATGCAGTAGTGCACTCGTTGATTTCAACAGCTTGCATTTACAAGAAACAATTCGCGCTCCTCTCCACCTAAAATGCACCGTGCCATACTGCTAAAGATGCACCCAAATCTTTTAGTAAGAAACATTATTATGCGGACAGCATACAGATTTAAATATTACTTTGAATAAAGATATGAAGCAACGCATAGGCAGCGAGACGTGATCCACATAAAAAGGGGAAATAGCTGAAAGTATTTCCAAAAATTTCTCAATTAATATTGCTTCAAGTCACATCGTCTGCCTACATATTCCACTGCTTACACTTTAATTATTTCAGTAATTTAAAAAAAAAAATTAAATACTTATTGAAAGGGGTAAGAAGAAGACACAAAAGGGGATTAGTTAAATCTAATCTGTATTTAAAAAATTAACATTGTATCAGCGTATTTAAGACACCATAGAATACAAGTGACTGCAAACTTAAAGAATTCAATGAAAGAGAAGTAAAAACTAAATGAATAAAAGCCCATTTGGATATTCTCAGCACACTGCCAGTCAATCACTTAAGTAATCCGTATTAGAGAAACTCTCTGTGTAAAAAATCTTGTTGAAAATATCAAAAAGAAAAGGGAAAAGCATATAAAACCCATTGAAAACTTATATATAGTTTTCTGGTTGAGTATAGCAGGATTAAAAGTAATTAATGAATTTAAACATGGAAACCATATAGATGATGGGATAAGGAAAGGAAACAACGGACGACAGCAATACATTAAGGCATACATGAACTTTTGCAATTCCACACAAAGCTCACGTATTATGCTTGTTTGGAAAATGCGGTTGCCAGATAAGCAAGTGAGGTAAAGGAAAAACAATTCCACAACAACGGCGACACAAAAACAACATTAAGGAATTAAAAACGCATTAGCACATGTATTAGCACAAGACAATTAACTGGTGAACGGAGTCATACAGGTGAGGTTTCCGAGACAGCAAAATATTCAAACATGTTTTCCTTCTGTATGGCAATTATGTTGTATTTAAAGATTTTTATATGTATTTTTAAACTCTTCATCGCATATTTTTATAAATACTTTTATATATACGAAAGCAAAAAAGTCTACTTTTCTGTTTTAATTATCCTCTTCGGTCCTGGCGTGCAGTTGGCTGGATATTTTTTAAACGGTTTTTCCGAATTTGTGAACGATTTTACTTATGTATGACCCCTTGTACAGTTAGCTGGACACGTCGGAGAAACAAAATTGTCAAAAACTTCTACTCAAGACATCCAGTCGCATACATTCATAACAATAAAAATATGGAACGGGTGTTTTTTTTTGGGTACATGAAATCGCAAATTGATATTAGAAAGCAGAAATGAATTGGAAGGATATTTTTTCCTTTTAATGTTAAATCATAAATTCAATGCATTTACTTGCAAATATGCCGGCCAATAATAAACAGGAATTCCCTTTTTTTTTGTCTAATGCTGGAGTTAATGTCGATATCGTAAACGGCGTATGAACGCTGAAATTGTGATGTTCGACGTTTAATTTCATTTTGCTGTTAATGTCAACGCCGTACACTACGTTTAATGGAGTTAATGTCGACGTCGTAAACGGCGTATGAACGCTGAAATTATGATGTTCGACGTTTAGTTTCATTTTGCTGTTAATGTCAACGCCGTACACTACGTTTAATGGAGTTAATGTCGACGTCGTAAACGGCGTATGAACGCTGAAATTGTGATGTTTGACGTTTAATTTCATTTTGCTGTTAATGTCAACGCCGTACACTACGTTTAATGGAGTTAATGTCGACGTCGTAAACGGCGTATGAACCCTGAAATTGTGATGTTCGACGTTTAATTTCATTTTGCTGTTAATGTCAACGCCGTACACGACGTTTAATGGAGTTAATGTCGACGTCGTAAACGGCGTATGAACGCTGAAATTGTGATGTTCGACGTTTAATTTCATTTTGCTGTTATTGTCAACCCCGTATACGATGTTAAATATAAACTGCTAATTTGAAAATTTATTTACTGTAATATTTGTAATTAAATACCTATTACTTATTTTTTTCCAAATCTCTCCGTTAAGAGCTGTATTCTTATAATTCTATAAGAATTATAAGTTATATAATTATAATATATAAAAGTTCGTTTTTGCGAACAGCATTTATAATTTTTTCATTTAATATACTATTCGAGCTCATTTTAATTAAAAAAAAGCCATAGTTTAAACAACTTTAATAATCAGATATTTATATATGTATGTTTATTGGTTTGACGTCTTGTGGTACGCCGTACAAACGCTGAAAAAGCTGAAATCGATTAAACTTTTTCAGCGTTTAATTTCAAACGTCGTTGAGATTAACAGCTCTCATACAATTTCATACGTTTCAACTTTTTTTTAACAGTTGACGACATTTAGACGGCGTTTACGACGTCGTCATTAACTCCAGCATAAGTTTCGAATTTTTCTCTTTTTTCAAACTGTGTGAAGATAGAAAATAAGGGGAACCCCATTTTTAAACATAAAATTTTTTTTCATTTTTTTTGTAAATAACGATCTATTTTTTAAAAAGAGAGAGAAATTGGAATATATTTTTTTGTAGAAAAATATTTTTTAATAAAAAAAGCCAAGAAAAGCAAACTTTTTTGCTTTCGTAAATGTGAAAGCATTCTTAACCCAAACAGGTAGTGCTCTGGTATTTACGCCGTAGTATTTTCCAGATTTATAATTTAACCAAACGTGCTATTGAAATCGACGAGAAATAGTTTCGCTATTAAAAAATTCAAAGTTTCGAAACCGCATTTTACTTCAAGCCACTTCCCGATATAGTAAATTTGTGCTTCCAAAATCCCAGAAATTTTTGTTGATTCTTGGCATGATCTTAAAGTTAAAAATCTGGCGAAAGGATGGTACAACTGCTTACTCTGGGTTCACATCTCAGTTCATGCAGAATGTAAAAGAAAGAAATTTTGTTTAGAAATTTTAACTACTCTGTCACATTACTAAACTGCGTTCTTTTTTTCCATCTTTCGATTTTTTAGTGGCTGCTAATTTTTGTGTTCACACTCCCCGCAAGAATCCAAAAAACTATTTCTGATTCTTTGTGTAAAATAATTAATAAAACTCGGCAAAAACGTTTGTAAATAACCAAAATCCAGTCACAAGAAGAACAACCACAGATTCGGAAATTGTGATTCTCCTTCTCCCTTATTTGTGCAGGAAAGAAATTTCTCTGGAATATTCAGGATTAGAATGATGCTTTTCGGTATACAAAAAGCCATCAATGTTAACATAAATATTGGCTAATTGTTCGTCGGAATAAATCGATGACTTCACAGACTCTATAAAGAGTCTAGTCCAAACAGATATAATAGTGATCCCTTAAGAACTGGAGGATTGTCTTCATTGCAAATATGGAAATAATATTGTTGGGACAGATTTTTAACCGGAAATGATTTTCATTAATTAATACAATTCTTTGGCGAAAAACTTCACGTTTAATATTGTAAGTTGGCTTCAATTCCTCCACCAGCTGCAAGATCCTTAAGTAAAACTTTCCTCCCCGCCAAAGAAAGGCAGAACTTTACAAAAGTTATTTAAAAAAAAATATTTAAAATATTTAAATAACTACTTAGAATATTAGCGTGCGGGAAATTGATATGGAGGGCAGGAATAAAACTGCCAACTGCATACAGGCTAATATATCTTGTCTCCTTGTGGAAGGTATACTAAAACCATTTAGCCTGTTGCACATTTGCCGCAGCACGATACCAAGCCAGCGGGTACAAGTCAGCAAACATATTATATCAAATTTTAAAAAAAATCTAAAAATATTAGTGCAAAAAACAAAAGGAAAGCAGTAGCTGATGAGAGTCTTGAAAGCGATTATGGAAATATGGAAAGCGATTAGAATACATACGAGTACATTTCTTTCTTATTGTTTGTGTTAACTAAAATCCTTTAATGTGGGATATCCTTTTGTACTAAGTGGAAGAGTGGCCCTAGTTGGTGTAAAAGCTAATAAAATTGAACGTTATAAAGAAAAAGATTGAACCGGCCACACTGTGGCTTTTCTTATTCCCTTTTAGTTTTTTATATTTTTACTTTTTTCGTTAAGAGGTTATAAGCTTCTACAAGCAAAGAGAAAATGAAAGCGAAAAACTCTACTGAGACCAAAATATCTGACATCATTATTTTTGCATAAGAATGGGAAATATTTAAAAAATAACTTCAAGTATAGTTTGCATTATTTCTTAATATTATTATTTTTTTTTTTTTTGTTTTGTTTGTTAAGCAATTTAACCTGCAAAGCTTTCTGCTTGTCCGCAGGAAAACACACAGGATGTAGCAAGGAATCGAACCCGCGACCTTTAGTTTAGCGGGCTAATGCCTATGGAAAATTTAACACATTTTTTCTCTTTAGTAAAAAAATAAATTTTGAATCTTTCATAAAAAGGACTGCAGGACCATTACAAACCATTGACATCCTCTCTGTAATTCAATTAGCACAAATTTAAAACTGCTTTAATAAAATATTGCAATCGCAAAAACATTTATTTCGAACTGTAATAAAAATTTTATCTATTAAAAATTATTTTTGTCATCCAACGTAATGATTTATAACATCCTTTCCATGTTAAAATATTATGCGGCTTTTTGTTTATTTTGAAAAACACATCTGCCCCTATCGGCTTACAAAGGCATTTTGCCAGCCTTTACGATTCTTCCTTTATAATCTCATAACGTATGTTTCGAATTTCTTTTTTCTCTCACTTTTATTTCATATTGTGTTTTAAACAATAAATAACATATGAAAACAACAATAAAAACGTTGAATCCATTTAGAAAAAATTATATTCAAACAAGAAATACAAACAACAGCGAATAGTTTATGGTCAATTGAACAAAATGAATTGTCATAAATTAAAAATTCGTTTAACTCCGCATGCTACTTGCAGCAAGCGGTGCAGCATTATGCTCGTATTCACAAGCACTGTGTAAGCAGCGACTTTTCCGTTTATTTGATTCCTTTCAAACAAGTCAAGTTTATAGGAATTGCTGTGTATGAGGGGTTGTGCGGAACAACGTTGCTGTTTTCAAACGGTTTGTTTAGTGTAAAAAATTGATTCTCAGCGCCAACACTTGTATGTTATTGCAGCAATAGTTACATAGAAAGTAGCCGTCCCTTTTTTGGTGCAACGCCTACATACGAAAATGTATCTGGCATGTGCTCAATACGGCACAATCGCAACATCTAAATAAAGTAGTGAAACTGTTATTGTTGCAGCAGATCATTTTGTGGCCAAATGCATTTGGGCGATGTGCGAGCGCAATTGCATTGTAAACAAATTTGCGCTTGCAGCAGACCGAACACCCCAACCGAGGAAACCCTGAAACATTGGTAAAATGTATTAATGATATGGGCTGACTATTAGATGCAAAATCGCACCAGCAAAAAAGTCCTCAGATATGTGAAAGAATGTTTTCATTGCGATCTTCTGAGAAGTGTAAAAAAAATGAGTTATGGCTGGCCTGGATGTTGATATGACCGTGCAGATATAAAGAGGTTTGAGGGGTACTACTGGAAAACTGGTTGCAACCGCAAATGATCACAAAGTAAAATGAATCTTTTGATTACGTTTACGTTTACTACAATCTTTTACTGCAAACTACATTTACACACTGATTTCACAACCTGATCCAGCCAAAAGCGGAGGTGCTCAGGGCAAGAAGGTATACGAAACTTAATTTGAATTGAAAAGGACATTTTTTTAAATTTCTCATTACAAAAACTGCAGGAGGATCGCATTCAAATGATGCTGTCTAGTGTGTCTCTTCTTGTAGAGCAATTCCACAAAAAAAAAAAAAAAAATATTGTATTGAATTAGAATAGAAAACAAATTTCATTTCACAAATAAATAAATTTGAATTTAACCCATTAGTGGCCGAAGTTCCCTGGCGTCTTTTCTAAAATATATTTCCACAATTATAAATAAAAATGAACCGATTAATTAATTTGAAAAAAGTTTTATAAAAAAAAAGTCATAGTGTGGGAGTTATCGGCCGTCCCTTATAAGGGACACTGCGCAGTAAGTGTACCAGGAGTTTGATAAATCTTAAAACATTCCTTGGGATGAAGCCTTTCTTCACATTTATTGCAAATAAAATTAGTTTTTTCCCCGCAATGCCCACATCGTTTATCTGTTTTGGAATATTCAATAAGGTGGTTTCTGCCACCATATCGAGTATCGGCCCTCACTTTGTTAATGGGCGATCCTCTAATAGATGGCGAGCTGTACGTTTCCAAATAGGAATTGGCTAAGATTCCGGCGAAAAATAAGATCTGTTGCGCACGTCGAATCATTTGGATGCAACTTCTTCATTAAAAATAATTTAATGAAATATATGAAATAAAATATGAGTCCTTGTAATTCCTTGTATCCGTCAAATTTGTATCCATCCATTTTTTAATCCGTTAAAAATTCAAATTTTTGAAAGCTGTGCAGTAGAAAATTTGAACGTTCATTATAAGGGACTCTGAGGAAAATTATACTAATTAAAAATTTAGCACGAGGCAGCGACGTGCGTTACACTGAAAAAATTTTTATTTTTAAATATAATTTAATTTTAATTCAAATTATTGCCTACACTCATTAAAATAATGTTTAACGCCTGTGAATCTGAACAAGCTTGGAATGAATTCTAAAATTCGCTTTTCCGGTTGTAATTATTACTGGTTGGTTGGGTAGCTAAAATTTACTGAATTTTTTTATATGATAATCGAGTAACCTCTGTAGATCTTCATTACATTAAAAAAAACAGAAGAAAAGGACAATAAGGACAACAAGGAGTTTTACTTTTCAGTATATCAAATGGAAATGCTAATAAACTAAATCTACATATCGATGACTATTCCGAGACTTAGAATAAACAATACCTATTGGAGGAACTGCATCCTACCCATGTTTGTGCATGTGTTTTTATTCGTATCTTATATTATTTTTAAAAGTGTTCACTATAGAACTGATATTACATGTCTTATATTTAGAGTTTTGATTATTTTATATATTTTTGTGGCATCTGAATTTCAGAAACCATCGAAAATAAAAGACGAAACTAAAATCGTCTACAAGAAGTTATTTTAGCTGCTGACTTCGAGTGTAAAAAAAATTATTTAAAATTCATATTCCCGTATAATGGAAAGCTTTTTTTTATTTTTTTCTTACAGAAAAAGAAGGAAAGATTTATTTAAAAAGTTAGAAAAAATACAATTTAGCAATAATCGAGTACACTTTATTTTTATATCTAACATTTAACATATTTATAATATATGATATATATTATTATAATAATTTCTATTTTGAGTGCTTAAACTCGTAACTAGATTTTATTCACGATTTTCTCTTTCACAACTGATACTAATAGAATTTATTTATAAGTAAAATAATAATGAGTTATAAGACATTTGGGTTCCCGGTTTTAAAATTCAACTAATCTGTACCGAGACTAATATTTGTTTTTATAACAAATATTTTTTTATAGTGGAATCAAGTAAGTCCCGCCCAGACTTGCCGTTTTTGTTGCAACTATTTCTTATTTTTTTGCTGAGAGTGTAAAAAACTTTTGGCAGGGTACAGACTTCCTTGCGCTCGGTCTTGAAATTCCCAATTTTTTAATACCTAAAGTTGGTTTTACGCGTCTATAATAATATGAATCTATGAAAAATATATATATGAAAATTGTAAACCCGGAATTTCGTAGTGTGTATTCAATTACAATTGCAAATAAATTTCAGTAATTAAATTGCCTATATATGGGCGCTTAGGAGTACTAAAAATATTGCTTAGTAATGGTAAATTATGTTCCAAATCCTTTATAGGTATGAAAGGCTTGATAACTTATTTAATATTCCGAAATCATCAGTGTTCCCTCAATCAAATCGGAGTAGAATAATTTTGAAAATTGGAATAAATTGCCATAAAAGTATAACTGACCTGATTCAGCATTAAATGTTTGCGTGGTCATTTTTATTAGTAAATTCGATTGAAATTTTTTTCAGCCAAAAACATTTTTCTTTCGCAGTTATTAAAAATAACTTAAGAACTTGTGTTTTGACACCAAGAAACTAAAACTCTTAGATTTTGGATTAATAAGGATGTACGGATGTACGGATGCTTTAAAGTTTCAAGAGAATGTAGACGTATGAAGGCGATTTCGATACAGTTAAATACAAAGTGCTGTGGAAAAGCGTTGATCACTCACATGCATTTAATTAGCATCTGATGTTTAACACTTTAGCTTATCTTCTCAATTATTTTTCTTCCTCAGGTTCCATTGGTGTCTGTTGGATACGTGGTCTATTCAGTTATCCTATTATACCCATTCTTGGGTATTTACTATTTACTTTATTAGGCACTAATTATTTCCCTACTCCATTTTTAACAATATATATATACTTTGTGCTGTCAACTATATGTTTTCTTGGGTATTAGCTATTGCCATTATTGGGTATTTACTATTTAGTTTCTTAGGTACTAATTATTTTGCTATCTAATTTTTAGGAACATTTACTTTGTGTTGTTAATTATATGTTTTCTTGGGTATTAGCTATTCCCATTATTGGGTATTTACTATTTAGTTTCTTAGGTACTAATTATTTTGCTATCTAATTTTTAGGAACATTTAATTTGTGTTGTTAACTATATGTTTTCTTGGGTATTAGCTATTCCCATTATTGGGTATTTACTATTTACTCTCTTAGGCACTAATTATTTCCCTACTCCATTTTTAACAACATATATATACTTTGTGTTGTTAACTATATGTTTTCTTGGGTATAAGTTTTTCCCATTCTTGGGTATTTACTATTTACTTTGTTAGGCACTAATTATTTCCCTACTCCATTTTTAACAACATATATATACTTTGTGTTGTTAACTATATGTTTTCTTGGGTATAAGTTTTTCCCATTCTTGGGCATTTACTATTTACTTTCTTAGCTACTAATTATTTCCCTGCCTAATTTTTAACAATATCTACTATGTGCTGTTAACTATATAATTTCTTAGATATTAGTTATATTTATTATTGGGTATTTACTATTTAGTTTCTTAGGTACTAATTATTTTCCTAACCAATTTTTACTACTTACTTTCTTAGGTCCTAACTTCACTCTTTATTAGGTATTAAGCAGTTGTTAACTGTTGCTTTTCTTAGCTACTAAGGAAAGCTCCTTTCCTCATTATCCAGAAAGCAGTTAAAGTACTCGTAAAACAAATAATTAAATGATCGTACTGTCCGTAGGCGAGTGAATAATGCTCAGCCTAATGAAGCGGAGGTCGCGGTTTCGATTCCTGCCTAGATCCTGGGTGTTTTCCTGCGGACAAGCCAAAAGCTTTGCAGGTATAGTTGGTTAAAAAAAAAATAGTAATAATTCAATATCAATATTACGAAGCCTGATATTAGGCGTTTAGCTCGTCGTGGTGGTGTAAAACGTATATCAGGTTTAATTTACGAGGAAACACGCAGTGTTCTAAAGGTGTTTTGGGAAAATATTATCCATGATGCCATTACTTATACTGAATGGATGTTGTTTATGCTTTGAAAAGACAGGGACGCACCTTGTATGGTTTTGGAGGTTAAAAGTTTTCTTTAAAAATTATTTGATACCGTAAATGACAAGGGCGGTAAAATTTTTAACACAATCAAAATAGGCACAGTGATATTTAAATTTTAAATTTAATGCAAATTTGTATAAAAGTGGACAATTGTTCGAAAATGACAAATTGCTGAGCAATTTCAATGGAATACTTGCAATCGAGCAAACCTTATTGTTCTCTGAACGATTAAACTAGAGTTATTCACCAGCAAATTTTTTTTCTCACGGTTACTTTAGATGTTAAAAAGTCATAAAAATGGTTGTCCACAAACTGCTTTAGTTTGCAAAACCATGGAGAAATCTTAGAAATTTATTTGCTGATTTATTTTTGAAATCTTCTTCTTTAATCACATTAATAAATTGAAGGAATAAATACGTGCCCAACATTAATGATTAATATTTTGGCGCCAAGAAGACACAAGTCATTTATTATACTTAAAATAACATTTTACGACTTCCGTCCCATTATTAAAGTCTCTAAAAACTTAAGAGAAACGAAACCCACACTGGCAAAGTACAAAACGTCGAAACTTAAAGAACCTCAACTGACAGCCTGACATTTTGTTGATGTTAATTTCTCGCCTTTGTTGATGTTAATTTTTTCCAGACGCAAAACTTATAATTATAACTTTTTTTCTTTTAATAATCTTCAATAGGCGTTTGAGAAAGATATTAATTTTATGCGGTGGAACTTCATTTAAAATGAAATTTAACCCAAACTGAGATTATAGATGAGGTTCTGTTTTCGTTTTTTGCCTCTAATCCAGGCATGATCATTAATAAAAATAATTGGTGCATCAATTCTTAGATTCGTTCAGGCCAATAGATACATCTGCGTTAAGTGCTTGCTTGCGCACCCCCCGATTTTCAAATGAATGATTTGGATAAATGATAATTTAACCAACAAAAGCAGAAGGTGGAACTACTGTAATTTAATATAATTTTTTTTTTTGGTTTTTTTTTTTTTTTTTTGTTATTTATCCTTCTCATCATAAAAGGTGCCCTCGTCTCTTTACAGTTTTATAATTTTAATTGAAAAGAAAGATATACGAGTATTTTGCTTAGTTATTAGCGTAAAACATCAAACAGTATCTTTATCAGGCCCAAGTAATTCGTTCATACCTTTCATTTCACCTCCATTAAATGAGGGCATGTGTTTGTGTGTGTGTGTGTGTGTGTGTGTGTGTGTGTGTTGTCAGGACACATCAATCATTTTGTAAGATGATTAAGAGAAGTTGAGAAAAATTCTAAAGATTTTAATAGTTTCCGTAGTATTTTCCAGCATCGACCGCAACTACGTGCGATATTAAGGTTACACTTTTAAAAGGTTTTAAGAAATTTTCAAAAATTCTTTCAAATATAAAGCAGTTTATTGTCATACATTTCAATAGTAAGCGAGATCTCAAACAAATTATATATTTTTTTATTTATTTTGGAGGGGAAAAAAATTTCGATCGTTTTGAAAATATGAAATTAACACGTAACAAACTTTTTTCCAACTCTCTGTTTGATTAGCTCAATTAGAAAACAATAACACTTAGCCGTTCGGCTTTTGGCAAACCTACACATGCACGCACAGTTACAACTCCTAATAAGCAGAGTAAACCATAGACACCAATAGCCTGTTTTCAATTGGCAAGCATCCTTGGCAAAATACTGCTGCTTGTGTTACCAGATATCTCGCCGTTAGTAGTAACCGATAGCAGTAGCGCGATCAACCAAGTTTGTATTACTTTCTTAAGTCCAATGTGGCAATATAGGGTTGCCGCTGCCCATAATTCGTTTTTACGAGAAAGCTTCCTTATTCAATAAATATTTTCAAAGGTCATATAACAAAAAAATAATTAATAAGGCCTTTGAGCCTTTTTCTTTACAATTGAAAAAAATAAAACACTTTCGTCAGGCCTATTAGTAAAACAATGCCACAACGGCAACGCTGAAAGATTCATATTCTAATTATATAAATCGTTCCTGTAGGAATATCCTTTAAAAATGCTAAATCCGAACTGAAGCAAGAAAACTTGGTGGGTGTAAACGAGGTCTACGGCTATAGATGTGACTGCATTTTCATTGCTTTAGCTATAAGTTGCATGAGATAGAGCATGTACAAGAAAGAGATCATGAGAGATCACTTCTTTTACAAATATGATACCATCAGGCCTGTTCTAATATCGTACGTTTTTAAACTCCCGCCGCTGATTTTTTGTTATTCTGAAAAAAATTACGAGATTTTCGGCAGCATGTTCTTTTGCGAAATCACAGGCAAACAGCTGATTTGGCCACCGCCTTGCAGAAAAACACTTTTCATATTAATGACACTATACAGGCTAAATAGGAGGGCTAACAAAAAGGGACTTGATGAAGTCACGTCCCCCCTAGTAAAGTGCTCTATTCCCGAAATCATTAAAACTGCCGTTTTTTGCGCTCTGACCGTACCAGGGAAGTGTAGCGAATAAATAAAAAATGAAAATATTTTTCTTTCAAATCAGGTAATGTCCTTATTAATTTGTTAATTTCTTAAAATTGTTTGTTTAAAGGATATAAAAATATTGCATAAGTAAGTAAAGGCCACATTATATAAAATTTAAAGCGGAATAATTATAAAATATGAGCAGGTGATTTCAAATCGGTAGTCGTTTAGCCTACCGATTTCAAACCACGAGAATACCATTTCAGTGATTTAAAATAACTTTCGAGAAAAGTGATTTGCAGAATACCATCGTATATCCCTTATACGAGGACTGCATACAATTAGCAGTTGGCAAAAATTTGTACTGCCAGCAGTTCTTTTATAAACAAGACGGTCTTCACAATTGCTTCAATATAAAAACAGAATTAAGTAAAATGAATGCCAGAGAGCTAAAAAATACTACATGCCTTAATCTCATTCTCCCATTCATGCAATAAGTCCCCGTCCACATTGCAATTTTGTTGCACGCAATTTTTTGAAATTCTGCTTTGAAATTGCAATAGTGTATTTCTTATACCTTTTTCTCTCCTGTTCTTAAAGAGAATTTCAAAGCAAAGCAAAATTACAGAGTACATGAACCCTTTGGTACCCCTCCCCAAGCTTCTGGCCTCTTTCACCTAAAACAACTAAAAATTGCTGCAACCAAATTGCATTGTGGACGGGGACTAAGTACTCGTATGCATCTGTTTTCTCAAGACTTTCCGTCAAGCAATGACCGTCTGTGGTTTCTTTCATAAATATGTGTGTATCTATAAGATACACACACACACATTGTTAGGCTTACGCAGAGTTCCTTTCACACGAGATTCTGGAACAATTTCGAGAGTATCTGATTTTCAAAATTCAATTTTTTTTCTGCTGCCTATACTGGTGTTTGTGTATCTTAAATCCGACAACAACGTATGGATTATGTTAATAATGCTTTATAGAGAAATACGGCTTCAATGGAACCATTTAGTTTTCAAACAATACCAATTGATTCTAAGGCCATGATGAATGTCGAGTAGCGGTTATGCGACGTTAATAAATTTATTCTCTTAAATCGAAGTTAATATTTTACGAGGCTTAAAAGCGTTTCCATCTACTCGTACCAGCAGTTTCACTTCAACTTTCAACTTAAAATGCTGTTATCGTATATGGTATCTGTTGCATGTTGTGCTAATTGTGTGTGTTTTCGTAAACTGTAATTATGTTTTGATTCGATTTGCTTTGATTTCATGTTAACTTTCCATAATCACAGCTCTCTAAGTTAAATCTATAATTTTGTTGATTTTAATAGACTGATATTATCTATCTGTTGTCTTGTTTTCATAGTCGCTTAGCAGCGTTAACGCCTTTTTCATTTATATGTTAATGATACAAGCTTTTAATGGTATACGGCGATACAAGCTTTCTTTAACGCAGTGCGTGCTCTGCTATTAAAACGTTTCTTCGTTATTGATGATTACATGTGTTTGATTTTATCAATCGATATTAAGATTTTTTAAGTGAATTTCCGTTATCTTTTCTTTTCATATTGAAGCGATTTTTAGTTCTTGGAATGGTAATGAATGGTTAGACGGTTTGAAAAATTAGCTCTCATGTGGCCACGGTCAACTTGATAAGATGCGGATGAAAAGATAAAACGAGTTGAGAAAAGTATTACTGGGAAAGGAGTAATTTGTATTTAATAGTTGTTCTCTTTTCAATGTGCGACACACGTTCTGATTCTCTAAGAAGCGTTTACTCTACTGTGCTTTTAGGTTCGCACGTATTAGGTGATTACCTCAAAAAAACTAATATTATATTTCATCACTTAAGCTTTATTATGCCGGGAAAAAGTTTAAAAATTGTTTTTTATTTCTATCTTTTTTTTGTTTTTGTTTTTTCACTTCTTTCCTTTCCCCCTTTGGTTTCTCATCAACAGGGACAATAACGTTGGTTTCTCCCATACTTTTCCGGCCGATATATTTTCACAAAAATTTCTGTACAAATTTATCGAAAATATATTTCTCAAAATGAAATTGTTAATTTTTTTTAAGATTTTTATATCATTATAACAGTGGGCATCAAAAGTAAAACCGCCTTTTGAAGAGAAGAATTATTTAGTTTGGGACATTTCCGTTTGCTGTTTTTTCACCATAACACTGGGCATCAAAAGTAAAACCGTGTTTTGAAGTGAAGAATTGTTTGGTTTGGAAGATCATGTTTGCGGTTTTTATTTCACTATAACAATGGGCATCAAAAGTAAAACAACTTTTTGAAGTGAAGAATTGTTTGGTTTGGAAGATCATGTTTGCGGTTTTTATTTCACTATAACACTGGGCATCAAAACTAAAACCGTTTTTTGATTTCCGTTTGCAGTTTTTTCCACTACAACACTGGGCATCAAAAGTAAAACAACTTTTTGAAGTGAAGAATTGTTTGGTTTGGAAGATCATGTTTGCGGTTTTTATTTCACTATAACACTGGGCATCAAAACTAAAACCGTTTTTTGATTTCCGTTTGCAGTTTTTTCCACTACAACACTGGGCATCAAAAGTAAAACAACTTTTTGAAGTGAAGAATTGTTTGGTTTGGAAGATCATGTTTGCGGTTTTTATTTCACTATAACACTGGGCATCAAAACTAAAACCGTTTTTTGATTTCCGTTTGCAGTTTTTTCCACTACAACACTGGGCGTCAAAAGTAAACCAACTTTTTGAAGTGAAGAATTGTTTGGTTTGGAAGATCATGTTTGCGGTTTTTATTTCACTATAACACTGGGCATCAAAACTAAAACCGTTTTTTGATTTCCGTTTGCAGTTTTTTCCACTACAACACTGGGCGTCAAAAGTAAACCAACTTTTTGAAGTGAAGAAGTATTTTGTTTGGAAGATCATGCTTGCGGTTTTATTTCATATAGCAGTGGGCATCAAAAGTAAAACCGCCTTTTGAAGTGAGGAATTATTTAGTTTAGGAGATCCGTTTGCAGTTTTTTTCACTATAACAATAGGTATCAAAAGTAAAACAACTTTTTGAAGTGAAGAAGTATTTGGTTTGGTAGATCATGCTTGCGGTTTTATTTCATATAGCAGTGGGCATCAAAAGTAAAACCGCCTTTTGAAGTGAGGAATTATTTAGTTTAGGAGATTTCCGTTTGCAGTTTTTTTCACTATAACAATAGGTATCAAAAGTAAAACAACTTTTTGAAGTGAAGAAGTATTTGGTTTGGTAGATCATGCTTGCGGTTTTATTTCATTATAGCCTTTATAAGTGAAGAATTATTTGCTGTGCAAGATTTCCTTGTTGAGCATTTTTTCACTACAACAGTGGGCACAAAAACCCCATCTTTTTAAGAATTGTGAAGAATTCTTTAGTTCGGAAGATTTCCAGGTTTGACAATTTCATTAGATAATAAGCACTGAGTAAAAGAGAAAACAAATTTTAAGTTTTTCCATCTCTACATTTAGAATTTGATATAATCGAATGAGAAAAGAGGAAAAAGCAAAAGTAACATTGGGTGAACAGGGTTTTAACCCTGGTGAATGTAGGCAAGAAAAATTGTCTTTCGTCAGTGGCGGAATAATTTTTGAAAGCGAAAAAATTGATAGAGATCTTCAGCGAACTGACAAATGAGATAAATTTATGCACATACGGACCTCAAGCCTCTCTAGGTAATTCTAAGCAATTCTTGGCTCTGTGAATCCAAATATGTGTTCCGAATATATGCGCATACACACACACACACACACCCAAATTAATGTGTATCCTGAAAGCGGGATAATATTTACACCGCATATTAATTGTTTTATTGGCAAAAGTGAAGAATATAAAATATGTTTGAGAATCCTGTTTCAAATGAAATTCATTCATGAGTGAATGCTCCCTGACAAGAGGGCAGGTGTAAACTAAATTTAATACCCCAGCAATTAAAAAACGGACAGAATGATATATGTATGTATGTAAAACTAAATTATTTCTCGTTTTCGTTTCATTTATTTATTTTATTTTTAATTTAATGTATGAAGTCGATTTTATACTTCTGCTTACAGTCCTGCCATACTTGTTTGTTACACACACTTTGTATCTTTATATTCATCGCAATCGTACAAAAGTTTATGTAAGTCGGTTGCTACGTTCGTGATCTTGATGACTAGACTGATTACAAAAATACTAAAACTTCGCTCCTATTGTCTATCACATAAATAAAATTACTGCACAATACATTTTTCATGGAATTTCTCGAGGCAATTTTAGTTTCCTTTTCTTAGATTACATTCTGAAACCTGTACGTGCTTGCGGCTTCAAACCGCAGCGAGCATGTACATGCACAATGTGTGTACATAATTTTGGGCTATTTTATAGAAGATTTAATCGAAATGGATACAATTTAAAGTTTATCTCTTTATTATTTACTTTCCTTCTTGCTTTTTTCTACAGTTTCTTTTTCACTAATTTCTTTGAAATCGCTTGAAACACATCTAGTCGTTTTTATGCTCTCGTGGCCGCCGTAGTTTTCATTCAACGTGTTTTAATATCTTGTCACCATTGCAATTGTCACACTTAATTGACAGAATTTTACTTTCTTAACGTGGTTTTTTTTGTAAATTATTTTTTTTGTTTTACTGCAGTAAAAACAGAAACTTATTGTACAAATTTATAACATCCGGCAGTTAAGAGGAAACGTGTTAGATTTATTGCCTTCCATGTTTAAGAAGGCCAAAAACCTCCAGCTGCAGAATTAACAGAATGGGAATAGGGATTTTGTTTAATGGTTTTGTAACAAAAACAGGCCTTCCCATTTTAAAACTGCTGGCTAAGCGCAAGCTTTCTAAGAAAATCGCTTAAATTCCAAAATACGTTTAAAGGAGATTTTAGTTATTCATTATTTAGCGCTAAATAAATCAAGTATTTTAGTACAACTGCATTTCCATTTTCAAAACTATAATTTTAAGTCAAGAGAGGGACAATTTAAAAATTTTTTAAATTTATCTTCATTTGAAATCACATCCATCGCTAATAATCGGTATTTCATAATCTTCTCTGGCCAAACATTTTGCTGTGGAAATGGTGTAAACAGCAAAGTATGTTTACACCGGTGATCCCAAAGGCTACCGAATATTGCTTACATTTCCTTTAGTATCTTCCCCTTAAGTGGAAAAACAATATCAAGGAAGCATATAAAGGCCGCTTATTGTTACACCGTATCCTGAACTAAAATTAAAATCTTGAAAACTTTAATTAAATTTCAATTCTTTCACAGCGCTTTTCGTCTACAAAATTTTAAAAGTTTTACTAAGAATATATTGACATTAAACCTATATCCTACTTATCCTATTAATTCCTCACTATAATAAATGAGAGTAAATGCAACTCTGATCGCATGAAAATTGTCATTTTATGAACATTTCCGTAGACTTTAGCAAATCGTACGAGTTTTAGAAGAAATTGTGACACAAATGTCACAAACTACCACAATCGTACGATTATTTAGGCTAGCGAATAGAAGTCTTTACGACCTGTCAGGAGAAATTTTGCTTTAGAAAGTTTTTTCTTTGACATATTTATGTGCAATATGTCAATATGCCAAAATATTGAGACCAAAATTTTTTTTTTGTCACATTCTTACTTGTCACTACTTGTCTATATAAAAGAGTTCCCAAATTTCAATCTAGAAATATATTTTTTCCCCTGAACATAGTCATTAAATGAGCACATTATAATTATTACAAATTTGACACTAAAATGTAAATAGAGAATACAAATATATATAAAAACTGTTTGCAATTGGTAGTTTCACTTGGTGAATCGATTAACTATATTTCTTCAATATTATTAAATTAAAATAATAAATAGTTTATGCTCGAAGCCAATCCGATTAGTTTCATACTAAAATGTATTTATAATATAAACCGTTAACCGGCTGCGCAGATTTTCCTCTCCTACGGAGGCGTCTGTAAATGATTCGTTTAATTTTGCTATTTCCGTAAGACGAGAGCTGTTATCGCCCACAGAAACTAAAAACGAGAAACATAAAATATTAATTAGTTAGAACTCCCACAAGTGTAGAGAGTAAATAAAAGTCTTTTAAATTTTAGTTTTATTGGGGATTCCCTTTTTTAAAAAAGAATGTATACTGGTATAGCATTATAAGGGAAGATGTGAATAAGAGTTATTTGAGTAACGAGAGTAATGAAATACAATACAAATTATTGATGGAAAGCTCGGCGCAAGAAAACGATTTTGCATTTATTCGACTTTGACATCTAAAGACAGCAATGAAAGATCGCCTCAAATAATTCGACTGGACGTAAAAAAAGCCGCAATGCTGGTAAATGGGGCCGATATAACCAAAAGCATAGCAGAATAAAAGTTTTAGGATACAGAGATCGAAGTGAATGTTAAATATCGGCGGAAAAAAATATGCGCATCTGCCACGTCGATGTCGTGACAAGTGGAGGGGAAAAATCACTTCGGATGAGAGAAAACCTGACATGGAGGCATTCTATTCAGTTAGAGGATTATATGGAGCAAAATATATTTTTTAAGAGAGTGTATTAAAGTCAAGGAAATGAAAATAAGTCCGAGATCACGTAAAAACTAAGCAAAGTGACTACCAAATCGCTTATGATTAATATTTTAACATGTTATTTTGCCAGTTATGGGTTAAATCTGTGCATAAGACAGCATTTGGTTTTGTTTGCCCTGTATCGCTTAAAGGTTAAATCAATGTTATCTCACAAATATACAATCACATAAAAAACAAATTTTATTCGGTTTTGATATATTTATTTACCCTCCAATTTGTACCGAATTAGTCACGCACTTTTGTTCACCACAAAAATGAACAGGCAGACCACCTTAATTCAAATCAAACCGAATAGTAAGCAGGTAAGATGAAAGAATACAAAAATATTTAATAAAAAATATTCAAAATGCGAATTTAAATTTAGTCGTAATATAAACGTGTTAATAAAATGACACCGAGAGATATTTCGGCGGTAAACACATAAAACGATTTAGCGATAAATAAACTAACTCTCTTTATGATAACTCTTATCGATAAAATAATAATAAAGAAAACTTGTCGAATTTTTCATTCAGTAAAATTTTTAACGATATTCGTTATCGTTAGCAAACAGCTGTTGTCGTTTTCTTATCAGCAAACAGTCGCCAATAATTTTTTCTATTGTTATTTTGAACTCGAGAAGCTTTTCTATTGGAGTCCACAAAGCCATACGGAAACATTTTCCAGAAATTCCAATTAGCCAGTTTTTTCTTTCTTTAAAATATTATGATATTACATATATATATATTTAATCATTTTATTTATGGATTTATAATATATTGTATATATTCATATGGTGTACTCGTACTTATGGGTGTATACATAAATATTATGGTGTTGTCTTTTCTACATTAAAAATGTTGCGCTGTGAAAAGGTGCCTTTTTAAAATATTTAGCCCGCCCTGTGAAAGTGCAATTTTTTATATAACGAAAAAAGAACACAAATTAGAAAAAAGTGTAAAGCCTTTTTTTAACAGCTGATTAACAAACATTTTCTGCATATTTTATGAAATGTGTATACAAAAATGCTCAGTTGCCAGATTGCTAAATCAGCTGCTTGAGAAAACAAAATTTTTTTTTTTTAATATCTCATACAAATAAGCAGCCGCATAGTGTTCTTTTGTTTGTTTTATACGATACCATATATAAAAATAATTATAAAAATCTAATTTTCTGACTCTTTCAACTCAAAAGACTTTTTTTGAACATTGTCTGGTAACGCTGTGTAAGAATAAAAACCATGTGTTTTGCACTGCGAAAGAGCAAAATTTTTTAGAAAAGAACACGCAACCCTTTCACAGAGCAACACATTTTCGAGAAAAGAACACAAAATTTCCCTCCCTAAGGGTAGTGCGGGTAGCCTTTTTCTGTAGAAAAAAAAAACGCCATTATACTCCTTTGTATGTGATATAAATTAGTTTATACATTTTCCGCTACTCTTTACCGAGATATATATATTTTTAAATGCATTTAAGAAAAGTTATAAATTAAAAATAAAGTTAAAACTAATTTTTTTCTATTTCCTTTTGTGTGTGTTTTCGTATATTTTGACAGTGATGTCATATGATGGAAAATTATAACGATAAAATTATAACGTTAGTGGATCGCATTACTCATGTGAGCCTTGTCATAATAATATATAAGCAAAACTGATTGATCTCATACTTAAACATAGAAAGCGCTCAGTTTGTCTATAATAAATAAAAGAAATCCAAATTTAAAAATCTTTATTTATGATGTCTTCATAATTTTTTTTTTTCTTTTCTAATAAGAAAGAAAAGTAGTCGACTGCATAAATCCTTTAGCTGCAGCTTCTGAATTTACGAGTATTTCCATATTTTTTTTTTTTTCGTTTGTAAATTCATTCCATTTTAGTTTTAAATATAAAATGAAAAAATAAAAAGCTGCCGTGACGACATAGATTCGTATAGTTCGTTCACGGTTTTCTACAATTGCATTCCTACAATACAAAAATGTGTTTCTTTTTCGTTTCCATTTCATGCAAGAAGTGTACCCGTATGAGCAAGTCTGCACACTTCGACTATAAAATTATATCTACCGTGTGGGTATATTTTTCTTGTTTTTATACTCTTAAGAGCTGTAACAAATCGCAGTGTCTCCTTAATGTTACAGAACATTGAAAATTATGACAATTTAGTGAAACAATGAAATAATGTTTGGTCTCATGTAAAATGCTGTCACAGAGCATAATTTTTCTAAATTTCTTTTTGTTAAAGCGTGAAAATGTTTTGTTTTGTATTAATTTTTTTAAACAGTTTCTCCTAAGTAAGTGTAAAATATTTATGTTCCCATTATGTTTTGTTTGTTAAGCATCATATATTACGTGAATAGGTGTGACAGATTTTACTCATGTAGCATTTAGCTTAGAAATATTATGGAGGCAGCTGCTATATTTTTTCACAAATTAATTAAATCCTTTTGCTTGTCTATGAAAATGATTAGACTAACAGCGGAAAGACTGGGTAAGACTATTTTTATTAGGTTACAATTTTAGAATAGAATTTTTAAGAAAAATACACTCAAAAAAATCTGTTAGTTAAATTAACAGAAGATACCAAGCATGTTGAAAACGCCAAGCTCATTGTTTATATATGTATGTAACTCGCTGACCCGGCAAACTTTGTTTTGCTTTCAAATTTTATTTTCACCGGCAAGCTGGTTCCATTGCAAAGTCGTGCTGGTTTGATATTTCGAAGAAGAATGATAGTTGCGCTTAACCGACATACCAAATATTCATCAAATACCCTTAAGCGAAACAGAAATAAAGGATTTCTTTTATTTTTGATTAGTATTGGAAGCCCCTTTTTTCATTCCCGCCCACATATCCAGCAAAACTTCGAGTATGTACACCAAACCGATATACCAAATTTTGATCCAACAGCAGATATAGCAGTAGCAGATATAACAGTAACAGCAGCAGATATAATGAATTTGTGTGAATTTGGATGGAACAAATTTGTACAAAGAACAAAAAGTTTAAAACTTTCAAACAAAATTTGGTGTTAAAAGGTCAAAGGTGAGTGAAAGGGGGCGTGGCATAAGAAATGTTTATTTCTACCTTCCCTGGAGTGTATATATATATAATTTATACACAATTTGAAGTAAACTTTTCAAAAACTATCTGGTAGCAATTACCTAATTTAAAAAAGTGGGTCTAAAAGTGGGCATGGTCGAAAAAACGTAGCCTATTACTCATGCCAGAGTCTCAGTTAAGTACTGTAAAAATGTCAGGAGGATCGGTCCGGAGGTTTGTTCTTCTGCAAGGTACAAACAAACAAATAAACAAACACACATTCCATTTTATATACATATATAGAAGATAGTTATTACAACTACGTAAATGTTTTTTTTTTTTCTGTTAGCTAAAGACGTAATTGTGTCTCTTAAAATGTGAGAAAAACCACATTTAAAGTCTTGCTTTCAATCTAAATTTTTCGTATAATTTTCTTTTCACAAAAAAAGAATTTTAGAGTTCAAATAAATTTACAGTTCACATTTCATGTAAGAGCGACCTCATAAGAAAGTGATGGCACGGTGTTTGCATCTAAGTCACGCTTTTTATATATAAATTTCTTAAAGCTAAAAAATAAACTCCTGATCTAAATTTCCAAACTACTTTTTATTTTTCTATTTTTTTTACTTACAAAACAAATAAAATATGTGATAGAGGGTAACAGAAAATACTTATTGTGTGCATTTAGGTATTTATATTTTTTTGTGAGTGTCGGAATGAATTCGAAATAAAGTTAATTTGATATTCAGCAAGATATTAAAAAGTCATTCAAACTCCTTATATCGGCATATCAGGCAGATTATCTTTACCTTTTCTTTTCACCAGGCAAATATCCATGGGGCCTTGACATAACTTTGACTTTACTGGGGTACTTTCCGGAAGATACCTTCAAGTGGAAGTTGTGTAAATCTCCAGTTGTTCTAAGAGGTATTTCGACACGAGTTTGCTAATCTTATAGCTTTTTCGGCTGACATCTCTTAGTGGGATTCTATTCCTTTGCTTTTGCTAAGCAAAACTTCCTCTCCTTTTCATTTTGTTTTTTCTTGTATGTCGTAAGAATTTATTTGCATGAAGGCAAAAAGTGAATATAGAAATCATTCCCATTCACATAGTATGTTAAAGTAACATAAAATGGGGATCATTCAGGAGAGTCACTAATTCAAAAAAATATAAAGAGTTTTCACTTTATGCAAAATGTAATTCATGTTTTCATATTTCGTTCAAGTATTTACACAAAATTATTTATTTATTTGCAATATTTGCTTTTATCTAAATAAAAATGGCTCATGTAACTTCTCTGCTGCTGGGTGTTACTATCCTTTGGGCTATACTTAACATGTAATGCACAGTCAGTGTATAAAAACTATTGTCAAACTGCTTGTATGATTTAATGTCGAATTAAAAATTTAAATACTGCAAGAGAATTTATCTGTATCCCCAACAAATATATGCAACATGTCTTAGAAGAAATTTAAGGTTATTAAAATATTAAAAAGGCTTTAAAAGTATGAATAGGAATCGGGTTTATTTAGTGGCATCTTTACTAGGGTAAATCCTTGAGGCTGCAAGATTCTAAAATTACGTACAAATTATTCGCGAATATCCATTTAAAAGCAGAACTACTGCTTTAGCTTAGGAAATTAAATGAAATATTACAAAATATAAAAAATATATGTAAATATTAGTCTATTCTTATCTGTATAGTTCTTTAAAATGGTTCGTCTTAAGTCTAGTAATCTACATACGAGTATATTTCGTCAACTATTATAAGCCGACATAATTAAAAATGCCATGATGTGCCCTCTAGTGATAATAAAAAGTGAAAAGCTGACAATCATAAAAAATATATGCGAGGTGTGATTAAAAAAAAAAAAAAAAGCTTTATTCCCAATTTTATCCAAAAGTATTGATTTATTCATCAATAACTATCTTAACCCCTTCAAGCGTCATCAGATATAATACACCCAAGCCAGCGTTTTTTCCAATCCCCGAAGCACTTCTTCAACGCTCTTTTCGGTATCGCCAACAGCTCCGGTTTCGATTTTTCTTTTATCTCCTCAATCGCAGCAAGAGGCTTTCCTTTCATTGGTTTCTTCAGTTTGGGAAGAGACAAAAATCAGCGGTGGCCAATTCCGATAAATACGGGGGTTGAGGCTTGATTACCATTTTGTTTTTGGCCAAAAACGCACGCACAAGCATCAATATGTAAGCTGGTGCCTTATCATGGTGCAAAATCCATCATTGGTTTTTCCACAATTCCGTGAGTTTCTGACAAATTGCGTCTCGCAAACGGCGCATAAACTCAAGCTAGTATTCCTTATTGACCGCAAGACGTTGTGCCAAGAATCCATGTTGCACCACTCGATTGCAATCGTAGAAAACAGTCGTGACTAAACCTGACGTACTTTTTTGGACTCAGTTCTTCTGGACGCTTTCATTGGGATGATTGGGCTTTGGTAATCCGTCACCGGATATTACCTTTTTAATTAAATATGGATCGCCGTTGACGGCGTTCAACAGCTGCCATGCAAAACGGTTTGTGATCAAAATTTAGTGAAAAATAGTAAATAATCGGAGAGCACATCAAAACGCGGCCAACATTTTTATCTGTCAAAAACAAACTAACAATCCAAAATGGCTGATATTGCCATCATCTATAACAGACACGACTACCAAGAAAACAGAAAAAGTTTTTAATCATGTTTTAATCATATATATCTATATATAATTTGGAAGACTTTGTCAGTGCATTAATGTCATGAAATCAATTTATTAAACTGTGTATTTAAATTCGTTTTCAATAATACTCGTGGAAGCAAAAAGCTAATACCAAACTAGATTTATCTGGCCTATTAAAGCACGTCACTTGAATTTAAAGGTGGCGTATAAGTTTGTTCCGCCTCTTCACATCTTTCACGAAAGATATATAAATGTCAAACGATAAGTTGAACTCATGCAAACCACCTTCAAGTGGAGCCATGCGGCAAGTTTGTTTATATTTTCCAATATATTCATTCGTTATTGCAAATTAATATGTATATGTTATATAAATACATTAGTGTATTTAGAGAGACAACAAAATTATTTCAAATTTGTATAACTTATTGCAAAAATTAAAAAAATATTCATTCGAATGGCAGCAACCTTCACGTGCATGCAAAAATAAAAGGCAGGGGAAATGATATATTACAATAACATATCAAGAAAAATCGTTGTAAGCTGAACAAATTTTATTGTTATAACAAACAACAAAATGAAACCTTAACTAACGACCAATATCCTTAAAGTGGAGCACACTGCAACAGCCACACGTATAAAGCAAAGAATAAAAAAGTCCTACAAATGGAAAACAACAAACTTCTTATAATAAATAGTCCTGCTTAGTTTAAGTGTATAATCTATGACCGACAAAGACGTGTCAAATGTTAAGACATTACAAACCACTATAGAGAAATAAAATCGAAATAAATAACGGTGTAGAAAAACTGCTCAATATACAAGGATAAAGGATATAAACTGAAATGAAAACATATTGCTTGTCTACTGTGTTTCCACTCGAAGCAAATGGGTAAGGCCAGTTGTTAAGAAACGACCAAATGAATGATAAAAATGTGTTATATAGAAAATGGGAAAAACATAAATCACACAGAAAATTGCCCAAAACAAAGTATGTATATCTTGGAAACTGTACAAGCACGCATACCTAACTATAATAATTTCATCAATTTATTGTATTGATTATTTGGTTTCACTGCTGTTATTATTTTAGAAATACAAGACACCCTACAGTACACACGTTTGTCATAACAGCATCTTCGTTTAATTAAATAATTTCTTTCCTTGCCAAAATGGGAATTATAATAAACTGGAATTACTTTCGCCACCAATGAGCTGCGAAGCTTTCTTCTTCTCTCTCATTTGGTTTTTCTGAGTGGCAAATTAATTCTCTTATGTAATTTATAATAAAATTAAAATTCAAACATGTCAAACTTTTAAACTGGCTCCTTTAACGAAGAAAGTTCAATATGCCAGAGAGAGCGCAGTTCAAACAAACAAATTTTTTATACAGCTGGTGTAAATGAGGTCTCTTATGCTTAGCAAAACAAGACACTTGGCGGTTAACGGCGCCGGGAATAGTGCTACTTATGCTTTCCCTAATGTCTAAAATCTTTAGACCTATACTTTTACGTTCGTTAATAGTTATATCAGCACAAATATATAAAAATGACATGGCTTGCAAATACATGCCACGCCCACGCTACCTTTAAGGATATCAGACCATCTACCATAACAAGATGGTCTAGGATACATGTTCTTATACATTCGAGAGATATAAAACAAAAATTGTTTATACCAGTATAATTCTTTTAATAATATATGATCTTCATATATACTAACGGATCACTTACATCACTCCGCTAATGCTAAAAGGTTTGGGGCTCAAGTCTGAATTAGTAACATCGTAACGTTCTACTGTTTGTTGAACTATGAGTTCCAGTTATGGAAAACGTAAGTGAACTCTCCTTATTATTACGATGCATGAGGACTTTTGACATTTGCTGCAGACAAATCTGTTTTCTATAACCAGCAACATGCATTACTTATAGCATGACTTGTGAGAGCGAGCATACAACATAACCATGCCATTTTATTTATTCAATATCGGAAAGTTATTGGAGTTATTGTACTCCTTGCCTTCATGATTTACCACTAATCACACGATTTGGTAAATAACGTGTTTCTGCTGAAAAAATATGACAGGCTGTCCAAAAAAAATGCCTCTGTATGGCACACTAGCATTATTAACTTTATTAGCATCATGTTAGTCTCATTAATTTGGAAAAGTAAATTTACCTGCAGTAGTTTTTTGTTTTTGAAGTGAAAGCCAATGCAATTGATTTATAGGCCGGTTTTGTAAAAGAAGCCGTACCTGAGAGCTTTCACTTTTTCTAAGTGTAAACAGAGCTTATCTGTAATAACGACAGCAAATAGAAAACACAAAGCACAAGTCTTTCACTCATATACCGAATTTGTATGAAAGCGATGTAACTCCCTTTTTCTGGATATACGAGAATCTTCTATAAGTCATTCCTTTGAACAATGGAAGCGATGAAAGTAGATAAAAGTATATTTTAAAGAAGAAATTTTAAGTAAAAAAAAAATATTACAAAAGTTCTTCTTCAGATTTACTACTATTTATGTAGATATATATGTGTGTCCATGGGAATATATATATATATATATATATATGTATTTTTAAAATTGTTTAGACACAGGCAAACCACGTACAGCCTGTTCGGGATACCTAGAGACCATAATTTTAATATAAAGAGGCTTAACGGTTTCAAAGAGCTCATTTTCCGGTCCTGGCCCGTTTTTTATAGAACTCATTTTATAGCATCACGAAATGTTATATATATATGTATATATATATGGTATATAAAGGCTCACCAGACAGTATTCTACATCTATTTCTGAAGTTATTTGAATTTATGCAAACTTAAAAAACTTTTAAAAACAGCTGATTTATAAAGTCAAAAGCAGACACAGGATGTTTATATATAAGAAAGGATACACATCGGCAATAATGCTGTTTCACAGAGAAATAAATACTTAGCACAGGTCAAAGATGAATAAGAGAGCTTATGTTGTGAACCACAGGACTATTAAAGTCTTATATGGGAAAACGTTTAAACTACAAGCTTATTGTCAGATTGCGTAGGGCACTAGTAGAGAGTCATGAAATGCTAGACTCTTTAACTAAAGAAAAATTATATAAATTTCATATATACATGGATTGATATATCAACTGTTAGAAATTTATAATCGCATACACATCCTCAGAAATATTTCTTTTCTAATAAAATAACTTGTGTAGGGATTCCAACGAATGTCCTGAACCAATTTCAGTATATAAAAGCAGCCTCTGGTTTTTCTTAATGATTTATTTGTAGCCAAAGACATTCAACACCGTGAGTACCAAAGTATAGTTTTCTACATGTGTTTTATTTTGGTTGTGTTTGACAAAGGTCCTTCTCACTCCTGGCATATGATAAGTGTGTGTGTGTTTGTGTGTGTGTGTTGTAACATGGCAGCCTAGTCCAAGTTTTGTTAGATGACTTGGGATGACATTAACTCGACAGGATAACAAATCTGTTAAAATGTGGCAAACGATTTTGTAACTTGCCATGAGTTGACAGCAATCGTTATAAGGAACATGAGGAACCTTGAAAAAAAAATATATATCTGGTGTTGTTTCCTTTTTATAAAATGCTGACATGCAATGACTCGTGTTAATAAAGAAGGGGAATTTTATAAGAAGGTTATAAGCAATTTGTTATATTCGAGACAAGGCCAATCCATTTGGGAAATGGAAAACGTACATTTATTAATTCAAAGAGGTTTAACTTTCCCATTCGAAAATAATTCAAATATTATTTTGGTGCCTGCTTCCGGCTTAAATCACTTAGAGACAAAAGTAAATTATTATTAAAGTAACAGACACGAGTATTATTTTGCAAAAAATTTTAATTTGTAATTTGCCAAATGCCCAAAAGTTATATTTTTGGAGCATAACTGTCATGCAACCATTTTTTTTTTTTTAATAATATTATCTAATTTCTTAATGAAGTGAAAGCGTTTCGATTTAACCTTCACTCCCTAAAATATGTGTATTTAATTTCTCACTTAAAATGTCAACTCAACTGCAAAAGCGCCAATAAAACATCCTCGACCCTTTAAACTACAATAAAAGGAAACGAACAAAAAACTACAGTTAAGATGTTAATAAAATTGTCATGAAATGTTAGTTAAACAGTAGGGAGTCTAAGGTAAATTGTTTAGTAAATAAATTTATACGCACACCACAGACTTCCAAGACCCTCGCACATTCATGCAGATGAAAATGGGAGAGCAAAAGAAGTTAATAAGTAAACAATAAATAAACTAAAGTTGAAGGAAAATTCGACACTAAAAGGACATAAATTTTACTAAATAACAATTACAATATATGGATTCTAGAACAAAGCAGGGATAATTGGAAAAGATATAAATTATAAAAAGCAAACAATAGATTCGAGCTGGCCACCACGAAATTGTAATTTATAGGATGTATTTTTATGTGTGAGAACAGGGACATTTGAAAAGAAAAACATAAAGAAATCCTAATATATAATTAATTGTAGATGACTGCATTGTGTATTACGAATATAATTTTTATTTCAAAATCTGCGGGATCTATAGATTATCTGTTTCGAAATTGTTATTTTAAATGGAAATTGATTTATATCCGAAAGCGTACTGAAAGCAAATTGTATATTCTACCGCTATTGCATTTACAGCCTTACAGCGCGTTCAGCACAAACTAAAACTAAAACTTACACTATTTACTGCGGTAATTATAGCCTATTCATACAGCTGAATAGTGAATTTTTACTTTTAAGCCTGCGAGCTATTAAAATTATTTATTGCTCACTCAGCACAAACCCAGAAGAGCTCCATTAGCCATTTTACTCACTTTATCAGTCCACTTAAAATATGTTTCCAATTTATACCACAGTTAAAAGTAATCGCATATAAAGACTTAAATTATAATAACATCATAGATATATTGGTGTATAGTTACATTTTAAGGGGCAATGTTGAGTTTGAACCCCACTTGACATTTGTCAATACCAGACCAACTCTATTTGAGTCTTGGAAGATGCACACTCGAACAAGGCGTTAAAGTTATACAGGCTTATTGTGGAATAACAATAAAATTATCTTCAGTTATGAGATACATTTTCAGCATTTTCTGTGGATTCGCTAATAAGCAGATTTACCGCATTCCAGGAAATGACAATCCAACATCATAGAGAGTGACTATTTGGTGCGCTTTAGTTCATATGTTTTGCACAATAAAGCCGGTCAAGCTGTTATTGTGAATGGTTTTTGCTTCCGTGGCGTGATAAAAAAAAATTGTTATAAATCAAATGGCATATATAGGGATGTGTGGCGATATTTGGTTTCAGCAGGACGGTACCAATTGCCACACACAATTGGCAAGGAATAGATCCTGTAAGTGTACATATGAATATACATCCAGAATTGATTAAACCAATTGTTATATCAATATTTCATATCGAAACAATGGCCGAAAAATTCAATGGCCGTCTTATCTAACGTGGTGGCGAAATCAATTGGCGCCAAGATCGTGTGATTTTACACCTTTGAACTTTTTCCTTTGGTATTATTTGAAATATAGGCCAACATAAATTCAAGATCTAAACGATGAGATAATTCAGCTCAAAACCTCAATTATGCCTCAGCATCATCAAAAAAATGGTGGTGTACAGGCGATGTCACGACGGCCATTTGCCCGATATTTTATTACATACTTAATTGATATACAGGATGAGATAAAAAAACTGCAACCAACTTCAGACTACTATACATATATACATATACATATATCGTTAGAGCACTTCAGCATTTAAATGTGAATAAATCTTTTGTGTCTCGTACCATCGCCCGTTACCGTGATACTGGTGGCGTAGCCCGACGTCAAGGAAGTGGACGGAAGAAAACAGCAACATCAGTAGAAATGGTTCGAAGAGTAAAGAAGCGACTTGATCGAAATACGCGTCGCAGTGACCGAAAAATGGCTCGTGAGCTGAACATATCGCAATATTCCATTCGGCAAATATTGAAAAATGAGCTCGAGGTAAAGCCATTGAAATTCCAAAGAGTGCAAGAACTTACACCGCAGCAGAAAGAAAATAGACTCAAAAGAGCCAAAAGGTGGCTTCGCTTGGCCGCAAGTGGTGAACTGCCGAATTTGGTTTTCTCCGATGGGAAATCATTCGTTGTCCAACAGTTTGTAAACAAACAAAATGATCGTGTTTACTTGCCAAAGAGGTCAGCTTGAAATGTGCACTTTCGGTTGGCCACCAGAAGTCAAGGGCCGGCCCTGGTGATGGTATGGGCCGCTATAACAGGCGATGGCCGCTCTCCGCTCTTATTAATCGACCGTGGCGTCAGAATAAATGCCCAATATTATCGCGAAAATATTGTGGAGGGTGTATTGAAGCCTTGGGCATGCAAAGATTTAGGCCGTAGACCTTGGATATTCCAACAGGACTCAGCACCATCGCACTTAGCACGCGCCACCCAAGAATGATTACAAAATGAGGTTCCTTGCTTCATTTCCACCAAAATCTCCGGATACCAATCCGTTGGACTATTGTGTCTGGAGTATTTTGGAAAGCAAGGTTGGCACAAAAAAATACCAAAGTGTCGATCACCTCAAGCAAGCGTTTCGCCGGAAATGGGCCAAAATACCGCAGAGCAACATTCGGGGAGCGTGTGACGGTTTTATTAGGCGTTTGAAGGCCATAATTCGTGCCAAAGGTGACCAATTCGAACAAATCTAAACTTATTCTAAAATTTGATGCTATTTCCGACATTTTTTGCTTTCATTCAATAAAATTTAAAAAAAATGAATAAATTATGCCGTTTTACTTTGTTGCAGTTTTTTCACCTCACCCTGTATACCATAGATTTCATAATAATAAAAAGAAATAAAAATAATTTCCTAAATATTTTTTATGTTTTATATAAAATCCACTTTGGCCCGTAAAATGTAATGTACCGAATGAATTATTTTTGAAAGTTATGTCATCTGGCAACATTAATTTTCAGGAATAATAATTTTAAAGAATCTAAAAGCTTTTAGATAAGTTTTCTTCAATGATGTTGTATTCCAAATGACTTAAGTTGAGGGTATTCCCCGATCTCCTAGATATATTCAAGTGAAAATATAGCGGCCAAGAGACGCGTTGTTGAAAAAGAGCCGAAATGAAGCCAAATGGCGTCCAGATCATATCATTTGACATCGTTGGACTTCTGCCTTTGGGGTTATTTGAAAAAAAGGTATACATCGATAAGCGAGCAACAGTTTAAGTGGCAAAGGATGAGATAGTTCGGCACACTAACGGCATAGAACCTCATCGAATGGAGCTGTGACGCCGAGGTCGCCACGGCCATTTGAGCGATATTTTATTCCATACTTAATTTATCTGTGGCATATCATCATAATAATAAAAAGGAATAATAACAATTTTGGTAAATTTTAGGAAAGGACTGTGGGCAGTGCTGGTTGCAATAGACATCCGCCGCAATTATTTAAAGAAGATGGATGGACTTTGGAAGTAGACAAATCAATTACTAACTAGATAAGGTTGTTTTCTTATAAAGAAAATGGTCGTAGATATCATTTAATCCGAAATCATTTAAACTTCTAAACCTATAAAAATAGCCATATTGAAATAGTATGCGATGTAATAAATTTAAAAAAGGAAAAGCGGAAAATGGAAATGGAAATGGATGTGGAAAAAGTAATGCACATAAAGAGAAAAGCAAACATTGTTGATGGTAATAAATTAACATCTTTCGAAAATCTTTTACATGATTAAATGAAAACATTTTAACTTAATCCCTGAAAATTTATCTTCCGCAATATAATTGATATAACTTGTGATCAATTTATTACTGCACAAGTTCTCTATTTTTCATGCCGTTTATTTTTTCCAGTCATTGTTTCTTTGAATTTCTTGTGAAAGCAATTTGTTAAATTTATGGACCATTTAGATAGCAAACATTTACAAATGGACATTTGACTTTGAACGCTCTGTGTGTTTGTGCCTATGGGAGGTGAAAGGAAGTATCTCTACGAGTATATAAAGTAAATAATATCCCATAAAACATCTTGCATTAAAAATATATTTATTATAGTTGCTTTTTGCTTTTGCTTTTGCTTCTGTGTTTTTTTTTTTTCCTTTTTTTTTTTATTAATAACTAAGAGCATTTTGGAAGGTATTTTGCACCCTCTTTATTGTAAATGCTGCTTAAACTAAAATGCGGTCATTAATTCTTTTTGTTTTCCTCATTTCGTTTGTCGGTTCGTTTAGTTACTCTAATCGTTTACTAGAAACTACAACACATTGTTTGAAAATCACTAAACACAATCAAGTGATAAACGATGTAAAATATTTGCAACATTTTTCATACGTGTTTGAAACAAACAGTGTAACAGGCAAGGGGCGAAGTTAAGGGGAGTGAATTACTGCTGTGGAGAAGCAGAGGAATGACTGAGACAACTAAAAAAGAAAAGTCATGTTTTATCTGTATTTTTTTTTTTGGTTGAGTTAAACCGGATATAGTACAAATAACACTTAACAAGAATAAAACTTTCCGACTAATGACAGTCACAAACAAACACAAGGACAAAGACGAAGCGTGTAAAATTGTGGAAAACAATGAATACAAAGTCAAAGTAGCCTTGTGGAAAAATAGTTTTTCCTCTAATTATAAGACTCATAGGCTAACAGACAAAGCGAGTTATGAAAAAAGAAAAAAACTTTCTGAAGATGACAATTAATGCATAAAAAGCGACGAGAGAGTGGAAACTTCACATGACGATCATGGGTGAAGCAGTCTGATATGCTACAAACGGTCCGTAATCTACATGGCATATGCAACACAGGAAGTATGATTTACTTAAAAGTCGCAATTTTTAAAACTACTTATTTATAGGTAATTTAATTGTTACTTCTAGGCATGGGTTCATGCCTTACTACTATCTTGCAAATTATAAGCTAATGACCAGAGTTCTCCTTAGCCTTTGATATTTGTAATATGTACGATATGTAAGACACAAAATTTTCACGCTGGCAGATATTGAGCTGAAGCTTGAAGAAGAAAGCTTGACACTTTCGCCTTATTTTTTAAGGCGAATCATGTCTCAGTTTTTTCAGTTATTTTTTGTGTTTGATTATTACTTCTTCATAAGCTATTGTGAAATGGAAAAACCACTGGAGGCCTCAATCAAAAATCTTTTTCATATCGATTATACCCATAACGCAATTAAAATTATAGATTCGGGAAATAAGTTCGTAAATGTTAAATATCTTTTTGTTTTACATAAGAAATTGAAGTGAAAAGTGGCCAGGAAGCATAAGATTTTTCTAAATTTCCTATTGATCCCACTTTGCTTTAATAATTTATTTATTTCTATTTCTTTACAAAAAGTTGGCACTATTTGTACTTTCCTTCTATATGAAATAAAACTGCTAGTAACATTTTGTGTAGACATTTTTTTTTGTAAAGTCATTAATCTTATTTCTTCCTGGTATAGTTTTTGCGCTCTCAAGTAGCAACAATCAGCTTAGCCAGCCCTGTTTTATATATTTTTTTTGTTTTTTTTTCCTTTTTTTTGCGAAAGGACTCTCTTACTACTTTAATGTCAGACTTGACTGCGTGATATCTTTTCAAGCGAAAACACATGCGATTACTTGTGTATTTCCTTTTCCTGAACACAATTTTTATTTATTTTCAATTCATTTTTTCTGCATTGACATTCTAGTGTTTATATTCTATTAAGCACGTATACACATACATACGTATGTACATACTCCTTGAAGGTTTGCCTGCAATATATTCTTAACGTTTGAGTTTAGCTCACCATGCAACTGCCATGATTAAGTGTCATTTTGAAAAGCACTAAAATCCGGTCATGCCAGTATGATATTGGAATACGTTGCATATACCCAACACATCCATACACATTCATACACACACAAACACTTTACTCTCCTTACAAATGCCAAAGTGTCAATGGTATATATTTAGCAGTACTCGTTTGTGGCAATAAGAATGTGTTTATGTGTCGTTTTTGATAAATACAATCATTTAGAGTTTTCTTAAATTTTGCTCTTCTACGAGTATAGAAACCTTTTTCATATAAATTTGTAACAATAACATCCCTACTATGGGAAGTTATACCCTATAAGAACATTGAAAAAGGTTTCTATTTCTTTTGCCACCATTAGCTATTCACTTATCTTTATTTGTCATGTAACTCCTCAGTAAATTCATTTAAAAGAAAATGTATTTCACAAGTATGGGAATACTGATTTACTGACATCTACTTCCTTCCAGCCAACCAAATATAAATTTTTCCAAAATCATTGCTCATACATATATCGCAGGAGAGAATGAGCAGCAGAAGAATAAAGTAATTATTTGAATTATTATTGTAGTTTGATTCAGTTGCTTCCTGACCACATAATAAACATTTACGAACTTAATTCTTGGATATTTAATTTTTACTGCATTATGAGTAACATCGCCTTTGAAATAATGATATGAAATATTGATATTAAAATTTGTTTTAGCAATTCTTGACGTACATACATATTTTCATATGTACACTTACAGGATTGGCCACTTACCACTTGCCAGTTGATGTCCTACAATTTTAATTGTAAGACGTACCACACGAGTACGTTCTATTTTTTTATTCGTGTTGTCTCTTCTTAATTCAAGTCTATCCCATTTTTCGACCGTATTTCTAATATTATAAATTGTACAACGACACTCTACTGTGTCTAGTGTGTGACCCCTTTGGTGATTGTAAAAGATTAAAGAGATTGTTTTGTAAATAACCTTTTTACAGGCGACACGATTATCTTACACGAATATCAAATACTTTGAAAGGTTCAAAATTTCCAGTATATTTCAAGGCGAATTCATTACCTGGTGACAACAACAGTGCAAGAAATTTTCTTATGTGCATACCGAACTGTCATATCAATCCCTAACTTCCTCGTGCTTATAAATAAAATTTTCTTTCTTACCGCATATAAAATTACAAACAGAAAGTATAAAAACGTTTTACAAATAAATTTTTTAATAAAGTTGGTTTGAAAAGTGGATCGTATAGGCAAAGTGTCCTTATTTGCCTTAAAATGGATTTAATAATATAAAATTTGTCGTGTCCTTTTTAATATATATCACTTTTAAATAAATAAGGAACCAGTACAACTAAAGTTTATTTTTTTAAAATTCATAATTTAAAACAATACTTTTTGCGATTTGCAACTAATTGCTTGTATTTGGAGTCGAAAGTAGAGTTATCTATTGGTGAACAACATTCCAAGATTCTTAACATTCCACCTCTATTGCAAAATTTTAGGTTTTCACTAAATTTTTCTAATAATTAAGCATGTCTACTGTATCTACTTGTATCTTAATTCAAGTCCACCTCATCTTTCGACCATATTTTTAATATCATAAATGGTACATCGACACTCTAATATGTCTAGTGTGTGCCTTTAGTAAAGATAGTAAAATATTAAAGAGATTGTCTGAGTCCATTAAACGATCCGCTCACAGTCAATTTTAACTAATACACAGAAAAATAACGTAAAAGCAGAAGTGTAAGATTTATTTGACAGAAAAATATTAATTACAAGATATGCATGTGCAATAGGACGTGACGTAAATCTTTTTCTTAATTACGTAAAAAATATTTGATTCTGGTGTAATTGTTGAAGTGTGAACCCATTCTGGACAGAGTGTGCATAAACCACAATTAATTTTCTTGTCAATAAATTACTCACATGTAATGATAATTCGTGAACCCCACATACGTACTCGCACATACAACCATACATACATAGTAAGCACGAGTATATTAATGATCAAACATCAGTAACGTCAATTATATGCGAAAGCATAAACACACATATTTGCTTAACTGACATTATTGATTATAGCTTGCAGTTGGATAAAAACAGAAAACAATAGTTCAACTGACAAGTAGTACGACAAGAATACAAACCGTTATATAGTGGTAAACGATAAAAAGGAAGAGAGCATATATCCACACCGCTATAATAAATAACGCAACAATAATACGACAGGGTGTTGCAAATGCGTAAAACTAAAATTAGCTAGATTTATGATTATCCTTGTTATGCGCATATAATTTTTGGCAATTTAATGTCAATGTCAAAACTTACCCTTAAAACATTTCCGTTTTGATAAAACAACTAACGCAATACGCAACCATACAAACACGTATGCATACATAAACACATAAACACATAAACACATGTGTATGTATAGATTTGTTTTTACTTTAGAAATATATAACAGGGTTGAAATTGAAAACATAATAAACGTATAAGGAGGGCCCCTTGTCGTTTAGACAAGAGACAATAATCATAATTTATGAATAAGAGTCCAAAAAAATACTATAAAATCAAGCTTAAATCTGATTGAAATCTGATTCAAGTTTATTGAAAATACATAATATATAGTATCGTGGGCTGGTAATATAATATTATCCTTGAAATTAATTGTAATACTAGTACTGATAATCACACAAAAGTAAATGAAAAGCAACAATGAGAGAAAATTTATAACACCGCTAACATGACGTGCTGATAGTTGACACTGTGTGACCACACCACGTAAACAACGAAAGCCCTACAAACCACAGCCGTTCATCCGAATACATACGAGTACATACATACATATATCACCTTTTTAATCAAGACTTTTATATGCCCATTCTCTCCCATAAAACGAAAAACAAAAACATTTTTCAAAACGACAGCTAGTCTGTCACAAATCCTTTGTGTACAAAATGAATTGCCGTCACCCATTTACTGGAAAAGGAGGAAAGGAGAAAAGGAGTACGCTTCTTATTGTCAAGAGTTAAAGTGCGAAAAAATAATGGCTTTCCAAACAATAAGAGTAGTATTAAATTCGGGTGTTAAGCAAATATGCCAATTTATTTGTACATATTTATGTGCATACATACATATGCACAGATATGCTTGTACAAACCCTTTAACTTTGTTTATTTTCAGCCATAACTGTTTTCTTTTATTTAAGGATATAAAAGGAACTTATTCTGAGAGCTCTCTTGGTAATCTACATATACATACTTACGAATGCACGCTGTATCTGGAACAACCCATATCTTATTTGTTAAATACTTCAACTCAAATAATTTACAGCGGAAAAAGTTTACCTTCTAATGATTTCAACAATTTTTTATTTATTAATTGTTCTTATAAAGAAGTAAGTAAGCCTGCACCGAATCTTGTATACCCTTCTCTAAGTATATATTCCATAACTATTTGCTTAAGCAAAAATTACATTGCATTCAAGTGAACTTTAATTTTGCATTACATTCCCCATTACTAAGAAATTTTAAAAATTTTAATAATAAAAATAAATAATAATAATAATATTTTCCCATTTTTCCCATAATAATGAGTACTATTAGAATAATTATAATATATATAAAATAAAATATATATATAATTTTTTTATTATATTTTTTTATTTGTTGCAGAATTTTTGTGATTTTCAGACTGTATCATTTTGAGTTAATTCTGGCCAGATGGGTTTTTAAATTTTTGGTTTTAAGCAAGATGTAAGCTTAGCTTAGGACGCTACAAAAATTCCAAGGACAACAGACATACGAGTACAGACAGACGGGCAATGCTCATTCAACTTTTCTTGTTATATCGACATACAAAATATATATACATACATTTTATAGAGTCCCACATTCTTACTGGAAAAGTTATTATACCTATATCCAACATACGAGTATGTACTATATATCGCTCCATCCTTTTTGATGGAGAACGATATAAGATTTTAGTTGTTTGATTATACTGTCATCAAATCCGCTTCTCACATAAGAAATTTTTTTCCCCCCTTATAATGTATATTATATATCATTTTGTCATATATACAATACGCAAAATTAAATATTATTGCTTTAAATTTACGATTTATACTTTTGATAGAGTTTGTTAGAGTAGAGTTTGTGATGATTTTATAAGAATTCAGAAAAGATATACAACAGATATAAATGGATACATATTTAAAAACTTGTATTTTATACACATCTCGATATTGAAATCGGCGTAATTATTTTCAGAATGCCGTGAAAATGTGAGTTTGGTCTGAATAAAGTTTCACTATCAGATTATCTTGAAGCCGTACCTTGTACGACAACGGTATTTCCTACCACTAGGAAATAAAACTTAGATGGAAACAATATACCTTCTGCCATTTAAATATCCGAACAGTGATCAGAAAGCAATATAAATTTTCTGGTTACTAGCAGTAATGAAATTTTTTTACTCCTACTATAACGTCTATTGCTTCTTCATTGATGTGCAGATCGGAATCCTTTTCGATAAGGTTGTGGAATACAATGGATAGCTCTAGGGAATGAAGCAATACAGACGAATATAAATTCGTCAAATATTCAAAAATTACGCAAATATTTTTTCAGCCTCTGTTGAAGAGAGTAGAGAGGTAATTGCAGAAATTGGCAAATTAAGTGATAACAGCTGTTGAGTAGTCTTGACTAGAAAATTTTTGGATATTCAACTGGTTCTAGTATGTTTTGACCAAGTCAGAATTTGCTACAACCCTGGAAAAGACCTTTCGCATAACGGAAATATTTTAACCTGAAGCTGTCTGATTGCTTTTTGAAGGCGACTTTAATTGGAATTCCGCGTAATTCTTTTCAATTTATTGTATACACATATACTAAATACATACATACATATGCACTCGTATGAATGTACATGTAAACACATATGTAAATATATACATATATAAAACATTCTGCAGATGAATATCGTTTACCGGCGTAAGTTTATTATGCTCTATGTTTGTTTTCTTTGATATCGCCTATCCACCGTGCTTTAGGATCTACTGATATGTTTTAGCTGTATATGGGTCTCAACCATGCCTGAAGCCTTCATTTCCATAATATGAAATAGTGTAATTTAGGCAATTTTCCAAGTTTATTACGTATTATTGGAATCATATATGTATGTATGTATGTGTGTATGTATATATGTATGCTCTTATACTAGGTTAAACATGTCTTCGCATAAAATATCGGCAAAACTAAAGATAACGTTCTTCGAATTATATACAAAGTTATTTTGGCTTATGACTATAAAAACATATGAGTTATTAAATTTATTTAAATTACAATACATTCGCAAATATAAATATTCAGAAGAATATGAGTATCAGAACAGCTGCTGACTTATCCAACTTCCAATTAAAGGTAAAGGAAAAGTATTCTTAAAAATTTATACACTAATTAAGACAAAAGTTCTGAAAATGTTATTTTCTGCCATTGAATACACCATTCGTTAATCGGTTTTCGCGATTAGCCATGCCAAGTGAGGCTCTTCCATGTAATCTACGTTCATGTTCATGAGCAGTATACATACATATGGATGTATATGTGTGTGTATGTGTATACATATGTAAGTATGTATGCACGAGTGTAATTGTATGTACACGCATAAATATGAATTGTCTAAAAATTTATTTAATTCAATTTTTTTTAATCAAACACATACATACATGCATTCTTACATACAAACATACATAAGTAAACATGATATTCTCTCCTCTGAGAAACCGTCTACAATAAAACATGTGTATGACAAGCAGAATATAATAAAAACCCTTGTCAAACATAGCAAAATTCTTGACATAAATCAAAAGGAGAAAAAGAACATTAACAAACAACAAAACAAAACAAAACAAAACAACAAAAATTTGGTTTTCATTGGCATAAATGTCAAAATCATTCTCGTACATGTGGAAAAACCGAGTGTAAAGAAGAAATAAGTGAAAACTTTAATAATAATATTTTGCATGTAACCATGTGATTACAAAGCAAAAGAAAATGACAAATAACAACTTCAATTAGTAGCAACAAAAATAATGTAAAAAAGGATGAATTTTTAATACAATTTATAATAAAATAAATATGACAGCAATAAAGACAACAAAAGCAACAAAGTGTAACAGTATGAGTAAAATTGTAGTGAACGAAACCAAATGACACGCAAACAACAAGTTGAATTCACACATATTGAAAACAAAAAGTAAATTTTTGCAAGAAATGAGAGGGTTCAAAGAAGGCCTTGCAGAAGGCCTTACGAAGCAAAGATAACGCTCTCAATACATGTTTATTTACCTTGCCTTCTTCACAAATGGAGAAATATTTATTTAATGGGATCCTTGGAGATAAATCAATTAGTCTGTCGATCCGTCTACACTCAAGTGAGTATAGTGCGTAGTACAAAAATTCATTGAAGTTGGGCTACACAAATTATATAAAAAAGGATTACTGTAGATTGGAATGTTCTAAAACTGGGCTATTTTAGGTAAACTTGCCGTTACATTGTAGTAGTCTTAAAGCTACTCCCTGTGAATAATCCATAAATATCCTATAATGAGATTGTTTTACTCTAATGGATTAGATTATAAAACAAACCTGTATTGTGGTAGTCCGCTAAAAGTGTTGGACGCGGTTATATTAAAACTTTCTCTGAATTATATACTAAATCAATATTTTTATACACCTGCATATTTAAAAATTACACGCAATCGCAGGCCATGATGGGCAATCTTGGGCAATCGGAGCACAGTAAGTAATCTTTTAATGTAAATCAATCGGTTCTGAGCAACTGTCGAATTAGCAATCTGGAACAAAACCGATGTGATGACTAGCCGACTTTTTCGTATTTGGATGATCTTTATAGCAATGGAATATTTCTCATATATTGAAATAGTAATTTTGTTTGTACTGCTCACTAATCTTACATTGCCTGTAATTATTAATCACAATATTATTAAGTGAAATGATATACAAATATATAATATTGTCTACGGCGAAAAAGATTTCGATATATGCGTTAGTCACGGCTAAGATTAACTATTATTTTGCTGGTTTATAAATGAAACCTCTTTTTGATCAGCTCTGGGATATACTATACACCTTCTTCATTACATCGAATAGTGAATGCAGAGGGGTATTTTGCTATCAAACGTTTCTACTCATATGTAGTGGAGATGTATGAGAAATATCGTGCAAAATATAGTATTATTGATATACAAGAAGGCCCGCATTATATGTGCCTTCCTTTCTGTTCATAGTGTAAATATATTCTGGCTTGCAAAACAAAATCAACTCATTTTATGATAACATGTGATGACAGTGATGATGGGTTTGCAAAAGAACTGTCATTTCTCATGTCATGCATTTATGAAAAATTATGGGCTTATGTCAATAAAAACGACAATGATTGATTTGACACAGGGCCAAAAGCATTAAAATGTGAAAATTATTATTTTTGTAAACAACGCACAGAGTAAACGAAGGAAAAAGCTGTACATTTAACAACGGCTGTGAGGCAAAAGCACTAGAGATTATAAAATTGTTTCTTATTTATTTAACGCAAAGTCTCAATACTCAGGGGACGGAAGGGTGTTTTGTTTTGGGTGGTAGTCAAACATGCGACGCACATACTAAATATTCACTTCTATGCCAGCATATCCTTATGCATATGGATGTTTGTGTATGAATGTGTAGGTCGAGTATATGTGCATACGGGTACGGTTTTCGCAAAAGGGGTGGCCAAAGTGTAAAATGAAAACTAAATATTTTTTCTCCATTAGGCGTACGTCAATCTTACGCACTAATGAAGACAAATATTTTTCTATTTGTTTTTGATGCGGCAAAAGTATTATATTTACTCAAGTTTTTCTCTTGCCTTTTTGCCAAAGGCAATATTAATACCACTCCACCCTGCAATTGTATACGTTTGTCAACATTTGTCAACATTTGTCATTCATTTCAAATTTTTTAATTTCTTACTTTTCATCGTTTGTTAGAAGTAAAAACTATGTATGTATGTATGTGGGGCCACAAGAGGACTAAATAGAATTTCTTTCTCTGCAGTAAGAAAAATAAACCAAATTTTTTTTTTTATAAGAGAAGGATGCTTCTTTCTCTAGAGAGAAAATGCGCAACGTGCCACTTTTATAAGTTGTATGACATCCTAATTTTTGAATGCCCGATTGTGATCAAAAATTTATTATTTCACTTGAAGATGAGCATGGGAATAATATGCTAAATACTCGTGCATATCTATGTACATACATTTGTAAGTATGTATGTATGGGAGTAAATATGTATTATAAACCATATTAGTTTATAAAAAGCGTTTTTCATCAACTGTACGAGGAATAATAAAAAATATGCGAATAAGTACGAAATTAATTAATTTAATTAATTAAGTGGAGGTCTAAAATATAAAAACATGAACAGAGGAGTTGACACAACCATGCTGGCAACCAAAAACTTTACCAATTTGTAAGAACTTTTACCAGGTGTGATAAAAATAAAAAAAAAATCACCCACTTAATTACTTGCCAAGTCTTTAAAGCCTCGTTTCACTGTCCTACCGAATCATCCTATTCTTTTACATGAAAATGTGATGAGATCCCATTCCATTTTAAGAAATCGTAGCAAAATGGTATGGTAGGCATCACAATATAATATATATATGATAACATAAAAAAGTTTTTATGTTAGTGGCTTCAAGTAAATGCAACTCTGATCGCATGAAAGATAACAATTTATTTAAATGTTTATAAACTTTTGTAAATTGTAAAACTTCCCAGAAAAAAGTCTCTTCCACAGAAGCATTTTTACAACAAACTATTCTACTTTTTCAGCCCATATGACACAATTGACAAATCATGGCATTTAATCCCTAGTTTCCCTATCGTACGCAGTCGTACAATTCATTTACACGAAAATCTGATAGTGATAATCTCTTATTGTAAAAAATCTTATCAAAATGGTGTTACTAGTGCCACACTATCAATTAAATGTGATTTTGGTTCTGTCAATAAAACTATAAACAAAACTTTAATAATAATATAATTTTTCAAGTTTTTTTTTTGTTTTGTGTCATAAGAAAATAATTTTTTGTTCAGCTGCTTGAAGTAAAAGCAACTCTGATCCCACGAAACCTAAAATTTTATGAAAATTTTCAGAAAGGTTAGCAAATGCTACAAATTGTCATACAAAATCGCACATTTTTATGCCACACTATTTAATTTTTTCCGCACAACCGCCAAATTTGGCAAATCGTAAATCTGTGTATGATAGTGAAGCGAGGGCTTTACATTGACAGATTTCATGTACGAGTATGTCTGCCATCATTATTGTCTTTAAATCATAGAAGTAAGTTCTGTAATATATATTCCAAAATACTCTGAATATAAACTGTGTAAAAATAAAGGTAAAAGACATTTTTATTATCGGTTTGATTATACATAATTTTCAGATGTAATCTTGATTTATTCGAAATCGAATAACGGTAATAAAAATATATATTATTTTATATCAAAAATTTCGATGTTCAATTTGATTCAAAATTTTTGAGTTCAATTTTATTCTCCCACTAAGTAAATCTATGAAAATATTAAATGGCATATACTGGAATCCAATTACATAATACAGGAACTAAAAAGGAATACAGAGGCGTTGAATCAGATGTACAAACAGTGACACAAGTGGGCTGAAAATCTTCTGGGCATACATTTTCAGCAAATTGATTCTTCACTCCACTGTGTGGGAGATCGCAAAAAATATGGTCGTTGCTTTTATAATAATTTTTAGGAAAAAAAATGTAGCCAGCATGACTCGAGGCAGATCGTCATTCACTATAATGACTTCCCCTTGCTCCTACGTTCATGGTAGAATAGACGAAATAAATTTATGATTTTTGAAAATATCGTTTTAGAATTAAAGGATTCATGATGACATGCTAAACCTCATAAAAGAAAAATATCAACACAGTTATTGGTAGCCCAGCTAATCCTACTGGAAATCCATTACATGCTGGCCTGGAATTACGAAATATGTGTTCTTTATATACATACGTCATTTCGATTAGAACTAGTTTTTTTAGTTAACCTATTTCGCGTCGTTTTGATTCGCTCATTTTGAATCCAGTTGATGCACATACTCGGACACCATTAACGATGCCAATTGGGGCTCAAGTGTATTTACTTCGATTCTTCACATATTAGTCGCAAACTGTCGTCTCACAATTACATATACAACTTGTTGCAGAATAACTTCGTCGCTATTCATATTTTATAATCACAAGCTTCTGTATTCGTAATCTGGCTTTTACTTTTTCTCTTCGACTTCAACTTTATACTCAGATTGGAGAATAAAACTATTTCTGACAGTGTAAGAAAAACATGCTCGTTCAGAACTCTACTATGAAGAATTCACATTCACAAATATTTAGACACATTTTTAGTCAGAAAAATGTAACACAGTATATTATTTGCAATCACTCATTAATTAAATGATACACAACCAGTAAAACTGAAACAGAAATGTAATTGACAGACATTTGCCTGACATGAAATGAAACGTCAAGTAACTCAATTGACAAGCATGTTGTTTATAACTTGTATGGATATACAACATGAGCACATTTTTTCATACTTATTTTATTTTATACAGTTGAAGATCTGTTTTTTATTTAGAGAAAATGTTTTTTACTTCCAATTATTAGGTTCGACGAAAATTAACATATGTATGTATGTGTGTGTAAATTTTTATCTTAAATAAATAAAAAATTGTGTTAATGTCGAAAAAATAAAATTAGAATACTTTAAAAATATTGAAGGACTGCTGAAACATTTTTTTTTTTAATTTACATATGCTTTCCGGTTTCAATCAACATTGCCAAACATTGAGCAGTTCAAACATTGAGTTTCTATGAAAATTTTCTAGTTTAAATATCCCTGCTTGCGGTTATAGTGTTACATCATCCTTCCTGTTAGGCTAGAGGGAACTTAGAGCAGAGATAAAAGCTAAAAATTGATGAAAAACTAAAATTTTTTTTTCATATTTACATATACTTTTCGGTTTCAATCAACTTTGCTCAACATGTGGACTTCGTAGGGATTGAGCGGTTCTAAGGGGTCCGAAAATTTTCTAGTTTAATAAAAATAAATTTCTCCACACGGTAAACATTTAGTGCAAAAATTAATGATACAATATTGTACAAAAATACATTATTGCTCCTTAAAAGAGGAACTCCCATCTGTTCCCGAAAATTGACTGACTAAAACAGAAAGGAAATAAGCTTGGAAATGGTAAAACATATACAATGACGAGTACTGAACTGCGGCGTTTTTTATGCGAAAAAGTACTTCAAAATTGGAAGGATCGCATGCAGTATGTCACGCTCACCCATAGCGCTCATTTGAATGTAGTTGTCTTCAAAACACAAACTGGTAGTTTCATCTTTCAGCATAAAAAAAATTACCTAATACCTTATGAATTTGAATTTATATTAAATTTATTTGAATGCAAAGGCCGATCCAAAGACGCTGTGGAGGAAAATCATGAAAATACAGTAGCCTGCTTAACAAATTTTAATACTCAAAATTTTACATCCAAGCATCTCCTTTCCTGAAATGTTATCAAGCAAAGACATTCACCCTTATTGTCTTTGGCGTAGTCGAAAAACGCCAGCTGGCGTTTTTGCTGTCGTATTTTCAATTTTATGTTACCGTCTAAAATTTTCGACAAGCAAAATTTTGTAAAAGATTAGCAATGTAAAAGAATACGAAATTTTAATTTTCTTTGAAACACCCTGTGTAAAGATCTGTCAAAGAAGTGTTTATTTTTAAAAAATAAACAGATAAATAAAATTAGTTAAATTTAAAATTAAAAACTAAAGTGTAATTTTGTGGAAAATGTTAAATGTAGGTTTTTACTTATCGTCATCGTCATCATCTGAAGATGAAGAAGCAGCCAGCATTAAGGAAATAAATGCTGTAAGGAAGCAGTTAAGGCAGCAAACAAACATTTTTGCACTTCCAAACAAAAAGTAAGTTTAAAATCATTGATTGGTTTAAAGCCGTGTTTGGAGAAAATATTTTAAACACATTTTCTTAAATAGAATACATTTACAATATGAATTGAATTTTTGTTAATTTTTAGGTGATGCTGGTTATCCGCTAGAGCGTACCTTATAACACCATTTCGATTTTTTACAGTTTTTTTTTAAAAGGTTGTTGTAATGTGTATGGCTGTTCAAAAAATAAGGTAAGGTAAACAGGTACCGCTGTATGGTTTGTACAAAAAAATAACAGTATGCAATTTTTTTTTTTGTTAAAGTTCTTGAATGAAGCTAATATTATCCACATTTTTTTCTGTAGAAAGATATTTCTTAGAAACTACATAACTAAATAAATAAAATAAAAATATTACATCATTTTACTTTTTATTTCTTCCAGTTCAATTTTTTTTCTTTTAATTTCTAGTTCAGCCTTCCGTATTTCTAATAGAGCTTTTCTATTTTCTTCTTTGTGTTTTAGTTCCTCCTTATATAAACGAAGTTTCTCTTCTTTGGCCTTACATATTCTCCGGGTGTATTTCTCCATTTCGGATAATTTGTTTTTCAAATCCAAGAACAACTCTTTCTGCAATTTTACCTGTTGTTCCAACAGCTCAAATTTGTCTTGGTTTCTATTTTTTTTTACCTTGGTCCTTCTAAGCGGTGGTGGCGTAGAAGATATACCATGTTCTTCCATTTCAGTAATGTCGATGTTAATATCTGCATTTGGCTGAGGGTCTGGTGATGCAGTTATCGTTCTTTTAATTCCAAAGGAATCTTTATGTTGCACAACATCACGCATATCTAATAAACTAATAACTGCTTCTTCGACAGCAGAAAAACTGAATTTTTTGAATGGCCCGCCACCAGTGGCTGGACTTTCTGCTTTATTATGAAACATTTTTTTTTTTAGTTTAAATTTAAAGTCAGCCCACACCTTCATCCAACCTTCTCCCGAACCCATACAATTCAAATCCTCCGAAATAGCGTTCCACTCTTCCTTAACATTGACTTTCCCTACACCTTAATGGAACCCCTTTGCCAAGTAGGGTTTTTGCTCCATTATTTCTAATAATTTGGCAAATTGTGCGGCAGTTGTAATCTTTATTCTAAAATATACACCAGCATTAGCCACATATGTATGTAAAAAGAAATTTACATGTCAATAATTTTAATTTTTTGCATACCTACATTTTGCTTGACTCCATTTAAATTAAATTTGATAACGTCGTGATCAATTTTCTTAACGACAAAATTTTGTGTATTTGACAGGCGAATACGCCAAACACGGTATGGTTTTTGTAATAGATTTTAAAATTGTCGTATTTATTGGCGTTTTTCGCCAACCACGGTAGCATTTTAAAAAAACGCCAAACTTTCGCCACGAAAACGCCAAAGACAATAAGGGTGATTATTTGCGAAGACAGATTTTGGAGTAACACCGCAAGGACAATAAAAGAAAAAAAAAACAACCTTTACTAATAGACAAAGGAAGGTGCATTGAGAAGCAAGTTGTAAATCCTGTCAAGTGACTATTATTGGCAAATATATTTAAAAAGTCACAGAATAGTTAGTAAACTGCATGATATGAGAAACCTCATGGTTCATAAAGGATATAAATTCATAACAGTACGTCAAGATGCCGATAAGGGTGGTGACGTAGAAACCGACGGTTCCAAAAGGTAATAATCATACGAACATGTCGCCTATAACCGCAAGTAATGCAAAACCATTTCTAAAGAGACTCACATTTTCATTGGGCAATTGAAATTCTATTGATCTTCTCTGTGCCAGTTGGGTCTCCCTACATCAAGTTAATCATTTGCAACTTTAAATAACTGTCGTTAAATATTACAACGACACAAGAACTGACAGAACTGATAAAGCCAGCAAAACCAGCTGGAACATGCATTACACATTTGACTAGACGTAAATATGGCAGTATGATTTTATCTAAAATTTGAAGTCTACGAACGTGTAGACTTATTAGCAGTAAGTAGGCTTCTTCAGTCCTTACAGGAAGCGAGAAAGTAATCTTACAGCAAAAGTAATAGCACACTGAACGAAATTACTAATTTCTGTTATTAGACATTGAACAAGGCAGTATTTACACACGAATTGTGTAATTTGACATTTAAGTTTCTGAATTTTTTACATTATTTTTACTCCCTTCTGCCTCAAAGTAGATGCAAGGATATACATAAGTTTGATAAGAGGACTTTTGATATTTCTATAATATTATTTTGCTAGAAGGCAAAATGAATGAGCATCGTCCGTCTGTCTGTTTGTACTCGTATAGCAGTCCTCGTAAATTGAGTTCCAATTAAAAACCCCTCCCTCTGACAATTTATTCAAAATCTTTCGGTATAAAAATCAACAAAATCGTATAAGAACTAAAAGAAGTTATTATATAAGCCACGAATATCATCAGGTATGGAACCAAGAAAACGTCGCTTACTAGCCATATCCCATGCCTCTTAGTCAAGGCCGCTTTTAAGTTCAACAGTACAAGTAGGAAGATGAGAGCATTTATTTATTTGTTTTTATTATTAAATCTGGAAATATTTTTTATTAAAGAGAAATGCAGTGCAAAATTGCAATTTATTAGAATGCAGTACAATTTTTTTGCACCAAATTAGCTATGGAACGTATTGTTAGAGTAGGGTGTATAAGATTCGGTGCAGTGCAATGCAGCACTTTTACATTTTTTGGGGCAAAAAAAGGATTTTTTTAATTAATAATTCACTTGCTGCATCTTTAGTACTTCATGCCATGTGAAATTTATATCCTTATCACAATGTAAAGTTGTTTAATTACGTAACAGAATACAGTATTTAACACAAGCCAAGTCCTTGATAATTTTTTGAAACATAATATTTGTTGTATTTGTTAATTTTAGACAATATAAAATTATTAGGAAAAAAAAAACATTTCTTGCAGGTTTTAGTAATGCATATTTGCAGCGCGTGTATTTTAAATACCAAAAAAAAAAGAAAATTCCTTTGCAAGGTAGAAGACCACTTAGTTCGTCATATTCTGCCAGGACACACGATAATAATACCCGACAACTCACAATATAACATCGTGGTGTTGAGCACAATAATTTCTTAAAATTCTTAATGGTCCTGCATTTTTACGTGCAACAACTTTCTGCCTGTCATTGTCTCAAATACCAAATTAGGCGTAGTGCGTCTTGACAAGTTAAACAGCTTCCTTACCTACATTTGTTACGGCAAATAATGGTTCAATATGAAGCAGGAATAAGTAGGATCATACAAATAAACAATCAGCAACATAAAAACTGCCAGAACTTTCAAATGACACATTTAACAAACATAAAGTGGTCACAAAACAAAAAGTCGTCTTATGCTTTTGTGGCATATACAACCATACATAGCCAGATCCATGTATACGAGTGCATGTGCATGTGTTTGGTTGATGGTGTGTACAGCAAAGACTTATTTCTTAATGTGTACCAACTTGACATTTTGTGTGTTCGCGGCATGAGATCAAAGGAAAATTTCTTAACTTTATGCTGCCATCATTTGGCACATAAAATCACATCGTTGCAATTGTTTCGCCGTTTTTCGAACTGCTCTCATTTGGTGGTTTAAATAAGACAAACTTTAAATAAAAAGTTGCCGGCTGTCAAGATTTGGGAACGATGCCATCGCGATGTCGCTGCAGTTGCGCTGTATTCCTTTTTTCTTGCCCCAGTATGTATTTTATTCGTAAAGCAGTTGGCAGCTTGAAGGGGTTTAAGAAAGAAATACGTACGTGTGCAAGTAAGCACCAGCCGTATTCACAAGTGCAGTTGTAACAAAATGCGGACCTGGAAATGCTGCACGCTTAAAGCGATTTGAATAAAGTTCCCCACGTTTGTGTATGATTTTTTATTTGCTATAAAGCGATCAGAAAAATTAATAATTAATTATATTAGAGAGAATATTTAAAGAAAATAAATAGTGAATTGGCAAATAATTAAACGATTCGGCTAGATAATGACATACACACACAAGCATAAATATGTATATACATATATATATCATATTTGACATTGTTGCCTTTTTTCAAAGGACTTTGCGCATCACACATATCCCTAATGTATTATAACGCGATATATTATTATTTTCGAATAAAATTGGTTTGTTTTAAAGTTCAGGAAAACATTTGAAAAGCTTCTTGTGATTATATTATTATAATTCTCAATTGGTTTTGGAAATAAACTTGGCTTGGTATTTTTATTTCATTTGACTAATTGTGTTAGAACGAGAAAAATTAATTGAAAAGAAGGGATGGATGGCAATTTTTTAACTTCATTTTTAGGTGCCGTTTGATACTTTTTAGTTACTTTAGATACTTTTTTGCTCTGAAATCCGCAAAAATTTAATTTGCCTTAAAAATAAAATGAAAAAAAAAGAAAATAATTATATAATTATTTAAGTAACTTCTAAATCTCCAAAAGACATTTGGGTAGAGGTAGCCTGATGCTCTGCATTTACCATGCGGCTTAACTTGGAAGCCAGTCAAACCTAATTTTTGGAATTTCAGTGCAATAGAAACATTAAAAATTTCCATAAATAAAATAAACTCTTCGGAAACTGAGTTGCTTTTCCTACAGCTAATGATACGCACGTATATAGACAAGCCTAACCACATAACAAGGAAAATACTTGATTAATTAATAAAGATTTTTTCCCACCACACCGAACATGGCTACACCACTCTTAATGGAGTTATGAAAATACAGTTTGGTCACTTAAATGTGATTTAAGTGTGAAGTGAAAAATTAGGAAATATCAAACGGCATCTAAAATTGAATTTAAAAACTGGCCATTCATCTCTTCTTTCAAATTAATTTTTCTGGTTCTAACACAAGTAGTCAAATGATTCTTTCCTGCTTTTACCAGTTCAACCAAATTCTTCACATTGTACTGGTTTTATGAGCATTTTGTTGGATCAAAATAAATTGCTGCGAACAAAATTTCTTAAAAAACATTCTTAATAGGTTTCATTCATTTCAAGTATACTCGCAAAGGCATTTGTCTCCCTGCGATGATCATTCATCAATCACAAACAAATTATGACGATTGCATTTTATAGATATTTGGAAATGTGCTATTGTTGTTTTTTCTATACCCTGATGCCTTAGCGAGCATGCTTGACTCTGATCTTTAATAATTTTTTTCACACACACGTTATCGCGTTGTAGTAACATGCATTTAGAACAGAACATTTAACAATCAGTATTAAAAATCGTCTAATCAGGATGCTGCTCCCGAAGTAAGAGGCTCCAAGCAATTGTCTGTAGAAAGACGAGCAGAAACGAAATAGGCGATCATGGTCGAATATGGTGTGCTCTGCTATCAGTTTTTTTTTTGGAAAGGAACCCCTTACTACAGCAGAGCACTCCGCTTCCTATCACATTAAAGACAGTAATGAATGCTTAAAAGAAATGCCAATAACTGCGGCTGGTCTTCGAAATTACTAAATAATTTGACTTTCTACTGCTGCCCGTTTTGTTGTCACTGTTGCTGTCTGCTCTCATTAACTTAATATACTTGTGATTGATAGTGTAGAGCATACATACATATGTTGTGCTCCCGCTTGCCTTTTATGGTCCATGCGGCGATAATCAAATGATCAAAGGCATTGTGCGATACATCAACACAAGCAATCAAATTGTATATAAACAAGCAAGAGATCAAAAAGCCGCCACATCCATGAAACATTTTGTTGAACGAGTGGGAATTGTTCATTCAAGAAATTAAAATACAAGAAAATTGTAATAAAACTGAAAAATCTTTTCAAATTAATTAACAAATTTGAATGAAATAATGCATACATTCCATACAGACATGCTGAGAGAAATGAAATTTAGCGTTTAATCCTCACAATATGGAGTAGAAAACAAAATAAAACCTCTGCCAATAAATACAACATATTTTATTTATTTCCATTTAAATTGTTTGTGCTTCTCGTCAAATTTATTACTTCCGACTTGTGGTTGGAATGATAGTTTGATAGAATGCCATTGTGATTTTGCGGGAAAGCGCTAAAATTAGGAAAACTGGCTGTTTTAGGGATGTAGAATTCATTACATCTGCTCTGAAAGGAGCCTCTATTTTAAAGATCGCGTCATACCCAAAAAAAAAAAGGTTGATGCGTACTGCGATGTGTACGAATTAATGCTAATTAGTACGAAAGGCAAACTAATACATTTGCCATTTTTCCCCCTACGCATATCAAAATACTGAATCCCAGCCGTAATAGCCCGTAGACTAGGAAATGACCGCTTTCTCAACCGAAAGATGTCAGTGTGCTCATCAAAAAAAGAACAGGCTTCTTTAAAACACGCCCCTTCTTAGATGAGGCTTCCGAGGATGAAATCGATTTTCGTCTTAAGGCCAGCGGCCATACTGCTTAGAATAGTAAACGGCTTTTTAATAAATTACTGCTATATTATTACCGCCTTATGCTTTATTAATGCAGTAAGAAAATATTTTCCCTCTGTTTTTAAAATTTTCATATATTTAATATTAAATTTAGAATTTTTAATATATTTTTTTGTAATTTATTTCATTTTGTTATTTATTCATGCACATATTCAGCATGCCAACGGAAGGAATTATCATTATTTAATCTTTCAGAAAATTACTATTATTAATTATTGTTTTACCGGAATTATATTATGAAAGAGGTAATCATGGTCTGATAATTTTCAGCTAATTTCTGTCAAATTGCCCCACTGTGGTTAAATTTCTTCTACAGCATTTTCACCAACAAAGAAAAATTAACAATTTGAAACATAAATATTTTGCAAGTATACCAGTTTGTCGTATAACAGTTTGTCGTATAACAGTTTGTCGTATAACACTTTGTCGTATAACAGTTTGTCGTATAACTGCTTGTCGTACTGCATATTTAATTACTGCAGTTCTTTAGTTGTTGTACGAGAGTATAAAAAGAGAGATCACTTTTTACATTGACGTTCCGGTAATACCTATTAGCATATCATCATCGCCAAATGGTTTAAATAATTTTTCTTCCTTACAAGAATTAAAACTAATTTAATTTTTATTCGATTTTATTTATAGGATGCGTTAAACTAACAATTATAATATAACAAGTAGAACCTACGATCCCTTGACAATGCAGGCAAAAAGTCTACCAAATTTTGGGAAAAGGCCAATAAAAACCATAAAGTTTTTATTATTTAAACTTACTAAAAGCACTAAATCCTTAAAAATGTTATTCAAAGTGGATAATTTTATTACTCCACTTGTTATAAGAAAATTTAAATAAAGATTCTCTGCTCATCTGCTCCAGCATGCACTTAAACCACATGGTACCCCCCAAAAAAAAAAAAAAATCAATTTCAAAACATTTTTAATATTCTTTACAATAACAATTCCTGGCAATTAAGAAACAATTAAATTTAGATAAGAACTAACTTTCTTTTTAAAACAAACTTTTTTTCTTATACGCTGTCAGTGTGCGCACTCAAATTATCGTTTCTTATTCTCTTCTCAATAGTTGCTTTCGAGGAGCTACAAAAACCTATAGCCCATCTTCCTTTCTTGACAATCGACCATACTTATACTAATACCCTGTAATACTTGTGTTATTTTTTATGTTAAAATTTAATACCTTCAAATCATATATAACAAAATATGGAAGCTGACAAGAAAGTGACAATTACCGACAGTCTGGTGGTGACAGTAGCGGTGTGTATAGCAGCTGAAATGCAGTGAAAATTCTAGCTGGAAATACAAAGCAAAAACTAACTTCATAATAAGTCATCAATTATTTATAGAACAAATTCTCTTCTATTAACGAATGCTCAAGTTAGAAAAAAGTAGGCTGAACACAATACACAAAATAAAATAGGACGTCCTACAGAGTATAAATGTCATATTGAATATATTCTTGTGTCTACATGTTTAGAATGATATAATAACCACATTGATTGCCAGGTAGACATACGAAATATCAGCCAGTGCATGATCTAAAGGAAATAATAATATATTTTATTTCTCTTTTTATCTTTAAAAGTAATCAGAAAATGCGATACCTCCTCACACAATAAAAATCACGCATCACATTGTATTTATTTTCCTACTTTTCGATGAAAGGAGAAACGATAAAAGCAAGCAAACAAAAATTACAATAACTCTGTTTGAAGATGACAGCTACTGACAGTAAAAGGGAATGCAGTTAAGTTGTACTGTCAATAAACTTTCAGATTATGACATTATTTATATGTCAGATATCACACAGCAACGACTGCTACAATGGAAATACAAAAACTATAGAGCAAAGCTATTAAGCACGTCACTTTATGAACGGTCTTTTAATTTTTAATAATAAAATGACTTAATGAGATACTCAAAGATGCAATGCACAAAAGCCTACATCCCAAACTTGAACACCAACATCATCGAACGACCAACATCAGCCGTAAGTAGGCGTCGTCAATCCTTACAAGAGGCGAGCAAGTAATTTTACAGCAAAAGTAATCGCACACTGAACGAAATTACTAACTCACGCTACTAGACATTGAACAAGTCGGTATTCACACACGAATCGTGTAACTTGACATTTAAGTTTTAGGTTATCGTTTCCGAATTGCTTACATCAAAATAGATAGAAGGATATACATAAGTTTGTTAAAAGCATATTTGATATTTCTAGAATGTTATTTTGCAAGAGGGCAAAATGAATCACCATCATCCGTCTGTCTGTTTGTACTCGTATAGCAGTTCTCGTAATTTTTACCGCCTTTTAAATTGAGCCTCAATTGAAAACCCCCTCCACTGACAATTTATTCAAAATCTTTCGGTATGAAACTCACCAAAATCTTATAAGAACTAAAAGAAATTATTATATATATCAGTGAATATCACCAAGTATGAAATCAGGAATTCTCCGATTACCACACACACTACACTATAAGTAGGAAGATGAGAGGATTTATTTATTTGTTTTTATTATTAAATCTGGAAATATTTTTTATTAAAGAGAAATGCAGTGCAAAATTACAATTTATTAGAATGCAGTATAATTTTTATGTACCAAAATAGCTACGGAACATATTCTTGGAGTAGGGTGTACAAGATTCGGAATAGTCGAATACAGCACTGTTACCAGTTCAATATGAAAAAGTCTATATCGAAGAAAAAATTAATAATATGTTAAGTTTGGGATTTAATTTTTTGGCGGACTTTAGAAATCACTAAAAGCTTTGTTTCACTACTCCACACAGTATTAACACACGTCTAATTTGACACGTATTATGAAAAAGTATTATAATGTAACCTAAAGCCGTATTATTTTTTTGACAGTCGCATAACACTTGCAAAAGTTTTCGAAAGTTTTCATAAAATGATAGATTTTGTGTGGTCAGAGTTGATTTTATTTATTTATTTTATTTATATAGACATAAGACGAATAGCTTAATAATAAGCTTACGTGCTAGGATAGCAGCAGAGTTGATTTTACTTTTTTTATTTTATATTGTTTTTAATCTATATACCAAAAGTTGTGTTATATATATATTTATTTTTATGTTTGGAGATATACATTTTAATCCACCTGTTTTACAGCGCCAAATAGAATAAAGTACTTTTTTTGTATGTAACAAACATAAAACATATGTTTTCGTAATACATGTAAAAGAGGGTCTACCACCATAAGCTATTTTCATTTCATTTCATAGAGTATAAGACATAGAAGGTAAACACTTTCGTGTGAAGGAGTCGTTCGACTGCGTGGCATAGTGAATCAAGGCCTTAAAACATATGATTATATTTTTTTACTTTCTTAGAAAACTTAGAATGTTGCTCTGGCAACTCTGATTTTGTTAATAGTCTTACTCAAGCAAATAATGAACAAAACCCTTAAGCTAATAAAGTTTAAGCTCTTAAATGTTGTCATAAAATTACTTGATACTTAAATCTTGTATAATAAAAACACGTTCGCATTTAAAATGGTGGATTAGTTGGACGCTTTTTTTATTTTGATTTCATGTTCATGTCGGATTAAATTCTAGTGGAAAATAAAAAGAAAGACAAAAAATTGGTTTGTTTTACGTTAACATTTATGGTTTGACATTAAGTGTCAATGAAATCAATTTTCAACTCGTTAATCTGCTAAATTATGATCGATCGTAAAAAGCAGAATGGATGTCAAGCGTGATGGTGTTGGTGGCACAGTCATTCCACATGATCGGAACTTGATTGTAGTTGTGAGCATGATTTTACGTATGTAGAACGTGTTATGTGTTTAAAAGTAACTTATTGTTGACTAGTCCATTCTTTCTAATCATATTATAATTTTGAAGTAGCCTATTTTTTCGTCGCGATAATCCTCTGTAAAAATGAGGAGCCACAAATAAATAAAGACTTTAATAACGACTTCAGTTTTAATCTACTTATAATTCATTTAGATATTTAAAGATAAATTCTTTTATATTTCAGTGTGCTTTATAGACACTCGCCCATATAATATAAAAATACTCTTTTACCTTTTCCAGCTGTCACATGCACAGTGTTTCGTTATTGTATTTCACATACACACACATATATACATATACATATGGATATAAAGCATGTTTTGACAAAAGCTTTTGTGTTTTCTACGTGTACTATTTCAAATCTAATTCTATATGTAAAAAGCTTAAAACTTATTTAAACAAGAGTTTGCAAGTCTATGGCCTGTAGCACATGATTGACAGCTCGCAAATTGATTTTCGTGCAAATGTCAAAATTTTTGACAATTTAATTCATAAAAAAGTTGAGTGAATGATAGGAATAAAATCTTACGAAAAATATATTCTAGACTTATATATATGTATGTATGTACGAGTTCATACATATATGTATGTACGCATACACGTATCTTGAAATAAGCTTTGGGTGGATCCTTGTTTATTATTGCATCTGCAATTTATAAATAATCGCAGGCATATTCAGCAGAGCCATTTAATAAATGGCGCATCAAATCAATAAAAAATTCATGTATGTATAAGTAGTTGTAAAGAAACTAAAAAGATTAACTTACTTAGTGGAATGCATGGTACAATCGCTTACCACGTAACATTGAAGAGAAAAATGACTACTACAGTTGAATTCAAAAGTTGTCTTACGGTCATACAAATATATACCGGCATTTGGAAATCTTCATCTAAAAATAGATAACCCATCATTATATTACGATTTAACTATTTAACCATCTGATTAACCAGTGTGGCATATGCTGTGCAATTCTTTATGAATTCAGTGGACCTGAAATCAGTGTGGCCTTTGTAGTCCAAACATTCCCCATATTTATTTGCCCATATTTGAAATTTTAAAGTTATGTACCAACATTTTTTCAATTTTTTCGTATAGCTTTGAAAATAATTGACATTCCAAGTCGTATTAAAGCCTCGCTTCACTATACTACACAGTCGTATGAATAGTGTGACATAAAAATATGCGATTTTGTTTGATAAATCATACCCTTTACTAAAGTTTGTAAAAATTTTCATAAAATCTTAGTTTTCATAAGATCAGAGTTGCTTTTACTTCAAGCAGCTGATGCAAAACCGAAAAAAAAACTGGAAAAATTATATTATTATTAAAGTTTTGTTCATAGTTTAATTTACAGAAGCAAATATAATGAATTGAATTTTGTATCACATTTAATTGATAGTGTGGCACCAGCAACACCATTTTAATAAGATTTCTTGAAATAATAGGTTATTACTATCAGATTTTCGTTTCAATGAGTGGTACGACTATGGTAAAATATTGAAACGAGGCCTTAAATGCCATGATTTTGCAAGTATGTCATATGTGCTGAAAAAATAGAATAGTTTGCCCCAAAAATTAATCTGTGTAACATACTTTTATGACAAGTCATACGATTTGTAGAAGTTTATGAACATTTTCATAAAATGACGCTATTCATGCCATCAGAGTTGCATTTACCTCAAGCCAATAACATAAAAATTGTTTGCATCATATATGTATGATAGTGTGATACAATTTCTTTAAATAGAATGGGATCACCTCAGATTTTTATGTGAATGAATCGTACCCCTCTGAGGGATAGTGAAGCATGACATTTAGTACATATTCTCATCCAACAGATTATATGAATTTACACATTTTTCGAGCAGCAAATTCTACATGACTAGGAGGACTCATTTCGATCTTACAAATACATAGTTCCCACGGCTTTTAATTAAGTTGAGCCAGTGATTAAATATATTTTAATAAAATTTTGAAATTTTTTAAAAGATGAAAAAACGTTTCGTTATAGCCGTCAAAGAATAAGTAATATTTAATTTTTTTTTAAATTTTTTTTAATATTTAAAATTGAATAAAATTTTTTCTTAAAATGAAATAATCGAATTTAAAGAAAATTTTTAATAATTTTTTTTGCAAATTTTTAAGCATTTCCTGTTTTTTCCGAGTTATCCTAAATTGTAGTTTAAACTGTTTCATAGCATATTTAGGGCATTCTAAATCAATTTCCCGAAAAGAATTCCTGCTTCGAATGAAATGGTTCGAGCCATCAGCTGTTCACAATCAGAAGTAAGTAACGTCAACGGGTTACTTCAAAAACGTATAAATTAGAAACTAAATATAATTTATGAATCTGTGTCATTAATTGAGGAAAAGTAAGCTTAAGTGCTGAATATTATTTAAGGCTTATAAGTTCATCGGTTTTCTAAAACTGAATTTTTTATTTACAATAAAACTTAGTTAAACTTTTGTTGAAAATTACTTATTAGTGGGAAACCTTTTGTTCATCGTCCAGACACATTTCCAAAGTTGTAACAAAAATTTTTTAAATTATTATGAGCTACTTTGAAGTACAGTAATTAGAGGAGATTTTTGGAGGTTCACAAGTGGAAGTTGGCAACACTGATGTACTTTATAACGCACTTAACAGCTGATATAGGTACGTGGTATTGAGTTCAATACTTGCAAATGGTCCGAACCATAAATTGATGGTCTGATGAAAACAATGTGTACGCCATGTTGAATGGGTATGTCAATAAAAATAAATTTATACTTCGAGCTCATACGAGCCTTTGACGAAACAATACCATTTGATGAAGGAGCCATCGGTACATATATTTCAGAAGCCATGTTATCATCACTCTTGCCAAGATCATGATACCACATAAACGGCTAGCCCAGATTAATAGTTATTAGCCTATGGGCAAGCCCTAAACCTTTTTCAATAACAAAAATTCTATAGTTTCATGTAACTATTGGCAATCGTATTCAATACAATAATATTTATATTAACAAATTCCTTTAGTGGCCAAGTAATACAATCTTGTAATAAATTTCTATTTCTATGATTGATTGATTGAATCGCGAAATATTGAATATCGCATACGTACAAGCAATGTGAAAAAGCTGAGGTTGGTCTGTATTGGACTACGCTGCCACCACACAGCAACACTGCTGAGATTTCTAAGTGCGAAAGATATTGTTGTATCTGATCTAAAGCATTGTTTATAAATTAATGGCATGTGTTAATTTAATACTGCATCGTAAATCATTTGTAATTCTATATACACAGACAATTGAATTAACTTTACACATTTCATTTCAACATGATCATTTCAACAATGATCAACATATAATAAACTTATTCAGCAAACTAATTGAGTCGGCATACATCAAACATATATCTGATGATCAAAGCTGTCATTTAAGATCACCAGGCAGTCTTTGATCTAATGGAAGTCGCAAAGCTTTGCAAGATAAATGTATTGTGAAAAAACTAACTTAAAAAACGAGCACTTTACCATGTTCCTTAATCGAGTAATTCCATTTCCTACAGTTTGTTGCTTCATCAACAGCTACTGTAAAAAGTTTTAAAAATGTGTGCAACGCAATGGAGCAACCAGCGCTCCCGATCGAATTGAACAACATAATAATTTTCAATTTCAATCAATTCATTTGAATTAAATTGGTAGTTATGCACGCGCCCAACTCGTATGTAGGAATGTTCATATATGTGTACATATGCACACATACATACATCTGTACTCGCATATGTTTGTTGTATCCTTCCTTTTTAAAACAACAAATGGAAAATGGGAAAAAAGCACGAAAAGCGAAATAATTCCACATGAAAGTGTTAAGCAGCACAAAATATAAAAAATGTTGAATTTAAGTTTTCTCTTTATAGTTTTTTAGACCAAATTGATTTTTATTGATGAAATCGTTTGATGGATGGGCACGCTAGTGAGTGATAAACAGACATGCTTACGTCGTTGTGATAACATTTTATCGTTACGTGTTTGATCATTAATAGATTAAAGCATTTTTACATTTTTGATTCCAAGAATTTTCCATTCGTATTTTCCACAGATTTCTTTTCAACAAGATATTCAGCGATTGTTGATATATAAATATGAGTATATGTATATGTACGCATATATATATTTTTTGTGTTTAAAGATTTATACACCAATACATGTTAGTTGATTGATGGACTGGTACGAATTTGCTTGAAGTAACATTAAAACGCACGTCATGAATAATTTGCTTTTCCTCTGTGGCAATTACTTTTTCCGCCTTAATTCAGATTGACATTTTTGGCTGAGCAACGCACGTAATTTGTGTACATAAACTAAATACGTACATGAGTACGTTTTTGGCAATAAAATATTTCTATATAAAACGATTTGCTCAACACTTTCGAGGTAGCGACAAGCTTTACCTGCAAACCATCTACAGACTATTGCTGCTTCCTTCCTACATTGCACTATAGATTCTAATAGTACCTTATCTGTGGAGTTGAAGAAATGCAATAGGTCTGCATTATTGAAATACAGTACACCCTCGATTTGTGTAACCGAAGCAATAGCTGCAAGCGAATAGTTGCAATCACATACTATTAAAAATTTCATTTCAGAACAAACTATTTAACTAATTAACTCAAATTCATTCGTTTTCAATATTTTAACAAATAAAATAAATCTAGTATTTGAAAATCTTCATTGGGAAGAAAAAATGCTGCCGCTTTAGTTTGAATTTTTAAACCTTTCAAACTTACTGGAAACTGCCGCTGCTTTAATTTCTCTATATAAAAGTTGCAAAGGCTTCCAACTTATAATTTGGCCAATAACCTGCATAGACTTTTCCTTTCAAACCGCCAAATAAATCGAAACTATCATCACTGACATGTGGGAAACATTTTTAAAATGGGCTCTCGCAGAACCACAAGTACGATTTCTGCACCTCATCTCCAGACATATAAATTCAGAGCAAATTTTAATAATAAAAACAGAAACAATTTCATATGCTTAAACCACTTTTTGATAAAAAAAAAAAACACCCTTTACATTGATCGTAAAGCTATAATAATCGGAATTTGCCTAATTTAGCTCGCACTGTTTTTCTGTAATAACAAATTTCCCAATAAACAGAAAATAGAAAAGCTTCTAAAACTTTTGCCATATTCATTTAACCTCTGGGCTTTTCTGTGTATTACCTTCAGTAATATCCTTTAAAGCCCTGATTGGCTATCCTGCAGTATCGCATGATGTGTCAAATATGGCATCTCCGTTGGCAAAATGTGACAGTGAGTACTAAAAATGTACGTTGGTGTGTGACAAATTTTTTTGCCAACTCATGAGTTTGTAAAAGTTTATAAAAGTTTTCATATCATGATTATTTGCTTGCAATCAGAGTTGTATTTCGATCAAGAGATTAAGAAAAATTGTGTTCCGATCACATTTGTTTTAGTGTGTGGCACAGAAAACGACATTTTGTTGAAATTTTTTAGAATAGTAGAGAATCACACCGGCTTTAAACTTTATTCAGTTTTTACTGATACCTTTTTCCCAGATGCTATTAAAAACTTTAAAGTGTACTTTGAACTAGAAAAGAGCGGTTATCAATATAGGCGAATGAATAACGCACAGCCTACTAAACCGAAGGTAGTGGGTTCGATTCCAGGTTAAGTTAATTATTTATATATATATACGTATTTACGTACATATATTATCTTTATATATATTTATATTTATATTTATATTTATATTTATATTTATATTTATATTTATATTTATATTTATATTTATATTTATATTTATATTTATATTTATATTTATATTTATATTTATATTTATATTTATATTTATATTTATATTTATATTTATATTTATATTTATATTTATATTTATATTTATATTTATATTTATATTTATATTTATATTTATATTTATATTTATATTTATATTTATATTTATATTTATATTTATATTTATATTTATATTTATATTTATATTTATATTTATATTTATATTTATATTTATATTTATATTTATATTTATATTTATATTTATATTTATATTTATATTTATATTTATATTTATATTTATATTTATATTTATATTTATATTTATATTTATATTTATATTTATATTTATATTTATATTTATATTTATATTTATATTTATATTTATATTTATATTTATATTTATATTTATATTTATATTTATATTTATATTTATATTTATATTTATATTTATATTTATATTTATATTTATATTTATATTTATATTTATATTTATATTTATATTTATATTTATATTTATATTTATATTTATATTTATATTTATATTTATATTTATATTTATATTTATATTTATATTTATATTTATATTTATATTTATATTTATATTTATATTTATATTTATATTTATATTTATATTTATATTTATATTTATATTTATATTTATATTTATATTTATATTTATATTTATATTTATATTTATATTTATATTTATATTTATATTTATATTTATATTTATATTTATATTTATATTTATATTTATATTTATATTTATATTTATATTTATATTTATATTTATATTTATATTTATATTTATATTTATATTTATATTTATATTTATATTTATATTTATATTTATATTTATATTTATATTTATATTTATATTTATATTTATATTTATATTTATATTTATATTTATATTTATATTTATATTTATATATATATATATAAATGCATGAATTAATATATGTATATACATCTTTATTCATGAACTCTTTAATAAACTTTATTAAACGTTCAATAGCGCTACTAAACTCTAATAAGCGATTAAGAATCCGACATTTGAAAAAAACACATACTCAAACGCATAATTAGATAATTAAGCAGTTAATATTAATAATTAAAGGCAACAAAAAACTACTAAACAAACAAAAATTAATAGACAAACACAAAAACCAATTTGAAATATTAAAAAGCAATTTGAAAGAATACCAACTGAAAACGTACTCTATGTGATTGTGTATTTTTTGATCAAAAGAATAATAAGTCGGGAAATCTTTGCAAAGCATTCTAATGCGTTTAAAATTTTTCCAAGATAATCGCTTGTATCGCAATATACATCGTTAAATTTAATACCGTGTACAAAAGTATATCGTCGAAGTTCGTTCTCTCATTTCTGGTTTGCGCTTTTACCAGAAACTAAGCCAAAGAATACCAAACATTATATAGACATATACTATATATGTATATATGTTCGCATGAATATATAGGAACATACATATATACATCTGTATGAGACATATGAAAAATAGGAAAACCCTATAGAGCAGAACTATTTCTAAATATAATAAAATTATATACAAGACTATTTGTGTGAAGTCCATTATTCGAGAACGGATTACTAGTCAAAAGTATTTGACAAATTTTAAGAGTGTCACCAAATAATAATTAATAACTAAGGCAAACATAATTCGTTTAATAGAAATTTATGTGACTACGGCTTTTAATGTCTAGTACTGCTCATTATTCGAAATAATACCTGCAGCAGTAGATGTTCTTTGACATGTTTGCACTTCACTTTGCTGTTGCAAATTGCACTCGAGTGTGAAAAATATTGGTGTCAGTTTTAGATATAATGAAAACACTGCCTGTGATACACTGTTATAGATACATTGAATGTTGGCATCACCTGTACTTGCAGCAAACAAATTAAGTATGGTGAGGTTGGCAAAGCTACAAAAACTGAAAGATCTCCTGTCTTTTATTGTAAATGTTTAGTCTGCTAAAAACAATATTATTTAATTTTTGTGGGAAAAAGAAAAATTATATATAATTTCGTATTTGATAGTAAAAACTTAAACTAAGTTTTCTATTTGCCGATATTATAGTTTCATACTTTATTCGATAACTACTTTCAAGCATGAATTGTGATATAAAACTACATTATAACCTCTTACATATACATTCAACATTGGCGTACACATTTTGTTCATCAGACCATCTATTTATGATTCAGATCATTTACAACTGTTGAACTCAATAGCATATACCTATCAGCTGTTAAGTACGTTATCAAATACAGTAGTGTTGCCAACTCACAGTTGTAGACATGCAAAAAAAAAAAAAACTCTAATACTGCACTTATAAGTACAGTATAATCTCGATATTGCGGATATCTGCAAATCCGGACAACTCAATAAACCGGACGCTTAATTTGCTGCCATTCAGTATTCTATAATCCGGACGCCATCCATTTTCCTTACTCAATAATAAGGGCAGCACTTTTTTCCACGCTTTTGCAATAGAAATTAATTATCGTAAAAGTTTTTGGTCTGATATTTTATCAAGTTCAGAAAATCTCGTAGATGATTTTAAAGCTTTTACATGAAAAAACGTGTCCTTTTTTATTTGCAATGCTTGGCATACAGTTGGGACAAATATTCTTTAAAAGTCCTTTAATAAAATTCTTTATAGAGACGAATGGGACAGAGACGATGAGGGTCTTCTAACAAGATTAACACGCAGCGATTCTGACGAAGTAAGCGATTTACTTGATTTAGCACCTGACATTTATAATTCTACTGAGGTAAATGATTGCTTGAATGACGAAGTTGAAAGAAATTATGATGAGACTGAAGAAGATTATGAGGTCGAATCATTTATTGAAGAATATTGTGATAACATTCCATAACCACAGTATTCTCAAGTCATATATGCTTCTAATAGCGGTATAAAATATTGCGAAGAGCAGGAAGTTCCTGCTGATGATATTTTAAAACCAATATGCCTCTGAGATGTTGCGTACAAAATGCAAAATGGTACTAAACTTCGGCAGAAGAAAATATCCAACTATGAAAAAAATACTACTTTCATTTTTCTCTCGTTTCGGAAATTCGGACATTTTGATAATTCGGAACCACTTGATTTTTATTTGTCCGACCTATCTAATCTCGACTGTATAAGTTTTTTTTAGTTTAGTTATCCAAAAATCAATGAAATATAAATTAATGAATTCTGAAATTGGCGTACTCATGGAGAAATTCTCACTTACAGACTCACTATTTTGGTTTTTATATATGTAGCTGATTCGACTACCAAGTTGATCCATGCCATTGTAGTACCGCGCCTTAAGTAGGCATTGATTCGATTATACATTTTTTAAAAGTCCTGACAATACAATAATAATTTCCTTCCAAGGTTGCAAAATAATAATTCTTAATACTTTAGACGCAACTATGCCATTAGCAGCGACAAAACTACAAAGTTTGTCAGGTCTGAGATATTGCTTGAATTTTCAACAATCGAAATCGTTATTACTATTAATATTATAGGGGGATACTATTTTATTTTTATAGGGAGATATTACCAATTTTTTGCTACTTGTGTAGCTAAACTAATTGACGGTCTTATGAGTTTATCTTTCCCACGGTGTAATGACGTAAAGCCACTTAGTGTAGTACATCGGGACATCAGTTGGCAAATCCCTGCAGGGCTGCCGCTTAGTTAGCTCTCGAGTAATTGAATTTTCCAGCTTTTGCTCTACTCTCAAGCAACACTGTGTTGTTAAATTTAACGATAATTGTGTTAAAATATATATTTAGAGTTTCGTTGTGATTACATGGTATTTAGGTTGTATTTCTCGGCTGTAGTACTGCTAATTGATTTGCATTCCAAGTGTTATTTATCACAATTGTTGGCTACCTACACTATATTTTATAGCCGTAATATTTAAACCTGTTACTTTAACCATAAATTATATTTTGTTAGACCTTCAGCGTTAGTGTTGTTGGTTCGTTGTGATTTAACAACTTTCGAATTTTGTGGTGTTGATGTTGCTGCTGCCGCTGCTGCTGCTGCTGCTCCTGCTGTTGCTTTGCTTGATGGCTGTTTAGTTCTTTTAATCGAACAAAGTTAAAGCGTTAATTTATGCTAATTGTTTTCGTAGTGTAGTTTCATTCTATTGAAGCATGAATGTTTTAGTTTACAATGCTTGAAAAGTTTTAAATGCCTGTAGGTAGTTTATTTTTCATTTTCTATTCTTATTAAAATATCGTTGAGGTGGTCCTTATTTTTATTGTTTTCCGTTTTTCTTTGTTAACCATAAAATCGTTAGATTAGTTAGCCTTTCGAATAGCCTACTTGATAATTTCATTGCCAACTTTATTCTGCTGATGGTATGAATACGATTGCTGACAAATATTTAATAATTATATGAAAGGTAAAGAGTAATAACAAAAAATCTTCTTTGAATTTAATTATATAATTTATTACATACTGTGGGTTAAGCTAGTCATAAGAAAGAAACCAATTCTAAACGATATTTTGTGGAAACTTGTGGAAACATTCTCCAAATACCTGCATTCAAATGCAGACTGTGTTAATTCTATAACACAGTTGTTTTTGAGTTCTTTCTTATTGATGAATTTATCGGAAAGGCTACATAGAGGTAAAATAAAAGAAACAACGTGTCTTTACTAAATAGGGCGAAAAAACGTTTCCCTCACTTTCTAATTCGCACTTTCTTTTTAATGCCAATTAAATAAAAGGATTTGAAATATTTACCACAATCACAATTAGGAATAAACAGAGATATTTTTGAAGCGTTACGTTTTTGTCAAAATATCCGCATATATGAAACATTTATATTTTTTTATTTAGCAAACCCCACTTAAATAGCTTTCGGCTTGTGCGTAGGAAAACATCCTGGGTGTGGGCAGGAATCCAAACTGGGACCTCTTGTTCATTATTCATTTGCTTGGTTTGAGCAGGAATCGAACCTGCGCCCTCCTGTTCATTATCGTTTTATTTAATTTGGCAAGAAACCAGTGGCGGACTAAGGTTAAAGCGGGCCCTAGGCAAACTTGTAATTTCGGGACTTTTTTTCAGTTATGACATATATATACTTTGTGTTTGGTAGTTTGGTTTTAAAGAAAATTACAAAATATGAACCTACTTTTAGGGCCCCAAACATTACGGGCCCTAGGCACGTGCCAATAATGCCTAGGGCTTAGTCCGCCCCTGCTCGAAACGAACAAGGGACCTCCTGATATTCATTTGCTTGGCCTAAGCAGGTATTGAACCTGCACCCTTCTGTTCATTATCCATTTATTTGATTTGGGGAGGAATCGAACCTGGGAATAATCCTAATTATGATTGTAGTAAAAAATTTCAAAGCCTTCTATTTAATTATAATTACATTTTGCAAAAATTGCAATGCGAATTAGGAAGTGGGCGATTTTTTTTTCCTTGTTAACTACGGAATCGTTGGATTACATTCCTGGGATCTCATGTTCATTATTCATTTGCTTGCGGAGAGACCTATTACCAAAATAGTCCTAAAATATATGGAAACTACGTTCTACGAATACTTTTAACAAATTTCTGTGTTCTCTTGTTGTAAAGGCAACTCATCTGTTATTTTGCCCGTCTGCCTACACCCCTTGAGCACGTTACTTATGTCTCATTGGTTGAGCCGGATCTGTCTTTTTCTATTTTCAATGATACGGAGTTTAATTTTGTTGTCACTGTAATATTGACTATATTCGGCGACTCCAAAAGAACGATCAACAGAAAAGTTTTTTTCTTTCCAGCAACAATCTCGATACAATTTCGTACACAAAATTTATATTTTATTTATTTATTTATTTATTTTTTTGACAGTTAAGACGGTTGTCAAGCTTTAAATGTTGCATGTAAATATTTTGCATTTTAATTTCTTATTTAAAATTTACATACGTGTTCTTTTATAAAAACACTTTCAAAAATACATATTAGTGCATACGAGGAACTTTCGAACAAAACGTGCTGGTAACTGCTATAATTTCAATCGCAGCTGATCTGAATGGATTGCTTAGAATAAATTCTGAAAGTTTAATTTTGCCAGGGTACCATAAAACCTTAATGTTAAACCTTAATTAAATTTTATATGAATTTTAATTTAATTAATAGTATCAGAACATTAGAAAATATTTCTAGTGGCATTATATATAAATTTGGATTCTGATAAAGACCAAATTTAAAACCATTTTCAATTTTCTCATTCTGAGAAACTGATTTAAAACTGAAGCAATGATGGAAAGAATAGCCTGTCAATAGCATATGACTTGATTTTAGTGTAAATTGCGAACGTAAAATATATTATTATTCAAATTGAATGGGGTATACCATGGTGCAAATTTTCATTGAAGATGAGGCATAATTGAGGTTTGGTGCCGGTAATGCGTAGAATTATCTCATCCTAAACACTTGAATTATTTCACTTGAATTGTTTCTGGCTTATCGATATAAACATTTTATTTCATATAATCCCGAAGGAAAAAGTCCAACGGTGTCAAATCGCAATGATTTTGGCGGCCAATTGATAACGCCACCGCGCGAGATAACACGTGAGATAATAAGACTGAATTTGTCGTAAAAAAGAGCCATTGTTTCGGTAGCTGTGGCGAAGTGGTAGCCCCATGTTTAAACCATATATCGTTCACATTCATATCTTCCAGTGAAAAAAGTTATAACCAGTTCGTTATCACGTCACGAAAGCGAACAGCATTCACAGTAACAAACTGACAGTCCCTAAGTTGGAGAAAAGTACGGCCCAAAGCAGTCAGTCTTTATATTGGTTTTTCGACTATCACTCTTGAGTTACCATTTGCCAAAACACTGCAATCCACTGTGCTGAAAATGTGCCTCGTCACTGAAGATGATTTTCTTCGAAAATTAATCATCCGTTGTTGCCATTTCATGGCACCAGTGTGACCACTGACGACTTTTGGAATGCTCAAAAATATTTAGTTCTTGAGTGAATTGCACCTTTCAAGCGTGTAAATACAAGTCCTCGTATATAATGTTCATCAACGACGAGCGTGAATTGAGGTGGACGGCTCTTCAGGTACGTTAACGCGAACAGCTGCCATATTTTCTGCAGTGGTCTTTTCAAATATTTCTACACAGCCGGTTGCCTCAAATTTTTCAATGTTTTTTCCGTTTGTACGTACTTTGGACCATTAAATTGACCGAAAATATCACGAAGTGCATGGTAAGCATTGTTCTCTGAAAGTGGGAATTGCCAAATGAAGTGGCGGGGTTCACATTCAATATAGCCCCTTGAAATTTTATTTAATAGATCCTGTAACAATATGAATTTCATGTCTGAAGCTTCCGTAAAAATCTCGGATCAACTTCAGTATGCTTTCCATTTTGTTTTCATGTCAAAAGATTTACGTTGATTTGAAAAGTAAAAATAAAAATACGACGATGAATAATTTCTTTTCAACATGCAACTTAAGACAATTTTACTTAAAATGTGTTGATGTGCGGCATTGCTTCAAAGATCCCATTTTGTGAATAAGCATTTCCTTCATGTGCAGCCTCATCAAAAATCCATATCATGAAACATTAACGACAGCCATCATATAAACAATATATGACGGAGGTGACAAGTCAAGATTTTATTAAGTTAAATAAAGAAAGTCAAATATTTATGCGTGCGCATGCTCAGTTTCCTACTGAAGGTAATCTGATACAAAATTTGATTTAAGACTTTTTGGTTCACACACATGATGCATGTAAAAATTGTACGAGTACAATTGAAGAACAATTAATGGATTTTTGTTCCGCCAGTCATGCATTGCGTTATTGAAACGAATATTCGAGTCATTTGGGTTTTAGTTCTTGTCAAGTCATTGTTAATTTATGCCCAATTGTTTAATTAATAAATAATTAATACGCGACTAGTGTTATTTTTACACAGTGCGCAGCGACTAATAATGAATTGATATTTAAATTACACAAATAGCGTCAAATAATTTATATTAAAAATGCATTGGACTCCCTAGAGACCTACTTTAGCATGTAGTGAACTGAGCAGAGGAGGCAATCAATTTCAAAGCTTTTTTAATATGCATTGCACTTTGTTATTCACAATTGCTTACACACCCTGTAAGCAAAATATAAAACATATGAAATGTTAATTAGTGAAAATGTATATGGATTTATAATCCGTTTGTGGGTTTTAGTGAGTCGCTTCAAATTATTCAACGAATAAAAAATATTGGTGTAAAAAATAACAAATTCTTTTTTTTTTGCTTATCAATGCTATAAAAAATCTTACAGAGATAAATTTATTTATATTTAATTATTTTAAACGCTATAAAACGTAAATCAAAAGTAAAACCAAACTCGAATAAATACGAGTATTACTAATTTGCTTATCACTCGCCCACAGAAGAGAGGAAAAAGGAATTATTGTTGAATTTTACTAGCGGCGTGATTTTGTATACTTTCGTAAATACTACTGTATCCTATTCCCCGTCAAGGATTGCCAACTGCCTTCTGAAGATACCGTAGATATATTTAACACCTTCTTCCGGTGGTAAAAATAGAGCAGACAGAAAACTGGAGCAGACAATCATTTTATTCGAATGTGGAGTTCGATTACGCTTTAAAAAATTGATTTTCATTATTTCGTTTTTTCTCCTTCTCCCTCTTCTTCTATACTACAATACGAGTATTATAATATGACTGATATGATAAGACTACTAAGGTGCCAAATAAATAATCACAGTAATCTCCACAGAACCTTTTGCTCCATTCCCATATTAGACAGCTTCCATAGAGAAAAAAATTGAAATTAATTTCAAAGTTCGGTTTTTGGAAGAGTTGAAATGTATTTAAATGTTGTCTGAAGTTACAATCCCTGATGTCTGTCCTTTTTTGTTACTGCCCTTTTTAATTCGCTTTAAAATTCTGTGAGTGGGTGTTTATTTATTCTCTAAGGCGAGCACTCAGGGCATGTCTCCAGCATATGCAATTGGAGTTGTTGCTTTTCAAGAATTCCGTAAATAGTTGAAGAGGTATTGGAGCGTATCTGGTAAGCTCTTTTGAGGTTACTTCGCCGATGCTTTTTTTTCTTTATTTCTTTTACAAATGCAATTGGAGTAGCCGTTTTTCAACAAGTGCATAAATACAGGGTGAGTTAAAAAAAACTGCAACCAACTTCAGACTGCTCGTCCGACAGCTGTGAAAATTATTCCAGTGACAGCTCATTATATTCTCTACAAGCGTACAAAAGCATTTTAGTGAGAATTTTCCACAAAAAAAAATTATTCGTGATGGAATTCAAGCGTGATAGTGTGATTTCTTTATATTTGGGTGGAAAACCACAAGTGGCTATCGTTAGAGCACTCCAGCATTTAAATGGGAATAAATCTTTTGTGTCCCGTACCATCGCTCGTTACCGTGATACTGGTGGCGTAGCCCGCAGTCAAGGAAGTGGACGGAAGAAAACAGCAACATCAGTAGAAATGGTTCGAAAAGTAAAGAAGCGACTTGATCGAAATCCGCGTCGCAGTGGCCGAAAAATGGCTCGTGAGCTGAACATATCGCAATATTCCATTCGGCAAATATCGAAAAATGAGCTCGGGGTAAAGCCATTGAAATTCCAAAGAGTGCAAGAACTTACACCGCAGCAGAAAGAAAATAGATTCAAAAGAGCCAAAGGGTTGCTTCGCTTGGCCACAAATGGTGAACTGACGAATTTGGTTTTCTCCGATGAGAAAACATTCGTTGTCCAGCAGTTTATAAACAAACAAAATGATCGTGTTTACTTGCCAAAGAGGTCAGCTGAAAATTTGCACCTTCGGTTGGCCAGCAGAACTCAAGCGCCGGCCATGGTGATGGTGTGGGCCGCCATAACAGCCGATGGTCGCTCTCCACTCGTATTAATCGACAGTGGCGTCCGAATAAATGCCCAATATTATCACGAAAATATTCTGGAGGGTGTATTGAAGCCTTGGGCATGCAAACATTTTGGCCGCAGACCATGGACATTCCAACAAGACTCAACACCATCGCACTCAGCACGCGCCACCCAAAAACGTTTACAAAATGAGGTTCCTAGCTTCATTTCCACCGTACAATGACCATCAAAATCTCCCGATACCAATCCGTTGGACTATTGTGTCTGGAGTATTTTGGAAAGCAAGGTTGGCACTAAAAAATACCAAAGTGTCGATCACCTCAAGCAAGCGCTTCGCCGGGAATGGGCCAAAATACCGCAGAGCAACATTCGGGCAACGTGTGACGGTTCCATTGGCCGTTTGAAGGCCATAATTCGTGCCAAAGGTGACCAATTCGAACAAATCTAAACTTATTCTAAAATTTGATGCTATTTCCGAAATTTTTTGCTATCTTTCCATAAAATTAAAAAAAAAATTAAAAAATTATGCCGTTTTACTTTGTTGCAGTTTTTTCACTTCACCCTGTAGATAAAGTATTGGAGCACTTCTTAAGTTTTTGTAAGCGCTTTTATTTATGTTTTTGCTTCGCCGATCAATAAAGATGACACAAAGGACTCAGGAAGCGATGAGTGTGTTCCCAGCTGAATGTTACCATCGATGTCAATTATTCCACCAATTTATATATTATCGTGAAGAAAACATTACAACAGAAATTATTACAAGTCTCTTAAAGAATTTAATTAAAGTCGCGAGAATTTTATATAATTTTTATTATGTTGGAATCTTATGGTGTAGCCTTCATATCTTGTCTTCTTATACTAACTGAGTAAGTCGGTATTAATGCCTCAAAGATATTGTGGAATAGTATGATAACTTGTTGCTAAAAGCTAATTCAGCTCATTTATTATTTAGCAAATTAAACTAATCAAATTAAGAAGTTTTTTAAAAATATATATTAAACTTTTTTTCTTTCCTTTGCCATCATCCTGCGGAATAAGTATTAACCATAATTAAGGGAGCTTAAAAAGATGTGTCTTCAATTAGCTTCATTTTTAAAAAGAAGTTCTCAGAATATGTATATTTCTAACAATATTAAAAGGCCTTTTAGTTGTTGTGCCCTTCTTGTACATATATGTATCCTCATATATATTACGCACACGAGACTTTTCTTTGCAGGAAAGGGCTCACTGACACAACCTCACATGTAACTTATCCTTATGAACGTCATAAAACACATACGTGTGTTTCTTTTTTGGGTAACGTTTATATTGCAATTCCAAATGTCATAAAAGGAATCTGTGTACGTTGGCAATAGTAATTGCAAACCATACGTACGCATATACATGACACACTGTAATATTTAAATAAGAATACGTATGCTTGTATGAGAGTACGTGTGTGTAAACTGCAATAAACTATGAATGAAAATAGTTAAAGGGAAATTTTATTAAAACCATAAACTTACACTAAATACACACTAAGATGACATAAATGTGGCCAACATAAGGCATTTTATGAGCTCAAGCAAAACAAAAGACGTACTTTGGTGTCATAAAAAATTCCAAAAGAAATAAAGAAAAAATGTTTTAATAACAAGGGGACTCAGTTACGTAAACGTACGTGCAATAAAACTGTAGTGTTGTGCACAGATCTGATGTCCTTATGTCCTTAGATGATTTCTGCATGTTTTTAATACTCGTATGTCGTATTAATGCGAGGGATGTTCACTTACGAATGTTTACGGCGAAAAGTATTTAGTAAAATCATTTGTTGCTAAAGTGGCATGAAAACATTTTGTGAGCATAATAAATAAATTTAATTTGGCTTTTATTACAACTTACAGGCAGCGAAATTTGAGGTGGAAAAATTTAACTTTTATTTTAGCACTTTAAAAATAGTAAAAAGGAATGTAATTACAAATTACATTAAGGAGCCAAAGAATCATTTAATAGAGTTTCTAACGAATTATATATCTGTGTATTATCTACAGATGAGTTTATATATATATGTGTGCAAAAAGGGAAACAAGGATTAATAACTCCTCCTTTAGATTTGTAAGAATATTTTAAAATATTTGTATAATAAGCAAAATGTTCTTTAGAAAACAAAATATTTCCTGATTTGTTTTTTAAATTATGAAAAAAATTTTTTTTTAATTTTTATTTTTTTCATATCTATTACATTGAACCTTAAAACGGTCATAAGTAAATTTCTTACTCAAACCAGACGATAAATCCAAAGTTAAGCCAGGAAATGAAATAGAATTATATATATATTAAAAGATGATTATGAAAATGTCCTGTCGAAGGAAATCATGTCGTTTTACATGGCTATGAGGTTAAACCCTTTTATAAGTTCATGATTTTTCAAACATGGTCTATTTGATGTTTCATTAGTTCAATAAACAAATATTGTGATGACAGTTTCGGCTATATGTTAATCTACGACGTCTTTCCCCTCTAAGCATTTCTCAAATTTCTCTATTTCTTCGGTATATTTAATTTTATATATTAATTTTTCAAATTTTTTTTTTTTTTTTTTAAGAATAAAAAATATTATTGCATATAAATGTGAATGATTAATAATATATAAGGTAAAATGCAAAGACTCGAAGAAAACTTAATTTCCGATAGTAATCAATGAGTTGAAAGTTGGGAGAATAGACAGTCTGGCAGAGTGATCAAAGGCGGACAGCTGGAAATGTGTCCTCATCACCTTCAAATAACGATTTAACTTATAAAGCAATGAAAGATGTTAATGGTAATTAAAGGGAAACTGGACAGTGCAAAGCCTTTCAAAAATTGGTTTGCTTTTTCGTCTTTGATATTTTAGCCAAAAATATATAATTCAAAAGTAATATTTTTCGATTTAAAGATTCAAGTGTTTAGCTTAAATTTTTGCTTGATGGTGGAACAAACTCGTGCATCAAAATATATAAACTTCCACATTTTCAATATTTGTAGAAAATAAAACTGGTTGATGATATTTATTTTTTTTTTTCTCTTAAACTAACTTAACTAACCTGCAAAGCTTTCGGCTTGACCGCGGGAAAACACCACGAACCTAGGCAGGAATCGAACCCGTGACCTCCGGTTTTGGAAGCAGCCAAAATGATTATATCTGCAATGATATTGAAATAATTACAAACAATTCATTTTTGGTGCGACTTGCTATAAGTGAGTTTTTAAGTTTGTATTCTTTGCACAAATTTAGAATCCCCCATTCCCTGCTCTTGTTAAAATGTTAACTTATTTAGAGTGTGCCCGTAGTGCAGCGAAAGAGCAGTGCAATTGACATATCGCAACTTATATCTCAATAGTATGCATCGCATTGACAACAAACGGGCATTAAAAGTCATATTTACAAGTGTCTGAGAGATATTTTGTGTGTTCGGCTCAATAAGCATCAGAGCATGAACTCAATATGTTCGTTATATAAGCATTGATAATTGACTTAAAACCAGATTAATTTGTAAAATGAAGACATGACTACATTTCTGATAGTCAGAAAAGAATTGTTTCCCCCATTTCGCCCGATGAAACCAAACAAACTTTCTCCACTTATTTCACTTTAAATAGCTGACCATTATTCATAAAGAGGGCGTAAGTGTCATAAAACTCTATACAGCATAATAATAAACAGATAGCAATATATGGGCTGCACTTATAAACAATAAAATCCATTCGTTCTTTCACAAAAATAAACACGTTCCTTTTTCCTGACCACAAAAGCACTCGCACAAAGAAATGAAAATATTTCATACTTTTATCGCATTCATCCCAAATGATGTCGGTTAACTAGGCGTAAAGTATTCAAGAATATAAATTATGTTAAACGTACGATATTGTTACATATACACCCATATATATATATCTGTACGCATGTACGAGTATGTATGTGGATATAGTATGGGCACTGTCAGAGTTTGCAGGGTCAGTTTATCACATATTACGTCCTCGTGCTGGAAACAAATTCGATATGGGATGTATTTAATTTTAGCACACATCCTTATGAGCACCACACTAAGATTCACGCCCATATAGTGTGCCTTTATTCCATGTGCTACTGCTGCTCCCATTATAATAATATTCTATTAAAAAGACAAACATTTACTTACATACGTTTGGCCTTTTCAAGTCTGAAATTACAGTGAAACAAAACGGTGACAAAAGCTGCAAAATGACAAAGCATTCTCGGACAAGAGCATCCAAAGGAAAGTATGTATACGAAAGCGCTGAAGGAAATAAAGCGTGACAGACATTAATTTCAACTCATTCAAAATATATAATGTAGGCTGTGTCGAACTACTTTCATACATACATATTTACGCACATCCATATGTAGACACAGTTTTAATAGCAATATAAACAGAGTGGCCATTTGACGCAGACAATGAGATTATAAACTTGATGAACTGTAATAGCCGTACGTTGCAATAATACGTTTCTATGAAAAGAATTGTATACCATGAGATTTTAACCAGTTAATGAACTTCTTTCTGATATTAATTCCCAAAGTCAGTGATTAATCAGTAAATCAAAAATTATATCATATAATAAAATCAAATAAATTATATTGAGCTATAACTGACTCTAATGAAGCGGAGTTGATAAAACTATCCCATACTCTGATTATTCAGTAATATTTAATTCATGTAAACTTTGCAGCCTACTAAACCGGCGGTCACGAGTTTGATTCCTGCCTAGTTTAAAAAAAAAATCGGTTGATAATTTTCATGATGACTCAAACAAAAGGACTTGTTTCTTATGTAATGGATGTAACATTGGCCCATACTTCTTTCAAAGCATTGACAATGTCATGGGGTTCCATGGGATTCGCGAGTTTGATGCCTGCCTAGTTTAAAAAAAAAAATCGGTTGATAATTTTCATGATGACTCAAACAAAAGGACTTGTTTCTTATGTAATGGATGTAACATTGGCCCATACTTCCTTCAAATCATTGACAATGTCATGGGGTTCCATGGAATTCGCGAGTTTGATGCCTGCCTAGCTTAAAAAAAAAATCGGTTGATAATTTTCAGGATGACTCGAATAAAAGCACTTGTTTCTTATGTAATGGATGTAACATTGGCCCACACTTCTTTCAAAGCAATGGTACAATTAATTAAATACCAGCATCATGTGATTATCCGAACGAAATGTTGGAAATTAATTATGCTTGCTTCTTGTACGCTCCGACCGAGAACTTTAGACACTCCCGTACCAAAACTTTCTTACGAATAATACCCAATTCCTTGATATTAAAAATATATTTCTTTGCTTTGTTGCGATTTAAACTTGTGCACCTCTCAGAAAATATGCTTTACCACCGTGCATTTAATATAATATATAATTCTCGTTCACTATAGTTACATATATATAACACAATTTTGTAATTCTAAATGAATGGATTGCCTCTAAACTTAATTTACCTGCTACAGATATCTTGTAATTTAGTAATAAAGTTCTGTAAAAGGTAATCTAAAAGTGTTTTTCGAAGAAACAATTAAATTAATTAAATTAATCAAACAAATTTGTGGACAACTGGGAGAATGATCAATTAATTTATTTTCGTTAGAAATAATAAACATTTATTTATTTATTTTATTTACCAAATATTACAATTATGTGAATATAATTGCAATGTGTATTGAAGCACTGGCTACTGAGGCCTTTGGCTTCTGGCACCCCGGTGAATTGAACCCCTGACACCTGCGTAACAGGCGGTTATACTAACCATTATACCATCGAGGGGCTAATAATAAAATTTTCGGATAAAGTTGTCTATTGCAATAATAATAAAAATATAAACAGCATGCAGGAATATATTTCTCGAAGGAAGAAGATTAGTAGAAGAAGCGTTAGTTGTATTATATCCGACATGTTAAGCTAATATGAGGACTGTTCCCCTCTATATTTCTATTGCCTTTTCTCTGGATTCTACGGATTTATTCATTTTTATTCTTTTCTTTCCCACAAATGTGGGAGCACGAGTGACTACTGCATGTCGACTTGTACATATTTTATATCTGTATGTCGTATAAAGTTACATTTCCATACGAGTACATCTCGATACCAATTTGCTACATTAGGCAAGTTTATGAAGCCTACTCTGCCCCTTTGTGGCTTTCATTTAGTTACTCAAATCAATTTATGGTTATTTTGAAATTTACACAAGACTGGCAAATTGCTGAAATACAAATTAATAAATACTTATACAGAAATGCCTGCTTATATATTTGGCAAATAATATTCCAGATATTTTGCAGCAAAAGCAGCAGTGCTGAGAGGAATCTGGTCTGCATTTCAGTTGGTAAACATCACTATTAACAACTGCCATTCAAAAGCAACATAATAAAAAGCTAAGGAATTGACCAAAAATACATTTGCATGAATCTATTTAGATGTCTTAATGCGTCAGTGCAATAACTTTGTCTGATATTTATGTAAACATATTGCACTTGCAACAACAGTTAAATAAAAGGAACACCATTTCCAGATCTCAAACTAAATGACAAGGAAATGACAACATCTAACAATACTCCGCATTTATAACAAGTGGCCAATTGTATTTATAACTTGCTTACAACTTAAACTTAAATGTGAGCTTCTTAAGCAACCATTCCTGTCCTTCTTCTGCACTATTCGTTTAAAATGTGTTATATGAAGTCAATCATTGTGTCAGAAGCGTGTACTCACAGGAAGCCTTGTCATACCAAATGCAGTCTGGCCAACAATTAGAGTATGTGCAGAAGAATGCATACGTTGGACGAAAGGTTGCACGATTTCATAACTGCATTATACAACACGTTCTTAATTAAATTATTTGCTGAAACAAGAAAATATTTCGGATGTGAAAATTTGTTTCCAAAATTTCTATTACATTAAGACTTGTGTCGGAGCTTTGAGGCAAGCTCATAACATTAATTTACTTAACATATATGTATGTAATAAATATATATATATATATATACATACAGCTGTGTGCAAGAAAATAGTAGTGCCGGTGGGTTGTAAGTTCTAAACTGTGAAATCAATTGGTAATTAAAGTGTTCGCATATAAAGTTGTTAAAATATAAAAATTTTTATGTTTCCACTAATACATATTTACAGATTACGTAGTTATAATAGTTTATTATTTTTCGTATATGGGCTTAAACAAACCAAAAAATAAAAATTTTGCTGTTCTACAAACTAAAATAAAATAAACAGAATTCAATTTAAACATTTAGTTTTATATTGTAAATATTTTTTTAGGGTCTAATATTTAGTAGTAAACCACTTATTTTTAATAATGGTCCTGCACCATCGTGGCATAGAGTCAATAAGGTCCTTGCAACGATTCACAGAAATTTGAGCCCATGCCTCTTGAACCACTTGCCAAAGTTTGACTCTGCTTAAAGGATTTGCTGTATCTACTGTTCGTTTAACACCTCCCCACAAATTTTCTATTGGATTAAAATCCGGAGACTGAGTTGGTCATGGCATCACGTCGATCTTTTCAGAAGCAAACCAGTCCTTAGCGAGCTCCTTTTTAGCCTGGTGTGCTTTGGATCATTATCCTGTTGAAACGTCCATTGTAAAGGCATTTCCCACCTGGTCGATTTTTTTGCTTTTTATTTTTATTTAATTAATTTTTTCCAACAATTTTGCCAGCACTACTATTTTAACGAACAACTTATTTCTGGTGTATTTATCACAACTGATCAACCAACACGAAACAGAATGCGAAAATAACGGTACTATTTTTCTTTTCTGTTGTTTTCATTCTATTCTACAAAACCTGTACACATATGTATGTTCAATTTGCATGATCGAACATGTCAAAAATGAGTTGTAATAATTACGAGCCGCTGCACTACTATTTTCATGAACACAACTGTTTATGATATATGAAAATGTAGGAGGTCAGTTCCTCGTTAGCAATATTTTCAGGACATAAAATTTGGTAAAAAATTAGTCATTGCTGATTAAGGATGTAGCAAAATGAGTTTCTTCTAATTCAAGGCCAACAAGGTCGGCATTCCCAATTAATTCACCCTCCAGCATAATTTATGAGAGAAAATTGTACTGAAACCTTTCAAATATTGGAGGCGATTGAGTTAACATGTTGCCTGGACTTCAGATGGCATTTTATTTGTGAGGAATTTTATTCTCATTTTAAGTTCAATACTTTTAATATTCAAAAGGTATACATGGAGAGTTAGGCAGATGCTTCCAGTTGGTATAAAAAAGATTTGTAGGAGCAAGCCCGCTACTAATGTAAGTTGGATTAAATACAATGAAAGTAAAATATCAGCTAATGTGGGATATAGAATGGCGGCAGGTAAATTTTTTAAAAGGAATCTATCCAGATCTTTTGTTTTTGCATCCGTATTAGCTCTTCGGATGATACCTCAAAGCCTTCTCCAGCAAAAAGGCAAAAAGTGTGGAAGGGTACATATAGGGTTGATGTAGAGATGGTTTAGCATTAGTTTACAACCTCATAAGGTATATATAATGTGGTTACCTAAAGATAATGAGACCAATACACGCTACAAGGTTTTGCCTTGCACTTCGTCTTTATTGTGGATTAACTCCTCCTCAAAACTGCGCACATGGAGTGACGCCGGTATTGGTATGTGCAGCTTAAATATTCATTATTTCCTTTAGAATTGAAAAAATATAATTTGCTTTTAATTTAAAGCCATTAAATTGCATTAAAATAAAATAAGATTTTTCCAGTAATTCCTTCAATGCGATCCAATTTAAAATGGATTGGCAAGAACCATAAATCGTTTAAGGAACAATTTTTCTTTATTACAGTGTTATTGCATAATTCAAAATATCTGCAGGATATTATAAATTGAAGCATCTTGTTTAGCAGTACATGTCCTTGGAGAAGCATAACGAAAATTCAGAGCACTTGCACTTGCCAACAAACTTAACATTTCACAAAATGGGCCAACGTCTAGAACGTACTAATTAATGCGATTAAGTTTCCGATTCAGATATTATATTCGAATCCATATGCATACATGCCAACTCCCAGTAGAGTGCAAGCCATCTTGATATGCTTACTTATACATTTTAATTAGGGCACGGCAAAGTTTTATAAGTAGTGGCAATACGTATATATAATATATACGAGTATAATAATATATAGTACAAAAATATTCAGAAGAATTTGAAAAATATGGAAAGTGGTATTGAAATTTAGATCGCTTTGGATTTTTTGCTTAAGATTACTTATTTCCTCCTAATTTTTTTTTTTTTTTTTGTCAATTTCCGGAAATAAACCATATTGTTTTCATAATCAGAATGGCGGTTTCTATTTTAGATACCTTAAGTTGTTATGTACGCTTTCAGGCACGTAGAAAAAAAGCGGCCACACAAAAACGTTTTTTTTAAGTTACAATAAATTTCTTGCGATCATACTTAAATGTTTAATAAAAATTTTGAAAATTTTGTAGGAGTTCTGTTTTTATTTGAATGCATCTTTAAACTGAAATAGAGTTGATTGTCAATGGCTCACTTTGACAATTTTTAAACAAATACAGTATTTGACATATTGTTTAGTCATTATCCTGATGATGCGTTCTGTGTAAACAAGTAAGAAACAATGGGCCCTGAAATAAATAACGACCCAAAAATTAAGCTACCAATGGTAAAAAATTTAAAAGAATCCTTAAGATAATACATTAATTCGAAGCAGCTTACTTGCACGGCCATGTCTGCCTAAGATCATACAATAGAATACTAGTTCTTTTGCAATCTTATTTTTTCCGATTCAAAAGGATGCCGCAGTTTTTCTTGGGAATGTTTTGCAAGAACGAAACAATAAAAAACAATATTTTGCTTACTTTGCAAAAAGATTCAACGAAACAAATACATAAATTTCTTTTATTTATTATTAGTTCTTGCTTTGCTTTATTGTCACACAAAGTCAAAGAACAGTTAAATTAAAACAATAAGTCGGTAGAAACTTCAAAGACATTAAAAAGACACAATATATAATTTATGGATTTTTCCTGTTGTGCTATAGATTTTTTCCTGGTAGTCTGCCCTTGAATTTTTTTGCAAGCGATATTATTAGTATTGGATTCAGTCGATGTATGGACTTTTTTAATTCCGTAGAAAACTGAAAAAATATTTCATTATTCTGGCTCGAATAACAATTAGTTAAACCTCAGCCGCCACAGAAACGGATGTGGAAATAATGTAAGCCAGAGTTAAAAGAAATCAAACAGCTCATGTCTATTACTTATGATAAATGAAATAGAAAGAGGCCAGCAAAATTGCAACACTGTAATCATTATAATAAAGGATGCAATAACTGTAATCATTATAATAAAGGATGCAATAAAGGATGTTCCCTAGACTTACAAAATTGTGCTTTGCTGTTTACAAATATTTTTAATAAGTAAAAATATATATACTATTTTTAAGCGCGCAAGTGGAGGGAAAGATGTTTGAAAATTATTTTGGTTTGTCAATACGATAATAATGTTCTTCAATTGCAATTACTAGTTTGAAGTCGAAATCAGGCAGCCGAAAAAATTAAATGTATCATAATTTTCAATAACAAATAACTTAGATTTACATATCGTTGCTCACAAGCAAAAAGACCTTAACTTGCATTTTTTTTTTTGCAATAAATTTTTGCTTTGTTATTTCAATGTATATTCTGTTCATATATTAAAATCGCAAAAGAAATCTATTGCAAAAAAAAATTAATTGAACTTCCTGCAATGATCCAAAAATCAAAAATTATCCAAAAATGTTCTCTTCACTTTTATTCATACATCAAAATGGTTATGAAATCTGAATGATTTAACAAAATAATTCCAATAAAATCAGAATATCACTTATATCGAATAGGGTTTTGTCCATTCAACCATATATATATTATTACTGCAAAGCCGAACAGAACATTAGTAGAACCAAAATGGTTAAATTTTAAAAAATATTTATAAAAATCATGGCGTGCATATTTTTATTCAAAATGAGAAAATGTAGCCAATAAGCGATTTTTTGCTTTGGTATTAAGGCATAAAGGATGCAATAAAGGACCTTTTAAGTTTTTTTTGTTTTCGCATTTTAACATATAAATGTTTAAAATTAATTTTTTTCCTTTATCAGTTGAGTGTGGTGATTTTCAGACTAGGCAATTTCAACAAAAGTTTATTTTAAGCAAAATTTAAATACAATTTACGCCGCGACAAAACTACCAATGACAGACGGACAGCGTAGGGTTCAGTTTGTTATTAACAATTATCTTAAGTAAAGTTCCTTCGAATAAAATTTGCCATAGTGCTGGCTAATTCATATGAAAGGTATTGACGAAATTCATGATGTCTGGCCTCGCAGCTATACCGGTAAACAAAGTTCAATGCCGCGAAGACAAACAACGTCCTTGAATCGAGCAACTCTACGGGGGTTAGCGGGAAAGCTCAATTCGTGTGCCAACAGATACCGACAAAGCTCAGTTAATTTCCCTGTTTTTATGGATCCACATTATATACACCTTATGGGGTTGTAAACTAATGCTATAGCATCTCCACATCAAACATATATGTATGTACCCTTTTATACTTTTTGCTTTTTTGCTGGAGAAGGATGTGAGTTATCATGCGAAGAAGTAATACAGATGCAAAAATAAAAGAAAATTCCTTTTTATATAGACATTAGAATTACACTCTGAATCGTCCGTGCTCACGAGTATCTAACAGGTGCTTCTATTGTAGATATATGGATTTATTTTATGAGTACAATAGCTCTATAAGTTTTTCAGAAAATATAGTTATTAATTTGAATGTGGTGTTTTTTTCTTCTAGAACAAAATATTTCTGAACAAAATGAAAACAAAATTCTATATTTTAATATCTATTCATTAAATTGCTTGTTTTTCGAATGTGTAAATATTAAGGTTTGTGCTAATTAACATGTTTTACGACCATAAATGTGCTTCAATAAAAACTTATTAAGAACAATTTAAATAAAAACCTCTCGTATTAAACACTCTTACAAATACAAACTTACAACATAATACAATCCCCATACTGGCATACAAATGTTCGGTTGGTTAGACACTTATGCGATACAAATGTAATTTCAATTGCTTACATGCGAGAACAGTCTCAACAGATATTTTAAATATTTTAGTGAAATTGAAGAGCAGTTAGTGTGAATTTAAAAAATTATTACGATTGGCGCGTGGTCGTAATGGAACTGTCTGGTAGCACTTCCTGCGGAGAGTGATATGTCTAAACATCTTGTGTATTTCCAGGAAAAACGCAAATGCCTTGGATAAAAAGCTAATGCATTTAAGTCCTGCTGTTTGTAAGCTTTTGAAGGCGAAAAATTAGAAATACGAGAAATCATTTTGTAATCTACTAAAAGAATTTTCAGAGCGATATATATAGTATTAAAATAAGGGACTCTGTATTAATTTAAAGTGATAATAGAAGACAGAAATAATGTAGCAATTTTATTTTTATTATGGCTCGAGATCTGACATAAGTACGGCAACAAAAAATCTGTCTGGCTTGCCGCCACAAGCCAATGACTTACTACACCCCCCTAAAAAATTATCCAGATCCGCTAAGTCACATAAGCCAGGCGAGACGGAATCACTTCTCTACATAAAATTGTCTTCAAGTTGGCTTTACAATAAAGCGATTGTGAAACATGTTCTTGGAACCACTCTTGATGCTTACCCAACTAAACTTTAGATATAATAAATTTCGGCGGCCATTCATTGTAACGCCAGCATCGGCTCATGAAAAAATAACTATCGTTGATGCCGCCAGCATATAAGCAGCAACACGCCGCCTGTTTTATTGCTGATTCCCATGAATTTCCTTCGCAATTTTGTTTATTGCCATTATCATTATGTTGATCATAAAATGGGCGAAATGCTCCACGACTGATTTCGAAAGCGTTGTCAGACATTAAACAATATAGGCTTCCTTGCCAAGCCTTTTTAAACACAAATGTCGACACATATTTAATAGCATCGATATTTCTCACTATCACTACGTTTATGACACATCCTTTTTAAAGCCTTTTCGAAACTGCCCAATAAACCTCAACCCTCTTCACACTCACACAGTACCATTTAATTCCAATTTGTTGTCTCAAAAGTTTTGAAAGTCTCGCCAATCTTGCAAGTACGAGTGAAACTCATACAATCTCATACAAATCCGAGAACAAACAAAAGGGCTAACTGACTCTTGAACATACAAGTAACATCAACTACAAAAACATTTTAGCCCGGAAAGCAGAGAAAACCATAAAAAAATATAAAACAAGAGTCATAAAACCAAAAAAATATGGAAAAGAACTGAAGTAACAACAATATTATTCTGAATGTATTTGTAGAAGAAGGTAAACAAGTAAAAAAAACTTTTTCGTATAATCCATTTTTTTTTGTTCTTTTCTACACGCTCTGTTTTACGAAGAGTGTGTAGAATAGGACGACACGAATGTGCAAATTGTTTTAAGCTGAAAAGCACATCTGTACGAATACCAAATTAACCATAATGAAAACAATGTTTTTATGGAGTGGCAGGAACACCGTTTGAGCAAACTCGATTTTATAGAAGAGTTGGAAAATATAGCAAAGCCAGATTTCTAGATCACGCTACAGGCATTAAGACCACATTAAATACTGTTGTCAACACTGAAGTTTTTGTCCCAATTTAGCAGAAATTCGAATATAGAAGAGACTACCCAGCAGTCTCGCCAATATTGCAGTTACGTATGTGAAGAAGAAGAAAGTATTAGGGGTTATCTAGCCAAGAGAATGTCGGGTGGCAACCATATATTTTTGGCTCGGAAATTTCGACTCAAAATGCTGGCTTCAATAACGTTTTTCATTAATTTTGTAATGGCTACCGGCCATCCATCCCTCATGTGCACGAATGAGACGGCAATATTATGAATCCGATATCAGGCAGTTCTTTTCAGTTCTTTTGGCGCATGCAACTTTTATTGCTACGCCTAGTAGCAATTTTTGTGCCCCATAGTGCATTTCACATAATCACCTTATACCGTTTCAGCTCTGTATGCACGCTCGACTTTGTTTAGCATTCAGTGACAGCTTAAATAATGAATGTAACGTTCCCCATGCAGTACAATAGAGTTACTATAAGAGCCGACGAAGGAGCGGCCGATACGATTCTATTTGTTTAAATTTTTGGCAAGAAGAAGCGAAATGGGCTATATTTTGTAGGTTTGACATGATGGATTCAAAAAAGGAAGCCAAATATCCCTTCAGTGGCACTGCCACAGTTTTGAGCTGCAGTTCACGATTCATTTCATTGATTACTTTCTGACAAGCAATTCGACTTTAGTTTACTAAAATGGCTTCGTGTTAAATTTGCAATGGCCGAATATAGTCGTTTGAATCTTGCGGGTTGTAATTGTTACACAACTTCTCTGCTCGTGCCGGTAAATATATACTCCACACCATAGCGAAGTTATCCAGTTCAATGCAAACATATATTCCCACTGGGAGTCGCCTTCAAGCACGCCTATACTTTACTTATACATTAAAATGATAATGTATAGGCTCAGATAAAATCAGTAGGTGTGACCGAAGGTGTTTAATTTGGGGAAAGCATGGCAAAAAGCGTTGAACACCTACAAAGAGTAGCACTATGCAGATAAAGAATTTATTTCAAGCACGATCAATTGGTATACAGTTGCTATAAAATGTCTGTTGGAGGTCTAAACCTATAACAGCTCGATCTTTTTCATGAATCGGGGAAAACTATAATGGATGTCTTCATTTAGCTGATCAACTGACCAATTTCGTAAAAGGTTTTTTAGTCATATTTCATTCAAATTTCTCACCATATATATTATTATTTATGTATCTTATTTGTATATCCAGCATATCAAAATTTCATTAAAATCGGTTGTATCAGTTCAAGGAGAATATATATGTACCGTTCTGCTCCTGATCTGTTTTTTTAAAAAACTCTTCTTCGGTGCTATTTTATATATTCAGATCCAGATTTTATATATTCAAATTGCATTAAAATTGCTTGAACTGTGTCAAACTATACTTCTACTAACTAATATTTTCAAAACAAAAGCATGAGAGAAATCGGTCCTGCGGTTGTCAAATGATGATGATGACAGACTGGCATACATGGGCCGTTTCTTTTTATATAGGAGTACGTGTGCATATGAATGTATATGTATAACTATGAATACAATCTTATATACATACATATGTAAATATGTATGGAGGTCCAATGTAAGACAGTGTTATTGCAATAATTAAATGTGGTTACATTGTAACACATTTTATATATGTCGGATGTTGTATGTGTTGTATATGTATGTCGTATGTTGTATGTTGTATATATTTTTCATGCCGTATTTTATGAAGTTAGTTTTTTATGTATGTTGGGCCAGTTCACAACTTTCCATAATTTTAATTTGGATAATGATTATAAGCGGAAATCGGGGCAATTTATGAGAATAGAAAAAAATTTGTTATCACTTACGAGGTGTGATCAAAAAATAAGTGTTTTTTGTGTTTTTTCACAGACACTTGTAAAAAGCTTAGCTGTGTTTTCGGAGGACACAACCTCCGATTTTTTACTACTTTTTACTAAATTTAAATCAAAAATAATGCCCCATGGAAGCTGTTGAATGTCATCAATGACGATCCAGATTTGCTAACTGTTCCCTTCAGTAAAACTATTAACAAGGACTGCAGTTGCAACTTTCTCATAAGGCGGAGAGAATTATAACTCTCATTACAAAAGTTTGGCTGGAAGTAGTGCTACTTTTGCCACATCTGCTTTACTACAGTCATATTGTGTGCTTATATTAATCCCTTAATCACATTTGTGACATTTAATTTGGTGTGATATTTGTAAACGTTTTTTTTTACTTATTGTATTATTGGTGAAGTTGCTGTTCCATGGTATACCACAGTCAAGCGAACATGGTGATGTCAACAGAGCTCATGATGGTGATGATGATTGTGGGGGTGGTAGCGAGGCAAATGAAGGCTGAAGGCATTGTTCTAATCGGCACTCATGTTGCCGCTTCTGTAGAGAGATTTTCGCAAAAAACTTAAAGGCTTAAGTGAGAACACACACACACACAGGCACACAAACAAGTGCAGGCATACAGTTCAACTTGTAGTAGTAGAAAATCAAACAAATATCCAAGACTATTTTTGCCTCACGCTGTGTTAAATCCAATTTTATATACTACTGGTTTCCATTTAGCAAGTCTATATAAAAATGAATGAAATTCCAAAACAAATGTAAAACTAAACAAGACAATGTTGCAAAGGAACGTGCACCAACGCCAACTAGAGCGTTTATAAGCAGATACGTATGCATGACTATGCTAGACTGCCATTGCATACATTTCTTTTGTGGTTAAATTTATTTCCGCTTTATACACTCAAGCTTTGTTTTTTATGCCACTACTGTAGTAGAAAATATAATGCCAAGTAAAATTTCTTTGCAAGTTTGTATTTCTCGCCACAACGAAATGCTACAAAAGCGGGAAAGTATTTTGCAATCACAAAGTAAAATCATTATAAGCTTAAGGGGATGCCCGTGGTAAAATCTGGTACATAGTAATCCTGAATGTTATGCCATTGGGAAGATTCATAAAACTTAGAGCAAAGATGTTGGCGAAAATTAAAGGTTTCGTGAATAGAAATCGAGCGAAAATAGATAATTGTAATTGTATTGTAACAGATAATTAAATAAGTTTAAATTTTAATAAGTAAAAATAAATCTTGTTACAATTGATTAAAAAGATTATATTGAAACGGACATTAGTTCTAAATGAGTCACACTTGTTTCATTGTACAGCGCCAACAGAAGTCCTTAAATATGATATTATCCTGCCTAAAAAACAGCTAAATCCGTAATTCTTCTTTTTATCGTTTTACTGACATAATCTTGTGGCCGCATGTTAAATTGTGTTTTTCTAAAAAAATTATTTTAAGCTGGCAATATTATTGCGCAATAAATTGCATTATAAAGTAGAGTTGCAGTTTCCATACCTCGCCAAATATATTTTGTTTGTGGAAGATAGAAATGATATTCTTACAAAAATCTCCTTCTACTTACTAATTCGTATGAAGGCATTTGCATACAAAGTATATACTTATACGTTGTACTTATACGTTATATATGCATTACAAAAACAATAGCATTGTGTTTTCTGTTAAAGCTCAGAAATTAAGAAAAACATGTCATTCGTATTTAGTTTCAATACCTGTAATTTCAACACTTATACCATTGGAATTTTTTGTTCAATCTGCTTTTAAATACATACCTGACATTCTTAAGCTCCTCAAGCTTCAGACGTAAAGAAAGGCAAGTAGATAGACAAACGGACGGAGGAGACATTCTGTGGTTGAAACTGTTATGCCATGACACTTTATTTAATTCTTGTTCACAAGTTGTTTCTCTAAACCATTTCATTTACTTTAAGCAATTTTTAGTTTTTCCTAGTGGTTACATTTTACACTGGCAGAAAAATATTGATACTCTCAATTAAAATATATATTTAAGAAATTAAAATTTCATTTAGAGTCAAAGAAAGGATTAATCGTAATATTAAATTTAAGTGCAAATGAAACTGAAAACTCGAGTAAAAATATTTTAAGATCTACTTCTAATTTCAAATCAAAATAAAATCGAAAAAGAAATAAATAAAAAAAACTATGCCAGCTGGAAATTATAGTTTATAGTTTTATAAGGATAAACGATATAAGCTTTATCTTTAACGATTTTTTTGTTAACTGCAAGGATATAAATGGAAATAATTATTACTTTAATTGGAGACATATCGGGGAATATTTCTACTCATGATGAATATTTTTCATTAAATTTACAGGAATAATAACAACGAGGGTACTACCGTCTCAATGATTTTTACAGTATCTCATTGGGAATCCTGTAAATGAGACGTACAGTGTCATGAAGCTACAGAAGTGAAATAGGCGAGAAAACAGCATCACAAAATGAATATTATAAGTAAATAAACAATTCAGAAACTTGTTTACATATTTTTTTATATTGTGGCATCATTGGCAGATTCAATGTTTATGCTGCCGCTCTCGCTTTCAAAACAATTAAGCATCTGGCTACGGGGTGGTAAATATACTTAATGCATAAATCTCCCGAGTGTAAGTCAAATCTGCAGCGGTCATGCATTTGTTGATGCCATCTGTTTACTACTAAAGGTATCGGGCGACAAGGGCTTGCTGCCACCACTCACTATTCATATTATTACCCCACTTGTTTTGAATAACGTACACTTTCCGCCAACGTTCTTACGTTTCATGCATTTGTGGAATTTTCATTACACACGTAATGCTTTAAATATATGCTACTAAGCCTGCACTAACTAACGTACTCCTGCATGAATGCAAATGCACATGGCATTTTAGAGAAGTTGATTTCCGTTTTTCCTCGCTGTGGAGTGTAGAGAGAGCGTTGTTGGTTTTTGCAATATGCGGCTTCCAACTTTTATTACACCACTACAAATTGTAATTTAAAATTGGAATTTTCCTAATCGTAATTGACACTTAACATTGTTGGTTTTTCTTTTATTTTGCCATTTTCATTCATTTCTGTATGCTCTTGTTTGAACTTTTTTAAAATTCTTAAAAAGACACATAAAAAATAAAAATATTTCTTGTGAAAACACGACCATTAATGAGATTTAAGGTTAATTACAAAATGAGTAAATAAAGTAATATTACATGTAAAGTGTGTAAATTTATATTAAAGAAAGTTAATTATTAGAAGCAAAACACGCACTACTTTGGATTTAAGTTAATAGCAAGACAAAATGCTACTGTTATGGCGAGAATTTCAGGAAAATGTTGCATTTTAATAAATTTTCTCAAAAAAAAAAACTAAGCTCTTCTATGGATATAACCATCGAAGATCAAAAGGTCGCAAAACCAGCTTCCATGTTGCCTAAGCTTACAACCATTTGCCAAAAAGGTTAGTTAGTAAATTCGTCAAAGTGGTGAAGACACTTTAGTCTACCAGCAATAATACAAAACATTAATAATACCATATATACAAGGCTTGACCAAATTATGTATTCATCTGTGACTATGTTGTAGCCTTCAAAGTATTCTACCTCAGATATGATACACTTATGCCAGCAATTTTTCCAATCCTCGAAACACCTCTGAAACACGCTTTTTTTATCCAGTTTCGATTTTTCTTTTATCTCCTCAATCGGAGCCAAAGTCTATCCTTTCATCGGTTTCTTCAGTTTTGGGAATAGAAAAAAGTCATTGGGGGGGCCATGTTTGGTGAATACGGGGGTTGAGGGATGATTGCAGTTTTTTGGACTGACGCACAAGTATCAATGTGTGAGTTGCTGCGTTATTATTGTGCAAAATCCATGATTGATTTTTCTACAATTCTGTAAATTGCTTCGCGCAAACAATGCAATACTTCAAGATAGTATTCCTCTTTGACTGTATGTCCTTGTGGCAAGAATTCAAGATACACCACACCATGGTTATCTAAGAAAATAGTGAGTTGAACCATTATATTTGACCGAACTTGACGCCACTTTTTTAGGTCTTGGCTCTTCTGGAACCTTCCATTGGGTTGACTGGGCTTGAGTTGCAATGTCGTAGCCATATAAACATAATCAGCCAACAGTTGTGATCTTTTTGAGCATATCTAGGTCGTCCTTGACGGCATTCAACAGCTCAAAATTTAATAAAATATTGTAAAAAATCGAAGAGCACATCAAAAGCCGACTAACCTTTTTATCTATCAAAAACTAACGGGCCATCCAAAATGGCTGATATTGCCATCATATACAACAGATACGAGTACCAACATAAGAGAAAAAAACTTTAAAACAGTTATTTTTTGATCCCAGCTTGTATGAGCATGCATACCCTCCTTGAAAGCTCTTCACTTGTAAAAGTTATTCGGTTACTTAAAAATAATTTACAATTTATTAAATAATATTTTTTATATGAAATCTAATTATAAAATCTTATCACATATAGTTTGACAGCAGCTAGTTCGACGCCAAAGGCTCACCTCTAGGAGTATTTGGATTTCTCTAGCCCTAACATAAATATAGCTTATTCCGAAAGTGCTGGTTTTAGTAAAATATATCTGGTTCAATATTTACTCCTATTATATATATATAGATCTGCATTTTTAATATCTCGCATAATTACTGTTTCATTAATTTACCTCTATTAGTATATAACAATCTTTAACACTCATACTTATACAAACATTTATGGAGAATGGCTCCCCTGCAACATGCATGTATAAGAAAAAGCTTTCAATAAAATATTTCTTTAAACAATTCTTTATTAATTTATTACAGAGTTATTTTTTTTAAACATTTTGAATTGAAATATTTTTTTAATCTCAGTGAAAAGAATTTCAAATGAATGTAATTTTTTAATTACTTGCCGCTTAAATACCTTCCTGTTATAATTATTCGAATATCATTTCGATTTTAGTGAGGTAGTTACGTGTGCGGAAGCATGTAAGCATGATATCTGCTTTAATATATATTATTTGCTGATTTTGTTGCAATCATATGTAATTAAAAAATATTTTTTTCCTTCGTAGCTAAATTTAAAAAAAAAATTAAATGGATTGCAATATTTTATAAAACATTATATGGCTGAGAACAAATGCAAGCTGACTTTATATAAATTAATCTTGCAATTTGTTATACAAGTTTTGCTATTTTTCTGATAGGAAAATGGAACACAAACGCTTTTACCGATCACCATTTCAGGATTAGGAAATTTATTAACTTCACACTACAAAACCCCTGTAGCAATAAAAATGCTAAATAGCGTACGAGAAATTATAAGTCTTCATTTAAACAGCAATAGTGTGTCAGTAACAAATCATCTTTCAAACCAAACAAATTATGCAGAACCCTTTCCCTTTATTGAAATATGAAACCTTTTAAAGTCGGTTACATTGTGCATTATTTAAAAATAAAGTAAAAGAGGAGAGGAATTCATACTTTCGACAGACTTTGTTTTTATTCTTTATTAAAGGAGGTAAAATAAAGTGTTGCCATTCCACCCTTCTTTGGTGTTAATAATCACGTTTTTAATATTCCTGCTTCTCTTTGTGACAAAAGTTTGTCTTCAACATCACTCTGGAAAAATATTACGTTTTGATTTGCCTCTTTCGTTCAAAATAAAAAATCTTAAGTGGTAGCGGTAACGAAAGGCAACATCAACATTCCCCATTAACCGTCTTTCCACAAGTACCTCTTGAAATAATGACGCATTAATTCTCAATATACATACATACATACATACACATATACGTAAGTATGTATGTTTATTTTCTTATTACGGGCATCGTGCACTCTACATGAGGAAATGTCAACAAATTCATTTTATGAGTTTCACTGCATATTCCTGAGGTTTGTGTCACCATTCTATCGCCAACATAACAGTGGGTCTCGTTTTGGGTTTGCGGATGGAGTTTAGGTCCATTGAAGGGAATATGATATGAGTACTTGTAACGGTGCGGTAAATACCCCACAAGCCGTCGTTTAAACCTATTTTCTGCTTTATTTCCTGCTCACATGACTCTAAAACACTAGCAAGGACTCGTCGAACTGCAACTAATATAACCCACAGAGTTCCTCATTTCATTAAAGGTACGATAATTAAACTTATGTTTCGGTATATGACTGCTAAGGTTGCGTCTGGGGAATTATCTAACTTTCTAATCATGACTACATGAAGAACATATAGAAGAAATTGCGGAACAAGTTATGAAATGCTTACAAATTACTTATTCGCCAGCAACACTTATCTTTAGTTAAAAATGATTCAAAAGGCAGAGTTTAGAAGAAATTACAGTTTAGAACAGATTTGATATTAAAAGCTGATATTAACGCCAGACCATATTTGCATTATATAATACTTCCTCTAAACAGACGACAGAGTATTTGAATTAAAAATAAATACTTTTTTTTGAAGCGAGAGATGTTTGTGATGGATAGTGTAAACACACGTAGCAGCTTAAAGATTTATGCATAAGAAGGTTAATATTGAAATCAAGTTTAATTATATACAGAATTTTAAATAACTATTCTATCTGGCAGGGTAATAGTGCACTAAATACATTATGAGTTCTAAAATTCATACGGTATGAGGAACTATACCACAAAAAAGCTTCTAAAAACCCATTAAATTTTTAATTACTTGCTGTTTTTTTGTTAACATTGTCGGCCTAAAGTAAATAAAAAGTAAATACATATTAAAAAAACAGATAAAAAAAAATAGATACATATCCCTTTAAATTTTACAAGTGTGAAATTTTGATTAGAAAGTTTAAGCTTTTCATTTGCATCCTTTTCGTCCTTTAGTATGCTATAACCATACTAGTGGAATGTTTTCTTGTGGCATGTGGAGAGTTATTTAATTATAATGCCTGAAATGTGTTAAATTTTCAACACAAGAGTTCCTACAAGTCGACCAAATTTTACATATACCATAAAGTGCATACTCACACTCTCATATATATAAGTGTGTGTACGGCGATATACATACGCTGAAAGTACTTATGATTTCTCATTTAAAAAAAAATGCAGGCAATATTCTTTTCATTTCCTCAAGTTGTTCCCTTACTTGCCATTATCGTCACCATTGTCGTCACCGACAACATCATTTTCACCCCTCTTCATTATCAGAAGTGCTGAAAGTACACAGGGTACGATTATATTGAAAAGGATATGTAACAAACAGTCGTCCTTTTCATTTGAATTTTGCTATTGTTGTTTTCGTGCACTTTTATGAAAAAAAAGTTGACGGACCAACTGGAAAAACAATTAAACTGCCATGTTTGTAAATGCTGTTATAAATTTGAGGGAACATCCTTAGCCGTGGTCCCAGAACTCATAAGATTATTTTACTGCTCCTTGTTCTCTATTATTTTTATTCATTTACATTTCAGTTACTTTTGTATTGAATAAGTGTTTTGTGTTTGTTAAGTAAAATTCTTTGGAATCGTAAAATAATAGACGAGTTAAGTTCATTTTGTTTTGGTTTGCATTATATCTCATATTATGGTGTGTAATTATTTTTATTAATGGTCGTGGTTTCGGTTTGTGAAGCGTTTCATTGTGGCAGGATTTTTTGCTTTTGTCAGATTTTGTAAATCTTAATGTAAATGGGAATAAGTCTCATTACGGGGCACTTATGGTTGGCTGGTGAAGAGGTTTGTTGTTTTATTACATAATATAGTTTCAAATTAAAGGTTTTCTTTGCCAAATCTATGCCTATTGAAATAAAATTCTACAAATATTGTATACATATATATTTTTTTGAAACAATATTGTGTGCAACAATGCTCTTGGCGGTGAGGATTATAATTCCTAAAGCAAGAATTTATATTTTGAATCGAATTGGTAAGAGAAAAATTTATGTTATTTCTTATTGCAAAACTTGCTGCAAGTGAAATACTGAAATTTTATTCATACTCCGCATGATTTGAGCAGGACTTGTGTATGTTGCGAATAATAAAAAAAAAGTTTTCGTTGCAATAAGTTAACAAATTTTGACTTTATTGAAGAGGTCCCAATTATTGCGCACAATAAGTAAAACGGAATAATATTTATTATTCTACTCCCTGAAAAATTACACGATGTTTGTGTTTTAAACATTTTCGTAAAGAAAAGTAGAAAATCTAAAAATACTCTCTACAGATAACTAAACAATAAAAGTTAAATCACATCGTGAAATAAAATTTATTTAAATTTTTATTTATTTCTTATTTTTCCATTTATTTATTTTAAATAATACGACAAAGGCAACTATTGTTTTCTCGGAGAACTTTTTATCGCCTAACGACTTTGAGTCGGCAATATTGCTTTTGTAATGCACTTAACAGCTGATGGTTGCCTTTCGCTTAGTTGACTAAATATTTCATTCTGGGCAAAGCTTACATATAGACTGCAGCATAAATTAGTATGGAATAAATACGTAAGTAAGCAGAGTTATCGCATTTTTGCGCACGCACAGAAAATTACTCTTCGGACTGCTTTTTGCACCAGTAGGGTGTCTGCTCGATATATCTTCAAGTATGATGATGGTCAGCATATAACCATCAATGACAAAGACCAGAGCGGCACAGTCACAAATTTCTGCATGTAATTTAAAATCATATAATTTGTTAAATGCTTTTCATGATTTAAACTTTCTAACTCTAAAAACAGCACCCTATTTTATAAAGGAAAATTAGTTTAATATCATTTAAAATTAAGGAAATATACATTATGGCACCTTATCCCAATAGTTATCTTAAGGCCTTATGCACATACTCGTATTTTTCTTGAATATATTTTCGATAAAAAGAATTTTAAATCACTGCAGACATAAATTTACTGATTGTTGTAAATTACTTTAATACCTAATTAAAAATACATTTGCATAAAGTCAACGAACACACGCACACACTGTAAATAAAACGAAAACTTAACATTGACTGAATTCGAAATGAAAAACGACCAACACTGGTGAAAAATTCTAAATCAAAAGAATGTTGCCGACCGGGCTGCCGCCACTGCAACATTATATTGTATGTGTATGCACAAACACACTAAATTGTAATAGTTTCACACATACATGCGCACATAAAAATAAATGTGTAAGAATTGTTAAACTTCAAAGACTCTTCCGCCATGTAAAACAATTATTAAACCAATTTTAATCTCCACACGTTTAAATGGCCTGCGAAATGTCAGCAACTCACTACCAAAAGCAAAACATTGACTTAAGAATGTAAATACACAACCAGAAAACTCCTGGGGCGGACGGACGCCTTCTTATAAGAATATTTAGCATGACACAACTTTAAATTAAAAATGTAAAATAAATAACAAATTTTAATAAAATCTTATAAATATAAAATTAATATTCCACCGGAGGGATTATTTTTAAAAAAATATATTATTTTAATGTTGTAATATTAATATATTATATTGATTATATTATATTATATTATATTACATTATATTACATTATATTATATCATATTATATTATATTATATCATATTATATTATATTATATTATATTATATTATATTATATTATATTATATTATATTATATTATATTATATTATATTATATTATATTATATTATATTATATTATATTATATTATATTATATTATATTATATTATATTATATTATATTATATTATATTATATTATATTATATTATATTATATTATATTATATTATATTATATTATATTATATTATATTATATTATATTATATTATATTATATTATATTATATTATATTATATTATATTATATTATATTATATTATATTATATTATATTATATTATATTATATTATATTATATTATATTATATTATATTATATTATATTATATTATATTATATTATATTATATTATATTATATTATATTATATTATATTATATTATATTATATTATATTATATTATATTATATTATATTATATTATATTATATTATATTATATTATATTATATTATATTATATTATATTATATTATATTATATTATATTATATTATATTATATTATATTATATTATATTATATTATATTATATTATATTATATTATATTATATTATATTATATTATATTATATTATATTATATTATATTATATTATATTATATTATATTATATTATATTATATTATATTATATTATATTATATTATATTATATTATATTATATTATATTATATTATATTATATTATATTATATTATATTATATTATATTATATTATATTATATTATATTATATTATATTATACATATATATAATAATATTATAACAATTTAGTCTATAATTTTTTATTACTGACCTTAATCAGATACATGTACAGGGAGTGTACAAAAAGAGATGAAACTATAAATTATTTATTCATGTCAAAAATTTATTGCAAAATAAAATCGATTAATATTAAACTATATTAAACTATTAAGCTAATATTAAGCGCGTGGTATTAATAATATTCATATATCACCAGGTGCAATTGTACTGATCACATTTCACATTTTGTTATCACTTGTACTCTTGAGTAAAAATTCAATTCTCCATAATTTTACACTCAAACATTTTTGGGAAAATGTAATAAGAATTTATAAGTCATCTGGTCATTAAACTAATTTTTATAATTAATACTAGTATAGTACCAGTAGTTATTCCCAAAGGAGCAAAATTATTAACTATATCTTATATGATAAAACGTTATAAAATTCAAGTTATAGTTAGAATTATAAGATAAACAGTACATCATGTTGAGTACTCTTATAAGTAAGGTTTCTGCTCCAGGACTTTTTTATATGACTATTTATATTATTTAGTTAGTGTTCAGCTTTTGAAACAGAATTAAGATTTGCACCCAATTTAAACGAACAGGCATTATTATTAGGACTTTTTCTGATTTGGTAATATCGGATTTTGAGTAGATATGATCAAAATCTAGTAAAAAACATAATTTCGTTTCGTATGAAAATTCTAGTGAAAATTGGTATACTACACTTTCCTCAAATCCTCGTAAGTACTAGATTTCGCTGTAATGTCATAATATTATAACAATTGCGATTAAAACATATCATAAGATGTACGATAGAGAATGTTGATTAATAGTAAATTTTTATTCGTTATGATTTTTTGAAATTGAAAGAAGAAAAGAAGCAAAATTCGTTGCCTTGCAATAGGTATCGTTACAGATAAAATATTCTCATATATGTCGGAAAGCATTTTTCCCCTTATTATATCCTTTATACAGGAATATTAATATTATCATTCGATTCACACTGAGAAATGGGATCACACATAGTTGTGATTAAAGTTGTTTATTCACACACAAATCTAATTTCGCCGGATTTTACGGATACTGATTCTTCAATTTCGGAAATTTTATTCTCTGGATAAATAACACCCTGATAACTATAAATCGAAATATACCAAAAAAAAAAAATAAAAAAAAAAGATTTTTTCCTGCAAATTCACTTAGACGAACCCGTGAAAAATTAGTCTTAAACAGCTACAAGAAAATAAAATATAAAAATGTATTGGAAAAATAAAAATAATTAAAAAAATAAAAAATTCCGCAAAATTTTGGAAATACCCTTGAAATCCTTGATATCTTTGATATCGGTATTGGCAAGATATATATTTTTTTTAATGCTGAAGTTTTGCTTTCCGGTTATATGAAAAGATTTCAGGCAAGAAATATATTTTACTGTATACATGTGTTATGTGTGTATACACATCTATTTGCAAAATCTCCTTTTGCAGATTAATTAGTTTTCATATATTGTATATTTTGTAGTAAAGTGTCTGGTAGTAACTCATCTCAGCATTAAAATTCAATACCTTTTTGCTCCTTCTCAAATATATCAATTTAAATAGAAAAGCAAACTTCTTTAGCAAATCCAAGCAACAACTCCCAAGCTAAACCATCATTACCCACTGTCGACGACATCATTTATCATTTATCAACCTGTCTGTCAAGGCTATAACAACAAAACAACAAGGAAAATGTTATATATTGTCTTCTTCTATTCTATACCACCATGTGAATCTGTATGATATCAATATATAAAACTGACTGACGCAGCTCAGACATTCAATCACGCTGACATATAAATACAAACACATTATCACAGCTCATACACGTACAGGCAAACACTCAATCATTTCATTTCAGTTAAGCATTTTTTATTTTTTGTAATGAAGGGCTGTAGCTGACACTCCCAAATGCCTTAAGTATCCTTGGGCTGTCAAAAATTTATTATGCCTATTAATTTAGCAGAGCAAGACATACACAGGCACGCTCAATAATCGAGTAAGAATAACAAGGGCCTAACTCATACACACGCACATCGCTACAGGATAGATGGTGTTCGAAATTGTGTACTAAAAGAACAAATAACAGAAAAAATAAGGAAAAAAACAAAAACAATTTGAAAATGAAGTTTTGAAAAATGTAATTCATTCTGCACGTCAGTATAATTGATAATGGTTGTAGTAGGTGGCGGTGGTGTTAGTCAGCATATGTTCGCCAACTTTGAACGGTAGTCGTGATTCAGCATTAGTTCTCTAGTCCTTGCATATCTATTTTCTTATTCATCGAGCAGTAATTTATCCTGTCATGCCGTCATTTTATTAAAGTAGATAAAGTGGAAACTTTTTATATAGTTATGCTTGGAATATTTCAAAGGAATCACTAAATAATATTTCCATTAAAGTTTCTGAGTTCTGAAGTACGAAATTAATTCTGGAATTTGTTTCAGAAGTAAATGTTGTTAAGCGTAATAATTACAATTTTTCAGGATAGCATTACAAACATACTCTTAAGCAGAGTACTAAGAAATGATAAAAAGTGAAAATTACTGAAGTATTTGCACTGCAATGTACGCTAATAGTGTTTTCACACCTAAAGTGAAAACCGGGTTTTAACTTAAACCCTACAAACAGCTGATTTTGTGTTCACATACAATTTTGATAAAATCAGGTTTTATAATACAGTTTGTCAAATAAATTTGTTAAAGATAAAATACATTTCTTGTAGAAGTAGATGTGTTTGTTGTAATTATTCTTCCCACATTTATTTGACAAACTGTACGACAGCTGTTATTGTTTATATAAAAAATAAGAAATTTTAAAAATGTGTTCTAAAATTGAAATGATTTTACATTTTGTGAATGAATATTTGTGAATGTGAATGTGAATGAATTATCAGCTGTTTTCAATATTTCTAACTTGGTAGCACTGAATATGTACTGTATAAAACAAGGTTGTATTTCATAAAATCTACTTTAAACCAATTCAAAAAAGGTTTTAAAATGGTTTTATAAAAATTATTTTTTATGCTAAAACCAGGTTTTAAGGATTGGTTTTAAAGTTAAAACCAAATTTTGTTTTAAAACCAGGTTTTATCCTCAATGTGAAAACACTATAAGACAAAACAGCTGATTAAAATAATACGCAAATATATTTTATTACAAAATATAAAAATATAAATATTATATTGTACCAGATAGTGAACCGACAATAGATATCCCCAATCTATAATACAAGTGCTTATCGGTCATTCAATTAAATATACACACTGTATCGCCACAAGCAACCAGGGATGGAAACCAGACTTATTACAGTTCACTTTCAATGCAGTACGTAAACAATTAAGTAACACAATTCATCTTTTGGATTCCTCAGCCAAGCCTGCGCCAAACATTGTATGGAAAAAGTAGATTTGGATTAAATATCTAGCTTGTTCACCAATAGTTCACCAAAGTGAGTATTTCTCGCAATAGGAAATTGCTAAGACACAAAATTGGCAGCATAAGTGAAAATGCTTAAAATAGAGAAAAACCCACAATGAAAAAAAATATGATTTATAATGTCTAAAGAGATATATATATATATAGAAATTTTGCCTTCAACAATAATTTTTGCCAATTATCTGCTTGTAAACCACATTGTTACTATTTGTGTCTCTAATTAATTTTCACACTGTATAAAGTATAAACTTGAAATGAAAAACTTTTTTCATGAGTACCTCATGTAAGCAAATAGAATTATATTTAGGGAAATCATCATCTTATCGCTTTTTTACTTTATTCATCTATATCTTTTACAAATTAATTAGGAATTAAATCAAAAAGCAAGATTCAATATAATTGCATCTCAAAAGAAGTTTATATTGACATAACAGACCACGACTACAACAAGACGGTACAGCCTTGCTAAGACTACATGATTAGTAAAGGAGTCACCAATAGAGAGGGTATAAATTTTGGTTCACGCAGCCCTGATTTGACATTTTTCAACACCTTCTAGGCAAAATTTTTTTATAAACCTTTGCGGCCAAAAATGTGTATGTATACCATACATTAAAAAGAGCTCAAATTATTCTGCAATTTAGCCCTAAGAACCCGGAAAAAACTTGTAATGTCCTGTTAAGTAACCATGCATGTAAAACGGGAATGTAATATTTTCTATACTATTACCCAACTCTAGTTTCATTAGCTTTAAGAACACTTATTATCATTACAATTAGAGTGTAAATAATGTATGTGTTTGGTGTATAAGAAATTAAAATTTATAAATAATAATTATGTCATCTTCTCTTTCAAAGTATCCGGCAAACTTGATTTGCAATTAATTAAAATTAAGGAAAATAACTTGTAAGATATTCTATGGGGAAGAAAATGATAAGTCTTGTTACAACTGTCAAATGCATTTAATTTTTCCTTGCTGAGTCATATTAAAATTTATATTTTCTTTTTTCATTTCTTACTCATGCAAATAATTCTTGACAGCTTTCAAATCCAAAATCACCCTCTTATTAAAACATGAAACTAAATTCATCAACCACCATCATCTGACATTTAATTGAAACTCTTCACGCTCCCATAAAGCTTTCTATTCCTCTCCTCACTTACTTAATAGTAAGAAAAATTATTGGTTTTAGGACGTGTAATAAACTTGGAGACATTGATTTCTTGCCACGTTTTTGTATGCTTGTCAAGTTGTTATGCAAATACGAAAATTGGGGAGACCAGGCGTATAAAATGTTTTAGAGGTTTCTATACTTTACAAGGACTCTAAAAGCTAAGACGGATTTTAAAGATTTTAAAATTGTAATTATAGTAATTAATAACAGAGTAATTTTAAAGATTTGAGTTGTAACTTTAATCGCAGTTTTGATTAAAACTAATATTTTATTTTAGTTTTACTTTTGCATTCTTATCACATTCACTTTCAATTAAATACTCCGCCTTCTAACTTCGCTTCGAGTTTAGCAAAATCGGCTAAAAGCAATGAAAGTTTAGTCTTAGAAGAGGCTCCCTAACTTTAAAGTATCGCGTGAAATAGATCGACGTTTCTAAAAATTTTGCAACTAGTAAGCATAAAATTTAATAGATGTGGCAACACCTGCAGCTTGTACTCACCGTCTAACTTTGCTAAAAAGTTTTAGACTTTTTGCTATTCCACTGTATAAAATACATGTTTCTTTATAAAAATTTATTTAACCCACACATATACATTTACATATATATGTATAGTGTGCATGGCAATGAAAATGCAGTTACATAAAGTTGAGCAAGTGTGTGTTCTGTGAATGATTGTTGCTGCAACGAACAAGTAAATCGAGTGTCGATTAAGGTGGCATAACCGCAAGTATTTCCTTCCGGTTGGATACGTCTGCATAGTAAACGAGAATGTTGACAAGTTTAAACGGCTGACAGGTTTTCACTTTACTTACACAAATGCTTACTTTCACCAATCTTTACATACATATTTATATGTACTTATATATCTTTGCGGGTGAAAAATCATTGTAAAATAACTTACGAGCTTTCAACATGTTTGTGCAACGTTACAATGTGGAATTGTATATAAATGGAAAATCGATTCTTCATTCGAATAACTTTATGCAAAAGTCGGTTAAAGTTATTGGCAGGATATTAATTATATAATAATACAATACATATTAATGAAATATAAGGGGAGAGTGAAGGCTGAAATTATGTGATAGAGAGCCACAATTTTTTCTACATCAATCCTTTATGCAAAGGCTTATTTGGCTTAGTGGGAGTTCAGTTTTCTTCTGAGGGCTTTTTCCAAAAACTTGTCAATTTATCGATCACAGAAGACTATACTCGTATGCAAAACATTGGTATCAACATTTAATAAGCGTTCAAGAAGAAATGTTTTGGCTTGATTATGTATTATAAAATAAAAGTAACTGACTAACTAGCAAGTTAACAGTGTTGCAAATAAAACTAGTGGTGTTGCTTAGAAGAGTATAGAAAATTACAATTTCAATGTCGTACATAAAAAAATTCATTTCCGGCTTGCAATAAGGAAGGCATTTTGGTTCCCAAAGTTAAAGTGAGATTAAAATAAATGAAAATAGTGTAACGGCCAAAAATACCTTAAAATATGGATCTGCATCGTCATTCAGTATGGAAACACTTTGTTTATTAATATAACTAAGAATAAAGTTTTAAAAATACTCATATTAAAATAATATATATATTTTTAAAAATAATTTAAAAGCAAATGCCATGCAGTTGGTATTAAATGGATGTTTTATAACCGCATAGTGTCAGGATAAAGAAAGCTCTTATCATCAATATTTCTGGTACCCCGGAAAACAACTTAAAACTATTTATTAACTCACATGGCCTGAATCCAATGCAATATATTTATTATTATCTCGTCCACTAAAAAGGAAAGAAAAAATTTTATTATTAAAGAATAGCGCAACTTCGTGTGCGAGTTCAATAAACAATATCGAATCAAATATTGAATTAAAGAAATTTTATTTAGTAAACTGCAGAAATTTTCTCCCACTGCATACTAACTTTTGTTGTATAAAATGATCCCTTTTTTTATTATTTAACATGTAAAAATTCAATTAAATTTTTTATTAATATTTTGAACTGCCTTTGAACTAAAAATGTTATTTTGCAGTAATATTACGTACATAATTACATACACAACAAAACACACAAAGAGGCACATCCATGTAAACCCAACGAACACAAATAATGAATTATATATGAATTATATATGAAGTATGAATACGCATGTGTGAATTTCGCCATCTCGTAGATGCATATGGATGGAGATTAAGATAATAATAAAGATATTATTTCGTTTCGAGTCAGGTAAAGGAATAAGTGGTTTTAAGTTCTTTTGCAATGTACAAGAGATATTACCAATAAAAGATGTCGTTATCCTGCCGATATCCTTATATATATTTCATAGATGCGATTCTATAGTTGCATACGCGTACTACAGCCTGGACCATCCTGTCTTGATCAGAGACGGCCATTTCTGGTCATTTCCGGTATCAATGCTACAACCGGAAGTCAATTAACTTTCGGCTGGGTATATAAAAATCATGCGTATTACAATTGCAACGCTCCTCCAGACCTTTGACTGATTCCTTTCATGTATCCAGAGTTAGGAGCACATTTACATACTTGCTCCTAAATAATGTTTAAATTTGAAAATTGCTTCCGCAACTTTGTAGCCATATTGTTTGCTAAATGCCATGCAAGAAAATATTATTTTACACTTTTAAGTAGATTTCATCACTACATTTCCTTCGTCTATCCTCAACTTCTCACACCTACTGCCCACTTCTTTTCTGCTTCGTTACTCACTTTTTTTTAATAAAAAGCAATAACAACTTGTGCTTTACTTAAACTAGATTTGCAAATAAATTGTAAAGAATGAAACATCCATACATATTCACTGGTAGCGATGCAATGTTTGTAAATACTGCACTGCATTTGACAAATGATCAAGTGTTCTCAACCAGAGCAAGAGAAAAATTTATTGCATGGAAATCGCTTGTATATACGAGAATAAAACGAGTACAACACTTTGGAAAAAAGTTATCGGAGCACTTTAGCTATAAAAGCTATACAAGCATTAAACGCAAGCCAATGTTTGGGAATGTATTTGTGTTTCCATGCTAAATGGTATAAGGAAGCGAAAGGATAAATAAATGAATGAATATTCAACTGTATGTTTGGTATGTATGTGCATGTGTATTGGATTGGAGCTGAATCTGTAAGAAAACCTGAAAATAATAGACGGCATCTGAACTAACAAAACGAACCAGCCAGAGCTGCTGAAACAAACAAACGAGCCAACCAACAAAGCTTGTTTGCCTGACTATTTATTTGATTTTCTCTATATAGTTTGCATCTATGTAGTTGTATGAGACTTTATCGCTATGCATTTGTATGTGTGTTTGTCAAGTCTGTATGAGTGTGCATAAGACAAGAGAAGCCATCAAAATAACAAATAACATAGTCTCACAAAATTGATTGCATGTCATTAATTTTCATTTCAAATTACACTACCACTACGTCTTCCGGCGCGCCAAGTTTACGCGCTCGCTTATTCGCCATGTTCACAGCATCTTTAAAATCGACATTGAAATATGCTACTAAAGCCATATCAGGCTAACAAGAATAACAGTAATAGAAATAGCAGCAGGAACATCAGCCAGTGTCATAGAGAAAATTGAATGAACAACAAGAGCACTCTATCTATCAAGAGTAAATGTGAAAAAGTAGTTCCATGGTCTAACCATAAATAAAGAAGTAAGGGGCAGTAGTAGTCTTTTGATAAAATTAATAACAAAACTGGAAGAACAAAAGGTAGCAGGCAAAGTCAGACAGTGGTTTGCATATTTTCCAGTTGCTAATGTTCCCAAATGCATTGACAATCAACTCTTAGATATATTATAATATCTTTTAAAAGTAGGATCTCATAGGATCCTATGAATAGGTAATCGGAGAGCGGTAAGTGAGTTTAAAATTGAAATCTATTCAGCACTCCATTATGTTACGCAAATAAAGTAAAGCTTCCTTCGCAAACAACATATCAAGTGAACTATACCAATACGTGAATGGCTCCTGTAAATCCTCCTAAACGATACCGGCCTCATTATAAACAAGAGCATTAAGGGAATTATTGAGTAAATAAAGCTTTTGCCAACATAATAAATAAAGCTCTTGCCAACACATTACAACACTCTTGGCTAGAGGAAATCCATCTCATGGCAATGGGTATACCTTTTTATTGAAAAGGCTACTAATGGTTGGTATGTAACAACTTTCGATTGGGATTAAATTCCAGCATCTCAGTTGGTTTTGAAAATGGAGCTTCAAACTCACTTTGCACTACTTCACATTTAGTACCTTAAACGCTATAAAATGGGTTAAACAAAAGCGGCATAATTTTTAGGCCGCTCTACTTAAAAATTAATTCACTATAAAAGTTACTTGAATATTGTGACAAAAACCAAACAGTAACGGTGAGTCCATTAAACTGAGGCGGTAAAACCGGGTAAGTGTATTGCATACATTATTTGGAATATCAAAATGCTAATGTAGTATTGAAATGAATCCAAATACTGCATTAATATCAACTATCGGTATATGCAAATGTTCTTTTACAATACTGTTTAAGAAGATATATATTTTGGACTTATTAACAGATTTATATAGATATATGTGAATTATCAGAAAACAGTTTCATATTATTAAAGGCACAGTTTTCTTTTGGAACAACAAAAATTTCAATTGCTACTCCAATTGGGATCAAAATATAACACCTATGACATCGGGCAGAGCATCACAATAAGGTAAGGGGAAGGTGCAAATGTAGAGGAAATACACAAAACTTAAAGGAGCCCGAATTACTTAAATTCACTTACACAGAGATCACATACTTGGAGGTGTGACAAACTATGCTTTGGTGCAGAGCTGAATTTTCCTTAGAAAGAAGAATATTGTTCGGAATAATATTGGGAAATTTTTAAACCAATATTAAATTCATTTCAGTTTCATTTCAGCATCACTAATCTTCCCATGTAATGCGCAATTCAAAGATTGAGATTTGCCCAACATTTAAACTTCATCAATCTACTGTATCTACTGATTGCTCGTGGCCATAAAACACGCTCTTCAGCTTTTTAATTTTTTCCGATTTTATTTCATTTTTTTCTCTGTTTTTTGGAAGATTTATGTTGTGTTGCTGCTTTGCTGAATCGTCTATTTCTTTTTCTTCTTTGTTACTACAACATTTTCTCATTTTCTATCTGCTTCACATAATTGTTGTTGCCAACATTATAAACAGTGGAAAATCTATGGTATTCAGTTGCTCCAATCTTAAACAACCACATTTACGTCACTTGTTTTTGGCATGCTTGCATTTCCACTGCTTCACTTTTTTCATTCACATTTTAATCTTTGCATTTAGCATGTGGCTCCTACTTACTATACTTCTAAATTTATCCTTACGCTTGGTTGCATTGTCCAGTGTGGAACGAGGAACGAAGAACGAGGAACGAGTAAAATGTAATAACATGACATGGTTAATATCTGACAGTGCTCTTCTGTTTTCTTGCTGGCAGATAAATGAATACTGATGATGGTCGTGGTGGTGCTTCTTTACTAGTTTTCATTTCAAATACATAATTTATTTTCCTTCTTCAACTTGTTTGCGTCTGAACTCTCTTGTCGCTTTTATGTTAGTTTTTCTTTTTCAGGGCAAGAAAAGACTTTTATTGTGTTAAGTTCAATTTGAATTCATAATGGGTTAAAAGTTCATTGTGAAGTTGAGAAAGATATTTCTTACATTTACTTGTGTAGAAAAATATTTTCCCTCACGTTAGAAAGCTCTATTATGTTGCAATGTGCCACTACTTGTGTGGTTCACTATATTATTAACTTTGGCATCATATAGCTGGATGAAGATATATGCGGAGATTAATATGGAATAGGATCAATTCATAAACCAGAAGTGAAGAATATATAATATTCAGGAAGGGACCTCTTTAGTTAAGCTAATCAAAGCAATACATTTTTCGCAAATAGTTAAGAGCTTTTAAAAAGGAACTGAAAGAAGATAAGAAGAGATATGGCGATAGACTCCATGATAGCTTTGGTCATATTTCTTTTTGTGCTAGCATCCACTTGTGAAAACTACGATGTAATAACACCGATTTGTGTGAAATGAAAATATAATTTAAAAATGTTTTATTCTCTTGCAGGATATAGCCGGTTATTGTAAGTTTCCGATTTACACCTTCCAAACTTCCCATACAGAGTTGTGAATATTGGAAAAATTTATATAAAAGAGAAACTCTATATCATTTATTCGAAGGAAAATTGAAATTGAAGGAAACGTTGGCGGCGATGCTTAGCAATGAAGATCAAGTTATACGCTCTTATATTACCTTATAAGACCATATAAAAATGTAGACTATAAGCAGCCTCAATATGGAATTAATCAGATATATATATGTAAATTTATGTCTCGTAGAATTTCTCTATATTTTAAGCTAGACCATTTGTTATCTAGATATATGCCCACCAAATTTCATCTACACTTAGTAGGCGATTCTCGAGTGGTATTCGAGGTTCCGGATCCAAGTACAAGATTTCACATTTGTAACATTGATGTGATTAAACACCGTGCAAGTATGAGATGTGATTATGTCCGATTGAACTGTAAATGGAATTTTCATGCTAAAATTATATACTTTCAATAATAATGTTGGCGGTTCCGTCAAGGGTAACGCCCCTTAAAATGTAAGTTATTAGCTGAATGCCCTGTATAAATTTAATTATATAATGTCTGCGAAACAAATGAATTAAATTCATCGTATGCTTTGACGTGCATACTCATTAATTTGCAAATGTATTCCTGCTACGAGTAACTGGAAATAAAATTATAAAAGTCCACATTGAAACAAGGATAGCATTTACACAACAATTTCAAAGATTCCAATTTTTCCATCATCCCTTCGCTTTTGTCTGCTTAAAAATACGAGTCATTTTTCTCCGAATGTTTTCTTTATAAACTTTTTGTGAGAAGACAAGGATATCATTGTCAGTTTCATGCACCGTACCAACAGATTAACAATTGTTTTGTTGGTCACTGCGAAGACAGTAATAAAAGCAACAATAGATATAAAAAGGAAAACGGTTAAGGAAAAACATTTTTAAATGCATAATAAAAACAAAAGCAATGATAAACGCTGTACTAAAATCACAATTTATAAAATGTGACAGAACAAACAACAGCAGTTGACAACTGTCAGTGTCGGTGTCAGACTGTCAAAAATGTTGGTGTCACTTTCAGAACAGACGCACTAGCAAAATAAAAAGGAGACAAAATAAATGAAATATATGTACGAGTAATTCCTTTCCCCCACCTCCTTTTTCTGCACGTTTTTCTGTAGAAAAGCATATTAATAACTGCAAATGTATTATTCTGAAATATTCTTCTTCAAAATCGTTTTTATATTTTTGCGTAGTTTGCAGTGCATCTAAGGATAGAGAAGCCAAACGGATTCCAGTCATCTGGGCATGTGTATGTTTATGTTTCCTGTAGCGAAATGGAATCGTACTATAAAGCATACTTACAGATATAAATTATGTACTTTATTGCAGAGATAATTTTCAATTTATTTCCGTAACGGGATTGTGAGTAACTTCCCACTTTGACTAGTACGGCTAAAAGAAATCGTAGGTAAACTGCATATTGTAACACCAACATGTTGCACTTATTTTAACGGGCATTGTTAAATATTCCATTAAGTAACAATTACGTGTTCACACACTCAATGTTTTCTACTCATGTTTATGCAGATTAAACATTTTCAACAAAATCTACTTTCCCTGCCATTCGAAATGTAACTAAGAAACTGGATGAAAACAAAAGTTTCTATCCTGAAATGTGCGCTCTTCATAAATAAGGTTTGCCAATCAAGAACTTCCGATACATAATTCGCTTTTAATTTAATGTAAAACTATCTCTTGTGTTCTACAAAAACAAAGCAAATAATGTAGCAGTTCTCCTTAGGAAAGTATTTCGTCAAACCATACGATAAGCTTATGGCAACTGCATATTGGTATAGTAAAGGAATTATCATCACTGGTTATCTGGAGAAGGTGAAAACCATCAGTGGTCAATACGAGTACTACGAAGAATTATTTGTCCATTTGAATTACGTAATGAAGAATAAACGGCTACACTTAGCGAGGAAAAAATCTTGTTCCAGCCTGACAAGGTACCTGCCTATTCTTCGGTCTTTGCGATATCTTAAGTTAACGAATTGAAGTCACTATATTCACCAGATTTCGACTCCTGTTACCTAACCTTAAAAAATGGCTTGGAGGCAAAACATTTAAGAGCAACGAGAAAGTTATCGAGGGTGTTAATGAGTATTTCGGTGTCTTGACATAACACAATATAAAAATGTCTTCACTTTTTTGGAAGTGAAAAGGGAAAAAATCTTTATCAGGCCGGAAACTTTTCACTTCACCCACGTAGTACAGTATGCACCTTGGTGAAATTTACATGTTGGTGGGGTGCACTTTGCGGAGACGGTATCTTGCGTTTCCAGAGCATGACCTTTGGCAGACACCGGTAAAACTTGTCTGCCACTACCCAATCCATGAAATAACATGGCAACGGGCTTGCTTATCAGTAATTAAAAGGTAAAGGCAAGCTATGCTTGTTGGTCTGGGATTAGGTCTAGCACAATCTAATCGATTCAGGGTTGAATATTGTAGGAGAGTTCTCTCTTGAGAGTTCTGTCCGCAAGCACCACGGCTACCGGCAGGCCCACAATGGATTTCTATCGCGTAGGTTAATGATTGATTTTGGGTTTTCACAATACCTGAACCGAACTGTTATCGAGGACGGACCTAGTTCACACTCCACGGAGTTAATTGATTATGCTCGTGGATAAATTTGTGCGGCTTTAGTGACTTTGTCTATAGACCAAGTTCGCTTCAACCTAATAGCCTTGAATAAAGTTGTGGCCGGTTTATTGTGAAATCTCCTTTGGAATTCACGTGGAGGCGAGTTGTTGATACCAAAACTTGCCTGGGAGATTTCTCTTGAGTGGCTGGTATCGCATTGTTGCTAATGCTCGATTCGATCCGGTCAATCAATTAGTTATCTAGGTGATGTTGCCATTCAACAGACGGTAGTATGCAGTGATATGGTTCTCCCCTCTGAGGGCGGCCTCTCTGCAATTCTTGTATTGTTATATGATTTGTTGCATGAATTGAATAGACAGGTGTGGTTTTCGCCGAAGATGGCGGGAGAGTTATTCTTGCAAAGTGCCTATTGGTAAGGCTTGGACAGTGCCGAACGTCATAGCAAGGCGCTTGGTTAAAACTGAATCTTTTAATCAAGAATTGCTACCTGTGCTTGCACAGGGGCTTAGTAAACGCATTAGTTTACTCAGTGCTAAGCGCACCGTGAAGTTAAGCCTCACTGGCAGGAATTCACGTACACTGTAGCACACCTCACCCTCGTATATGTACGTTGTTATTCTATTTTCTTTAACAGGTGAGTCATAATACCAAAATTCATACACTTTTGCTTTTAATTAGCAACTGAAAATTAAATAGATTTAAGGATTTAAAAAAGTCTATGGCGAATTATTTTCAGTGGATTTTCTACTCATACAGTCTTCTGTTTGTCCAATTTTGTTTCGTTTATTTGATATTTCCATTAGCGGATTTTACAACTTGTTGTCCTTAATTCTATTGCTACCTCATGTTATATTCCCTGCAAGCGTGCTTTACTGTTTTATTCTGCTTCAAGAACAGCGACCTTGTTTGCATATTTTTCTATTTTATTGTTATCTAACATCAAAATCAACGTATTATAGTTTATCAATGCTATATGATCAAAAGTGATTAATGTCCTTTTTATCTCCACTTAAAACATAAAACATTCATCCTTTATGGTAGCAATGCTTGTCGTAAATAATGCTTAATTATAATTTATGGCGCAAGTATGGTAGTGGAATATTTCAGTGCACCTTTTCATATTATATTTTTTGCTTTTCTAATGTACACACACACACACACACACGTACGTAATTTATATAAAAATTGTATATTTTTCATGGTGCGGCAACAGCGTCGTTTCAGCTGGGGTATTATTTTTTGGGGTTGCAAAATTAACCAAGTCATTATTTTGCATTCGAGTTCTCTATTCGCTCTATTTCAAGAATTTTTTTTTTTAAAGCGTACGTACATTAAAATTAATTGTTATTTTAATATTTATGACATCAAATAAATTTTCTTTTATTGCACTTTAAATGCTACATGTTTATACTGGTAAGGACCCTGCTGAAGGATGTATTTTAACTCGCAATATTTGCTGGCTTTTGAGAAGGGTGTTTCTTTTTTCTTTTTTTTAAATACAACATGGTTGTGAAACATTCGTAATTTTTTGCTGGCGCACGCTTAAGTTAATTTTTCCTTTTAGAAGAGGAAACTCCTCAAGGCAAGTTTTTACTAGCATTGAACCACTTTTTTATAATATTTTAGTAGTTTTTTGTAAAGGCCTGCATATTGCTACTTCATACTTAGATGACATTGCAAATGTGGTACAATGGAAATTCTTGGTCTCATTTAAAATTAGGCAATGATGAAGAAATACTGCATCGAAAACCGAGCGCCTCTTTAGGTTCCTTTGATCTATTGCAAATACCGAGGAGTTTTCAAAAGTCTTTTACTGGACTAAGGAAATTGCAAATATAATGCAAATGTAAATGTACCCCCCAAAAGAACCCAAATGTACCCCACAGTTACTACACTTGCCGTATTTTTAAAAACACTGCATAAGTTTTTGATGAAATCCATATCCTTAACAAGAAATGCCATAAACTGATTCACCTCTTCTCTTCTCGTTTTTTGGTACATCAAAGTCATTGCCTATGGGGTCAACTGTCGTTGAGGTGCCTGCCTGTTTTTAACATGCACTTATTTTTGTTGTCAATTAATTGCTTTGAAATGTAATCGAATAACTCATAAAAACTCATTGCTTTGCAAGTGTAAAAAGTTGCTGCGTCTCATGTTTCCATACATTCCAAAATAAATTTAATACTTATTTAAAAGATTTATTTAAAATATTTGCAATAACGAATTCTGAAAAAATAATAAATGAATAAAATGGGTGAAACCGAAACCAGCAGAAGGAAAATATGAAATATTTTTGCAATATAGCAAAAAATTGGTTGCAGCCTTTTCGAGGGGATTTTATTCGGCGGAAAATTTAATGACATGTCAACACTTTCTACAGTGCTTTAATTAACTGAAGATTTTCCAAATTTCAGCGTATTGCTAATCCATTTTTTTATTTTATATTTTTTTGTTTTAATAACTTAACCTGCAAAGCTTTCGGCTCACCCACATGAAAACGCGCAGGGTCTAGGCAGGTATTGAACCTGCAACTTCCGGTTTACTAGGATGTGCATTATTCTTTCGCCTACGGAGGCTCCCAACTAAACTGAACTCACAATATTTGCAATTCTTAAATATCTTAACCATCCAAAAGATCCGCAATAAAGAAACTGCTTTAGAAAATAGAAATTTTTATCTGCAAAAAATAATTTGTGATTAGTGTCCTTAATTAACCCTTTAATGCACAATTTAAAAAAAAAATCTAATTTTTTTATCTAGAAAAATACATATTTGGTCCTTAATTTCAATAAATATTTAAAAAAAAATGCAAAATTTATAAAAAATGCAATAAAAATAGTTCTTAAATAATTATAGTGATCATTGAGTCGCATTGCAGATCTGTATCCAATTTTGTATCCATCATACTGATTTTCAATTACCAGTTACTATTTTGGAGGGAAAGGAGGAGACGAAAAAAAAAACTGAAAAATATTTAATTTTTCCTAAAATTAGAATATTATAAAAATAATTTTTTTTTCTATCCAAAATATTCTTTTATAAAGTAAATTTCAAAGCGAGGTGTGGCACGTATAACGACTTTCTCTTCATTTCTTTTCTCTTTGCTTTCTCTTTTCGAAGAACACACAGCACAAGATCTTGAGAGACTTTCTTTTTTGCTATTGGCGGTATAATACTGGGGAAGTGAGGTTCTGTTAGACGTAAAATACCGTGAGATTTTACCCGGTTTTGCATGCCCGTCTTAAAATGTTTCGGCGCGTTAAGGGGTTACGGGAATATAAACTTCCATTGAAATTATGAGCTGATCAAGTGGCAGATATTCCCCAAGACCAAAACTTGAAATTGATAAAAAGTTTAGTTGTGCTTTACACTCAATTATCTAAACGTTTTATATCAAACGATTTCTTACACTTAAGAAACATTTCCTACGATGTAACAAAAAATTTTTGTCTAATAATACGAACTGCTTTAAAAGCCATGAATAATTTTTTTTTTTTATTGGTTTAGATAATTTTTCTTCCATGTAATTAAATTGTAATGAAAGTCACGGCACTTTTTTACTATTTTTAAAAAATTGTTATCAAAATTTATTTCTAATTCTTTTTCCAGTATATGTATGCAAAATATGTAGTGCTTTAAGCAGTTGAATGAAGCATTTGCTGTAATATTTACTGTGGCTATAGCTTTTCTGAAAAGTATAAGTGGAAGTCGAATTGCCCGCCTATTATGCAACCCATACACGATACAACCGTTGGCACAACTCGCTTAGTAATCAAGTTGTGTGTTGTGCCCACATACGATAAAACCTCTACGTACAATTTCATTTTGTAAAAAATTTACAGCTGGAAACAACATATAATAAACACGCATCCCACGAAGCAAAACAAATTAGGCTTAAATTGTGTGAAGCAATAAAACCATTGAAAGCTCTTTAAGTAAATTATGTATTTATTGACATTGAAATTTTTTTTAATCTAAAAGATTTTTAAAAAATAAAAAAAAAATAAAAAAAAAATAAAAAATAAAATAAAACTTCAAATGAAAAACTTTAAAAAAGAAAACTTCAATAAACTGTTTTTAATTGCATATAATTTACTAATATTGGCTATCATCAAATAATTCATCGTGAAACTGTGCTCTAGTTTCATTTCAGCTGTGTCTGCCATTTTCAATTAGTATTCACTTAGTTTTCTTTGCTTTCAAAAACCAAGTTAACCGACGACATGTCTTTCTCTCGCAAAATTAAAATGAAAATGATGTACGAAGTCGCATGACTAACCCACAAACGTTGCAATGCGTTGGCACAACTTACCAAAAAATCAAAAAATTTTGATTTTTCATACAATCGAGGCACAACTTCATACAACAGGCCCACACACGTTACAATCTTGATTACAACCTGCATAAGTTGTGCCTACGGTTGTATCGTGTATGGGTTGGATTAGAAGTGTAATAGGAGTAGAAAGCTAGTGCTGTCACTTATACGAGTAAAGTTGAAGCCACATTTTCACATGAACTTCGTATAGAAAAATAAGTTACGAGTAAAAGCAAATAAAACTAAATAAAACAAGTTAAAATTGTAAAGTCTGATAAAGAGAAATCTTCCGACTTTTCTCTCGCTTCTTTAATGCGAACTATGAGTTTGACAACGACTTCGAGACATTTTATTTCAACTGCTTATAAATAAATTAAAGTAGCGTAACAAATTACAACAACTTCAGCCCGAGCAATTTAGCATAAAAATTAAAATAACTAGAAATATTTATAGCTCAAGCCGATTAACATATCAGTACGAAATGAAATTCACGTAACTGAATTGGTAAAACACAACCATAAACTATTTCCAAATGAAACTAAAATAATGAATATGTGCTTATGACGTGTTGGAATAGAAAAAAATAAAAAAATAAAATATTTTAATAAATCATAAATTGCCAACGGACATGCGAGTGATATAAAAATAAATTTATTGTGGCTTGCAAACGAAAAGAAAACTCATGAAAGCATATAAGAATTATATAAAAGAGTGCGAGCATTGGAGAAATGGCTACAAGCTTAGGAATTATTTCTAACAATGTTTAAATGTATGAAATAAATGCAATATATGCGAGTATACAGGGTGAAATTGAAGAAAGTATACAAATAAGAAAATTAAATTTTAGATAAATTTTAAATAAATTTAAAATAAATTTTAAACATATTAAAATTAAATCTCTTTGAAGATTTTTTTTTCTTATTTTTCTATCTATTTATTCGTAGAGGAAATTACTATTCATTTTAGCATTAGTAAAGTGGGCTTCTCTGCACTTTAGTCTACTCTCCTGTAAATGCCTTACAATTATTGAATTAAATTGAAATTATTATTTTTTTTATAGTAAATATATATATTGGATAATAATTTCTAGTCTATTAATTTTAATTTTATTAAGGATACTTTTCCTTAATTTTTTTTATTGGTATTGAATATTGAGGGTAGAGCAACTTTGAGAGTGTCCTGTATATCTTCCTTCGACGTTTCCTATTGTTTGATAGTTGTGATCAATTTTGTTCAGATATCAAAACAAATTATTGTATTATTCTTCTGCTACTGTTGTATTATATATATTTTTTATGTTTAATATAAAATATTCTTTGAAGCTACTCCGATTTCTAGAAGATGTAAAATTATTGCTTACTTTGTTGCTGCTTGATGAATATAATCTTGATTATGATCTTGAGGTTTCAATATTTTTAGTATATGGTTTTGAAATTGCTAATAATATTAAATAATAACAATATTAAAAATTATTTTTTCTTTTAATTTGAAAAATAAAGAAGCATCGCGAAACCAATTGGCTTGTCTGCAGTTCTATTAACTTAACCAATTTTTGAAAATTTTTTTTGATCCTTTAAACTTTAATTTATAACACAAAGTGGATTTTTTTCATATATATAATTCAGAAGTATAATAAAATATACATTTTTTTAATTACATGATTTTTTTAACCAATAAAATTAATTTTTAATTTTTATTTAATATATTTCAGCAATCAAATAATTTATTTATAGAAAAGTAGTCTGGGCTGTGAAACAAATTTTCATTTAAAAGCTCTTTGAAAAACCTTTCATAGACTTAACATATTAGTTCTGATTAAGTTAAACATTACTCGTATATGTATCTAAATAGCTTCTACAAAAGGTAAGTTTTATGAGTATGGAAATCCCAAAGCAACTGCGAACAGTATAAATTCCATAAATGAAAAAGTTAAAGTGGATATGAGATACTAAATTATAAAGGAAAATATTAAACAATATGGAAATGGTTTTTATTCATAATAAAATAAAAATTAAAAATTTAAATTAACTGCATAATTGCTTGAGAACACTCTGCTTCCGAACGACTGATTGAATTATCACTTTGTAACACGAATAATGATAAATAACTTGTTCTATTTAAAAAAAAAAAAAAATAAAAAAAAAAATAACAAATAAATAAATAAAAAAAACACACAGACAATGAAAAGAATTAGTTCACAAAACTAGCACAATGCAAGAGAAAATGTATTCATCGAACAGGGGAAAGAAGCAGTACTAATAACTTTGCGTTGGTGACATTTCAAAAACTCACGCTGGTATTTATTGCCAAAAAAAAAAAAAAAAAAAAAAAAAAAAATAATAACAATAAAAAATAATCGTGTATAATATACAATTTACCAATAAATTTTGTTTGGTAAAAGTTAAATTTACCTCCAATTCAGAGTAAAATAAATTTCCTAAATGCATGTCAAACAGCAGTTAAATAACATGAATAGAACACAAATAAAAACAAAAATAAAAAAAGTGGTCACCATTTAAATTTCTAAGTTTTTATAATGTGCGAGTGTGTGTGTGTGTGTGTGAGGTGTTTTTTGCGGTACAAGTATTTTAATTTTTGTTTCTAATTCTGTTAAAATTTATTTAATGCGACACGACATTACAACTGAGTTAAAGTGACAAACAACAAAAGCTTATGAACTTTTACAATACACATGTTCTTCAGTCTTGATATACTCAGTATCAATTGAAAATGGCCAACCTTCAAATTTTATTGGGTGAGCACTTGAAAAAACAGAAGCAAAATTAAATCTTCCAACATGTAGTTTTACAAAACCGCAAAAACGGTGACCAAAAGCGATAATTAGATAGTCGGAAATAAAAGTGCACTTTTCGAATTAATGTGAAAAATAACATAATGAACGACATTTATAACTGCATATAGGGTGTCCGCCAGGATTGTATACTATCCTGCTTCGCCGGCATTCCGGTAAATATTACTCTTGACAGTTCATATTTGGCAGTCGTGAAGTAGAGGCGCGGTAAATTTATTATAATCGAAAAATATTCGATAAGCCAACTTATTTAAGAGTTAAACCATTTTACCAGAATCAGTTATCGATTACTGTGACAAGAAACAACGTTCCAACAAGACGCACTACTTATAATTTAGTAAATGATTTCGAAGAAAAAGGATATGAAGCTGATAGGCGCAGGATCGGCTGTTAATAGTAGTGCTGCTCAAGAAAGTGTTCAAAGCAATCCATCAATCTCAATTCGACGCCATGACCAGGAGCTTAAACTTCAAAGAACAACTTTTGCTCAAGGACATGCATTTGTTTCCATTTAAGACTCAGTGGGTACAATTACCTCTTCCAAGAGACATTTTACACCGCCGTACATATGCCACTAAAAGAATGTTACGGCTCACCGATAGCATTGCCGATTTTCATGAAAAACTCATAATGAGTGACGAGCCACATTTTTACATTTTGAATGGATATGTAAATATGTAAATAAGCAGAATAGTCGGTTCTAGGTAATGGGAAAGCCTTAAATTATTCCGCAGTCATTTTTGAGTCCATTAAAAGTGCCATCTAATATGCAATTTGATTAGGAAGATTAATGGAACCTTACTTTTTAGAAAATGAAAATGACGGAAGGATAACTATCAATGGGCCGCGATATCGCAATATAATTGAAAACTTTTTAAAGCCACAACTGCATGGTTTGGGCTTAATTAGCAAGTGATTTTCGAACAAGACGGTGCTACATCGCAAACAGACAAAATTGGAATGGAATTACTGGGAGATCTGTTTCCACAACAAGTTATTACAAGAAATGATTTTAATGATTTGCCTCCACGTTAGGCTGATATGACTGCACTAGGCCACTTTTTCTGCAAATATCTGAGACGCAGGGCTATGCAAGCAAGCTAGAAATGTTTGAGCAGGTCAAACAAAGTATTCGTTAAGAATATAATGAAATACCGCGTGAAAAGTGAGAGAAGGTAATGAAAAATGGTTTGAGACGGGCATTTATCTGATATTGTATTCCCTAGTCAATATAAGATCCATTATCTTTCATTTATTCAAAAATTATAAACAAACCCAGTAGTATACCTTCCCGGTAGGTACCTTGTATAAAGCTTAATCTAATACAATGGCCCTCAACGAGTTAACTCTTGTACAACTACATAGTTATGACCGCAATTTTCCATGTCAGAACATGATGACCAGTCTGAATGACCGTTTGAAAAACCTGAAGCAAAGCTCCACGGCATATGCATCGGACGTGTGCTTTTTTAAGAAGATTAATAATAATAATATTTTACCTTATTATTAAGACTTTTGTCTCCACCGAAGGTTGGACATTTGCTGTAATATATATGTAAATATGTTTCATCAAGAGATTATTATGTCGCTTTTGTTATTATTTGTTCGACCGGTAGTTGTGTGACTTTTTATATTGAAAGTTGGTTATAATTCTATACTTCATGCTTCCATAACTGCCTACTGTCGCTTAATGTATACTTTGCTGCCATTATTCTGGTTAAAATTAAAAATATAAAAGGCCGTTCGTATAAATTGTGGTCATAATCGTGTTTTGTAGTTAAATGTTCTTTTTTCCTCTCATCATCTATTTACCTCTTGTGCAGGGTTATAATTTATGATCCCTTTTTACAACTTTCATATGAAAAGGCAGCCAACCATGCGTTTTATAATGTTGGTTGCTTGGCTGGCTGTTTGGCACATTATACCTGTTATTAAAAACCAAATGCCTTAACTGTTATTATGATAATAACTTATTTGCTTTTACCTTCCGAAAAAAAAAAACGTATGAAAGTTTCGTTCGCGTTTGCAGGTTCTTTCAGAATTCCTCTTAACAGCTTATGAAGAAGTTTTCTAATTATAATTTCTTTGATGTAAATTTTGTTGTTTTTCGTGCCACCTTTCGCGAAAGTAAATGAGAATTCGAAGTATATAATTACTATACAAATGTGAAATATATAAATATATGATCCGGATGATCGTACATGGAGGAGTAACAAAATACATGTAGAAAAAATAAAAGATTTTCAAAGACATTTTAGAAAAAGGTCAGGAAAACTGTCGAACTTTAACAAAATATGCCAAGGATTGGGAGGTACGAGCAGACATGGTAAAAGCAAAACGGAACTGAACTGATCTACACGCTCTACAATGCTAAAGCACATAAGAGAGAAGCAAGTGAAAGTTGAGTTTAAAGCTTGTGGTTGTGTTTTCTGGCAAACTAAATTGCTTCCTACAATACGAGTACATATCGGGTCCAGGTTTTTTTCTACCATTTTAATTATTTTATAATAATTTTACTGGTGTCATTTCGCTTTGGCACGAGTTCTATATCTCAAATTAAATATCAAATCAATTTTATAACTTCAAACCGCAAATGGGCCATTGCGGAACTTGAAATGGAGCAGCAGAAACTGGCTGTGATTTAATCAAAGGGTTTACAGAATTTCTTGCAAAGAATTTTTTAAAAAATTTTGTTTTTGAAAATATTAAAAATGACTTAAAGAAATAATTTATTCTGTTTTAAATGTGTACTCGTACATCAGTAAAACCAGTATTACTCAAAGCGGATTAACCAATTATTCTCAAAAGGAAGCAAAGAGCAACAGAGGGGGTATTCTGAAATAAGGAAAAACATTTAGCATAAATATAAATTTTTTATACACAATTTGTAAACTGAAACATCAAGAATTTTCTGAAAAGCGTGCATATATCTTGATGTTTTATTTTATCTTTTAGCAACATATATATCGGACGCAATATTTTGCTTTTGCAATAATTTGCAAGGATTTTAAGCTTTCCTAAGAAGCCTGTAATTTTTAAGTATTCTTTAGTTCTTTTTCAACTTAACTTTCAAACCTTTCGGTTGAACGGCAGGAATCGAACCCGCCACCTCCGGCTTAGTAGGCTGTGCATTATTCATTCATTATTATGCTAATAAATTAATACATAATAAATTAATAAGAAATTAATATCAAATGATGATTAATTCATTCTAATAATATTTACGATATTTCGCACATGTTCGCTCCTCTTCTTCAGGAACAATTTGAATAGAGCCGCCGGTTGTCAATTTTGCAGTTATATTTACTCTCTGCATTAAGTTAAGTTCCAAAAATTAATAAAAGTAAGTAAAGACTAAATTAAATAATATAAATAATAAAATATTAATAAACTGGACTTGAGTTTGCAAGGCTTAGCAAACAAATTTCGCACGAGGCCTTGTGATATATAAAAAATATCGCTGCATTTATAACACTTTATTACCATTTTTTAAAATTCCTATTTTCCCTCTTATATTTCTTAACGTTTTCTGTTAAATTAGGAACAGTTTTTACGTGCATGCCATAAAATAATTTAGTTGGTTTCTCCCCTTTTTTTCATTTTTATTATTTTATAATTAATCGTTTTATTATTCTAAATATTGTCGTTGTTGTTGTTGTTGTCGTTATCGTTATCGTTGTCGTTTTATTCTTGCTTTTATTTTTTAATTTTTTATTGCTACTCTTTGAATAAAATATGTAGTTGAAAACTTGCTTTTTACATGCCAGTTATTGTAATACTTCCACGCTTGTCACTTTTTGTCGGCAACTCTTAATTATGTATGATTTTCTTTTAAATGTGACAGTTCTTGGTTTACTTATTATGTCTCCGATTATTCATGCATGTAGTATTAGCGCTTGCTAATGCTAAAAAGTATACCAAATAAAATTAAGCATGGTTAAATGCTTAAGAATATTACATGAAGAGATAAAAGCCTTTACGTGTGGGATAATATTCAGAAAGAAGGCCATTTACGATTCCTTGGACAGAGCAATGTTTTAAGTGTCATATTTAAAACACAAAATAGGGACAACAACAACAAGCAGCCAACAAAAAAAAAGTTCGTTTTGCTGGCCACTCTGTATGTATATCGGCAAAAGAGAACTAAAGTACAATCTTGTGCCACGTCATCGTATCCGTGAACTCATCAAGTTCCGTACAAGTATGTTGCACGTCAATTGCATTGACTGAATGCCATCATCCCATACGATTGTATACGTAACGTAATTTTCTTTCACAGTAGTTTTTAATTTTGGATAATATATTTAACTTAAAAATAGATTACAATTTGCTATAATAAACAGACAAATATAGATGCAACACTATTTCCAGTGACAAGTTCAAATGTACCCATGAACATTTTAATAACACTTTGGTCAAACATTTTATGTCTGCAATACGAGTTAAAACGCAAGCCAAATTATCAATTTAAATGTAAATATGTAACATTTAAGTAAAACAACATTTCTTTTTTAGAGTTAAAAATCGCAAATTCGTAAACAAACTATATAAAGATTAGTCATGTATACTCTTATATATAGATATCAAAATGTATACAAATGTATATATGGATACAAGTATATACGAATGTAAGTATATAAAAAAAATTATTTTAAAAATTAAATAAGTAAACATATATAGTTTTAAAGAAATTTTTCTAAATTTCAGTTGTTTGCTTTTATATATATTATATATATACTCGTATTATATTAATATAATCGAACAATAATCGGATAATAATGTTTGAAAACTTTCTTAAACAATATTATTAAGAAAGAAATACAATTAAGACAAATTTTTATTTCGCTTATATGCTTATACGCAAATAAGTTAAAAAATATTGAAAATAAATAATATTTATTAAAAATCAAAAACATTAAGCTTAAAAAATTAATAAAAAAAAAAGTTAAAACTACATTTCAAAAGTGGACTCTTTCGTTATATCCTTTCGTTTTTTATTAATTTTTTTTATAATAATATATTTTAAATTCAAACATATACAATTCAACCTCCAAAGCTTTTTGGCTTGTCGTCAGGAAAACACCGAGTCGAAGCAGGAATCGAAACAGCCACTTGCGGCTTAGTAGGCTGTGAATTATTCATTCGCCTACGGAGGCACCCCAATACATATATATATTTAATATATATTATATTAATATCAACATAAAACCACATAATATTTATTTTTTAAGAAACTTTTTTGCTAGAATTTTTGCGTGCTCCGCTCCAAAGCATGCCTGTTCGTAAATACTCCTATTGTCCGTTGCAGTCCTAAGGTAGCGTATGCTATATACGTTATATGCTATATAACTCCTTTCGTTTTCATAGTACGAAAGGAGTTTTTTTATGTGACGTATATTGAGAGATAATGCGATTTGGCATCCATTTTGAGATGACAGCAATACCCGAGATAAATTACTATTTAATATACTGGGTGCACATATTTGCTTTCTATCCTGTATTTTTTTTTTATTGTTAAATGTTCTTCCCAATCTGTATGACAGCCCCTTTCCATTATTGGCAATTCATTCTCTTTACGATTATGATTATGTTTATGTCGGATTGATCCGATACAGTCGATTAATCCATCCTATTCGATTAATTCCATCCTATTTTACAATATCGTACTGAAATGGCACTCTAGGTGCCACACTAGGCAATAAATTAATAGAGAAAAACAAAATGAAATGATTTGTGAGCAAATGCAACTTATTTGCATTATCCTTTTTTGGCAAATAAATTGCATTTGCTCACAAATCATTTCATTTGGTTATCCTGTATTAATTATTTTTTTTCCTTGAATCGATTTTTTCTTTTCTGATTGGAGTAAATGCACAGCTGATGGCATGTAAATATGCAAATTGTATGACTAATCAAAAAATCTCTTATACACATAAATTTTTAGAACACTATCCTACTTATTCAGCGCATGCCATATTTCGCACGACGGACGATTATGTAGGATAGTGAATCATGACCTTTAAGATTATAGTTTCACGTTATCGTCGCTAAGTTTTATGGTTACTTTCATGGTAAATAACACGCATGCCATATTTGCCACATCGTACGATTATGTAGGATAGTGAATCATGGCCTTTAAGATTATAGTTTCACGTTACCGTCACTAAGCTTTATGGTTACTTTCGTGATAAATAACACGCATGCCATATTTGGCACATCGTACGATTATCTAGGATAGTGAATCATGGCCTTTAAGATTATAGTTTGACCTTACCGTCACTAAGCTTTATGGTTACTTTCGTGGTAAATAACAATCCTAAATTAATAATTTGTCTTGCATTTTAGCTCGCATCACAGGCGTAGAATATGTTTGACCGAACGTTTGCCATGAAGTAACAGTGATGGGATTTCCTGCGTGTTTCCTATGAACGTAGTAAATGACATTAATTGTAAACCCAACAAGCTGACGGTATGCAATCCTCTTTTAAATAAAATTTCGTTTTTACTTTACTCAAGCTTTGAAATCGAAGTACGAGCTCTTAAGTAAGCATTACACACGTTTACTCGTGTAAACGTGTCTTTCTAATTTTTGTATACAAAATTTTAAAGAAAACATGCTGTTTAAAAATTTTATTTAAAAGCAATAAAAATAAATAAACCACATCTTTGCTATTCTTGCAGTCACTGTATGGTGTCATTCTGGAGAACCACAAATAACACAACAATAGTTTTATTTAAGAGCCTTGAAATTGCTTTGTTTCACTATAAATTTATTTTCCAACAAATTGAAATGTTTATTATCATAACGCAGGCAGAAAAATAAAAGGCTGGGACAGACAACCATGTATAAATAGGGAACAATGAGAAAAGTGCTTCGAAAAGTGATTTCAGAAATACGTAGATATTTATTTGATAGTTTTAGCGGTGCTGCCATTACATGTAGTGGGTGCGCATTGGTATATTACAACCCAATTGACTGTGCCTCGAATCAATGCTTGTCGAAGGAAAATATTTTCTACACATACACAAATTCATACACATACAAAAATTTGGTGAAAGTGGAGCAAATAAAAAAAAATATGGATTATCTCTAGTGTAAATAGTGTTTGATGTGTTTTGGTCAAGTGGGATGTCATACGTATGCGTAATACTTTCTTTAAGAAACACTTGAAAACAACTGCGTACCAAGTAATTTATAAGACATTTTCAAATGTTTATTCTGGATGACCTTTGACAGCTTGTGTTAAGAGTGCCATGTCCTTACATATTGTACTCGTATCCATATGCCTGCGTATTGTATCACATATTATTCGTTATTTCTTTATTAAATTTTATATTTCTTTTTACTTTGCTGTCTACCAAAACAATAAATTATTATTACATTTCCGAATGGAAAACTATTATCTTGAAATGAAACTGAAATGGTGCATAAAATAGATTATTTAGAAAAAAATCTTTTTAAAAAGGATAATGCAAATAAGTTGCATTTGCTTACAAATCATTTCCTTTTTAATCTTTTTGCCTTGAAAAATAAGATTTTTTTGTATACAAACTAAATACATTTTTTGTATTCAGTGTTCGTTGCCTTTTTTATTGCCTTGACAAATGCATTTCCGTAGATAATGAGTGCTATTTTGGTAAAACTTTATAATTAAAAACTCTGGCGATGACTGTATAGTTTATATAACTGTCGCAAAACAGGTGACAGGTAAGCGAAAATTAATAGAAGATGTGCAAAAAGTAAGGAAAGTTTTTCCCTAAAATAAGGAGGCAAAAGAATTGTGATCCAAAATGAAGGCAAAATTTTAATTTGATGCCATTTGCGCCTCTACTATATATCTGTAAGCAATTTTTTTTCAATAAAGTCCTTGTTTCACTCTCCCACAAAGTCGTACGACTCATTCACAGGAAAGTGATATCAAGTCATAGACTTAAACTTTACGAAATCAAATAAAAATGGCGTATATGGGGGTACCGGCCTTGTTTCACTAGCCAACACAGTCCAACGACTCATTAACACGAAATTATATACCTCATATGTCTTACACTTTATGAAATGGTTCCTATCAAGAATTGCCACCTGTGCTTGCACAGGGGGCTTAGTAAATGCATTAATTTACTCAGTGCTAAGTGCACCGTGAAGTTAAGCTTTTCAGCAGGTATTCACGTAAACTGTAGCAAAACTTTATGAAATGGCGTATATGGTGGTAAACCATATTATCCATGTATTACGAAAACATATGCTTTATGTTTGTTATATACAAACAACGTATTTCATTTTATTTGGTGCTGTAAAAAAGGGTGGATTAAAATGTATGTTTCTAAAGATAAAAATATATATGTATATATATTACAACTTTTGGTATATGCATAGATTAAAAATAATATAAAATAAAAAAAGTAAAATCAAGCCTGATCAGACGAAATATATAATTTTATGAGAACTTTCAAAAACTTTCAAAAACTTTTGCAAGTGCTATTCGACTGTCAAGATATAATACGCTTTTAGGTTACACTATAATACTTTTTCATAACACCTGGCAAATTTAACATGCGTTCATACTGTGTGGGAGAGCCTTAAGCAATATTGTTATTAATTTCGCAGAAATATTTCATTCTTGCTCTTTCAAGCAGGCTTAAAAGCAATCCTTTATTTAACTGAGTATAAGCCTTATGTTGCATTAAAGTTTTGTTCTTAATCCTTCTGCTACTGCCACCATGCCAAAGTGCTTATAAAATTTCTCCTAAAAACCTCATATGCAATACTAAAAAGCAATAAGAAATCTTGTTGATAAAAGTATGTTCAGCATTTTGATGAGTAAATACTTACATAAGACATTCAAACAACAAACAAAACGTACAACAATAATACTTGTAATAAAAACTAAATTATATCCTTGAAGAGTATAAAGAATTTTTGCCGCTTTACGTTTACGTTTGCCTTTTGCTGCACGAACGTACACTTCTCTACAATCGAGGCAGTAAAATGCAATGCCTGTTTTTCTTAACTTAACTTCAGCTCCATTGCAAGCAGTCTGGCTTCAGAAGTATGATTATGATACATTTACTTAAACATTTTAAGCATGACAAGTACTCGTACACACACATGCATATTTTTTTTTTTATATTCAACCGTAACATGCGTAAAAGCAACACCAGCAACTCACTAAACCCATTCAAAGGAATGGCACCAATGTTGAATGGAATAAGAAGAACAAGCAAAATGCCCACGCATTATTTAATTTAGTCTATAAAAAGTTATAATCGTTGCAAATGTAAAGACAAAAATGAGCAAACAATTTAATTCAGCATAACATTAGCACATCAAATTATCAACATGCTACGAGTAACAATCGTATGAATGTGCATTTACTCGTAATTGTATGCCCGCCTCCCTGCATGTCAATCTAAATGTCCGTTTATCGTTTTTATGTGTGATGTGTGATGATCATTGAATAAACCGAATAAGTTAAATGGCAAAGATAACACTAGTCACTTGTGTGTGGAGGTAATCGGTAAGAGGTGACTTTCAAACTCTTTTACTGCCCCATAAATATAATTATATATACTTGGAGATATATTATAACGAAAGATCGTTGGTTGGCAATTATTTTAGGAAAATGTTTTCATATATCCTTAGATTGGATTTTCCAACAGATTGCCATGGAAGAAGATGGAAGAAGAAATTAAAATATTTGCTCGCTGAGATTTGTTTACTAGACTCAAGCAGGTAGTAGGGGAAAACTTAAGGACTCCATCCAAATCTATTTGCCAAGCTCGTATTAATATATTAAATATTGATAAAGCTGAGTTAGCAGTCCAGGGTCACTACTAGCAGCTGATTGTATACGAAACAGCCAGGAAAGCTTCATATCAGCTGATTGTTAGCCACGGTTAAGGACGAGGACATACGTCTTATGATCTCTTGGCAATTTCGCAATTATACAAAGACTTACCCTTGCTTTTCTCTTATCCTTAATCCCTTGGCATCTACTTCTATTCTATTAGTGGTTCACGAAATAATATAATACCCCTCTCCGACAGGTACTAGGATTTGTTTCCTCGCTTGTGCATATTATAGTTCCAATAGACTACAAAATTAAACACAATCCAATAGAGACTACTTCTCATATATCCGCTTTTATGCTCAAAATTATAATTTGATACAAAAAATAAATAAAAATTTCGCCTGATATATACAGCATTTGTAATCTGTGCTACTCAACATAGAGGGTACAGTACCCCACATTCATGTATACGAAATTAAGTGTAAATGTCTGTCTGCCTGACTGGAGATCGTATTATTCGCTCTGCGTAATACTTTGCTTGTTTAAAACTGGTGTATATCACAGGCTGTTGGTTGCCTTTTATTCATTTTTGTTAAGAATAATTGCAGACAGCCAGAAGCTTTAAGAAACCAACTATAGAACCCACCGAACGGTTTTGAATGGCGGCTTATTTGTTTTGTGTTATGCGTTGTTATGTGTTTGTAAGGATTTTTTATTGCCACATAAATTTAGTATTAAATCATTAGGATTTATTTTAACGTTTAGTGGTTGTTTTAACTCAGTTTCCTCATCTTGTTTTTCTGTCGCGCGGACTGTCTTTCATACGAGCCAGCCAAGTAAATTCAAGCGTTTTATTTTTATATTTTACTACACCTCTTACGCTTTTTATTTGCCTCGAAAGCCTTCAGGTTGAATACATTTACTTTCCTCCGTCTTAAGATTTATTTACAGAACGTGAGTGATAATTAATGAGCGCTTAACGTATAAAAATAATGAAAGAAAAGCCTTTCAACTCGTGCATACATACACATTAGCCGCACATGCGTAAATTTATAAGTATATGTTAATTTGACGCAAATAACCCAGAGTATCTTAAAAGTTGTTACAACTTTATTTCCTGCTTACTAATGTAAAGAAGAATCGCAGGCTGTCTTTAACTCGGCCTTATAAAATTTTTACTGCAACAGTTTCATTTAGCTGCCTCCGTGGGAGAATGAATAATGCGCAGCCTACTAAACTGGAGGACGCATGATCGATTCCTGCCTAGACCCTGGATGTTTTTCTGCTGTGAAGCCGTAAGCTTTGTAGATTAAGTGAGTTAAAAAAAAAATAAAAATAGTCCTGATAACACTTACTAGTTATTTGTATACGAAAAGGATATTTTCACTTTGAAACTATGGCAAACTGGATCTTCTTAAACAGAGCTATGCGAGAATATAACAATGACGTTAAGAAAATTTTAAGCAATTTCTTCTATATGACCGACATTAAATCTGTCTATGGGAAATTTCTAATATTTTCAAAATCGGTATTAGCTGTGCTTAAGTTGCCTCCAGCAAATTAGCTTGAAAATTGACTAAAGCTAAGTCCAGATTTGCTTAGAGAGTTAAATAATACAAAAAGAAAAAATTTATTTATTTAATTACTTAATATAAGAGTTGTATGAATATAATTCTCATATGGTTAACCAAGCACTGGGTAGGAAAAGGAATAATAAAAACACTTTATATAGTACTTTGACATCAAACTCTATACCACTAGTTCCATCAGCTTAGACCCGAGTAATGGCCATAGTTGGTCCTTATAGACTAAGGAAAAAGGATATACATATCTGCTGGATATCGTAATACCTCACAATATCACATGGGATGAAAAGTATACATACATCTACCACAGAGTCAGTCACAGTATAATACATTTTCTTAAAATACTTTTCCAAACTTAATAATATTATTTTCAATTAACTAATAAATTTGTAAACGCCAGAAATTTTTATACACACAAAACATCAAAGCAAATCAGAAAAGTACTCGAAACGAAATTGTTGAAAATTGCAACAGCCTCCATCGTAAAAACTGTCATGCTTTGCCACTCTCTGCGTCCGTTCCTCATCTCGTTTTCTAATTTTTTTCTTACACAGAGTGAAAAAATATTGACGTTCTCGTTGTATGTACATATTTGTGTGTAAATAATGCACCCCATAATAATAAAATGAAGATAATTCAAGAAAATACTTTGCAACAACTAAAAATGTCATCATGGTAATATTTTGAGACCAAAACCATAAAAATTACTAAATGGCAATACGATGTGAAAATTTATGGAGCAATTTTGTAGAAAATAAATGGCATGAATGGCATGGTTTGTCGTTGTTATTTTCAGTATTTCGTTTTTTGGCGAGACACAAAAGTTAAATAAAATATCTGCTGTTAGTACTATGACTTTCAAAGAGACGTACTGTATGGTTACAGAAAAAGCAATTTCACAATTTCGTAGCTCACAGTGCACTTCAATATGAGAAAGGAAAAGTTCCCCCTCAAAAAAAGTAAAAAAAAAAAAGAATAAGAAGAAGAAGAAAAGAAGAGCAGAGTAGTTGTGCCCACAAGGCAAAAAGCAAAGTAATGCTAAATTATAAAGGTTTCTAATACACTTGCTTTATACAATAAAGTGTGATTGAGAAGGTTATAACAATTTCTTATTTTAGTGAAAATTATAACTTAGAAGTTATAAAAGAAACTCTATTCTTTCAGGTTATAAACAGATTTTTTATGGTTTACTTACTACTCCTGTACGGCAACATTCAGGCACACATTTTATATACATACATACATATATATAGATACATTTCTGGGCACTTTATCAACCGTACGAAAACTATAACATAAATCTAATTTTAGTCAGACAGCCAGTGTCAGTGTGTAAGTGCATCTACGTTGGCAAATAATTTCATTTAGTGGCATTTAGTAAAGCCTTCTAAGTAGAATGTAAGCACCATTTGCTGAAATCAACAGTATTTCCTTTACCAAAAAATATTTTCTATCATAAAGTCATAATTTATTTGGTTTTATGTGAACTTTTTGGCCGAGAGTTTAAGGGTAGCTAAAGCACAATTTTATATATGTATGTATGTATGTATGTATGTAGTTGTAGTTGGGTTTAATGAAATATGCTTTGAGAAAGCTTTACAAAGATTTAAGTTTATAAATTAGTTACATACATTTAAATTGGCGTTGTTTCTTTGCCTCAAGTGTTTTGTGCAAAAAGACAAACACACAATTAATTCTGAATTGCAATTCTGAAACACAATATCGGCTGTAATATTTCGGTACAGCTGCAATTCGTTTATCGCAAGGACTTGTGTGATACATTATTACGATAATGTATCACGTTGTGTGAGAGTTTTATAGGAATAGTTCCAGCTTTTTTGATAAGTTTAAGTTATAGCGCTATTTGTGGGACCTATGCATTCTGCATTATTTTGTTTAGTTAATACTTGTTATGACCGATCAGGGAGTCGTAGTTTACTTATTATTAAATTTTTATTAAATTTTATACCTTCAATAAGATTATGATGATTTTTACCAGTTGCTAGTAATATTGCTATTAATATTATATAGTTGCTAGTAATTTTACTAGTAGCAGCTCCTCCTACATTAAACTTATTAAGAGAAATTTTTTTAATCAATTTTAGGTGCAGCAGTTTAAATTTTAAGACTCTTCGACTTTTACATTCTTATATGATCTAAGTTCAAACCGCTGCATCCAGGCTGGTTTCTATCTTTAATATATAAAAATAATTTGGTACGAAAGAATTAAATATTTAATAAATTTTATTATAATTTTGAATATAATAAATTTATTAATCATTATCATTAACGATCTGTGATACATTATCATATTTGCCATTACTAAATATGTCATACCCTTGCATATAAGTGCTTGAAATAATTGCATAAAGCGGACTCAGCAATTCATCTCTTGCACGTTAATCAACTTTCTATTAGAGGCTAACTTATGCCTCTCTGACAGATCTATATGTTACCACCAGCAGATTTTATGCACATATTCTTATTACGGTACACAACCTCTCAATATACTACAACGGAAATCGCGGGTTCGTTCGCTGCCTAGACCCTAAGTGCTTTCCTGCGCACAACCCGAAAGCTTTGCAGCTTAAATTAATTTTAAAAAAAACTATTACCGACCAAATATCAATTCGGAAAGCTTAGAAATTTAGTGTCAGCGACACGAGCAGCAGCGCATGCGCTTAGATATTAAAATAGACAACCACCGATAATTCAAGCGCTCTTTCTTAGAAACAAGACCCATGGTAAAAGCTTTCAGCGATCAGCTATACGATATAAGATATGTTCAAATATATGTTCAACCGCCATATTTGTCAAATCAGAAATGCATCTCTTGCCCCTCAACAAACTTTCGATTAGAGTCCACCTTCTGGCGACAGTTCTATGTGATAGCTTTCAGCGATCAGCTATACAATATAAGAGATGTTCAACCGCCATATTTGTCAAATCAGAAATGCATCTCTTGCCCCTCAACAAACTTTCGATTAGAGGCCACCTTCTGGCTCTCTGCTAGCGACAGTTCTATGTGATACAATACAAGAGATGTTCAACCGCCATATTTCCCAAATCAGGAATGCATCACTTGCACCTCAACAAAGTTTCGATTAGAGTCCACCTTCTGGCAACAGTTCTATGTGATAGCTTTCAGAGATCAGCTATACAATATAAGAGAGGTTCAACCGCCATATTTCCCAAATCAGGAATGCATCACTTGCACCTCAACAAAGTTTCGATTAGAGTCCACCTTCTGGCAACAGTTCTATGTGATAGCTTTCAGAGATCAGCTATACAATATAAGAGATGTTCAACCGCCATACTTTCCAAATCAGGAATGCATCACTTGCACCTCAACAAACTTTCGATTAGAGGTCACCTTCTGGCTCTCTGCTAGCGACAGTTCTATGTGCTAGCGCTGCCAGACTTTATTGGGCGTAATTTATGCACACACACTTATTGCAGTGCCTCCATCAGCGAACTGATAAAGTGAATATTGGATTTTTGGAGCTTTTTCATAGTGAATTTTCGTGCGCTTGCCACAACTTGATATATTTCACTATTTCGCGCACCGATTTGCAATATCGGCTCACGGGCTACGGAATTTTAGTGATGAAGGATTCATGAGTAAATTGCCTGGTTTTGCAATTTGTTGGCAGATTTCACTGAATTTTGATTTGACTTTAGTCGTTACGGTTTACTTTGAAGTGGAACATAAACCAGCAGTTAATGCGAGCTTAAATACAGCACTGTTGTCTGTTTAAGCCAGTTAAGCTCTAAAAGATAATAAATATAACCTAATACTAAATATTTATAGTATCTTATCTCACGAAGTATGTAACCCCCGGCCTTTCCAGTATACATACATAAATGTTTTACGTATTTGAAAGCTTTACGAAAGCAAACAACAAACAAATCAAGCGAATAACAAATTCTACATAACAAACATCCTTTACTTGGAGGCATAGTCGAAATGTTACTGGTAAAAATTCATCCTGATTACATGCAAATTTGTGGAAAACAGGAAACGGGTATAGGGTAAAGGCTAAGAACATAAACGTGAGAACAATGTATTTGCAAGGAGAAGATTATTTATTGTGTAATTGTGTATGAGAAAGCAATACCGTTTTGGTGATGTATAATCATATGCTGGCATATTATATATTGCGCAATGGGTTCTTAGATGGCTTCCCGGAGGTACAGAATATCTTAGAAACTGCTTTACTTAAGTAGATCTTTGGAGATTCTAGTGATCGATGTTGTAACCGTCAATGTGTATGGGAACTTTTCGGGTTTGAATTTAGTAAAGTTGACAAAGATATAGTAATCATTTGTAATATATCGGAACTCTCGCACGTATTTTCTTCTGCAGATAATCATAGTGTCACTGGTGACTTTTCTTTAATATTGAAGCATAATATATTTTGCTCGCACACAAGCAAATCTGTTGCTTATAAAAATTAAATTAAAATAATCAGAAGTTGCTTAAAATCTGCAGTTCTTCTGAGAAATAATTGGGTAAAGGTTCCCTGATAATCTGCTTTTTAAGTTTAAAACCAATCCTTAAAACCTGATTTTACCATACAAAATAATTCTCATAAAACCATTTTAAAACCTTTTTTGAATTGGTTTAAAGTAGATTTTATGAAATACAACCTTGTTTTATACAGTACATAATCAGTGCTACCAAGTTAGAAAGATGGAAAACAGCTGATAATTCATTCACATTCACAAATATTCATTCACAAAATGTAAAATCATTTCAAATTTAGAACACATTTATAAAATTGCTTATTTTTTATATAAACAATAACAGCTGTCGTACAGTTTGTCAAATAAATGTGGGAAGAATAATTACAACAAACACACCTATTTCTTCAAAATTTTATTTTATCATTAACAAATTTATTTGACTTTATTATTTTGACTTATTTGACTTTATATTTTATTGTATTATAAAACCTGATCTTATCAAAATTGTATGTGAACACAAGATCAGCTGTTTGTAGGTTTTAAGTTAAAACCAGGTTTTAACTTTAGGTGTGAAAACACTATAAGCCCCCCAATAATCAATTTTAACTGAGGTTTTTGGAGGTTCTAGTTAAAGAAAAACACTTAAAATAATTTTATTTAAACACGAAACTTGGCTTTAAATGCTTAAAATTCAAAAAAAAAAAACTTGCATACCTTGTTTAAGCCAGTTTACACTACCCTACATAGATTCACTATACCACGATCCATTCATAAAAATACTCCATTTCAATACTCCATTTTTACAGGAATTTTATGAAAATTCCCATAAACGTTTTTAAAGCGTAGAAAGTCTCAAAAAAATTTGTCAGCCAGATACTTTTCTAGCAGACGAGTTACATTCCCAAATAGTAGTGTTAACAGTGATTTATTACAAATCATTATATCACTGGATATCATGATCACTTTTCAAAAGCTTTAATCGTTTACAACACCGTTTCATACATTGTTTTTCCTCAAAGAAACGTTATCGTTTTTTAATCAACACTAAATGAGCTCTGAAGCAATCTTGATGAAATGAAGGAATAAGAAATCGCTTTTCCACTAATTAAACATTCAATTTCCAAAAAAAAAAAAAAAAAAAAAAAAAAAAAAAAAAAAAAAAAAAAAAAAAAAAAAAAAAAAAAAAAAAAAAAAAAAAAAACTTTGAATTATTGTTGTAAACATGATTAATAAAACACTTGGAAATTCCTTAATACTCGCATACAACACAATCACCCTTCAAACGACAAATTTCCATCACTATTCCTCGGCTCACTTAATGATGTACAAAATGCTTAACAAAATAGTGTAAACATAAGAAAAAAAATATTGTGCACCAAAAGCAATAAAAAACTCTTGACAAATTAAATGATTTTTATTTAACAAAATTCAAATACTCGTATAACCACTTGAATACGTTTGGAAGCACGAGTGTTGTAAGTGTTGAAACACCTACGCACAAATGAATGTCTGCATTGTGTACTTATAAAGATCCTCCTCACCAATTAAATTCATATCCATTAACATAAACCACTATGGTAATATAATGAATATATTAAACCTGTCGCCGACGTCAAGTGTTTAGTTGTCGTTATGTTTTCCTGTGATTTTAGTACGACTACTAATGTTGTTTGTGAACGTTATTAGACTTTTTTCTTTTGATAATGATGGCGGTGTTTGACTCGCTTCGACGATTTCGCTTACTTATTTTGTATTGTTATTCTTGGCGTCTCTCTTATTTCTCCTTTAACTTTAATAGTTTGCTTTTGAATTGTATGGGGCTTTCTAGCTGGCATATGAAGCCAATTCGGAATGCAACATTAACCACGGAGTATACAAATCAAATACTTGAATTGTGTCAGGTCCGCTATAATTTAGAAAAGTATTTGTAGTGAAGAAAACTTTTACAATTTGAAAGAAGAATCCCGCATAGGCATAAATTCTGATTTGTTTTATTTGGAATTACTAATTCGTGGAAATCAACAAATACTTATATTACGTAACCCCTACCCAACTCTAATTTAAAAATTCAAACTTTTTAATTTCAAAAAAAATTGTGTCTTTTAAGTGTCTCCCAGCCGTGGAGTCATATAAAATAGAAGCTCAAGTTTAAATAAGTATTGCAGATAATTGTTTTTAATAAATTTATCAAGCAAAATAAAGGAGAACGAAATTTTGCCCTTGGCGACATTTTTCGCTTCCGTTATGACAACTTCTATAGCTACAGCTGGACAGTTTGTTTTCTGGAAATAACGTAGCCTGCTTTTGCTGATTATCTTATCGATTAGTTTATCAGCTAACTTGACCATGTCGAGTGGGAGGTAAAGAAATATTTTTTACAAGTACCTTCCTTTTGCGAGGGGTACTAACCTTTGCCTTGCCACATTTTGGGAAAAGGGTTCTCCCTGATGCAGCTATCAAATTTCTAACGAAACTCCACAGGTTTAGTTGCCATAGTTGCCTGCAGTGCAATATTCCGAAATTTCCCTTAACCTTTTTTCCTACAGACTATTTAACATTCTTGGCAAATAACCTTTGATGGAAAATGGTGTTTCCGAACGAGAAGAAATGGTACCGGTGGGCGAACGCTGTTTATAATTACTTTCTGCCCTTTACATCAATAGTCATATTCGAAATCGACATACATATACTTATAATACCCAGCCTTGCTTGTCTAGATTGCTACTCTTGAATCCTGCTGCTATTCCTATGAAGCTTAAGGTCCTGCCTCCATTGACGAAACTTAGAGACGGAAGATGTAAGCTGCATAAAGTTACAAGGTAAGGTCATTAATAGAGTCAATTTATAAAGTCATTACTGAATAAAATCATTTTTTTTAACTAACTTGACCTGCAAAGAATAAGGCTTAACAGATGGGAAAACACGTGGGATCTCAGCAGGAATCGAACCCGCGACCACCGGCTTAGCAGACGACGCATTATTCATTTGCCTACAAGTAATGACAGCACATTTTTTTTACGAAATGCATTAAAAAAAATATACGCCCTAATGATAACGGAATATAGCTAGTGAAAGTATTTACGTCACGGAAGATTGGCGCAATTAAGCAGCATCAAACACATGAGGCAAAAATTCGGATACCGAAATCCCGTGGCAGTTATCTACAATGAGCTATTTTTACAACATATAAATGATCTCATCCCAGTGTGAATACACAATGTCTTCCAGTGGCCAAATGGTATCCCACAATGGTTCTGGCATTGCTGAAGAAACTCAACCACTTGACTCAAACCTTATTTTAACAGTGAATAAAAACTACAAGAAGCCGGTAAATCGAAATTCCTTAGAACTGTAGAGTGTAAACACGTTGTCCACAAGCTTTGTAAGTACTCATACACTGAGCTTGGTGGGGTCACGAATAGCGATAAACCGCAAGCAACAATATCAAATTGTGAGCTATACGAATATATATGGAGAGAACATCTTAAACTCTGATGTGGAAAGTTCCGGAAGAACTGTAATAGCCATAATTGGAAATACTATGAAATCATTTAAATCGCAATCTTTCTCAATCTATGCAAATAAGGATAATACATTATTGTACTTGGAATGAGTTTAAGAAAAGGCATCTGCCGAGGGTTAACTGGAATCAGATTTTGCACCATATGAAAATGTGTCAATCGTTGTTGCAACTAACAAGCAACTAGCACACATCCCAGATCTTCCAAGAGACATAGTAAGCTAGTGGCTTTAATGCTGCCGAACCATCCTAGCAATTATATTAAAGGACACACTGGATCTGATTATAATTATTAGAAATTGGAATTGTCTAAATTTCATAAATAGATACCGGATAATACTTTTTAATACAAGCCATTTGAAAAACCGTTTCGAAATCAAGTTGCATGAGTCTGAGTTTTGAGATTTGCAAAGTAATCAGGAAATACTCCAGTAGGATCATATATGCTTTATTACAAGAAGTGCCTTAAAGGCACCTTTAACTACGCCTTCTACTCTACCATCTTGCAATAGTGGGATTTATGCAGAGCGAACACTTTGACCTTTTCGTAAATAGAATAATTAGAAATTAGAAATAAATTCCTTCACTCGGTATGGCCAAAGGGCGATTAGGTGTGTACTATCGGAGTAACTGATTAAATAATTTGATTAAAAAAGTAGCGCGCTTGTAGGGCATTGTGCGGAAGTGGGAAAAAATGCTTTCCTATCCAATATATTCACGCGATATCATAATACTGAGCACATTTCGAGCTCCGGTGGTACCAAGAAAAAGCTTTCATTTGGGTTTACGGCAGGTATTATCACTAAAAGAGATGCAAAAAAGTAAAATTAGAAAAATGTGAAGGTACGAGAAAATACGAGAAAGTATCCTTTAAAGAACAACAGCTCAGTCTAGATAATGCCAACATTCCTTATAACGTACTATAGTACCTTTCACATAAAAGTATATATCTTTTTTTATTGCCACATACTGTTTCTTTCCGGCATGTAGTCAATAGCAATAAAATTCACAAAGTTTTCCTGTATCCTTTTCTTAAAATCCTCATGCTTTAAACAGAAAAACATGTACCGAAACTGGATCTGATTAACGTGTTTTATTTTAAGTAGAAATGCAAATAATAAAGAAAAAAAAAGTTTTTATGTGAAAAATCTGTGGAATCTGTAACCCAAAACCAGCTCATTATATGAAAATTATGAACACGATTGTCCTTTATTCGTTAATGATGTGCCTTTTTGGAAGTTGTTTATCTCAACAAATATTCCAATGAAAATGTTAATTGATGGTCAGCAAATTTAGCATCAATGGTGGTGAGTTTTGGGTTTTTTATTTAGAAGAATACAATTTTAAGAAAAGAAAGGACACGGCATACATGTGTCCTTTAATATAAACATATAAATGTGAGAATTTTTATCAGCTTAATATACATATTCTACTACAAGTATTTCTTCTTTCCCTTTCCTTTCATCTATATTTATGTGTTATTTGCTGTTAAAAGAATATGATTATTTGTTACTGGTGCGCTTCTTAATTAATTTACTGTGAAATATTTAAGCGATAAATTTCTGTATTAGTCTTTGTGTTCTTTGGAATATTTATGTTCTCTCCTCTTTATTTATAATTAAGCGTGTTAAATTTTTCAAAATTGCTTCTATTTTCTATATCACATTTCTAATTTATGAGATCATAATTTAGAATTGTGAAAATGTAATATTTCCGGTTTGTAAGAAAAAGAAATCATGCGTTTACTTATGTTTGAAATACGCCCATATGCATGCATGTATGTATGTGCGAGTATGTGTGTAGTTCTGTCACCTTCAAAGGAACAGGAATCGTTGAAGAACTTCGAAAGTGAATTTTGTTTAATTTTCTTGTTCGATGTTAACGGAGAGGTCCATAGTAATATGTGCCAGTACTGGTAATGTGTTATCTACACAAAAAAAAATTCCATTTAAGTTTTCCAAATGTCAATAGCCTGAAATTTCAATTAATATGCTATTTCTTATAATGTTCATAGATAAAACTCTAGCAAAAAGGATCTATAAATGGAACGAATGAAATAAATTTATATTTTTACAAAAAACCCGGATACCATATACATATACAAAGGATCCAGCTGCGAAAAATAACATTTAAAAACATTAATAACATTTGCAACATTTTCAAATACCCTCAAAGCTTTCGGCTTGGAATCGAACTCGCAATCTTTGGTTTAGTAGGTTGAGCATTTTTCATTTGCCTATGGAGCATCTATAGGGGCCTAAAAAACTCTTAAACTGCCTACATATTTGGAAGAGAGAACCTGAGTTTCTAAAATCATGTTTCTGTGTTCAAAAAAATCTGAATACTTTCTAATGAAATTTCCTAGAAAATCTATAGTACTCGTATTTCACCTGAGTTTCTAAAATCATGTTCATTTCTAATGAAATTTCCTAGAAAATCTATAGTACTCGTATTTCACTTAGCAAGAAATCGGTAACCATTTCGACCACTTTTTTTTGCTTTATTTCGTCTTAGTTTCTTTTCACATATGAGTATCCCTTTTACCCCACTCGTCATCAAAAAATTATCAGAAAACCATGTCTCTCCTGTAACTTACAGAAGAGAGCAGGTCTACTGCAATGAAATGGCCGAATTTCTGTTCACATATCACTTAATGTCCACATATATCTTAGATTAAACTTTTTTTTTTTTTTTGTAAGTGCATTAAAGCGGTTTAAATGATTTCATAGTTAAACCTGTAGGCTTATTCTGAATTGCGATGCAATAGTAAATGCAATGCGAACAATTGGTATTCAGTATTGCGATTTTCGCATAGTACTCTTTTCTATTCGCATTTCAAATGCGAAAATGTGCCAGGACGGTATTCTGTATTGCGAAAGCTAATGTCAGATACATGCGATAATCGCAAAATTTATTCAGCAGCAATTCGGCAATTTATTTAAGTTTCTAAATAAAAATAAGACTGTTGGTTTTTAAATTGTCATGCTCCTCTTCATTATAAAACCATAGAGCAACAAAATCCATTTTTGGTAAATTACACAATTACACAAATAAAAATAAATAAATTTATTTTATTTTGTAACGGCAATCGCAAATTTCTTTTTCTTTTGTAAGATTAAATTTGACGTTTACCGGTACCAGCGTTGTTAATTTTGGCCAGTGTTGCCGCGATTGAAAATAAAATGCGATTTCGATTGCGATTGCGAAGGAGTTGCAGAATACCAATTTACTATTGCATGACAATTCTTTATCGCATCGCATTGACCATTGCATCGCAATTCAGAATAACCCTACTGCTCTGGTACAGCATCTGAGTTAGCCGTTTGTTCCCATAGCTAGCCAATCTACTAGCGGATATGCTAAGAAAAATTGATTGCTTTGAATCAAATATGTTAAATGCTCGTTTTCAGTTCCAAAACTGGCTGGTGCATACAAATGTGAATATGTAAATTAGTTGTTCACTTCCTTTCATTTTAGGAAACACATGTCAAAGTTCAAAATATTTTAAGTTTATTCTGAATTTCAAATTATCATATAAATGATCATACATATAGACAAATGAATGTACGAGTATCTACTTGCTTATTCACATATATATGAGTATAATAACATTATTTTCTGATACATTTGCAAGAACATTGTTACAGTTAATAAAATGCTCGAAACGATCAAGGAAGGGTTTCACTCACTTAAAAGGCTTTTTGCCCCTCTATAAAAAGTATGTAAAGAGTTTTTATTATAGATGGCAACGGAATTGTCGTGGCAAACACACATATGCGCAAACACATATATATACATATCTGTTTGTACATAAAAAGAGAATCTAATAATGATGTTGCCACTACAATGGTTAGTTCTTCAGGTATCCCATTTGTCCTTTATTCCTTTCAAACATTTTTTTCCAGATAAATTTAGTCAAGCATAAAACCTGACAACTACTAAAGTCATAAGTACTTAAAATATGAAAGAAAAGGGAGGAAATACTCGCACACATACATATATATATACAAGGTCTGCCAACAAGAGATTACACTATGCCGGCTGCGATGGCCGATGAGTTCTGCTGTTATCTACAATTCAAAACCTTTTTGGCAAACGGGGGCTCCTTCATTTCTAGCATTTCCTAAGTATGATGACGTAAAGTGTTTTTTCTTTTTGGTTGGCCTACCTCAGGTCAGTTCTATTGAAAAACAAACCCGTTAGCGAACACCCTTTATTTACACACTGCTGTAAGTTTCAATTTATGAGTAAAATAGTTTATAACTATAAACATTTCTTTTTCCTGGCTAAGTGACAACATAAAGGAGGGTTAAATTGAAACCCGAAAAGTATAAGGAAAGGCATTAGTTTAACCCTTTTGTGTTATGAGGAACCCAAATAAAAAAAAAAAGGGTTTTCTAAACGTAATTATTTAAATAGTTCATTTCACATTGAAATTGAATAATTGCTACAAAATAGTAAATTTATTATTTATTCTTATTTAAGTAGAAAAAGTTGTCCCAAAAAAATAATGTCATCAAATTATATTGCATTGAAATTTTATTATATTTTTCACAGCACGTCTCTTTATTTAAATTATAACTAAATAAGAAATCTTTAAAGTATTTCAAATCAATATAGTATTTTTTCTATTGTTAATAGATAAAACTCTGGCAGGAAAGGATATACAAAATTTGTAGGAATTAAATAAATTTATTTTTCTACAAACAGCTGGATGCAAAGGACTAAGGATACACTACCTAAAAATAAAGGCTTGCAATATTTTCAAGTAGTGCAGCTCCAACTGAGTGTCGGACTCTTTAGTACATTTGGATTCAGTAGGATTTCCGCAAGTTTATCACGCCAATCTTAGGCAGCTCAGTCATATAAAAGATTTAATGTGGTTTAGTGCAAAAATATTCCTGATCAGTGACATCATGATAAAGGACGACATCATGGTGTATCGGGAAATCGGAAAAGAGTTTCACCAGCAGTGCTTGTGAACCTCCTTTATGTTGCTATTTAGCCAGGAAATATAAATGTCTATAGTTATAAACTCTTTTATTCATAAATTGAAACTTAGCAGCATGTAAGTAAAGGGTGTTCGCTAACAGGTTTGTTTTTCAATAGAACTGACCTGAGGCATGTCACCCAAAAAAAAAAAAATTTACGTCATTAAATTTAGGAAATGTTAGAAATGAAGGAGTCCTCGTTCACCAGAAAGGTTTTGAATTTTAAAAAACAACAGAACAAGTCGGCCATCCCAGCCGGCATAATGGTACCTTCACGAAGAAAAGTCCTTCGGCTGTTAAGCTACACATCCTTAGAGAGGATGAAGAATAGAACACTGAAGTATGGCGATATGTTTCAGGATCATAACCTCGTAAGGGTGATGAGAGGGTAGATGAGCCTTAGTATTAGAAGATATATATACTCCTATATATATATAAGTTTTCTATATAGAGATTACCAGTTTTACCAATAAATAATTATGCATGAATATATATAAGCTTGAATAAAAAACACTATTACGTATGAAGAATCAGAAACCATATCAGTCACACGCGCTTTTCAAAATCTAATACAGTATTTTTGTGTAACAAATTAATACACAAACATCGATTTCTTGTTACATAAATCTGAATTAATTTTCTGCATTTTCGTATTTCTAGTAATTAATTATTTCTTAAAAACTACAATTTATTACTGCCAAAAAGGATGGCTTTCTCTAAAAAATTGCATAAAATCCAAATAAATGGCGCGTGACTAGATAGAAAGACAAATAGATATTTTTACCTTTCAAAGGATAAAAGAGGTCATAAAATAAATTGATTTTAACAGTTGATTTTCATGCAGTCATATAATTTGATTCCCCAAACATACAAACATACGCATAATGCATCGGTTAGACACGCACAGCTTTGTGAGGATAGAAAAATGTCAAAAGCAAATAATAAATTTAGAAATACACGCAGGCACAACTGTTGGTAGTTATGGCTGAAGGACGAGCCGGCATGGCACACATTCATAAAATTTACCACATTACAAAGTGCTTCACACATAATTAAGAACCAAATACTTAGTGGAGAAAGGAAAAGGAGGACGTCCGATTTTGACAATAAAAATGTATTTGTCAATATGTCACAGAATAGGGAGAGAATACAAAAACAATTGCATTTAGACAATAAGTGATAATAACAAAAGCAGAAAGGCGCGGAAAAGGACATTTAGAAAAATTGGAATAACGAAATGCATGGAAAGCAATAAATTGCACAATCTGTTAATAAATGACGAGGGCTAATCATAAATCAAAAATTAAGCAACATCTTAGAAACATCATAAATGAAATCAAGCAAAAGTTTCATGGCTTGAAAGGTGGCAATAAATTACATTTTAAAAGAATGACTGAAAACGTAAATTGTTCCGCGGTGATTGACCACATGGTGTGCTGATGATTACCATTGTACAGACTGCGAAGGCCCCTAATGTACTGAGCAGGGATGTATAAGATCAGGGATGTTTTGCTAGCACTCTTCTGTATCGTTCCTTTTGCTAAAAAAAGGTTTTTTCAAGTCCTTAATGGAAAATTGCAAGGTATTTACGTAAAACCGAACTTTGCATTAGAAGTTAACGCTACAAATGACTGGCATGTAAGAAAAGGAATTTTAAAAAAGGAATTTTGGTGCTTTAGTTAGAATTTAAATTCGGCTTCTTCCCTACGGCAGTTGTTTGAGGTTGTAATTGACACGTTCCCAGCTGCGAGATATATAGTACTTGTCACAACTACATTCGTAGTTGTTTTTTTGTGTCTGTATTTAAAATTATCAATCTTGCAGCACAGTGTAGACTATAGCAAATACTTTTCAATTACTTTTTTACTTTTTTTTAATATTTCTTGTTTTTAACTCTAAACATTAATAAATGAATTAGTAGAAATTAATATAAAGAAGAGGATTTCACAGAAATTTGACAAAATATATTTTTTGACTTTGACGGTGCTTAAACTGATGTTGTTACGTCTGCATGAGATCGTACTTTGAAAATGGATTTTAGATTCATATTTATAAAATTAAATTGTCAAAATCGGTAAAACATTATATAGCACAATTGAAAATATTTAAAGTTAAAATTCTCAGTTCTGTTTGGAAAATTCTCGTGTGAATTTAGAAACCCTTCACAGTACGAGTATTTGTGCCTTCTTAGCACAGTAGTCCAAACACGTTCATAAAAAAAAAAAATTATATAAATAAAATATTATATAGCACTGCTATTTAATATATAATAACTGGAAATATTTAAAGTTAAAATTCTCGGTGCTCTTTGGAAAATTTTTTATTGAATTTAGAAACCCTTCACAGTACGAGTATTTGTGCCTTCTTAGCACAGTAGTCCTAACACGTTCATAAAAAAAAAAAATTATATAAATAAAATATTATATAGCACTGCTATTTAATATATAATAATTGGAAATATTTAAAGTTAAAATTCTCAGTGCTCTTTGGAAAATTCTCGTGTGACTTTAGAAACCCTTCACAGTACGAGTATTTGTGCCTTCTTAGCACAGTAGTCCTAACACGTTGATAAAAAAAAATTATATAAATAAAATATTATATAGCACTGCTATTTAATATATAATAATTGGAAATATTTAAAGTTATAATTCTCAGTGCTCTTTGGAAAATTCTCGTGTGAATTTAGAAGCCCTTCACAGTACGAGTATTTGTGCCTTCTTAGCACAGTAGCACAGTAGCACAGCAGTCATAACATTTTCATAAAAAAATTTGTGTGCACTTAATAGCATTACAGTATCAATTTTGGAATAAAGATTTTATGCTCTCCAGAACCTTCACAGAAGACTTTCATTTGCATACCAACTTTAACATTACAAGTAATAACTTTCCCTCTTTATACTCGTAAGTTTATCAAAACGGATGTCGGCCAGAAAATGGGATTGCAGTAGATATTTTACAAGAGTATGTTACATGTTAATATGAATGGGTATATAAATGTGTCTCCAACATAAAACTTCCAAAAGGATGTGGCAATAACTGATGCTTGTCATTTGTAGTTGTTGTTTTTTAATACGACCTCCCTTTTAACTACTCCTACATGAATACATTAAAAAAGAACAGTTAAGATATGCTGGTAAGTAGACATTTTTTATGACTTTACTATTAGATAAAAAAAGATAACATGTGATATTTCTAACGCTGTCCTTTGGATTTTTAGGACATTATCGTTTAATTTTGTGTCTTTCCTTGTGTTTTTTTTTTTCTTTTGAATAGATTATTTTCCCCGTATGCAGAAAACATATCGTTTAACTTTATAATCATTTTATCGCTTTTTATGTCAGTCGAGTGTTTTGTCAAGAAAAGATACGTTGCTGTTACGCCATACATAAAGAGTTTTCACTGATTGCAAATATTAATAAAACTAAATTAACATCATAAAAAAAAATTTTGCACACACGTTTCCTTTTTGTTCAGGAAGAAGGAGGTACAAGAAGAAGCAAATGGAAGCGGCATTGAAGACTTTAGTGTGGCTTTAAATGAATCAAGAACTTCTTGTACTGCAGCTTTATTAGACTTTGGAATATTTTTACTTTGAACATGACAAAGAATCTCATTCTCCAAAGCAAATACTAATTTTATAATAAATCTGTATAAAAGCTGTAGAATAAAAGATGGTCTTGGTTTCGGTGAGATTAATAGAATTTTCCGTTTTTCGTATAATTATAATATAATTTTTTTGAAAGGAATAAAATGAAAATATTTTATACTTCTTTCTATTGGTTCTATCTATTGGTTCTAAGCCAATAATTTCATTTATCTGCTGGATGTGTAGATACTCGTATGTAAGTGTATAGAAGGATTAGAGTTTAGAGATTAAGAATTCTTCAATCTTATGGTGCTATAAAGTTTACTATAATTTTAAAAAGGAAATTCTCTGTCAGCTTTCATGTAAAAATATTTCAAAGTTCCAAGCTTGTTCTGGAATTTTTGTATAATTTAATAAAGCGTTGCTTTCAAAAATATATATAAAAAAGATCTTGCTAGCGAACTATTCAGCTAAGCTAGACGCAACAAGCAACTATTTGCTTTAGCTTCGTATTAAAACAATTTTTTCATACAAAGACGTATTTTGTAAAATCACTTACTAAATGAGAAGTAGACACGTTAATAAGTGCCAATAATGAGATCGGAATCTCATGCATTGCCTTGAATTTTTGTTTGTTCTACTACGGCCGAATACTCGTACTTGTAGCTGTTTTTCATATACAGCTGCCTTAAACTCTGCTGGCATTCGCTTTCTTAGAAATGATCTGATAACTACGAAAAATTTTGCAACATCTATTAAAAATCAGATAAAAAAATGTTAAAATCGTAATAAAAGAAAAGAAAGAAAGAACTGGTCCAACCTGCAAACTGCTGGCTCTGAAGCACCTTGGGTGGTTACTTTGAACTATTTTCCTCTCGCAATCTATTGCAAATATTCCACAAAAAAAAAAAAAAAAAAAAAAAAAAAAAAAAAAAAAAAAAAAAAAAAAAAACTAATAAAACAGATATAAATGAGTACGGAGTACATAAAACTGTATATCAGTTAAAGCCAAAACAAATAAATAATGAAAATCTCGACCCCACATTAAGTCCATAAGGTTCCTAAAAGAATAACACTAATAAACGAAATAGTGTCACTATTAAAAAACCGTCCAGTGTGTTCTAAAATTATTTATATCGAGAAAAAAAAAAAGGTCCTAAAATAATATTTATGTATTTTTCAACTAGAATTAGCAGCTGTGACATTTTTCATTCTTTCAGCCATACTAAAATCCCTGCCATAAAATGTGTCACTTATTGTCTAGAAATGTTAATTGTTTTTCTTTTTTAAAATGTATTTTTATATTTATCTTATACCCTGCCTGTAGATTTAAACAAATTGTTATCATAGACAGTTTTTACAATTGTACGGACTTTGTTGGTTTTCGAAATATGTTAATTAATTATCTGTGATTTATGGCATAAGCGTGCTAATTTTTCATTATTTTCCTATAACACAGAGAGGTATTCAGAAAAAATTAATAGATATAAATTAATGAAGAAATTATTAGCATTTGTAGAGGCAACTGTACACAAGCTTGCCAAAAAGAGATTTAAAATTTTCTGTTTTGGGTTATTTTCATTACATTCTTAATAAATTGTTTTACAAAAATACATACTTTGAAAAATGATAAGGTATGGTAATTTACTTGCTGCCATATCGCTATACCAACTGAAATATGTTATAACCAGGTTAGTGTCCTTTTTGATAAGTTTACGAGTATAAAGAGAGAAACTGATTACTTGTAATGTTAAAGTTGGTATGCAAATGAAAGTCTTCTGTGAAGGTTCTGAAGAGCACAAAATCTCTATTCCAAAATTGATACTGTAGTGCACACAAATTTTTTTATGAAAATGTTATGACTGCTGTGCTACTGTGCTAAGAAGGCACAAATACTTGTACTGTGAAGGGCTTCTAAATTCACACGAGAATTTTCCAAAGAGCACTGAGAATTATAACTTTAAATATTTCCAATTATTATATATTAAATAGCAGTGCTATATAATATTTTATTTATATAATTTTTTTTATGAACGTGTTAGGACTAGTGTGCTAAGAAGGCACAAATACACGGGGTGTGAAGGATTTTTAAATTTACATGAGAATTAAAATATTTCTAAATATTTTAAATATTTCTAAATGGAATTTCCGTTTTAGTCAACGGTTATCTGAAATTCATATGAAGAAAACTGTTCGAGTCGATAGTGCTGAAGCTTTTCAAATAAAAAAAAAAACATATTTTTATTGCATCTGGAAGTGAAATGCGCTTACAAATAAAAAATTATCTATTTCAAGGCATTTTTTAGATCATCTAATATTAATTTTTGAAGCCATTAGTGTAATTTAGAATAAACTATTAAGATGCTGCTTAGTTTCCTTGAACGAAATCCTGCTTGTAGTATTAACTTGGCCTCTTACTCACGTTAAATTTCTTTGTAGCATTAAATTTATTGCCGGCTGTTGTAAAGTAACATTCCACAAAAGCATCCAGATTACTTGTTCAGTTAATATTTTCATTTTAGATTGATTTCCATAAGGCTGATATATAAAATTATACTACGATAAAATACTTAGAGGGCATTACTACGCTTTTCACTATGGCCTGAAATCAGCAACATTTTCATACATTCTTTTTCGTGTCCAAAAATTAAAAACGTTTTTAATATCCCAGAAACTAATATTAAACGTGCATTATTACAATGTTTTTTTCTCTAAATACGCTCGTATAAGTATAATTTATTAATGCCTTTTAATGCCATTGTTATGTGTCTGAGTTATTAATTGGTCTTTATGACAATACAAAACATCAAAAAAGTCAAGCAAATGGATTATCTGCAGTTTCCAATTATTAGTTCCATGTTTTAAAAGTACCCTTCTTTTTATCCTTCAAAAAACACAGCATGATTTTTCAGTGAAACAATACATACATGATCGTTCGATTTAGTAACATTTTCACAAAATGTGGAAAACACAACAAAAATCATATTGTGTTTTCAATGTCCTGCAGTTGGTAAATGTTATATGGGAATAAGTGCCGAAACCTGCAAACATTTTTTCTAATTCAACTGCAAAATTTTCAATGTCACATTATTTATTTTAGTGGAAAGATAAATTTAACAAAGAATTGTATATTGTTATATTTAATTAACATTTGCTGAAAAAGATTTTTGTCGGCAGTAGATTTATTTATAGACTTCTTTCGACATTCTATTCATTCTATTAGATAAATTGTTGTCAATAAATTTTGGGAAATTTTCCAATAACAGCGGTGGCAGCATTATTAACAACAGCAGGACGTACACAGTAAATCAGCAGGATATAATTTTATCCACTGATTTAGCTTTAAGTAATTTAGCATTCCAATCTGCCCACATATGTTCTGACATTAATACAAATGAAGGAAAGAAGCATTAGGAAGGGAAAGAAGAAAATAACCATACGGCACTAAATGATTTTCAAAATATTCCTCTGTAAGGATTATTATAAAAGCATGTTAAGTTCTGTATCTTAAACTTGACTTATTATGCTTATAATTTTATCAGGTAGCTTACCTACATTGTCCATTTACATACTTATTAATTTAGCTCAAGGATGCATAAAGTGCAAGGGATACCGCAGATACATAATTATATTTTAAAAAATACAGCCATTCTTATTTGATAAAGAGCCTGTAGACTATTATTTCATCGTAAGGATTTCAGTGTACAACATTCTTCTGAGAGAAAGGATAGCTAAAACTCTAGCAATTCGAAGAATATCAAAATCTCTCTAGAAACAAGACGCATACTTATCCAGCAACAGCATGTAAAAGTATAATTTTGCAACACAAGTATTACTGTTTGTATTTAATCTTCTGATTTTTCAAGTAAGCAATTTATTTCGCTACACATACATTCACAAAGACACTCCTACTGATAAGCATTGCCCAGTGTTTTATATTAAATGACCGTAATGGCCTCTAAAGGATAATCTACTTATGAGAGTTATTCCACAGTAAATGTTTCCCATTTTTGAAGTACACTTTTCTACCATATTTTATTAACAATGCCTGCTGAAGAGTCTACAAAATTCATATGTATGGATAATGAACAGTTAACTAAACAGAAGATGTCGGTTCAGGTTGGATTCATGGGCGGAGCCTGGCGGTTTCCATGCGAACAAGCCAAATGTTTTGCAGTTTGTGTTGCTTAAAGAAAAATAAAATAATTGCTTTTATACTTTTATTTTTCATTAAATTTGAAATTACAATTTCAAAATGTAGTTTTTACAAGACGGATTATTTTATTTGTTAACCTTCGAAAAATTAAAAAAAAGTTTAAAAACTAACAGTGTAGGTTTTTTAAATAAGGTCGCCATAGATATTCACTACTTATATACGTATTAGGTGTGAACGATGTACAACATCAGAATAGTAAATATCACAAATTTATTTTCATATAAATATAAATACAATCTGCTTATATATACATATGTATATAAATATACTTTTTTGAAATCTCTGCCAGCTCCATTAAATTGACAAAAAAAACCAAATTTCATGAACTTTTCCATATACTCGTATATACATATAATGTTTTAATCACAATGCTGATATTTTACTTCATTTTATGCCGCATTTTTACGCATTGTATCTATGCGTCCAATTTTTACGTTTTTATGCGATTTTATAGTACAGTTAGTAACAAAAGTAACAGCTGTTATAATTCCGACTATCCCAAAATCACATGCGACACACATGCAAGTTTCTCGATTCACGTGTTTATTAGACATGATTACAAAATATAACAATGCAACCAAAAACTGAGGCAGACAGAGGATAAGCCGTTCTGGATGATGAGTAAAATCCCTTATATACTTCATTCTATATGACTAAATCCGATGAAACACAGTTTTGAATGGTTTGATTTGTTAACAATGCACAGACGCCGCTCCCTTGCGATGCTAATGGGTTTCATGCTAATTGATTAAACAGTAATGCCAACAAGTACAAATAGAATTAGAGAAGAGAGAAAGAATTGATTGGCATTAGACATTAGAATTCTAGGTTTACAATTTATAACTTAGCAGAATATTTATATTTTTTTATTTTCTGGCATCACACGATTATTTACCAAAAACCGTACTAATTACCCAAAAAGGTATAGGCCGCAGCTGGAATCCAGATCGCTATGCGCAAAGCAATTAAAGTGACCTCAAACAGACTGGATAAATACAGAATTTTTCCGACAATGATACAAAATTTTTTATGACAGGAAATCACCTTTGTTATATGTGAGGCACTTGGAAAGGATTACGTAGTGAAGTGAAAATAGTACTCTGCTTTGGAACTACTTTGTCACAGATATTACGGATGTTAATGGTGCCATTAAAACTACCAATTCAAGATTATGCTACTAGTAGACAGAGATGTAGTAGAAGTCACTTATTAAATTCTCGCACTCCTATTACTATTGGAAAATATGTATGTATATTCACACACAACCCAATTCTATATAATTAACTTTATTTAAATAATATACTTGAAACATATTAAGACTAAAATTAATATTCAGTAGTATATTATTTTTCAGTATGAAAAATATAATGAAATTGATGCCTAGAAAATATTACATGTGAAATAAGAAGTAAGTACTTTCACTCTATAACCGATGTCAATGTATGCATTTACTTGTTTTTATAATAAATCTTTTTATATTGATAAGAAACTACTTTACTTGCAATTAATACTACACTTTTACACGGTTAGTCTCCATTAGGGTGGCGTTAAAAAGTATTTTGAAAGCAAAATGAAAGTTAGAAAGTAAAGTTACATACATATATTTAAAAAACAAAGAGCCTGCTTTTGCTTTTTAAAATGATTTTTTAAAATGTTTTCAAAGTATGCTTAAATATGCTTTAAAATATTAACTTTTCAATAAAAGTTAAGGTTCCTTTTAAAATATCATATTTTTAGTTACATACAAATAGAAAAAAAAACAATAATATAATATAATTAAAACAATATGCAAAAATAAAACCTTGCCGTATATTTTAAAGTTGTAAACATTTTAGCTGAGGGCATGAGAAATATAAAATTAAAAAACCGACGGCAGAAGCAAAGGACTTTTGAAGAGCCAAAAACATATTAAATAACCACAACAAATGAAACAAAAACACACTACGCCTCAAAACGAGGAATTAGAGAAACAATTAAATAATTTTAATAAATATTATGATTGAACACAAAACAGAAATAACTTCAAAAACAAAAAAACGTCGCGTTGGAACAGCATGTTTCACTTAAAATCCTCGATTTTAGACACACAAATTAATTCACAAATGAAATGAGGTAAAACTAATTATTGAAATATTACGGAAGGAGAATGTAAGAAAAGAAGTAGCTAAAAAACCAAAAAAAATAAAATAATAATAATTTCACGAATATCATTAACGTTACATTAAAAATATGAAAGCATCTTTCCCCGCTAAGCAAAAGGCAAATAAAAAAGCAACATAAACAGGAAGAACCGGCCATTAAAATGCTCATACAATTAATGATAATAACGATTTTCAAAACTATTTTATTTTTAAAAGGCGTGATAAACGTGACAGTTTTATTACTCTCAACAACATTTCGTGGCATATGTTTGAAAACTAACATTAAATTTACACATTAATTCAGTCAACGGTGAAATAAAAATTATATATAATGAATTAACTCAACAGAAAATCCAAACGGCGAGTAAATTTGTGGCTGCTTGTGAAGAGTAAAGAGTACTCTCATCTCTATATGAAGCCAGCAGCAGCTCTTTGAGCGTTTGTGCACTCAGGCAACCCTCATTTCAAGAGTTGCCATTAACATTTGTGAGCAAAGACTTGAATTTGATTGGTGCTTTGCAACAAGAGCAAGCGTTTGCAATAGCTGCTCTCGCAAGAGCAATTTACCAAACTATTTGCGTATGCAAAGAGAAATCGTCTCTGCCGCATGTAGTTGGAAGAGTTTTTCAGGTAAAAACCTGTTTGCTTTTCCAGCAAGTGTTGATGGACAAGACTTGCCTTTTCCTCGCTACGGTGAAACATCAAAGATTTTCTTGATGGCGCATGCCTAATGATTGGTTCGAAAAGACGCCATATTTGAAAATAGCTCTATTAACGCGTTTGTCAGCCATTATTTTACATCTCTTTCTTTCACAAATAACGGAAGCTCTAACCTCCCAAACAAGTTGCAATGAGTGCGAGTAAATTTCTTGAGTTGAAAATTATCAGAGAGTTGCAAACGCATTTAAAGAGAGTATTGAGTAAATCATGGAAATAACAGCGAGTTTGGTTAAGAATAAAATTAAATATAAAATTCGTTGAGGTAAAGTACAATGTCGGAAGCGAACACACAATTTAGTTTGAGTTTAGTTTTCGTGGTGCTTGGACGTGTTCGGGTAAAAATGGAAATATAGTGGAAATAAATGAGATTTTTGAAATATTTGAAAAAGTGAAAAATAATAAAAAAAAAAATTAAAAACAAAATATTAAATTTTAAAAGAAAAAAGTCTTTTAAACATTTAAAGAGAGAATTGTATCAATAAACAACAATATTTTCGTAGTGTTAACAACATCTATTAAATAAGTGCTACTAAGAAATAATAACCTTTTCTTAAATAAATTCAAAGTGGTTTGAATAAATACTTTTTATCATCGCAATTAAGCAATAATATCACAAAACATTGTTGCTTTACTTACTGTGGATTACTTGTCATCAGTTGTCATCGCTCATTTATAACTTGTGGATTAGTTGCAGTGTTTTTACAAATTTTATTACTTTTTGTAAAAACTTTTGAACAATAAACATCAACATGGTTGTTTTAGAGGGGAATGGTAGTGTGGTTACCATCGGCAATAACCAGTATCTGCAACCGGACTATTTAGCTCCTTTGCCAGCAGCGGTTAGTATTTTTTACAACCTTAAACCAAATCTTAGAGTGAAAACTACAAATGAAAAATAAAAAAATTATACATTGAAATATTAGTTTTACAAAATGTAAATTTTTTTTTTGTGCTTTTACTTTTTATACCCTCTAGAATTGTTTGGTTCTCGTTCTTAAAAAGTTCTCTAAATCCTAATTTCTTTCTGAAAAATATTTGCAAGCGGTAAGCACTACGGCTTACATTGGAAAATCTATTAACGTCTGGTTTAGAACAATCAAGCTCAGCAAATTCAATTAAACAATTTGCTAATAAAAGATTAAATATTAATAATAATAAATTAAACAAAATATTTTAAAGTTGCGTGCACAGATATAATTTTTAATGTTCGCATAAATACTTAAAAATATTTTTTTTTAACATTTTAAATAATTTAACCTGCAAAGCTTTTTGCTTGCACGCAGGAAAACAGACAGGATCTAGGCAGGAATCGGACCCACGACCTCCGGTTGAGTAGGCTGTGCATTATTCATTTGCCTACGGAGGCACCTTAAATGCTTAAATGCAAATATATCAGAAAATTTCATTCCCTAAAAGTATCATTCCTCAGACATATTTTTCAGCTTCGGGAAATCATCAGGAAGAGGCTTTTTTAAATACTGCCATTAATCTTATAGGAATGGCAAAATGTATTTTATATTTTTCTAGAAATAAGCAAATATTCATATCTATATATATATATCTATGTATATATATATTATTCAGATATATATATATGTATACATTCATGTACATGTATAGTCATATAAGTAAATTCAAACAGCCAGAGATATTGAAAAAAGTGCAGTGAAAGCAAAAAGTTTAAAGAAACATTAAAATGCCTCTACAGCAATTGGAAATTATAATAATAAAATAATGAAATCATAAAACAAATTATGCAGAAGTAACAATTACTTTTCAGAATATGAAAATATATTTCATTTGATATATTTTGAATTTTTCTTTTATATGAATATTTACGAATGTATAATTATCGTTTGGTGCCCACAGCCAAGTAGCGAAATATTGAAAAAATATATATTTGCATATTCATAAAAAGAAACCTTGAGCTGAAAACAACTAGAGAAAGTCAAACATTTTTAAAATTCTCAACTACAATTGACATTAAAAAAAATAAAATTTCTGACTTTTATTAAAAATTTGTATTTTTGTACATTGACATTTTTTAGTCTAAAAACATACATTTATACATATCTCGCATAAAAACAACACAGCTATATAAATATTTCGTAAATATAATAATAAAACTTAATGCCCATCCTTTAACCACATCATTTTAAGTGTTCTCTTGTAGCATATACACATACACACACACACATACATACATTCATATACATTTCATATACCTTTAAGCGGATAATCTTTAGAAAATCATTCTTAAAAATTACAAGAACAAACTTTTAAAATGAAATCTGTCCTTTTTATTTTAATCATTCGATATGCAAGCAAATGTGTATGTATATATATATATATATATATATATATATGGATATATACATATGCATGTTCTTACGAATGTTTACAAAATACAATACCTGCATTAGGCAGTTATAGGGAAATTCTGCAGGCTGAATTCTAAACTTATATATTCTATATATCCAGACATAAATGCATACACACATACATATATATATATATATATATATATATATATATATATATATGTATGTATGTACGTGTATCACTTTCTTTCGCAAACCGGTCTTATAAAAACGTTTTCTTCCATTTTAGATGGATGCTAAAAAATCTCCGTTAGCCTTATTAGCACAAACGTGCTCTCAAATTGGGGCTGATTCTTCAGCTGTTAAACCAATACTTTCCGTAGATAAATCTAAAAAATCCGGCTCAACATCATCGGGCTCATCATCATCTTCAAGTGTAACATCGGAAACGGGATCTGCAAAATCTCCCACACAAGCAAAATCTCCCAAATCCACCACACCCACAAATACCGAAATTAAATTGGCCTTTAAGCCTTACGAAACGAATGTGTTAAGCCAGCAAAATGTCAATTCTTTTAAGTCTACAACCAATTCCGATGAAATACAACAGCGTCCCAGTTCTAAGTCATCGTCCCATAATGGTGATTCAATCAGAGTACCATCACGTAACAAATCTAATTCGACGCCCGATAATGGCATTAATAAAACACAAGACTTAACAACGGGATCAGCAACACCACATGATAGTCGCAAGACAGTATCTCCGTCGGGTTCCCATTCGTCACAGAGGGGTGCCAGTCCTATTGTAAGATCTGGCATGGAGGTGTTAAATAATGCGAATGGCTCTGCTCAACATCCAAAGGAGATGAGCAGCATGGCGCAAGCCGCCGCTGCGGCAGCTGCCGCTTATAAGGCAGCTGGTGGTCCATATGGTTTCAATCCGTTGTCGGCTTTATGCTGCCCTCCTGGTATGGAGCAACACGCTAATCCTGCTTTCCGTCCTACCTTCGCTTCAAATGGATTTTCCCATCATCATGCCGCAATGCTGGCTGCTGCAGCAGCAAATGGTGGATATCCCGGTAATCCGAATGGTCCTGCTGGTGCTCAACCAAATCCTTACATAAGTTATCAACGTATCAAGACTCCTGCTGGTGGCGAAGCCATAGTTCCCATTTGTAAAGATCCTTACTGTCCTGGCTGCCCCTACTCCGCTCATACGCAACAAATGCTTATGGGCGCCCCATGTCCCGCCGGCTGTACACAATGTGAACACCAAAAATATGGTATGGCTGCTATGATGAGCACCGCAGGCTTACCACCAGGGCACCCCTATTCACAAGCTGCAGCTGCTGCTGCCGCCAGTACTGCCGCGGCCCGCTCATCACCTTATGTTTGCAGCTGGGTAGTAGGAGACGCCTATTGTGGCAAACGTTTCCAGACTTCCGATGAACTCTTTTCTCACCTTAGAACTCATACAGGCAATCTCTCTGACCCAGCTGCTGCCGCCGCCGCTTTAGCTCAATCACAGGCTCAATCGGTCTTCTGTTCTCTATTTTCACAATCTGCCTTAAGAGCTGGCTACCCGACACCACCTTTAAGTCCCATGTCGGCTGCTGCCGCTGCTGCCCGCTATCATCCATATGCTAAGCCCCCAAGTGCTCTGGCTGCTGGTGGCCCATCTCCCTTCGCTGGCCCTGGCGGTTTCAATCCTGCTGCCGCTGCAGCTCTCGGCCCCTATTACTCACCCTATGCTATGTATGGTCAACGTATTGGTTCTGCAACAGTTCATCAATAAGACTAAAAAAATTTGTCATGATCTTTGAAAAAATCAACAAAATAACACAACCATCTCATGAAGAAAATACCAAAAAAAAAAAAAAAAAAAAAAACACACACAAACAAAAAACATCTGAGAGACGGAGTTACTGAGAAATAATAGATCCTTAACAGCAACCAAGTTTTTAAACTCATTTGCTATAGAGCAATAGACAATGAGCCAAGTCGGTTAAAAGGAATAATAATCATTACAGCTAAAACCGATACCGTTATACTGTGATACTTAAGAGTAGTTGAGCACTAGTTCGTTAGTTTTAAACAATAATTTTAATAAAAACTATCTTTAAAAAAAAAATATGAAAATATGGTGAATAATTAAGTTAAAGAAAACAAAAAAAAATTAATATTAATTTTGTTGATTTAAAGCAGCCAAAGCATTTATAATTTCTTGTATTTTGAAATATTAATAAAAAAAATAAAAAAAATCACCAAGTTGAAAAAATCGTGAAACTTCCAACTTTTTGTTGCTTATAAATGTCTAAAAAATATTATAATTTTTATCATTTTTATTAAATTTTAATTTTATAAACTGACTTGTTTTTCATTAAAAGGAAAAATTAAACAATTAGTTATTTAGTTCATAAGTTATATGTGTAAATTTTGCAGTTCGTAATTCATAGATTTGCTACTTTTAAAACAAATGAAAATTTGTGTGAAAACAATATTATAAACTACGTACACATATTTAAAAATATATAAAAGAGAAAAATCATTTTTTGAAAAATTAAGTATATCCTTTTTATTTCAACAGTTCGGAAAGTTTAATAATCAAACTATTGAGTGGGCGATGTCTGCAATATAAACAATAAAACAAAAGAGGCCAAGTGGCGATAGTAACAATTTTTATACGAGCACTTAAAAGTAGAGTGTTTTAATGAAAGCCATAATCAATTAATTAATTAGCTGATAACAGATAATAATTAAATTGAATTGTATGGTACGTGCAACTGAAGATAATCGAGTGATTTTTAACAAATCACTAAACAGTCATCTAGATGGACTCTATGAACTGAATTGTAAGGTGGAAAAAGAACTGCGGGGGAATTTAACTCTTATACATTTTTCCACTTACTTATTAAATCTTAGTACTACGGATATGAAAATTTAAAGGTACAGATATTTACATATTGTTTATTCATTCCTCAGACTTTGCTTATGTTGCAATTCTTTAAGTATATCTTACTTAAGCAAAAAGATAATTTTTACTGACTTGAAATTTTAACTTTTGAAAAGTGATATTTTAAAAAAAACTATAACTGGCAACAATTAACTCTATTTGTTTTTCTTTCCATTTTATAAAATATTACATAAATTTTTGAGTTACTTTGTGTTACCATAAATCCTGCCCAGAAAGCATTCGTCCGCTTTTCCTTCGTTTTATCTGTAAAGGATATTTTGCCAATATTACTTTGTTGTTGTTTTGAAAAAATCTATTACTGCGATCCAGTCAATTTTCATTTATCAGATTAAATACTCAAATACGATTTTTGTAAACCACATAATAAATAAAATATAAATCTGATTATACAACTGTTATCGCTCTAACTAGAGATCCTTTATAAGTTCATTTTTGGCCCATTTTAGTTTATGCTCTATCAGTTCCAAAATATGTGTATACTCTTGTATAAAAAAAGTGGTCATATACATTTAGTTCCAATGATATGTATATATATATATATATTAATTTCAGGAAATCATATAAGCAAATTCCATAGTCACATAAAAAAAATATATAGTCTGTAGTAGGCAATAAATTCGTACCGATCAAGCTGATAAAAATATACTGCAAACCAAATGGGGCATACGAGTTAAAAATTTAATCGCCACAAATTAAAATTATCATAATTTTGGAGTTGAACCCCAATACTGTTACCATGATGTAAAAGAAGTGCGATTCAATGACTTTTATTTCGATAATTAACGCGATAAAATGAACACGAATGGGTTCATGTTACTAAATATATTTTAAGGCACTTTACAATTTTTATTATTAATAATAAATTAACATACAAATAAATCACTAACCAATAATAAACAAAAAACCTTGATAACATTTAACTAATATTTAACATTCTGAAGGCTGTTTCATAACAGCTATCGATATCGATAGTTCTGCTTTGATAGCTGATAAGACAAAACTATATATGTGAACTACATAGTCTTTTATTTAACGCCGTAACAATGCTTTCAAATTGCACAAAGAATGTCTCAGTCCGGAAGCAAATTCCCTCATTTGAGACCAAGACAATTTTCAAGCCTTTAGGAAATGAGCAGGAAAAGCATTTAAATTAACAGTTAGGAGTGGCCTAACTACGGCAGGATTAGATGATACGACGAATGGCTTACTCTATTATACCACGCGCACTAAATTTTGGCTTCCAAATGTAAATCGGCTAAATCAAATCAAATTTAGTAACCACTTTATTTCTTATTCATGTTATTTAAAGCCTTTGGGTTACATTTCATGTAGCCAATATTCAAAGGACCATTAACGCCATAGCGAAAGATTTATTGGAAAAGTAGTCAAAAGCAAGCTAAAGCTATCCAAGAAATGATATTTAAAAAATAAATGCAATGAAAGTACTTATGAGGTTACCATAAAGAATTTTTATTCCCCCAATATCTGTATCTGTGTTGTGTTATAATTTTTAGTTTCCATGCAGTTACAGTTTTATTCCCCCCAATAAATAAATTTCATGCCAATGTGTCTTAATTTTCTGCACGGCAAGCTAAAATTTCATTTTATTACAATTATTTTTTGCCTTAAACTCAAGTTAATAAAGGTGCCAGATGTTTTCAAATTCAATTAACCCCTGAAGGGCGTTACGGTTTAGCTTTGGAAGTTCATGTTAGAGCCGATCCGAATACCTCTTAGCACTTTAAGCATAACAATATTCAATATGAAAGCAAATAGAGACTTTAAAAATTTTTTAGAAACATATTAAATGCACGTTAATAGTATGCAAATAGTTTGAATAAAAGTGTATAAATATCGAAGAAGATATACAGGAGAGTGTGTATGAGAAGCAAACAAACAAAAATTGTTTGTTTGCTTTGTGAAAATTGCTGCAAGGTAATGTACAGTTATTTATACGTCATAACCCACACTTCGTACTTCGCTGTAGGTCGATCACATTTTCTATACAAAACACAAAAACTAAAAAAAAAATATTTAGAAAAATAAAAAAAAATATTTAAAAATAATAAGAAATAGATATTTAAAAAAAAACTTAAAAAAAATAAAAAATAGATATTTTTCTTGGGCTCGTCCGGGATTTGAACCCGGGACCTCCCGCACCCTAAGCGGAAATCATACCCCTAGACCAACGAGCCAGTTGAAGAGATTGTAATAAAAACATACAAGAATTTACTCTTGAAAAATTCTGCTCTTTGTCCACACTCTGCAGATATTGAGGAAGTTCACTTTAAATAAAGAAAAAAAAAATTGACAACATGCGTTTTCGTGAATTTACCAAAAGGATAATTTAAACTATTGAGAAAAGTTCATGAGAATTTGACTTTTATTAGTGTCATCTACAGTTAATGATTGCCAGTTAAAATAAGAATAACTAAAAATTGAGCGTAGTTATGATTGAAACTTTAATATATTGCTTAATACATATATATTAATTTAGTTCTAATAGGGTTCCAAAATTTGCCTAACGGATCATGTAAATGAATTAATATTAAATGTTTTTTAAGGAAAAGGAAAAAGCAAAAAAAAATTATTTTAAATATATATTAATCCATTTAGTAAGCAGGCTTGTCATTAAAAATATTTAAAATATTCTCTAAAATCACATTACAAGTTTAAATTTATAAATATTCACTAAACACAGTATAAAAAGTAATTAATATGTAAACTGAAACAGAAATTAGCTTAACAATAACTACAAAAGTAATTCTGTTAATTAACAAATACGTCAAAGTCATAATTATTTTCCAGTAAAATACCCCGATTTTTATATAACTAAATAACAAGTTAGAATTCTGCTTTTACAATATCCTGTGAAGCCTGCACAAAATCCTTATTATCATAAAGATTTAATAGATTTTATTAATGGAACACCTTTCACAAGTACCTAATCACAAAAAAGTTCCAATTTATTATTTCCTCGTATATCAAGTGAGTTTTAAAATAAAAATATTTATTTAAGTTAAAATATTTTTTACGTGTATTATATTAGCTGTTCAATTTACTAGACTTTTCAGTAATGCTACATTCAATAATCTAGATATTGCGGACACCTGAAGATCTGGACAACGCAATAAATAGGGCACTTAATTTATTGCCATTAGGTACTCTACAATCCCTACACCATCTATTTTCCTGCCTCAATAAATCGGACAGAACTTATTTCCTTCGCTTCGGCAATAAAAATTAATTATCGTAAAGTTTTTGGTCAGATATTTTATAAAGTTCAGAAAGTCTCGTAGAAGCTCTTATTTGCAATGCTTGGGATAAAGTTGGTGCAAATATTCTTAAAAAGTACTTGAATGAAATTCTTCATGGAGACGAATGGGGCACAGGCGATGAAGTTCTTTTAACCAGACTGATACTTAGCGATTCTGCCGAAGTAATTGATTCACTAGTTGATTTAGCTTCTGACGTTTATAATTCTAATAAGGTTGAATGAAGAAGTTGAAAGCAATGATGATGAAAAATAAGAAGATAAATCATTTATTGAAGAACTAATTAATTAATTAATTTTACTCATACGTAAATTAAATTAAAATTATTTTAAAATTAATTTCTTGTAAATAAAAATAAATTTCCTATACATAGTACATATACATACATACATATATTTACAAAAGACTACTTTAATTTTTCTCTTGTTGCGGAAATTTGGAAATATGGATATTTCGTACACCACTTGCTTCTTTTTTATCGAGATTATTAATAATATTTATCGTTAATAATTAATAAAATGTATTAATAAATGCCCTTCTAGACTTCTGTAATGCAACGTAGCAGAACGCAACCAAGCACGCACTAATTGGTTTCAATTTTCATTATTGCTAATTTTAAAATCTATAAGTTCTTAATCTATTTTAATTTCTAAGATTATTGGCGAACTTTTGGGCGACATACAATTATATAACTTTGATTATACGGGTAACGTATGCACACATCGTGTAAGAAAAAATGAAAATCGGCAGAGTTTATCTTTATGTTAACTTAAGTAAAAAGTCCTTCCACATTTGCCAAGAACTAGCAAAAGCTTTGAAAGTTTCTTCAACATTTAAAATTGTAGCTCTCTGAGTATTCTTTAAGCACCACGCAGAAAAGAAAAGGGCAGCAACGGAAGCCTCTATTATGCCAATTCAGTCAACTCTTACGACAAGCATCGAAGCACTGAGGTGGTATCCCAAACCCGATACCACAAGGCAATATTAAACTTAAATATTAATATTAAATAATATTAAATAATATTAAACTTAATTTAATTTGAGGTCTAAATATTGGCGATTCAATAAGCAGCAGAGAAGAAACTTGTATTAAAGAGAATGTAAATGAGGAGGGAGTAATTAAAGTCATACGATTCATTCGCCAGAAAATCTAATAGTATTCCATCATATTTTAAAAAATCGCATCGAAATGGCAAACAATAGTGCAAACAATTTTTTCTTTAGTTTAACACACTTCTTGCAATATTAATTCTTATGTGATTAGTTCCAATTCCAAAGAAACCGCAATACTGGAAACAAACTTATTCGAAAGATTCTGCCCCTAAATAACTTGGAAAAAAGAAAGTCAGCAACATTGAGGATATTAAACCAAAAAGGTATGCAAATTTTGACCGTATTAATACAATAAGGGCAAATATGAATAATTTACTTAATTAGTTAAGGATTAGTTTGAATATATATATATATAAAAGATTTTGGCGGCGTGACTTGATATCTACTAAGAATTTATGTCATGTTGCTCAACTCTTTAATTCTTTTTTCGAGTTATTAATCCTGTAGAATTGTTTTCGTTTAAGTTAAGGCAGGGATTAATCAGTTAATCAGGACTAAGAATACAAGTACTTTTTTGTAATGACTCCAAGTTAGAGCACACAATTTCGGAAAGTTTTTAAAGCCTTAAAAGGATATTTCGTTATTCTTTATGGTTACGGATTTAATTTTATCATTCTCAAAAAAGGATGGAAGGTTCGTAATGGGTTTTATATGCTCGTACTTTAGGTTTTTATACTTTACAAAATTAAGTCATGCAGCGAAGTCTTAAAAAAGCTTAAACATTTTCTATTTTTTTAGTCTATAAAAGAGTTAGTCCCTAATGCGGATTTTACATAAATCCTTTTTCTTTGCTTTTTCATCGATTTGAAAGACTACAATAAGAGTAGTTACCGTGTAGTAGTTGGCTTATGAAATAAAATAAACTTTTGAAGCGGAAAACAATATTTTGATTATTTTAGGGGCGAAAATTCAACAAAATATCAGCCCTGATATAAGTATGTAATTGAAGTGATATAAGTATGTATATACATATATGTATGTATATACATGTATGTAGGGCATTAGTAGTCTGCTGATGTCACTACATCAATTTGATTCAATTAAGAAATCATAAGCATTCACTTTAAAATCAAAAACATTTCATGAAGATACTTGAACTAATCAGCAGCAAAGCGATCTGTAAACAGAAATCAAAATCATGATCGACAAAAACTATATAAATAAAATTTTAAAGAAGCGCACTTTATAAATTTTTGTGTTTCGAAATCATAATTTAGCTGCTTCGAGTGCAGTTGACTGAAGTAGTCGCATGTATGATAGTTTCATACAGTAATCAAATCAATTGTACAATGTCGCTATAAATTTATTTGTCAGTTTGCTTGACTCATTAGCAAGAATAAATGCTTTCGATTTGCCATAATTTATTTGCTTGCTTGTTAATTCCATCGAGAAGTGCGAGTATGGGTAACAACATTAAATTTCATTAAAACTGATCGTTTTGTTGTGATTTCTTTTTTATTGCTGTTTAACACCAAACAACATGAGTAACACTGTGTGTGACTACAAGCAGGAATTAAAGCAGGGCAATAACGACAACGTAGTAGCTGCTCATGTACATGTATACAAGTGAGCGTATCCATATAAAAGTAATTTCTTAGGATGCGGGTACTCTTAATTGAATATTGAATTGATGATTCAAATTACAAAAAAAAACTGTAAAAGAGTACACAATAGAGGCGAAGAACTACAGACTACATTGGCGATAGTACCAAGCTATCGAATTTCGTTTGCTATCGATTAAAACAATCGCTCGCCATCAAGGGGCAGCATTCATCCATATTGCCTCAGGGCAATACTTTCCTGGCAGTAATTAACATTTGTTTAACAAACTTATATGTCTGCCTCGTATATTAGCTGAAATATCATACTCTGTAGACACAGTCCATTTAACACGAATTAATCCACCTGAAGTGGCTGCTCCATAAGACCCTTTCTAAAGTGTACATAGAAAATACTGGTTTAAATAATTTTATTTTTGTTAGTCATTGAAATAAATTATAAAGTCTTTGTTTTGGAAATTCCTTATTTTGTTGACCTTTTTCAATTTTAATTCCTATAATTATTTTTAGCTCAAAGTCTCTTTTTTTAATTATAAAAATTTAAATAATATATATAGTATATATTTTTCAATACCTCGTTAGTTGGTTGTGTAGCATGATCAGGAAAAATAAATGAAACAATAAATATTGATAATGTAACTAAATTATTTAAATTTTTATATGAAAAAATATTTAGAGCGGGAAATAATTATAAGACTTATAAAGAATTGTTTTAAATATTTTATTAGGCATCTTTACATATAAATATGTATTTATATACATACATATAAAGACAGACTGCTAAGACATGCTACGGACGCGGAAAAAGTTTCTAGTGTGAAAAAAGGCAGTCGTAGCGAAAACCATAAGTCGTTTAATTTCTTATGCCATCAAAATAGGAAAGCAATCTGAGGTCGTGGGGTATTCGAAAATCGAGAACATAAAAACCAGATCTACGAAAAGATATCAGCCATAGAAAAAAGTTCATTGATGGGGTCACTTCTATGACATAATTTTTAACTTTTAAGCTGACTCTTGTTGTAATATTATAGTTCTATTTATTATAGTTATAGTTATTATAGTTCTATAATAATTCATATTATAGTTCTAATAAACTATAATATGTTAATTATTTTATATTAATATTAATAAATAATAAAAAAAATGTTTTTTTTTTAATATTTTTTTTATTAATTTGCAATATTTTTAATTTCTGAGAAAAAGTATTTTTTTCTTCTTAAATTGAAAATGATACCTCGATTTCTAACACCCTTTAAAGTAGTACAATTATATCGGCGATATGTATCGATAATGGTTTTGCTAAACTTTGATAATATATAATTAATATTTTGATTTTCAAACCATCGTCCTCCAGTTTGTAAAGTTTCATTTAGTGACATAAATTTACTATTTCAAACACTTAATTTATTTTAACAATTTTAGACGTTTTTTATTGATATTTATTGTAAACACTGATGGCTTCAACTGTATTAAAGCGTTTTAAAACGGAAGGGAATAATAAAACAATTACATCATAGAGCATGCTTTCGGTAAAATGGTAAAAGAATAATGCGCAGCCTACTAAACCTTAACCGGAGGTCGCGGGTTCGACTCCTGTTTAGAAACTAGGTGTTTTCCTGCGGTCAAGCCGAAAGCTTTGCTGGTTAAGTTAGTTTAAAAAAAATATTTGACTGACAATGGAAGGCAGGATAGCGATGATTAATTGTAAACGTAAACGTAGTAAACAAGACGTGTCTATCAATAAACGTCAGTGCATTAACAATGTATTGATTAGGAGCGCATTTACTCAGTTCGTATTATAGAAATACATATGTTGGTATACCAATTCGTATCCTCGGGATTAGCCTAGCCGTACCCGAATGATTTCAAATTAGAGACAATTATTCGACTATTACTCGATTCAACAAAAAAAATATATATTGTCTCAACCGCAGATGTCTATTCTGAGGCTGCGTGAAAATCAGCCTTGTGAGAAGATTTAGAAATCCTAAAAGTTATTGAATTGTCATAACAATTAAAAAAAATGTTTTTTCTAAAAGTTTTGAAATAAAATATGGAATAAAATGAAGTAATTGTAATTGTACAGATGCTCTTATAAAGAAATTCTCTTAAACTGTTAAAGTTTATTCTCATTTCACAATAAATTTGAAAACTGAACAATACTGTTAAATTCCAACTGAAAATTTTGTAAATTATAATCCCAATTTCAATACAACGTGTTCGTTATATATAACACTGAGTTCTTCATCACTTATGGTTATGAGAATTTTAGTTAACAAATTTAAATAATTGCCAGCTGAATTTCAAATTCCTTTGGCTATTCATTCAATGCGTTGTTAAAAAAAAGCTCTGAAACAAATTATTTATTTAAAAAGTTAATTTTTTTTAAATTTAATTCTATATTATTACTTCTGTAAGATAAACTGTAAGACATGAACATTTTAAGCAAATATTTAACTCTTATTTTATATTCTAAACGATATAAATTTCAAATAAGACATCTGTGCATGGCGTATAAAATTTATATTTATACTATAAATATAAAAAAAAAAATTTATTATCATATAAAGATAATGTTTGCACAAGTAACTTCTTTAGTATTTTCTTAAAATGAAAATAAAGACAGAATGTTGAAATCATTTTATCATAAAAGTTTTATGGCTTGTCATAGTTAATTTCGTCTCCAAATTAAAAAAGATATCTTTTTAGATGCAAATTTCACTTTATAATGTCTGTCATATTTCAGCCATTTTGGTTTTAATAAATCTTCCACTTAGAGTTTATAGGAAAAATTATTAATATATATATTTACATATATAAAGCTTTTGTATTTTTTATAGTAATAATAAGTACTTGCAGTTACCTCTTAGCCAAAATATCATATTAGTGGTATTCAGTATTCGGTGCAAATGTGTTGCGAAAGTGCAAATGTTTTTCGTTGCTGTATTATTGAATTCAAATAGTAAAATATACACAGTGGAATCGGATTTATATAATGCTAAATACATATTTGGTTTTTTTGCTACGTCTATTGTATTGGTAACTCTGGCATTAGAACAGCTGACATTTATAGTTTCCAAATAAATAATACTTAATTGCTGGCTATTTGTGACATTTATATAAATTTTACTATAATCGCACAAATCATTGCAAATTTACACAGAAATAACTCTACCCATCTATGGAAAAAAAATTTGCAAAATTACTAGATCCACTAAAAATCGCACCGGACACAGAATAACGTCATTTTATTTCAAGATAAATTATATTTTTTATTGTTTTGTTTGTTATAACTGAGAATTTACAATTTGTTAAATGTGGCATCTTTGCTGAAAAAATGGAAGTGTGGCCAGATTTTTATGACAAGCGAAAGTTTATGAAAATTTTATAAAAGCATAATTTTCCTGCATTCACACTTGAATGAAAGAAAAAATTGTTTGCATCATTCTTCTATCATAGTGTAGCCGGAAAGTATCACATTCAAACTTTCGTGTGAATGTAACATACGATTTTGTAGGATAGTGAAACATGGCCTTAAGTGTACATTGTAATAACAAATATATTTCTCTGTGCATGCTTATATACATACATATTTACTTTTTGACGTATAAAAAATATATATAAATTATACGCAAATTGTTCTGATGCATCTTGTCACATAGAATACCAGACAACAATTTCAAAGCCGTATTATTTTTAATTTCCATTCAACTATTCAAAAATTAAACAAAAATCAATTAAAATTTTATACATGCTACATACAAACAATCCTTTTACAGTACGCTGTCTTGCGGAGATGTTTTTTGCTATAGTCCTAGATATATTATCGTATAGAATAGCTGAAAAATTTTAACACGTATTGTTCAGATAGAAGTGTCCAAATGTATTGCAAATAAGAAAAATCACCTGCTCACAAGAATCACTCATTAATTTATATTTTATATGAAATTACGGTAGACTCCACATATTATAAATAAGTCAATACCTCCAGCCTTTCTCCTGCAGCACAAGAAAAATATGGGAACACTTCTCTAGGTGCTGCAGATACTTTCTTGAGGCCTTTAAAACCAGTGTGTTACGAAAAAACGCACCTAAAATTTAAATTTTAGAACTCCAAAGTTTCCTAAAAAATGAATTAATTGATTTAATTTAAAATAAAATACTACGACGAGATACTCGACTTTGTTATATTAAGCGGCCAATATCCTACCATTAAAGTATGGATTATTTTATCAAAATTTTTGAAAAAAGCCCACCTAATCCTGTCTCCAGGCATTTAGAAACGATTTTTGAAAGAAGTTAGCGTGTCCACAATAGAATGAAATGAATAAATTCGTGCAACATTTACATTTTCTAAGTTTCCGGAACCAACCCCAACTTATAGGTACAGTGGAGAGCTCCAATTCTTGAAGTAATGAAGGGATCCAATACACGTTTCTGTTAATACATTAAAAACGGGACAGTTGATTCAACTTACCCCAATTAAGTTTACAGATAATATTACGTATTTTACAAAATGTAAATAATGTAAAAATAATAATAATAATTAAAGGGAAAATGTAAAAATTTCTTTGTTTTTCAAAAATTACAGTTTTGAGGAACAACCTTCTTGAAAAATTGTTTGCGCCCTATATATGTTTCATACTTTACAATAAGAAAAAGAGGAGAGCAGTATGAGCACGCAAGGTATCGAACCGGCTTTGTAATAGGCTTAATGCAAGAATTTGATTAAGGAAAATATAAAGGGGATTTCCCTTTTTGAAATTTATTTTTCATAGTATAGTGCGATCACATCATGTCATACAACGATTAAATTCACTTGGATTTGCAATATTTTTCTTAGTTGACTTTTGGTATTACTGTTATAAATTATCTAGAAGCTAATAAAACAATACACGTCTTTTTATTTATATATGAATATTTGCATGCGACTATATGACATGGTCATAAATTCATTAGTACGTAGTATGCATGTGTGAATACATACATATTTGATAACTTTATTGGCACCGTAATAATGTGGTAATAAATTACTTACTATCGCAAATTGTTGATATGTACATATGTATGTATTCTTAAAATGACCCACGTTTTGTCTATTGAACTTTCTTTCCGTTAGGTCGTTTGCTGTTCTCCAAAATTAAAAAGCCATAAATTGTTGGGTTATTCACTAGTTAATATACAAATTTTGCTAATTAAATAAAACAGCTGCAATACATATTTTAAATGCCCAGAGCGAAGAGGTACGAAAAGCCATGATTACCTTCTATCCTCAGAATGATTAAAATGATCGTTAGTACACCACAATAGTTTCCTAATATTTCCGACCGGCTAATAAATAAAACTGTTCCTCATGCTGCTCTCGATTTACCATATATTTGACTCCAAAAATATGAATTCCATTCAAAGCATTTTTAATGCTAAGCGTTGCACAATTAGTTGATGCATAAAAAAGTTACGGAATAGAGAAAGAGAGGGATTAGAAAATAGCTGGTAGTTTGTATTGTTTGATCATAAAAGAGAGCTACACCAGCAAATACTATATGTATATTTATTTATTTCCAAGAAAAAAAAAAAAACACACATTCATAATTCCCACTTACAAGATTTTTATTTGATGGCATATAAAATTTTGTTGGTCCAAAAGCGAAATATGTTGCTACTTTTACTTAAAAATGTCTTTGGAAATATTTAACCATCATAACTATACCGGTACCGACGTCAACACAATTTTGTCACATGCCTAAGCCCCCGCCGTCATGCCGACATATCGGTATTAATTTAAAGTATTGTGTTGACGCCGTCCTTTTATGTGAAGAACATAAATGTCATCACTATACATTTTGAGAAAGAACAAATAAAAACAACATACCTCTATTTGTAGTTCTTCTGATTCTTGTCATAGATTCATATTCATTACACATGTACACATGTTTTTATGTTTATACATATGTATGTGTGTAAGTATGTCCATATGTATAAAACACTTCAATAAATTTGTTAAAAAAAAATAACGGGAAAGGCACAAGTGAATTAAAAATGTTATTTACTAAATATTTGTTAATATTTGCTCTCAAGAGCTTGCAATTTTTTTTTTCTTTTTTTCCAATTTTATATTTTTTATTTGCATTTCTCTTTCATTGAGTTCTTCGTGTCTTTTTTCCTGTCTCTCCAACATTTTTTTTCCACTTCATACAGTTTTCTCTGTCAGCGGCTTGTTTCATTTAAAACTGTTTTAATTTCTTTTAAAGTTTTTGTTTTATATATATATGAGCACTTTTTTTTTATTGTAAACATTTTTTGTAAATTCTTAAAATTCACAGTAAAAAATTTGCATTGAGTAGCAGCAAAACCGAACTTAACACAATGCCGTCGTTTTGTTAGCACTCATAATGCCAAAATGTTATCTGCTTTTACCGAAACTGGTTAACGCCGTCAACGCTATGCCATGGTTAACGCCGTCGACATTACTAATGCCGCTATTTGACTTGTCAGGCAAATTCCAATAAGAGAAATATAGAATAGTAAGTATCAGACATAAAATTACTTTGGCAAACAAACAAAATTACAGTATGTAATACGTAGATATACTTGTTTATATAAAGAAAACAAAAAAAATGTAATAAAAAAATTATTTTCGCTTGGGCTCGTCCGGGATTTGAACCCGGGACCTCCCGCACCCTAAGCGGAAATCATACCCCTAGACCAACGAGCCATGTGAATATTGCTAAACTAAATTCGGAGAGTATCAAAAGTAAAACATGCTCGAATACATAAAAAATTATGCAGAGGAAAATACAATGGAATGTTACTAGGCAAGCTGGAAAAAAGTCTTAGGGATATACATATGTATGTATGTATTTAACTTGTCTGCATGTTATAAACGATACTGAAATAAAATTTTAAATACTGTGCATGCTGCTTTCTAATTACTGCTTATATTAGGTTTAATTGCAATAAAAAATTAATTATTTTTGATTAATGTTACGGCTTGTTTTGGGCCGCACACTTGCAAATTGGAAAGAAACATCTTATGATATAGACTAATCAGAAAACAATCAATCAAGTAGTTACAAAGAAACGCGAACAATATTGATTTGCAAAATGCCGTTTTTTTAATCAGATTCACTGCGGAAAATAAATATCAAATTTTGTATAGATACATTCATCAATATTTTCTAATTTATTAGCATATATATTGGAAACCAAGAAAAGTTTTTATATATTTCATTTATATATTATATTTTATTTATTTGTAAGAAAAATATTCAATTCTATATTAATATTAACAATTGATGCCACAAGTAAATAATTACAGAGGTGAAATTGTGAACTTAAAAATTATTTTTAATTTGTGTCGTGATCAATTACTAACTAAGTATGTTTGAAATGCCACAATAGGGATACTACTCGTAATAACGCTTCTATTCACTGCTATCTTTTTATACTTCATTTTCTAATAATATCATTAAGTCGATTGTCTAATATAAAATCCAAAACCAAATTAAGACATTATTTCCTCACAATATTAAAAATAACAAAAGGAATTTTTTTTAACGACAATCTAGTGTTTATAATCGCTTTTGTGTAGTTTATTTTTTTAAAAATATATATTTTTTATTTAGTGAATTAAACGAGACTGTATGGTACAAAATAAAAAGCCATGAAAGTAATGTAAATATCGCTATGAGTTTATTGGGTGGCTTATTATCAAAAATCCTTAAGTCTCTATTGCAGTTCACTAAAAACATCTATTGCAAAAATAAATGCGCGTTAGGACCTTTCTGCCCGATACCCACGATATGTAACTTAAAAACTTTTCTTTTTCTATGTAAAAATTACATGTATGGTTTGGTTACCACGTAATAAAATATTTGATTTATAATTTCGTGGAATCTAAAAATTAAAATCCCAGATTTGTATTGGATATTCCGTAAAAAAAATTCACTTGACGCTGATTTAAGACTCCTTTCTGTCTCCAAAGGAAATTTTATGTATTCCCCATAAATGCCTTAAAAAGTATGTATTCACAAAAAAAAAACTATATTCGTAAATACTAAATTATATTACTTAAATTGTTTATGTTCCTTGTTTTTATTCATTTGGTGCATTTTCACATTCCCCTAATCAATTAAGCTTTAACAAGCAATCGATAACCATAAAATTTATCGCTCCATAAAATTTTTATTATTCGCTTTGAAATTTAGATTAATTTATCAATTTATTTTACAATATAATAGAAGAGTAAAAAATTTTAAAATAGTTGCTTTGTATTCACAATTTGTACATTTAACTATTTCATTCCAAAGCTGTCATAAAAGATTTCTGTGGTTTTTGTTTGGACTGTAATATCATTTTACCAATTTAATGCCATAAATTATTTCTAAGTAGTTTTTATTTAAAATTTATTATCAAACAGCTGTTCTTAATGACAGAAATAGTTGGTATTCTTGTATGTATAGATGCATATGCATATATATTTTGAAAACGTCAACTAACAAATAGATGTCCATACATACATACATGTATGTGCATGTGTGCTTGCAAAGTTGATTTCCAAAACCTTTGCCCGTATTAATGTGAGAATATTTATTTATTTCTGTATATACGTATGTATATATATACATATGTCTCTAAAAACTACTCCTTAACCGTCGTCTTCGCTTTGTTGTGTTTGTGTAATAGTCATTTTACATTCCTTTCTCTTCTTTAACATTTTCCTAATCGTAAGATGAAACGCATGTTTTAACTCAATCATGTGTTAAGTGACAAATAACTGACACAACACTACTTAAAAACTGTCACGGGAAACCATCAAAAAACAAACGAGATGAAAATAGTAACAAAGCAGAAGAGCAACAGTGAACGATAACCAAAAAAAATGTATTTACTAATATAGCCGACTGATTTACATATTCTTTTTGTATTAAAGGCCTTGATACACTATCCTACACAGTCGTACGATTCATTCACAAGAAAATCTGATAGTGATGTCCTCGTATATTAAAAAATCGCATCAAAATGATGTTGCTTGTGCCCTACTATCATACAAGAATTATGTAAACAATTTTCTCTCTCTGCTATTTGAAGTAAATGCAACTCTGATCCCATGAAACTTGTCATTTTATGGAAATTTTCATCAACTTTTGTTTTTAATAAATTTCGGACATATATATATCACACTACTCCTATTTTTCAATAGAAGTGCCGTATTTAGCAAATCGTACGACTGTGTACGACAGTGTATGAGGGCCTATATGTGTGTCGCATTAGCTTAGTGTAAAATAAATGTAAAATTATTTACATAAAAAAACATAAATTGAAAATAAAAAAATTGTCTGCTCTATTTAAAATTTTGCATTACACATCCATACATGTAAGTATGCATTTACATGTACATACATACATACATATGTATATTACATTTTAATAAAATTCCTACACTCGTGTTTATTTGCGTTCACTTGATATGCATATTTCACAAGTGCTGAGTTAAATGCATCCCTTTTTTTAATAAAATAATATTTATAAGCAAATTGAGGTTGCTTCTATAAGTGATGATTTATATAATTATTCCCTTCACGATGCTGTTGACAGAGAGAAGGTGTTGATTTAAGTATGTTCATACTCTAAATATAATAATGTTATACTGTCATGTTGTGGTGCCACCTCCTCTACTTTTGTTACAAAATTTTGTTTCTTCGCACCATGATTTGAGGTTTAAGTGAATGAGTTGGGGCTTATGTGTCAGACAATTTCTTTGTTTTTGTTGGTGCTGCTTCTGTTGCTCGTCAATACTACCATTAAGCTAGTTGTTACACAGCTGTTGTAGATTTTATTTGTTAATTCTAAGTTTTATTATTTATTTGCTGTAGCTTTCTGTATAATATTTATGATTTCCCTCCGTCATTTTTATAATGCTTACTTTGACACTTTTTTTATGTTATATTTACATTTTTTCTAAAAACTCTCTGTGTATCTCTCACTCATCTGTAATTAGTGGGGAGCATATACGATGCACACACAACGCATATTCTAGTCTAAATATGTTCTAGCTGACAAAAAAGTCAAAAAGCTCATGTATATTGAAGTGCTGCACAAAAAGTTCTAACGAACACATGTATGTCACTACTGGAGAATAGTTCCAAGCGTATGGAATCATTTCGCTACCGTACTTGATATCTGTTAAGTGGTGCAAATTTAAACAAAATATTAGTATGAAGCTAATAAACTGTAAATCACACCAACTATAAAGACCTTGTACGACTTGTAGAAGCTGTCATGTCTGCTGCAAAAGTATGATAATGTGTCCTCAAAATGCATCTGAGTGACAGAGTTTTGTATTGGTTGAAAATTGGCATTTGGATGGCTACTAAAAGGCAGTGAAATTTATTTTTGCTTAAGCTGATAAGTATTATATGGTTCTCTAATATATTACACAAATTTCAGTAACAATCTGGAAATATTGTATTATACAGATTTACCAATTTGAGTCCAGACCCCCTAAAAGCAAAGTAACATCACAATTGCAATGTAAACTGCAGTTGCTCGTACTGCATAGTAAGGATACAGTATGATTATCGCCCTGCAGTAACTAGTGAAGAGTTCCTAACAATATATATATACATAAATATATATGTATAGTCGTAAAGGTTATAAATCTGAAGCATGGTGATGAACCGTGGCGGACTAAGGTTAAAGCTGCCCCTAGGCAACCTTGTAATTTCGGGCCTTTTTTTCAGTTATGACATATACATACTTTGCGTTTAGTAGTTTGGTTTTAAAGAACACAATTTTAAAAAATAATAAAAAATACATATACATATATTTTCATGCAAAATGTGTGAAAATAAATATATTTGCAAATGTAATGTAATATCAGGGTTAAATAAAAATAAAAATTACAAAATATGAACCTACTTTTCGGGCCCCAAAAATTACGGGCCCTAGGCACGTGCCTATAATGCCTAGGTCTTAGTCCGCCCCTGGTGATGAATATATGAAAATAATCCAATAGAATACAACATTATATACAAAAGTGTGCATAGTTCGCGTCTGGTCAGTTAAATGTTGGTGCGATAACAGTAATACGAGTATATCTGAAATTAATAATAGGTTGACTGTATAAAAGATATAGGCTCTGCACTAAGTTTATTCAGGTTAGATGTTTTGCCACTTACACTTCTCAATCAGCAATGAATTCATGAACAATGCACAATGAAACCTGCCAGATTCTACAAACGCATTGCATAGCGTATATGCACTTTAGTCAATCATCAACAAATGCAACACTTCAAAACATGTGACAGTTCAGCTAGAATGGATGATCATCATCTCCTGACATAAGTTCACTTGTTTGATTTCCCCTTGAACCAATATTCATTTTTATTTATCATTTCGATGTTTACACTTTATCGTAAAACTTTTGAAATAGCCCTCGTAGATTCCTAAAGCTTTGCATATTACATATTTATATACACATATATGTATGTATGTACGTACAGCAACACTAAACCAACAATGCCTGAGTATATTGTACATACAATTCTATCTTATTAATTTTTTTCTTTTTGGGTCCCTAAGCTGGTTCGTTTTTGTTAATTTTCCTAAATGACATTTGTAGGTGACATGCTGTCAGCACTCACATGGGAGACATTTATTTTGTGCAAAGTGATGTAAAAATATGTTAGCAACTCCTTTAGGGTTGACGCCTTATTAGATCTTGGATTTTTATTCCTTATTTTTTTCGACTTCGTAGCAGTCATTGCTGTTTTTACTGCTGCTTTTATTTTATTTTATTTTTATTCTATTGCTATTAATTGTATTTTTCTTCTGGTTGTTACATTTTGTTTTTCGTGTTGGGTGTCTTGTTGTATCGTATTTTTTGTAATTCAAGGAAATCCGTTTAAGTAGATGTCTAGGTTTTGAAAAAAAAAATATTGTAATAATTTAAGCACTTGATCTTTAGCTGTAAATTAAACAACACTTAGTGTAGACATGTGGTAATATGGATGTACACTAGAGCCCCGCTTTACGCGCTTAATGGTGCCGAACTAATGCAATACAAAATGCAATGATACCTTTCCTATCAATTGCATTTCTTACTTTTGTAACATTAGCATGGTATAAAGATTTTTATCAATTTGAGTTGTATTAACGCTGCAACAGTTCTTTCTATGTCAGCAATATTTTCTACCAACTTAAAACGTTTTAATACGGCCAATTTTAGTTCAAAACAAAACTCTTTCTTCTATTTGCAATAATTTTTTCTTTCCTTAAGTCGAAAACTACATTCTTACTTCTTAACACGCAACTATAGTCGGAAGGAATAACATAACAAAATAAATGGGGAATCCCCATTTCATATGCAAATAAACAAATTATTCATTTATAATTAATTATGAATTCGGTCGTTTGTAGATATGACACGGAACAAATGGGAATCGAACAAACGCAAAGTTGGTTTAATCGAATGTTCAAAATGACGGGGATTGAAATCCAGGCTCCAAGAGTGTATTAGGCCGGTTCATTTTATTATATTAAACAAAAGAACGAATATATTTAAATTTTAAAAAAATTGTTTGCGTAAAATTTCTCAAGTGTGCAGTATTAGGGTTAGGGGAACAGCCGAATTAACGAAATTTTTAAAACGTTTTAAACAGTCGCTGCAGCTTTAAAATAAGGGGAATAACCGATGAATAACCACGTCCTGTTTTTAATACATACATATAATATTACAACTAGTTCAATATTGAAAACTTTTTGACGGCCTACAGACAAAATGGACTACTATCAAGGATACACAATTATAATAAAAAAAAATATATAAATAAAAAAACTATTCTTTAATATATATATTTTTTGGCGTTTATAATCGGGACCTTTATTACTTTTTATATACTATTTATTACCACTTCGGGGTGTTCGTACTGCCGATTGAACTCCTTTTCTTCTGCTTCAATTTGATTAATTCTACTAATGCATATGCAATATAAAACTACACACAGAAAAATGTCCTTAATAGTACCTAATAAAATACAAAAAAATTAATAAAATATCTCTATGGTTTTTTTTTAACGTAGAACATCTTTTTATTTTCATAGGGAAAATCTTTTTGAAAAAATCAAGAACGAAACTTAGAGATTTATTAGGGATTCTTCTTAATTTTTTCAATAAGGATTCCTGCTTGATTTTATTATTAATTTTGTCAAAAAGGTTTACCTATGTGATTTCATTAGGTCCTCTTATTGGTTTTTCAAATGGAAAACGTGGAACTGGGAATTATGTTAGGAAACTATAGGAAAACAGGAAATAAATATGTATATGCTTATGATGGTGGCTCGTAGAAGGCATTGAGTTCTAAGCGCCCATAGCCATGCTTATATCCACGTGTTCATTATGATCTAGAAAGTTGCATAAAGTTACTTCTATGACTATTACGATGGAGTATCGAAAATATTCAATAAAACACACACACACACGCTTACACACACACAGAGTTCTTTTAAATATAATTCTCTAAAGCTGCCGTCAAGCTAAAAACGGCCAATGATCCAAAAGTCGTTTTTTCACAATAAAAAGCCAACTGAAACTGTATTTATAACAAAAAAAAAAAATATCTTTTTAAGTATTTGTATAAAAATATATAAATTATGATTGCAATTATTTATGACGATGGCATCGCTGTTTTGCTTTTTAAGGTTATCTTGAAATAAATAAATCAGTTAAGTGGGGAACTGACACATCATTTTTATGAGCTGTCATGTTAGACAGATATGAATGGTTTTGTAAGTACTTGCAGTCACAAAAAAGAAATAGCAAAATATTTTAAGTGACTGCCAGAATAGATAAATGAAGTAGTTGTACTATATATGTATGTGATAAATTTAAATTGTTAATATTAGTGTGAGAATTGTAAGTACGATGTAAAACAAAAATTTTTTTGTCAGTAGGCAGCACCGGTTGAAAAAAAATGGACTAGATTATATCTAAACATGTTCACTTAAGTGCAGTATTTTGCAAATACATCCGATTTTCTATCGCAGATGTCAAGAAGTACGCCAAATGAAAATAGACTATGAAGCTTTGCCTAAGGACCATGCCTATTAGGAATATATCTCCGATATGCATATTTTTAATAATGAATGTAGTAAAACTAATTTCAGAAGTGGAATAAATTCCCCAAAATTGATTTATAGAAAGTAATAATTTTGTGTTAAATTTTACATAAGTAAATTAAATTTACATGTAATAAAAGAAGTACTGAAGAGGTACTCGATCTTGAGGAAATGTTTTCTAAAGAAAAGAAATTTTTATCCTGAGAAATGGTTTACACATGATTAATCTCTAATTTTGATTAAGTAGTTCAGTTTTCCTGAATCAAGTACACAAACGCAGCTCGTGCCACTTTACTTTTCATGCCCTTTTCCATCAAAAAGAATGGATCCGCATATATCTATATATACATATATATACATATATGTCTATATACATATCTTTAATATGGTGATGGCAATTTTTACAATATTGGCTTGCTACTATAGTATATATAAAATATATACATCCTATATTCATATAAGAATGGAAGCTGGCTTAACTTTGTCCGTCTGTCTGTTTGTCTGTCTGTCTTCGATATTTTTAGCCACATTTTCCTTAAAACTATCCATTATTAAACATACCAAAATAACAATAATATAAATAAAAAATTGCCAAGTTAAGTTTTAGTTCAATGCAGTAAAATTGTAGAGCACAAGAATAGTTTTGGAACAGATAACGGAGAAGGAATTGATGTATAATACATTTACTTGTTTAAACTGACTTATAATAATTTAGGCTTTAATAATAATAGAAGAGTATAATTCGTGAATAGTTCAATTATTAATTATTTTTCAATTATTCTTTGTCTTCTAATTCAACCTTGGTGCCGCCATATTCCGGCAATAAAACACGGTCGCCTGTCTTTACAGCCATTGGTACAGTGGCACCAGTCTGAGAATTTCTTGCACCGGGACCCACTGCAATAACGGTTCCATGGATCATCTTGCCTTCAGCTTTCTCGGGTAATACAATACCGCCTTTGGTGGTGGTCACGGTCTCAGCACGCTGCACCAAAATGTGATCTAGCATGGGAATAATTCTCTTAACTGCATTGGAAGCCATTTCTTATTAGTTACACGTTAATTTAAGAGAGAAAATTAATTATAATTTTAATTATAGGGGTATAATATTTTATTTTTATAGGGAGATATTACCAATTTTTAATTATTAATATAAATTAATTTTTAGTTACTAATTTTAACTTCAATTTTAACTATTTTAGGATATTAAATTATAATGAAAAAAATAAAAAAACATTTTTCAAATCCTGTAAGTGATCCCATTTCTGTTTTGTTTGTAACGAGTTTAGTCTAGATATTTTGGGAGAAATTCCTCATTATCTATTTTGATATAAATCAATCACGTTTCGTGTAATCCCTATTTAGGGTAGAATCACCCCTAGACTCTTACTTAAAATTTACATAAACCTGTGAGTATAGAAGTCTGTAGAGCATATAGGCTTGTGAGGTATCAACGTACTGCAGTCGGCGGCCATGTGGTTGCAATGTATTCTTGTTTGCGAATTGAGTGGTAGTTACAGTTCAGTTGCCCAATAAATATTGAATAAGAAGAAATTAAAAAGAAATTTAATAAAAAAATGTTTTTCAAGTTAATTAAAAATATGTTATTGCCGTTTTGCAAAATATATTTTAAAAATTACTTTATATTTTTCCTAATAAAGAAAAAGACTCGTTATGGATTTCCTGTAGAACAAGGCGATAAACATTATGCTCTGAAATTAAATAGATTTTTCTAAATTTTATTAACTATATTTCTTTGAGTGCAATTTCTCTGGCATTATATTAAAACAAATATTATAGAAACATTTCTTACAGTAATCATAAAATATATTTATATTTTAATTAACTGATATTCGAATCATCTTCCTACTTTTTTCCTTTTTTTATTTCAAATTCGATAAGGTTTTCATTCAACGCATCTGTGTAAATTATTTGCTTATAATTAATATAAAATACATTTATAAATATTTTTCATTATTTTCTTAACAATTTTATATAAATAGTCAACCACATTTCATCTGTCTTTCATGAGTGCTGTAATAAATTAAGTTTCATTAAAACGAAACACAAAAAATGCGCGCTACCACTCTTCTCTGGCAGGCAACTTTCTCGTTGCTCGCTTCGCCTTCTGTTGCATTATCTCTGGGTGCACAAATTTGCCATTTGTCCGAATGTCAGTGGGTTGACTGCCTGTTTGCCCGTCTGTTTCCATTTTACGTCTCCGCCTGAAAGTTCAGCTGCGTTAAAGTAAACCAAGGAAGCGAGAAGATAAATATGACATGTTTAACAACTGAAATCAGAAAATAAACAAAATATCACACAATATACAAAAATATGTCTTTATACGAGCCACTGTAAATATAACATACGGCATGAAATATCAATATTTATTATTATATACAAGTTATATAAATTTACTCTTTTCATCACTTTAATTTTTCTGGCAGCAACTTTTGTGCAATAACATTTCGCTGCAAAAGATGATTTACCTACTGTAAGTTATATACGGCTTTCAACATATGCAAAAAGCTATATATGTGAATATTTGCCGATCGATACTACGGAATAGACTTTCTCCAGCAGTGTCAGTACATGCTTCTCTCTTATATAAACGAACTGCTTCCTTTGTCAGTACTTACGACAAATTGACGTTTTTTTTTTTATAGAAGTCCGGCAGCCTTTTTGGTACTTTGTGTTATTTCATACGCTTCAGTGTTAATTTCTTCAGGTCATGCTCCATGCCCCTTAGAAAGTCTCCACTATTGCTCCCATGTAAATACAAGATATCCTAGTTCCCACATCTGAAATTACTACACAGGCATGAAGCATTCGTCGATGCCAAACACTTTGTGTTAGTGATCGCATAATTACATTTCGTTAGCCAAGTGCCAGTTATTAATGTCATATGACAAGCCGATCCGATTCAGTATAAGATCCAAAACCTCCTGTCTAATAGTAATTTAAATAACAAGCTCCTTTATTATTAGAAATAAATTGTAGTAAACCTTCACCACACTCCTTTAGAGTCGCAGCACTCGGTATTCCGGTTTTGGCAGAAGCTTTTCATAGCGCCAAACTCAGGAGTAGGCGTGAAAGCAAAGTCACCGGCAGAAAGGCGAACAATGGGAGTACAGCAATGAGTTCACATTCAAACGACCATCTTGCTTCTGTTTTTTATCGTGTTACGAGTGTAGGCTTACTTTGATTGCATCCTTCATAAAGCGTATATTCAACTGGATGATGTTGATTTTTTGTTAGGCGTTTTCAAGTTATTGTCTTTGATTAAAAGCAAAGCTTTTTTAGTGAACTCACCGTATCTCTTCTTTAGCCATTGGCTGCCTTCTTTGTGCGTGGTTGGTACTACGTTTATCACACAAGAATTTCTTCAATTTCGCCCATTTTGTCAAATCAAAATGCCAGACCTTTTAAAACGTTCTTTGCCTTGGCTTATCGAATTCATCGACTTGAGAATTGCATGTTCAGGCTGGAGCAGACTGGTGGAACGATCGATTCTATATTTTACTTTCAACAACTCATGAGATTGAGGCAAGCACTCAAAAAAAAAAAAACACCAGCGCTGGTCAATAGAAAGGGCTGCGCCATTCATCAGGACAAGTCTAGACCACGCACATTTTTAATGACTCGCCAAAAACTGACAGAGCTTGGGCTGGTAAGTTTTGATGCAGCCACCATATAGCCCTGACTTTGCGACCATCGGACTAATATTTGTTTCGTTTAATGCAGAACTTCCTTAATAGAGGAAAGTTGGCTTCAAGAGAAAAATGTCAAAATTACTTGTCGCAGTTCTTGGTCGAGAAACCAGAAAATTTTTACACTAATGGAATAATATCTCTAGCGGAAGAATGGTATAAATTTGGCTCTTTAAACCTTCATTATAAATAAAAAAAAAATAACTTGAAGTTTGATTAGAAATACGAAAAGACTATTTCCATTACCCTATATTATACCTTTTTGTTTCTATAATAAATTTTTGACCAAAAATAGATTTCCCTACTTATAAAAATTCATTGCCAATTAAGTCCATAAGATATTTTTATTTCGATTTTTCTCCTCAGAAGAATAATAATATATATAATAATTTATAAAAAAAAGGCATTTCATTTTTCCCCAACACACAACACCTGTTACAATAGTTCGCTTAACATTTGAAGGAGGGCCTTTCGGAGCACTGTGTACCAAATATGTAACTTTTAGATCGTAGTTGGCTAACAAATTTTAGAATAGCAGATGAAAATTACTCTAATAACATAGCAAATGGGTTTGATTTCGATTGGGCTTACATGGTTTACGTGGTTACAACGGCGTTTAATATCATCATTGCCGAAAATGCATAACCAAGCAAACATATTAAGAGAGAAACTTATTTAACTGATAGTCTATGATTTTTCTAATATAATTCGTGATCATACGTGGTTAGTAGAATATTTCACTGAACAAAATTTCCTTAAATTTTTGCTTGTATTAATGGCCCCTCGTATGGCACAAACACTTTAAAATTGTTTTAACAAATTTTACAGCAATGAAAAGTCTAGTCACACATTGCGCTTTTTTCCTGTTCATATGCTTCCTTCCCCAAACTCATTGTGTACGTTTATGTTATCACACAGATTTCAAAGAAACGTCAAAGCACAACACTTAATAACAGTTTAAGCCTTTGAGTAGCTGTCAGTCTTTTAAATACACTGAAAGCGTTTGCTTATTGTCATGACATTTAAGTTCCATAAATCTTGACATCAATATATGAAATGGCTGTTTTCAAATTGAATGTGCAAACGTTCAAGCGGTTTGTTAGTTACATATGTATGTATGTGTGCATGTGTGTATGTTGTATGTTCATCCGTATTATATGCACTAGTTAAAAAGTACCAAAAAAAAAAAAAAAAAAATAACAAGAATTAACAACAGATATCAAGGGATTTGATGTTTGTAAAAAAGAAGACTTTATGGAAGACTGCTAAATTTAGAGCGCACACATATGAAAGAATTAATAACGTCAACGAGCATTTTAAGCAGTTTTTGCCATCAAACGGAAACTGCCGGCAATCAAATGCTTTGAAGTTGGAAATGGTTCGCACAATGAAAACGTGTTACGGAGCGGTGTTATTGCTAATAGATATTTGACGTTTTGGTCATTTGACAAGTTAAATGGGAAGGAATACAATATATACATACATACATATATTATAATTGACAGGACCATGCAATGCGTAACCGCTATTCTACTGCTCGTGTTTAAAAGCTTAAGTTTTTGACAGCTACAAAAAAGTGATTTGAAGCAACATCAGATGTGCATACCTCGTACGTACCGACATTCATGAATTAAAGACATGCTAAATAAGTTGAGCGTAATCATGATATCTTAGCTTTCAAAACTTATTATGTACACACACACACACACAAACACTCACAGCTATACATCCATCTGCACATACTTAATATCCCTGCTTTTGGCATTTTCTGCTTTTTCAGTCCTTTCATTTTCTTCATATTGAATATTGTTTATAAATATTGATTGAAAATGACGTTGTGCTTGTCAAAATATGATATATGACCAAAAAATGAAACATAAATTATGAAAAATATCATATTTACTGAACATGTAAAAAAATGAAATATGAAAAAAATATATAAAAACGCTCAAAATGACAACACAATGTACAAAAGATGGCGACTTAATGACTTATGAAAAATAACTTGAATATAAATTATAATCGTAAGTAAAGCAGACAAAAAAGAGAAGCATAACTCACAGTGAAAAAGTAATAAAACAGAAAAAATACAATTTATTAATTTATTATTGCGCTTATTTGGCGCAAATGTTTTCTGAACGCTTTCTGGTAAATGTAAAACAGTGGTCCAACAACAACAATTTTGAGAAATAAAAAGCAAAAAACAAAAAAAAATAACAAAATATAGAGAAATTATTCCACAACGTATAATGTACGATTATTTCCAATGAAAGGTGTTAATAATTTCGATTAACGTTTTATTTGGTTTTACTTCAAGCATTTAGGCTGACCAGATCTTGAGAAATACATGTGCATGTGTGCATATAGTGACATATATAGAATGTATGAATGTGTTTGCACAGCAAACAACTGGATTGGAAGAAAGTTTAGTTTTACCCATTTGGACCCAAGCCAAAACGACAGGGAAATTTTTAGTTCTTTTTTATATTATTATTAAATTCATAACATATAAGTAAAAAAAACAAAAAAAAGCATAAAAATAAAAACTTTAGATGTTATATATAATGTTTGAACCTTCACCTAATCCATAGTGCAAAAAAGTCACAAATAATGTCAACAGCCTTGTCGTATGCCCAAAATAATGAAGTGTACTAAAATTGGCTCGGTGGGTACACATTCGCCGCAGCAGGCTGCACGGCTATACGGCTTTAAAGACCCCGACTACTGGCCTCTGACAGGCAGCCCCAAAAATTAAACTATTAATTTAGAATATACCTCTAACATACAAAAATGCAAAACATGTTTCTTTATTTTCTAATAATGTCTGCTATTATATAAAATAATATAATTTATAATTCGCCTACTTTATACGGACTATTTCAGGTGGAGGTGTTGCCGTGTTGACTTTAAAGACTTTTTTCAGCTTTACTGCTTGAGGCCATAAAATATGTATTAATTGAAGCTGAATGGTCTCGAAAACACTGCTCAAAACTTGGCCTTGATAATAAAGAAATGAATTAAGCCCTATTCTTTTATTTTTTAATCATCACACCATATTTTCTAAGATATTTCGATACATGTATTAGGGTGCCTCCGTAGGCGAATGAATAATGCACAGCCTACTAAACTAGAGTTCGCTGTTCGATTCCTGCCTAGACGCTGGGTGTTTTCAAGCAGTCAAGCCTAAAACTTTGCAAGTTAAGTAAATTTATAAGAAAAGTATTTAATTGGCATAGGACTTCCAAGGTCAATGGATCAACACAAATGTGCTTTCCGTTTTCAAAATATATATATTTAAAAATATATATATTTCTCAAAAAAAAACATGATCAGGGAATCATATTTCCTCTTGCTATTTACCATTGATTGCAATTTCAATTCGCATATTATGCTGGGGACACTTTGTATCGCTGCTGCATTAGATCCCTGTTCATTAGGATCTCTGCAGCATTAGATCCCTAAAGCATATTATGTAAGATCATCTACTTGTAATAAGAACAGCTGCATATGTAACATATTCATGTCAGAAAAATATATGAGAAGGAGATGATGAAATGGGCAAAGTATATGCTGCTCGTAGTGCCATCAATGCCTCATTCTCCAGATCTACAACATGATTTAATAATGAATATAATAACTCCTAGTCAAGAGTATGGTACATTTTGTTTTCTAACTGCATTGCTAAATCCAGAAAAGCCACCAAGAAGTTCCTTAAATTCTTTCGATATCCATAAATATAGCAGAAAATGGTATATAAACTAAATATGAAGGCCAGACCACATTTTTCACAATATTAGTTTTTCCATAATTTATAACTTTTTGAAAATTGAAAATTGAAATTCAAATTAAAGCTATTGGTTTATTTAAGCAAATAATTGTTTGCAAAGAATGTCTTTCTACAGATTCTAGGGATCCGCCTCTGGTCAAAACTGACCTGACCTCTTCACCTGAAGTCCCCAGGTTCAAATTCGCTTTGGCTGATGTCTGAAATTTTATATTTTTCAATATTTTCGTGAATTTTAGCAAATATGGTTTTTTCTGCATCATTTTCACAATCTCTAACGTAATATATTAAAACATATATGGGGGTTTCCATTACGTTTAAATAAAACAAAAACTATATATGTAACAAGGTAATTGTTTTTTATTTCGAAAAATTAAACTACTAGTTTATATTTTTAAAAAAAACTTCATTTAAATGATGCACTATTTTCACAACGGCCCTCTTTTTTTTAAAAAGCGATGTACGTCGATGCTCAACGATTATTTTTTTCCAAAAATCTATGAATTACTATATGATATATATAATGATGTAATAACACAACAAGTAACTAGTCAGTCCGTTGTGTTTGGTGGCTTGTTTTGGCGTTTTTGGCTTACTTAATTAACCAGAGTTGCATTCACATAATTAATTTTAAGATTTAAAATTAAATTAAATTAAATAATTAAAAATTTAAAATTTTAAGATTTAAAATTAATTATCAATTCATAATTTGTCTATTTTGTGTGATATTTTGAGACATACATAAGTTTGCAGTTTCCTTATAAAGTAAGAATAAATTGATAAAAATGAGTCATTGGTGCCATATCTTATACGGGTGTCGTTGAGAAACGCCCTAGAAAAGCCATTTAGATAATGATGCCCAGAGATGTATTTGGAGAAATAAAAAAAGTTTAAAAAAAGGAAATAAAATAAAATATTAGTAATAGTCGGTATAATAAATAAAATAAAATATTAGTTAGACTTCCGGTACTTGACTTCATTGGTTTTGTGATTTGGATCAATAAGGAATAATAATTCCCTTAGCTTACGTTTAGTAGCAGATGTGATACGTATATTGTCAATTACTTTCAAATTACTATAAGTCATAAGGCCATATAGCACTTTTGGGGAGGGCCTTTGTATTGCTACACAACAACTTATCGGCTTGTTTTAAATTTGTAAACAAAAAACAGCTGATTAGTTTTCACTCTGACAACATATAGTTACAGTTATATGATTATATTAATATTTTATAAGAAAACTAGCAACTTTTTTATGACTGTTATAAGATTATCTGTAAGTCCAAAATTATGATCCTATAAAACCCTTTGAGAATTGCTTCTTGTGAACGATGGTTGCATATAATTACATACAAATGTATGTAGATATATTAAACACTTCAAAAATTCATCAATTGATCGCGATGAACTATAAAGCTCTTTCTTTCATTAAAAAGTTCTGGAACGGAAGCACTTAGAATTCAACTATGTGGCTTATGTGAATAGCTTTGCTTTCGATAAAGGCAGTTGCAATATTCTCCTTTATTCATACTTTTAATTTTGTGGTACGTCTTCATAAGAATTGTGTTTCATGCGATACAGCATTCGAGTGCTCATCTGGTAACCCACGTAGAACAGAGAGTGGAACAGAGAACAGAGCTTTATGTAATTATTTATGCAACAGTTTTCATCATAAATTCATTCCTTTTCTTAGTTCATAAAACTGATCTCTGAAAGAATTACATGACTCTTCGTTTTTGGGGATGTCATATTATGACTGAATGCAAGAGGCACATCGGTTATAGACTGCATATAAGATATTCTGTTTTGATAAAGTTAAAGTGATAAGATAACATTAAACTACACATAATTGCGATAGTGAATTTCTAAGCTCCTCTCCTGAGATGAACTGAATAATAATTCGTCAACTACAAATGGGTAAGGGGGTGAATCCATCTCATACATCCGGCAGATATAAAAGAAAAAATCTAATTAAATTTTGTGAAGTGCTTTAATATGTCATTTGTCAATTGTTGTTTTAATCTTTCAGTGACGAAGGCAAAGGGTTTTCTGTTGGAATACTGAATTTCATTGGAAAAAAACAACAATTTCACTGCGCCTATTTCGCTACTCTCTCCTCTTTACTATAACAACTATCCCTTTTTCCTAAGTTCGGCACAGTGCATGAGTAGGGGGTATCCACTTAATGTAGATCTTAGAATAAAATTATATTCGATAATTACTAACTTTTCCTGTAGCGAAATCATTTGTGGAGGAATTTTTCATAGCCCTGCTACCTTTTTTTTGCAGCAATACATTATATTATTTTGACTTTTAGACTTGCAGAAAGGACACGCAGTTTCAGATAAAGCCATCCGACCTTACATTATATTATTTTGACTTTTAGACATACAGCATGTAGCTCCAGTTTCAGGTAAAGCCATCCGGCCTTCATGTAAGGCAAGCATTGTTTTAAATATTTGCCAGAAATTTATGAATTAGGGAGATGCAATTAGTTCTTCAGATATTGAACGGTATTTCCTAAGTTCTGATAATCATTTTCAATCTTCAACATATCCATGTGATTGTACATTTTCCTGGTATTGAAGATAACGGTTTAACGAACCCTGACAGGATGCACTCATTCGCATGCGTACACATTGCCACCAAGTCTGCAAGCCATCGATTTCATTGAATTTAAAGTGGTATTGAAGATAACGGTTTGGGCCATATATCTTAAAAATTAAAGATATATTGTCACTTGAACTATGTGGTTTACATGGAAATCGAAATTTTAATTATAAGCAGCAGTAATATTATCCACTTCATTTTATCTTACTGGCAATTTAAATATTTTATTTTGAAACCGCGGTTATAAGATACTTTTGTATTGGAGATAACGAGTGTCTCATTAGAGGTGAGCTTGCCGATACGAGAAAGTGTGCGAGTTTTTTCAAATTAGCGTTCTATTGTTTCGAAAATTTAACAAAAAATTTACTTTTCTTATACTTTTTTTCTTATAAAATTGCCTGGAATAGATAAAGAAAATTATGATGTTGATAACAAAAATATTAAAGTTCATTTCTGTGCGAGTTCGTCTCTTTCCTCATGTGGCTTACAACAACTATATACTTATTATAAAAAATATATCATCTTGCTTTTTCTCTTTGTTAAACCATTTATTCGATGTAATAAATAATTCCATACCACTGTGCTTAACCACTCAAAACATTGATATATCCAACGGATACTCATCGCAGTCATCAATCACAATTACGAAATAAAAAGCAGCAATAAATTAACGATAAAAGCTCCATTCGTTAAGGGGTCTTCTTTTCTTTTATTTTGTGTTTTTCGTTTATTTTTCAAACTTTCATTCCGTCTAGCTTTTTATACTCGTACAACTGTCTTTTATTTATTTATTTTTCACATTTTGACTTCTCAAATGGATGGCCTCTACCAACCAAACATCCAGCTATCTATCTTTTCCACAAGTACTTACTTATGACGTCTAAGCAGCAAACCCAAGAGTCAACATTGTACAATTATCGTTGGCAGTGCTGGCGGTGCTATTTGATTGAAAAGATCCGCCCGACAACCAACAGTATAATTCATGAAGGCAAACCTACAAGTTATAAGCTGCCACCACATTTCAAGCCACATATCATAATTCCTACCATCTGTATACAATGCATCAAAAATCTATTCCAATGACTTTTGTATGGCTATCTTCAAGCATCCACGTACTCGTATGCAAGCAGCCCCCCACTCACTTGAACTTGCACACATACGAGTATCCATGTACTTATGCATGTATGAGTGTATGGGTAAAAGTGAAAAGTATAAGTGTTTTATACACTTTTCTTAAGATACGAGTTTGTAAATATTTTAGTTAACCGAAAGTTATGGTGCGTGTGATATTTTTTTTATATTTTCCTTATATCACAAATAACTCAAAATATAATTTATTGAGGAGCTTTTTGTGTTTTGTTTTGAAGTCAACGGCTTCTCTCAAGTTCCTGACGGCTGCTTTACGGTATTAAAGGTTAAGACATTTCTGACAGGTACATTGTTGGAATTTGTTTTTATAGATAATTATAATTTAATGCTTTCAACGATATCGGAGCTAACCGATCGAATTTGATTTAATAAGGATTATAATGATTCAAGTTTTAAAATAGTTCAGATGTAAAGAAGGAACGCCTTATTAATAAAACTATTAACGAAAAATCAAGAAAAAGTAATCGGAGGAACGAAAAGGTCCGAGCAAAGAAAAAGGTGACACTTTGCTGGTAACGAAGTATTTCATTGAAGTCGTCAATCGTACGTTGCTTATTGCTGGAGACCAGAGACAGTATGCTTTAAAATAGTTCAGATATCAAGAAGGAGCGCCTTATTAATAAAACTATTAACGAAAAATCAACAAAAAGTAATCGGAGGAACGAAAAGGTCCGAGCAAAGAAAAAGATGATACTTTGCTGGTAACGAAGTATTTCATTGAAGTCGTTAATTGTATGTTGTTTATCACTGGAGACGAGAGACTGTATGTAACCCGACAAGCAGCGTTGCTGGAGGAACTGGATGATACTTGATGCCTGCTGGAATCATATACATAAAAAAGCGTCTCCACCGCTTTAATAATATTAATTTGTGACAAAAAAGTCAACGATGGCGCTTCTAAAACTATTTTCTTTTACAACTTGTTTTTAAGCACCCTATTTTGAATCTATATAAGGACATGTTCTATTATCTTATCCTAGAGAGACGTACGATTTGCTAAATATGTCATCTATGCTGAAAAAATACAGGTGTGTCCTAAAAATGTCAGTTTTTTTTTGAGAAAATTTTCATAAAATGAAAATTTTCATGCAAATAGATTTGATTTCATTATTGTACGATAGTGTGGCACCAACAATGCCATTCTGATGTGATTTTCTAAAGTAAAAAAGTATCACTATCAGATTTCCATTGGAGTGTCAAAAAGGTATACTTTTAAAACGTTTTACCCGCCCTGTAAAAATGACATTTTATATTTAGTGCGATAAGAAGAAAAATTAGAAAAATGGGTGTTGCGACCTTTTTAACAGCCGCTAAAGAAACATTTATTTGTATTTTGCATTTAAAAACTTTTATTTGAAATACAAAATAATAAATATGTATATACATATATAAATTATATTTATTTATTTATTTACCTAATATTACAATTATATGACTGTAATTAAAATATGAGTAGAAACACAGGCTGCTGAGGCCATCGGCGAAAATATATATATAAATATATTTTATATATTATAATAAAACCATTTAATTTTGTTTGCTTTTTATTCTAAAATAAAATGGAAAACAAATAAATTAGAGCAAAATTCAGAACTTGTAACATACAAAATATATTCACGGCTTAGTTAAATATTTTATTCTCGTGCATTTCATAAAATTTAAAATAATTTTAAATAAAAATAAAAATGATTAATACTGCATCTTATGGTCAACTTAGTGTGACTTATGAGCTTAATTTTTTTTTTTCTTTTTTAATTAATCAGTAGCATTTATTTGTATACGTATCTTGTCATTTTTTTGTAATAATTTTACAAGTTTATTTAATTAAGTTGTCTAAAATCTCTTTCTGTATTTTCTTTTTCCAAATATATTTTCAATATTTTTTTTTCTGTAATTAATTTTTTAATTTGTGTGTTTTTGATTAAACTTTTATAGCCTTAAGATTAAAACTATTAAAACAAATTGCTTCATGAGAAATATATAAATAATAGTGACATTAAAAATGTTTTTAAGGAAAAAGTGCTCGGAACACCGATAGCCCTGAAAAATTTACAGGACTGATAAACACTCAATGCGAAGGTAGTGATTTTCAAATGTTTTTTGTATTTATAGTTGTAAAGCAAGAATTTTGTATTTTTTTCAAGTAGAAGTTTTATTTAAAATAAATTTTTAATTAAATAATTTTTTTAATCTGTCGAGGGGTTTGAAAATCAAATAGGAAAACAGGAGAAGTACAGAGTTTTATTCTCGTACTAATATGTTTTTGATTTAATATTCTTAGATTTTTTTAAAGAAACAGTAAACACAGTACGTTTGGACAAAGTGCATTTGTAATCGAATGAATAATGCCCAGCCTACTAAGCCGGAGGTCGCAGGTTCGATTCCTGCCTAGACCCTGGTTGTTTTCCTGCGATCAAGCCGAAAGATTTTCAAGTTAACTTAGTATAAAAAAAAACTGAAAAAAATGTTAAATATTTTTCTAGATTTTTTTATTTTTTATAATTTTATTTATTTTTTTAATATAATTATAATATGAGTAAAAGCACTGACTGCATATTTTTCAATATGCATTCCTCTCACACGCAGCAACTTGCTACCTCTTTTTCCACTGGCAGCAAAATACTCCGGGGGAAACAAAAATTTCCAAGACTTTGTTATAAAAAACAAATATATTTAGAAAGTGGAATTGTAAATTTATATATAACATTGTATATATAAAATTCTCGTATTTTGCTTGGAAAGAAAATTTTAATATGAAAAATTTTTTCACAATTAAAACAGAAATACTTTCGAATTTAGAAAACGCGCTTTTAAAATTATTATCTTCACAAGCACTGCGCATACTGAGATATTCCACAATGTTTGTTAAATTTTGTAGAATAGAAAAATGTTATTTATTTAAATTTCAAGAATATTTTTCTTGTGAATGAACACAAAACTGTCATAATAAATTCTGTTTTATGAGTTTTTTTTTTTTATATTCATATTTATTATGGAGAAGATGTTATAAGAAAAGAAATAAAACATTATATTTATTAACTAATTTAACGAAAATTAAATAAATTCACAAAGAAGGAAACAAGATTTTTTACATTTTAAAATTTATATTTCAGTCATAAAAATGCCATAATTCATAATAAACCCGTATCTATTTGTTGTTGAGTGTTTGTGCGTTTCAAAGGCTGAAAATTAAAAATTATTTTTATTATTAAAACTTTATTTTTAACTCAAACCCCAACCTCATTTTAATTATATTTTATTACAGCTAATAAATCTTCTTTAATGTTTTGCTGATTATCATAAAAGTGTTTTTAAAGTAAATAGAATAATATATTAAAATTATAATTGTAAAAAGTTCAAGTAAAATGCATACATAATGTGAACACATACATACATGCATACATACCTACATTTCCTTACTCGTAAATGCTTAAATCTTTATCAACCACAATGAAAGCCTCTCATTGAAATTCTCACTGCGATGACTAATCGCGATAATTGCTCCAGTAAATAGAAAATGTCTAACTTAAAACTATGCTGACAAAATGACAATCTGTTTACCATCAACTACAAAAATATATGTATGTATAAATGTATGTACGTATGAATTTTGATGATGAGAAAGAAGACGCGGCAACAACAGTGATGAAGACTGTGATATTGACGTTACAGTGACTGCAAGAGTTCAGCATGCATATATAATGAAAAATGTGACACTGTCGTTAACTTGTCAACATCATCATCCATATTAAGAAATGAAAGAATTCAAAGTCAATGTAATGTAACACACAGATAATTTTGTCTTCGTACATATATAAATGTATGTATGATTGTATGTTTTATGTATCCATATATACTTATGCAAGTATAATAATATAATTCAATAACTTTTATTCCTTTGCATGCAAAAGAATCAGGAGTAAAGCGAGACATACTACATCAAAATCATGCATATGTACACACAACCGTACATACATACATACATACATAAGTACATCCATGCCCGTGTAAATATGTATAAATATGTATATACGAATGTTTTAGCAGGGAAAAATGTCAAAATGCATTAACATTTAATTGAGGCTAATTTAAGGCAAAATATTTCTTATGGGTTTTTATTTTCGACATTCATTTCATTTTATCAGTGATGCATGAATATTGTTCTTTCCTCTGTCGTTTCATACATTTAAAATTCACATACACACACACATCCATACATATATACATATTCACATATTTTTAAACACAGAACTACATTGGCAATATTTATTTCTTTATTTTTATAATTTTTTTAATTCATTCATTCATACAATAAATGAAATGTGAGAAATGAGCATTTTGTAAAAATGTCACATTAAATTTAATTTATGCGTTGTTGCCTCCTCACTCAATGTGTTGTAGATATTTCATCTTCATCAGCAACGACAGCAAAAATAACAACAACATCACCATAAACAAGACTTTCTAGATAACACATCAGCCGTACACTCGTATGTGTATACATTCATGTATTCATTTGTATGTATGCATGTACGAGTATGTATAAACACACACACACACGCATTGATATGTGTACATACAAAGCAAACGTTCCCGGAATCACAGTATCAATAGGACTTATGCAGTTTTCTTTCTCTTTACCGCCCTAAAGTTTTGGACACGTCTTCATTGAATGCTTTTCCTTCTGAAATGATAAATACATGCATACAACCATACATACATATATTGATGAGTATGTACGAATATATGTATGTATATATTTCAATACATTATTGCACAGTGGGTTAAAAGCACAGAAAATTGCTTGTTCATCAATAAAAAATTTCATTCCACAGTTGTAGTTAGTGATCTTCGATTATTCCATATGAGAATACTTTTAGAATTCACTACATTTTAAATGATGAAAACAAATGAAATAAGTTTTCTTGAAAGGCTTTTGTATTCTTGTAATGTAAATGGTGAGGCAGTGAATTAAGCGTTATTTATTCTTTAAAGATATATCAATTATAAATCAGCCTTTAAATACATATAAATACATACATATATATATTAGTAACTTTTTTTTTGGTAATATGACACATTCCAAAATTCAATTTAGAATTACTTTGTCAGCCTGAATCGTCTTCGAAACCTAGAAGTATTCAAACATGCACATACATGCATGTCTACATATGCAAATAAAATTCATGAAATTATGAAATGAAATTCCTAAAGTTTATTTATATAATATATGCTTATATACGTACGAGTATAATTTATTTATTACTTACGCTAATAGATCACTTTTCCCTTTTGTGTCCATCGTCTACAGAGTAAAAGCTTAAAAAATTAGAAAACTAAAGTTTTTAACAATTTATCGTTTGCTTATCTCTTTTTTACGATATTTGTAATTTCTTTGTTCACATATTAAGCGAGATATACGATTTTGTTCTAATAGAATGAGGGAAAAATCTATTACATTTCTTAAGAAATTTAAGAGAGTCGATATATCAAGAAATTTTATTCGATTAGTTATACGCAGATTTCTAATGCATGTCAAAACAAATGTAATAGGACAGTCAATACATATTCAAAGTAAGAATATTTAAAGAAATTTTTGATTGGGCCCACTGTTCAATAAATATATACATTAGTTATTTAATGCCGTCGAAGCTGCTGTTTTACTCAGTTGTCACTGTTTATAAAGATAAATATCTTTCACATCAGTGCTTTTAATATCAACATCGCATAGCAAGCTCCTTTGGTACCTCATGATTTGCCGCACAAACACAAATACACTGAGACAAATTATAAATTATATTTGCGGTTCTGTTCTGTTTACTTTTAGGCAAATACGTTCGTGTTGGAAACAGGCATAAAATCTATGAATACAATAATTATTTCATTTTTCCCCACACGTTCTACATTTGTTATTGTTTTTGTTGTAACCGTTGACGTTGCATACTCGTGATTGTCTTTTATTTAACATTTTTTTGCTTGCTATTAAAATTGTTGATTGTTGATATTTAACGCTTGAAATATGACATACGCAATTTTTAAAATTATTCAGTTGTCATTTGTTATTAATGTCTTTTCATGTGTCTACTACACAGGGTTTGTATGAATATATGTCCGTATGTTTATATGTATGTATGGTTGTGTGCAAGTAGAAATGAATAAGTATGATATGCATGTTTAAAGTGTTTTAGTTATTTCCCTCTGCCTTGCTCAGCTCAATCCAACAGTACATTTTGTAACACACATACTGCCGAAACGTTGCGTTTCCTTTTTATGCCAGATAATGATGCCGTTGATGATGATTTGTTTAAAAATTTCCAATTCTTCAAGTTGTCCACAATATTGTGAATATCAAAGCATACATACACATACATATACATTTGTTTGTTATTTTTTATATGCACAGCATGTATGTGTGAGAATGTGTGAATATTTTTGCTCTTATTGGTGCTTGTCGTGAAATTGAACGTGTCTCTTGGTAGTGTCTGTCGTTTCCAATTTAAGCTGTCATCACATTTCTTGTTTCGTTTATCTCCTGGACCACAGTCAAATATGAAAGCCGCCTCACCAAACTTTTGTCACACATATAAACGCATAAATATTTGCATAAGACACATGAAAAATTATCACTGAAAGATGAAAGAATGTGTGTTATTAATGTCGTTGGATGTGCATACTTTATTTTCCTGTCTCCTGTACAGTTTTCATGCCGGCATGATGTGCGCTTTAAGGCGGTTAAAAAGTAATTGGGTACCAAGGCGAATTCATATAGCTGAACCCCAAGCGTTTCACTCTTAAAAGTAAGAGAAAGTCAAGGCTGCCTAAGAAAATTTTTTGACAGTAGAACTATTTTTAGAGAAACATAAAGCATGAATTTTCTACAGAGTTGCATGTGCCGGCCATTTACTTTAATTCGCCGGCGGCAAATTCTTTGAGATGAAATGTCAAATACAATTTAATACATCAAAACATGGAAAAAAAACCGCACATGGAAAACATATTTGCACTCGCGAAGTAACGAGTGTTCCGGTGATTAGCCTGTAGATTTCCACAAAGTGCAAATTTTTTTATAATTTATATTTTTATGTAACTACTAAACAATTAAAACTTTCTCAATTAATCAAATTGCTCGTCGTATGTAGTGATGGAAAAAATTATTAAAAAAAAATCTTGAAAGAATTCGAAGGTCGCCTGACTACTGGAAGCTAAAAAAAAGTGAATGTGTGTTTGTACGTAGTTATCATGTGCATGTGTGTAGTCATATATATATTTAACATATGTGTACGGTGTTGATATTCAGCCTTTGCTCACTACTTTGCATTCTGGCTTATAATTCATATATTTTTGTGTTGGATTTTTTAGAGAATAACGATTATATGTATAGATGTACACACAAACACACCTACATACATACATATTGTGCCTGTTCTTTTGATGTTGTCAGAACAATTATTAACGGTCGATAAATTAATTATGGTGCGTTGTTTAAAATCATTCATGATGTCCATCGACATTTCACCGCGCATTTTTTCGACAGTTTAATATCCGATTTATCAAGTTGTCAAAGTTTTGTGTTTTTAGGTACTTTATTTTCAATTACATGCATTATGTAACTCACTTACGTTTACTCATTTATGTGCACACAAAGTCCTGTCACTGCTCATTCGAAATGTTTTAAAAGCCAAAAATTTAAATTATACCCAACCTCACGATGGAAGTACATACATATAAACACACATATACTTAGTCATATGTATGCTCATATTTGGATCTGTGGTTCACAGTGTCGCGTCTTGATCAGGACTCAACTTTAAAATATATGTAAGTAAGTCCCAATATTTTGAGTATCATATTGTTTATTAATAATTGAAGAATATAATTTTCAAGTTCAAGTTAACTTGAATAATAATTTTTATTATTTTATAAAAAAAAATAAATATTATAAATAGTATTTAGAACGAGTTCCGATGTTGCCTATAAATATCATAGAACCATACATCATTTGTGGGGTACCTTAGTTGTTTTAAGAGAGGATGAAACATGTGTCGAAGTAAAGCAATCTTTTGACACAAAAGTATCAAGGACTTCTGGAAAATATAATTAAGTCGCTATAAGAAACAAACTTCATTTAATAAGTTTCGAATTGAGTTTAAGAATACTGAAGTCCTCCTCATATTAGTACCGAAAAAAAAATTTTATAACCTCCTTCATTCCTTGTAAGGGTGCAACAAGATTTTGTTATACTGTATATGCATAAATATAAAAAGGAACGTAGAATACTCGCACAGGTATCATGTATGCACCTATTTATTTTATTATATATGAACTCATTTTGGGAAACCATAACCTAATTTTCAGTAAAAGTATTAAAATAGATTTTAACTGATATTTTTTTATACGCAAAATTAGTTTGCTTCTAGAAAAATTAAAAACATGCTAATTGTAGTCAAATTCCGGAGGAACAGAAGACACTGATTCGCTGGGATATTAACTCAAATGTAGTACAATGAAATGCATATAATCTAATAGTGTCAAAGAGATTCATCACGGGACCCATATCCTCTGTATTCGTTTATGGTCGATAAACTACCGAACCACACTACTTTAGAGAGGAACACCGATTCTTCTCTATGGGTTTTACAAGGTTTAAAATATTTATTCGCGCATATGAACTCTTATAGTTAATAATATATCAACATAGATTTAATTTAAAGAAAACTGATCCTTTAGTCCTTAAATATATATACATTTGCGTGTGAGAGATAAAAGTGCGCTTATCTGAATTACGAATTTGCGATCTGTTCGGATCCAAGAAGGCCGATGATTATATGGCCCCTTTCCAATCCACCTTTGGCTGCATAAATAACTGTTTAAAACTCTTGACCAAATTCCTTCAAATATCCTTTACCAAAATTTTTATTTTGTCACAGATTTTCAATCGAGATATATAGAAACAGCCAAAAACCTATATTGGGCCTCTACAGAGCAATAATATAAAGCAACGTTTTGTAAAGAATGGTGAAAAGGTTGACTAACTAGCACGTCATCCATAAATAATGTCGCGTTTTAAAATATATTTAATATCCTAAAATTGTCCGGCCCTTAGTGATCTCAGATGGACTCCGAGTAGAAATATCCGTAGAGTCTATGGTAGAGTCTGTATTTTTGTAATTACAAATGATATTAGAACGTCTTCTCCAAATTCAACACACAGTTTCGCTAAGAAATAACAGTTTGATGCCTGCCATGGAGCGTTAATAACTCATATGAGTGTTTTTGATTGATATTTTTGTCGTATTAAGATATATTTTCTCTGTTAGCCTTCTGTAAATATATATTCGCAGATATTTAACTGATTCCTTTTTTGGTATAGTATTATTGTTTAAATAAGTAATAGGAAAGTTATCCAGCTGTGATGAACACGTCACAGAAGATTCCTTTTCCATTTCCATTTTGATTTTCATTTTCCATTTATTCAAACATATTTCTCGTTCATTTAGTTGAATTGTATTAGTTGCATCAACAGGTAAGGCATTTGTAGAGTATTACAATAGTAATATCATCAGCTAACATGATGGACTTCCTAAGGATAACGTTGAAATTTGTTACTTGCAAAGAATTTTCAAAGTTTACTCAACTGCTCAGCTCATTTACATCTTGATGGAATAATTCTCTTATTTCTTGTAAAAATTCGTATCAGAACGAATATTGTGTTACACATGCTAATGCTCAATGCTATTCGGAAAATGCCTTGTCTGTCATGGGACTTGTGTATAAGAGTATACAGGATCTTTACTACAACTAAACTCATTCCTTTCATTTTGTCGTTAAGATACTTTCGTTGCTCAGAAGATATATTCAATGTTTATCCTTTTGGTTTTTTTCCCTTCAGGAGCTGTCAAAATTTTTCATTCCTTCTTTCACTAATATTAGTGCTAGTAATACTAATTTAAATTATATTTTTTTCTCAAATTATCTTTTCTTCTTTTTAATTATTAATTGTAAAATTGGTTATCCATTTTTCGGTTTCAAAAGTAAGCGTAAATAAAGCACATATAAAATATTTTTTTTTTTAGTATTTCTTTTTTATTACAAAGTTTGAACGTTGACATTATAAATGAAACACTACATCATTTAAATGATCACCATGCGAGGTGTTGCAAGCATAGATTCTTTTCAGATAATTTTCCACCACTTTTTGACACATATTGGGCGGTATCTCAGCCATAACTTGACGAATGTTGGTTTTTAAGTAATCAAGAGTTAAAGGTTTATTATAAATACGCTCTTTCGCCTAGCCCCGCCAAAAAAAGCCTAATGGTGTCAAATCGCATGATCTTGGTAACCAGTTGATGTCGCCACGACTAGAAATTACGCAGCCAGGAAATGTCTCTTGCAATAAAACCATATTCGCTCGAGTTGTGTGGCACCGTGTTGTTGAAACCGCATATTCTCCAAGTGGTATTTTTCAATAGCTGGGGGAAAAAAGTCGGTTATAATATGATGGTTCAGTAGTTCCATCATCGTTTCCAACGAAGTAAGATCTAATCATACCTTCGGACCAATGTGCGCACTAAACAGTGACTTTTTCCTACATGTAATAACTTTTCTTCAATTACTTGAGGGTTCTCACAACCACCGAGTGAGAATTGTGCTTCATCGCTGAAGAAAATTTAGCTCCAAAAATCGTAGGTCGGCAACACTTTCACTTACAATTGCGATATTTTTAGCGAAACGGGCGTAAAGATGATGTACATGATTTACAATATTTATAACCGCTCCAGTCTCTTCACATTTCTTATATAGTTGGACGATTAGGTAAAGCATAATCTCCCCTTAAGGCAGGATATGATGCTGCGGCAAAATCAACATTTTTTAGTATGTTTTGAACATTTTTATGCACTGTGTGCATAAAAGGAAAAGGAACAACTTAGGAACAACTTAGAAAAAAACAACTTAGTTTGACAGATGACGGATTCCAGTCCTATAATTTTGAAACCACGAAATGGATAACCCGTTACTTTGAATTGAAATACTCGTATTACGGTAATCAAAAAAAAAAAAAAAAAAAAAAATTCAAAAAAATTAAATATATAAAATTAATTATATTATATTATTATATTAAATGTTTCCCCAATTCTTTATTTAAATTCATTTTGAAAAAAAAAAAAATATCGTGATATCAAATGTGGGAGAAAAATTTCTTCTTATTTTTAAATTTAAATTTTAAATTGCTGAAAGCAGCTACCAAAACTAACTGACTTTATTATTTTTCTTGGCCATCTAGAAATTCAAAAATGACAGCGAAACACACTGAGAAATGTCTGGCCGTTGTCTACCTTAATCATTAAATATACATTATAAAAACAAAAAAAAATGGTGGAGAGATATTTCCTTCTTAACATTCAATTTACTGCCGCCGATTTATTTTTTGAACTTAAATAAAGTCAATTGTATTTATGTGTTTTATTAGTTGTCATTTGTTGGCGCACAGTGGCTCAAAGACCTGTAGAGTCCACAAATCGATTACTCATACTGTTTTGTTTTTTGGCTTTGAATTCCGTCTGCTTTCATGTATCACTATCAGATTGTCATCTGAATAAATCGTATGGCTGTCTGGGATGGCCTTTACGGGTATTCGGAGATTAAAGTAGAATTTATACAAAATTAACAGGATGTTTCGAGTAAAATTAATATCGTATACGAGACCCACATGGAAGCAATCCTCAGCTTTTCTAACAACCATAGAAAAAACATAAAATTTTCTCTCTAGTTATGGAACTTAAAATTTTTTGTAATACCAGGACTTAGTGGAGATCCCCAACAAAAACACTGTATTGTGCCAAAATTAAGAGAAAGAGATATTAAGTGATACCAAAATAGTTAGATAGTGGTACCTTCTATCAAGATCACCATAAAAGGCTTACATTGTCGCATATATGTACATAGGTATATTATAACCGATGTTAAATGTTTGCTAGTAACTCTAAAGTGGCTTATAAATAGGCCTACACCACGGCCACAACAATTTACACAAGGCAAATTTAAAAAATTCCCAAGAATTTTATAGATTGGCGGAGACAGTTGCTCCCTGTTATCCCCTTGGCCTTAGACATTTCTAATTGATGTTATTCCTATATATTTGATATATTAGTTATACCTTTTAAAATATTATTTTAACAAACCGGTGGGCACCTTCCCTCCATGTTTACAATCATGAAAAAATGAATTTATACCACTTTCAAACAAAACCAGCTGATACGTAAGCGAGTCAAATTCGAAGCTCTACGTAATTTATGTGTATCCAAATATACTCGTATATATGTATGTATGTATATGTGCATGTGAATTGCAAGAAATGCCTGCCGTGTAGAGCAACAAGCTTGCGTACCCCTTCACGATGGTAATTATAATATTTGACACCATGTACCAACTTAATGCAGACGTTACAACAACTGCCGCTCAAGAATGATCTAAAATCTGAACACAGTCACACCCATCCTCAAGTGAAATCTCAAATATTGCCTTCAAATAAATTTAAAAGTTGTCTAATGCATCTAATATCAATGGGTGGCAATTGAGTAGTCAGGGGATAAGTTCATGTTGTTGATGCTAACAAATAATGACATGGCAATTTGCAGATTTCTGAGGAGTCTTTAACAATTTCTATAAAAGCAAAGGCACACACACACACACACACACACACACAAGCACATATACCAAAGACGTTTAAATCAGCAACACATAAAATGAGTTAAACCCGCCACCAGCAGAGGAAAATGAGCAGAGAAGTAATCATCATCACAGCATACTTTCAATGGACGTACAGAAGAAACCAAACAAAAAAACAAAAAAAAAAAAATAATAAAGAATACAAGTTTGAAAGGTTTCCTGTCGTGTCAGCGAAGTTAAACTATAATTCTCTTGTTTCTGTTATTTGTGGTATTAAGGTTGTTAAATCAATCGGCAGAGTCAAATAAGTAGAAAAAAGGACTTAAGGGCAACAAGAGCAAAAAGTATGAAAACTGAGAGCTATCATTGTCAAGGTGGTGCTTCCCTGCTGTTGCCCATGTCAGTTAAATCAAACAAAATATATTTGTTCGTGCTTTTAAAGATTCCAAAGGAGTATAAGTATTTCGTTTGATACTAAATAAAGCGGCATGATTGTTTTTTTTTTGTCGTTTTTTGTTGAACTCCTGCTGTCTTAAGAATGAATCAGTATTCTTCTTTTCATTTCATTTAATTTATGTTATGGGCTTTTCACTGGTCTCACACATTCTACTTTCATCCATCGTTATATTCTTACATTGTATTTATCTCACCAGATTGTATGGCATATAATGTGTGTTGCAGAAACATATAATTTATCATATTAATTTATTTTTACTACGTTGTTAATAACAAATTCATTGGCTTCCACGCTGGCTTCAACTGTGAACCAAAAAATAAAAGAAATTTTAAATATATAAATAATATATTACTGCAAAATGGTATTTACGTAGTTTCAAGCTGTGATTTTAACAGGATTGAAAACAAAAAGTCTGGGCAGGCTTATAAAAGTTGAAGATGATTGAAATGAAAGCACCCGCTGTAAAGTGAGATTTATTTAATATTCCTTCCCCATTTCCATTGTCCAAGTGTCATACTGAGAAATTCAGTTTTTTTTTGTTTTTTTACATATCAATGGGAAATAAAAAGTTACTGCAAGAATATATTCTTAAACTTGACAAAATCTTTTGAAAAGAATTTACATTTCTGCATGTATGTAAGAATGTGTGTGAGTATTTGCTGCGAGTAGAAGCCAAGTTTCCTAATACTCTTGGGAAGTGTTATAATTTAAGGAAATTAGCAGTGGGAAAATATTTTTTCACTGCTAATGCAGGATATTATTAGCTTTACAATATATTTCAGTTCAACAGTGAAGTTGTCTATTTTATGTTTTTCAGGGATTTCCTTAAAAGGACATCTTTTGCAGTTTGTGCAGTCTGGCCATTATTCTAGCTATAGGAATATATTTGTATATTTTCGGATAACTTAATTATTTACTTTCTTTCAAAGCCAAACTTTGTCAAAGAGTTCCTAAAAAGAGAGAGTTCCACAAAAGCTGTCGAAATATTGGTCCTTGTCTAAATTTGTTCTGCCAGGAAAGAGATTATATACTATTACGAATTCCAATCAAAAGCTTTAATTATATTCTTGAAGAAGAATTTTTAATCTAACAGATGAATTGTTTCAGTATTGTCTTCTTAATTTAGTGCCCCTGTTATTTTAAAAGTTTTTTTTTTCTTCTTAAAATTATTAGGGGTGCAATATTTTAATAAACCGCAAAACTATTTGATTTATGTATAATTAAGCCAATAATTTATTCCATTTTCATTTATTTGTTATTCATTTTTCGAAATTTGTTCAAAGTCGCATGATTAGAATGTATCACATGTAATATTAAACCATATTGAAGTTAATTTTAGAAATATAAAAATAGTTTTTTAGTTTTATGAAAATATTGAAATTGAATTGGAAAATATTGATTGTTTAAATGTCAACGTCAGCTGTTTCTACAAATTACTGATCCAAAGGATTAGAATGTATCACATATAATATTAAAACGTATTAAAGTTGGTTTTACAAAAACAAAGGCTTAGCACACAACATGGCAAAAGCTTTCCTCAAAGCTTTGCTTATTGCTAAAGAATATGGATGTCAACGTCAGCTGTTTCTTCAAATTACTGATCCAAAGGATTAGAATGTATCACATATAATATTAAAACGTATTAAAGTTGGTTTTACAAAAACAAAGGCTTAGCACATAACATCGCGAAATCTTTCCTCAAAGCTTTGCTTATTGCCAAAGAATATGGAGAAATTCTCATTTGCTTTAAGCTTAACTACTAACTTTTGCAGAAGTAAAAAACTTAACTTTTCATTAATATTTAATTACTTTACTAATGAAAAGCAAATTCCAACAATATGAAAATTTGGAAATTGACCGTGTTATCTTAATTGGAAAATATTGATTGTTTAGATGTCAACGTCAGCTGTTTCTTCAAATTACTGATTCAAAGTTGCTGATAAGGTGCACGTGAAATTATATTAAGTTACATTAATTTTATGATTCTATTTTATAAGAAACATATCAACACGTTTCCATTAAAAATATACTCAGCATTTTTTCAACACATGCCTAAAAACCGCTGAAATTTGTAATTTATAATAAGCTGCGGACGAAGCAGGTCGTAAAACCTTTTTCAAGAATCACAGTCAATTTTGTAACATACTCGCATTCTCCAAAGCAAAGAAATTTACATGCATTTATTTAATACCAGCACCTGAATATACACGAGCTTGAAAGAAGTAGTATGTTTATGGGCTGATGGAGATGATGATACTGATGCTGCTGATGGTGCTGCTGCTGCTGCTTTTGGCGTCGAAAAAATTATGTTCACGATGATGCTGGTGGCTGGTGGGTAGAATAGTAGTTGTCATTTGGATGACTTTAATGGTCTGTTGAGATATAATCGCTGCCACTTTAAATGGAATTTTATTGCAACAACAATGCCACAATGACAAAAGAATAACACAAAAAAAAAAAAAATAAATAAACAAAAACCATCTTTAATGCAACAACAATTTAAAAATGTTCATAAATGCAGGGATGTACTCGTAAGTCTGTTGCTTAGTCGCCGCTTTTCTCAGACTGTAAATGATTTTAGCTGCTTTAAGTTTAACGCTCAGAAAGCAAAAAAAAAAAACATTGACATGCATATAACACACTTACATACATATACATACGTATTCTTATGCATACAATGACGCCTTGTCGTGTTTCTGACTAAAACCCCAGCTAACAAGTTAAGGTGCGACTTAATTCCAACAACTAATACACTTTTGTTTATACAATAAGCTTTAGAAATAAAAAGTGACAGTGGTTAAAAAGAATCTCATTTTAAATGAGTCTGCACTTATGACTGTCGTAACAGTTCTCAGATGCCTATAATAAAGCCGTTACAGTGTTGTATTCATAATAATACCAGACGATATTAGAGATTTGGTCACCGCATCTGAATACGTATAGTTTTTCGGAAATTTTTAATGCCTCATTTTAGATACCACGGCTTGTACTTTTCATTTCGTTCGTTTCACGGAACTTATTATATAAACTGTTAAATTAAAATGACTTTAAAAATATATTTCCTTTCTCAGCATTTGACAACAACATCTTGGGATAACATCTTCCATCTGCTTTTTTCTTAACCAACTGGCACCTCGTTTTTCATTATTACTTCTAGCAAATGCATACATGCATACATAAAATATATAATAAGTTGCTTAAGCTTTACCAGACCCTTTATAACTAGACGGGGGGTAAGTGGTGGCCTTTTCATTAACAAGAAGATATGATGGAGACTTTACATGAGTAATATAAGACAAGAACTTCAGAGGATAGGTGTTGCGCTAGTCGTTAAGAAGATTTCAGGTATACTTCGCTTAAATGATCGCAGATAAATAAATCCACCGTGGAAACTTATTCTACACATGCACATATTACATTGGTTTGGTTTTGCGGAAAATGTTCGCTTAAATACGGAAGTGCTTCTGTATGTTTTAATAAAACACTAAGGAGATGCACAGCAGTTGCCGCCGTTATAAAATTAGTGGCGGCTTGGGCAAAGCGAATATACATATGTATATACGATCCGGTTTATTTCGAAATGGCCAACTGACTGGACATATGTCCACGACATATCTGCAGCGTCACTGGATAAATTGTTATATTTTCTTTAGAAGCAGCTGCTAATTATACTGCCTGTTGTTGCCAAGTCCATTTTAAATTACAAGTTTTTAGATTTTTTTTTTCGTTTTTATAACTAGGAAAACACCCAGAGTCTAGGTAGGAATCGAACACTCGATGTCCGATATTGCAGAAGTTGGTCCTTGAAAATAATTTTCTAATTTGTCAATAACATACGAACAAACTACAGTAAAGCATTGCCACTATCACCAAGCAGGCAAGAAGCGGGCCACACATGCCTAACAACGAATGGTCTCCAACAAGGCAATTTGACTTGTAGCTTGTTTAATAACAACAGCAACAGTATTAACAATAAAACCAATGCTTAATAAGTCGAGATAACACCAGCCAAGAGACACCACTGCTGTTGGCTGCAATAATCATACCTGTGAAGATTTTTATATGTGTGCATGTGTGAGTGTTATTACTCTAAAATTTTATCCTTTAGTTTATTGGACACATTAAATATGGCCCGATAATTAAGTCATAAATTAGACGGTTGCATACTTGGTGGTTTTTTAGTTACAAACTTCCATGGACTCACCATGCATACATACATACACATATACACACATACAAAAACATATAGCTCCATTAATGTCAGTTAAGTAAAATTGAATGATGTTGTAGATATGCTTGTTGCTGGTCATTTTGACATGGGACACATACCTGAACACCAGCTAACCACATAACTAAGTAAGTAACTAACTAAGCAACAGCAGGTTATCATCTTAATGTCGTTTGTATCTCTGTCATTTTACCCAAAGTGAATGAGAAAATTTATTTATTTTCTGCCTGCCATACACCGACAGCGGCTTTATTGCCTGTGTGTTTTGAAAAACATTCACTTGTGAAATCGAGAACAAATGCTGGTAAGAGTCGGTGCTTAACGTTTTTTCGCGGTAAAAGGCCAAAAATTTGGGAAAGACAATAATAATTTTTGTGGGCAATGGCGTCCACAATAAATTACTGCAAAATTGATTTTAAAAGTACTTAATAATAATTACTTAAATAATTTTAGCTTTAAATGTAAACTACGAAACTACGAGGCTTGTTTTGGGCTTAAATTCAAAATTTCATTCGGCCAACTTAATATATTTTATTAGTAATTTTAATATTCAGATATAAATAAAATACAATTTCCAATATGAAAGCTACGAGGACTTTTTCCTACACATCTTGTTTATACACTCTTTACTCATCATTACTAACTACAGATTTTGTCCAACATTGCTTTTAATATATATTGTATCAAGTGATAAAAGACTTATTTTCACTGTGTCCTGAGCTTTGCGTTTACTAGTAATAGAGAGGGTTTAGCTTAAGTTGTCTTCGTAAGCATGAGCTTTACACATACTCAGGTTATGAGCTTTAGTTCTGTAAGCTTTTGTATATGTAAAAGCGTTTCAATGCCTCTATGTGGTTCCATTTCCTTCTATACGTTGCTTTCGGCAGTACATATAACTTCAATGGCAATATTATATATATATATATTATGTATATTCAATTTTGCAGTGAAGAAAAATATTTTTTTTCAGCTAAAGTCTTGTTTTGATGAAATCTAGGGCGTTGGGCGTTTAGTGTCCCAGACGCAAGACTCTTCAGCTCTATAGGGTTATTGTTAATGTGCACCTTAGTAGAAGTATTTTCGTATAAAGCTCGCTGGAGTTCTCTGGGTGTATCTATGCAATATTACATAATTATGTTATTAGCAAAAACATAGCAGCGAATAAGTTAACCTATAAAGATATACATATATAATTTGACTATTGAGATGATTAGGCGATATCTAACCAGGGATATACCTCACTGCTATCAAAAATACACTAAGCTTACAGCAGAGCTTTAAATGAAGGTGTTGGCAGTCGTGGCGGCTTCTTCTGTCTTTACAGTTTCCTGGTCTTCTACATGACAGCTGGTTATCCCGAAGATGGCTAGCGGCATCTCTTTCCGCAATATGGCGTAAACCTTTCCGTAGGCAATTATAGCGTAGTCATTGAGAGAGAACAATGGACTCGTAATGCATCGCTATTTAAGAAGTGCGTTATTAATTAATAGTATTGTATGGTGGAATACCATGAAAGTACAGTAAAACTTCGCTTTTTGGTACATTAAATGCTTAGCGTAGCCTAGTCGTGTACTAAAGTGCTATTAACTCTGAGTAATGAGGAAAGTCTTTTATACATCGTCTTGTGAGATATACAAATAAACATTTATCTCCAGCTATTTTAGTTACAATAACAATTAGCGTTTGCTTTGCAAAACCCCATAGTTTTATGCTGCCCTCATTCTTTACTAGGAATGAACCCTTTACTTTTCGTTTAAACATTATTTTTACAAGCTATACTCATAACCAACTACTTTCATTGTGCTTGCACTTGTAACTCCGAATATTTAACTATTATTTGCAGATAGTTTTGCCATCGCATCCGAATACGGTCTAATAAAACTGTTTTCGTAACTTTTCAACACTTTCGTTTTATATTTTTCCAGCGTAGTATTAAAGTGTAACGAAGGATGATGATGATGAAAAAAGTTAGCTCATATCGCTAGTCGTTGTTATCCGTCTATACTCGTACGCATTCACTTTGTTCGATCACATCCATGCAACGAAAACAGCATGTGGAACAAAGTGGTGTCTATGTGCCTGTCAGTAAATTCAAGATTTCTCATTTTCATCTTAACCATCCATGACTTCTTTTTTTAACCCCTGCTCAGCACTTCGTGAGGCATCATATTACGTTCATTAATGGCTGATGTCGGGCATGTGTCTCTTTTGCTTTCATTTGTGAAATTGATGTCTAATCGGCATGTTTTTAACCGTTTATATGTACAGCCAAATGTGTGTATGTATGGATGTGTGTACACATGTATGCACACAAATGGGTTTTACTGTCTGTTTTGAGTTTTTCACTTCTCTTCGATTTGTTGATTTTGTTGTCTGGTATTTTATGGCTTTTCATTATTTAGAACTATTTGACTATAAATTTAAAGCATACAATTTAAGGAAGCTCGAGATTAATGAAATGATTTGTATAAATGTTTTCTGAAGTTAAGAGTTTTTGTTCTTCTTAATTTTGTAGATTGTTTTAATGGAATTTTGTGTGTGAGTGAATTCTAAAATTATTAATTATACAAGTTTAAGAAATAAATTGCTCTGTGGATGCAGACGTTAATATGTCTTCGAATTATAGTTTAATGGAGCATCTATCGTTTCTGGCCTTACCACAACTTAAGTTGTAAATATTTGATTTTATAGACCAACCAAAAAACTACTTGGAAGAACGGATTTGGTTAATTAATTAACTACCTTTTTAATTTAGTGCATATATTGCATCATACACTTTATATGTCCATCATTTCATATATTTAAACACTGATAGGAATGCATTTAATACTAATGATTGATGGTATTGATAAAACCGAATAAAACCAAATTTACTGCAATTGTCACAACATTTTTGGGCCCTCAACCCAATACAACCCAACTTCAATAGAAATATGCGTACTTGTGATTTCTTAGTTAAAATTTATTAACTCGCAATATAAACTACTATTTAATACTTTTGCTGGATAATTTGTACGTCAACTACGGTAGGCAGTCAAATCGGAAGAGGGAGTTCGGATGTCAGAATACACTGAATGACAGAATGTATTGACATCTGTCATAGTTCAGTTACATAGTTTAAATGTCAAATGTACTCGTATATATACAAGTAGTTGCAAATACTGGAATTATAAGTTTACTAAGAAATTAATTTAAACAAACGCTTGATTTGGGAATAAAGTGACCTCTCTTTGTAAGTCCTTATTAAAAATAAGTATGAAAAGGGCTGCTGTATAAATAGATATTTTATCTGATCGTAGAAGACCCCGCATTATCTGTTTGCTTTCACGTACGCTGCCAGGGTATACTTATAGTATTTTCACACCTAAAGTTAAAACCTGGTTTTAACTTAAAACCTACAAACAGCTGATTTTGTATTCACATACAATTTTGATAAAATCAGGTTTTATAATACAGTTTGTCAAATAATTTTGTTAATGATAAAATAATTTTTTTTGTAGAAATAGGTGTTTTTGTTGTTATTATTCTTCCCACATTTATTTGACAAACTGTACGACAGCTGTTATGGTTTATATAAAAAATAAGAAATTTTAAAAATGGGTTCTAAAATTGAAATGATTTTATATTTTGTGAATGAATATTTGTGAATGTGAATGAATTATCAGCTGTTTTCAATATTTCTAACTTGGTAGCACTGATTATGTACTGTATAAAACAAGGTTGTATTTCATAAAATCTACTTTAAACGAATTCAAAAAATGTTTTAAAATGGTTTCATTTTCTATGGTAAAACTAGGTTTCAAGGATTGGTTTTAAAGTTAAAACCAAAACCCAGGTTTTATCCTCAGTGTGAAAACACTATTATATACGTATAGAAAATCGGATGGTTCCAACACAACCTGCATTTACATTAAAAAAAGTAATAGATATAAATAAAAATAAGTATGTATTTTTCTCGGAGTACGATATCTCGAAAGAAAATTGTATATCACCTTGTGCTTCAAGGTGATATACGAGTTGGCTGCCTCTGTAAACAGCCTACTAAACTGGAAGTCGCGGTATCGATTCCTGCCTAAGTGTGCGTTTTTTTGCGGACAAGCCAAAAGCTCTGCAGGTTGAGTTGCTTAAAAATAATTCAAATAACTTTCCGCTTAGCACGTTATAAAGAAACTATAAAAGTTGCTAAACAAGCAATGTAGTTGGAATCAGTTTCTTCAAGAAACATATTTGAAAATCCTTTGAATAAGAAGTAGAACTCCAAAGGTAGTACACGACATAAAAGATATTTTTAATCCGCATTGGAATATTTTCTTTCGGTGAGACATCACAGCCACTGAAACAGCTGGAAAACAAGATTTGATGTTTTAGATTGGCTCTTGGGAGCAACCGCCCTGGCTGCTAGGTGTTCACATATTAGTGCCACAAAGTTGTATATTGTTAAAAGTTAAAAAGTTAACGGAAAGAAATTAAAACAGATTTGAATTCGTAACTTGTAAAAGACAAGAAGATTAATGTCTACATCGTTAGAGTAAAAAGGTAATAAATAGAGTTGCAATTTAAAGTAGCAAAAGTACTTCTTCGTACTATGTCAACATGTATCCAATAAAGAATTTGTGATCCCTTACAAAAACAATTTTCCAGATTCTGTAGCTTTTCAGCCAATAAAAGCAAATTGCCAGCTTATTAGACGCTTTACAAATTCCGAAGATTTTGATAAAACGTGTAAAAGAAGAGTGCAATTAGTGATTAAGGGAATAATAATTAATTCAAACCCTTACATCTTGCAATTGTGGTCTGGTTGTATCTATTCATCTTGCTACTCTTTAAGCATGCCCGCACATTTGCTGGTACTTCTAACTTGCTTTCTCATTGAGTAATTAAGATATTTCAAAATCAATTAAACAAACGAAAAAGCCCTTATTTGCAACCAAAGTTATTCATTACAACTTTCACACAATAACAATGCCACAACTGATGTAACTCTTCACTTAACTGAATGACAGCAACAAAAATGAAACACGAAAGGACAATAGTGGAAAAATGACATTGATATCATAGTAGAATCCCAACAAGGATGAAAGTTGTCAAGTTTTTACGAGAATGTTAGCTTTTTTCCTTGTTGTATGTTCTTCCTCTTTGTTTCTATATCAATATGAACAGCAGCAGAGTTTGCACAGCAAACCTCATAAAGAAATACAGACACACCAGTAATTGGTAATGGTGATGGCAACAAGAGCAGAATAACCAGCAGTAGCAATAATATCAGCAACATCTCGTTTATTCATCATACAAACGACATATTCATTGCGAAGGCAACAAACTGAGTAAAAACTTATGTTGATTTGGATGGTTGATAGTGATGGGTTGTGAAGTGATGTGATGCGGCATTAAGTGACAATGATTTAAATGGATAGTAGCAGCTGCTGTAAACTGTCAAATCAAATCTCAGTATTATTATGCATGTTTGTATACGTACAACTAAGAAGACACACACAATATTCCACGTTTGTTTTATTTTTCCGAATTTATTTCTGTTTGTGGCTGGCTTATTTTGAAATATTTGCTTATTATTATCTTGTGGCATCTTGATGAACAGCAATTCTGTTCTCTGTGTAATTGCAAAATTGACAAGATACGAAAATGACAGTTTTGTGTATTTGTTTTTTTTTCTTCCTTTCATTACTTTTTGAAATGAAATTGAAAACGATTCATCATTTATGTTTTCAACGTTTCGCTTTTTGAGAATCTTATATTTCAAGTTTTCCTTTCTTTTTGTCAATTTAATAAACGAAAGAATTTATATATTCCGAAAGGTTTTCTGGTGTGTGACAACTTGACAGTTGTTAAACATTTTGCTTTTTGCTTCAAAATGAAGACGGGCTGACTGTGCTCAGTTTCTATCGTAGATTCATGAGGAATACTCTGGATTATATGAGGAATTTAAATAAGTATATGAGTTATTATTTATTGATAATACTTAGTATGTAATTAATGTACTCCTTTCAATATCTTCAAAATGCTCTTGTAATACAACCATGCTAATAATGGTAGTGGAAAAAGTCTTTTCGTATTTCTAATCCAACTTCAACTTACTTTTTTTATATTTTTAATGAACTTTACTGAACCAACTGTATACCATTTTGGCCGACCACTTTTTTCCATTCTTCCGCTAGAGAAGACACTATTCCATCAGTGTCAAAATTTTCTGGTTTTTCGGCTAAAACAAGCGACAAGTAATTTTCACAGACTTTTCTTGAAGCCAACTTTACTCCTTTAGACGAGTTCTGCATTGACCGAAACAAATGGCAGTCCGGTGGTGCAAGGTTTGGGCTATATGGTGGATGCATGAAAACTTCCCAGCAAACCTCTCCCAGTTTTTGTCGATTATTTCTGGTCCTTTTTTTTCGATTACTCGCTTCCATCTCATCAGTTGTATACATTAAAATCGTTCGATCATGCTGGAAGAACTCATAGTGGATGTTTCCTTTCCCATCCCACCAAAAAATTCAGTATATCCTTTCGAGGCGTCAATCCTGACTACGATCATATGTTGAGATTTACTATGCCTGGAGATTGATCTTTTTCGCACATTATTGTCATGGTATCTTATGTACGGTCCTGGTCAGTCTTTTCCATAATATCATCGACTTTTTCAACGATACGTCTACCAGAGCGAGGTTGATATTTCACATCGAAATTTCCAGAAGGGAAGCTAACGAACCATTGTTGTGCTACGCGAACTGATACAGCATCGTCTCCGTAAACTTTACAAATTTTATTGGTAGCTTTCGTGGCATTATTCCCTTTTTTATACGTAAATTTCAATATATAGTGAATTTCTTTATAATTTTCACTCATTTTTGAACAGCTGTAACTTTTTTTCAACTTCGCCGAATTAAATTGTTTTTTGGTTACAATCTCATCTTTCCACCACTATATATCGCTCGACACAATGTGATTGGTAGCACTGGAGATATACGACTGCTACTACCACTTTTTACAAAATACGAAAGTAGAAAAACTATCTATTAATTAAACATGATTTTGTAGTGCCACCCCTGAGGAAAGTATACTGATACTGCTGAATTTTAAATGCATAATCTATATCATATATATTTATAATGCATACCTCATTATTTCATGCGCAAATTCGCAACTAAGAAAGGGATCTTATGTAGCAATAAAAATGTCAGTCCCAAATTAATTGCTGTATTCACTAATTTGCTGATAATCTGATATAATTTCCGCGAAAATGAGGAGGAGAAAGGAAAAGAGAGAATTAAATTGGAAAGAATTTAATTTCTGCAATGGACGCTAATGAATTGAAAAATATTTTTGCAACTATGCGGCTTTACTGCCATATTGGCACAATGACTTGCTTAATTAATTTTTAACTTTGTAAAACTTTGCTGCTCTATTGCCGACCAAGCCAGACGTTTTTAGAAAACCTGACGCCAATTCAGCGCCCGTTTTCATATCACAAGTGTCTGTTATATACACAATGATATATTTTTCAAGTCCTACAAGGATCAAAACACATGCCTATAAACACATGCCTATGTTGCGCGTTTTATAAGTGGCTTGCAGTCAAGGCACTGACTTAAAACTTTCATAAGATTTTTCAAATCGTAATAAATAATTTCACCTAATAAATTTATTTTTAATTTATATTAATAAAATTAACAATTTAACTTCATTTAATAAACTTTATTTGTATAATTTGCATAACTACTAATGCTTGCACAAATTTATTCTATACTAAATTATATACTATATACTATATATATTACCATATAAAACAAATTAAAAATAAATTTTTTGTCTAGAAAAATCGTTTAAACCGATAAATTGTATGCTACAGTATCCTATTTTGCAGTCATATTTGACAGATCGTGTGGTTGTGTAGGATAGTAAATCATGGTGTTTACTAGTTATGAAACAGAAATCTACAGCAAACATATTTTTCTATTGCAATGGGTAAAAACACACATATATTGAAAGGACGAACTGACACCTGAAGAGGCGCTTTTTTAGAAGTTATTTTAAATATTTTTTTAATATATTATTTTTATTTTTATAGAGGTCAGATATAGGAATTGTAATTTCTACAAGACCAGTTTGCAAATAATATGTTTATTCTGAATGTAACAAGTGAAGTTAATTCAGCTTTGCATATCTCTCAGTTTGTCTGCTCGATATTTTTGTCGTAGTATAAATCAAGCTTAAATTTTGCTTAAAATCAAAAATATCTGAAAAATTTTCATTGCGAAAACCACAAAAATCGGCTAATAAATAAAATAAATATATTCAAAAAAAAATACTTTTACATTTATAAGTAAAAATTAAAAAAAAAGTTATGAATATCAACAAGTATCGTACCAGGAACGCTTCGATCACTAGTAACAGCACTTGCAGCTCTTACATGTAAAAAGTATTAGTATGATAAGGGCTTACAAGAAAAGATAAGGATATAAATTATCGCCTTGTTTTTCGCAAACTGGCAAGTCAGGAAAATAAAACATTGCGATTTCCATAAGTCAAATTAGTCAAATTCCTTAGTCAAATTAGCGCTTTTTCCATATTAGCGCTTTTTCTTGATAAAGCCTTTTTATATGGTTTTTAATGCTAAACATGGACTTATATTACTTTTCCTATTTGATTTTATGTCTTAGAATACGAGTATATTTACCTTATATGTGCTGGCAACTCAGAAAATAAAAAATTGCGTTTTTCATAAGGTAAATTTCATAAGTCAAATTAGCGCTTTTTTCCATATTAGCGCTTTTTCTTCATAAAGCTTTTTTATATGGTTTTAAATGCGGAACTTGGATTTATATTGGTTTTCCTAGTTGATTTTATGTCTCAGAATACGAGTATATTTCATTGATATTTGCTGGCAACTCAGGAAAATAAGAAATTACGTTTTTCATAAGACTAACTACCTTAGCCAAATTAGCGCTTTTTTCCATACTATCGCTTTTTCTTGATAAAGGCTTTTTCTATGGTTTTTAATGCTGATCTTGAGTTTATATTGGTTACGAAATCGGGCAAGTTAATTTTAGTGAGAGACCTTGGTATATTAGCCGGATTCCTTTAGTTGTATGCTTGCAACCGAAAATTTGTTTTCTACTGTAATTGGGTTTAAATTATATGTATGTGGCTTCACCTTGCAATATATAAATCATATTTGAAATAAAAGTCATCACTCTTACGAAGCCAGCCATGTTGAAAATAAATCATTTGTTATTTGCTTACGACTTCAGCACTTAGGCGCACACACACAAATGCATACATTGCCGCTGTAAGGATTTAAATAATATGCTGCCGTGTAAAATTAAATATTTAGTTGGGTACACATGCGTCTTTAGGATAAAAGTGAATACTCGTAGAGTAAATTTAATTACATTAAAACCACGTATAATCAAATTCTACTTTATTCACGCGAAATTTATTTCCTCTTTGCGTCATTTACATCCTGCAGAAATGAGCGATGGAGTGAATATTTCAAAATTAATGTATGACTACCTCTACAACAACGACTTGTGATGAACGTGTATATTTAACACGTGATGCCATTGTCATTGTCACTCTGTAGATGGTTGGTACATGTTCTTTATTTTATTGTTGATGCTCCTGTTGTTGTTGCTATTCATTTGATGTGGATAACAGCAGCGTATGTAGATTGCTTCTTTTTTTGTATGCATGGATGTGTGTGTGTGTGTATGTTTATATTCTTGGTGTAAGTTGATGTGTGATTGCTGGCTGCTACTGCTGCTGCTGCTGTTAGTTCGTTTATTTTTTCTTCTCTGTTGCAAGCACTTTTGTGTACAGCGAAGTGAACACAAGAGATACGCGCGAAGCAAAAATACGCCGCTAAACAATTCCCATCAAGCAACTTCACTGTCAGTTGTCACATCTCACATGTCAGCATGTTGGCATTGAGGTGACAGACAGGAACAGAGGAATCCAAAAACTGCAAATGTATGTATAGAGAGGACTAGTGTTGGGAAAAGGAATGAATAAATAGATGTTCGGGTGAGTGTGTGTAAATACTCGTACACATGTGCACATATAAACAAATTTTAAATTTAAATGTGCAAGTAGGCAGAACTTTAAGGAATTATTTTAATTCTTTTAAGGCTTTATCTTTATTTACACTCGAGTGTGCTATGTAAGTGTCAAGTGGGCATTCTAGGCTCGGCAAAAGAAAAAAAAATTTTTTCCCCAATAAAATATTTCAGATCACTAATTGACCCCGAAGATATCAGCGCTTATATTCTAACCTAAGCACAGTTGTTGAGCTTCATAACTCATTCTTACATCAATTCATGCTACAATCCATGTTCATTGCATTTATCTAATCATATATATTATGCCTTGCAATGAGAGTTTGAGTATGCCAGCATACACGTAGGATTTTGCACCATTAGCGACATATACCCCATACACGATCCGAAATGATATTGGCTGTAATATTCTTCAGGAGAAGCAAAATATCTCCTCTTATTTTTATACACATTTATTACCTACTTTTATGTAAGCTACAATTCCTTTGTTCTGGCGTCATCCAGACATCGGCAGACAGGCACAGAAGACTGTAGGCTCTTGCCAGCATTCCCACTAAGTACCCCAAGGCGCAATAATAGTGTTTGAGTTTCGCTTTTGATACTCGTATAGGAGTACGCAAAGCTATTGCTACCATAAGCCTTGTAGCAGCGTTATGGCTTATATATAAGTTAAATATATCCTGGATAATTATATATATAACCTGCAAAGTTCAATTTCAAAGCGGGTTCTGAAAGTCAATATACTCTTATCGATAGTTGAAGGACAATAACTCTTCCTCAACTAAATGATAAAAGGAAACACCGATAGTGACTAATAAATTCAAAAGCTAAATATTTGAATTGCCTATTCAGTTAGTTTGGGAAACGTGGGATCAAGAAAAAGATATATAGTTTGCACATATGCTTCATAGGATGCAAATCCAAGTATGTGCGTACTTTAGCCGATTTCTTTGCATATAAAAACGTTTTTGTTGGACTACTTTTTAAGTTGCCTTTATAAAGGCAATCCAACAATCAAGATCAACTTGAATTTTGGATCTTTTCGGGTGATATAGTCCACTTTTTATTTTATACGAGTGCAACTTTTACGAAAGCTTTATAAAGCTTTAATTATATTTGGGATTAGTGTGATGCTTTATTGTGGTAAAGTCTAATAACTGATATTCGTTTTTAAAATGTATCATTTTAAATATCTGTAAAAAGAAATGTGCGGGCATGCACGCATACATGCACATGTGTATTCATTTGAGGATATACGAGTATTGTATGCTTTTGGCATTTTTCCCTTCACAATTCTTCGTTGATCCTGGTATTGTTGGTGATGCCTGACTGCCGTCTTTTTCCATTTGTTCGTTCATTACTTTTTTATAACTTTTTACTCCACATGACATAAAATGAATTACTCGCGTGAACAACAAAACTGTCAGGGCGCTGTCTGTTGAAGAGGCGTGTTGCATTCATGTTGCGTGCTTATGTTAAGGTGTCAGCGAGAGCTGTTTGAATATTTATTTTTTCACTCTCTTTAACACAAAATCAGATGACAAGCAACAGCCGTAGTATTTATTCCTCGTTACTTGCATCCTCACTTATGTAAGTATGTACACACTAACGCTATCCTAGTCCTATACATTAACGTCAACATTGTGTTACTCAATTTACGAATTTTTACGATGGAATAACAAATAGTAGAATTTACAAATGCACTGACAGAAGCTCTTAAACAGACTCGCATTGTCTTCTTTATTTCACTTTTTCCTTTTTTTTGTGGACTTGCCATCACTTTAAGAACTTATCTCGACACAATACATGAGATTAATTATTTTAATTTCTTTCATAATACTTTAAAGAAACTCACATATGAACACATTTGTCACGGTGGTAAGAATGCCAAAAGAAATACTTTTGCTTGCACCGGCAACGCCTCAGGTATTTTGTTAAACTAATGGAATTGTTCAGCAGGCTAAATGTGACCATTTCAACCAGCAACATCACACACAACCAAATAAATTTTCTTTTTTGTTGGCTATTTTTTGTTCGTTCATTTTCTTGTCAGTTTTGCTATTTGGCTTCTCGGAAACGGAAGACATACATTGTGGCAACAAATGTGTGATTTCGCAAATACTCGAGAATGCATGCTGGCGCATGTTGGCGCATTTTGGATTGATTCCTACAACACTTTCCGTTTATGGCAGCAATCTCAATTTTCACTTTGCTAAGACTTGCTTCCTATATATATATATATATATATATATATATATATATATATATTTTATATATATATATATTTTATATATATATATATATCCTATATATATATAAAAAAAAATATAAAAAAATATAATATATGTATATATATATATAGGATATATATATATATATATATATATATATATCCATATCCTATATATATATATATGTCCTATATAAATATATATAGGATATATATACATATAGGAAGCAAATCGTAGCGAAGTGAAAATTGAGATTGCTGCCATAAACGGAAAGTATAATATAGGATATATATATATACATATATATATATAAGATATAGATCATTTCAATAAATTAGAAGTTTTTATAATTAAAATAATAGGTAAAATTAATGCAATTTCTACATCAAAAATTATGAAATTAATTGTAATTAAAAAAATATATACATATATATATAAGCTTAATATATAGTAAAAATCATAACATGTCAATAGAGGTCTTCTTGTTCATACAGGCTGCCGTTTTTTTACACCGGCAATTTAGTGCAGTTGTATCTGCTGCATATACTTGATATTCAATTTTATATATAGAATTCCTTTAACCCAATTCATTTCTTAAAGCCACAAAATAAGTACACATTTGGTACAAAAAGTACATTTTGCATATCTCCAATAATACGAGTTTATTTATTAATTTCTTAATCTCAACACATTCTTACAAATCTTCAGAATTAAGGAGATTATTGTACCAATACTGCATAGGAATATATTTGATATATAACACAATATAATATTTTCCTAAAAAGTAATGGTATTATAAAGCAATTTTAATTGTTGATTAGAGCTGTAATGCAAATTTGTTACCAAATACAAAATAGTAAAAGTGGCTTCATTAGGTCAACGAATACATTCCTTTATAGCAAAAAAAAAATATTTAAGTGCATGTAGAGAAGTGATGTAAAAATAGGGAAAATGGTTATTGCTGGCAGGACGAGGTAGAAAGCCTCCAAGTAAATGCAGAGCATATCTTAGACCAGATGAATATATACTCGTATATGCATTTAGCTTTTGCATAAACATTAATGTTTCCGGTGTTGTATTTATGTAACCCTTGAATTATGCTTTATAAGATGCGGGTTTTTATATATGTATGTGTGTGTAAGTGCATACTAGATAAAATAATTTATCTACTAATTTTTGATGAACTTAATTTGCGTACATGCATTTAGAAAATGTCATTATTACAGTTCAACATTAGTGGAGGTGAAAGCTAGTTATTTTTTAGAAGACCACCACAAGCCCCGGTTTCGAAGTGAACCCCGTGATAAACTCTTTCTTTTCAGATTACAAATCTGCACCTTATCACTTGTATTCATCACTCTGTGATTTACTTTTCAACGAAAAAGGATTTTTTTCTGGTTTAATTTTAGCAAAATATTCTATTTACAGACAATGGCAATCATAATGAAAACCATTATAAAGCATAAAATTCATGGAATTATTGAGCAAAGTAGCAAAAAGCTATTTCTTGCTAAGTAGGAGATTGGGATCATAACAATATATATATTTACATATATTTATGTTTATTTAAAGTGAACTTGTTTATATTATTTATCATATAAATGTATTTGATAGTTTCACATGTTGTTTTTTTTATATGCCTATAAATTATAATTTATAAGATTCGTGTGAAGCGTATAAGTTGGTATTATATTAAACATCATCTTGATAGCACAATGTTAATGGTTGTATAAGTTAGAAATTATTAAGAAGGCAATCATAAAGAAGAAAAAGTCCTTTGAAAAGGGCTGTATGTTTAATTTGCTATTAAAATAAGTGTATACATTTCTATCTTTTATATACTCGTATAAAGGCTATAAATGCAACAATATATACAATTTATATCTATAATGTATCGTAAAAAAAGAATTTTGCAAATGTTAGTGGGTTTTCTTTTATAAATTATGTATCTTAAATAATTCATGTTTTATATGTTTTATTTGATTTTATAGGGATTTTATGATTTCGAGTATTGCATGGGAAATATCATGCCCTCTTTCAATGGACTTATCCGACAAGTGTAAAACTATTTATCAGCTTTGAAAAGCGTACTGAATTGCGGCACTTTTAAAATTAGCTTTAACTTTCTCTATTGAATAAAGCAAACAATGTAAATAAGAAATTTTTGATAATAATTAATACATATAAAACGAGTGGGATGTAGCAGTCCCGAAGCCGAAGTACTTGGATGCTCATTTGTGCTTTCTAATTTATATTGATATCATTTTATATATAGATAACATTTTAAGCTTCTAAAGCCCACCCAAAGTTTTGAAATACGTGGCATCTTTCAGCGAACACTGTGTAAAAAAACGTACAGTGTTGGTAACACAGTTGTAGGCAAAAAAGTTCGTCACTTTTTTAATGCCTGCCGTACATATTGACTTCTACAGAGTAAGAAAATGCTAATATCATAGAAATGATTTTCTTTGCTAAGAAAATGTATTATATCATGCTATATATAATTCGCTATTCTAACTTTTGAATTGGCCATTCCAAATTGTGTGACCTCATTAAGTAGCGGAATATAAAAATAATCAATGCAAACATATATTAGATGGAAAATTTAATTGAAAATAACGCTTTTTCCTCGAGTCTTTTAAATAATGCTTTTTTTTGGTATATATTTTTTAAATTGTGGTAAAAAAAAGTAGTTGGCAGCCCTGCTTCTGGGAAGTAGAAGCGGAAATTGAAAACAATGAAAAGTTGTGCTGTCAGTATTTTCTAGTGAAAACGTTTGAAAATAATAATGGAAAAAAGAAAATAATAACAATAATAATGGAAATATTATGAGCACAAATGAAGACGTAACTTAAGAACACTGAAGAAACAAAAGACAAAAATTATAAAAAGAATCATAAAACACATCAAAGACACCAATTGTTATTAAAGAAATAATTGTCATTCACAAGAGCGTTTAAACAAAAACATTTTGAGAAAAGTGCACACAAAGAAAAAAGAAGGTTGTCAAGACAGTGAGTGACAGACAAAAGATGGTTTTTGTGCATACGATATGTCATTCATTCACTCATTCACTCATTCACTCATTCATCACACATCACATAACTTATAACTCGGTACATCATACGAAATGTGTTAAAACGAAATGTACGAGTATGTGTGTGTGCATATCGAATGATAAGAGTGTTTTCCAATAAAGGATATGCTCACTTTTGTTTTCCTATTATATGGATATTTTGCTAACTTTTATTGTGGTACATAATGCCAATACTCGTATCAAATATTCCTTCCCTCTTTCCAACTAACAAACTGTCCGTAATTGTGATTGACAATGTGTTGATGGTTATTTATTGTAATCGTTGTTATTACTTTGGTGTAGATGAATATGATATGCTTGAATAAAAAAAAGGTGTGGAGGAAATATGATATGTTGGTTAAAAAAGAGAATTATAAATATTACGGAAACATGCCCACAATTAATGTCATTCGAGATGGCTTGAAAAGCCTTAAATTAGTTCAATTAATTATCATTCCGAAAATAATATATTTTAAAATAATTTAAAAAAATGTTCAACGATAATATTTTTTTTTTTAATTTTTGGTGGTGCATACATATACATACACTCATACAACCGTTATATGTACATATCGCAGAGGATAAAGTACCATACCTAAATTGGAACCGAGTATCCCTTTCGGCTTAGATAAAATTAATATAAAAAAGGAAATTTTGCAAAACTAAAAAAAATTTCAAATGAATGAGAAGTTTTCCATATTTATTTTTCATTTTAAATATTTTTACAATTATTGTTATTTTAGCCTCTATTCTTATAAGCTATTTCATAAATAAAGACTAAAATCGAACGCCATATAAAAACTTCTTCATTCGGAATGTTCAGAGACTAAAATACAGAGATCATCTATAAAGTATCGGATGTTTATGTCTGAAGAAAGGAAAAAGGAAGAGGATGATAAAGGAAAGGATTATTTTCCTTTATGCTTTAATAAAACCAATTAGCAGTTTTTATGTTTCCCATGTATTTTGCAGATCATGCAACTTTAAAAAGAGTCTATTCGTGACTACAGTGGAGGGCAATTTAAAGTGAAAATCTTAAGTATATAAATGAGTCAAAAATATTTCGTTCTGTTGATGGTCATAATATATATATATATTTGATTTTTTAAAAAAACGGAACGTGCTTAGCTTTCGGCGTGTGTGCAGAAAAACCTTAAGATCTGGGGAGGAATTGAAAATGCAACCTCTTTACTGGTAGAGTAGGTTGCCTATGGCAGTGTGCTCTCCCTATAATATTATAGAAACTCGAACTAGAATACTTTTTTAAAGAAATTTGCAATATTTTTGTTAGAAAATTTATTAACTGGCAAATTTTATGTTTTTTTCGAAAATACATTTTTTAATATTAAAATTAGTTTTGCGCTTTGTGGGTGAAACAATATACATAAATATATGCAGCTAAACTGGCTCTCATCTATTGCATTATGCAGTTATGGATTATAGAGCAATTTTTCATGTATGCAAATTTTCTCGTTAGTCAATATTCTAGTTAGAACCACAATTTTCACTTAATTAGTTTTAATTTTTTAACTTTTATTGCTTTAAAATTTATGGCTGATAGTGAATAATATTGCTAATATTTATAAAAACTATTGCTATTATTTTAATTCATTTGGCAATGATATGTATTCATTTATGGAGAGACCTGCTTAAAAATATTGCAAGCAGTGGATTAGTTTTTTTTATCCCTTTTTGTGTACTATTGCAGATCTATAAACTGTTCTCGTCATACCAAAACGTAAGAATATTCGGATTGTGTAAGTCAAATTTGTTAAATGATACACATGCATAAGGATATTTGTATTTAAAGTATGTACATATCCTGCTCATAAGTCACATTTCAAACCATTATATACATAGAACGTTACCCGTATCTTTCTTACTCTGTTTTCTTTCTAAATGATATTACCAACGCATACTCGTATAATTCACTTTAATACACCACATACAACACATACATAAAGAAGGAGTACATGCAACACAGTTGAACTATTAAACCGAACAACGTGTTCCTTGTCTCACCCTGATGACTTTTCAACGTAGAATATGACATAAATGTCAGCACTGCATGTTGTATATCATGACATTGCATTTTGATTTATAGTTGAGCATTAGAATGCACAACGTTGTAGTTGTGTACGTAACGTATAAGTGACGGTGCAATGTAGTACAGTAGTACCAAAGCAGAAATGTTTTTGTGGATTAAATTGCAGAATTTCGAAAATTTTAATTTTCTATAAAATATATAAATAATATCGTTTAGAGAAGTGATTACTAAACAATAATGAGAGCTTAAGAAGAAAACCACATATTCGTTGTGCATTTATCAGGATGCTCTGCTTATGACAACTCATTAGTTATTCAGAATTCCGAAATCTTAGCTATTAATTCCATTAGCAACTATCTTAGTCAGTGGTACAGGGATTTTTTTTGAAGTTCACAACTTTGTGTTGGAACAACGCTTTATTTAAAAATCAATTTGACAGCTGACAGTTGTTTTCTGTAATACATTATTTTGTTAAAGGAATTGCCAACTAATAGTTACCTAGTTGTTATATAAATTGCACTCAATTCATAGAGAATGGTATTGTGTATTTAACGGTTAAAGCAGCTCTTTAGAAAATTTTTACCCAAATACTTCTTAGAACCACTAAAGCTTTATATCAACTCCGATAAAATATAACGGGGGAATTTACTTAAATCAAACGCGTCCTTTCCCTTTCACTGATATTTGTCAAATCAAATGTATAATAAAGAAGGAAGAAAAACCAATTATAAAACCATGAGAACTATAAATATATAATAAGATGGAGCCATTAAGCATTTTTAAACCAACTACTTTTTTTTATAGTTAATGCTTTATTTCAGTGTGGCGCTGGCAACTGGTTAGTTCTTATTTAAGTGTTAATATTCTGCTTAATATTGCTTTTTATTTAGTTTGGTTTGATATATCATTGGTTTGGTTAAGTATGCGAATTGGCTGAATCACAAATTGATTTTCAATTCCCATGAAAAATTTTGTTTGCATTTGAAAATTGCTGGATGGCTAGCGGATTCACCTTCTAGGAACATGACTACAAGTTTTATTGTACTTATTTACAATTACCTGATTTTAATCCTGCTGGTGTGTGATAACCAGAAGACAAAGTCGCATTAATGAGGGAATAAATTATTTACCAAGATCATGTAATTTATTTAAAGTATGTTGTCTACGTCTATAAATGAATCCAATTGAATATCTGGAAATCACCATTGGAAGAGGATATGGCGACTTACAGCCGCAATTAAATTTAAATATTAAGTCATAAAATTTTTGTTCCAATAATTATTAGTAATAGTGTTTTCACACTGAGGATAAAACCTGGTTTTTGGTTTTAACTTTAAAACCAATCCTTGAAACCTAGTTTTACCATACAAAATAATTCTGATAAAACCGTTTTAAAACCTTTTTTGAATTGTTTTAAAGTAGATTTTATGAAATACAACCTTGTTTTATACAGTATATATTCAGTGCTACCAAGTTAGAAAGATTGAAAACAGCTGATAATTCATTCACATTCACAAATATTCATTCACAAAATGTAAAATCATTTCAATTTCAGAATACATTTTTAAAATTTCTTATTTTTTATATAAACAATAACAGCTGTCGTACAGTTTGTCAAATAAATGTGGGAAAAATAATTACAACAAACACACCTATTTCTTCAAAAAATTTATTTTATCATTAAGAAATTTATTTGACAAACTGTATTACAAAATCTGATTTTATCAAAATTGTATGTGAACACAAAATCAGCTGTTTGTAGGTTTAAGGTTAAAACCAGATTTTAACTTTAGGTGTAAAAATACTATAAAAAAAGCACTCTTTATTTCCACATTTTTCGTATAATAGATATTACATGCAATTCGAGCTTTTGATTATGTTTACTGGTACAGAAGAGTTTATTTTTTTTTGTTTAAAATTTAAAAGCATTACAGAATGAGAGGTTAACTAATGCCATCCAGAGCCGAAAAAATAAGACAGTAGAACTATCCAGATTCCATAGAATCTTTTGACCGAATCTTTTTAATTAAAGTTTGGAACTGTAAGTAAAATTGAATTTTTGCTGCACCACTGTGCAGTTTTCTAATGGTCGTACTAGTATATCTAGTATCATAAACAACCCAGAACGCATTACACATTTTCAACACACAGACACATAGAAAAAAAACAACAAAGTTGCCTGCTTGAGTGACTGGCTGTCACAGGACATAATTTATATTCGCATGCCTGAACTCAAAAAGTCCTCTTTAGACATTTACGTCTAAAACAAGTATGAAGCAGTTGCTGTTCGTATGATTTCTTTTAGTAGCATAAAAACATTTATTTAAGTGAGATGAGTATGAGAAAAAGCTTGAGAAAATTGGGTGGACATTTTGACGTTTGTTGCTATTATTTTTTCTAACTTCTCTGCTAAAGTTTATACCCATTCATATCTGTCATTGTTGTGCAGTAAGTTGTTGTTATTCTACTCCCTTTAGATTATGTAGTTATAGTTGATAATGTTTGGTTTTCCATTTTCTTGCTTTCCTCACACATACAAATTTATACGTATTTTATATCAGAGTGTTTTTCTTTTTGCAACTGTCACTGTACATGACTGATGATGCCCACTGTGTCATGCTATATGCTCTATGATGGTCACTTAACTGCACAAGTCATCGCTTGACATTTTGTTCGTTGTCATATTTTTGAATTAGGGAAAGGAAATGAATGAAATGACAGCAAAAAGAGAGTTAGTATGTGTTGTAAACGATATTGTAATGTCTGTCTTCTGGTTTACTTTTTACAGTACAATTGCGGCTTTTGATAACAATTTAGAAAAAAATTTATATGATCAGTTTTAAGTTTGTAGGGATAGAGATACACTTTAGATTGTTCTCTCATTTTCAATTTCTATCTAGAAGCTGGACTCAATATTTTTTACTAATATCATGTTATATTGTTAGAATGAAGAATGGACAATATTGGGGAAAAAGCTGATACTTTCTTAACTATTGTAATTGCCCGACAACTGTAGAAAAGCTCGCCTGTTTAAACTTATCACATAGAATGTGCCAATTAAAATAATTACAAAAAAAATAAATAATTTATTAAGATTCCGAAGAAATGGCAAAATATTTAATACCGAACCTCATTGTCATATCAGATGGATTTTTATGCATTTTATTTTCAACGCTGCGATGTGGAGATATTAGTAGGCGAACTTGCAGGCCACTTAATTTATAAAATTTTAATATTTAGAAGGATCTCATATATAATTCAAATCGCTTTACAATGACATCCATTTTCAAAGTATAGAATAGCACATTATGAAAAATATCGCTAACTGAATACACAACCAAGTTTCTATATATACATCTGTATGTATGTATGTATACCTATAAATATGTAAAGTTGGATTATGAATTCCAAAAAGGAAAGAATGAAGTAGAAAAACTTATTCTCGTTGCAATTTTAGCCCTCTCCGTGTCTAATATTGAACGATCTGCGCTATGAATCTTCGAACTTAATTTTCTTATATACAACCCTCGTTATTTTCTATAAGAATGTTTAACTTGAGGTGCGCATGCTCATATTAAAACAAATAGATAGTAAATTTATTAATTGCTGCAACATATTTAATCATTTTTTCTTTACGTGTACTGTAAAGAATAATACGTGTCTATACTAAGCCATGTACGAGTACATGCAGCTCCATCTCTAAAATTTAAATAGAATTGCAAGACATTAGAGAAAAAAATGAATTTTCTCTCAAATACCAATTAAAGCTTAATATGAACTTTACAATACATATGTGCACATTAAACATGATTTGTTACATATGTATGTTCGTATGTACACGTGTACATACATACACACATCTATCTTGTGCATTTAAATTAAAAATGAAATTTCAGTTACAAAAATTGTATGATGCACAAAACACAAAAACGTTTAATATGTCAAAAACAGTGCCAGGAGTGGAAGGATAAGAAAGCATTAATATATTTTATACAAACATGCTGCAACTCCTCCACTTAAAACTTACGTACCGAGAATTTTCGTATGAAAAATAACGAATGAGATGCAATTTTCGAATATGTGGAAAATGTCATTGAGCTGTCACAATGCATAGTGAAGCAGAAATGTTATTAGTCCGCCCAGTGAAGCAGTGGGTGACAAGCAGAATGCGACAGTAGCAATAATAACATGAATGTGGGTATGGGTGTATATGTGTTCACATCCAGTATTTGAAAGATTTATTTAACGAATATAAAGATTCATTCGATGTGCAAGTGTGGACTGATTTATTTGTTAACCAGATATTCCTGCTCTCCAACCATTTCATATTTACACAATCGAGTATTCAAACTTTACTAAGCTGAAGCAATTTTCATGAATTTATTCTTTTGCAATTTTCTTCTGTATGATTCGACCAGCCGTAGATTTGGATGTCATCAAATACAGTACATACAAGTGAAGTCAAGCAAGATTGCAAAATGTAAATCCAACATGCTACAGCCAGCAAATGTGTTTACCATACGTGATGTTGGTGCAAAAATTAAAATAAAAAAAATAAAAGTAGAATCCTTAGCTTTTTGTTCCTCTGCTTCAAATATTTACATGCATACACATCTTTATATATAGACAAACATACTCGTAGATCTATTTGCAATAGCAAAAATAGCAGTAGTCCATTCAGTTGCACACAAAACTGTTGAATTTGAACCGAAATTAATGGTAAATGTCAAAGCGATATGTTTGCTGTTTCCACAGCGGAATCGTACAGTCAAATTTGTTTCGTTCCTTGATTTCAACGGAATAATAATGCATATGCAGATGAAATGACAAAACTTGATTTCAACTCTCTGGATTTAGGCAATACAAACATGTGGAGTAAAAAACACGAAAACCTTCAAAGAGTGAAATGTAAAAAAGTTATGGTTATCTTTTTGTGGCAGCTGTAGAGTTCCGTGGAAAGAAAACCTACTATATCTTTACCAAAAATAGATCATACATAAAAACCATATCATAGTGTAAAGGGTCCTTTCCCAATATAAACACGTCAATAGTTATTACTGCCCAAAGGAAATCAGTAAAATCATGATGGAAATGGTGTAAGAATAATTTGCCAGCGACTGTGAACTTCCTAAAAAAAGTATGCATTAGTTGCATCAATATATTTTAAATCAGCATGAGGGAAGGTGAAGATCACCGAAATAAGTGACTTATCCGTGATGAAAAAGACTCCAAAAAAAAAAGGATCTCTCGATATGGAAAAGGGAGTAGTTGGACGCACAAAAAGATGAGGAGACAGAGTTTTACCCTAAAGCAGGCGTGAAAAAACTAACGAAGATCTATGATATGCAGATCCATTAGCAAAATCTCGAAGGGCATGCATTAAAATATAGAAAGCATGGGACATATTCCTGAGGCAAAGCAAGGTCCTTTAGGTCCTTCTGCCAAGACAAGCGTGTTTGCAGTATTATTTGGAAACATCGAAACATCGGCTGGACTTTTTTAAGTGATTTTCCAAATTTTAAAAAATTTTATTTTATAAAAATGAGTCATATACGGTTATAAATCTCGTGGCCAGACAGAAGTAAAATAATATTAGACTATTCGACCCAGAATTCTTTATTAATACTTAGATGTATGTGTATGTGTATACATCCGGAAGTAAAACAGATAAAAATATAAATAAAATAAAAAAAATATATATAGTAGATTGTGCTCAACAATTAAGGACCACGAGAAATGCAGTCGAATGCAGTCCATGACAGCCAATATTCTATTTGATTGTGGCGGACATAATTTAATTGATCATGTTCGCCAGAAATACACTTAGAAATGGAGTAAAAGTTTCTATGTAAGTATTTATCTATGATTATTTCTTGTAAATCAGTCGTGGAGATATCGGTCTAAACTACCTGATCGTATGGAAGTAAAGCTGTTTGTTCTTCCATTTATCAAATAATATTTTCATGTGTTTATATATGTTGCACGAGTACTTCACAAAATTTGTTTAGTTATTACCACATAAATTCTACTTGATTATTTGCAAAACGTACAAGTTCACGTAACGGATATACTTATGAGTTGGAATTCACATCTTAAATTCTCTGAAGGAAATTGAAACGAAAATTGCAAACAGGAAACTAAACGGGTATCTTTTTCCTGTGATTAGATGAGTTACGGATACTAAGGTTTGCGGATGCCTAAAAAGGAATTATGATTAAAGTTTTATATGGCGACTAATGTATACATACTCGAAGATATTCAGTACATGAAATTAGTTCTACTTACGCAAGACATTGTTACGTAGTAATGGGAAAGTGTGTGTGATAGAGAAGGCAGAGTAGTTCATTTTGTACCCCACTAGGCACTACTAAATTCTACAGAAGAATGCCGAAGCCCACTGTTTACTATATGTAATAAGTCACCATAAGGACCTTCTCACTTGAATATATCAATACTTAGATATTAAAACACTGCAGATAACCAATGAGAATATTTTGCTTTATGGTTGCCTGATTTAAGAATCGATAATACTAGTTTTAGTCTTCGTCCTACAACCAGTGGATAATTCCATAAAATGGTATATCCTAAGTGCTAAAGTGGTCCATAGCGCGCCTCTTCAGATGTGTGTTGAGGTTTGTGCTGATTCTTTCCAAGGAGCGATAGAAGTCTCTCTGCCTCCACTCAGCTATACGTATTGGAAAGTATTTATTAATTTTGTTCTTCCGTAATCATTTCCTATATATATACATATATATGGATATGGGCATACATAGCTAAATACATAGTACATATGCATGTACATATTTTTATTAAATTATGTTGTTGTATATTTTAAAATGACATGAATACAAACATACATATGCATGCACACATTCTTATGTATTTTACTTGAAGGCTACAGTCGCCCAAAGTAAATTAAATTTTTTTTTTTTTTTTATTTTATACTATAAACATTTGTGCATACGTTTGTGTGTAGATATGCGTGCACGAGTATGCGTGTACATGCATTTCTAAAATTGTATTTATTGTTTGTGTGACAGGAACATCACACAACAACAAAACAAATACAAAATCTCTAGATGGCTGTTGCTTTATAAATTTGTTTTATTGTCTTTCACTTCTTTGTTCCTACATTTGACAGTTTTTATTTAGATTGTCACAGATTTTGATATGTTATTTGTCAACTGCACTTTTGTGTCTCGTATACACAACACAACGAATTACACAGTGTTACAGAGACCACAAATTTTAATACGAACAAGTACATCCTCCTATGAAAGTTGGTTCGCTTTTGTATTAATTCACATGCATCAAAATAAATCAAAAAAATGTCAAAGAGGATGTCAATAAAAATATTGTAAACTATCCTAATACGACTTACACCTATACAACAGTCTCAATTGTACAACTGAACTAAAACTGGTAATTGTTTTTGTTCTTCAAACTGGTTTCATTTTTCTCATACAACTAGTTCGAGGGGAACGACTTATTCTATATAGTTAAACAAAAAATCCAAAGTAATAATATGTGTTAATCCAGCCCAGGACTCTGCAGCCTTCTACTGATTACGTCAGCTTATAGGAATGTATGTAATATGCAACATATTATGTATTATTATACATGATATAATCGTTTGCAAATGACAGCGAAATATAGAAAAAATATTTTTATTCGGCGAAAGTTTTGCGATAATATTTAAGTGCAGGCAACAAACAGATCTCCAGCTGTTTTAGTATTTAGCCTGCCACCGCAAGCTTTTGAAAAAGCAGTGTGCAGTCGAAAACTGACATACAGTTGAAGACATCTTTAGTTCCTCCCAGGCATGAACTTGTAAAATTCCGTCTTTAAATAAAAAAATATATAAAAAACATTTGAGAACATTCTCGTGTATCCGGCACTTTAAATATTTTTGGATATATCAAATTTAAAAGGCAAGAAATAATTTGTTATTTTAATACTTTATAGTGTTTTCACACCTAAAGTTAAAATCTGGTTTTAAACCTACAAACAGCTGATTTTGTGTTCACATACAATTTTGATAAGATCAGGTTTTATAATACAGTTTGTCAAATAAATTTGTTAATGATAAAATAAATTTTTTGAAGAAATAGGTGTGTATGTTGTAATTATTTTTCCCAAATTTATTTGACAAACTGTACGACAGCTGTTATGGTTTATATAAAAAATAAGAAATTTTAAAAATGGGTTTTAAAATTGAAATGATTTTACATTTTGTGAATGAATATTTGTGAATGTGAATGAATTATCAGCTGTTTTCAATCACTGAATATGTAATACTGTATAAAACAAGGTTGTATTTCATAAAACAATTCAAAAAACGTTTTAAAATGGTTTTATCAGAATTATTTTGTATGGTAAAACCAGGTTTTGAGGATTGGTTTTAAAGTTAGAACCAAATTTTGTTTTAAAACCAGGTTTTATCCTCAGTGTGAAAACACTATTAAATAATTAATCAGCATATTTTCTGCTGATCAATTAACAGCCAAAATCTTAAAAGTTACAATGTGTTGCATAAATAATTTGTTTTTTAAATGTTGTAAAAGAAATCTTATATTTACAGTCTATAACATCTTCCCAGATAGAAACAGAATCATAAGCATTTCTATAAATTAATAGAAATTAATTCATTTGCAGTTTAATGAACTTTTAAAAAAGAAAAAAAAACATTCATTTTGTAATAAATTTAAATTTAAAAATGCTACGGGAGTTTAAGCAACATAAAAGTATTGTAGCTCTGTGTTAGTTGTGCGAGTAGAATCGTAGTGCTGACAAAATAAACACTAGTGTAAAGAAATACCAGACCTTAGTAAATGTGTAAGATCAATTCGGGTGTAACTTTGTAACACATTCTATGCAAAAACTCATATCTAGAGTGCACTCGCGATGGTATTGGGCAGGTTGAATAATACGGGTGTGCGTTGCTGTAACGTATGCCAGCTGATGTGTTAATGTACCCTTAAGATGTCTACTTGAAAACACATGTCATTTTGACATACACATGCATGTGTCATATAGTGGATAATCATGATGGTTCTTATTGTTATTATTATTATTATTAACGTCGTTTTTGGAATTTTTATGTTGAGTAAGTGCTTATTAGGCAATTAGTCACCCGCTGACCGTGTCCATTTACTCACAACTGTTGTAAGTGTTCTACGAAAATGACTATATTTTTCCTGTTATTAATTAGACTAAATTTGTGTTTGTGCTTTCATAAAGTTTACTTTTTCAATTATAAAATTATAGAAGCCGTAACAAGTGACATATGAGTAGGCATTTATCAAATGCGCAGTTGACACATGACGTAATGAAGATATTATTGAAATAATATTTTCCTTTACAGCAATGCAAATACAAATGATTTGTAGATACAAATTTTATTTCAGAAGAACAACAAGATCACCTTCTTGTTAATCATGATCACCTTCTTGTTAAAAATTTCTGTTAAAAATTCTTGGAGAGCTGCCACCTTCATAACCAAATTTTATGAAAACGTTCCGAAAAAGTCAATATAAAATTTAGAAATTGTCTTGTACAGATTTCAGTTTTCAATACGCTTTTCACCGAAATATTTTTCCAGGAAAGATACATAAGTATACATAATGACACAATATTGGTAAAAATGTATTTTTAAAAATTACAAATTTGTATTATATTTTTATAATTTATTTTTATATTTTCTTTTTCTTTTTTTGTTTTGATTTTTTTTTGTTTTGAATTTATTTTTATATATATCTATATACATATATAAAAAAGTTCGTGATCGACTGGACTGGTTTTGACTAAATTGTATGGGCATGCTCTATGGCCTGTGAGGAGTGTTTGCGAGTAGTTTGAAGCTCGTCCGACAGATGGCACATTATTTAATTTTTTTTTTTAGTTTTGCTCCATAGAGATTAGCGCGATAACCCTATGCTCTGTTCTTTACCGCTGTGTATCGGCCTTAATTAGGCCAATACCTAATTATACCTAATCTGTTTGTGTGAAAAATAAAGTTAGAAAAGTAAATAGATATCTCTAATTTTTAATCTCTGTGTGTGCGGCAAGCTTATGCTTTATTTCGCCGAAGGCGTTGGTTGCTTAATCGCCGTGTGGCGGCGTTATGTAACCCGACACCGACTCAGATATACTATTTGTTTCTATTTTTCTATTTCTAATTTTGATTTTCTCCAAGAGGCAGTACAAAATAAAAGAAAAAACTTTGGAACCAGCAATGCGAACCGGGCCTAGTTGGTATGTTATAAATAAAAGATTTTGCATGCAAGTATACATTATATAGATAATCTGAGTTAATAATTTTTACAGTGGATGGAATTAATTTGCATTAAATTAAATTAAAATTGTTTACTATATTATTATTGTAATGATCAGAAATAACAGTCACAGAAGCGATCCAATTTTTGGGCTTTTTGGAAACTCAATAAACTTTTTCTATATATTCCAGTAGGAATTACATGTTTTTCCATTCGGTCTTTTACAATGAGCCTCACTCATTGAACCTCATTTACAATGAATCGATGGCTTCCAGACTTGATGACAGTGTGTACATGAGTGCATCCTCTCAAAGCTCGATAAAACGTTTTCTTCAATACCCCTTTAAATTCAATATGCGCTGTTAAGTGATCTTTAGAAATAATTAAAAATTAATTAGCTACATAAATAATAATATAATTGCAATATAAAATTTCATTTGTAAACATAATAAAAGCTGCAGGCCAAAGCAAAACTTTCAACAGCGGTCAGCTACGAGTACAAATGATAAGCAGCAACTAATTGTTTTATTTTCTAAAAAGGCACAAAAGAACAAAACTATTCTGATTAGAAATAATGAGCAGAGTCAAAATCGAAACAACCGGTAATACATCAATGTCATCACATAACAATGAAATAATCTAAAATCATTATAAACCTTTTATATACATTTTACGTTGCGCCACTCCTCATGCACGATAATTAATTGCTCCTCATTAGTACCTTTGTTTTCAATAAATAATCAATCAACTACCAAGCTCAACATTAAATATATTTTTCACTTTATCAGCCATGATAGAAAGAAATGTGTGCCTTAAATGACAAAAATACATGCATACATACGACTACATACATATAAAGTGGTTAATTATGGGGTTGAGTATAAAAATGTATGATATTGAATGATAAATTTAATGAAATTTATGACGGCCTTCGTTGTAAATGACTTGCCGTATTTGGAAATATTAAAAATAAATTAAATATACATTTGTGTGTATGTGTATAGATAGATTTATACTATATATGTAAACAAGGGTACTCGTATATGTATGTGTGTGTGTGTGTGTTCCAAAAAGGTAAACAATTGCTATTTAATTAAATTAAAATTTTCGGTAAAAAGACTTTTAGAAAAAATATTAAAATGGAATAAAACAAAACATTTTTCTTTGCTTCTAAGAGTAGAATGGTGATAGAGAAGATCCGAGGCAGAAAAATCGGGAAGGAAACTATATGAGCTTAGATGCAAAATATGCTAAATGATATGCTAAATATATGTGTGCCTTCATCACCTAAACAATCCAAAAACCATTAACGAATAGAATTGGGGAACGAACTCACTCTCCCCGATATGTGTAGATAGCAAGTCAAACAGCTAGTTCAGCAAACCCTACCCTTGCCAGACATACAACTAGGAATTCTCAGCCAAAAATATATAATAGTCTTATGTACTCGTATATACAAATGGACAGTATCAAGTTGATGCTCATACATATATCGCGCTGAAAACTACAGCAAGTCTATTTTTAACGAGGCTTTATGAGGTATAAGTTAATACAATAAGACCCTGTTTAGCTTCATAAAAATTTTGGTAAATAAAGTTTCCATTTTTTATGAAGGATCTTCTAGAATTATAATTGTTTCCGAAAAGGAAGAAATATTACCGTTTATCTTCCAAACAGAATTTCTCGTCACATAATATGGCTTAGTTGACCGCTTTCCCCTAAAACAATTGGATTTACAAAGCGGATATAACATATTAAACAAATAAGATATATTAACAATATAAAATATGTATGCTGTATAATAATATATATATTAATGTATAGTAATATATAATAATACATATCTATTGATATTAATATACATTAGGAAAATATTAAATATATGCAATCAGTGACAATCACATAAAACACAGACAAAGGATTATTATTTCAATTTATGGTGAAACATTCCGATAAGGATATATAGAACGTTATGATTTAACTGGTGCGATTAAGAAAGCTGACAAGGAAATGGACAGAGAAATTCAGAAAGAAAGCATGCCCATAATAACCGCAGGAACTGTGAAACCTTAGTGAATGAAACGAAGTATAGAAGAGATTCTGCATTGACCAAAAATGTAGTTTCTGCTTCCTTCTGCCAAATATCTCAGTGCAGGAGATATTTCAACTCTTGATGAAGGCATGCCCATTTTAAGAACATCCAATACCATTTAAGGACCACAATTTGTTGTCCGATATTTCTCGATAAATCTGTGCATAGAATAAATAGCTGAATTTTTAGATTTATCTCATTATATTCTTAGACTGAGTCAAGCCTGCCAATGTGACTTCTCGGAAAATTATTTTAAATTTTCAGAGCAATAAAAAATATAAATTATATAGCTGATTCGAGAAAGTATTTGGTTTATCATCACATCCATCTTCTCAGCCCTGACAAGCGACAACTATGGCTTGCGCTATACAAGCCCTTTCAATAATTGGTTTATTTTTTTTTTAGTAAATATAATATACGAGATATGCCGAGCAGTTAATTATGAAAAATTCTTCTAGTAGCCTTCCTGCTAATAGTGGTCTTTTAAATAATTCCTTATTGCTAACAACTGTTGTGTTTTCGTCGTAATTGTGCTTTAAGCTAATTTAGACACAAAAAGTTTACTTTGACACTCTTCTGAATTCTCTTTTAAAATTCGTTCAGTGTAATAGTAACCTGTGGCCTATGCTATAAATGATAAACAAGGCAACTTTCAGATAGCATGAAAGTCGGTACTCAACCCCTTTCTCATTTCCCCTCTCAAGGCTAAGGTAAATTTGGGTGTCTTCATTAGAAATTTATAAGACCAATTCGTTGGGTTGGGCAAAAATGACCCATCGGCCCAAATATATTTTATAACATAAAAAAACAATTTTATTTTATTAAAACGATTTTAATCGCATTAAAAATAACAACGCATGCAAGACTAATACATAATTTGTTAATATTTGTCGTGTAAATAAGGATAGAATTTGCAGCTGTAAACATAAAGGAAAACTGTGGTCCATGTGTCCATACTTCACGCGATATGATAAAATCAGAGTAGCTCGTTAGAACAAACCATCCAAAGCCATATCACTCCGATAACATTGTTAACCTAATACTGTCATACAGATCCGCAATTTTGTGTAAGCATTCGATAAAGAAGGCATAGTGCTACAGAGAATAGCAAAATGGTCGAAAAAAAGTGAGGTCGAAAATCAAACGAATAATAACATTAAGAAACCAAGCAACGTATTTGAATCCATCGCCGAAGAAAAAGTTTTCAGAATCACTAATTAAAAGTGCGCCGGAGACGATCAAACAAACACATTGAAGGCACTTAAAAGTTTGACTTAAGAAGGCTACAAAAAGGTCGAAAAAAAGTGAGGTCGAAAATCAAATGAATAATAACATTAAGAAACCAAGTAACGTATTTGAATCCATCGCCGAAGAAAAAGTTTTCAGAATCACCAATCAAAAGTGCCACGGAGACGATCAAACAAAAAAAGTTTGACTTAAGAAGGCATAGTGTTACAAAAAGGTCGAAAAAAAGTGAGGTCGAAAATCAAATGAATAATAACATTAAGAAACCAAGTAACGTATTTGAATCCTTCGCCGGAGCAAAAGTTTTCGGAATCACTAATCAAAAGTGCCATGGAGACGATCAACCAAACATATTGAAGGCACTTAAAAGTTTCACTGAATTCATAAATCGGGCTCATATCACTTAGGCGCTCATGTATCACTTAGTTTTCGATAACGTAATGTAATAAATCATATGGGAAAATCGACAATTTAAAAAACTGATCAAAAGAAAGTTATCTCACATATCGGGTATGCAGGTATTTAAATGAAAGAGTTTCACTGTATTAACTATTAGCACGATTATATTAACGAAAATATTTTTAAATGTTACGCATAAATTTTAAACTCAATTTGTCTAGTCGTTTTTAATCGATTGAAGTTTATTTCAGTTTATATTAAAAAAGTGAAGAAATTTAAAATTTTTTTTATTACGGGAATTGTCAATTAACAGTGAGTTGATATTTAAACTAACCAAACTTATTTAAAGTTACCAAAAACTAATATTCAGTTAAAGTAAGTTAATTAAACTATCAAAGAACAGTTATAGAGCTTTTCTAAATACACACAATGCTAATTTAAGTATTAAGAAGAAAAAGAAAGCTTTACATTTCGTAATTAATCGTGATGATATATGCACTTGTAACAGACTAGTAATGAACCAGTTCCATAAGTAATAAATTGAAATTTTTGTGAGGGACTAATAAAACAGAAACATTCAGTTAGTTAGCAAAATAAATAAATTCTTCAATATTTCAGGTTATTTTTATATCGAAATGTTTGTTGGGTGTAACTATTACTTTATGAGCAATTGACAAGCTATTACAAACCTCAAGCAATTATTTAAAACAAATAAGTCACGACTCAATTATTTCATAATATATAAAGTTCAATGTATTTTGTCAACAGACCGTATTTTTTGTCAACAGAGCTATCAAGGCGAGTGATACAGGGTGTCAGCTGGGAAGGTATACTACTTTGTTTGCTTATAATTTTTGAATAAATAAAAGATATAAAATCGCCAATTGATAAATGTTTTAATTAATGCCGTTAATTATGATTGTAATACAATATTAGATAATTACCCCCTCCGTTAGTTTTACATATGTGATCTCTTTCAAAGACATTCTTCATTACTTTCTCCCATATTTCAGCTGTATTTCATTCATTTCATTACGTATATGTTGGTTTAGTTTGCTTAAGTGTTTCTAGATAGTTTGCATGAACTTTGTTTTTTAGATATATATATACATATATATATATATATATATTTTTTTTTTTTTGTTTCCCAGAAAAATAAGTTCCGAGTAGCAAAATCAGGTGACCGTAGAAGCCAACCAATATCAGCATATCTTAAAAACTTGGTTGTAGAAAGAAGTCTCGCAGTAATTCCATTGTAATCTTGCTTGTATGCGATTACAACAACCAGTACCCCATCTGTGGGGTTAAATATTTTTCAATCATATCACGATATCATTTCCTATTCACAGTTACCGAAATGGGAGCCAAATAAAGTAGTATACCTTCCCGTTGGGCATCCTGTATAAAAAAAAATGGGTTAAAGATTTTCAATCAATTTTAATTCGGAAGGAAATGCATATGAGCTCCCCTATTGGATTATTTACATTTATAGAGCAGAACACTTGGATTAATTAACAAACGAAATTAAGCGGATCAGCGTTTGTGAGGCGATTTTAAGTTTAAGGTTTTCATCTTAAAAAATCAGATGATATCCACTTTCAATCAAAAGTAATGTGTTATTCTCTAAGAATAGCGATATTCGGATATTAGGCCGGAGGATTTATCCCAGATAGTGTATTATCTCCTGGAACTCGCGAAAAAATGACTATCCACAAAGAGATTTTGATCTCTTCATTTCCCAGCTATCAGGTTGTGCTTAAATGAAGATGTATTTTAAGGGCAATAACATGTTTACAATTGTGCTTTTATTCGAATTACTTATTGCATACAATTATCTTAGAATTCAAAAATTGTACACTTGCCGAAAACCCTCCTTTCCGTATCCACTATTTATATTAAACATTTCCTTCTGTTTCGTCTATATTTAATATTGTTCTCTGTGTTATCGCTTTCAAAAATGTATAAGGCAGCTGCTGAGAGCAGCAAAAGTAATTTATGACTGTCATCAACAACAACGCCAAGCCGAACACCCCCAAAAGAAAACAGCTAGTGGAAGATGGATGATGTGCAGCGGAATAAAAATTAGAAAAAAGCATAAAAGTCATAAATTTTAAGCAAAACATGCGAAAGGGTTGCCCAACGACATACTTGGCAAGCCAACACTTTAAACTTTGACTAAAAATTCTTAAAAATAGAAAATATCTACAACAAAATTAATTGGAATCATTAAGTTCATCGTTAATATAATAAAAGCAATAAAATCCCTAATGAAAATTCATTAATACATTATCATTAAAAATGCTTTCCCTTCATGATTTCCAATAACTCGTGCATTAGTTTTGGGCCTGCATACTTGCTTTCGTCTTCCCTCGCTCCCTCTGCATTATTAATTTTATGCGTTTAGCTTTTGGTCTCCTCTTCAACATTGTTTTCTTTTCGTCATCCGTTTCATAGGTTCATTCCTGTCTTTCTGCCTGTTGTTATTTTCGAAAAAAAACAAAAAAAAAATAAAGTTATTTATGAGCATTTAATTTTTTTGTTACATTAATTCGAACATAACTGACAAAACATAAATTAGCTTCCGTTTCAACTAATTACACACACCAAACAATCAGTCAACCATAAATTTTAAGTTGAAACAAATTTTAACTCATTCCCGTTGTTAAATTGATTTACAGTCATCCCCTCGGCAAAAGTAACACCGTCATCATTTCTACATCACCCTCATCTAAGCAAAGTGAGTGGCACATTGATATGACAGGGCACTTTACAAACGAACGACTACTTTATGAGTGTGTGCTCAAAATTTATGCCGGCCATAAAATTTCCCTGCTTATCAAAAGAATACATAATTTTCTCATCTATTTACATATTTATATATTTAAGTCGCATAGACATACATGCACATATACATACTAGATCCAGCAATTTCACTAAAGAAAATAATTTAAGACAACAGCATGCTTAGGATGAATGCAGAGGAGGCACCTAATTTTATTTGAGACAATTCCAATTTATTTACATTTCACATGTTTTCTATTCATTTCACAGGAACGCTTTTTCGCATGCCTACACGCTCATTAAGGAAAGAACTCCAAAATTTGGTACCGTCAATTCAGTCATTTGTGGCATTAATTATTGTTGGTTGGTTTGCTTTGTTGTGTTTTTTGACAGCTTTTCGTGGGGCAACGGATTTCGTCTAAGATGTAAAGGGGGTGTTGGGCTTTGCTTACTGCGAACTAGCCAAATTACTAAATTTAAATTAGTTAAATTTAACTAATTTGGATAATTAATGCAGTATGAGGCCTTCTTGCCACTACCCATAGCTTTGGTTTTGATTATTCCAACGCCCATATAATAATACATTCTAGCCATCGAATAAAATACATGGAACTACGAGTGTAGATCCTTCGAGTGTACCTCCTTCACAAGCTTTTGGCTAAGTATTTACACTAAAATGGATGGTTAGAATTTCCATAAATCAATAATGAAAAATCTGATCACAATGTTTAATCATTTCCAGTTTTAAAAATGAGGCGAGAATTACATAAATGTAAATCCCTTCCACATTATTTGGATGTACAGCTTTATATTAAGTAAATTATGATTCAGATTGGTGTCAGTGATCCCTTCCACATTACAGTTGCCAGCAAAGGCATGATGGAAAGATAGCAACTTTATCGTTTAATAAAATTAAAAACTAAGGAGGAAGATCTATGATCTTCTAGTTAACCCTCTGGCTACTATCAAATGAATTAGCATAGTTTTAATTAGTGCATTGAACTGGCTTGGCTTTTTATGTTGCCCCCTTAAAAATATGCCGGAATACGTATTGAACAGATGACCAGTGCCATCAGGAATTGTAAAGTAAAGTGATAATGTTTACTGGTCTTCCAAATCAAAATCAAAGTAGCTTTTCTTATGCTCATTGATACACCCATCAAAAAAAAAATTTCATTTTCACCTACTGATCCGATTGCAACCGAAAGAGAAGGCACTCGAATATTTTACCTCTTAAGATACGAGTAGCTAAACGTTCCAGCTATTGTCTTAGGCTCTCGTATTTATTTCTTAACTAAAATGCAGTTACATGGATTTTAGTTTTTATCACTAGCTAACTATGCATTTCCCTGCATGTGTTAGTGCATGCATGGAGATGTATGTATGTATGTATGTGTGTATGTGTTTTTACAAGTTAAATAAAATTTATGAGTAGACAATCAAATGCAAACTGCTAATGTAAAACTTACAACAATTTGTGTTGCCTGAACGCCAGAATTAAATTTTAACAAATGGTCAGCTGAAATTGAAATTTATTTCTTAATTTATCGTCATGACAGTTTTGCGACATATTAAAATTTATGTAATTTACAAACGATATCGTTTTAGTTTATTTTTAATAATTTATGTTCGCGCTTTTCATCTCTGCTTATGCATACTCGTACAGTCATGTGCATATGTACTTACACACTTGCATACATACATACATATATAGGCATTTCCTGACAATTGTCGTATTGTCTGTCTTAATTAATACCACTATATATAATATATAACTATCTGTTTAACTTTCATTATTTTCAATACAATCTAAAAAGCAGTTTGTATATTAAAGAGAAGAAAAAAGTTAAGAGCAATCAAAAGAAATTCGTCTAAAGAAAATATTCTATGGAAAGCCCCATATACTTGTATATTTAAATATGTAAATAGATGCATTTTTCATCGTAATATTGCAATGCACTTTCAAGTAGAATTTACTTACACAAAATATGTTGGAAAGATAATTTGAAAAAAAAATACAAACAAACAAACAAATATATATTTTAAGTTAATGAATGCTTAAAGCTTTTTACAATTTATCACAGTATGGGTAACTGCAATTTAACCATTTAATTGACATCTACGAGTATACCGTTTTTTATTAATCTTTTAAAATTTTAAAATTGTGGGCCAGCAGACCAACTAACCGATTGGAGACTGCCAGCACAGATATTGCATAAAATGCCGATATGAAATGAAAGGATTATTATAATTCATGCGCTCTTTTTGTAGTTTCAACAGCTTCGTGTGCTTTGCGGGTTGTGCACGTATTCTGTAATGCCGATATTTTATTATCTATTGCTGAATAGGTTGCTTTTAGCAACTGCTGAAGAAATGTTCGTAAATAATGGATTTATAAGCTTATGATGGCAAAAGTACAATAAATTTTATTTTTATTTACATGTCATTTTGCCTGAGTCATTACATTACTTACTATTCCAGTCTTGTGATGAAATTGTACAATAAATAGTGAAAAACATTCACATATATGTATATATATTTACAGGTATATCCATGCTTCAATAATTTGATCAAAATTATTTATTTGTAATCAGTTACATTGTTTTCGCGGGAGACTGGGGTTTATTTTCCTGTCGGGTAATTTAGCCGATGACCTGAGCAGCCAGTGCTTCTACCCATATATTTTTTATTTATTTTTTGATGGTAAGGAGGGTTAAAAAATCCCTACGGACTTTCCAGTAATTAACATTTGTTGACGACTCTTTCGTTTGGTGATTTCACTAAAAAGAAACCCTCCTCTTTCTAACGCAGACACCTTCCGCGAACTGCTTTCTATATTACTTCAGGAAGGAGATGACTGATAGCCCCATGCTGGAAACTACTTTGCTTCCCTTGGTTGAGCCCATCATTTTAGTAGCGCACCGTCGATTGGCTAAATCAAAATGTTACAGGTCTAGTAATGTACAGACCTAACCATGTTACAATTCTATTCATATACATAATTGTAAGATTAAGGTGGCTCCATAGGCGAATGAATAATACGCAGTTTACTCAACCGGAGGTAACAGGTTTGTTTCCTGGCTAGACCCTGGGTGTTTTCCTGCGCTCAATCCGAAAACATTGCAGGTGCGGTTAGTTCAACAAAAAAAGTACAATAAAAAAAGAATAATAATTTTTCAAATTTGTTTAACCAAAAATATTCCTTCAAGGACACACAAATTAAATGAAAAAATTTAGCAAAATTGCAATTTTTACAAAATTTCCACACTATACATCACTTATTTAAAAACATATCTCGTTATTATTTTGTCAGATTTCTAAAGGGATTTTTTCATTTTCTAAGACAGAAGGAATTTTTTAATGTAAAAACTTAAGCTTTGAAATATGCCGAGGAGTTTAAATGCTGAAAGCTATACGATTACACAATTTACGATATCACAGAATGGTGATTTAATAAAATTGTAATTATAATAAAAAATATGTAATGAAGATCAGAGTTGTATTTAGGCCGAACCGAAGACAATACATTTGTTGGTATCACATTTGTGTAACACCGTGCCAGCTATAAAGCCATTTTGATGCGATTTTTTAAAATAGGAAAGGACCATATCACATATTCGCATATATTTACCTCTATATTTGTATAACCTTCTCCAAAACAGAAGGAAATTTATTAATAGCTTTGATGCAGGGGATGAAATTTCTATTTGCTTACAAGCTTATAAAGTATATATAGATATTCGATCCCTATAAGAATAATGAAACTTTGCCCATCTGTCTGGCTGTCTGTGGTTCTCAGTATTTTTATTGCGTTGCTTACTAAGCTTAAATCTGGTTTAAAATCAAAAATTTAAAGCGCCATCTACTCGGGACTTTCTCAAAATTATCAGTTATGAAAATCAGTAAAATCGGTTAAAAATTTAGCTGGAAATTTTTTTCTATATTTATAAATAAAAATTGTAAAATTAAAGTTTACTTTAATGCAGTACAATTGTAGTGTACCAAAACAGGGATGGAATATATTTTTGGGGAAGGGTGTAAAAAATTCGACACACCTTTACCTGTTTCATTTTGTTCTGTTTAATTCGGTTCGTATCGAATACTTACAAACTCATCTGTCGAGTAGTTGTGTGTGTAGGCATGTAAAAACCACTTAAAGATAAAATGTGTGAAAGAGAACACACAAAAACACACTTATATTTAAATTTCAATTATAGCTGTCACTCTTGGCGACAGCAAATATTGTTATTCTAATAATTAAATGTCAAATTATTATTTAAACTGTCAACATCCAAACATTTCGTTGATGTATTCTGATATCAGTTGAAGGTTTATTATGTATCTGAGCAAATGTGGAATATTTTTAAAAAAGTTCCGTTCAAATGCATGTATTTATATACACATACATACATATATATTTTGACATGTACACATAAACATGCATACATACATACATATGTATGCACTGGGATGGGGTTTTTCCTCCAGATTTTAAGCATGAAGAAAATAAGTGAAAGTTTTAATTTTGTTTACGAATAAAAAATAAATGGATGCGGCTTGATGACAAAAGCAACTTTGACAACATGTCATTCCTGGAGTGAAATATATTATTATTGTTGGTAATTGATTTTCTTTCTTATTTTCTTGGCATGTAGTTTTCAATATTCGAATACAGATGTGATCTCTTGATTTCTTAGCGCACAAGAAATATGAGGAAAAGTAATTACTGATTGGAGATGACATATTTCTGCTGTTGCTGTCTGTTTTTCCTTAAAGTGTAATTGATTTTTTCTAAATGAGAAATGCAAAAATATATTTTATTTACTGTGACGTATTTATATATATATATATATCGCCATCTGAAATGCAAAATTACCATTATGGAAGGAGCGATTCAGGGCATAACTTATTTAATATACTGTTCTACATACAAAAAGGATAGAAGGTTATTATTTTGTCACTCCGTTTGTAATTTCTACAATATTAATTTTTGAAAAGAAAAGTTAATTGAGTTTTGTCGGTGTGTCCATATTTCGATTTTACTGCGGTAAAGATCCAGCTGAAATTTTTCTTAAAATCAAATTTTAAAAAGGCAACTAATAGTGTTTTCACACTGAAACAAAATTTTTTTTTTGTTTTTTTTTTGAAACAAAATTTGGTTTTAACTTTGAAACCAATCCTTAAAACCTGGTTTTACCATACAAAATAATTCTCATAGAACCATTTTTGAATTGGTTTAAAGTAGATTTTATGAAATACAACCTTGTTTTATACAGTACATAATCAGTGCTACCAAGTTAGAAAGATTGAAAACAGCTGATAATTCATTGACATTCAAAAACATTCATTCACAAAATGTAAAATCATTTCAATTTTAGAACACATTTTTAAAATTTCTTTTTTTTTATATAAACAATAACAGCTGTCGTACAGTTTGTCAAATAAATGTGGGAAAAATAATTACAACAAACACACCTATTTCTACAAAAAATTTATTTTATCATTAACAAATTTATTTGACAAACTGTATTATAAAACCTGATCTTATCAAAATTGTATGTGAACACAAAATCAGCTGTTTGTAGGTTTTAAGTTAAAACCAGGTTTTAACTTTAGGTGTGAAAACACTATAATTTCGCTTTTTTTCTTACTCGAAATAAAGTATTGCCCCCTATATAATATTAATATTCATTAATTGAACTAACAATTTTTATTTTTAACAAATTTTTAAAATTGTTTTTTGATTTTTCTGCGTTTACACGTCTATACTGATGCCTTTCTTCGTTAGCTTATTACGCAGAGCAACTTTCCCTGCGCTCTATGGAGCTCATTTATAACACCGAGTGAATTTTCAGAGGTTCGAACTCAGCTGTATTATTTTCATTTCCTGTCAGTCAACAACCCCAACAAACTGTTGAGAACCAGACCGGCATCTCCACACAAACTTAAAAGCACATTTTCAGATACATGTAATACCAGTTTTCACTCCCCAAAATCCCCGCTCACATTATTCAGCTAATGTTACTGACTAGCTAGCTCTGGCTAGGGCGATGAAAGCTTCCAATCTCTCCATTTGGTCGCATGTTTACATGTTCATGTAGGTATTAACGCATATGCGTATGTGTGTTATATACTCGTATAAATTGCATGCCACATTACGTATGACTCTTGTAAGCTTAATGTAAACGTTTAAAATTGAAAGAAATCTAATAAATTACAATAGACAAAATACAAAACAAGAAAAATACAATACATAAATGCGAACGCCAATAAACAAATGAGATATAATAAACAATTTGAAAAGGCGGTATCTGCAAGCTCTACAATCCACACACACACGCGCGCTCACGCACACATACTCAATAAAGCAGTACCCAATAAACTACTCCGTACATGCAAATACAGCAATAAGATATCCGAACTAAAACAAAGCAAATTCCCGTCCATAAATAAACGATTTTTTGAACATTAAACTGAATTTGAATTTATAGACATATTCATTATATATATGTATGTATGCATGAGTATATGCATGCATGTATTTGCGTGTGTATGTATGCATCTTCCAAAACGAGCAATATTTTTATAAAATTTATGTGTGTCTATGCGTTTGTCTGTAAATTTGTCTGAGCATTTAAATGGGTGTATGTGCTTTTTATTTATGTGTTTTATTTTGCTGAAGTCTCGTAAAAAGTGTAATAAAAAGGTGCAGGAAACTTTTAATAGCTTCAGATATAATCGTAAATCTTAAAAGCGCATTCAAACAACATTGAAAATATTGGCTTTTCACAACTTTATTTTTCCGACTCTAGTTTGTAAGTTTTTTATTTTATGTGTGCTTACTTTTTGCCTTATTTTATGATTGTTGTACTTATTGGCGTTTTGACGTATTTCGTTAAATTGCACCCTACCAATTGTTTCCATTAGATTAGTAAAACTGTAAATATTGTAACGCATATACGATGGTTGATTAATAATAACACTACTGGCTTTGCTACGCTTTTAGAGTGGTTCTCTAAAAATACAACTTTTTACCAAATTTATTGCAATTTTAAGTATTTATAAGTAACTAAATGTGTCATATTTCCGATATAAAAATCTGCTGTAAATTAACGCCCTCATTATGAATTGACAACCAGTTTAGTCTAGTCTACTTCAAGACAACAGAACTAAACTTCATTTTGCTATTATGTATTACAACGGAAACTAGTATAGTCTTCAACCTACTCGTTATATTTAACTCGTTGCTTTCCTTTACTAAATGGAAATTTGACAGCCATTGAAATTTGACATTGCCGTTTCAAGAGGGCGTTGCGATTGAAAAATATAAGTAAAAATAAATAAAGTGTACATAAGTATAATATAAAATGGTTATATATTATAGTGTGGATCTATTTTACATAATCAGATGCATTTTGCTATTTGTGAAATGGAATAAAAAACCGTATGCGACCAACTATTCAAAGCAATGCGATTCCCCTATATTAAATTATATATATAATTTTTACTATAAGTAAAAATAAATAAAGTGTACATAAGTGTAATATAAAATGGTTATATATTATAGTGTGGATCTATTTTACATAATCAGATGCATTTTGCTATTTGTTAAATGGAATAAAAAACCGTATGCGACCAACTATTCAAAGCAATGCGATTCCCCTATATTAAAACTATGCTGCGCATTGCGTTTTTTTGCTGAAGGCAGATATTATTTATGTATTAATTTTTGTTTCCATATTTCTTAAATATAAAATTTATAATTTTTTCTCCATTTCGATGCAAATTCGGCGGCAAGACAACCACAAGACAACTGTAAATGATCAGTTGTAAAAATTTGGCGATTCTCACAACCAGTAATTACATTGGTTGTAATCCATAATAGCCAAAAATTTTACAACACAACTGAAAACTCACTAGTTGTAATTGTTTTGTTCAGTTGTAAATCATAATACCGAACTGACAACTACTGAGCAAAATTACAACTAGTTTTATTATAGTTGTAATACATAATACGAGGGTGAAAAAAATCCCCTTTACCTTACAAGTCCTTTAAAAAAAAAGATATAGTTCAAAACTACAAAATTTTGGAGTTGGAAAGGATATCCATAGAGCAGTGCATTTCTGAGAGTTTGTTCATTCAAAGTAATTGCCAGCTCATGAAGTCGAATTTGGTATTGAAATTTAAAATTGAGAAAATATACGAATTTTTTTCGTTCTCTTCTAACTTTAGATACAATTTAAGAAAATTAAATTATTTTTTTTATGGCAATAAGATTACCTGAGGCAAAGCTAATATACGAATATCCTTCGAATCCATTTATAACTAAATAAGGGAATAAGTAAATTTACTGCTAATCCGTATCACATATCGTACTTATACGTTTTTCTCCTGTTGCGTTTAGTAAATAGCTTACGGAAGTTGACAGTTTTGACAAGCGCTTCCGCAAACCAGAGTACGGTGATACCAGACCTGTGCAAATGAGATGCGTAAGACACATGCACAAACGCAAACAAGAGTACAAAATGTTTAATTTTGCGAACATTTTCTTACGCATGGCAAACGAGAGTAACCCCCCACGGAACATATAAACTTTTTATTAATATTTAACCACTAAAGTAATAAAATTTTAATTATTTATATTTATTATAAGTTTTTATAGCCAAAAGCAAAATGTTGTTTTTTCTTGAACTATTCAAAACTATTTTCGAAAATTTTACACTATTGAAATTTTACAACATTTAAGTTAAAGTACTTTTGCAGTCGGCCACAACCAACTGGTTTCTACTTTGCTGCATTACTTTTATTAACTGGTGCTGCCTTTGCTGCTGCAAGGAAATCATATGAACAACGCAAAATATAAAATGATTTGTTGACAGAGTCAACAGTTGTACTAAAAACATGAAAAGTTCAACGTGAATTTATCGAACTATTAATAATTTTTACATGTGCGACTCCCACTTGATTGATTAAAGATAAACAGTCACTTTATCACAAATTCTCGTTTTAGCTTAGAAGTTATGCGTGTACAGTATTGTACAAGAAATATTTACGCCTTAAAGAGAAATTTAATTTTAAAGCATTATTAACTAAAAACTTTTTAATTATTGAATTAAGTTTTGCTGAGAGTAGCTGCTGCAATTATCAAATGTGGACGTAAAGTGTACGCATACGTATACGTACTGTTTGGGCTGATCAAACATCATTCTCAGATCAAGGAATTGAGTAAACTAATTTTTTTTTTAAATACTTGCCAGCACTAATATATTATTATCGTTCTTTTTGAAGTGGAAACAGGCAAAGTGGCATTTGAAAAAAATATCAACTCTGTTATTTATTTGAAATCATTTACATTGCTATCGCAAGAGACTGGGGTTCAATTTCCTGCAGGGTAATTCAGCCGATGACCTCAGCAGCAAGTGCCACTAACCATCTATTTTTTTTATTTTTTTTTTTTTTTGATGGTGAGAAGGCTTTAAAAATCCCTTCGGATTTGCTCTGTAAGCAAACTTTCAGAGGAGCCGCATTGAAATGAAACGATTTGCCAATATGATGAATGATGAGCGAAAAACGTCAAATTGCGTAGTTCAGCAAACGCTAAGAAATAAAATTATTGAATATGTAACAATTGGACTAAAATCACCCACAGTTCCGACGTATGACTATTAACGTATGTTTATTCTAGTCTGAGATTTTGGTAATACGAAATCAAAGCGGCACAAATTTAGCGTTGAGTCTCATCGCAAAGGACGCTAAATAATTACGTTGTTGTTGCTATTTGAATCGCAAAATTTTTGCCAAACAAAATTTTAAGGCTCAACAAAGCAAGTAAAGTAAATTAAGCTTTCACAGCCAAATAACAGAAGAACCCGAAAAGCTTACAAAACACAGAAATAAACTTTTTTCCATATTCTTTTACAATGTAAGATATTAGTAAGTAAATCATGAAAATTGATTTCTGTTAGATTTGTGAATTCCAGCGGATAGGAAATCCTTTCTGAGCAAAAGGATATATTGCTAAATAAAGGAACTCTCTTCAGTGACGACATCATTTAACAATTCTGCGATTATCGCGTTTGGTCCTGTCACGCAGGATTATTGTGCATAAATTGTTTGCTTTGAATATAACTTTTTAAAATTGTAAACTTTTTGAGGAAAAGTATTAAGAATTTCTATAGAAGAAGTACGAAATAAATTCAAAATATTCGTCTCCCTTCTGCTTTTTATAAAAGGAAGAAGAGAAGAATAGTCTGCTGGCAGCACATTATAGAATACGAGTAATACATATCCAATATTAAGATATTTGTCTTCGTAATGAATTTAGCTGAATTTCTGAAATTCAAAAATCAGCTGATACAATTTTTCGATTTGTTGTAGTTTAATATTATTTTCGCCTCAGAAGCACACAAATCCTTCTAAATTAACACCAAATAAATTTCCAATTCCACTTCAACTATCGTAAATATCAACTGTAATTTAGTTTGCCAACATAAATATTATTGGAAAGGAAATAGTAAGAGTGGGGTAGGAGTGGGGTAGGAGTGAGGTAGTATGGCATACGAAATATACGAGTATTTTTATTATAGCCTGAGAACTTCCAATGAAACAAAATCATGCAAAGTTGTAAATTTAATTGATATTTCTATTTCAGCTAAAAACTCGCCTCAAAATACTTCTTTTCTATCTATACGAGAGCAATTACAAAAGGCTTCTTGAAGAAACTTTTAAATTTTTAGGTAAAACGTCTTGATAAAATAAAACCGTTTATATTATGCAAAGTAGTATTTAACTGCAAGAATATATTTTCAGAATTTTTATAAATTTATATTATATATTTTCGGAATATATTTTTCGCCAGGAAGTTTTAAAATTTTAAAATAACAAGAAACTCTATTTTTAATTTATTTTGATATTAACCAAAATATATATAAACTTGTGTTATACTTGCAAGATCACCTAAGAAAAAAAGAAGCAGCATAATAATAGTTTAATGACATTTATTTATTTAAATGAAAAATTAATTGGCTTTTAAGCCGGAAGCGCTCTCCCTTTGGTTATTCGTAATTAAGAAGAAAGAACAATTCCCGTCAAGGGTTTCTGATTTAATCCCACAAAGACAACGACTGTTCCATTTCTGAGATTTGCTACACTTTTTTTTATAGTTATAGACACCCAATAGGGATTGTAGTACCACTTCTGATGGCTCTTTTGTATAATAGGAAAATCTTTTTCTCACATCTTCTATGCAATTCGTCTAGGAGTCGAATTAGAGAATGCAGTCCCCAATTATTTTATCAATTCCTCTTTCAATTCTGAGATTTTCTGCCCTTTTTTTATAATTATATACAACCAATGGGGATCGTAGTATCGCTTGCGATGGCTCTTTTGGACAATAGCCGACTTTTCTTCTCAGGTCTTTTTTGTAATTCCTCTAGGAGTCTGGGTCGGTTTTGCTCAAGTAACTTTTAAAATATCTCAGGCCAGCTTTGATAAGAAAATTCAGCTCCTCAATTATTTCACTAGCTTCATATGGTTCTTGCGCCATTCTCTTATGAACTCATACTCCCACCTAATGCGATCCACATGTGTAGTTCCACAACATATGTTGATCTATCCTCTTTGGTCTGTATGTGTATTATGTATAAAAAAAATTTTTATATAGTAAAGTTGTATCTTAACCCTGCACACATTCCCGTTGACTTCACTATCAATCTTTCCAAGCGAATAGAAAAGGAAACAACTTTTCAGTCTGCATATCTCATTTGTAAGCCAGTCTGTACTCTGCCTCAAAACACATTCCTGAACATTTCCTTTATCCTTCGAACAATATTTTTGTGGTTTTTTTACACCTCTTTCATTTTAAGAACTTAAAAACCGGAAGTAATTTGCAGGTAACTGTAAATGTAATTCAGGTACGTCAATACAACAACACATGAAACAATTTTTCAGCAACCAGCAACGAATTTAAGGAGAAAGAATTGTATAACTATTTATGTTATTTAAATTGTATGTTTTACAAATACAGATATTTTCATTTCATTACGATAAATAACGAAAAACCTTTCCAGTGTACTGCAGATATACATTTTTATTTGTCAGCTCGTTCGCTTGGCAGAACACATTTCAACTCCTTAAAACCTGCTTGGTATTCGTTAAAGCAAAAACATAAATATTTTTTCTTTTATTTCGGTTATTTACAACGAAAATACAACGAATTTACTTTAAAAACATACGGGGCATAAGCCTGCAATATGTTTCCAAAAGAATTTTAAATATTTTTATACGTTTTAGGTTTATTCACAAGCTGTTAAGACAAATGCATTCGTGCCGAAGATTACTTGTGTAATGCGACTTTTGTTTCCTGACTTAATCGCATTCACATATAAAGTATAATAAATAAATAACGTCATTATAATTCATATATAACAATGCGTCCGATTTTGGGAAGGCAGAAAATTGCAATGCTTACGCCTTTCAGATCTCTCATAATTACTACTAAGTTCACTTTATTTGATAACTGAGACTTAATAGGAGTATATTATGCCCCCATAGGCGAATGAATAATGAATAGCCTGCTAAAGGAAAGGTGGCGGTTTCGACTCCTGCTTAGACCCTATGTGATTTCCTGCGGACCAGCTGAAATCTATGCGGTTTAAGTTGGCTACAAAAAAAAAAAAAAAAAAATTAAATGTTATATATGTAGATTAGATATGGCAACTATATTTTAAGTCCCATTTATCTGGTATAATATCCAAGAATGGCAAACTATTGATAAAGTCCACAAGATTTAGAAATAAATCAGGAGTGATCATAATGCATTTATATGAACCACTTTAACTATTTTAAATACTAAAAGTGCATCAAAAAGCCATCAAAAAGCCATCAAAAAGCCCTTTGAAGGGATAATTTTTTACCATCAGGGTTCTTCTAAATACGTGGCATCATTTGACTACAATTTTAATTATTTTTTATACAATTTAATGTAAAGCCTACCGGTAAAAAATTATAAAAAGTTAAAATTTTAGAATAAACTTAAAGAATAATGTACACTTTACATTTATATATATAAAAATATTATTGCTTTTCTTCTAATTAATTTGTTTTGCCATTATTTTTTATATTTTTTGCAATATTTAATTAAAAAGTTTTCTTAACTATTATTATTATTTTTTCATATTTTCAATGTACTGATTTTTGAACTTCTCGCAAGGTTTCACCTTCTAAAAGTATCGAAATTAACTATATATTGCAAATTACATATACCATTATTAAAGGTAGGCGCAAGTGATGTAATCAATTTGCACTCATTATGTAGGAGAATTTGATCTTCCCGATTATTAGCATTATTTACCTCTGCATGTACGAGTATGTATCATATATACATAAAATATTATTAGTTTATAAACGTCAAATGGGGCAAATAGTATATATATTTTAATATATTTTCACCTCGTAAATTATCTAGACGTACCATGCTATCCACTTATCTATCGTTAGCTAGCAAGACTGATCCCCTAATGCAACTGGCAATAAAATTAGAAGCACTAGAAATTAACAGCTCTCGTATGAGGTACACATTTATGATATAAAATATAATAATGCATAGTGTTTAGATATATATATATTTTAGTATATTTTCACCTCGTAAATTATCTAGACATACCATGCTATCCACTGATCTATGGTTAGCTAGCATGCATATAAACCTTGCCAAGAAGAGCAAGACTGATCCCCGAATCCAACCGGTAATAAAATTAGAAGCACTAGAAATTAACAGCACTCGTATGAGGTACACATTTATGATATAAAATATAATAATGCATAGTGTTCAGATATATACATGTATATATATTTTGGTATATTTTCACCTCATAAATTATCTAGACGTACCATACTATCCACCGGTAATAAAATTAGAAGCACCAGAAATTAATAGCACTCGTATGAGGTAGACATTTATGGTATAAAATATAATAATGCATAGTGTTCAGATATATATATATATATATATTTTGGTATATTTTCACCTCATAAATTATCTAGACGTACCATGCTATCCACCGGTAATAAAATTAGAAGCACTAGAAATTAACAGCACTCGTATGAGGTACACATTTATGATATAAAATATAATAATGCATAGTGTTTAGATATATATATATTTTAGTATATTTTCACCTCGTAAATTATCTAGACATACCATGCTATCCACTGATCTATGGTTAGCTAGCATGCATATAAACCTTGCCAAGAAGAGCAAGACTGATCCCCTAATACAACTGGCAATAAAATTAGAAGCACTAGAAATTAACAGCACTCGTATGAGGTACACATTTATGATATAAAATATAATAATGCATAGTGTTCAGATATATACATATATATATATATTTTGGTATATTTTCACCTCATAAATTATCTAGACGTACCATACTATCCACCGGTAATAAAATTAGAAGCACCAGAAATTAACAGCACTCGTATGAGGTACACATTTATGATATAAAATATAATAATGCATAGTGTTCAGATATCGAGAATTTATTTTATTACTGCTCTAATTTTCTTTAAAAATATTTCATAAATTTAAAGTTGCTAAATTTCTACTTAGCAACGAATACTCTCTATTGTTATTAAGCTTTACAAAAATATAATTTTATATTTATGCATACCTAAAAGTATAGTTCGTGAGATGATATTAGAGGAAAGCTTTGCCAAATAAACTTATGATTTAAATTAACGATTAATATCTAGAGTAACTAAACAATATCGGGTTGTTAGAACATTCTGGGAATATAGTTCGAAAAGTCATTAGAAGAAAGTTACTAAGCCATACATCGGACGTATTCAATGTTCTGCATTCCGCCTATATTGATAAATGGAAACATTTTGTTGCCATGTGTAGCCCCCATATATCAAATGTCGTGGTCTGTTTCACAATATTTTTAAACCACTACTAAAAAATTAACTGAAATCTTTGTTCACTATTTGCTTCAACTCGCAAAGTGCTTCGGTTCGTCCCTCATAGTTAATATATGTGCATACGCAATTTCACGCATGACTGAGGTGTGTTTAAAAGGTGTAAAGTAAAATGAATTAAATTAAAATTATAAACAATGAAAATTTAGTGTGGATTTGGAAAATATATATACCGCCATACAATTGGTACTTTGCGATATGTAAAAGATTCGAATAAATACACCCGTTCGCGAAACGCAAGATTTCTAATCTCGTTTTTAATATTTAAGTTCATAAACAAATAAATAAATAAATAAATAAATAAATAAATAAATAAATAAATAAATAAATTTAAATAATCCAGATTACACGACTAGCAATAAAATCAAAATTCAAAAATATGTGTATGCATACATATATAGATACATAGAGAAAGGTGTGCATAACTGCTTATGGGTACACACATACACACATAAACATCCTGTTAAAAATGCTAAGAAGCTGAATACGCCACAGTACAATGTGAAAGACTAGTTTGTGTTGGTCACTGGGTTTGCCACAAACTGTTTTGCGAAATTATGGAAAAAAATTAATATATGTGCATGATATGTAGGATGTATGTATGTATGTGTAATGCGTTTGAAATAGTTAGTTAAATGTTTTTCTTGGTGGAAAGTATTTTCTCCAAATCGACGTTGTTGTTCTGTTAAACGACATCAGTCTGATTGAATTAATTATAGAAATTGGCGATGCCTCTCAAATACGAACGTTAGTCTCGCTTTATTTTATTATAAACATCAAAGTGCGTTATTATGTTTAATTGGGTGTAGTATTATTTATTTAAGAGGCCAAAGTTCACAAGTGTATACACTCAATGTCATTTCCCCTGCTGTTTTCTTTATTATATTTTCCATTCCAATCACTGACAAGCCATCCATCATCAGCTATCACGATCAATTAATAGTCTTTTCTCTAAGATATGGGCGGAGGTGTAGTGTTGGTGGTATTGCGTGTTTGGAGATGCGTATATACAAACTATTCGGATATAAAAAAAAGTATTAGAAAATAAAATAATTGCAGGAATTTTAAATTGGTAGCAATAAATTATAGAGACAAATTATAGAAAAATTTCAGAATATGATAAATGAAAAAGCTTTGGTATTTCTTTTTGTTTAAAAACACAGTTCTGCCAATAGAAGAAAAATTAATAATGAACAGAAAATAAGGGAAACCCCCCGGCTTGATAAATTGTGTCAGGTGGTTTTTCGAAACAGGGGCGGATAACCACAAAAGATTTATTGAGTGTTATTTAAGTAAAATATAACATTTTTATAGAAAAGTTACAGCTCGTAATAAGATAAATCTTTTCTGGTTCCCATTTTTTCAGTTGCAGACTAGCTGGTTCTCTTTTACCTACTTTATGTCCAGAACTCCGTTGTCTAGTGAACTTAGTGTCTTGCGATAGCCTTCTCAAAAAATAACTGTGGTCTCGCCAGCAATAAGAATGTAGTAAAGAATTACGATATCTTCCAAAATAAAAACAGAATTCCGTTTCTGAAAATATATTAGATTTATTTAGTCTATTTAACAATACAGTTATAATTATAACTATACCTAAAAATATATTAGAAACAACATTTAATGCTTCTATTCCGCTTTTATTGCTCTACTTTAATTCACTCCGTATAACTGTGTTCGACTCCGTATAACTGTGTTCGACTCCGTATAACTGTATTCGACTCCGTGCCCCTTTTTGACAACACATATTTGACAGAATATAGTGATGATACAATTACATTAAAGAAAATGGTAGCACAATTGATGATACACGTACATTTGTGTTTCACTTTTCTTTAGACAAATATATATATTTCATTTGGTGCATCCTTGAGTAGAGATGTCCTATAAGGACAAAGAGACTTCACCGATATACGAGTACGTATATCCGTCTACTAAACACATATCCATCTAAAAGGGGATCTTTATTAGTTAACCAATTTTTCTGTTGTGAATTAGTGCTGCCACTTTTTTAAAAATAGCGAGTGGGATCACGAGAGTAACCTATTAATTTCTATACACTTTATTCTTGCAGTTAAGATAAAAAAAATTAGTTACCAAAGGTATTTGATAATTATGCAGATATATGTGTATTTTATAGGTGACAGTATCTCTACTACTCGTCTGTTTAGCGATTCAAAATAGCAACTACCCACTGCAAGAACCTTTTTTCCAACATTAATGAGGAAAATATCTCGCCTAATCGAGATATTGAGAGTATCCTGGCCGTATATATAATTCTTCTTTTATCTCTTTATTAACTTTAAGATCTGTAAACAACACTTTATTTTCATTACCTGTCAATAAAATACAACACCACTCAAGTTTTCTTCTACATTTATTTTCAAATCACATAAGCAGTAGGAATTTCATATTTTTCAGCTCTGATTAGTGTGTCTGTGTACTGTTCATTTTTCTCCTCATCAGCATGCTTTGTTTCTGTTTTAAAGCTTAAGGAGATGACGCTTACTTTGACAGTTAATACTGACATATAAACTGACAGTTTTAAATTGAGGCTGTTGTATTTTGATGGCATGTCATGTCAGTTGTTTTATTTACTTTTTTTTTTTTATATCTTGAAAGCTTTAAAAAAGAACGAGATAAATAAAAACTTTATAAAAAAACAAAAGTGGATTGACGTTTTTTTGTTGCGTTTTTTGTTTGCTTGTTTCTATATAATATGAGTCATTATTATAGTCATTTGTCGGCTTAAACTATTGCCTTCGTGGTGAATGACAGCGGTGCCAATGTTTTTGGTTGTACTTTATAAATCTTAAAAAGTGTTTTCGTGCGAAAAATTTCAGTAAATTTTTATTATTTTCGTAGAGAATTAATATGGTAATCAGGCACAAATATCTTAATTGGCGCTACATTTACTACTTCACGAGCGTGCGCATACAATAAATTTTCGCTGGCTTAAATGTATACATATACATATACCTACATATGGATGTATGCAAGTATGTAAAGTTCATTGAAAATTTTTTACGTACACTTATGAGTATAAATATATGAGGGTGAAAGTGAGTGATGTAGCGGAGGTAACTGGATGCCAACTCAACGCGTTCGCAACATTTTACATGAATATCTTAGCATGGCGAAGCTCAGCCACTTTTGCTAACGGTCAATCTTACACTGACCTGGAAGGCTGTTTAAATCAAAAATTTGCGTCTGTAAAAGCGGAACCCCAGCGAATTTCGTATCCATTTATAACTGCAAATGAAGCTTGGATTCACCACTACACTTCTGAAAGTAAAAGACAATTGAAACAAAGGATTGGACCAGGTGAACCGATGACTAAGAAGAAAAAAACTATTTTATTGGCGAATATGTTTAAAAGATGCCAAAAGAATTATTGGTATTAATTAACTGGAGAAGGTTCAATACCAAACAGAGTTAATGCAGAATAAACGACCAAACTTAGCGAGAGGGAAAAATCGCTGCGATGGCTTAAATCAACGATTTTAAGTTCGAATTGTTCTTGCAACCATCATATCCACCAGACTTAAGCGCCAGCGACTACCACCGGTTTCTAAATTGTAAAAAATTACTTGCAAGTAAACAATTTAAGAACCACAGATGGAGGTTATCGATTCTGTTAATGAGCATTTCGAGGGACTTCACGAATCGCACTACCGAAATGGTATCGCTTTATACCATCACTATGAAAAATGTATTAATCTAAATGGCGATTATGTTGAAAAATAAAACGAAAAAAACAATTCAAAATAAATTGTTTTATCTCATCAGGCCGGAAACTTTTTACCTCAGCCTCGTACATGTGATTATTTACTCATAGTTCTCGTGCAGACTATGCTTAATATTAATTGTAGTAAATAAATGGATTTTGTTTAAAATAATTTATGTAAAGTTTGTTAAACACATGCAGACACACACACACACACATAGCCATGTGAAAATATATAGATCAAACTACTTTGCATGAGCTGGCATACTAGTTGCAAGAAAAATTGAATTTAAAAGAAGTAAAAGTCCTGCATGCACTATGCACTCCCTGTTGCCTCATAGTAAAATTTTTATAAGCATATTAAATTTGGCCCTTTGGGAGAAAGAATTATTAAGAAGGAATTATTTCAGACTTAGAATTAAATAAAAATTGTAAAAATTCAGTGATGAAAAAAACAGCAAATTAAAAAGAAATTCCTAAAAGGAATTACCAAAATTATTGCCATCTTAAGAGAAAAAAATGTTACTCGCATAAGACGATTTTGCTTGCATATTTTAAAATATTTAATTAAATTGAAATTAAAATTTGAATAATAATGAGAAAATATTTCACTGATTTGTCTACAAAATTGCTTCGGCTCCCCAAGACCTCTACTGTGACCTTGAACTAAGTAAATTTCACTAAATTTCAATTCAAATTGATTTTAAGTGCAACCAAATGTAGTACTTTGAGAAAAATGTGACATACCATTATTTATTGAAATTAAATCTCGAAGATAATGCTTCCTCTGAAAGATTAAGATTTATATTATGAGCAATGTTCACATATGTGTCTATCGTATAACACAATTGTGAGCAAAATATTTCCCAAATGATTTTTATTAAAGTTTTATTTGCTGATAGTGGCACAGCGTGGAGCCAAAGTACAAAAGAAAACGAAATCTAAATTTGTATATTTATTTTAAAATTAATTATATACGCCTCGAAAAGCAACATCAACAAATTTTTTATCATTAAACTAAAAACTGCATTTGTGAGAAAAATATGTTCAACAGAATAAATCCCCAACCACAAAGTCAAAAGTCACTTCATACTTGTTTACAAATTAATTTAATTGATCAATCAAAGAGATCAAAAACATACAACGTAAGATCAAAGCAGTCTTATGCTGTTGTTGTTGCTGTAATATGTTTCGCTTGTAGTTGAGTTGTTGTTGTGTGCAGTGCGGTGGTATTGCAGTAGTTGGTGTATATTGTCGTGTTGGCAAACAACAGTGTTAGCAAGCGGCGCATACTACGAATTGTGGCAAGAATCGATGGGCACCCATGTTGAGTGAGGCAAGTGAAGAAACATTAATAACATCAAGCAACTTACAATTTAAAGTAATTGTAACATGCAAAGCAAAACAAGATTAACAAAAGCAACAACATTAATTGATGCTACAACGTAGCCGAAAGATACATTTGTATGTATGTGTATATACTTATAAATGTTTTGACAACCAAAGCTGCCACTTCTTTCCAAATAGTTGCATATTGCATTGAGTTGCAGTTGGAAATATGTTTCAGTAGGTGCTACCCGCGACTTTGCCCTCTTCAAGCAGGCCTGATTCTGAGGTAAACTTGCCCTTAAAAGTTTATTTGGCAAAATTGGATTCATATCGCAGATAACTTAAATTAAGTTTTAATTTTGCTTTTATCCACTGACCCCTTTGGCAGTGGCCAACCTACAAACGGATTTCTAATAATTTGAAAGGAATCACAGCTTTCCTTCGTTAATGTATACTTACAACGATTGTGTATTAGAAAGAATTTTCCTCTTTAGCTTCTTAAGTAAGTGGCTTAAAAAACCGCCTAAACAATTTTGACGACTTTTTGTAGTATCAATAAGTTTTGTGCTTTAAGTTTTTGTTTAATAGAAATCTAAAACACTTCACTCCGTTTGACATCTTTTATTTTTGAATTTTTTTAAAATCTGTCAACATAAATGATAAGCCAGTTCCTATTATGAGCACGTTAAAGTGTTTCCTTTTGTTCTTATTTATTTCAGTTGATCCAATCACCAGTTGGTGGGATGAAATTATTTCAATTTATAAAAATCAAATTTTTCATCAATGATAACATAAAAAAATTAAGAAAAACAAAAAAAAAGAAGAACCAAATAAAATAAAAAAATTAATAATTTAATAAAACAAATCCCAGTTTTAGTTGTAAAAACGTAAACGGTTTAAGATTTACGCAAGGACCCTTTATTTCTTTTCAGAATTTATTAGTACATGGCGAGCTTAAATGCCTGATCAGTGCAACTTGCCTTATTCATGGTAACTTCAACATATGGCTTTTCGTAGCTCATTAAGCACTAATAGTAAGATTTCCATCTCTGTATTGTTGCCCCCTTTATTAGCTTTTAATTTCAATACACTTGCAGGATTCGTTGAAATAATAAAGCTCATCCTATCAAAATTTATACGCAGGGTTTTTATTAACTTATTATATTATTATTATTATATTATTATTATATATATACTTATTTTTCACTTATTGCTTTATTTTAAAACGAATTCATATACGAGTATAACAAACACTAACTTTTTTGTTATAAAAAGGTCAACCACAAGGTACACTACAAAATTTATATTTAGGATTCATTCACACGAAAATCTGATAGTGAATTAAAGGTCTTGACTACGATGCCATTAGAAATTTTATTACTCATAAATGCAAAAATTATTGAGATAATGGAATTATTTGAGCATATAACAAAGCTAAAGGTGTAGTCACATGGGATATCTCATGGGTATACTATATATACTTATATCATTTTCAATATAGTCAGTACTTTTAACTTTTTGCCCACATTCAGTATTTTGACAATTGACAGCTGTCAAATTTCATTGAAAAAATATAGTCTAAATTTTATTACGAGAACTTGCAATAAAAACAGCTGATTTAATATAAGTTAAACACATGATTCACACACATGATTTTATACGTTCGTACAATTCATTCATACGAAAATTTGGTATGATACACTCCTATTTTAAAAAAGTCGCTTCAAAATGACTTTGCTGACTTTTTGCAAACAACTTCCTTTTTGCTGATTGAAGTAAAAGCAACTCTGATCTAATCTTTTCAGTACACACTACACTATTTCTTCAGCAGAGATGCCATATATGTCAAATCGTACGACTGTCTAGGATAGGGAGAAATGGCCTTTATTAAGAATTCAGTACTTGCCATATACTTATACAATAAGCACAATTTTTGCGCGTTACAGTGAAAAATTGAAGCAAATTGGCAACTCTTTCACGAACTCAAAGTTTAAATTGAATTCTGCTACATGAGATTTTTTTTCCACTTGCTTAAAACATTATCTGCCATTTGTTATACTTCTCGATGGATCAATTGAATACAATTACATGTTAATTCTGCTGTGTTATCGATTTGTTGTTCCTCAACGCGAAGAAATAAATATTTTTATTGAAATCATTCTAATACGAGTACCAATAGATATCAAAACAACATTATTAATTAATCAAAACATACTCAAGTTTTCAAAAAGTGTCGTTTGTGAATGATGGCAGAATTAATGATTTGGTTGAGATTGCCTGTGAGGCATATGGCTTAATGAATCTGTAATTGCTGCAGCCATAAATAAATTTCAAATGTCCCTTGTGATCGTACAAAGTGATTTTTTCTTTTCAAGTATCAGAGCGCTACGTTTCGGATGTTATACTTAGTGCGTTCGTGCTTATGAGTACACTAATCTCTTTATCGTGAAAAAAGTGGGGAAAATGTAAATCCAATGGCGGCAGCTTGCATTTTGATATTTAGTTAAGGCCTCGTATAACACACAGTCGTAGGATTAGTCAAATTCGGTATGTGTTGTCAAAAAATGGAATAGTGGAACGATTCGCAAAACTTTATGCAAATTTTCATTAATTTACAGTTTTCGTGCGGTCAGAGTTGCTTTTTTTCAAGCAGCTGAAAGAAAAAAAAATTATTATTTGGCAAGCAGAAAACATATTATTTTGTATCACATTTAAATGATAGTCTGGCATCAGTAAAGACATTTTAATGCGATTATCGGGCGAATGGATCATATGACTGTGTATGGTAGTGAAAGCAGCCCTTTAGGTATATACGAATAGTTTGGCACTAGCAAAGCCATTTTGAGCGATGGTCGTGCAAATGAATCATATGACTGTGTAGGGTAGTGAAACATGGCCTTTAAGTATTATATTCCTTTTTGATTTTTCTAATGTTGGGACTTCGCTGGTACGCCTTATTCTTTCAATGAGCATTAGAAGAGTTTTCTATTCCAATCACCCCAAGGTATGAATATATATATAATATATATATAATATAACAATCCGTGTATTAAATCGGTATTTAAGAATACTGTTTGTGCTGTAAACCGCATGAAATATTTTTATTCAATTTTTTTTTAAAAAAGTAATTGCAGGAGTGCTTTTTTTCCAATTACTTAAGTTCACTCGTATGCATACGACGCGATTTTCACATTGAAAATCACTTGTGATTTTAAAATCACATTTTCGATTTTATTGTGATCTGAAACTACAAAATTATAAGCTTTTCGATTTGAATTCACATTTTTGATAAGTGAAGCAAGCGAAATGACAAAATCATAGTTCTTGAGAATTGAAGTGTCTGGATATTTCTTATAATGTTATATATTCTTTGTGGAAAATTTACCGATTTACCATAAATATTTATATTCACTTAATTATTTGTGAAGCTCAAAACAAAGTTTAGCAATCACTAACTTTTTTTTGATTTCAAGTCACTTTCACACAAAGCGAAATTCGGAACGTGGCCGCATTGAAGGATTAACTAATTTAGGAGTCCTCTGTAGGCAACGCTGTAGTATTTCAGTGGCCGTAGTAAATTCAATATTGCTTTCTATATAAGACGCTATTATCTAAGACAAACTTCTGAAAATACTTCATATTCGAAATATCACATATATTTAAAGCTTTTAAAATGTATTATTCAGTTGTGGGCCGCAAAAATCTTACAAAGTAGACCAAAATCTGTAAATTAAGGAATTTTATGCGGTACTCTCCGATATGCCGGCCGCATCATATACAACTTGAAATGCCGTCCTTTGCTGATGGCTTTTTGAAATCACATCTTGAGTTAAACACATGTTGAGTTACAGGTCTGGTACGGTTTTGGTCTTCTTGCCACAGTTGCTACAAGTTTATTTTAAATAAAGTAAACCGATAAGATTGGCTGTAGCTGAAATAAATTTCTGAAATTTATTACTCGTTTTTACTCCATAATTGCATTATTAAGGACTTTTGAATCCTGTTTGACTTTTTTTTGCGTTCAAATTCTGGATAAAAACTTTCTTGGCCTTCTTCTATTCTGAAATTTATTTGTCGTTTTTACACCATAATTGCATTATTAAGGACTTTTAAATCCTGTTGGACTATTTTTTCCGCGCCAATTCTGCATAAACAATTTTTGCTACAAAAATAATGCATTGCTGGCAAGAATATCTCATGGATTCAATTAATTATCTGCCAGATATTTTTTAAAATTTATTGTCAAAAGTTAACTTTATAACAATAAAAGTCGATTAGCTGTATTAAAATAATCGCACTTACAAATATGGAAAGCCCTTAATTGTTTTAGCAAGAAAGCATATATATGAGACATTGAGGCGATCAAGTAAGTGGGCAAATTGGCTCAGATCCTGCTTTCATCCTTAAAACCCCACATTTAATAAGCGAAATATTTTAAATACTATTCAATATAAGTTTCTCGAAAATAATGTTTTCAAAACGAAATTACCGAAATACGTTCATGTGATCTTATTGAAGAACGAGCAGCTAACGAGTGTAGCGTATCTGTTTATCTGTATGGCCCTATCAGATATTTCAAAGCGAACTTCTCAAAATATGATGTGTTAATAGAGATGATGGTTTGGATTGTTAAAGTGCTGCTTTTAACAATCGATACATTTTGAAAATTCATTTTGTGTTTTTTCCCAGCACTTGAAGTGTTGAGTTATTGTGGCTAAACTTAAAATGAGCCCGCAGCCTCTATATCGTGGCATTTCAAGTGTTTGCTTCAAGCTTCAAGAGGCATGTTGTATGCCCCATAATAAGATTCAAATATAGTTTGCGGTATCTTAAAATATGTTTATGATTTTGCTGCAAGGAATTCAAGATATGATGCAAATTCAGTGAACCACACGGCCTACTTTTACACTTGCATATCGAATACACGCTGAACATCGCCAGTTACGAGAAGCAAGATTGATAGTGATCATGATGTTTACCAACAACATTCAGAGTGATCAATATATCACTTGTTCAAAATATTATTCCAAATCCGGTCACCGGTAGCCATTATTTGATATCTGTGTATTGAAAAAACCTTTTTATTTGACTTTTATGGAAATATTTATTTCTAAATTGTTTTGCTTTCAGTAACATTTTTAACTTTTACTGAATATTTTATTTGTTGCTGTCATTTACATAGAAACAAATATATCTGCCGAATTTTATAAATTATGGAAAAGCTTTCATTTTATTTATATTTCCAAATTCGAAGTGAAAATACGTTTGAAACACTTCTCTGGCTAAAAAGGCTGATATATAGAAAATGAGAAGAAATTATCGTATTGGTATGCATTAATACGAGTAATACGACAAGGACATTCTTACCGATTGCCATTCAAATCTTCCTTCTTCATTTAAACTTTATTCGAAGAGTGGAACATCTAGTGATGACAGTTTTCAACGAAAAACATTATGAGAGAAAAATTCAAAAAAGATTTCGAAGAAAAACTGCTTTCATTTACCATGCTGGCAAAGACGGCAAGAAAAGCCACAAGGACATGAATGAAGTGTGGACAGGAAGAAAACAAAGAAAACCAAAAACGCAAATATCAGAAAAACCGAAATTAGAAAAATACAGGATACCTTGTAAGGATATTGAGTGAAACGACTGTAATAAAATATACTTTGAGGCGATTAAATTGGAAATGGCTGGAACTTGACTCAGGCTACAAAAAAGTAAAGCGATAGCAGAACCAAAGGGAGTGATGGCAGCCTACTGTAGGGTAAGGCGTCACTGTACTAATGCAGGGTGCCCACCAGGAAGGTACACTACTTTTTTTTTACCATTTTTGATTAAATGAAAGACAAGGATTATTGATATTGTTAATTGATTTATATAAAAATCGGTAGTTATGTATGGATTGCAATATCAGACAAATGCCCGCCTCTGTTAGCCTCACACATTTCAGGCGGTATTTCATTAATTTCATTACGATTATTTTCTTTAAGTTTGTGGTTTGTTTGCATCAAACTTACTTTTCAGATATTCCCACAAAAAGAAGTCGGAAGTAGTAAAATCTGGCATCACCATTTCTTGAAATAACTTGTTGTGGTCTCGCAGTAATTCCACTGAAATCTTGCTTGCAGGCGATGTGGCACTGGCTTGTTGAAAGCACATGTTAATCAAGCCCAAAGCATGTAGTTGTGGCGTTAAAAAGTTTTCAATTATATGACGATATCGCTCTCTGTGTGCATTATGGTGCAGCCTTGAGATTATCAGCTTCCAGCCCATTTACACGATAAATAGTTCGCCTTGTTGGCACATTGTTTCCTCCAAAAATTTCACATAACTTTCTCATCGCTAAAGTGATTTGATTTGATTGATTTTGATAAAATGTCTCTAATGGACGACTGTCAAGTAAGAACTGTCAAGACTGATGTTATACTTTCATGCTGGATAACCTGTGTAAGGAAGGCGAAAATATATTCCAAGAAGAAAATGACTTTAATAATAGCACATTCGCCTCTTCCCTAACAGTATTTCATAGACGAAGTAAAGGCTACTTGTACGAACGAGCGGATGAAAATAGAAAAATAATATTTATTTATTTACCAAATATTACAATTATGTATATGAATATAATTGCAATATGTATAGAAGCACTGGCTACTGAGGCCTTTGGCTTCTGGTTCCCCCGGGGAATTGAACCCCTGACACGTGCGTAACAGGCGGGTATACTAACCACTATACCATCGAGGGGTTTTGAAAAATAATAGTTATAATTAATAATACAGAAATTGTTTTCTAATTTGAAGGCCAAAGAATTATATGAATAAGATAGAATGAAACGGTCGATTGTTTTCGTGTTCAGTATCCCCTTTATCTTTTATCTATCTTTTATCTTTATCTTTATCTTTTCACGTTGCTTCTCGGCACGTGATGTACTGTTAGAAAACAGGCAAATTTAAAAATGCATTATGCTACCCATACACGATACAACCGTTGGTACAACTCGCTTAGTAATCAAGTTGTGTGTTGTGCCCACATACGATAAAACCTCTTCGTACAATTTCATTTTGCAAACAATTTACAGCTGGAAACAACATATAATAAACACGCATCCCACGAAGCAAAACAAACTAGGCTTAAATTTTGTGAAGCAATAAAACAATTGAAAGGTCTTTAAATAAATTAAATATTTACTGACATTCAAATTTTTTTTATTCTAAAAGATTTTTCAAAAATAAAAAAAAAAATATAAAAATTAAAACTTATATAATTTACTAATATTGGCTATCATTAAATAATTCATCGAAGAACTGTGCTCCAGTTTCATTTGAGCTGTCTTCGATTTTGAATTACTTTTTTTTATTATTTTCTTTTACACTTCTTTCTTTTATTTTCTTCGCTCAAAAACCAAATTAACTGACGACACGTCTCTCTCCCTCAAAATTTAAAATTAGAATGAGGTACGAAGTCGCACAACTAACCCACAAACTATACAACGCGTTGGCACGACGTGCCAAAAATTCAAAAAATTTTGATTTTTCATACGACCGAGACACAACTTTATACGACAGGCCCACTAACGTTACGACCTTGATTACGACCTGCCGAAGTTTTGCCAACGGTCGCATCGTGTATTGGTAGCATTAGATTTGGCTTGTAATCCTTTTTTGAAGTAATTTAGAGGACGCTGCATCCATTTGCCAGCTTTGCGACCACCGTTTGTTGCAATTTATTTCACTGCAAGTAAGTCTATTTGTATATTGATGAAAAAACAAAAAAATAATTAAAACATAAATCATAATATTAGTTGTTATTTATTTAACATGTAATATTTTATACAGATAAGGGGGGAATGTTTAAATTTACAACGTGTTCATAAATTATGTTTTATGATAAACATGTTTTTGTATTAAAATATTTATGGATTACAAATGGGTGACTGCACACACACACGTTTATGCACTTTAACACAAGTAGCTTAATATCCAGTTGTGAGAGTTGATTATTATTACGATAATATTGTTTATGCACTCACGCACACACACACACACATACACAGACTTTAAATGAGCAACTGACTGTGCTACTTTCGGCTATTATGTGTAGTTATATTACAGGCTTACAAATGTTGCCTGTATTTTTGCAGTCATATTGGCCATATTTCAGGCCTTTACCTGAAATGAGGACTTTTCTTTTTCTTTTTTTTTTGTTTGAGCTCATCGTTAATATTAATATTTTTGGTTTGCTTTAGATTTTAATAATCCTGGAGGATGATATTGGGGTCGTCAAATAAAGTTTATCGTGTTTTTAAAATGCAAATACTCGTATGCATAAACAAAAAGGCCTTTTATCAATACTCAAGATATCGCCGCAGTTTTCAGAATCAAAAGGAATAAAAGAACATCTATACCAACTGCTACAGAAAAGGACTCTGTATAGTTAGGATAAGCGTTATGATAACTAATCTTGGTTACTTTCTCTGCATATGACTGCGCCTTGTTGACAAATAAGAGAGGCCTTCATAAAGGCCATATTTGTTTAATTCTTCAAGGAGAATTGCCGCATATACCTAAACATTGTTTTAAAACTACTAATTCAAACAAATAGTTCATATAAATTATCACACAACATATGTACATCTGTATGTGTATGTATGGGTGAGAGTATAAGTAAATGCATAATGTACGGTTCTGCATTAGAGCTGCATATTTATTTGCTTTGTAATTAAAATTATGGCATTTATTTCAAATAGACCATTTTATGTTGCATTAAATAAATGTTATCTAGAAATTTATTAAACAAATTAACCCGATTTATGACTTTAAACATCCGGTAGTTGTGCACTATTACGATTGTTTACAAGATTTAAAAAAAATTAAAGAGAATTTTTGCTGATATTAATTTTTAAAATTCCAAATAAATATGCCAGATTCTCTGATATGAAATATTATTCTATTAAAAATCGCCAATTTTTACTGTCTTTTTCGACTGCTTTGATAAGTTTCAGATAAAGTAAATAAGTAATTCACTAGTTAATGACTGCTTTCTTAAACGACTTAAATAATACGACGGGATATCGTAAGTCTCTGCATTATTTAAATAAGGTTCTATAGCGTATATCGCTACAAATCAATTCCTTTTATCAATTTAGGTGGAAATTTGACATTCGAAATTGGAATTATTTTTAGTTCATGGCTAATCCTAATTTAAGGTAATCATTGTATTAAAGAGTGTTATGCGCTTTTTGAAATAGGCCATTCTAATAATGCTCTGTAACATGTTCCGGCAAGGAGGTAAACAAGTTGGCCCAAAATTAATTTAACTATATATTTTACTAAAAACGAATATCATTTAATTCTTTACAGCATTCTGTTCATTAATCCATATATATGAGTATTCCATGCAATAGACTAATGATGATGTATAATTTCGTTCTTCAGTTACATGAAATTATTCTTGAATTCAGTATGATTCTCAATGCTATATAGCAAGAGCACAAAGTTGCAAAGCTTATAAGTTGCTTATGATTAAGTGTAGAAGACATGGCACATGGTGGCTACAATACCCATATGAGAGAGGTTGATCTAATAAAACCCATTACCGGGAGTTATAAAATAGAGGTAAGCTTTACGATGAAAAATTCTGAGATAGGCATCTGGTCTTCCCCCCGCTTTCATACTACAGATTGGAGAAACAGTATGCAGCTTTCGATTAAAGCTTAATATAAAGAAAAAAAAATCATGTTAGGGGCCTTTATGCTGGGCCTTTATACTTTTTCATACCTCCCCCTATTGCAATACCGTAAGATAAAAAAAGCCGCACTTTCGGCTTAATATTAAGGAGATATCAGAATCTCCAACATATAAATTTAACACTCAATATAAGTTTTTCATTTCTGAGAACTACGAAATTTTTACATATTAAAAATTACATGTATTTTTTTGTATTTTTAAAATTTAATAATTTTGTATATAAATAAAAAATATTTAATTGTTTTCAATTTATACAATTAAAATTAGTAAAATAAATTTATAAATTGTATATTTTTATATATAATTATATATTTCTTTTATATATATTATATATTATATAATTATATATATATATAAATAAATTAAGCCTTTAATTGCAATCATTCCATAAACATCTGCTTAAATATATTGTCCTGCATAATAAATTTCGTGCGTTAGAATAGCACAATGTTTTTGGTTCAATATGCCCATTTGATGCAGGTCTTGCAGTCTAAGCTGGCAGAATGTAGAGATATAAATTTCTTCTTTTTGAAAGAACTCACAGTACATGGCAAGGCCGCAGTGGTGCAGACTATTTGACGCATGAGGGCTTAAAGGTTTAGCTGCAACTGGGGAACCTGGACGAAAAATTCTATTCATCTTGGCTTCACAGTCTTGGTGCACTGCTTGTTGTTGTGTGAATTTCTGATGCTGAATAGTACCAATAAGTTCTAAGCTTACATTTTGCCGCACAGATTGATTTCTTGGTTTGAGAGGTGTACGGATTTGATTTTTATTATTTCTTGTCGGCGTTCTACATGTTATTTTGATAGAAGGCGCTTTGTTTGTTATCTTATTGGCGGCCACTTGTTGTTGCTTATGGTTTTCAATCCGTTAATGTTTTTTAAATACATCGAGTATTTCCAGAAATTCCTTGGAATAGCATATCGGTGTTAAGGGGGTAAAGGAGAATTGGGCATTGCTTGCAAATGAAGCTAAGATTCCATTTGTATAATAAGTGAAAACGACGTCGAACACAGTAAAACAGTTTAGTATAAATTAAAAAAAAAAATATATAAAATACTAGTGTAGATAAAATTTAGATACATTTAGGACATATTTCAGTCTGTGATTTTAAGTTTCCGATACTATATAATAAGTTTCAGATATTATATATAATTATATATTTAAAAGAAATCTTTTCGTATGGACCAGCCAAATAAAATATTGATAATTATTAAAGAAAATAAAAATGACAATTAAAAAAAAAAAATGATAAAAATAATTATATTTTCTCTCATGGAGAAAATAAAAACAATAAAAATATTTTATATTTTGTAAAGTAAAATAATAAACCAAATATTTAAGTGTATTGTGAGCATTACTTGTCAGTAGTCCGTCAACTGCAAATGGTTTTGGTTTCTGTGTAAATCCCTTTCTGTTCATGAAATTTTCTTTCTCAAACCTCATCACTGACTACTTAATATATATTTACTTTAAACCCTATATAACCCTCTAAGTCTTTTCGGTGGCGGTATCATATCGAGCCAGCAGAAGCAGTCTAAAAGCCTTAGCCGGGTCCCTTTTATACTACTATCCATTCCACATAAAATATCAAATCATATGGAAAATCGAATTAGCTTCTCTCTAAACCTTTGCCCTCTTTAAGCAGGCCTGATTCTGAGGTAAACTTTCCCCTAAAAGTTGATTTGGCAAAATTGGTTTCATATCGCAGATAAATAAAATTAAGTTTTACTTTTGCTTTTATCCACTAAGACATTTGGAAGTGGCCAAGCTACAAATGGATTTCTAATTATCTAAAAAGAAACGCCATATGGAAAATCGAACTTTTTTTTTCATATCAACTCTCGTTGGTGATGTGCTTGGCTTGCCTTATTCCCATTTCTAGGAACACTTTTATTCCGTTCCTTCACTAATCAAATGCAATTAAATACAAGTAGGAGTAGCGACTTTCCGCCAATAATCTTTAATTTATAAATGTTCCAACTTTAATTATATGAAGAGTTAAACAAATGTATTCAGTCGATGGAAGAATTGTTTATATGCTTGTATAAATTAAAAGTAAATATTTCTTGGAATATTTTGTAATTGTTTCTATAATTTCTTAGCACAGAAGAAGAAGAGAAAACTAAACAAGTTTCTTTAACACGTAATCCGCAAATAAATCATAACGAATCCTAAAAATAACACAAATACGTTATACGGTGGGTGTCTATAAAATTTTGTACAAGAAGTAGTTTTACAGTCTGCCCTCGAATAGTATAACTCTGTAGATGAATGAAACCGCAGTAGTTCTAAAGCGAATAAGTTGTTGCTGGCGGCAGTTGCCTGTTATTTACAGCCACTGCAATAACATTTAAAAGGCAAGAAAATGTAAATTATTGCTTTATATTTTCCTAACAACATGCTAAAAATGTACAACAAGCAGCAACAATTATTTTACAATCCATAATCTTTGAAGTTGCACCGACGAACTGACAAATGGACTGGCAAACACACACACACACACACACATACAAAGTTGTTAAATAAGACGCAGCAAGATTTGTGATTATTTTTTATTATCGCCATTTGTTGCACATACAAAAATAAATATTTCATTATTTCTGTAGGAATATGCATACTCGCCCATATATGAGCGATAAGGTATGAGCAAATATAATCTGGCATATTAGCCGGAATTTTATTTCAATTTCCCTCTTCTTTAAGGTGCCGATAAATACAAGTTCACCCATTTCTTTTACATCTCTCAAACGTGCCTGCTCCAGTTTAACTGAACTCGTACTTAGTAAGCAGCAGAACATTAAAAATCTTAATGATTGTGTGCCAGCGTAGAGCCTTAGAAAGCAACACGCTTATCCGTAAATATTCCAAACATTAGTTCCTGTTCTTGTTTGTGTGTTGTGTTTCGGCGCTGCCACAAAAAAAAAAAAAAGTAAAGTCATAAAAACTATAAAAGATGTCGGTGTTTTTTCTTTTGGTCTAAGCTAATTATCACATTATTTCAAGCGTCATAAAAACTTAAATATAAACAAATAAAAACTGTATTATTTACAGAGGAAGAGCGGGGAAAATAATACACGTATTATTTAGTAGGTTCTCTGAATGCTCGAGTAATAAAAATACCCACCAGACGAGCCATACAAAAAGAAACAGTAAAGCCTCATGCAGTATGAGGTATATTTAATATTATAAGTAACACACAGTTGTGGAAGTTGTACGTTGTAATCAGATTATAAATCTTGGAATACTTCAGTAGAGAAAAGCAACGTTGGAATAATTATAATTTATACCTCAAACTATAATATGTATGCCTAAATTAGCGTCAAGTATGAAAAGCGTCCGTTTTCACAGAGATTTCACAAAAATAAACAATTTATGTGCTCCTTGCCATCATTGTACATTCCTAAGACTTTGCTATACCGGTAGGGCTAATTAACCCATTTAAGCCCACTCAAATCATATGCTTGTGGGGTTATTGAAGAAAACTGTTTATCGAACTGTGACAGAATGCACTCATGTAGACATTGGCATTAAGAAAAAAATTAGGCGAAAATTAGTTAAAAATTAGGAGGCATATTTTTTTTTCTTTTTGCTAAGGGCAGTACTTAGTAGAAGCGGTATATGACGGTTAAGAAAACCTAAAAGCTAGAGACTTTATTTGGTTCCATTCAAAAGAGCCAGTGTTTTCAATGAATGCCTATATTAATGAAATCAATAACTTTATCATTTAGGAGAGAAAGTTAATCTGGAACGCAGTTCATCATTGTAAGCACTCTCGGAATTGACAGTCTTCCTTGCGCTTCTTAATGCACAAACTAGAATATAATGTAGTACGTGACTTAAAGACTACTACCGGGCAATCTCACAATGTCCATGATCAAGAACAGGATAGGATCATGTCAGTAAGTCGCAGAGACAATTTTTTTTGTTCGTATTCTAGAATATATTAAAAGATTAATGAAATCAATAACTTTATCATTTAAGAGAGAAAGTTAATCGGGAATGCAGTTCATCATTGTAAGCACTTTCGGAATAGACTGTCTTCCTTGCGCTTCTCAATGCACGAACTAGAATATAATGTATTACGTGATTTAAAGACTACTAGCAGTCAATCTCACAATGTCCACGATCAACAACAGGATATGATCATGCCAGTAAGTCGCAGAGACAATTATTTTAGTTCGTATTCTAGAATATATTAAAAGATTAATGAAATCAATAACTTTATCATTTAAGAGAGAAAGTTAATCGGGAATGCAGTTCATCATTGTAAGCACTTTCGGAATAGACTGTCTTCCTTGCGCTTCTCAATGCACGAACTAGAATATAAGGTAGTACGTGACTTAAAGACCAGTAGCAGGCATTCTAACAATATCCACGATGCCGACAGGTTCAATAACGTCTTCCAATACGACTCCGATATCTAACAATAAAGTCGTTGCTATGACGGTCAGTAAGTCGCAGAGACAAGCCTTTTTAATTCGTATTCTAGAATATATAACGTTTATTCAGTGGCAAGTATATGCCATTTTATGTATGTATGCTCGAACAACTTGTACTTCTGAATATGTAATTCTGTACAAGAAATATTAATTTAATGCACAGCCTACTAAAACGGATGTCGCGCGTTCGATTCCTGCCTAGATCCTGTATGTTTTTCTGCTGGTGAAACGAACTCTTTGCACGTTAAATTAGTTTAAAATAAAAAAGGAAAGGTAATTCGGATTTTTTCTCTTATTATTGATATAAATAAAAAATACGTAGACTATCTCATGCCGGCCGGGGAAAGCCACGGCTACAGCTGGAGCATTAAAAGCGAATAGTATATTGTTGACTATTAGTGCTGCCATGTTGCCACAACTTCAAAGTCTTTAATGTTTAAAATATGCCGCAACATCAAAAGAAATTTCCAAATCATAAAATGTTTTCATATTGAAGAAATGAACGAAAAATGAATGGAACGGGGAATATAAAGAAGAAAACTCAAGTACTAAACTTAAATATTTATTGCAGGTGTTGATAACGAACGCCCTTTAAGGGAAACAATTTTCTCAAGTACTTTCCTACAAAATGAAGACAACTTACTAGACGGCAATTTAATTCGTCTGTTAGTTTAGAAAACTCTCTTCCTAACAAGTGACAACAATAATGCTGGTAAGTAAATACTTTCCTTGCACTTCTATTAGTTCGTTGAAATATATATAGAGATTCAAGAGGGGCTGCTGTGAGATGCGATGTAGTTTTTGTGTTCCTTCAATTATTTTTTACTGCATGTGTTGTCATTTGCTGAAGGAAAAACATGATTTACTTTATGACAACATGAAAGGAAGTTTTAATCTATAGTGCATCATTATAATTACAAACATGAGATTAACAAGCAAGTAATTCTTTCAGAAAGAAAGAACAACAAAAAAAATCAACCTCACATATTTGCTTAAAACGTGTTAAAATTCACATAAATCTTACAAAAGCTGCGACTTTTAAGGAATGACTTGTTTTTCTTTTATTGAAGTGATTTCTCAGATATTCGAGATTATTTTCTTGAAAAATGTTTGCTTTTGCTCGCATTGCTTCCCCTGGATGAGAATGTTACATGGAAAGATTTATAGTACGAACGATATGTGAAAAGTGTACAGGGAAAGTATTGAAAGTAATTAGATATTATACAAATATTTCGTAAAGCCGTGTGGCCATTAGAATGTCACTTGTCGCAGAACTTTTGCAAGTAAAGAGTTATCCATTTCGTGGTTTCATAAGTATAGAACATGAACAATCGAACAATCGACATCTGTCAAAGTAAGTTGTTAAACCAATTTTTTTCTCTTCAGTTGAAAGTCTGACATTGACGAAAATGTATCGCTTAACTATCACACAACGCGTAAAAATTATTAAAAAGCCTCATAGCCTCATATCCTGCCTTAAGAGGAGGTTATGCTTTACCTAATCGTCCAACTGCGTAAGTAATTGGCAAAATTGTGAAGAAATTTGAAGAGACTGGAGCGCTTATAAATATTGTAAATCCTGTATATCATCGTTACGCACGTTCCGCTAAAAATATTGCAATTGTAAGTGAAAGTGTTGCCGAACGACGATTTTTGGAGCTAAATTTTCTTCAGCGATGAAGCACATTTCTCACTCGGTGCTTCTGAGAACCCTCAAGTAATTGAAGACAGGCCATTACAGCTAGAAAAAGATGTGATTAGACCTTATTTCGTAGAAAACGAGGATGGCATGAATGGACCATCAATTCGGAGCGCTATAGTCATATGATAACCGAGTTTTTTGTTCGCTATTGAAGAATATGACCTGGAGAATATGGGGTTTCAACAAGACGGTGCCTGATTCCACACAACTCGATAGAATATGGTTTTATTGCAAGAGACATTTCCTGGCTGTGTAATTTCTCGTCGTGGTAATATCAACTTGCCACCAAGATCATGCGATTTGACAGCATTAGACTTTTTTTGTAGGGCTATGCGAAAGACCGTATTTAGGTAGATAAAGCTTTAACTCTTGATTACTTAAAAAGCTTACATTCGTCAAGTTATGGCTGAGATACCACCCGATATGTGGCAAGAAGTCTTCGAAAATGATCTGAAAAGAATCAATGCTTGCAACACTTAAAATAAAAGTTTCAGCACTTTAGCAGCTTTTCCTCTCCTTTCTTTGTTTAATTCTTGACCAAACTGCGTTCGGAGGTTGCGCACTTTCCTTGTGAAGTCTTCTACGGATGCGTCTTTATCATTAGTTATTGCCTTTTAAGCGTTTTGAGGACGTGCCCCATAATTCGGTATAACTTTCTTATTTCCCAATTACCAAATGCGTTTTTCGCTACTTCAAATGAATTTAGTTTTGCCCATTTTTATAAATTTGGATGAAAACTCAAAGCTGAAAACCGAAGTACTTTCGACTTTTCCCCGAAGTCTTTAAAACACTTGCACTTCACAGCCAGTCCTTCAAGTTACTTCCAGGAAGCAACAACGGGACTTTCACATAATTTCTGCAAATAACTTCTATAATCCATGACTTCTGGAAGTCCAATTTGATTACGACGCTACACATTAATAATAAAATAAGTGAGTAAATATAAATGAACCAGCTATGAAAAGAAGGGGGCCATTGCATTTCTTGTTAAAAACTTGTTTCCAGAGGCGTAGTTTCACTCTTCTTGTTTCTGGCCAATCGAAGTAAACTACATTCTTAAGACCTACTTTGAGAAATTAATTGTCCTTTCCGACTAACACTGGCACATCATATTGAATTGTACAAAAAAATATCTTTAATTCTACAAAGCTGGAGAATTTAAGATCAGTATATTTCCGTTATGTATGCATGTACAATTCAGAAAATAACTTCATGCCAAGTAGAAACGCATTACCAAAACTTCAGCTCAAAATATTTCCTTAAAGCACTTTTTGTAAAACAACTTTTTTTGTACCCAGTCGTTTTTATGTCCTTTTTTTTTAAGGTGTGGCTCTGCCTAATAGCGACTACGCCAAGTAGAACTTTTGTGTCTAGTAATCCTTCGAGAGTACATTAGTGGTTTCTGAACTTCACAAGTATAATATGCAAAACGCTCCAAGCATTTAAATGCCATGTTCGATTTGATATCAAAATAAAGCCTTTTTAAATTGCAAGGAATTATTTTTCACCGTTTTACTCCTTGTTGGGTATTTCCGTGCAACCATACGGTAACAAGTTTTCTTGTTGTGCATTTCCGTGCAAATGTACGGTAAGAGATTTACAAATTTAATATTTTTCAGCGCTACTTGTGAAGCATGTTTTATGGGTGCAGAATATTCGAGAATTTCATATATACAACGTGGTGTAACCTGGTGTAACATGATGTAGCCTGGTGTAAATGCAGCTTTCATATTGTGACCAACTTCGTATGTTATTTATTACCGAATGTAGGGAGTGGCATCTGATATTACAATCCCCATAGTGTTCACCACATTTTGTTCAGCTCCTCTCAGTGCCGAAAAGTATGAAGTTCATTACACTGCCGCAAAGATCTGCTCAATGTCAAACTACCCTGATGTAGACCAAGTTATGTGTCACATTGTTGCATTTAAGTTTTTGACCATTCCCAAGTAATAATTGCAATACCCCTTAATTGAAGGGATTTTAATCACGCGCACCGTACAACAATGTCACAGCTAAAGAATATATTTTTCCCTAAATGAACTGAAGCTTAAATGCACTTGTTCCCCACAAGAAATATTATAATAATAACCTTTAAGTTAATTAATGGCTTTTATTTCCAAAATTAGTATGAAAACAATTTGGAGATGTTGAAATGACAAAATGACAGCCGAAGTAACATCTTCCCTCTAAAAACCACAATAAATAAAATTTAAAAGAGCGAGAAATACTCGTATAAAAAAAGTCACTCACATGCAGAGGCATTAATTTAAATGTCAAGGGATACAGTGGGTACATGTTTATTTTTTTGTTAAATAACAACAACACTAGAAGACATGCGGTAAGGAAAAAAACAAAAACAACAAAAAAAGGAAAGCGGCAGCCAATTTAAGCAACATCGAAATATCATTAAACACAATATGTATTTTGAAGGGGCCTTAGCACATATTATGGAACTGAGGCATTGAAATACTGTGATCAGTGGTCTGCTCCACGGGCAGAACTCACACATACATGCACACACACAGTGGTTTAAAAAACGACTTCTTTAAAAATGCTAACAGGCAAAGGAGAAAAAAATGGAAACAGCAAAATGATTTCTGAAAGTGGGGGACCACCGTAGAGGCAACTGTTGATAATTATTAATCGGTGAAGTACAAAAAAGAAACACAAATTTGAAAAGGAAAAAGAATTAAAATATAATTTATATGCAACAAAAGAGAATAAGTAAGTGTAAGTTATTTGGCTGGCTATTCCAAAAGCGATGGTTTAAGTGGCAGGTTTCGTGTGACCGACCAATAACATAACATGGCCTTGAAAGCCTCCTTTGCAACAAAGCATGAGAAGGACTTTTAATTTGCTATTACATACATATATAGTATAATATATATATATATATATAGATGAATGTGTATAATATATATTTATATTTAGAAAACAGGCGAGATAAAAATTTATCTTAACAATTATATTTTTAAAACTTCTTAATATGCGATATGGAAGGCTTTCAAATGATTTTCATGGCCCGCAAATGCACAATTGGAGTGGAATCTTGTTATTGCGACGGTGTCAGAGTTTTTGGGGGAAAGGGACAAAAATAAAAATGGCGGATCGTTATCCTGTTTGAAATAAAAGTGTTACAGCTCCTTATCGTATAAACATTCGGATAAAATTGCTTGTCCATTGTTGTCGTAATAAATTCTATATTTCCAATTCCTTTAGCTTACATATGCCTCTAAAGACCTTCAATGTAACATTTGCGCGATTTATTGCACACATCTCCTTGCTTACGTCATACTCGTTTTCGCCCTTTTGCACTAAAAACTGTGCCTCAGCTGAGAAATGTGCTCTGTTGCGAAACTTTCCAATTTTGCCCCTCTTTTGGGATTTAACAAAAATTGTTTTACCATAAACGCTAATTTTTCCCCACAGAGTTTAAATTTTGAATGCGCTATGAATGAACTTAATTAACGTTAATGTATTAACTTTTAATATATTTGCGGTGCGAATAAGGCCGAGTACGACTCATAGAATCGCTATACAAATTATAAATAAAAGAAAAATAATATTTTAGAATTCGATTAATGCAGAAATTAAATATTAGTTTAGATCAGTAAAGAAGAAGAATTTGTTATATATCTACTGATATCTCTGGGAATTGTCTAGCCAGAGAATGGCTGTAAATTAAAGATATTCCACTCGAGCTATACCTCTATGCTAACACTTTGAAATTCATTAGCTATTTATTAGCGTTATTTAATTTATTCAATTAAAAGGGAATTTAAGTAAATGAAAGTTCGGGAACTACAAAAAATTAACTAGATGAACAGAATTATTGTGGAAGGAACATCAGTGGTTCAATAATGACTATGACAAAGAATTGCAGTTTATATCCCAGTTGTTATCTGATTAATTTAGTTTTACTTATAAGCTCACATAAGAAATATCTTATAATTATATTATTTTTATAATTACTTATAAATATAATAAGAATTTTTTATATATAAGAAAAGATATATAATAAGAAAAGATATATATAAAATAATCACATGTTGAGGAAACGGCCTAAATTAACATGGGGCCAATTAAAGGTGCAGCCAATAAATGTCTCCAATCATTATAGTAGAGATGACGGTTACTCTGTGTTTTGGCACGACGGCCGATTATTTATACGAATTGAGTGGCCTGTTAAGCGAAATGTCACGTACACATTTCGTTCTTAAGCTGTTATCGCAATAGAGGACTTCATTCAACAGGCTGTTGATATTTGTGACAAGCATGTGTCTCTTCTAATTTTCACATTTGAATACATTCAGAATTATGCGAAATTTTTAAGTGATTTCTATAAAAAGCTAAATAATATAAATTATGCCTCCAAAGTGATTTAACAGATTCTAATATATAGAGGAGTTGAAAAAGTCTTTTCATATTATGTCAACGGATGAAGTTGCAGTCGTATATATCCAGTGCTGCCAATCACATTTTATTATACCACATATTGTTTGGGAGGTGAGATTTTCAAACAAGCATTAATTCGGCAAAGTGGCGAAAAAGTTACAGCTGTTCAAAAAGTTGTGAAAATACGGAAGAAATTCGTTATAGTTTTGAAATTTTTGTATAAAAAAGGGAAGAATGCCATGCAAGCCACCAATGAAATTATTAAAAAATTTAAAGTATTTTTCAAAAATAGGAAAAGCCTAAAACATCAGCCGCGACTATAATCAAAAAGTGATGTGTTCGGCCAGCTATCGGTTGCGAAAATAGATATAATTCTGTAACCAACTATATACACACAAACATATATGTGTACAATTTCATTGAAATGATTTGTATTGGAGCAGATATATATGTATATATATATATATATATATATATATATATATATATATATATATATATATGAATCTGTATTGCATATCATGAAAATTATAAAGAAATAATGATTTTTAGGTAAAAAGCTTTCAAATTGTTTAGAAAGCGGTTTCCCTTTAGTAGAATGTCTGAAAATTAGCTGGTCATATTTGCAACTGAAATGTATTACGAATTGCGAATAAAAGATTGTATGTGTGTTGGTGTACGGCCATATACGCATTAAGTTTAAATAAAATGTATAAACATTAATGTCACTTAACACGCAGTGTCAAATTGCCTTGTCAAGCTTATGGCATCTACCAAAGAGAGACGTCCATAACATAATACAGAGATAGACAGCACACTGTTCGACACAGCAGCAATCAAATATTATAAATATAAAGATATTCAAGAGGCAATTAAGCAAAGTGCTCCCGCTGAGTTTAAAATTACACCGTCGAACTCACAAGCCTATTGAAAATATATTCAACAATAAACCTGTTTATGCCATCATATTATTTAAACGTTTAAAGTTGTTTAATTTATATAAAAATGTTTATCTTTAATATCTTTTCATTTTTGATCATCATGATTTACGGCCTGTGGTATGTGGCAGCAATAATGACCCTGCGATCACATGGGAGGAGGAAAAGTTTTTCCTTTCCGATCAATTCAAATGCTATGCAATATTGTTTTTTTTTTAGTGGCGATTGCATTACTCGTATATGTATCTCTTCCAAACTGATAGTGTTGCTGACGTTATTTTTGTCGGTCGTGTTGGATTTATGGGTCTGCCTTTAATAAACAGTCACGATGTTTGCTTGTTTATCTTTGGTTTTTGTTTTATGGCCAGTTTTCAGTTTTTGGTGTCTTTAATTTAACATTTGCTAAATAAAATAAGTAACAAAGCACGTTAATCGACCCACAAAGATATAAATCTTTGTTGTTGCAATTTTAACATGTTCACAAGCAGGCAGGTGAAAATTCCATGCTTGCACTGTGCATGTATCATTTACACTTGTTACGGCGTAACTGAAAGTCTGTCAAAAGTTTTGAATAAGTCATGTTTGTTTTGTGCCGGGGGAAACATCTGCATATACAAAGTAAAGGGATTCCACACACAGGGTTGCTGGATAATTCCTCGTATGAATCGAATATAATGAATGAATAATTTCTTTCGCTCTCATAAGCAATTTTAAGCACTTCTTAAGTAATTTGTAGCAGTTCGTTATTGATTAAATATGTTTCAGTTAAATCTGAAACACAATAAGAGCGGCTTCGAAACCACAATGGCCTTTTCCAACTATGGCCAATTTGTTTCAATTGGCTGAAATAGGTGGCGTTATTGCAGGTAACAAGATTTAATACGGGAACGAAGCTAATTGTATTATTACTAACAAGTTTGCTTTAATATTTAGATTGAATTCATTCTAAAATATAGAATATATAATATATAGTTATATATAATATAACTACATATCTTGTTGTTATACTGGCGATTGGAATTAGATGGATAAAAATTGCACGGTTCTGTTTTGTTTCCATGAAAAGAAATATAATGTTTTTATACCGATAATTTCCATTTCCTTCCGCCATAAGAGAAGAACAATTTTAATTAATTTTTTCAATTGTAAAATTATCATCAATTCTTTTTTTAATAGTGATTTTAGTCATAGCAGTAATACCTTTTTTAAACTTAAAGTCTTCCAGTAGTTTTATTGCGTTCTCGATACGGGAAATAGTAAATTATATAAACATTTTTTTTTAATTCTTTTTATGGTTAATTGAATTATTTAACTATTAATTATATTTGTGAGTTGCAAAAAAACCGCCCCATAGAGAAGAGTTTAATAAAATAAGTGAATTTTGTTGGAATAAATTAAATATCAGCGTTAAAATAAATATATGTCAGGGTTCGTTAAACCGTTATCTTCAATACAAATATCTTCAATACAAATCGGTAATTGTTTTGAAAAAGTTTCCCTGATGACCTGCATTGCCCGCCATTAAAACATAAATAGAAATCAGCTGACACCGCACCACAAATCGTTCAAATATAGTTTTATGTAAAAAAATTAACGTTCTACTAAAAGAATATTAATCTAGCGTTATCAAAGCAAAGATAATTTTATTTTATAAATATCTAGTTAAATCAAATTTTTTGCAATTTTATTAGAAGGAATATCAAACCAGCATATCGCTAACAAGACTGCATGACTTTTTAATACATTCTGGTTTAAATTAATTATAAATTAATCACACGAATGAATTACTAAACATTTCTCAAAGCAAGCGAGAAATAATCGCTGAAAACAAAAATGAAAAATTTTTTTGGTTTTGAATAAGTTTGTATACTCGTGCATACACTAATAAATATGCAGTGCTGTAAATAATTGAATTCATATATTTCTTGTACCATTTTCAATTAAAAAAAAAAAGAAATTTCTACTCATTATTGAGTTTATTTTGCAAGACTCTTTGCATACTTGTATCTCAGATCCTTTAAAAATCCTTTCAAAATAATCTTTGTTCTAAGACAATTTAGCATAGAAAGTCCTGAAGAACCAATTGGATACAATAGCAGGGGAAAGAAGAAAATAATCGTGATTGAAACCATAGCGTTTCTGAAATACAATGACTGATGGTTGTCACAATTGCAAAACTACTCTCCCCGCCTTAAGTTGTACTCTCTTTCCATACAATATAATTTACGAGGCCCCTGAAGTGTCATAAAGTGAATCAAATCGCTTTTGTTGATGTCAGAAAAGAAGACGAAAACCGAACATACGTAACTCAGGAAATTTAAGAAATAACGATAATTTTTTGATCACACCTCGTATGTATGTATACTCGTATGTGCATAAATATTAATATTGAAATTATTAAATTAATCAAAAATTTCAACACTTCATTGCACCATCAACAGTTTTTCTGTCGGACAAAAAGTTTTCGGTACCATTCCGATGGTTTGGGTTTCCTCTTTTTACATTTAATCCACGTTCAACGTTGCGCGTATTGATTTCGTCATTAATTTAAAAATTATAATTGGAATCCTTTTTATTATTTGTGGAATTTTGGCATTTTTATTCTTCTTTCTTTTCATTAAACATTTAAAACATCTTTTACTTCATTTCTTTACTTTTTTATCACTTTTCTTTAGGCAAATGCACAACACTCAACTAAAATAATTTACGTCCTTTGATGCATTGCGATGGGCATTCCACATTATTTTTATTTGGTTTTTATAAGGGCATCTGCATACTTTTGGTCTGAACTAGGAAACAGCAAAATAAGAGAATTACTCCTTCTTTTCCACCTTCTGAGGGAAGCGAATGTGGTATGTGTAGATTTACTTTTATACAGAACTATTGATGGCTTCTATAAGGCCTTGTTTGGTAATTTGAAGAGACTGATAATTGAACAAAGAAAATCCAAAAGAAGACTTTTCATAAGGCCAGATATAAGAAGGCCTTCCGTTGTTAATCATCCTTTTCTCCCTTCTGAGGGAAGCGAATGTGGTATGTGTAGATTTACTTTTATACGGAACTATTGATGGTTTCTATAAGGCCTTCCGTGATTTAGATATAAGTTTAGTAAATTTCTAAGGATATTACATATTAAGCCAAGGTTCGTTTCAGAGTGGTCAGTTACTATCAAGTGTGATAACGCTTTGTAAGCATTACTAGCATAGTAAATTTACTACTAAACTAAATGAGAATTAATTAAGAAGAGCTTAAGGCGACAATACGAATAGATCCAATCTTTGATTACAAAACTAATTGCTTACTGATAATGCTGATGACATGCCTGGGCTTCGTTTTGCTTTGCCCATTTGAAGAAAGGAATAAGTTTTAGGAATTTTAGTATTTAGGGAAACAGTTAAGTTATGTAGTGTAATAAGACGTATAGTCCTCCTTCGGATCTAGTTTTTACATTAAGAAAGAAAGTAAGAAAACAAAAGGCGCATGCGCATCGGAAAAATATAACTTTTAATTTAATATCATTTAAAAGCATTTACATACATACTTTGTAGTTGATACAGCTGACGAAAATTTGAAGAGTTACATTTCAGAAAATATAATTTGCGCTAAAATCGGTGTAAGAATTAATTATTTATGGGTATACCATAATTTTTATTGGGTATTTGCATAACCACTTTGCGATTGACAGAGTGTTTTTTATGGCAGGAGTATCGAATTTGCTCTTAAGTAACATTTTTAACGATATTCGCTATTATACGGCGGCGGCTTCTACTTTTTTTGCCGACTATAATTTCTATGTCGGTATTCTTAAAGATATACAGAGTTTTTATATTATATTGTGTTTGATTTGATTACGTTTACATATATAATTATTTTATTTATGCGAATTTAAATAAAAAAGGTAACTTAAATATACAATGTATACATACGTGGATATCGTTGGTCTCATGTGGTAAGGCCCTAACTAGCCTTCAGTATGAACTGAATATTATGAAAAAAATGCGAGTTCGGAATTTTATACTTTTTTTCTTGATGGCGATGTAGAGCTTAAAAACCCTTCCGGTCTCCACTAAAACAGTTTCCACTCTTATTTCTGGGGCCACCGAAAAAATGTGGGGCCTCAAGTGGAAAGGCCTTAACTTGCATTTTTTTTCAGTAGATTTTTTTTAGTGATTTTAATGGATAAACTGAATGTACAAAAATCCGGCTTAGGGCCTTTCCACTTAAGGCCACCGATATGCTGTATTTATACAGTTTTTTTTTCTTTTTCTTTTATATTGATTTAGATTTCTATATTTTTATTTTTTTTTTAAGTTTTTTCATTTTATATTACAAGTAAATAAATAAAAAAAAATTGTTTATTTTTAAAAATTATTACCATAGAGTATTAAGGTAAAGCAAGGCTACCTGAGACCAACGAAAAGTGAGTCAGTATAGAGATGTGATTACATGCAGGTTATGTACGAGTATATTCCAAAATTTTTACTACTCCTCTTGGCTCCACCATTACATAATGGACAGACATTTCTATTAAATAAAATAAAACAAAAAAGTTTAAATTCAAATTTCTTTCGATTTATAATTTGTGGAATAAATTAAAACATTTTATGGTATACAGTGATGGCATATGGAGGATAATTATAACGATGACGATAACAAGCAGTTACAGAATAATAAGCTCATTACACAAGCCGTATATAATTGTCAGTATATAATTGCTATTTTCGAATTGCTTTAACTGCATATCGCACTACTAAAATCTTTTCGCCTTGTTAATAATAATTGCATAATTTTCCATTTATTTTTTGCATTACATTATGGTTTTGAAAAATATAAATTTATGATTTAAAACAAATTGTAGGTCATACAAACTGCATCTATTGTCAATACAAATGCTCCATTTAATGAAATTTTTCCTACATCATTAATAAATATTTGCAACAATAGGAAACAAATCGCCAAGTGAGCCAATCTAAGCATTTTTCAATAATAAAAATTGTGATATATGAGTATGAAAATGTACAACAAATCTATTAAAACAAAACTCTGCAAGCAGTATGCAAAGCAAACGGCATGTGAACGTCCATGCATTACTCTCGTACTACACGCTGGAGTCAATACTCGTATTAAAAAATAATTCGTACAGAATTCAAACAGACATAAATTATTAAATGCATACGAGCTGCACTGTGCATTGGAATAGTTATTTATACTCCTCGTGTGAGTATGCAAAGAATAATAAATTATAACACAAATGACTATAATGTTGTTATAGACATAAATATTGTAAAATTTATAGTAAAATATTATTTATGAATTTGTTAAGCCATTATTTATAATGTATTTGGTATAATATATGATAACAATATACACATGCAGCCGCAATACGCTCTTTAGGCACAGGAATGATGTTCAGAGGATATACTCGTACATGGTAGAGAATATAATACTTTATACTTTATTATCCTTTGGCTGAAAAGTAACAAATTGCCTCCACCATAAGAATAATAAAAGCATTAAATAAATGAACAAATTAAACTTACGAGGCCCAAAATAGATGCAGAGCAGAGAGCACAGAGCACAGAGCACAGAACAATGTGGCAAAATTGTATTTAGTGTGCTGGAAAGCGGCATGAAAGCTTCTAATCAAGAGGATATGAAAGAAACGTGATAATAATACGTATTTGAGATGAGAGGCTATGGCCTTCTATGGCCCAGGAATATAGGAGTTATTCATCAAATTAAGGTACTTGTGGCCAGCCACCGAACTCAAAATATTTATTCGAAGGTTAATCTGCTACTAGTTCGTAATATTACCAAAAATTTATTCCGTTTTTTTTGTTAATTAATTCAACCTGCAAAGCCTTCGCTTTGTCCGCAGGAAAACAGCCAGGATCTAGGCTGGAATCGAACCCGCGACTTTCGCTTTAGTAAGCTGAGGCACCCTCCAATTCCAATATTCACTAAATTTAAAATCTCTTGATGCACTATCTGACCTATTTCTTGCTTTCTTGCTCTAATATGCACAGAAACTTTTGCTGCCCGTTTTCTTTTACTGCTATTGATCTGATGCTCTTTTATCTGGCTGGCTGATATCAATATATTTTTTGTCTTTGGCGACTCACAATTAATACCTTTGCTCTCAGGCGAGGAGTTCCTCAGTTATCAACAGCTCCATTATTTCATTATTCATTATTAGTTTCATTGCACTTTAATGACTTTCAAAATACAGTGGAACCTTGCCCAGTTAACAATATTGCGTTAAAACATTAGATCAATGCTTAGAAAAATTGAATTGGGAATTACGTCGTGCTTATCACCATGAACAAGAAGAATTTATTCAGACTTTAGTCTTAGGCTTAAAAATCAATCTCTTTCAATTGTGAGCGGAGCATAAAATTTGGCGTAGGCATTTTAACTACACCTTGGCTTCTTATAACGGATTCATTCATGCTTTGTGGTTGTGCTTTTTCTCTGATAAGAAATCTTTGGCAAAGTCTTCATTGTAACCCTCTGAGAATTCGAATAATTCTTCTAAAATTAATTTAGTGTCGATTTTATTATACGATTGAATACTTTTTGCCACCTGCAACGCTTTTAATATCATGCGACACCTTTTATTTTTTTCTTCGTTAGTTTTGATGATTATTGGAGGATTGGAGTACTACCAATAATGCAGGATGGCAATCTTAAACGCCTCATTGAGGTAAAGGACTTTTTCGCGGATCTGGTAGCACCAGTTTGGTTTCTGCGATATTAGTCTTTGGAATGGTATTCCCTACAGCTCTCCAGTTATGAGGCGTTTTTTCTATCACTAGATAATTATTTTGGTTTCTTTCTTATATATTTGCATCTGGCAAGTTCCACTGATCCTGAAGATCTGCACAATATTCATTTTTACGACTATTCGTGGAATTCCAATAAGAGTGCTGAGAGTTCAAGTAATCCAATAAATATAATAATAATTTAATAATATTAAATGTTCTATCCACATCTTCGCTGTTGATGTGGAAAAAAATTATTATCGTAATTTTCCCCCCTACTGTTTATTCCTTTTTATTCCTTTTTTATCCTTTTTTATATTTACATCGGCATCATAATGTGTGATGACTGCTACTTGTAATTAATGAAACGCCGTTTAAACTGATCATAAATTAACATGTGGAATGGTTTTCATCTATCAAAAAGTGGTGCTCTCGAGAATAGAATGACGTAAAGGAGTTACATACGTTTCAATCGAGAGTTGACTTAACTGGTCAGCATGCTTTCAGGAATAACGAAAGACGTTATGCTCATTCTTCGCAAAGGGTTTTGAATAATATTTCAATTTGGTTTTTATGCACCTCAGAAGCGCAGTTTAGAGAGAAAATAGAGGACAGGACGTACACGTAGTATGCTGCGGCCGAGTAATCAAGAAAAATTTTTAACGCCACTCCATAATCCTTCAAAACTTTTATTTAATCCTTTAACTGACAATTTTGTCTTTCACGTTGAAGAAAATACTTTACCTTTTTCATTAATTTTCGCGATCTTACCTTGTTGTGAACTACATAATATCAAGGCGAGGGATATAAGTTTTGTATAATACAGGATTAAAATTAAGTAAAGAGAGTCCTTTTATCTGTGTAAAGCAAAAGTAAATACTTATTAAAATTATTTATATTCTACTCGCCGACTTCTCGAGACAGTAATTTTTTTAATTAACTTTTAGTTACGAGAGTTACAATTTCCCGATAGTTTCTCCAGTTTCTGCAGTTTATTTGTAACTCTTTAAAGAATTTTAGATACATTTTTCTGTTTTTTAATTTTAATAAAATTTTGTATAAAGAATATTAAGATTGATTGAAATAAATATAAATAATACTTTCTGTGTAGAAAATGTTATAGTCGTCTTATCTTTCCTTCTAAATATGAATTAATTAAAACACAAAGCCAAAATGCTCTCTGATGAAGAGGGCGGAGAAAATTTGTGTAGTGCACACGAATCAAATGGAGAGCTGATAAATAATGCAAAACTTAATGCAAAACTTGCAACAATATGCAAATATGTAAATATGCACGACTATGTATGCAGCATTAATAGAGTGAGGAGCAGCCGAACTGCAAGTGCAATGTATGTGCACTTACAGCCCAGCAACAAGATTCATTGTCGAATTATTATTATGTATGCCAACAATGGCCATGTTTGTGTATTATAAACATGAACTATGCGTTAAATATTACATGCAATGAAAAATCCTTCCAATTTTCTCTATAAGAAAAACGTGAGGTCATAAACAATTTAGCCAAGCAGGCAAATTCCAAAAACAACACCAACAGCACTGGGAACGACATAAAAATTTGCTACTGAAATGTTGAATTATTGCAGACAATATATTCCATAAGTAGGAATTCCAGCAGTATGAACGACCATACACTCATACATACATATGTCATCCATGCGTGTACGTGCATGTATTCATGTATGGAGTGCCGTATGGTGCGCTTTGTGTGTGTGTGTTGTACGATTATAAAGTGTGTTTGTAAATTTTCATAAATTATAGTTTTAACAACAAAATGACTATAAATCTATTTAGAAAATATTTATATTTATGCATATAAAACTTTTTCGCACACACATGCAAAATACATGGAACAATTTATGTGTTTGTGTTTAAATATGTATATTGCAATCATAAATATTATTTTAGGGTCTCATACGTTTTCTGAGCCACAATAAACGGTTTGATAAATGCACAAAACCATCCTCAGAGCCAGGCCGCAATCATAGCGAGAAAGCTTATGAAAACACAATCGGCTTGTTCATCGCAGACTGGTGTGAAAAATATTTTCCGAAAAATTTATTTTGTCAGCATTTTTTATATCAGCGGAATATGAAAAGTTTATTAATATAAAATAATTAATAGAAAGTTTTTAATTTGCTTTCATCTAGAGAGTTATAGTGCTGCATGCTAAAGTGAAAGTTAATATTCGTGAATCACCTAATTCATCTGCCGATGAAGCCACTATGCCATAATATTTCTAATGTCTCTTCGCCCTCTTCATGAGTCCTTTCGAACTCAAATTTTTTATCTTTTCTACATTAAATCATAGAGTATCAAAGTAATTATTGAACTAGCCTCGCTGCAAGTTTTGCAATTGTTAGAAACTGAAAATCCTTAATATGGCCATAAAACTTTTCATTGTTTTATTTTTGGTCTCATGCCTAGTTGCCTGGTAATGTTCGGAGAATCTTTAAATAAAGCCATAAAGATTCAGCCAATTAAGCCATCAATACACAGAGGGGAGATCCGATCAAACGAATAGTAAATCATTTCAAAAAATAATCATTAAAAGCTAAACAAAAACTATTTTAAAAATATTTGACAGGCAAGACTAATATTTAATAGCGAATCGTGACTATTTTTATCAAACAATAAACATCTAGTTGTGAGTAATAATTTAAAAATATTGCTCATAACAGACCACTTTTTTAGTCTTCGATTATTGTATAACATAACTGCAAATACTATATACATATATCTATATAGCAAATATTTCAGATCTGAATATTTCTGCTTTTATTGAACCATTTGCAACTCGTGGCAGTTAATTTACTTTAAAACAGCAATTACTGCATAAAAAACGTTGCCAACTGCGCCTCGATCTCTCTATCTCTCTCCCTCGCCTTTTCCTATGGACAAATGTAATGTTTGAAGCAATAAAATATTATTAATAAATTTGCTGATAACCTTCTGACCTCAAATTATTACAAATACTTTAGCCTAATAGACATTTCAAACATTTAGTTGCTGTTTCTTATTGTAAGTCTGTGACTGTTGTTTGGTTGAATTGAGCCCCATGGAACTGTATAGTGAAGTAGAGAGAGGCGTTTGAGTGTGTGTAGAGCTGGAAATGAACTCCAATAGTTGTCTGCACAAAAATACAGTGTATGTTTTGTGCTTCACATTGGATTGGTGTTGGCATGATACAAAAGTTTGCTTTCAGTTATTCAGGAAATGAAGTTTCGCCGATTGTTGTTGTTACACAATGAAATGTTGGCGTAAAGCAGAAATCGATTTTAATAAACAAGAAGATTTAAGATCTTAATTATCAATACTTAATAATAGAATTGGCCGAAAACTATTCTAGGCTAACAATATAACAAATACACTCCAAGATCACAAGGCAATAAACGAGAGTTAATTTATGAAAAATACAGATACAGATACGGACACGGATACGGATACGTCGCATTTAAGGAATTCAAGAAGGGGGAAAATAGTAAAACATGATTTAAAAAGGGGAGTGATTTAGCTTCTTAGGCGATTACCGTGTAATATATGTACATATATTCCTGTATATGTATGTATATATGTAAATACATATTTATATTTTTTTGTTATTTTAAGACAACATTTTTCTAACCAGCCTGTTTTACACAATATATGAAAAAGTCATATAATGAGCAACCCATATAGTATAAGTCTATATACATATGTGTATATACATATGTACATATATACTGTTATGCATATTGACTACTATTATATGTTAGGGGGTATGCATGCATATATATGCCAAGCTCTCTATATAGCGGAATAGCCAAAAGGAAATGAACTCACGTGATATGACCTCACTTTCAGCAAAGCGCCTGATATGACCTCACTTTCAGCAAAGCGCCTGATATGACCTCACTTTCAGCAAAGGACGTGATATGAACTCACTTTTAGCAAAGCGCCTGATATGACCTCACTTTCAGCAAAGGGCGTGATATGAACTCACTTTTAGCAAAGGGCATGCTATGAATTCCCTTTCAGCAGAGGGCGTGATATCAACTCACTTTCAGCAAAGAGCGTGATGTGAACTCTATATATATGCCAAGCTCTCTATATAGCGGAATAACCAAAAGGAAATGAACTCACGTGATATGACCTCACTTTCAGCAAAGCGCCTGATATGACCTCACTTTCAGCAAAGCGCCTGATATGACCTCATTTTCAGCAAAGGGCGTGATATGAACTCACTTTTAGCAAAGAGCGTGATATGAACTCACTTTCAGCAAAGGGCATGATATGAACTCACTTTTAGCAAAGAGCGTGATATGAACTCACTTTCAGCAAAGGGCATGATATGAACTCACTTTTAGCAAAGGGCTAAACTCAAGATGTGAACTCACTTTTAGGAAAGGGCATGGTATGAACTCACTTTTACCAAAGGCCGTGATATGAACTCAGTTTTAGCAAAGAGCGTGATATGAACTCACTTTTAGCAAAGGGCATGGTATGAACTCCCTTTCAGCAAAGGGCGTGATATGAACTCACTTTCAGCAAAGGGCATGATATGAACTCACTTTTAGCAAAGGGCGTGATATCAACTTGCCTAATGATGTCTAAAAGAACCAAATAAATTAATAAATTTTTGTAAATGGGGACAGATTCTGAGCTGGCCCAAAGATAGTTACACCAGGCATGTGTTGCCAGTTGAAAAAAATGAAAATACTCGCTTCTGTCACAGAATCCAATCTTCTTGGTATCAACTTTGGAACTTTCAGCAAAATTATGTTGGAACCAAGAAATCAAATAGGCGGTTGGGTTCTAGGGTAAAACTAGAATATGTGTTGGTTTCAGGTCCTACAAAAAGCAGTGCTATCTGTTGGTAGTGGAGCAAACAACTTACATGTGATATAACTATTAGAGGTATTCAATGTATATTTCTCTTCTTGGATATTTCGCAACGGATACTCGTATGTATGTTTGGACATTTTATAAAAAAATATTTACTGCCGTATTTATAAAAAATTCGAATGGATTTGAGTTAAATTTTTTAAAAAATTTTTTTTGGATATTTTAAACTCATTTCAAACATTTTATGTTCAATGAATACAGCAGTTGCACATTATTGGACAAAAAAGGACACATTACAGAGGTGGACTTATACCAGATTATTTACAGATAAAGGTACCCGTATGAGGTCTCATTGGATTCTACGTTCTTGACAAAACTCCTTTATGAAATGACTAGAAAATCCTCTTTTGCTTAAACGATAAAAGGAAACTGGAATCTAGAAAAATGTATTCGCGCATATTTCCTCTTGGCTCTTCCAGCCAAATGTGCTCTTTGGCTCTTCCAGCGGATTAGTGATATAAATGCTGTATATGCAGAAGTCCTTTTATTTACTTTTTACTTTTCTTATGTATTCATATTTCATTATGAAAAGTTCCTATATATGTATATCCTATATCCTGCCACACAGAACGAAATATGTATACAAATCAGCTGATTCGAATAGAGCAAACCAAAAAAAAAAAAAATATTCTTATGGCCCCGAAATACTCGGATACTCGGAATGGTATTCTATGAGACCCCTACTGATAAAGTAAATATTAAACATTTAGTGCGTGTCCTTTTTGGGTAATCCTTTACATTTTATATTTTTCCAAATGTCTCATAATATATGTTGGATTTGTGTCAGTGATCTTAAACAATTTATTAATTGAATTAAAATTTACTCAGATTCCTGTAAGTTCTCGTGACAGTAGGGACAACTAAGTGCAGGCATGTGCTGATTTACTATAAATAATTATAAGATACGAAAGTGAAATACAAATAAAAAATAAGTTTAATTTTAATTTGTAATACTTCCATTCAGAAACGTTTTTATTAGCAGAGCTTAATGCCTGAATACCAACAAATAGTTGGCTTGAATAGTTGAAATTATTTTTTCACCAAATAAAATATAACTAGAAAAGTGTAATTCTGAAAATAAATAGTCAAGACTCAAAAAGCTCTTAGGCATTTAACATGGCTTACGGTGCTTTTGTAGTGTTCAGCATCGCAATATTATGAATTATTTCTTTAAGCAGACTTTCTCTGGGACGAGATATTTATACAAATTTAAAAAGCCGAATTTTCGTAGCACCCAAAGCTGCCACTGTAATTCAGAAAATCTTTTTCGTAAAATATTACTGGTACATGGAATTATTAATTGGCGGTTGTTATAAATTTATTTTTAGCCAAAATAAAAAAAAAACGCTCACGATATTTTATATTTTTTTAATAATCTTTTTGTTTAGATGGAAAGGCAGTATAAGACAAGCTTAAGAAAAATAAGCTAAATTGAGATATTTCCCTCATAGTGTGGCTGGCAGTCCAAATGATTGTTTGTCTGCTAGTAAGCTTTTTTCTTATTTTATTTTTTATGTCCCAAAAGTAGTTTTCGCGGATAAGTTGTAAAACCAGCAAACAAACAATACTTAAGTTATGAAGTCTTTTGCAGTTTTTCTTTTGTCGGGATACACCTATTTTTAGTAAGATGTTAACAATTTTTACAAGAAAACATGCGCGCCTGCGCACTGCATAATACACCATAACAAAACACTCATAATTTTATATGTTGTTGTTAAATGTTAAATGCAGCCTGAAAGCTAAAATCGACAAACAAAAAATTTAATAAACTTAACAATATTGGTATGCATTCCATGCATGGTTTGACTTTTCAAAGCAGTAACAATTTGTGGGTTCGCTTGTGGTTATGCCTCCTGAGTTAAAAGTGTTGTTAAAATTCAAGAGGAGGCGTCGACCGACACGATTAGCTATCAGATAAGCTGTTATATTATTGTAATGAAGGGCTTAAAGCAATGCAGCATTAAACTGAAATAAAACTGCAAAAGGCAACCAAATTATTACAAAACCAAATTATTGTTGAACGAAAATAACTGCTGGTGGAACAATGAATATTGAAAATGAAGCAAATGTTTAATGTATACACGAGTGTGTACAAAATAAAGCTTATTTTGTTAAAGTTTATAAAAAGCTAATTATTCTATATAATTGTTGCATTACAAGCATATTGAAATATTGTTTTCAGAGAATCTATGGCAATCCAAAGTAGGCCCATATAATATGTAATTTGCTTTGCAATGTACATTTCCGCTATTAATTGAACTTAATGGAGAATTCATACTCATTTGAACCGATATTTATATCTGTTATCATATGTGATTATTTTTCAAAGAAACATAAGAAATAATGATCATTTAAAAAAGCAACATTCCTTCTATCAACTTGTATCCGCAGTTATATATCCTTAGATCCTTGATAAGTAATCTAAAATATTGGTTAGTAGAAAAAGTCTTTTCGTATTTTGTCAATAGATGTAGTTGCAGTCGTATATCTCCAGTGTTGCCAATCACATTGTGTCATACCTTATAGTATTGGAAAGGTAAGATTTCAAGCTTCATTTAACCAAAAAAAAAAAATTTAATTCGGCGAAGTTGAAAAAAAGTTACAGCTGTTCAAAAATAAGCGATAATAATAAAGAAATTCGCTATAGTTTGAAATTTCCATATAAAAAAGGGAAGAATGCCATGCAAGCCAGCAAAGAAATTTGTAAAATTTACGGAGACGATATTGCATCAGTTCGTATAGCACAACAATCGTTCGCTCGCTTCTGTTCTGGAAATTTCGATGTGAAAATTACATCTCGCTCTGGTCGTCCTATCATTTTAAAAAGTCGATAAAATTATGGAAATAATAATTGTAAAATTGATTACAAATACGAAAAGACTTTTTCGACTACCTTATATATATATATGTTACTTAGAATAATGTTCTGCTACTTTATATATATTTTTAATTAAGTATAATTTCAACTTAGGCCTTCAAATCAGATAATATATGCTTTGAACTTCAATGCATATATATATGATTCGAATTTGTGATACGACTTGCCAAGCATTTCCCTAATGATTAGTTACTTTGTCCGAAGAGTTCAGGTTAAACCCAACTCGCCTAAGGGTGAAATATGTAAAAGTGAAGAATTTTCATATGACAGGACTGGGGAATCCAGCGATTTAAGGTTACAAAGATATCCTTCACTAAAAAGGATTTAAAAGAATAACTCTCAGACCACACCCCCTAAAAATATAATAAGCTATGGCGTAATATTCTACTTTACAGTGGGCAAATACAAATTTTTTACACAAAATTGGAATGTATTTTGTGTTTCAGAGTTGTCACTCTTGAATTTTTGGTTTCTTAGGTAGCATGCTAAATATCCAATAGACTACGAGCTATCTAAAAACAAAATATTATTAGTTTGTATAAAACACGCTAATGTTCATTGAATGTAGTTATTCAGTTACCATTAGCGAATTTCATAAACTGTAAGTTATAAGTTCGATAATATGTCATCATTAAATACGTAAGCTTAGCATCCAGTCCAATAAAGTCTTGTCTTCTTCGTCCTTATTTGTTGTTGAAAATTATTTTACAATACAAAATGACACATATGCTAATTTGTTAAAAGGAGGCTGCTACTGTCTATAATGCAAATGTGTAAACTCGAATGTGATCTCTTCTTCAGGTAATCGTAAAAGAACTTAAGTACACTAATCAATTGCAGACTCCCAAAGTAAAGGAATACTATGTGATATGCCCACAAATTAACTTGATTAATGGCGTTTTCTTTTCTACAAAAAAAGGCAACACTACCCGCAGGGAGGGCAATTTTGTGTTCTTTTCTCGAAAATGCATTGCCCTGTGAAAGGGTTGTGTGTTCTTTTCTAAAAAATGTTGCCCTTTCGCAGTGCAAAAGGCATTGCACTTTTGCCCTGAACAAATCAACAGGGCAGAAATTGCCTTGTAAAACAAATGGTTTTTATTCTTGCACAGCGTTACCAGAAAATGTTCAAAAAAAGTCTTTTGAGTTGAAAGTGTCACAAAATTAGATTTTAATAATTATTTTTATATTTTGTATCATATAAAACAAACAAAAGAACACTATGCGGCTGCTTATTTGTATGAGATATTAAAAAAAAAAATATTTGTTTTCTCAAGCAGATGAATTAGCAATCTGGCAACTGATCATTTTTGTATACACATTTCATAAAATATACAGAAAATGTTTGTTTTTCAGCTGTAAAAAAAAGGCATTGCACTTTTTTCTAATTTGTGTTCTTTTCTCGTTGTATAAAAAATTGCACTTTCACAGGGCGGGCAATGCATTTTAAAAAGGCACCTTTTCACAGGGCGACATTTTTAATGTAGAAAAGAAAACGCCATAAGTTTTGTATGCAGGTAAAGGTCATTGTAATAGGCTCATCAGTAGCCCTTCATTATCTTAGAAAAAATTTTAAATCTATTTCATATACGAGCGCATATTTCTAACTAATCGATTTTGAAATCTAATTGTGTGTACTAGACGAAGAAACGAGTACAGTAAAACATAAGAAAAATTAACAACCTAAAGCAGTTGAAACTGCAATTCATAATACATTAATTAATTTAAATATCTTCACCTTCTCCCACTATCGTGGTATTACAAAACATGAGGAAAGCAGCTGCCACCAATATGTGACCCTTTTGCACTTTGGATAACAGATGCTGTTTCAGTTTGCATTATACGAAAACCAAACGTAGAAGTAACTGCTGAGAAACTTTTTATACGCCTCTTTACAAAACCAAAAAAAAAAAAAAGAAAAAAACTAACAAAAACCGCCAAAAATGTTATGAAATAACTAAATATATCGACACCCTCCCATACCAAGTTTGTTCGCGGCAAATCATTCTGCTAACAATACACTTGAGCAGCAGATACATTGAGTGGTGCTTGTATCGATAAAAAATTATGTGCCAAAGTTTCGCCTTTTCCACTACACGGTGATGACTGTGGAATGAGCGAGTATATGTGTTGCAGCAGGCACAACTCGAGTACGTTGTCTATACGGAGCTTCAGAGTTGGTGTTGGTGTTGGTGTTGCTGTTGCTGTTGTTGCAATTATTTTTGTTTTTGAAAAGATATACCCCACGGGATGAGATGAAATAACAAATTTATTATTTATTTCACCTGACATCATAAACAACAAACTCTATAAATATCATCCGCCTGCCAAACTGAAACCCCATAGAAACTGTTAAAAATCGTAGCACACAAAACCGCCATACACGTAGAGCTCCTCCAACTCAGTACACTATGCTGCATAAATAAAACCCCTGTTGATAGGAGACCCAACATTCAATACGATTTTTAGCGAAAATATTATTTTTTTCAGACAAGCACAAACTAAATCTACTCGTCCATACTCAACTGTAACGTCACACACACACACACACACACACGTGCACTTGTACAGAAACATGCATGTAAGTAAAAGTAACGAGTTTGCCGACGACCATTGCAAAGTAATAAACTATCATCATATTTTTTATTTGCATGTTTTCCATAATTTATATCATTCTCATGCGCTTGAATCGTTTTTTAAATTGATCCATCCTTGATGCCGCAACAGACTACTTACGAATCGAATCATGCTAAGAACTATTTACGGCATTGGAAAGTATAACAGAAATGATGGTAAATTATCGCAGTTGAACTTTAATTTTCAAATTTTTATTATAGAAAGAAGGAGGGGGCAGATATTTAGCTCTCTTCATCTTTAATATCTGCAAAACGTAATAAAAAATTATTAAATGTATTTGAATTCGAACACAGTGGAACAGTATTTACCAAAAAAAAAAATTATTTATTATTTATAATTTAAATGTAACCGATCTGGTAGTTTGACAGTTGCGAAATTGTTCGCCTTCTAAATGAAAATTGGAAGCACAAAATTTTAATATCAAAATAAATTCATTCATTACAGCAATTATGTAAAAGAAAGTAAAAGTTCCTTAAAGAATTTGGAATTCCTTATTAAAAAATACGCTGCATTATGAAAATATGCTACGTTACGTGGAAAAAACTACAAGTTGAATTTAATTTTTTTTTTAGGTCCAAAGTATTGATCCTTTTTTTGTATTTAGTATTTGTATTTATTTAAATTTCTTTTTAATTTCAATTGCAAAAAGTTCGGGTATTTTACAAAGTATTTCATTTGCTTAGTTTAAAAAACTCTTTATTCCTTCGGCGGCTCCAAGAAAGCAAGTATACTATTTACTGATCCATAAAACAACAAATAAAGAACATGTAAATATTTTACTATGGTTTATCGTATTCTAGCAGGGTAAAACCAAACAGTCTTTTCTTTCTTTAATCCATGTTTTACAGTGGGCACTTATTTAACAATCTGAAAATTGCAAGAAAAGTTTTAATCCTTCTAGTACGAGTTTGAAATTTCGCTTTAAAATAATATTAGAGGTCAACCTTTTTCCTAAAGAGAAGTTGAACATCACAATATCACAATATTATTCCCCTGTAACACTTATTCTATATATCGTATTGAAGCATTCAAGGATATCTTATAGCCAGATTTATTGAAAAATAAAACAATCATTTCGTAGGCGGATCGGACTTGTGCCGAAAATCATACTTTAATATAAATAAATATTTATATACTAAAACTAATTTCATGCCAACAATACGTGTCAGCGATATTGCCAAAGAAATCCGTGAACACTTATTATACTTCCGGAGGATAATTGCTTATGTATGAATGTATGTGTTCTGAGACTTTCACATTCAATTTTAAAAATATATAAAATCGCTTAATAATGCAAAAGTTATAGTGTTACAGTGTTAATTCCGATATTTTTTTGGTTATCATAATGAAGGCAATACATTTATAAGCCCGCAGATAATTATTCGTATGCCTCTGCATTTGGGTCCATTGTGCAACACCTCTCACCGATCCAGTCACAGAAAAAAACCCATCAACTAAAATTAGCGGTACGAAACAACACTGTCAAATTGTCTCGTTTACCAATTGTTTATAATCAACGCATTATTCACGAATATCATTACAATAACCATAATGGCAACATAAAATATGTAATCATAAATAATATCCAGCCGACCATATTTTTCTCTTCTTTTGAAAAACATTTCTTTTTTTCTCCCCCCTTTGCAATTTCTTTACGCTGAAGGCAAGACCAACAACTTTATTATTATTTGTATGCAGAAGGAATGATTGTGTGCGGTATCTAATACGGCAAGTCGGCAACATATACACACTGCAATTTAATGTTGCCAATACATGAATGGCGTAAGAATATAATAAAAAACGCCAGGCGAAAAAAAAAATCGTTGTAATACAATTAGATAAAACGTGAGGCAGGAAAGTGTGTGCAGGAAGTGTGTGGTACCTATTGGTTTTGGTCAAAGAGTTTCGTGCAGGCCCTTTTATATTTTTAATTTAAAATATGTGAAGAAAGTCAGGCTCCAGACACAATCAGCTGTAGAACAGTGGGCCTGGTGGAAATAGTTAGAAACAGCTTAGGCAACAAAATGTTTATTCCATCTGCATTCTAAGAGCATGTGGGGTAGACGAAAAAGCCGAACGAAATTTAAAAACGTTATATATATTATATACATTCTAGAATGACTTGATTTTGGTATATCAAAGACAATATTTAATTTCGTTTTTAAAACCATGTTTGTTATTATTAGGCTGGCGTACAAAAGATATTTTAGCCTTTTTAAAAATTTCTACCTTTTATAGTTTGGAAAAGGATCCTCATTTGAAATGAACGCAGATTCTTAACCCTTTTTCACTATATTTTCTTATTCTCCTAATATATATTTTAAACGAAATTAAATTCAAAATTGCCTGATATCTTGCCTTTCACGGAAAAGTAACATCATTTTGATACACCCTTTATGAAAGCGAACTTTTATTAACGGCAGTATTTCTTAATCCAATATCCTGCTTGCGATAATAATTTAAACATTTTTCCTTCTACTAAATCAAAAATGCAAAAAAACACTGTTAAAAAGTGCAACATTTAATAGAATCAGCAGCGCCAGAAGAAGGCTTTATTTTTCACTTCTTTACAGCATTTTACTTTCCTCATACAATTCACCACGCTTTCCAGTTAGACATATCACAACATTGTACGGAAAGCTTATTGGTACTTTTGCCACTGTGAATGTGTTTATGCATTTACAGCTGAATATACACTCTGTTATACAAAATTCATATTTTATTATGAATTGCCCTTAACGATGTTCCATATTTCATGTGAGCATTCATAAAATTTCCTGTGTTCACCGACAACATAAATTTTAATTCAAAAGGAAGGACAGACATACGTGCAAAAGGACATGAAATATATTTATTTATGACAGTACACACAATTCTACACATAAAGAATTGCCATGTTGTCTTTTCGCTTAGCTTGCAGAAAGATTGCCAAGCTTGTCTTAAATGCTGATATTTCGTACCGTGTAGTTTTGTGGCGGGTAACAATAATTTTTTATATATATTAAAGCCGCCACCATGAAAGGATTTTTTACGTTGTACAATTTATTAAATACAAACAAATATCTTGAGCAAAGTTTAGCAACGCATGATAAAGTATCGGTATGAATAGTTTAGAAGGAGGCTGCTTTCAGTTTTACTACTTCAATAGGCAGTTAAACAGGTAGATGTAACTCGAGACCAAAAGCTACTACAACTTCACTTTTAGCGAAATGTGGAAAGATTGCTGAACATTTTACTGCACTTTGCACGGAAGTGTTGAAAGCTTAACTCGAAATTAGTTATTATTAAAATGTTTTCTGGCATCATTATGCATGTCTCTGATATTTGAAATATGTGCATTCTTACTGAAATGCATTTTCCTTGTATTCGTAACAATGCCCTGATATGTTATTTATACATATTTGTATTTATTTAAATTCCTATTTGTAGAGTCCTTCCTAACATTAGAATCGAATTGCGTAATTGAAGGACTTCATAGGACTTCATAGGACTTTATTCTATGACCTTATAAATTCCTTCATGAGTGGAAGTGGCGGAAATATTCGCATATTTGAAAGTAGAATACTCTTATAGATCTAAAATTTCTCCATACATGACATGAGTTCCAAAATTATTATCCTTTCCCTCCTTTTATAACAAAAAAAATTTACAAATATGCATTAACATCAACTATTTTAGCCGAAAAAGCAAAATACTCGTATATCATGTGGTATAATTTGTAGACTTTCTAAAAAATACAAAGTCAAGATTTACTACCTCCTCCTTACAATCACACCTACACCCCTGTCTATAATCATTATTTTAAAACGAGAATAAAATTCATACAATGCCAATTGTTCACTTCTCTATACAAAATGTACCAACACTTATGCTCGCAAATCATAAATTGCCGCCTTAAAATTTATCTTCAATTTCAAAGACCCCATGTGGTGCTTAGCGAATGGTGTTTTGAAATTTATTGCTGTATTTGCAATAAATATCGTCAGTATGTATTCTTTACTTCCTTTTCTCTACTCCTTTTACAATGGTATAGTAACTTCATACGTATTAGCATACATAAATATTGTTTAAGACATTTGCATTGAGGCGAAGGTTGGCATCTTAATTCCGAATAATTTCCTAAGGTTATGGCAAAATAAACAAACCACTTCCTAAACCCCTCATACCTCCTTTTACAAGCTTGGAATGGCGAAAGTGATTCTATGTGAAAATAATGATTAATTTGCCATTAGACTTAAGAAATCACCCGTTTAACATTTCCGCAAAGTCAATCTACCTCTACCTCTCGAGTCTTTAATAACAGGGGAAAATTATTTAAGCTTTTTATTCAATGAATTTAAACCATTTGGCTCGTGGGTGACATGAACCCGATAGAAGAAGGGTACCGACATTAGTATGCCATTCTGGGATCGATATATTGTCGAATGAAAAAACTTTGAAGAGCAGGCTAGAAAATGTTGCGGAGGTGCAATCGGGAAACCGAGTTGCTAAACCAAAGGTTATTTCTCTTTCTCGGTTGTCTGCCCCGCCTTTCAACCTGATTTATCCCAGATGTACTTTTAAAATTAACTACGTAACCCGTAGCGTAGCAAAATCGTTTTTTCAATTATATATCATGTTATCCAATATTTCTATATTAGCAATAAAATACGAAACTTTTTTAAAACAATTTTAAAAAGGTGTATCTTTGTGTGATGCTAACATTTATATATTTATTTATATCTAAATTACTTCCTTGAAAAAAAAAAATTGAAATATACGAGTATATATGTATGCCTAAAACTTGCATTTATTGTAAAGGATACCTTTCTCATCAACCCTCGGCTTTTTATCACTCCCAATACTACCAGATTCACTAGTATGCCGTATGGCAGTGCTAAATCTAAAACTATCAAAGACAGTCATGCCTACAGAGTCATGCTTATATCAGCTTATGGAACCCTTATTGTTGTGTTTCTTGTTTATTATTTCCATATTTTTCTTTTTTTTTTATTTCTTATTATTCTTTGAGCTGAATACTAGAGATCCTTTGATGATTGGTTTGGCCTGCGAACAAATCATATCAAAGGAAGGTGGGGAAATGTTTGCATTTACATGTTATAGCCCCCTTTTCAAAAACTTGAAAATATAACAGCAATTTAAACAATTATTATTGTAAGTTCATTAAATAGTGGGGAAAAGTGTGCACTTTTTATCTTTTAATAATCAAATTGTTGCAATTACACGCACACTCCTACATTTGTGAATGTATTTGTTAGCATTTTGTAAAATTAAAATGCCATAAAATACATGTACTTAAATTGGTCAAGAATACAACAAAAAGGTTTTCTGTACACATATGTATGTAAGTTTGTATGCTGATATATACTTATATCATATACATATATATATATATAGATACTTATATATAGACATCCAACCGATTTATGGTTGAATAGTAAGTTTGGCGGAATGAACTCGGTTTTTAGTCCATTAAACACTCACGGCGAAAAATGTTTTAAAATATTGGCAAATGTTTCCTGCCACTGACGAACTGAAAGCATGTATATTTTCCACCGAGATTCTTATTCGAATTTAGTCATCGCTTAGAAAGCCATGACTAAAGAAAGATCAGTTTCACTACATTTAGTAAAACTGAAATTCTTAATGATTCTGAAATACTTTTGTACACATACTTTCAGTTCCATGCTAAGTTCAAAATGGCACCAATTTTATGATATCGCCAATATATTAATGTACGAGTATAACATGTAACACTCGGTATCCGATTAGTAATCGCTTAGTATTGGCTTAGTATTCGCTTAGTAATGACTGAGTATTTGCTTAGTAATGACTGAGTATTCGCTTAGTAATCGCTTAGTATTCACTTAGTAATCGCTTAGTATTCGATTAGTATTCACTTAGTAATCGCTTAGTATTCTCTTAGTATTCGCTTAGTATTCGCTTAGCATTCGGTTAGTATTCGCTTAGTATTGGCTTAGTATTCACTTAGCATTCGCTTAGTATTCGCTTAGGATTTGGTTAGTATTCGCTTATTATTCGCTTAGTATTCGCTTAGCATTCGGTTAGTATTCGCTTATTATTCGCTTAGTATTCGCTTAGCATTCGGTTAGTATTCGCTTATTATTCGCTTAGTATTCGCTTAGCATTCGCTTAGTAATCGCTTAGCATTCGCTTATTATTCGCTTAGTATTGGCTTAGTATTCGCTTAGTAATCGCTTAGCATTCGGTTAGTATTCGGTTAGTAATAGCTGAGTATTTGCTTAGTAATCGCTTAGTATTCGCTTAGTTTTTGATTAGTATTCGCTTAGTAATCGCTTAGTATTCGCTTAGTATTGGCTTAGTATTCGCTTATTATTCGCTTAGTATTCGCTTAGTATTCATTTTTCTTTGACATATTATTATCCTTTGTAAGCGCTTTGACTGCCAAAATATTTCATTCCCACAGCGGGGACATAAATCAAAGGTGCACAGTGAAATTGATGGGTACTTTAACACTTGTCGTTCCCAAATTCGAAAGCAGTCATCATGGCCACAGCGGTGCCACCAATAATAGACCCAAAAATTCAACAAAAGATTTCTCTTTTAAAACCACAAACTAGAAGCAAGAAAGCAAATGAAGATCCTCGGTGTAGAGCAGATGACTTCAATCAGCATGTGCGTGCGTTTCCAAGGGAGCAAATGAAATTCAATGCACACATTTATTAAAAACAAGTTGAAAGAAACAATTTTATTAAACACATCAATCAGCAAGTCTGTTGTTTAGATGGTTGAGTGGTTGGCTGACAGAGTGCTTGATTGCCATGCTGGTTAATTTTGTTGGTGGCAATTGTGGACGGCTGCGATATCTAGATCGTTAAGCATTAAACAACTGTGATTATAAGCGCTGGATGCCGTTGATAGTTTCTTGTTTCCTTTTTAATAATATAACTTTTTCTTTTTGCTTTGACATTGGCTGAGTTTAGTGATGAGACAGCAACATAAATTTCAATATATGTATGTTGCATTCATTTTACATGTCTGCTGACATCGGCCATTGATGTTGGTGGCAGTAAAAAACGTTAATTTAATAACTTGTGTGCAATTTGGAAAATATATTTTTAATATTACATAAATAAATATGTATGTTCTCCCAACAACCGATCTGTTTCACACATTCTTACATACCCGGCCCGGGAACCTTAAAATAATATTAACGTCAATAATTTGAAGTCCTTCTCAGCATAAACTTTCAATTAAAACGCCGTAGGCTCATCGAATGTTGCCATGTTGTGAAATAAGGAGATGGAAAAATTAAATAAAAAAAAAAAACACTTAAACTGGGAAAGGTGCAATCGATCATGGTCATTAAGCAGCGTTATTGATGAGTATATGCCTCCAGTAAAGTGATGCATTCATGCATGCATGTTTCATAAAGATAATAACTTATCATACAACAAAATTTTGACAGCTAAGTAGAAAACTTCAACAGAAAAACGGCTTTAAGCTACAACAGCATGCAAGTGTGCTCGTTACCCTTTCTGGATGAAAAGAACAACAACACGACTGCCTTTAAGAGGGGGGAAAAATATAACAAGTCCGACCAGCTTATGACTTACAACGCATAAAGATGTGGTGCGCTGCAAGTAGTTTACCACAGAACATACGGAATAGGAATATGTGCTGAAATTGCTGCTGTCACATTTATCAAAAATTCAATGAATACTAATTTTGCACTGCGTGACGTGCTAAAGTTATCTGATTCAAATTGAAGGATGATGGCCAGTTTTATTTTACGAGTACGTACGTGTTCGCGGATTGTTTTTACAATTTAGTGTTGAGCAAGAATCGAATATAGTTTTGAAAATAATTTAAAGTAATCCGGCGGCCGAGCTTTTATTTCAATGATTGTGATTCTGTACAAATAAGACTAATAATTGTCAAGAAGGGAACTGCTTCCAATTGGTACCAATTTACTCGCATATGAACTCTTATGCTAAAATGCTTATAAAAAATTTAAAACGATTCATATAGTGCAGTGCGCTTTCCATTTCGTTCATGAATTCTCTATAAGGGAATAAGACAACTTTCCCATCCACTCTGAACTTTCTTCCACGATGTTCTTATCGTTTCTGCGTTCTATTTTACGATCGAAAATTGAGCTAAGCCACGGATGTATGAATGGAGAGCAAGTTCCTTTGAACATCACCTATTTTACACATACCTTCCCTGCTTCTTTAAATGAATTTACATGTGGCATATGCGAATCTAAACTATACTGAAATGAATATTAAGAACGTGCTATTGTAAAATCTAATCACTTGTTCACACCGTCTCTAAAAATGCCTCTTTTGTCAAGGCGCTGTAAATTCTTTCGAATAGGAATAGAGCATTTTGTTACCTATTTTAGATTAGAGCGCATAAGAAATACCTCTGTGACTTCTGTGAATACAAGCGTTATAAAACCATTCATGTATTTGACCAGACGTTATATCTGATTTCATCACACATGCCACACTTGTTTTTTAAAGAAGGCTTTTCCCCCTCTCATAAATGTTATAAGCAAATAATATTTTAATAAATGTAATATTTAATTAATATTACCTTATAATAACATTTCCTTGCCCGATTACATTGCAGTCCGATTATATTGTAAAATAAGGATTTATCACAATTCCAAAACAACAATAATCTGCATACTTCGTAAAGGATTAGTACACGGATGAAACGCGTTTAAAAATAAATGAGCTCAGAGTTATAAAAAATTGCTTATATGCATTCGACAGAAGAAGAAGAAGGTATTAGAAATGGATTTAAGTAACTCTATAGTAACCGCATAACAACGTCCATTTTACTAATGGCATTTACTGGTGGCAATCCCCAACCACTTCTTCGATACCTCTGTTTGCTATAATTGTTATTATATTTTTTTCCTAATACTCATATGTACCCCTGAAAAATTTTTCAGAAAATTTCTCTCGCATATTCTATAATATTTGACAGGATATTGTTTAATAATGGGGAACTCTTGGTAACACTAAAAACGACAGCCAATAGTAACCTACGGAATTTTCCATAGCGGAAGGCATCGGCAGCTTAAATTGTAATCTAGTTGGCGGAAAGAAAGTAATAGCTGTAATAGCTTGAATTTTATTATGAAGTTTCCCAAACTGAATTTACGAAAGTTCGTATTAAAACTTTTTAGGTAATATAAGTTACATGAAGTGCTAAGAATTCGGGCTGCCAAATACTTTATTGTAAAACTTTTATGTAAAAAACTTGTTTAATTTTTTTAAAATTTAAGTATTGTTTACCAGCTCTTAGTTATACTCAATATTCACATGCTCAATATTCAGATGCTCAATATTCTGATGCTCAATATTCAGATGCTCAATATTCAATATTCAGACTTGGCTTGCCCTTATAACCAAATAACCGACTAATTACCCGGAGATGTTGTCCTATTCATTTTCTAAACGACTAAAACAAGATGAGGGGTATTACAGTATTATATGGTTGCTTTGGTTCTTAATAGCAATGAATATGACCTCTCGGTTTCACTCAATATTCAGATGGTCAATATACAGAATTGGGTTGCTCCTATAAGAAAGTAACCGATTAATTACCCTGAAATATCTTTGAATTCATTCTCTAACCGACTGAAACATGATGAGGGGTATTACAGTATTATAAGATTCCTTCGGTTCTTAATAGCAATAAATATGATCTCTGTATTTTACTTAATATTCAGATGGTTAATATTCCGAATTGGCTTGCTCCTATAACCAAACAACCGATTAATTACCAGGAAATATCTTTGTATTTATTCTCTAAACGACTAAAACAAGATGAGGGGTATTACAGTATTATGAGATTCCTTTGGTTCTTAATAGCAATGAATATGACCTCTCTGTTTTACTAAATATTCAGATGGTCAATATACAGAATTGGGGTGCTCCTATAACAAAGTAACCGATTAATTACCCAGAACTATCTTTGTATTCTTTCTCTAACCGATTGAAATATGATGAGGGGTATTACAGTATTCCTTCGGTTCTTAATAGCAATGAAGACGACTTCTCGGTTTACTTAATATTCAGATTGTCAATATTCAGACTTGGCTTGCCCCTATCACCAAATAAGCGATTAATTACTAGGAAATATTGTTGTATTCATTCTCTAACGGATTGAAACATGATAAGGGGTATTACAGTATTATAAGATTCCTTCGGTTCTTAATAGCAATGAAGACGACTTTTCTGTTTACTTAATATTCGAATGGTCAATATTCAGACTTGGCTTGCTCATATAACAAAGTAACCGATTAATTACCCAGAACTATCTTTGTATTCATTCTCTAAACGAGTGAAACATGATGAGGGGTATTACAGTATCATATGATTCCTTCGCTTATTAATAGCAATGAGGATGCGCTGTAGTAGCGATAAGGTGCTTAAATAATAATTACGAATTGTGATGTGTTCCAAGTACAATGACGGTCATTTTTGTGAGTAATAAATTGCTGAAGCGATAATCTAGATGCGCCCTTTTTATCATATTGTTTCTATTAAATTTTAATGCATTTTACCAGCGACACACGTAAGCATAGCAGCGACATTAAATAAATATTCTGGTGCTTAATGCACTCGTTGCATGCGTCTGCAGTGAAACCGGTATACGAGTATGCAGTCTGTGCACAGAGTTTTATTAAATTGATGTCTCTTAACAAGAATATTGATCAACATGATTAATGACAGGTAATTATAATTGTGGTGCGAAATAACGCCGTATACGAGTACATTTTTATTTAATTTTTTATTTTTTACTTTATCTCAACCGGTTTCAAAAAAAGTTGTATTTTTAGTTGCTTGTGTCTAGTACACGAAGGTATTCCATTTGCCGTCACTAGGAGAAACTAGTTGGGAATCGCGTTCTAAAAAAATTTATAAGACCACTTTAAAATTTTTATTACTATTTAGAAGGTCTGCTTCCTTTATGTGTTAAAATTGAAACCATTAAAGTAAAAATTTAAAGGAATATTATGAAGATATATAATTATGTTTGTATGGTTGTATGAACAATGAGGAGTGGCATCTTCAAAAGGATGTGAGATAAAATGATTTAAATTGGACCAATGGAGAGAAAAGTTGGCGAATCCAGCAACTGGGTGCCTTCTTAGGCGAATGAATAATGCGCAGCCTACTAAACTAGAGGTCGCGTGGTCGATTAGATCCTTCGTATTTTCTTGCGATCGAACCGAAAACTTTGCAGGTTATGTTACTTAAAGAAACTATTAAGTATTTATTTTGGAGAGCGTTCAATAGGCAACCAACTAAAACCATTTAACAAATCTTAATGGAATTTTACATGTAAATAGATGTAAATCCTTAAAGATGTAATGTGAATGAGCTTTTAAAACTTGAGGCAGAGGATTGTATTGAGGAAATGTTGGCCTCTTAACCTGAAAGGTATGGATAATTCAAGAATTGTAGTAAAACTATTATCGGCAAGGCACAGTTCTACATCATTACAACTATTTACTTTTCTCTTATTTGTGTTTCTCTTATTTGCTTTTCTCTTATTTGCCCTTCTCTTATTTTATAACATTTTATAATAAATTTTCATTTCGATTTAGCATTTCTTTCTAACTCTGCTTAAAAAAGTTTCGTATTGTAATGCTTTAAGAGAGTAGTGCTCACTAAAGCTATTTCCCACAGCCGGAATTCAGCCCCCTTAAGAGTTTTGTTCACCCAACTAGCTCTCAAAGCGGTAAGAGCTATTAAGTTTCATCTACAAAGATTAATACTTTTCTCAACGAAGATAATTCCAGAAGCAGCGGGGCTAACTAAAGACTCTGCAGAATATTGGAAAGCTATAACTCGGATAATTTTTCTCTCTAAATCTTATATTTGCTACTGGTTTGGCTATTTAATATTTTTATTTTTTAGAAATCGTTTGGATATATATTCATAATTTCTATGGGGACTTTGGGGATCTATAATTCGCAAAGAAAGCTTCGGCATAAGTTTTTTATATAATTTATTTTCTTATTTTATTAATTTAATTTGAGTGTAGAACTCAATTTTTTTTAAACTGAAATTGTTATTCATAAATAAAACATCAACTGAACTGACTTGCTATAACAACCAAATACATATATATCTTGTAAAATCTGGCAACTTGCAAGGGGAATACCCACAAAACAATTCATAACAGAAACTTTCTAAAATTTCCCTTAGAAGGTAAAAAAAATTAAATTTAAAATATTCAATAAAATATTCAAAAATATATTATTTCGGTAATCTTTATTCTGGGCCAGCTTTTACTACTGAAGTGATTACTCGTACATCCCCAAGGGCCGCTCTACAAATATTAAATGATGTATGATTCTTCAAGGGAAAGAATATTTTAGTACTTTTATCTGCGATATAAAGCATTTCCACTGTATAGAAATAATAGAAATAATTTTTCTGATAATTTACCGTTCATAGACGTTAAATAACAGCTGATTTCTATCGAAGGCACCACAGCCATCCTGGAACGTAAATCCAATTATCAACGAATTGTTTGCAACATGCAACATAACATTTAGTCGTTGCATCAGCAACAATGGAACTGTGGGGCAACTATTTACCCGTGCAAAGTTATGTATGTTCGTATGTGTGCATGCCATATATGAGGAGAACTCACATTCACACATACACACTCACATGTTCACATGCATGTTATACTTGTTATGTGAAATCTATCATGAAATATTTGTTATGCTTGATTGATAGCTTTCCAATATGATTTATCGTTTAAGCGATAATTTATTTATAGGGGTTTTCAATAAGAGCTTTTACCTTTGACAGGCCACTACTAGGCAATTTAGGCGTGCAACTATGAGTTAAGACGAAACATTTCTGGACTACGTATAAGTTATTGATATGCAGAAATAAACTTAAGCACGTTGCCAGGTATGACTTTTGACATCAGCTATTTATAATGTTGAGGGGAAACAATTGGAGACTACATCGTAGTATGGCACCCAACAACCTTTACCTCTTACTGGAAAACCCTCTTTTACAATACTTGAAAAGTGTTTGATTATATTTCCATTCAAGTAAAGCAAATACGGTTCGTGCGTTTGGCCCCTTTCAACATCTTGCAGTGGCAGAAAAAAAATGATAAATATTTTTTATTGTTTTTATTTGTTTTCCGCAGGCATGAGAAACAAGATATGTCGAGAAGTAGGTAAGTATTTGAATTATATTTCATGTCTTAAAAAAACAAAGAAGAAAAATATTGATGAATGATCGATTTCTTACGTGTTTGCTTCGAGTATAAGCAAGTGTAATACTAGTAGGCGCCAGAACGCATTAATTATGGGCGCAATGGGTTTAAACTATTTTATGAAAGTATCTCAATACGTAACGCATACTTTATTAAAAAGACGTGAAAAGCATCAAACGAGTAAATTGAATGAATAACGCACAGACTATTAAATAGGAGGTCGAGGGTTCGATTACTGCCTAGACCCTGAGTGTTTTCTTGAGGTCGAGCCGAAAGCTTTGCAGACTAAAAGAGTAAAACAAAAATTTGCCAATATCCCCACTGTATTGCCCTTTCACAACTGCCGATTTTCCGACAGGAGTAAAACTAATAACGGCTATACATATTTTAATTGTAATTGAAAAGGGGAGTTGGGATAACTTTTAAATTATTTCTTTTTGCTAAATATCTAGACATAAATATTTTTGAAATTTATCTTGTTTAAGTCTTAAAAAGTATCCCCATTTTGTATTTAAATATATTCAAATGATCATATCACGGGAATGCTCTTATTGCATTCTACATATTTTATTTTTTATATTGCATAACGATATTTCGGCTACTTGAAGCATGTTGGACCAACTAGGGGCAAGCAAAAAGCATGGTATGGAACGGAAAGTTTTGCTGAATTAAAAAGATTCCATTTGATCCTGTCTTTTCCCTTTTTTACAAAATAAATTGTATTTAATTGTCAATAATTTAGATTTTATGTAAATCGGTTGAATATGTTCCAGGTTTTTGAAAAAACTTCAAAGAATAGTTAAAGTTTTATTAAAATCACTTCAATAGCCAAAGCTTTAAGGCGCATTGGAAGGCATTTAGCAAAAGGACATGAATCCCTTTATTAAATTTTATTTTAGCTAATTTTAACCTGCCGTTTTTTTTATAATTAACTCTGTATATCTATACGTTTCTTCCCTACGTTACGTATGTATATATTTTGAGTTTTAATTTCGAAAAATAATATTATCGAGAAAGAAATAAAATCAAACAAAATATTCTGAAATACTAAAGTCGGTAAATTATCGGTTTACAATATTGCTAACTAATAATTGCGACTAAAATATAAATCAAAAGCGTAGAAAAATGGAATGAAAAATGTGATTCTTGGATTAAATATATAATATAATATGTTTTCGGCTGTGAGGAAGAGATATCTTGTATTAACTTTAAAGTTTTCTGTTTTTCACATTCAAATTTTTTTTTAACAAACTCAACATGAATGCTTTCGGTTTGTCCGCAAAAAAAAAATTACTTGGGTTTGCGCAGGAATCGAACCTGCGATCTTCTGTTTAGTAGGCTGGTCAATATTCATTTGCCTGCGGAGTTATTCTTAAACAGCTTTTTCAAGCTGCATTTTTGCAATGATTTTCCAGTTATTTATTCAATTTTACACGACAAAAAAAAAATATGTTAATTTGTGAAAATCAGTCTTCTGACAATTTTCTAGAGAAGCTTTTCTGAAAATTAATTTTATGCAAAAATGGCAAACATTTTTAACTGAGTTTTTACTTGAAATTTATCATAAACAAATTTTCAAATTGTTTTGTATTGAAAAGGCGCTGCTCTATTTTTTTAGCCACTTGTGGAATACGAACACACACACACACACATAAAAATTTCTTCGTTTTTAGTTTCGTTTTGTTGATTTTTATTTTGTATTATGATTTCTCAATAATGAATTTAATTTCGACGTTATTCATTTTAGAGAATTTATTTCAAAAATTTGTTTTTACGTAATTTAATCAATTTCATATAATTAATATGATTCACTAATTACCTACAGAAGTAGTTAATCATGTCTGCTTAATTACCCAGCCGTATAATTACTTCGAAATTCCTGGAATTTTAATGAGATAACTAGTCGGGTCTACTTAAATATAATATGTATGGATGGAACCTGTTTTGTTGGTAATATGGTGGTTGTTATTGTAATAATCACAAAAATAATTTCCAAATGCTCCTTTACCGATTTAATTATTTTTGCTGCCGTATTTCGTTAAGAGTCAACGTTCTGCTGGATGCCTTCTAATTTAGAACGCAAGTAAATAGTGAAAATTGAAAATAAATTAAATTCCAAAAATTTTTATTTTGGACAAAATCAAACCCACCATTTGCAGTAGGCGAACTCACTGGCTAGATCCCTCCATGATTCAAGTATACGAATTCAAATGGTGGAGTATAAAATGTTGAAAATCCTGCACAGGATATTTTGTTTTATGAAGAATTTAGTATGAATTTACTGTAATTCGATGAATGAATTGCTACGTAATCTCCGTGTTAATTAATATCGTAATTAATATATAATCATCTATTGCTAGAAGCAACCAAATTTCGATTTTGGTTTTTTACACTTTAAGTTCTTTTACATATTGTCTACACCTGCCAATGTCACTTCGAAAAACTCAATACATTCTCAAATTTACATGTAAATAACGTAGTGGCAGGTCTTGCGACAGCTAAATTTGCTTGCCAGTGAAAATTTTACACTCGTTACCCCCTTTGAAAGTGTATGTAAAATTTACTGGACTACTACAATTTTGAAGTAAAAGTTTTACATTTTTACTGTATTAATATTATTTATTTATTGAAATTCGAAAAAAAAAGATCAAGTTCGATAATTAAAAAGGATATTAAAGATATTTTATTATTATATCATTAATAAAATCATACAATTATTCTTTTACGTTAACAGTTTCGTCAAAAATATGACGATATGTTAAACTTGGTGACTCGGAATTATACGCAAATGTTATCAAATCAAATATTGTAAGATTAATCAATTTAAAACTACTTTAAGCCTCGCTTCACCATCCCACACAGTTCAACGACTCATTCACATGAAAGTGTATAACTTATATGCATTATACCTTATGAAATCAAAGGTACGATCGTGTAAGTCTATGATTCTCAAGATAATCATAAATAAATATAAAAAAAAAACCGAAAAACCACAGAAAAAATAATAAAACAGTGTAGCCTCGGAATAGTGACTTTGACAACTTAGAGGAGAGTATTGAATTTCATAAATCTGAAGACTTTAAAAGTAAGCAGTGATGACTGCTCACAATATACTCAAAATTTTTAATTTGTTCAAGCGAATTCTTAAGGGGATTCCTTATTTCAGGATTCCTTATTGATGATCTCACGTTCCAGGCTAAACTGTCAAACTCTTTCAACAAAACTATACAACACAGTAGAACAACTCATGCACACGAAAGTGATATCAAATCATAGTGTTATACTTTATGAAATCAAATAAAAATGGCGTGTACATATGATGGTACACCATATTATCCATGTATTACGAAAACACATATGTTGCAAAGGCAGGTAGGCCTTTTTTTAGAAACCAACGTTAAATTAAGCAAATTGGCTGCTGGTGTCTTTTTTTACTTTTTCTTTTATCTCTTGTTTTGAAAAAATGGCGCAGCTGAAGTCACGCTACTTGACAGCTATCATAAACTGACAACCAAAGTAATCGGTAACGATGAATTTGGTTGCCAGACCCCTCAAACATTAACGGGGGTTTTGTGGCGCGTTAATAACATGTTTAATGTTTGTTACATACAAACAAAGTAATTTATTCTATTTGGCGCTGTAAAAAAGGTGGATTAAAATGTATATCTCCAAACATAAAAATAAATATATATAATACAACTTTTGGTATATAGATTAAAAATAATATAACATAATAAAAAATATAATCAACCCTGATTGGACAAAATCTATCATTTTATAAAAATTTTCAAAAACTTTTGCGAGTAGTATTCGATTATCAAAAAGAAAAATACGGTTTTAGGTTGCACTATAATACTTTTTCCTAATACAAGCCAAATTTGACATCTATTAATACTCAATGTAGAACCGTAGCAATTTAAAACGTAAGTCATGTGAAAGGACTATACAAAACATGGGCATTTGAGTGAAGTACTAAAATCTCCGAATGTCCGAGAATCTGCTGAAATAGTTTTCAATTGCTGAAGTGAAGTAATTTTTTGAAGTAATTTTTTGCCATCAAATGGCAAGAGATTCCACTTCATCAATGCCTTGCCATTAGTGGCACGTGTAAATGCAGCATTAAATGAAAAATATTCATTTATTTGACATTTACGTTCTTAATGTTTCATGTATAAATTGTTTTATGTCACTTTGGATGGTTTTAATGTGACAGGTAAAACTTTTGATGAATGTTAAGCGCAATAAAAACCACATATATATTATTTGTCAAAGAAATATTTTAATAAGAAAATCAATTCAAAAGAAAATTTAATTCTTTATTATTTGTTTAATTAAATAGATTTAGTTTTAGATTTATTTCTAATTCCTTAAATATCTCAATTTATAAAAAAGCAAAATAGTTCACCTTTTCAGACATCCATATCCATACATACACACATATAAGCATACATGCATGCATACTCATACATACATATATTACCAATTAATAAATACAATATGTTATTTGTTATTTGTTATTTGTTAGAAGATTTGTTAAATGTCATTGATCTTAAAATTGAGCAAGAAATTTCAAAAATTCGCCAATTCGTTTCTTTCCTTTTATCGAAATTCCTTTCTAGGCGCATTTTATTGGCACATACTACGTGCAAGCACAGACATGCTATTGAAAAAGGGTTTAAGAGAAAATACGAAGTATAAAGATCTGGCAAGTAATTTTTTGGCAGAATACGAATTCAGAAATGGCATTCGGACATTGAGAAAACTATAATTTTAATTTCTCGCGTAAAAACTTAATCTTTTGTTGCTTTACAAGTTTTGTTAGTAATACTTTGTTTTAAAATGTCTCTTTCATTTAAGTTATTTGCCGCCAATTATTACAGATAATTAAGGGGACTCAAAGTTAAATTAATGTAAATTTGTTTCGCTTGGGAGTGTCTGATACATATTTATTATCGCCTTCATTTGGATTACTTTAATTTAATTTACTATCCTTGTTTAACGGTTGGTATTTTTAAATATATTATGAGTTACGACAGGAGCTTGCGAGTAAAAGGTATTCTGTAAAATTATTGTTCGTTTCGAAGCCATTCCCATCTCATCAATTTTTGTTTTTAACTAATTTAATCTATAATGCTTTCGGCTTGTGCGCAGGAAAACATCCAGGCTCTATGCAGGAATCGAACATGCGACCCCGCATTTTGTATGCTGTGCATTATTCATTGGTCTACGAAGGCACTAAAGAATAAGTGGCAAGGCAAATTATATATTATAAAAATTTTATTTCATTAATGAAGGGATCGGGGTTAGCATGGTTGCTTCTCAAGGATTTAATATAAAGTATAGTATAGTAGCATGAAGGAAGTCGGAATTTCTCTGACATTTTCACTATCAATTGTATTTAAAATTTATTTAATTGTCATACTTAAAATAATTGGTCTACAGTTAAAGCTATTGGTCCAGTAATAATACAGAAGATGTCATATATGTGTATATCGTAGATTCTATTAGAATGTGTGAAGCAAAAGTATTAAAAATCATTTTTCTATGCATTTAATTGCACTAAAATAAATATATAGTACTACATATAATATAAATGTGTATATATATCATATGTATATATGAGAAGATATACAAAGATCTAGTAGCAATACAAATATGTATATTTAAATTGGTTTACAATTGATATATATTGCCTTTTTACATTTAAAGTAACGTATTACTTGCAATGTTATTCATAATACTCTGAAGAGGCTTAAAACTTTCCTTTCTTAATATATAAATCAATTAAGTTCAGAATCAATGTGCCGAAAAAATGTTGAAAGTCTTCAGCAGACGACAGGTATTGCGCACATAATAAAGATGTTATAAAGTTTGGTTAAATATTGAGGATAAAATTAGTCGATATCTGGTCGTGCTTTGAAAACACCCGCTGTCCTCCTTACCGGAATTTTTTGTACGCTTTTTAGGCTGCTTTGGTTAACTTAAGACCTGTGTAGAACACCTGTTTATATGGCCTAAAAGTACATCTGTGTGAAATATTTTTTTAACAGAGAAAAATTTATGAATATTTTCATAAAATGAAATATTTCATGCGATCAGAGTTGCATTTACTTCTATCAGCAAAGAAAAAATTGTTTGCATAGTTTTTGTATAATAGTGTGGCAACAGAAATACAATTTTTATGCTATTTTTTTAAAAATAGAAAGGAAATTACATCAGATTTTCTTGTGAGTGGATCGTACGACATGATCTTTAGCGATAATCAAGAGCAGCTGATGAGCATGATATGAATATACATATATAATTGAACTTAGTTGTAAGTTGAAGGAATGTCAAGTATGCCCATGACTTTAATACCCCTGTCTTTTGTTACTTTATATAACTTCGATAAATCTACTTTACAAGCCGCCATTTATCGACAGATTCAGGCGGATGACAATCTAAATGAATGCAGGTGGTTTCATATGAATTAATTATTATGAAAAAATTTAATTTTCTGAAAATGTTCTTACCAGATTCATACTCGTTCATGCTTTGAGTGGCAAACCGGTGCTGTTCCACTTTAAAGTAATGAGAAAACGGATATGGTGGAATGCATAAACTTTATACGTGAACGGTTTATATGAATGTGATATTTTAATTGTTCCTTATACTCTTGAATCTCAAATCTCATAGACTGGATCCACTGCTTTTGTCTGCGAACGGAAGCCCCTTAATATATATCATTTGAAATATTTGAGTTGTCATGCACATATCACATACATATACATATATACATATATATGAATGTTTTTATACGAGTATGTGGGCACTTTTGTTTATATTATTTTCGCATTAAATTGACGGTTTCCATTAAAACAGCAAGAAAAAATCTCGCCAACAATTTGAAAAATGCTGTACACAAAAATGTTGAAAGGTTGTCTTAATTGTAGGGGATATCACAATTGATGAGTTTCTTTCCGTAAGGCTCAGATATTCAAACCAAGCTAACTGCCAGCCAAATCAACATGTTGTTTATCATTTCTTTAAGTAACAAAATACTTCTGCTTCTGGTTTTATGTTTTAGTGAATAGTTTTATTGGTTGCGTCTTTTTATCGTAAGAAATGCTTCACCGTTTCACTTTTTGCTTTCATATATACGATATTTTATATAGACGACAAGTGACTGACAGTGTTGAGTGTTAAAAATGCCTTTGTGCTTGTGTGCCAATGTTTTCTTCAAAAAGTATTTATTTCACTTTTTCCTTCTTTTGTTTTCACTTCAGAAATTAAAACAAAAAAAAAAAAAAAAAAAATAGTCATGATCTTTTTGCACTAATGCTTTTATTATTGCTGCCGTTGCCGCTGCCGCTGCTGCTGCTGCTGCTGCTTCTTACGTCGTCGTCGGTCAGAGCAGCGTTTTCTTTCCTGAAATTGTTTGCATGACTACATGTCAATGTTGACACTGAAATAGAAGATGAAAAACAAACGAGTCACATTCTCGTTGGCTGATTGACATTTTGAGTGCGCAGTGTGTGCGAGTGTTTACGTTTTCGTGTTTCCATGTTGTTCTCTGAAAATGTGATGAGTTCACGCATTTTGAAATGAGATCGTGCGTAAATGTCTACTTATGTATGTACACATGTACGAGCATGCATGTCAAGCAGCAAGCTTGTGTGTGTATTAGGCAAATCTCAATCTTGTACAGTAAAGGTGTCATTGATATAGGTGTTAAGCTACATTTACACGATTGAAGGCATTTTGAAGTCTCTTCAAAATTTTGAAAATTCATTTTGATGTACTATTTACACGTTTCAAAAATTTGATCAAAACATTCTTTCAATATGTTTCAAAATATTTTGATAAGAATTTGATCAAAATTTGTTGAAGCTAATTTACACTATGGTAAACTTTTTATCTTCAAAATATTGACTGTCATCAGCTGTTTTGGTACTTTTGTGAAACAATTTAATATTAATAAGTATGGACGACGACACAATCATTATCGCATCCACATTTTTAATATTGGAGGAAGAAGTAGCTGCAAAAAAAAAGAAGAAAAGAAAAGGAGCATTGGGTTCGACCTATTCTTTTAGAAGATAATGGTGTGTATTTGTCATTTAGGAATCAATTGAAAAGCAATGATCCTGACCTATACAAAAACTTTGTCCGAATGTCACCAGACGATTTTGATTATTTGCCTAATCTCGTCACCCCATCAACAGAAAAGGCGAATACTAATATGCGGGAATCTATATGCCCCGGAGAATGCCTGGCAATTACTTTGAGATTTTTAGCGACTGGCGACAGTTATGCAAGTCTGATGTTCCTATACAAAAGATCAAGATCATCGATATGTAATATTGTGCCTGAAGTCTGCACTGCATTATATAAAGTATTAAAAGATGAATTTTTAAAGATAAGTCCTAATTTATTAAATAAAAAACATATCAGAAATAATATCTATTGATACAGTGCCAGCAGCAGAGGAGGAATGGGAGAGTATTTCCCAGAGTATAAATAAAACATGGAAATTTCCCAATTTAATCGGGGCATTAGATGGAAAACACATCGATATTTTAGCACCAGCACACTGTGGAAGTGAATATTTCAATTATAAAAAGAAAAACAGTATTGTTTTGATGGCGCAATTTTACTTACATCGACTATTTATGTTATCACTTTTAAAAATACTGCTATATTATTCCACAAATATATAGTTATTAAATATGTAATACTTGCCAACTCACCTTAAATTACTAATTTTAATTTTATTATTTAAAAAATTTAATTACGTCACTTGCTGCAACAAAGAGATATAAAAAAACATGTGATACGTTTTGAATCGAAAGAATGAACATGCTGTCAAATTATTTATAGTTTTCAATATTGCCAGATGCTATTTTGATGCTTATTTAGACGGCATCAATGAAATCTTCAAAAGTTTTGATCAAAAAATTTTGATCAAAAAATTTTGAAGAAATTTTGCTGTTTACACGAGTTTGAAGAATTTTGAAGAAAATTTCAATCGTGTAAATGTAGCTTTATTGTGTATAAAGTCGAGGCTGAAAATCAAAGTACCATCCCTGCAAACCACTTATTAATTGAGCAAGAACTTAAGTTATAGCGTTCCACAATAGAGCCATCTGGCATTCATACTATTTCTGTATGTACATCAAGGATTTACCATACTGAATAGGATTTTCTGATATAGCAATCTATGGTAGCTTATGGTGTTAAAGCTTTTCTTGGTTTCAGATTATCTACTTAACCGATCTTGCTTAGGACATGATTTAAATTTATCCTTTCAGGGATTTTAAACCAATGGAATTGACACTCAAGACATGCATACCAGTAAAGATCCTTGAAGTAGTCAATTATTCTGTATATTATTTTTTGGGACTCCTAACTTGATCGCTCCGGTAATGAAGTAAAATGCATATTAATGCATTTCTCAATAAAAGCTGGCGCTAGCAAGCACGTAACTTTGCTAATTGGTGTAGGTTGATGGATTCTGGATTCTGGATTTGAGAGTTGGATCAAAAACTACTGCTTGTTGATCATATTAATGTGTGAATGATTTAAAGGTGGACAAATAATTTTAAATACTAAAATGTAAAGTATATGTTGGTTTTACTTAGACCAAATATGGTTCAATCATTTTGAACCTTCATTTTAACATTGAAAGCATTTTATATCTCTGAATCTGTACAGAGAAAATTTATATTTGTGCCGTAGTAGGTAACTGGTGCGGTGGCTACTTTAATGGAATATCCTAAGAAAGACTTAACCAAATGTTTCGATTGCACATTCGCCATTGATTGATTTATTTCACTCAATAATTCGTACACTCTTTTGCGATCGGCCTCTCAGTCAAGGTCATGCTTACATGCAATCCAAGCCACACTGGGACGCTTTTGGCGATTGTTAACGCTGTTATTTACTGATGTGATAACGAATCAAAACTTATTCTTAAAAAAGACAAACCAAGGATCAAACCCTTTAAATACAGATCCTTGTGGTTATGCAATATTCGCCGTGTTGTGGAAACCTTATTCCAGACCTTGTGGGAATGTTTAAAAAGAAATTTCAGGGGCGCCTGATTTGTAGCATAGCTGAAGTAAAAAAACTTGTTTGAAGATGAATTGCATCATATCACACTGGTGGAATTGCTGCAAGTTAGTAGTATTAAAAAGGAAAAGGCTACCCGCGATATATGAACTATTCAAATCTAATAGTAAAATGTGGATTGTTAAAGCTCGCGGAGTTGCGCTACTGCAATGGAGACTTCTTTACTTTAATAGTACCGGCAAACAAAACAAAATTTTATTCCAATTTTAATTTAGAATAAAAATTATTCTATTTTAATTTTTAAAATAAAAAAATTAAAAATAAATTGCCCGGCATTTAAAAGCTATTAAGAATCATTGTAAGCATATTAGTTAGAACTATCAAATTTAATTTACACTTTTAATTTTCAATTGCAGTGACTGTACATACAGAGGAGAAATTAAACTGATTCTCATATTCGCATTTGGCATTTATGAACTAATACTTGTATATGGAACATCTTGATCCGACATTAGATACTATAATTGCCTATTTTGTATATTTACTAAATACTTTAGTCATAAATCTATAGTTCTCTATATTGCACGATTTATTAATGATTTTATTTCGGTATCGTTTATTCTCGCATGCTTTTCCCATGAAGAGCAAGTATTCCATTTATCTCCAAAAGGATAATGTCAACATTGTCATTTGATGCTTTTCCATCAAATGTTTCCAATTAACTATTCTTTTCTCTATACCTATCATTATGGACTCAATTGTTCAGTGTTCAATGTTCTTACTTATTTCTGCTTCATTCTAAATTAATCCCTATTTAACGCATTGGGCTACCGCTCTGTCATAATTTGCATTGAAGCCCAAATAAATATTAATTTTATAAGCGGTTTCGAAAACGATTTATATATATATATATAAACACTGATTTATATATAATACTAATTTATATATTAGAATAAAATATTTGTCTATTAATATATCTTTAAAATATATTTGTATGTCGTAAGTACGTACTATAAGATAATTAAAGTTTACTTTAATGCGGGTTACTCTTTCTCGTTATCCCTTCAATATAATCTTTTTACCAATTAAATGACAATGAGAACTAAGTTGTGATTCGCATGAGAAATCTGCCTCAAGGCTTTTACATATAGAACAAAAGTAAAATTGATTTGTACACTTTCCGAGTTTTTGGTGTATAGATTTCTAAATTATGAACTATACACATACACATACACATACACACACAGATATTAAATTCATAAAATAATTCTCAACATGATTTAAATCTATTTAAAATCGATGGCTAACTTAACTTGGGAAACTTTAGGCTTAAACCTCAGGGTCTAGGCAGGAGTCGAACCGGCTATATCCGCTTTAGTAGGCTATGCGTTATTCATTCGCCTACGGAGGCACTTAACTTAAGTTTTAAATGTGATGCCTCAACCATAATATCTGTACTGTAATGTAAGCCTTAATATGGTCCTATTATATAAGCAGATATGACTTGTATGAAGCAATTCCCGATACCTGTAAATTGATAAGAATATTTCCTTGTAAAACATATAGAATCTGCTGGTAAAATGCTTACAGTAGTGTAAAGAGGATATAAACCAGAAATTTTCGGAAAGGAAATCTGTTTATATATTTATTGCACATGCAAATAACTGCAGTTTGTTCTGATTTCTGAAATTAATCTCTCATTTGAAAAGTATGTGGACTAAGTATTAAATTGGTTTAATGTAGTGCAATTGTAGTGCAGGGAATGCATACGAAGCCCTATAGCTCTGTACATCAAGTGTGCTTGTATTCAAAGCGTTTCCTAATACCTTACTTTTTCTATACAGGAATACTACTGTACATTGATTCTGAATTGCAAAAGGAATTGATTGTGTTTTCGTTTTTCGACAGGATCGATGAAACCAGATTAAAGTTTTTATAGAATGAAACAGGAAAGGTCTGCTCTATATCAGTATTGATTTTAATTTTCAAATTATTTTAAGAAGTAACGCAAGATTATTCCTCGAATAATCATACTAGCGAGTTTACTACATCCAATGGAAGTAAAGTTCAAAACTCATTACACTGAAATAGTTTTTGTAATTATTTTATTTTTAGTTTTCAGCGAAAAGTTAAGTTAAATAAAATTTAAATGTAAATGTAAAATTTAAGTATCTATATGCTTATTTAATTTAAAATCCTAAATAATATATATTCACAGTTTAAATGACTCAACATGTGAAATGAAAAAATATCTTCATGTATCGAAGACTTTTCATATTTCCATTAATATTAAAAATTATTAATTAAATAAACCATCAAGCTGCTACTTGATTACATTTTAATTACCGCCTCCCCCCCAAAAACCAATTCCTCTGCAAACAAATTGTAAAATTATAGAAATCTATGAAATAACAGCTTCATAAAAAGTGTAAATAAAAATAATTTAATCAACAAATGCCGAGATCGTTAAAGATAATGATAGAAGTTTCATTTGAATATCTCGCAATCAAGCCGCGTCCATCGCAACTACAAAATCTGTTAAACACGTATTGCAATACAAGCAGCGCCAATGGCTTTTAAATCAATTTCCAAACATCAATTTCGGCTTAATTAAGCATCGTACTTGGTTACAATCATGTTTCCACTAAAATACAAAAGATAAACGCAACTGCTTACGATGGACACGCTACAGAGACAGCGACTTTGGTTACTTAAAGCCGAAGACAACAAACTAAGAAAACGGAAAGCAATAAAAAGCTTTTTTAACATTCACAGAGATACTTATAACTGAAGCTTTTCCAATACCCCGTATACGCAAAACCAAATATGTATATACCCCAAACGTATTTAAGTTTCGTTGTGTGGTTACGTTGCGTATGTGAGGTTTTTTTTTGCGAGAAATGTGATTTTTGTTTCTTTATCTTGCGATATAAATAGTTATTGTCAATTGCGGTGCGACACCGCAAGGCGTCTGTAGCGAAAGAAACCACCGCAAATTTCACAATTGTCATTGGCTTGCCACTCACCATGTTAATGGCCAGTTTGGACCCTTTCAGTTTCATAATATTTAATACGTGAAACCATGAGAGTGATACATGAGTGATTGAAAACCTCTTAAGCAAACAACAATTTCATTACAAATAGACAATAATTTAGTCAAAATACCCTTTTTTAATAACACCTAAAGTCGTCAATCATTTCATAAATCTGAAATGAGGTAGCAAAAAGTTTGGAAATTTTTGTGGTCAGCCACCGCCAGTTGTTAATGCTTTGCTGTCCACAGTGGTTCGAAGTAATAAAAAATAAGGAAAATATATTTGAATTAATTTAGATTACCCAAGTAGTGGTCTTGATCCTTTATATACATGTGAAATTAGTAAATGGTATTTTAATCGATTAATCGATTCTTTATATCAGAATTATTACTAGCTAGCTGGACCCAAAATTTTTCTTATATTATGAACTGCCTCTCAGAGAAAATCAAATTCAGTTGTTAGTTACTTATAAATATTATGTCTGAGTCGGTGTTTGGATACTTAACGCCGCCACACGCCGATTAAGCACCCAACACCTTCAGCGAAACACAATCAGTCCAGGGGGGAATATATTATTCTCGGAAGTGACACCGTTTCAGAAATCTCCGTTATTGCATATCTTGCCATCCCAGGGATATTTCTTATATCCTATTTTGCCGAGTACTGCTCCCTCCTTCTGCACTAAGCAGTGGCAAACAAAACCACCGTGCACTAATCATGAGTCAACAATTTATGTGTGCGTTTTTATGGCATTCAATCTATCAGTAGCTGTACAATTTGACAGTTTTTCGACATTCTAAAATAAATTGATTTACGAGTTTGCGTTATCTTTGCCTTCCTTTGTTATGAAAAAACCTTCAGATATAATCATGCACAGTCAACTGCTGATGTTTAAATTTGTTATTTGCTTTATTTTTCCAAATTAAAATTCTCCTCTACAGCTGTGAAGGAGGGCGCTTTACAAATGGATTAAGATGTATGTAGGTGTGTGTGTGTGTGTCTGTAAGTAGCAATATAGGAATTTATGTCCATAAATAAAGTATCATATCCCCGCACATACAGCCCTTAAATACAGCGTTGTGTGAAGGTGTACATCCATTGGTCCGTACACTTGTATAACTACGGTCAGTTATGCCTGATTTTGGAATTTTTTAAGATGCCGCAAGTGTATGTGGGCTTCTCGGTATGTGTAGCTTATATGACACGTCAAATTTTTTAACGTTGAATTTATTTCATAATTGATTTATTGTTATTTCCATGTTGCATTACTCCGATACAGACGTACTCATTTTATCATATGGGGCAACATTTTTATGATTTATTTATTGTAATTATTTAATGGCGTCTCTGCGCGTTTATATTTCAACGAACTCATTAATCATTGTATTTCTGTTACAGAGTAATACAGATACTGTCATCTGGAAGCATTGTTAACGATTTTTAATGGACAAAAAGAAAGAGCATGTAAGCATTAAATGGGCCAAAGTCATTAAGGTAGTCGGGAGAATACATAGAATTTCTGCAGATATCTAACTTGCAACCACTTGGATATAAGTAGGTATACCCCACCATTTAATATCCTACGAGCATTGCGGAAACTTAATTGTTTAATTTTCACGTCAAAGCGTAATCAATAGACTAGAAAAACACAGATTATGTTGGCAGGGTATTGCTTAAAAACACGATGAGGAGATGGATTAGAGGCAGATCTTGTGTTTAGAAATAAATTTAAATGGGATACAGTAAGCCTAGATGGAAGAAAGTGTGAGAGCTTTAAAAATCGTAGCCATTGGCAGTTAAGCGCTCATGGAACGTAAAGAGGACGAGAGCTTTTGCTATGAAACTCCCGGTTGTTTTACTTATTTTTAACTTCGGCTAAGTATGAAGTATTTAAATGAGTATCACGAGCTGCAACAATAATGTGCTTGTTGTATTTATGTTGACGTATAAGACTAGAGCATTAATGTAACCTTAAGTAGTTCCGTCAAATACTGCCAGCGCATATACAGGGGCCAGTGTTATTTAGTGTTATTTTACTGCATGACCAGTTGGAATCCAGCAGTAAGCTTTCGGTCTCTACCAAGTTTTCCTCCGCGTTTTACACATAGTTGAGTCTAATATGATGCATATGCTTCTACTTATCCTTCGCTTGTTTGGCCTATTACACATTTCCAAGAGTATATCACGATTACTTATGTCAGAGCATCTTTAAATCTTTTTGTACTTCGATAAATGCCATATAGTGAGGCCTCCACTTTGCATGTGAATTGGACACATTGCCAATTTAATGGCTACATATTCTTCTGTCCCTTAGCGATTATGCGAATCCTTAGGAACTTAAACTCCCTCTATCAGTATATTAATTTTACTGAAACTAAGATATGAATCATTAATGATCCAGAGATATGATGCCGAAGCTATCCGACGACTAGTAAGATCTATAAGAAACTCTAAAAGTTGTTTTAAATCTTCCCATTAATGGAATTTTCCTCACACCCCAAAGAGATGATTACAAGGTGAACACGAGCAATGCTTAAACTATATAATTATATTTTTCATTCTTGTAATTTAAATGCGGAGTCCGAGCAGAGCCAACTACATATAGATGTAACTAATAAGCCTTATCCAACCAATAATTAATAATTAATAAATAATAATGAAACAAGTAGTTCAATTGAACTAAAAGCTTCTACGTAATTGAAAAAGTACTTTTACGAATAACGAAAATGCAGACCTTTTGCTTCACGAGATTTTGAATACACTCGGTCTTTCCTGGTTACCATTTTCCGTGGTACATCCATTATATTTCCAAGTGTTTACGGTCTCGTGGAAAAACTGCGGTTTTATTGCAACTGTGCCTAGAATGAAAACTGACCCGGATCTCAACAGATTCCAAACGGCCGAAGCCTCCAATCAAGGGGGTAGATTTTCACAAGACTTTTAATCAGTTGCAAAACTGATTTGATTCGGTGGGATAGCACACGAGTATACAGCGGTTTTGCTGGTCCAAAAATAATGTAAAATCAAACATCCAGATAAAGGAACTTAAGAAAGCAAAATAGCTCTGAGAAACTCCGAAATCCCTTTTACTGGGAATACCAATCAAGAACTTGAATGAATAATACTATATATAGTTAATAAAATTCAGTATTTAATTAGAGAGACAGAGTGCCGAAAAATCGCGCACTTTTATATATATTTATATGTATATTGATATCCATATATATTTATATGTATATTGATATCCATATATATGTATATAATATACAAGCCTGATGGATTTTAAGTTAGAAACTTAAGAAACTGATGGGTATCTTTCGGAATTTTTTACTCTACAGATATTTTCAGTGAATTAAGATCATGTAAATGTTTAGCGAAGGTGTGCTATGAACAAATTGCTACCCCGAAATATCGGAATTATATTCTCGTCTAAAGAGGGCTTCCTTTCATACCATTAAAAGTTTGGTTGATTGGAAATAGAGCGATCGAATGCAGAAATCCGATCAGATGTTGATTCCATTTGAAATGATTGTGGGATTTTTCTTACTATTTTGATTTCGGCAACGAATGTTATTTATGTGGGAGGGGATCTTTGGTAAAATGTACACCTTCTAACAAGAAAATGTCTATAAGGAAAAAGCTTATGGGAAATAAAAAGTTATGACTCTATTAATGAGTTACCTAATATTATAATAATAATTTTTTTTTACCCTTAGAGTTCAACACTTGCCAGTGTACTTGTCCAAACTGCGTCAATTCTCCACGGGTATCCTTTTTAAATGAAATACGTGCAATTTAAAATGATTGCAATTTGTTTGGCTGTACTTTTTCCGCTTTAGCATTCGCATATTTTATTATTTTGTTTCAGACATATTTTAGCGTTTTCATGCTTAACATTTCTTTATTTTTTTGAATTATTTTTTTCCTCTGTTATTTATGCTTTCAAATATTTCTTAAGATTAAGCTGAGTTCATTTGTTACAACCCTCCTCTTGTTTAACGTCTTAAATTTTTTGTGATTTCCGTCATTGTTACATTTTGCTTTCCTTCTTTCTCTTTTTATTAAGAGAAGCAGAAAAATTGTTTTTCATGTTGATTGTGAGGATTTCTCTTGACAGCTACGTGTTGACAGCTGTCATCGTGTCATATGATTAATGTTTGTCAAAAACAAATGTAACAATATGCCAAAAAAATGAAAAAATTAAAATTAAAGTGACTAATGACTGTTGAATTACGAGGCAAATTATATCTGCATGGGGTATATCTATGATATATGAGTTTGTATGCACTTACAAGTAAATATGTATGTATATATGTATATCAAGCTGAAAGTAGTTGAATGTCGAGTTGCTTTTCCATAATTATCTTGGGATTTTCGTATGTTTTTTTATTGCATAAAATATGATTTAATAATTTAAATTAGTGTATTGATATAACATGTCTTTTTTGGAACTAAGCCACTTTAGATTGCATACGTTTTGTGTGGAGAACAAGATTGCCCACCATCTGCATATTGTCAGATGGACTGAAAAATAATATGTATTACTAGTATATTTTTCAAACTTACTTCAAAGAGTTTTTATATTCTAATAAGTCTTGGAAATATATACCTATATCCACCATATAGCCCTGATCTTGCTCCAATGTACTGCCATTTGTCTCCGTCAATGCAGAACTTCCCTAATGGAGTAAAGTTGGCTGAAAATTACTTGTCGCGATTGTACGCCGAGAAACCAGAAAAGTTTTACACTGATGGAATAATGTCTCTGGCGGAAAAATGGTAAAAACTGCTCTACCTAAATGGTTCATATTTGGTTCTTTAAAAGTTGGGCTAGAAATACGAAAAGACTTATGCGACTATTCTATATTATATCGTATATAATAGTGTGATGTGATGTATTTATATTTCTAAGGATTTCATCTATTTATAGGAGTTTAGTTTAAATTTGCGCTACATACATATATGTAAATATGTATGTCTCTCTTGACGTCCTTTACTCTCGACTGTTCGAGATGTGAATTTTATTATTTAGCAATAGAAACTAATTTGCTGGCTTCGTCTGTTTTACGGCAAAAGACTTAAATTGTTGCTTAAATATTTATAATGGCTTTTCCAAACAACTTATGCATGTAATATTTAAAATAGGAAATTCTTTAAATTTGTATATTCCACACGCTCTTGTCATCGGCATGTACAAACAATGTAAATGTTTTATTTATTTCACATCCGCACCAATATTTTCCATAATTAACTTTCGTTAAAAACAATCGTTAAAATAAGCAACACACACATTGTTATGAAATAACCAGCGTGTTTTACGGAAGTTAATTTAAAATGTTTAAAATGTTTTAAATGCCATTTAACTGCACACAAGAATACCGAAACATAATAGTATCCGTTGCTTACAAAAACAAATTAAATTTTGTGTCTTTTAAACTATTTTTTGTGTCTACGGACAGTTGTTAGGCAACATAACATGTGTAAGAAAATGTTAATAAGTTTTTCTACAACAAATTGGCGTCCGCAGTATATTCACATGTCACACATGTATTCCCTAGTTAGTGGTTGGTAAATGCTAACTTGAGTATATTGCAGAAAGCACGGATGCGGTTGTGGAATTGTAGCTGTTATTACAGTTTTTATTAGTTCAATGAATAGAGCATATTCCTACACTCATATAAAATGTATACGTATGCAAAGCAACTATTTCCATGCTCACTGGCATTTCAACTTTGATTTCTTTGGCATTTATGGCCGAGTTACTTGAACACAAAAATTTCAACACATTCCACTTAATAACCAAAAAGTAGATAAAAACAAAACGATTATTGTCTGGGATAACTCTATTTAGCCGTAAGGTTAACAACATTGTTATTTTACACATACTACAGCAGCATTACCGTTGTTCACCAGCAGTTGTGTGGAGAACAGAAGCAGCAAAAGCTGGCAAAGGAGTATTTTATATAATACGAAGGCTACATTACGGCACACAAACATTGTCAGCAAACACTTTAAAATTAGTCTAACGTAATTGCTTTAATGAACAGTTCTTGCCTTGGCTTCCTGTAATGGTATTGGTTTGGGGAATAAGATGCACCAGCCCATTCCAATTCGCCCTTTTCGCACCTCTTTTAATTTCCTTCTTCTTTCTTAGTGCAGATTTGTTCTCGCATAACAATCATTTTTATAACGAAATCTACATATACTGTGCAAAGGCCTCGTTTCACTATCCTACACAATCGTACGATTTGTCAAATATGGCATGTGAAACCCCATACCTATATATGTACTTCTATCTTTATTCGTTTTATTTCATAAATTTTTAATAAATTTAAATATAAGCAAACTTTAAAAAATTAAACTTTTCCAAAGAATTTTTTTTCTTGTTATGTTTTCTGGTTTTCTTTCTTCAGCTGCTTGAAGTAAAATCAACTCTGATCGCAACAAAACTATAATTTAAGAAAATGTTCATAAGCTTTTGCAAATGTTTTATATCACACTAAACCATTTTTTAAGAACACATGTGATCTATATATATATATATATTATCTATCCTCCACAGTCCTACGATTACTCAAATTCATTACAATAACCTCTTATAGAAGAACTAAACAGTGTTGCTTCTCCAAAGCAAAAGTCAATAGATGAAATAAGATATTTTTAATTGAAACACTATATATATATTTTTGTGTATATATACATACATACATATTTATGTAGTAATTCAATTTGTAATAGCGTGATACATAAGAGCTACATCCAAGTTGCAAATCAAGGGGGCAAAATTGAATAAGCCGTTGGGGATTTATAAATTCAGAAGACCAAAAAAACCTTTCTGAAAGTGGAAAAATGTAGCCGCGATATCTTCGACAGCAAGAAAAGAAGCTAGTGATGCAAAAATATAAATAAAGGCAACCATTCTAAACGTTATTCATTTTATTTGTTTTATATAATGAAATTTTTTATAAGCTTATCCAATTATTGATGTATAATACTCGTAGGTTCTAATTTCCTATTTTCCATTCAATGCTTTCGATTTTTTCCCATTTTGGCTAATGAAAATGTCTTTTGCTTTCAATGTCCTTGAAGATTTTATGTTTAATCAGGACTTAAGTTGCTGCTGGCTGCCTTCGTAGGCGAATGAATAATGCACAGCCTACTAAAGCAGAGGTCGCGAGTTCGTTGCCTGCCTAGACCCTGAATGTGGATGCTTTCCTGTGGATAAACCGAAAGCTTTGCAGGTGAAGTTAATTATAAAACAAAATTAGTCTGCTTTGTAATACTTCAATTATATCTCTATTAAGGCCAAAAGTGCTTATCTAAATATTTTTATTTCAACTGCCTCTATTAGGGCGTACCATGTTCTAATTGTGTCTATTTTTAGATAAAAAGCCAATTTCTATTGAATCGAATGTCAAGAGAATTAAATTGGTTGACTGGAAAATAATACCAACAAAAGCAGAACTCTTTTAGTCATTCGCCTATGGAGGCACCCAGCAGCAACTTAAGTTCCGATTAATCACAAAATCTTCAGTTTGACATTGCAAAATTGTGCTATTAAATTCCCCATTGCTTTGCCGAGGATACAATTTAAATAGTTTTGCTTATACAGATTTGTCTTCTTAACAGCTATCCAATCTAGTGTAGTTTGCCTTTACAACCCAACATGTATAAAACGATATACTGTATTTAACTAATACTCTGTAGTAGCTTTTATTGAACTATTTAGTTTAAATACAATAGCACACAAGCATGTTCCAGCAAACGTTAACACAGACACAGGCACACACACACACACATGCATAAACATATTCTCTCTCACTTTGCTGATGTTGCTCCTGTGCTTTTGTTAGTTGTTTTTGTAGTTAAATACACATTTGCAACATTTTACAAATGCTGGGAACAAAAAAGGAATAAACTTTTTATTGTCCTGTTCACATATTGTAGTCTTAGTGTTTTGCATTTGTATTATAGTTACAAATGATAATGCGAATATGAACTTTGTATGTCATGTTTTATTTTAAAACCACAATGTGTGTTTATTGAAGCATGTAAAAATGTAGAAAATTTACTCATGTGGAATGTTGCAAATTGAGATTGCAATCATTGTTTGAATGTTTAAACAGATTATGGTGATCTTTTTTATGTTGGCTATGTTTGTTTTTCTACTTTAGATACTGCACTGCACAGTGGTCATTGCCGAACAGAAAATAAATCTAGAGAGGGCATAAATAAAACATGTAAACTTTTCACTGCAGGAGTATAAAATAAAATGTCATCAATTAATGTATCTTCTCTATTCAGTTGGAAAGCTTTTTGATTTGGGGGATGCGTGATTTAGTCCATCTCTTTAACTATCGAGTTCACTGTGCAGATGGAAGTAACTTTGTCACATAATTTTTATGGTAAAACTTCTGCTTGTATATTTTCGATTAGAAAGTGTTTGCCCCATACAAGTTAGTTTATTCAATGTTCTAGAGCATAAGAAGAAAGGAGAACATGAATAATTTAAGAAATCGTCATCCTTTAAATCCTTTAAAGAACACACATTTACATATATCTGTATAAATATATACTCTTATTTGTTAAATCATTATTTGTTGATTAAGACATTAAAGCAACCTATCTATGGCTCTTTGGAATTTCGATCCGTCTGTGATAAAAGATATCTCATGATAAGAACATCCGAGAATTACCAGTAGTCAAAGCCGAAGTCCAAGCTTTGTTCAAATTAATCGGGAAATGAATTAGCAAGTTCTCACAATAAATATTGCCTTGTTCCTCTTTCTGCTAATCAAAATGTTACAAGCTGTTTAAAGTAACACCTCGTATTGCTAACAGACTCGTCTCCTTCCTCGAGATATAGCATGTAACACATGTATGGAGTTCATTAAATCTATGAAACAAATATAAATACAAATATATGAAAATGGAAAAGAAATTATTAAATAATAATTGAAAATTGTATAGTGCAGTATTATCAATTAATCAATCTTGCCTTTGGAGTTTTTATAAGGATATTTAAAATACATTTTTTGTTTGCTATAAAATGTTCTTAAATATCAGTTCATTGGTTTAAAGTTATCACGCTACCGATGAATCTCATTATAAAATATAACACATACAAATAAGCAAAAACTACTTATAGGACTTAAATCGCCACATTAGCTACATGTCTTCTCTTCCTGTTAAGGTTCGACTCCTTGGCTCTTTATTAAGGAAAATAAGAAATGACAATTCCAAAAGTTATTTATTGTCAAAAGTTTAACTAAATAATCCTTTTAAAAAATTTTAACAGACATGCTTTTGACTCAGAAATGAAAGCTGTCAAACTTTTATAAACGCTTTTAATCCATATGCGGCCAAGTCGCATTAAAAGACAAATTATTTCTGTGGCAGATTAAATGAGAGATGAAAGAGACATAGTGGAATGCTCTTATGAAGGGATAAATATTCAGAAGAAGATGAATTTATTTTCAGTTCATAAAATCATAAACAAATAAATTTATAAACGAAAACTTTCACAGTATAGATAAGTATTTGGCTGAGTAGCTTTAGACGCCACATGAAAATACACTACACCATAATGGGATTCGCTTTGGCCTTCGGAACAGTTTTGCAAAATTACTTAATATATATTTTTTAAAATCGGCGAATATTTGCGGGTTTGGTGAAAATCAGAGGAAGATTATATATATAAGATATTTATTTTTTCAAAACTTCTTGGGGTGTTTCCTAGCAAAACACCTTGTTGTGTCCATCGTGTTAATGCTAATCCGTTACCCTGGAGATGTTTGCTCCTTGACTACTATTTACATTGTTGTTGCTGCAAAGCAAAGCAGGACACAAATTAATTCAGAGTTTTTTTTTTGGTTTTAAAATTTATGCTCAATAATGTGTAATTGGTGACACAGGAAAAAGGTAATCCTTGATACCTCAGAAATGGTAGGCAAATGGGCCAACACGCTGTATTAGCAGATCCTATTAGCCGTCCTGTAATAAAAAGTATTTAGTTTTGGTTTCTGAAATGTTTTCTTTGACTTGAAATTTATTGTTGATACTTCGAAAATTATACGAAAATAATATTATTATATATATTGTTATATATTAAAATGATATATTGTTCAACTTGGATAGAAGTTTATATATTGCATTAGATATTCCCCGATTATAAACTACAATCCGGTATTTCTAGAAACTCCTGCATTTGCAGTCGTCATTACCCTGAATTTATTGTTTATATATTTCCCGAACCCGGATATCAATGTATCACAACTCCGTATGCTTACGAATATGTAGTACCGATGCTTGCGTATGATTATTTGTAATCACTTGGAATTTTATCTTTCACTATAGTTAAAAAAAAGCCTTTCAAGCCCATGTTGTCCTTATGTGAAGCCAATTTCAGGAGATTTTAAGCTATATGTTTTTGTATCCTTTTTGAGCTTTGTCCGTCTGTCCTTGGTATGCTTATCGCAGTGTAAATTGAGTTTAAGTTTTACTTAGAACTATGGCTGGCTTATTTAGAACTATTTAGTATGGAAATCACCAATCGGCCGCTAATAAAAATGAACAAATAAGCCTTGAATATGAACCAGTATCAAAACTTGAGGGCTGGGATGACCAGCTAGAGCATTTGCCTGGCGAAGTGGGAAGATACGAGCGTTTTAATTATCTATTTTCATTACTAAAATTTTAAAGATTTTATAGTAATGGGAAACATATTACAAAATTCAAGTTTACTTCAATGCCCTATAATCTGAGGTTAACAAAACAGGTGTGGAACATAGTCTAGAAAAAGTATGTAGTGTAACATTCCGTCCGGTCGAATATAACAATTTTACTTGTTAGGAGCTTTTTTCATTAGTTACATAACGCGGCGTGATAACGAAGAAGTTGGTTATGACCGAACTTCTCTGGAACTATTCAAAAATAATTGCAATGCAAAGAAATTTTTGAAAGGAGAAATTCAAAACAACAATTTTAAAGTACGGATGGCTGGTTACCCCAGGGGTATAACGTTGGTGCTACATTAAAATTGTATTTTACATTGTAAAAGAAAAAAGTGGTGAAATAAACTATGTAAGAATTTAATTGTAATATTTTCAAAAGAATTTTTATACTTCTTTTTTCTCTGTAAAAAAGCCGTGCCATGGAAACGTTAGAAACCCCGAAAACAAATATATGTTCTTAAGGAATACTCACATCTGTTGTAATTTACTTAAGAAAAAAATATACCATTCCAAAAGTCCAATTATTTTCCGTAGTCAAAGGCCGATAAATTCATATAGATAGGGTTTTAACGGGGACATTCTTTATTACACTTGTAAAAATTTCGTTTGCTATGCAATACGAGGCATTTTTTAATCCATAACGAATTTTTAAAAAATTAGCCCAACGTAGACTGATATTAACTTGATTTATAATACAATAAGAGAGATTGATTGGGGTTTCTGGTGGGAATGTAAAAAGAATAAAGTTATAACAGCGTAGCATCGGCAGTTTTCCTCCTGCATTACTAGCCGGCGAATAATTAATTTTCAAGGATATTTCACGTACTTTCATGTAGGGTACTACGACTTCGGTGTTGTAGAATAAAACTTTTATCAAACCTTTATTTTCCAAGTTATCCAACACAACTGCTGTTTTCGTCGACGTTGATGAATATGCTTGATCGCTTGGAGAAATAGCAACTGCAAGAAACGAAAATGAAAGACATAATTATAGGCGACAACATAATTAAGAATGACATGTAAAAGCATGAATTATCACTGAAGTGTCACTAAAAATGAAATTAATGTTTTAGTTTAATATTCAAGAAACAGTAAACAAATAAATGAGCGGAATGGTAACGATAAATTTAAAAAGTTCTGCTGCTGGAAATCGAGACACACACAATCAGCCACTCAATGCTGACGTCACGCCAGCATAAAAGTTTATGCGAGCAATCTCGGCGTGTGGGATTAAGTGTGGCAAATTTATGATATGAAAAATTATGTTTTTAAGGCTTATTTTGAAACAGCCTGTTGATGTGTTTTCTTGATAATTTGGGGATTAGAAAAAAAAGTTTGTTTACGCAAATAGAAAAAATTTTATTGCGAGCAAAGAGAAATAAAATAAAACGATATTATGAGATGACAAATGAATTTTATATGTGACAAACCCTTTACGCGTAGGATTATAACTTAAATGAACAATCTTTGATGTCTTGCTTAATTTAGTAACAGAAATGTCTGAAAAATTCAAAATGATGATGAATGCCTAAAATTTTTGTTCTTAAGTAACGTGACGTTTAGATAGCATTTATCGCCGTCAGATGGTGAATGAGAGATGTGCCACACTCATGTGAGGGAAGGTGGTGGTACGTAAGGCAAATGAGTTTAAATAAAAGGATTTAATATGTATAATTTATTATTTAAGTTTGAATAGATACTCCTATAATCGAAAGGTTCAAAGGTTAACTGAAGATCCGCTTTAGCATTTACTGAAATGGAGAATGATTTGTTAGCCCGATATAATAAATTACAAAGCATTTGTAATATTCTGCTGAATAATAACTTTAACAAAATAATTTAAATAACATATACGGTTTTGCCTTTAAACACATTTATTTATTTGAAATATATGTATTCGCAGATTTTTACATTAAGTATTTCGAAAGTACGCTAAATATGACTTAATACTTTCCTTACACCTTCGAACACATATATGTTTGTATAAGGAAAATATCGGGAAAGATTCATAAAATATAAAATTCGTTTAAATTCACACTAGAAATCCTACAAACAGCATCTCCGATAGCCCCCATTTGCTAACAGTGAAAGCTCTACATTGTGTACAAAGCAGTTGTCAGCATAATTTAAATTCTGATGTCTAATAAAGTGCTAACATCCATGAACACATGCACACAACAACATCTATACATACGAGGTGTGATGAAAAAGCAACCACATTAACGGGGATTTTTAAAACGGTGTCACTTCCGATAATAATATATTCTCTATGGACTCATTGGAAAGAAGTGCAATAGGTTCACTATTCAGCGTCTCTATACAAACATACTCACATATATACGAGGAGTGATCAAAAAATTATCGTTATTTTCAAATTTTATGAGTTACGTATGATCGATTTGATCATTCCATTTCAGTTATGTTGGTACACGTGTCTGTTATTTATGTTGGCAATATCAGCCATTTTGGATTGGAGGTTTGTTATTGACAGCTAAAAAGGTTAGTCGTGTTTTGAGGTGCTCTTCGATTTTTTACTATTTTTTAAAAAAATTTGAGCAAAAACAACATTGCATGGGAGCTGTTGAACGTCGTCAACGACGATCCAGATTTGCTCGAAAATGTCATAACCGGTGACGAATCATGGGTGTATGGTTATGACATTGAAACCAAAGCCCAATTATTCCAATTGTAGCGTCTAGAAGTGCCAAGACCGAAAGAAGAACATCAAGTTCGGTCAAATGTGAAGGTTTTTCTCACTATTTTCTACGATGGTAATGGCATGGTGTATCATGAATTGTTGCCGCAAGGTCGTATGGTCAATAAGGTATATTAGATTGAAGTTATGCTACCTTTACGCAAAGCAATCCACCAGAAATGCTCAGAATTGTGGAAAAAGAAATATGGATTTTGCGCCATGATAACGCACCAGCTCACACATTGATTCCTGTTTGTTAGTTTTTGGCCAAAAGTAAAGCCGTAATCATTTCTCAAAAAACGTATTCACCGGACTTGCCTAACCGAGCTTTTTCGTCTTCCCAAACTGAAGACACTGATGAAAAGAAAGCGTGCTGCTATAATTGAGAAGATAAAGAAAAATCGGAAAAGGAGATGTTGGTAACACCAAAAGTGCGTTGCAGAAGGGTTTCGAGAATTGGAAAAAAACTCTGGCATAAAAGTATTATATCTGAGGGGTACTACTTTGAAGTGAACAAAATAGTTATTGATGAATAAATAAATGCTTTTGTAAAAATTTAAAAAAACGGTTATCTTTTGATCACACCTCGTAAACATATATATAAAGAGCCAATTTTCCCATTGGCATTATAGTCATCTAAACACAAGGCAATTAGACAACTTTGGTGACTAATTATCTAAATAAGCGAGTGCGAATAGTACAACATTAACATATACATGCATACATATCCGCACATAAAATATACATACATAGATGGATGTGTAAGAATGTGAATATATTAGAATGTGTTATTGGTCATAGAATTTTTTTTTTTAAATTAAATTTATTATTATTGTATTGCATTAATAAAATAAAAATGTAGCGAATGCCTTTTCATTTTTCGCATAGCAAACACCACGCCAAGCACACATACACATACTCACACATGAGCAATTTGTCATTGGTGTACATCCATTATTTCCCCTTTACTTAATTCTGTTTCATTTCTTAAATTAATTTAAAACAAATTTGACTGCGTCTATACATTTGAATAATGAAAAATCTTAAAAGTTTAATAATTCTAGGAAAATTAAAATGTATTAAAACAAAAATCAAGACGATTTTAAATAATATCGAACGGCCACTTTATGTGAAATGTGTGTTGCTTGTGCTGAAGATTTTGACTAATTTGCACAAGTGTGGCTAAAATCTTTTGCAATTCATAAAAATTTATGAAGAAACATTTCTAATGTGAAACAATATTTTTGTTATTGTGTCAAATTAAAATTTTAAATATAGTTTTGGTTTAAATATTGCGAGCCCACTCGTCTTATGGGCTGTTAGGGCCATATTAGCTTAACTATAAGTTGTGAATACAACATCTTATATAATAAAATTTTTAAAAAAGATAATTAAATATTTATTGCAATAATTGAAAGAGACAGATATACTTTTGTCATTAGTAAAAAGGATCAAATTTTTTTGATCCTTTTCCTTTTTGATGAAAAGGATCAAATTTTTTTGATCCTTTCTTTTATAAACTTTTAGCTAAGATAATTCAATAAATTATTTTTTAATAACTTATTTAATAGTTTTTCGATTCTAAAATAAATATATTTATTTTTTCTAGATTTTTTTTTTAGTAAAAAATATTTCCATAATATTTTTTCTACACTTTTCTGTTATATTTTTACATTATTTACACGCCTTCATATACTCGTGCATACATGCATAGTATATATGTAGAATGTATGTATGTATGTATTCTTAAATCTTTTCAAAAAATTTTAATTTTGATTATATTTTTATAATACATTTTATATTGTGGGAGGAAATCGCCTCGACGTGGTCTTCACTTTGAATTTGTAAAAAGAAGCCGATTGTTCAAATAACAATTTTAATCAAAGTGTTTTACATAAAAATTCATAAAAATATATAAAATTTCTGAAAATATCTTTGTGTATGAAAACCGCAATTTTTACAAGTCTAAACGTACAGATAACACCGCATAAGTTGAAGGAGGGGTACAAAGTAATTTATAAAATAAAAAATTTAGGATTTTTAAAAAAATTGCTGAGATTAAAAAAGGTAAAAGAACGGGGGCTTAGGTAATACAAAGGCAATAAAATCAACTGTCCTTTTTATTGACAATAACCTTTTATTTGACAATACGAGAATTATTACTACAGCCACTCTATCTCGAAGAAATTTCAAATTCCAAACTGCCATGCATGTGATTCGTGTGGTTCCCCTTATATGGCTCTGTTGGTTGCAATTAACTCCCCAAAAAGGGGTAATAAAATTGTAATTATTTTAACTTGTAAACACTCTTAAGAAGGCGGAGACAGTACATAATACGTACTATTTCATATTTCAGTGTAACAAATTTCTACCATATTAAGCTCAAAAGCCTCAATTCTATTGACTTAAATTAAATAAAATACATTTAAATTCATTGAAATTTCTATGTAAACCATATTGTTCACTTCAGCGATTTCTTTATGACCAGGCCACAGAATTGTGAACGTTCTTCAGTTAGACAGGAATATATATTGCATAGTTTTTGAGTTATAATATTCAGTTACTACAAATAAACGGGTATTACAGAAGCAACATATTCGTACTTGCTGGAGAGGGGCCTTAAAAGAATTGCTTCATGTATTAAAACATTTAGTTGAAAGCTGACACTATTCCATTTGGGAATCTAATGCTTCTAAAGTAGTATTTTCTTATGGAGGGTTTAATCCATACTAAGGCAGTGTACTGTGGCAGCTTTAGAAGAGAGCGGTAATGGTGGTCATATATTTACTGTAATCGATATAGCAAATAGTAACAACTATAATGTATAGTAACCATAATGTAAGATCTTAAAGTATTTGAAAAAAATTCATCAAAGCTTTTAATGTTTCTAACTTTTTACCGCGCGAAGTGGGAAAATCTATTTTAGTTAAGCGAACGTCCTAAATGGTTCACCACACTTCATTTATTCTATAAAAATCGCAAAAATCTGTTTTTTTCTGATCACTGTTTTAAAAGCGTTTGTTTTTACAAAATTAGTTAATCAATCGCGATAATGGAATTATTATGAGAAATCTGGAATTATGTAAGATTTGTCGCCCAAATTTAGAACAGTAACAGTATATGCGATACAGCCGACTTTACTCTAAATCCTAGTTTGCTATGAACTAAATAAATAGTTGTGCGATTGCGCATTGCATATCATTGCATATCTTGCATTATGGTCACTCCTGATTTATTTCTAAATCTTGTGGGCCTTATCAATATTTTGCCATTCTTGGATATTATACTAGATAAATGGGACTCAAAATACAGTTGTCATATCTAATATACATATATATCATTTATTTTTTTTTTTAACTAATTCAATCTATAATGCTTTCAGCTTATCTGCAGCAAAACATCCTGGGTCTAGGCAGGGATCGAACCCGCGGCTTCCAGTTTAGTAGGCTACGCATTACTCATTCGCCTGCGGAGGCACCCAACGCATTCATTGGCATCCCAACTCTTAATAAATTGACAATGATTTCGCAGTAAATCCTACGAACCAGCTCGACCGATTTCTATGAAAATATATCGCAAATTGTATTTTAAAGCTTTTTGTGATTAATATTTTCCAGTTAAAAAATGGCATTAATATCGTATGATACCTGTATGCTTACCAATCACCTTGCAATTGTAACTTTTTTTTTATAAGAACTCCTCGATCATTAGTTTCTCAAACTGGAACCAGTGAATCATGTTGTTGAATGGCAAGTGATGTTTTATTCTGAATCCATGTGACAAGCGATATGTCACAATCTAGAAGCAATCTAAGAGGACTTTACCATTTCTCCAACATAAAAACAAAGAATATTGTCAAGTTTAAAAAAAGTAAGTACTGACTTGATTTTTGTAATTATAATGCGGAAAAAATGTATCTTCAGATTAATAGTATATATCATGTGCTCGTATGCCTATTAACCCATCGTAGTATTACGCTAAGAAAGATGGCCGTCTGAGAGACACGTAGGAGGGCATACAGACATCCAAAGAGGTAGACTACTTAGTTTTTGGATTATCTAAGTATATCAGTGTAATATTAAAATGTATTTTATGTACCAACTTGAGCTTTCTCCAAAAATTAAACTAAAATTCATATCTATTTGCTACACGGAAAGGCGGAGAGTCGCTTTCTTCACTTTGCTAAGTATTTGACCTTTTTCTTGCATCATAGATGAACTAACTCTAACCGAGTTCTGTAGAAAAGGTTTGCTGGGCTACCAAAGCTTTACGAGTCTCTACGTTTTTACTATGCTTTACACACATACATACATACGTACTCGTATGTAAGTTTCACTTTAAATATTTGCAGCACACTTGGCCAGTATTTACATTTATGCAAAAGTATCTGTGCGATAAAAGCAATGATATATCACTTGAGCTGTGTTTCTTTGTAAGATAAATTTGCATATGAATATGAAAGCATGCTCGTTTATACTGATGCGAGTATCTACTTGATGCGTAGAGTAGCATGTGAAAAAGGAATAAACAAGTACGAGCATACAATAAAAATGTGTCAAGTTGAATTGCAGTCACGCACAGTTGTCAGCTTTACGCCAGTCTTTAAGTTATGATTATTATTTTTCAATTGTTATTGTCGTTGCTGCTATTGTTGTTGTGTATTTCTTTATGTATTTAAAATAGATTAATGTCAAAAATTTTGACAGATTTCATAGCATGGCACATTGAAATGTCAACATAACAATAATTAATTGTAAATGTTGCAATAATAACAAATGATCTTACTAAGTTGTTGTACAGACAGATTTAACTTTGCCTGCAGCTTTTTTTTTATATTTTTATTCTTTATTCAAACACTAAATGAATAATGACAATTGTCAAATGAAATTAAAATTTACATTTATTTGCTTCTTTGGTGTAGAGTAAAATGCAGCAGCACACGCATCAGTTATTCCAAGAGAAATGAATACTCGTCTGTATGGTTGGATGTACATGCACGTCGAAGTTATCGGTGTGGAAAAATTTTTGTATAACTCTTAGATAAATTGAGAAGATAAATTGAGTTATATTTTGTAGCAAATTGCTGGGATGACATCAATCATTTTCAAGGCTTATACAAAGCGAGTATTAATTTATTATAATTTAGTATAAAATGATTTACTGTCAATTAAGGTTTCATGAATTATTAAATAAGTTATTAGCTTAAGTAATTTTTTTTTTAGAAAAAAGTGCTGTTGGAGTTCACATTTCATTTGCGCTTCGTAAAAGCATACATTTTTAGATCGTCTTCAGAGTTAATATTTTCTTAAACTTCCTGCCAGCTGCTGCAGCTCTACAAATAAAAATTTTTTTCTTGTATAACAGTCGGACTGCACAGAGATCATATTTAGTTAAGGCCTTGTTTTACTATACTAGACAATCGTACGATTTGTCAAATATGGCTTGTGCGCTGAAAAAGTATCGTAAAATGCTAATTTTCATGCGATCAGAGTTGCATTTACTTCAATCAGCAAAGAAAAAATATGTTTATGGAAATATCATGTTTGAGGAACGTAAAATGCCGTTTTGATGCGATTTTTTAAAACAGATCAGATTAATCCCACATCAGATTTTCGTGGGAATGAATTGCACCACTGTATATGATAGTGAAGCATGGCCTTTAGCGTCATAAGTATCTGCAACTTCAATGGAAAGCTCATTAGCTATTGAGAAGTAGTTGCATGAAGTTGCTGAAAAATGCAGCTCTCTCAGCACTTACAAAACATGTGTATGTTAATTTTAACCCTTTAACTGCAGGAAGAATTTAAAATATGTTTAGTGGTTTCTCTTCCCAAAGTTTGCAAATCCGAATATGTAATATTAATCTAATATATTCTCAATAAGGAAAACTGTATATCCTTTCCGTCCAACAATGTATGCAAAGCATACAAATGTACATCTATCGATTACTTTTATGTCTCCAGAATGTACTTAGTACCAAGTAATCCTTATTTAGGTCCTTTTTTACGATGCGATACTTTTATTTATTGTCTATGACAATAGAAATGCTTTAACTGGTTTTCTCTCTTCTAGAGCCCTACTGATTAATGAGTTTAATGCCTACCAATTCTTTGGCTCTGCATCATGGTAATGATAGAAATGTTTTTATGGTTATGGAAGTTGAAACTTCATTAAAGTAATAATAATAAGAATGAAATCTAGTTGTTTATTATACCACGTGTTTTGTACCCAAGTTTTGTGGCTGCTGCAGAGACGTGCATTTTTCAACAACTTCATGCAACAGCTAATAGGCTTTCCATTGAAACCATATGCAGATGGCGCTTAAGGTCATGCTTCACTATTGCACATACAGTCGTGCGATTCATTCACACGAAATGAATCCTTTGTTGAAATTAACACATGAGAGATTTATAAAATTGTATTAACATGGATAGATGGTCAGAGGAAAGTGTCCTTAATTCATTGAATGAACTCTTCATATATTCATACATACATACATATAAAATATTACTCATACACAAAGCTGTACTTGACCCAAGAAAGATAACATTGTCATCTCAAGGCAAGAATCTCCGATAATTAGACCATAGGACCATCGCCGTTGGTCCGATCAAAAATCCTTCATATGATATGAAGATAATTTATATGCCTTTTAATGTTTCCATACATTTAGTTTCTGATTTCTTGATAAATGGCAAAATTTCCTTAAGAAATAAAATTAAAGGAAGTATAAAACCAGACTGGGAATTTTTATTACATCAGTAATTGCAAAAAGAAACATCCGTTTATCTTGGAATCAAACTATATAAACTTTGACATTTGCAGTATTAAGAGTGTTAGCTCGTGTCAAAATTTGTAGCTGGGAAGGCACAACTAGTCTACGCAGCAGAGCAAGGGTTGTTCAATACTGCTTTATATTCAAAAGATTATATATTACCAACCTTGATATAGGCTTCAGTTGCATTCTGAAATAATTCTCAGTATATTTCTTTTTGTTTCTGTATTAGATTGAGACTAAGCGTGCTTATAAGCAGCGTCGAAGTGTTAGCCAGCCGATGATTTAATGGTAAACAAGATTGATTGCTAAAGCTAATCTTCAACTGAAGAATGAGAGGAATGGCTCTCTTGTCCTGAAACCAAAAAGTTATATGAGAAAAGTATCTAAATTTGCATTTGCGCGGAACTATTTTTCTAAGAGAGTCTTCTTGGCATCTCTCAATTTTTTTTAAGGACTATATACTAACAAGTTTTATTTCTAAAAGCTTGCAAATTGATACAAGTTTAAAAATATTTACCTATTCCGGTTACATTCTAATTTTTTAACTTTCTCAGGTAAGTGCCAATATCGGCCCAAACCTCGACTTGCCCATTTCATTACCCATTTTCGTAACTTTCTTGTAAAACCATTAAGAGAGACGCTTTAAAATATGCCTGCGGCAGGATAAGAAATTTAGCTAAATATCCTTCGACTGTACAACTCAAATTCAACAGAATGAATTTTAAAATTCAAATAAATTGTTTATTCAACTCTTAGGAAAAGAGAAACTTAAGTTTCGTAAAATAACCTTTTCGATATGAAAGCTTGTTAAAATCTTTAATTGCCATGTATGTGTTAATATTTAAATCTTAAAGCCTACAACAACAATTTAGTTAAATATAATTAAAGTAATATAAAAATCGAAACCCACAAACACAACTGCAGAAATTCTAAATTTTAAACAAAATTTTTGGGAAAATAGAAACCTGACAAGATTTATGGAGGAAACTTTTAAGCTCCGTACATTGATAAGTATTGCTGCATTTGCTCTGCTGAAATTGAACATGTTTAATAATGAAAGAAGAAAAATTATTTACGCAAGAACAATTACTCAAAATGATTTAATATCTAGCAAAAATTTAAATAATTGACTATGAGTTGGATATATTTACATACAGATAAACCTTTGCAGCACGCACACATAAACATTTATGTATGGCTATACGAATGTGCTTGGATTATTTTCTAACTAGTGATTTTTAAATGATTACCGATGATTTATCATATTTTTCATCACAATACTCATAAAGAACACAATAAGCGAGAAGGCACAGCAGCCAAAAACCCTCAAGAAAAAACCTTTGAGTACAACCACAATTTTGTAAATATGAATGTTCTAGTTACAAATTTCCAACCATCAATCAATTATAATTGTATGTCTGGGTAGTAAATGTGTGCCTGTGTCTGTAGATACTTTCATGTGTAACTGCTCGCATATTCCATATGAATTTCTAAAACCATAAACCTAAACTTAATTCATGAAAAGACAAAGAAGTCATGTGCCAGAGGAAATGGCAATTTATAAAATGCTAAAAGAAAAATGATTACTTACGTAAACTGATGGATGGTCGGATGACTGGTTGCTTGTGTTTCTTTTTATTTCTCTTGTGTGCTAAAGATGGGTGAGAGAATGATTGCTTGCTGGCTACGTTAAGACCACATGAACAAAAAAAAAAAATTATACAAGCAAACAACCACATTCAAAATGACTGAATGACTGGCTGACAGGCATACATCAATCAAGTACGTAGAAGAAAGAGTAAAAATATTGAATGCATTTGCAAAAGACATAACGAGAATTATTCCTATCAAGCAGTTAATCGTTTCCCCCCCTTTCTTTTACTTCTCTTTTGGTCATACGTATTGTGATATACACACATGCACGAGGGTGCACATACATTTCAGAATCTTTTTAGTGGAAAATTACGTATATATGGAAATGGTTGTAACTGATCACATTTACGCACACATTCATGCTTGTATATTACACATACACACACATAAAGGCCCTTTACCTCCTTTTATCATAATTACATAAGGAGACCGGCTGACTTTTGCCCCAGCCGGTACATGTATAATGCAGGCTTTCCAAACTTTTAAACGATTTATGCAAAGCTTTCTAAATTAAACTCGCCGGCAGAATTTATTACCCTAAAGCAACGTTCAGCTAGAGCTACATATATAACGCGTAGTGTGGTACTAGAACAGAAAGCAAATATATGTAGCCTTGCTATGTAGCTTCACTTGCATCTCTAAATAGTTCCGAATCGAGCCTTAAAAGTCCAACATAGCAAAAGAATTCATATCCATGTGTAATGAAATTATGCATCTACTATACATCACCGATCCCTGCTTAATTGAATTAAACCAATAAACTTTTTTTTTGTTTTTAACTTAACGTGGAAAGTGTTCGCATGGACCATAGGATTACCGCTGGGGTCTAGGCAGGAATTGTACCCACGACCTCCGGCTTAGTAGGCTGCGGAGGCACCCCTAATCACAATGTAACAAACTTGCTTTAACTTCCCATCAATATTTTCTTAAGCTGACCCAACACTGTGTTACAAGATGTGTGGAAAAACAAGGCAACCACCCCCCACCCACCTGCTTCAGTTCGCTGCATTTATGACTCCAATGAACATATTTCTCCAATTTTAATTAAATTTCCCATCATGTTTGTTTGTATGTGTGCTGGACATATTTTATTTATTTAGCAGATTACTTAATTTGTGAGCAAACATCTCCTCCTTTTCCTTCTTTACTCATGAATTGATGATCAAAGTAATAAGTAATGCATGTGCATGCCTGATGCACATGGCTATCAATTAATATTGATGGAATGATTTCCTCATAAAATATGTATGTATGTGCAATTAGCATTGCAGCTCATTCTTAACTGAACTCCACTTGAAAAGGCTAAAGATATTATTAAAAGTGCATAGAAGATGAGTAGGGAGGGAGCATTATTTTCAATAGAATACTCGTACAGATATTAAAATTCAACAACAGGCTTACTAACGCACTTTAGTTAACAATAGAATTGTACATCAAACAACTCTACAACATCATAAAATACAATAATGGTGCAAAGTGCAGTCGCAATCAATCAAAGTGTATAATGGTTATATGCAACATCAAACAGCAAAAAATTTGCAAGAATATATCTTAGGGAGGGGTTATTTTCCCATGCAACATATATCTTGGAATAAATTCACTTTTCCCTGAATACTCGAGGAATATGAACTCACAGGCTAAATTTACGATTATTTCACTTAAATACAAATTTATTTGGCAGCTCCCGTCTAAGCGGCTGCCTTTTGTTGCTTAACAGAGTTGCAATTTGAAAACTTGAATGAAATTGCAATATAAAGTGATTTTCAAATACTGGTTGGATATCATAAAACTACAGATGTTATATAGTTATTTGAAATGAGATCATATTGGTAATGGCCAGAGAAGCGTATATATGTCTTATTCAATATGCTTTGACATTTACTTAATCTTGCTCAGGTATTTACCGCCCTAATGAATGTTGTACATTTAATACCTCAGCATACAGAGCGCAACCAAATAAACTAGAAACTTGAAAAACACCTCGTGGTTCTATTGACAACATAAAAGACTACTAACTGTGTGATGGTGACGACAAATGCATGCATATTTTATGAATGAATTAATGCATGCAGGCAAACTTGCCTACGTGTTTATATACACTCAAGTTGACAGTGGCAACTAACAGTTGAAAGTTGCCGATTTTCTCTTACAGAAAAAAAGCTTTATATATACTGCAATCCACTAATTGTTACGGCAAGTCAAAGCCAGAAGGAAATCGATTTGCAAAAAATTTTTTAAATCAGAAATCAACCTGGGAAAACAACACTTTCCACAATTTCCAATTTATTTCCAAACATTTTCTCATACTAATCTCGTGTTGAAGTTTCTATGTATGTATGTATGTGTGTAATTATATGTTTATAAAAAATTACATTTTTTGTTGTTGTTGTAACATTATATATTTTATCTGCTTATGTAAATAGAAAAAACTTTTCCAGACATTCCCTTGAAGTCATCATTTCTCGACTTTCTCCTAATAAAATTATTTCAAATACATTTCTGGTCAGAATAGATCGAGGCTTGTAATACCCTCGAAACCAAAATAAAATGCAACAAACATGAATATATCGAATATAGAACGTTAAAATGCAATTTAAAAAAAAATCATATAATCGTTAAAAAATTGAAAATATTCAGTTTTACAAACAAATTTTACAAATTTTTTTTCAATTAATTATTTTATTATCTATAAAAGCAGAAATGCGTTAAGCTGTAACTTTTCAAAATCAAGCTTAAACATAATACCACCTCAACATAAACTTAATACGGCGAGCAAAGCACAAACATAATTGTACACTCAATATATGGTATTTATAATTTGGCCATCACTGTAGCAGCTACATACTTATAATGCGTTTGTGCAATATAAAAAATTACTATTATGGGGTTGGTTAAGCTGTGACGTTGACTGTTTATTTAGTTGAAAGAATTATGTGCATGCAGACACTTTGACTTGCAGCAATATATGCACAATTCAAGCAATCGCATCAGCTTCGCAAACAAATACACACATACATACATACATACCCAAATGCATTTGTAAACCTGCTTATGCATGCATCACGCATGCTGCATTGTAAGTGGGTATTTGATTGCGCCACACTCACATCATCTTCACTCACTCATTCATGCCTGTCAATGAGCAGTGGTTTGCTTTGTCATCCATAAAAGGATTACTTTGAAATTCTCAAAATCAGAATGAAATCGGCTCACAATTAAATACATGTTGTTATTACTTCAATTGTTAGTAGCTTTTTCTGTATTTTAGAAATCATTTTCTTAATTTGCCGTCTTGTTACTATTCTATGCATGTTCGGGTTTGTGCTTCAAAGCTTGCAGCTAAAATAAATCTGTTTAGTGTTTCACAAAAACAAATATTAGCAAAACTTATTGATGTTAATGCTTTATATGTATTTTATAATATAAACAGATTATTTAAATATAATAAGTGCAATTAATAATTTAAATAGTACGTATGCCTATAGAAAAGGTTTGAGGCAACTTTACAAGCTTCATATACCTCACTAATTCCATATAAATTTTTAATTGCCTTTTTCATTTGCTTTTGAAAAAAAAATATGAAGATAAAAAAGGATATCATTTATTTTGTTAATTTATTTTATAAATAAATTAAAAAAATTCGAAACAATGAAGTGTAAATTAAGAAAAGCAGCCTCTGTTACTATTTCAGATGTTTTAAACTTCAGTGCTGTCAACTAGAAGAAAAGTTTTATTTTTGACAGGGTGTCACTATAAAACCGCAACCTAAATATGCCAGAAGTAACTTCGTACACCGTTTTCAATCCTACGGATTGCTATTTTGGTATTTTTTTGGAAAAATAATTTTATCAAGACGGTGATTTAAAGCAAAGAACTTTTTTTTTCTTCAAACCAACTTAAGCTGCAAAGCTTTTGGTTTGTCCGCAGAAAAAAACTTTACAGCAATCGAACACGCGACCTACTGTTTAATAGGCTGCATATTAGCCACAAGCTATAACGCTTGCTATCCAGTAATTTAAGCACCCCAGCCATAAATGTGGAGTTGAGACAAGTTTCGGAAAGGCGTGTTTAATTAGGACTGAACAAGAGACTACAGCGAACAAAAACATGAAAGTTTATCTAATTGATAAATTAGATTGATAAATTAGATAAACTTAGATATTAAGAGCCTATCAAGTGCTTTTAATATAAAGCCTTACATTTTTATTACAAATTACACTCGAGCATGTACTCGTAAGTACTATACAGCAATCCAAACTTCCACGTAACTAAAACCACAAATTCTAATACAATTAGCCATTCGAATGAAGCTGTACTTTAAGTTGAAATCTTAGGGCGGTGTGAATAAGTCGCTCCATCCCTCCCTTACCAAACTCCGAGGATGGTGAATACTATTTTTTACATTAACACCTTAAAACTCTGTCATTTAAATAAAATAAAATTGCGGAAAACCCCTGAAAAAAATTACCGTAAAAGAAAAAGCATTTACACCAATTAAGAAAAGAGGTTAGTTATTAAAATAAAACATAAGGGCCTCCAAGCCAAATATTAGAAGGATTTATGCACGGGTCCATGGTAACAAAACTACTTTAAAGCGTGAATTCATTTGCGTATGGAGAACTCCATATAGAATGTAATTAGAAATACATGCAAAAAAAGTAATCGGATACATAACCCCTGATATTTTCACTTGGCGAACTAATCTACTAGTACTAGTAACGAGAAATGACAACTTTTTCGTTTCACAAGTCGATACAATAATTCCTCATTTTATTTATAACTTTGATATGTAAACAAGTATAGGAGAAAAAGTAAAAAATAATTAGTCTGGTATACTTTCTAGAAGAAGGATGGGAATCGTCTATACCTTCGTTGCTCTTTTTTGGAAACCAACTCAACCTGCAAAGCTCTGGGATTGTCCGCAGGAAAAGAGCCATGTTTTAGGCAGAAATCGAACCCAGTGTGTCGCTTTTAGTAGGCTGTGCACTTTTCATTCGTCTACGGAGGTACGCATGTAAATGTGTCGGTTATATGCTACATCAAAGTTTCATTTAAAGTCTTGAAGTCATAAGGACCAACTAATTCAGCAAATGCTTTCAATTCATTGATATCTGAGAACTCTTGAGGATTAAATGGTACTCAAGCTTCTTGAGAAATCGGTATGAATGCTTTTTGATTGTCGCTAAATACAATATTTCCGGCTGATACACGACGTAGTAAAACTTCGGTGTACCAAGTGTTGTATTATACAGCTATTGTTTTCTCTCCATGAGAGTCTAACGCTTGGGTCTGCGGCAGTAAACAATTGTTGAAAACACGTGTCATATCACTGAAGATTAATTGATCTCTTAGAAGATATATCACATAGAACTAATGCCGTGTCCGCAATCCTAAAATCTAATGAAGTTTCTCATAAGCTTTTACACCTTTTACATGAAATCCAGGCCAGGCCATAACTTGCCGGCCTTTGAGGAAAATGGTCTCCTAATAATAATCTTGTACAGGATATGCTCAGATATTTTCTTTAATTTTCACTCTGTGGCACAAATCCACTAAAGACTCTGGCCTTAACATTAGGCCGCTCATTCACTTTGAATTTTATGGGCCACTTGTTTCGATGAGAACGTTTTTCTTAAATAGTTCGAAAGAATTTCAGTTTTCACAATATTGAATGTTTTTTTATTAATAATTAAACTTTTCTCACTTTAAAACAACAAAATGCAATCAACTTGTTATATCCTTATGGTTATAGACAAACGGAGTGCGGGAGTGCAAGAAACATATTTTAGTATTAGATATAAAAAAGGAACATTAGAAAGACAACATTGAAATTTTCAGAATTATTTTAGTCAAACACTTTAATCTTTAATCTACATGGAAACCACTGTGCCACTTCTTTATTCAGCTAAGCCACATTTAAATTTCAATCACTTTTTCTATTACTCGCAAGTCAGTCATACATTTTATGCAGAATGTGAATGCCAACAACAAAACTTTGTTGTTGCTTTTTTTTTAAAGACTCACTCACACAGTATGATGCCTTTTAGCAAAATAACACATACTAAAACGGAAATTGCATACAATGCGTTGACATGCCACATTACCGTGCCACGTCAAATATGCCCCAAGTTATTATTCCTTCTTTTGTGCATGTGGAGGAAGTTAAAAAAGAATGATTTTGAGTGTGAGTGCAAATATGACCACGTCAAGAGTGAGAGGTTCTATTTGGAAGTGAGGGAATGTTTGATCATCATCGTATTGCCAGAAATCTTTCGTATATCCTTAAGCAACAATTTAAAACAAACAATATAAACAGTCATGCATACATATGTGCATGTGCACATGTACATATACATTCCTTTCACAGGCTTTCCTTTTCCTTTTTCAAGCCTCCTAAACTTTATTTTGCTCTAAAAGCACCACTTGCAAAAATCCTTATGGTTCACTTTTGTTTTACACGTTCTCATAATTTTGTCTTCGAGACTATCACCTGTACGAGCAGCGTAGCTCTTTCAAGAGCTAATGAAGTATTTTATGCACAGTATTCTAGAACTCAGTAACTCGCACTTGAACATTGTCCTCCTGCTACTGTAGAGCAAGTCACTGCATGCATAAATCATATGCATGTACATGTTCTGTTTTGCATATTAATCATGCTATTTTCTGACCCTAATTGCAGTTAATTTCGTTTTCATTTCCTCTACTCTCTGATTGAGCTTATTTTATGTGCATGTAAGAACTCACATAAAATTTTCAATTATATTTTATTATTTTCCATGTTCACAGTGTTGCTACACTGTGCTCGCACTTTAGACGAATGTGGGGGTTCCTTATTTATTTTAGTGAGTTGGTGTTTGAGTGATGAAAATATTCGAGAAGTATACTGAGAGACAAAGCTGAAGTACGTTAAGGTACTGTAAATAATTGGTGCTTCTGGTTCTAAGGCAATATTTTTGGTACACCTCTAAACATATAATGGCTTCAGAGAGTAAGTAAAATCTGAAATCATGGCCGACAACAGGAAGCAATAAATCTGCAAAACAGTGCCATTTGATATACTTACTTCGAATAGATGAAATCAGATCTTCATAAAGGAATAATTACATGACATCATATTGATAGATGGATTCCACAAATGACCAATTTTGGGAAATTATTTAGTAGTAGCAGGAACTACAGTATAATAAAATTTGCTCTTTCTTCCTTCTTGATCGCATGTGAAAATTCTAAGAGATAATAAATATATCTGTTCTCTATAAAAATAAAAATTATTTATGAGTTAGCTAGTACACATGCTAACTCAAAGTATTATTTAAGATTCAGGTGGCCCCAAAGCACTGCCCACACACATAGACAAGTGAGTCTGGTTAGCGTGACCTCTATTCATTGACATTACTCACAATTTAGAAAAGTGTTTCGCAAGAAGTTATTGCAGGAAATAAATCATAAAACTGTTAAAGAGCTACTTAAGTGAGTGGATATTCCCGATTAAAGAAGGGCCCGAAGTATTCGAAAAAATGTCTCTGACAGAGATGGCAAACGCACTTCAACAGCAAGGCGTTATTCGTACAAATGATGCTTATGCCTCTACAATTTGGAAAAGTGTTTCGCAAGAAGTTATTGCAGGAAATAAATCATAAAACTGTTAAAGAGCTACTTAAGTGAGTGCATATTCCCGATTAAAGATGGGCCCGAAGTATTCGAAAAAATGTCTCTGACAGAGATGGCAAACGCACTTCAACAGCAAGGCGTTATTCGTACAAATGATTCTTATGCCTCTACAATTTAGAAAAGTGTTTCGCAAGAAGTTATTGCAGGAAATAAATCATAAAACTGTTAAAGAGCTACTTAAGTGAGTGCATATTCCCGATTAAAGAAGAGCCCGAAGTATTCGAAAAAATGTCTCTGACAGAGATGGCAAACGCACTTCAACAGCAAGGCGTTATTCGTACAAATGATTCTTATGCCTCTTTGGGATACTCGTACATATTTTTCCCTTTTTGGGTAGTGAACCGTAATTTATATATCTTTTAATACACCAGAAACCGATTAAAGGGACTCTTTCCCTGCAAAATAAAGTTCCCGCATATTCCTACTTTTCTCTCATGATATTGATATCCTTGGAATAGACAAAATAGCCAAAATCAATGCACTCATCTACTAATACATCTATTAGAAAGCAATTTTTATAAAAATTTATCAAATTTTATGCAAATCCAAATGAGTTAATTTTAATGCCTAAAACTTTCCGTCTTTTTCCTTAAAATTCTTTATGACATAGAAATAGAAAATCAGTTCTTGCAATGGCAAATGTGTATGAAAGTCAAAACAAATAATCCGAATTTTGATTATATTCACTTCAATGTGTGGAAGACAAAAATGACCGATATTTAAATGTCTTTCCTTTGTAAATTATGCTAGGAATGCTACTATGAGTGCTAACAGAGAATTATTCTTAGCATACCATCCCCCTTGATTTATTCATATAAGTAAATCAATATATGTAAGTTTGCTTGGATATAAATTTATGCCCAAACATCTGTGGCTCTATACATCACACAATGCTTTATAAATTTATTTAATCAATTTTCTAAAAGCCCTCAAGCTATTTTACAACTGAGGCTAATTGTTTTATTTTACTTATTCATATTTGGATTTATGCATTTTCATAATTCATTGCATTAAGACAGTATGATACAAATAATATCAAATTGGTTTTTGCATGAATGAGAGACTGCAGAAGAATTGTTGAATTTATAATTATTTATAATTCGTCCTTGCAGATGCCCTTTTGGAATTCAAAAATGAAAATCATTTTTGGGAGATATGCAGTAACACACATCCTTATCCTTATTAATAAGGTTTCGTGTATGAATCTTTTCCATAATTACACGTTGTTGAGTTGCAATGAAAATTTAAGCTTCTTGATTTTATTAAATTAATAAAATTTTTTTTATTTGTTTTCTTTTTAAATATTTAATTTAATTTTTTAATTTAAATATTGAATTTCGTTTATTTATAATTTTTGATATACTCGTATTACAACATTCAAAAATTGTGTTGCCTTTTTATTAAGTTTCTTCCGGTTCCGGTGAATGTCACTGTAGTGGTAACTTTTTTTTTTTTATTTAATCATAGTACTGTGCCAACTCAATTTCTTGGCGAAAATACACCAAATTTAGTATAGACAAAATATATAAAATATTCTCTATCTCTATAAATTAAATATTTTAAGATATAAAAGCTTTTAAAATATATAAGATTTCTAAAATAAAAAGCTTTATTTTGCTTATGGCGTTTTCGTTTCTAGAACAAAAAAGAAACAAGATTACCCTCAAAAAGGGGAAGTTTGTGTCCTTTTCTCAAAAATATGTTACCCTTTTAAAGGATTGCGTGTTGCTTTTCGCTGGGCGAAAGGCATTGCACTTTTTGTCTCAAACAAATCGCCAGGACAGATAATGTCCTGTAAAACAGATGGCTTTTATTCTTACACAGCGTTACCAGGTAATGTTCAAAAAAGCCTTTCGAGTCGACAGAGTCAGAAAATTGGGTGTAAATAATTATTTTTATATCTGGTGACGTATAAAACAACCAAAAGACAGCAATACAGCCGATTAATTGTGTGAGATGTAAAAATAAAAAAATATTACTTTCTCAAGCAGATGAATTAGCAATCTGGCAACTGAGCCCTTTTGTTTACAGCTTTTAAAAAAAAGCCAACACACTTTTTTCTAATTTGTATTCTTTTCTTGTTAAATAAAAAATGTCATTTTCACAAAGCGGATAAAACCTTTTAAAAAGGCTCGTTTTCACAGGAAAAACATTTTTATTATAGAAAAGAAAACGCCATTAGTGTCTTCATTAAGGACCAAAGATTATTTTAATCGATGTTCGCTCTCCAAATCAAATTCGAGTTGTACAGCAACAACATCCAGTTGAAAAATAAAAATTACTTGAAAATTTTTTAAATTATCTTAATAGTTATATTATTTATCTACAATATACTGTAACCAAAATTATTAATGGTAAATAATGTAACTAAATCACAAACATTTATCATCTCTTTTAATAAATTGGCCAGGAATAAATTGTAATATTTTCAACTAACTAATAACAACATTTTTCATTGTGCGCCCCTACAAAAGCAACAACAACTCAACTAACTCATCAATATCATTAATCAAAATACAAAAACCCATTTGCATTTTTTCTTTATATTTATATAAATTTCAATATCAGAGGTACGTTGGCAGCAGCAACATCGAAACGGCAGCAAATATTAATAATATCCAGTCGTATGGAATATGAAAAACGAGCAGATGGAAAAAGATTAGTTTTTGAAAAGGCTTTTTAAGTAAACAATAAGCAGGTATAAATAAATCCCAACGACTTAACTTTAGCCTACAGATGGACACATTCATACATACATACATATATAGCAATAAATCAGCAAAATGTTTGTATTAAGTTTTCATACAAAATTTACAAAAAATGGAAATATCTGAAAATACTTTTTCCCCTTCACTTCGGATTTTCTGCCACATTTCATACAATTCCACCTTCGGACTTAACTTTTCTTAAATTTTTTTTTTCAAATTTTCGGATTAATTTGCCATATTATTAGGAGGCTGCAAGGCCTCCCAGATGTTAATTTTATACTTAAAATAATTGTAGGAAAGTGTTAAAAGTAAGTGAAATGTAAAGAAATCCTTTGTGGTGAATGTCCTTCATTAAACATGCAATTAGCTCAGCTCATTCGAAAGCTGTCCTATAAAATTTCTTTAAGGCCATGGCTCTCCTAAAATGTACCTCCAAAGAGCTTAAAAACGAATTTTATACTATCAATATTCCCCTAATGAAAAGGGGAATTTCCCCTATTAAATATTTCCCCTTATAAAGCACCAAGTGATTTTTCCAATGAAACAGATCCAGAACCATTTTCTTGCCTACAGGAATTCATGACTATATTGTACCCTTACAGGAGTTCAATCTTTTTACCTTCTTACAAGCCAACTGCAAGATATCTTGAATAAAAAATTGAATCTGGAAAGAGAAAATCCCGCATGCCAATACGATGAATATTCGTGAATCACTCATAATATTTAAAAATTTATTATTTTATATCACTGAAGAGTTTATAACGTGTATTAAACGTATAGTATATTGTAAGTTGTTGGTGGGTAACGAACACGTAAGTGACTGGCTGTTGCTTGTCTTGTTCCTGTTACTGCTGATCACAACTTTTGTTAGCTCAAACGTAATTAATTATGGACTTTGTAAGCATTTGCGCCGACAAGTTTGAAAAATGATTTTAAGCGAAAAAATTAACAACAATAAGTTAAAAGTTATTGCTTTACCTTTTTATACATTTTAATTAAGACTATAAAATAAAAAGAAAACATAAAAAGTTATAAATGATGGCTATTTCATAAAAATTCAGTTGAATGGAACTTGTGTTCATCAATTATTTTTAAATGTAGTCTTCTACTTATTTATATATTGTAAATAACATTTAATTATGTTTTAATAATATTAAGCTTTTTTAATTAAGCTTTATTAAGTTTTCTTTTTTAGAAATAAGACACACTGGAAGCCCCAAAAAAAAAAATTAAGATTGAACGGATTTAGTTGCGCACATAGAAGTCATGATGTACCTTTTTTGGAGTAGCCATTTGCAATCATCCGGGGGGAAGGTATACTATGTGAATATGATTATGTGATACTGGATAAATCTTTTATATATTGCCGGCAAGTATGTTAGCCTCATAAAAACGAGCTCTTTTGAGGGCATTTAGCATTACATGCTCACACATTTCACCCGGTTTTAAAGATTTTCCAATGCCCAGAACCGACTATTCTACTTATTCGCATATGTCTTGAAATCAAAATGTGCCTCGTCACTAGTTATAATTTTTTCATAAAAATCGAGAATGTCATCGCTGACCTGTAACATCCTATTAACGGCATATGGTGTGGTGTGGTGTTGTAAATTGTGTCTTGGAAGAGGCTCTTTTGTGAACTCTTGTGTAATGGAAACAAATGCAAGTCCTTGTGCAAAATTGTGGCCTAAGTGGTTCCGTGAAGACCAAACTCCTGTGCAGGGCACCGAATTGAGGTTTTGAATACTTCCTTGAGCAGGAGTAATGTTTTCAGCCGATCTTGTAATACATTGTGGTTCATACTTGTGTCTATGAGCTACTGCCCCTCCTTCTTCGCAATTATTCACTACATGTTAAATAGTACGTTTTTTTGGCACGTTCTTTCTTTCAAAAATTTCACGCCACTTTCTCATGGTCAGTGTAATCTATGAGTGATTTTGATAAAATATTTTAGCGATTAAAATTCGTTGGTTTATCGAATCTTTTTCTAAAATATTTTAGCGATTAAAATCCGTTGGTTTATCGAATCTTTTTCCATAATAAATTTGACACGTCTCTGCTTCACGAATGCTAGACGTCTCTGCTTCTAGTGTTTACCGATATGGCAAAGTAGTATACCCTCCCGCCGGCCACACTCAATAATTCAAACTTTTTATAGAACAGCTACTTTCGTACAGTGTGCAGTATGTAATGATATATAATTTATTTTTATTCTTACATTGTTTAATATAGAAAAAGCTACTTTTCTAAATTATAAATAATTATTTATTTGAATGAAAAAATAACTCGCTTAAGCTGTCATTGTCCTTTGACTCATTTTCGAAACTCTTCTAAAATTTTGCGAAGTGGGAAATATTGAACGAAATGCAGCCTTCACATAATAATAACGTTTAAAGTTAAATATTATCCTCGTAACATCAAGTTAAAGCGAATTACAAAAATTAGCATTTTCTGAACTTTATGAAAAGGATCAAGATGTCCTTGTTAGTAACACACTGAACCACTTTGATATTAGATTATGAGATATTACGAGAAATATCCATTAGATATTACGAGAAGTTATAATTGTGATTGGAAACCAAATTTGTTCCCTCGCTTTTGATTATGTTAATTAAAACTTAATTTAATCTTTAAAACTCATTCGCTGTAGCAGGTGGTTACAAAATGCAAAATATCGAAAATAAAATACACCTGCACAAGAGCCTTTGCAGGTGCCGCCAATTAAAATATATTTCTTTTTAAATATAATATTTGAAATAATATTTTACTTTCTTACTTGAAAGTAAGTTTCATAGTTGGTGTAAAATGCCGATAAAATACCAAAAAATACAGCCCTGAAATTGCGAATTTTAAAAATATTTGTATTAGTTAATATGTTTTCATGGATTTGTATACGAGTATATAACAGACATGTGGCCCAATGTAAACAAAACCAAAGTCTACCATACGTAACACAGGAAATTTGAACATTTTGATCACACCTCGTATGCTTTAAAAATAAATCATTATTTTGTAATGTGAAGCTTTTCGTGTAGCATCATTGAAATGTTTAATGTTAGCTTTCGATACTGTCGCAGGCGCTTTCAAAATAATTATGGTATGTATACGTGTGATTAATACGAGTATATTATACGTTAAAAGCAGGAGCGAATATTTAGCTTACGTATTTTAAGAGAATTCCTTCTACAGGATCATAAGCACTGCAACTTTCTTAAGCAGTGAGTCCTATCACTTTCCAGGACTTTTCTCTTTGCCATTCCGCGATTAGTTTTGGTTGTGCAAGTGTGCTGTACATCCAGAAACAAATACAGGATGGTGAAATATTTTTAAATATTCTTAAATTGTTTAGAACCAAACGGTCCCCCGGCGGAGTACTGTATGCAACATGGTGAAAAATTTACACCTTGGTGATGTGCACTTTGGGGAGACGGTATCCTGCGTTTCTAGACCATGACCTTTGGCAGACACGGGTAAAACTTGTCTGCCACTGTCCAATCCATGAAATAACATGGCAACGGATGTCCTTATAAGTAATTAAAAGGTAAAGGCAAGCTATGCTTGTTAGTCTAGGATAGGTCTAGCATAACCTTATCGATTCAGGGTTGAATATTGTAGGAGAGAGAACTCTCTCTTGAGAGTTCTCTCCGAAAGCACCACCAGTGGCTTTATACTGGCATCACGGGTACCGGCAGCCCCACAATGGATTTCTAAAGGTTAATGATTGATTTTGGGTTTTCACAATACCTGAACCGAACTGTTATCGAGGACGGACCTAGTTCACACTCCACGGAGTTAAGAGATTATGCTCATCGATAAATTTGTACGGCTTTAGTGACTTTGTCCATAGATCAAGTTGGTTCCAACCTAACAGCCTTGAATGAGGTTGTGGCCGGTTTATGGTGAGGTGTCCTTTGGAGTTCACGTGGAGGCGAGTGGTTGATACCAAAAGTGGCTTGGGAGATTTCTCTTGAGTGGCTGGTATCGCGTTGATGCTAACGCTCGATACGATCCGGTCAAGCGATTAGTTATCTAGGTGCTGTTGCCATTCAACAGACGCTAGTAGGCAGTGAGATGGCTCTCCCCTCTGAGGGCGGCCACTCTGTAATTCTTTGATTGTTATACTTGCATGAATTGAATAGACAGATGTGGTTTTCGACAAAGATGGCGGGAGAGTTATTCTTGCAAAGTGCCTATTGGTATGGCTTGGACAGTGCCGAACTTCATAGCAAGTCGCTTGGTTAAAACTGAATCTTTTAATCAAGAATGGCCACCTGTGCTTGCACAGGAGCTTAGTAAACGCATTAAACCGTGAAGTTAACCCACAAAGGCAGGAATTCACGTACACCGTAGCACACTGTAGAACCAAACGGTAGTGTCCTGGAGTTTTCCTAATAACGTTACCAAGTCATTTTTTTATAGTTACTAAGGAAACATAAACGATCACTTTCCCTTCTAATATAGGCGGCCGATTTTAAATACCAAACAATGAAATCAACTCAATTCCACAAATTAATCTTCAATAAATTTTGAATCTGTCACATTTTTTAAAGTGTATTTCCATACGTTGCCATGCATTTGCTACCTGTACGGCTCTTTCTCCTTGTGTACTAGTATGTAGTATGTATGTATGTGTGTATGCGTTGTAAAAAAAGTTACTTTTGTATAGAGAAAACTTGAATTTTTTGACATGTGCATAAATTTTCGCAAAATATAAAACTGAACCAACAGGAAAAAAAATTCAACAACAGCATATAATAATTCATTCAGGTCTCATAATGTTAATACATTTATTTTTATTTTCATGTAACATTTTAACATTTAGTTGTTGCTCGTTACCCTTGCTGTTGCTGTTGCTGTAGCCGTTGCTGTTGCTGTTGCTACTTTTCCGTATGATTTATATGCAGCAGACACGACAGTTAATTTGATATTTTGATTAACTGCAGAAAAGACCGAAAACACGATTAATCTGTTTAAACCTTAAATGGGAGTGAAAAATATTTTGTGAAATAAACTTGCAGAAGAATAAAATGTAAATGTTTGCACATTACTTTTATATTACTTTTCATGATAAGTCATTCACTGATTATATTTTTAAAATTTAATTTAATTTATTTACAAAAATATGTGCACGTACAACGATGAGCGTTGAAAGGACAAAAGTGAAGAAAGGACATTCGTACCTTAAAACTTTAAAAAAGCAATGAATACATTTTCTGAAATGTTGCCACATTGTTCTTTTGCAATAATGGTGAAGGTGTATGGGAAACCTTCAAGGGAACCACACTTAAGCTTATCGAGGAATAAGCTTTTTCCCAACTGTGCAGACAGCATTCTTATGTAATTGGCTTTCGAAGGACTATTTTAAAAATTGTTAGTCTAGTCAAAAAGGCAGAACAAAATCCTACAGAATAACAATCCTATACTGACATACTGGATCCTTATTATTATTTATTTTTAATTTCATGCTCTGCGAAAAAGATTGGTTTACATTCTTCCAGTATAATTATGTGGTAGTCGCAGACAATGCCGGCAAACAATTGTGAGAATTGTTTTAAAATCCATGAAATTAAACATAAATTAAGTTTTTGCAAGGACGAAAAGGATTTAATTATGTTAATCTTTAAAATTAAATTACTTTAGATTATAAAGGCATTATGCAAAATTTTTAATACTGAACCTCATCAAAACATATATATATATAGCTGGCCAGCTTCTCTGAGTAATACGCTAAGTTGCCGCTTAATTTATGAAATTTGTCACAAAACGAAGCCGAACTCGTGTTAAAGTCTACTTGTAAAATTAATTTATACGTATTAAGAACTAGATTGTCGGGATCCATTCTTATAGCGAATCCTATTCGTAAACACGTTATTCCATGTCAGAAAAATGTACACCTCTTTTGTTTAAATCTTAGGACACCATTTCCACAGTGAAGTATACCAGATACATATGTCCTCTATATGATGCAAGGTACATTTGAAATCAGCCAAAAATTTAATTCAGGGTGGCTTTGTAGGCCCGGCATATTCTTAACTTTGGTTAAGAGAATACATATTCATATTATGGAATAAGAATACATATTCGTCTTTGGTTTTAGAATGGGGACTATATCGTTCTCGAGTCTATGCTATCAATTTACTCGAATACATTATCTTAGCCATCTTCCACCTATTTTTTTCTATTTTACACCCCTTAGACCTTTGCTGGCGTTACAAGTTGTAATGAAACTGTGTCCACATTATAAGCACCGAGAGAGTCATTGAAGACTTTAAGAAACTCATTTTTAACTTTGATTGATAGACTAACTTTTCATTGTCTAATAGAGTTCGTTTGTATCACTTCAGAGTTAAAAGGCCTTAGAGAAGGCCATCCCTGAGCGCCGAGAGGAACGCCACAGATAAAATTTTTATTTTATATATATATATATATGTTATATCTGCATCACACTCGCCATTCAGAGAGAATTTCTACTAACGAGAACTGTGATTAGAATCGTGCATAATTTAAAACAATTCATAAAGCACTGCTGGAACCGCCCTATAATGCACCCCTACGTATAAAATAACTGTAAATCCTCGTTTCCTGCACAGTCATACGATTCATTTAAAGGTGATAGTGTTACCCTTCTATTTTAAGAAATCGCATCGAAATGGATTGGCTACTGTCACACTACCAATTAAATGTAATACAAAACCAGTTGTTTTCTGCTTGTAAATTATAAAGAAATTTAATTCATTTTTATATCATTATTATATCCGCTGTTGTAGAAAAAAAAAGGGTTGACAGTCATAATAAATTAAACTATAAACAAAACTTTAATATTAATATAATTTTTCCAGGTGTTTCTTGTTTTGCGCCCTTAAAGAATAATTTGTTGTTCAGCTGAATGATGTAAAAGCAACTCTGATTGGACGAGAACTATAATTTCATAAAAATTGTCGTAAACTTTTGCATATTTAATGTTTTCAGCACTCATGCCAAATTTGACATATCGTAAGACTGTGTAGGATAGTGAAACGAAGCTTTTACAAAACTTTTATTGGATTTTGTAAGCAATTTGTTTGAAGGCTATAAAAATAAATTTTGTTCACAGTTGAGAGGCTAAATAAATTTGATGGCACATTTGAGAGACCTCCCGTTCAATTTCCACATTACCTTAAGCTTATGCGCATTATAGTTACGCCCGTAACGTAGTCGTAAAACAAGTGTAGCAAACTTAGGGAAGTATTTGTTTCTAGAATAAATGGAAATAAAAACGTAATTGTATTACTTTCATATTTATGAAACGTAGATATGGAAATACAATTTATCAGCAAAGTCGTAATCATGTATATGAAAAATAACCACGAAACAGAAATCCAGAAATTTCCTAGCAGGTGGGGTAAGTAAGTGTAGTTGAGGTACGACTCGTGTTGCATATGAAATACACCCCTGCATCCTTATCCTTTTTGCTTGCAACGAGATACAATCATTGCTGCATTTGCATACAACCTAAAAATGTTACTTTCTTTTTATAGTTCCTGCTGTAGATGGCCGTGGCAGAACAGTACTGTGGTTCCCCTCTTGCAGTTGACTTCGTTTGCATATAAATTTATTTTTGGCCGCTGGGCATTATAAGTGCCATATGTATGGGTCCCCTAAGTGTCGTCTGGTAATGAAAATTTAACGAATAGCTGATGAAATCGTTGCATCATAAATTACGTACTTGTGTTCAAAACAGTCTATGCGTTTTAGCTCTGTATGCAGTCCTATTTATCGTGTGCAGCACAGAGTGTGTGTATGCATGTGTTAAAGGATATGATAATATTTGCCCATTCTTAAAGGTTTGTTCACATTGGACTGTTTGCATGTATGTGTATTCTATTTTATAACATGTGGCGTGGTTCTCTTTTAGCCATCATCAAAATCATTCCAGGCATCAGGCCATTGTTCACTAACTAGACACGTTATGTTGCATGCTTTTGACAATTGATTAAGTTATAAAATCTAATTAATTTATATCGATTATGATGGTTATCATTGAGATATTAATTTACATTTGCCTGTGATTAATTGATTTGTAAACGGGGAGATATTTCGTTGCCAAGCAGAACAGTCAGTCGATGTAATCATCCTATTATTTTCATTTGTGTAGAAATATTTAATAATAAAAGCGGAGTAAATTTGGCGTAAATTAAAATTAACATTATTTGTAATAATCTAAGGGATCTTAAATTGTATCTATTTTGTATCTCTGCAAAACAAATTCAGGTTTTATATATTTAAGCTACATACATACGTACATAAACCTCTGTCAACTTCTCATAAGCATTCGCAGCGGCTTACGAGTTCAACTACACTCCGTCATCATAATACAAATTTCGAGTATACTCGTTGTTGTATAAATCGTACCGCGTGCATACTGCAGTCTAAGGTAATAATTCAAACCTGCTCAAATCTCATTTTTCACAAAAAAGTTTTGTGTCAGAAGTGACCTCGTAATAGTCAAGATTAATGGTCATTGTGGAAAATTTAGTAAGAACATATAAACGTAAGAACTAAATGAATTTATATTAAACGTTCATTGCGCGAAAGAAGGAAGAGAGCTTAAATGGTTGCTTTTTAGAACAGTGGTTACAAAATATTTATATTTCCATAATAGTCGAACTAAAGTGACCAATTTCGGATATAACTTTCTATTAGATGAATTTATTTCCTGATTTTTGCATTGAAAAATATTCCACTTGCAATTGTCTTGTTTGAAAAATGTCTGTAATTTAAGCGAATCGATCGTTTGATATCGGAAAGATATACGAACAATACCAAAGCAAATATTTTCATATGCTGTAGTTTCCTTTCTTCACTTTTATAAAAACGCTATTCTCTATTAAATCAAATAATATTTTAAATTAACTTAAACTGCTAAGCTTTTGACTTGCCCTCAGGAAAACATTAAGGGTCTTGCCAGGAATCGAACCTGCTGCCTCCACTTTAGTAGGCTGTGTAATTTTTCATTCCCCTACGGATATACGAATATAAGTGTGTTTATTCTATGCCCTGAATTGTATACTGGAATTCAGTGCTTGTAAAGATTTTAAAGCATTCTGTTTCATATATACAATGCCAAAAAGTTGTGACAGTCGTATATAATGCTCCAGTCAATATTGTCAAAAGCTTACTATGACATTCATATTACGTTTTTATCAATATAAAACGTAAAGCTGAGCCAAAAGAAAAATTTAACGCATTGAAACTTAATTGATCGCTTAGAAGATATATCACAAACAACTAATGTCGTGGCTGCAATACTAAACTCTAATTACTTTTCTTATAAGCTTTCACATATTTAACATGAAATGCAGGCCAGGGCATACCTTCCTGGCCTTTGAGGGAAATGGTCTTCCAATAGTAATCTTGTGCAGGGTATGCTCAGATATTTTCTTTAATTTTCACTCTGTGGCACAAATCCACTAAAGACTGTGGCCTTAACATTAGGCTTCTCATTCACTTTGAATTTTATGCTTCACATATTTCGATAAGATCATTTTTCTTAAATAGTTATTGAATCTCCTAATAAAATGCCATTTTATCTCAGGATTCCACTTCATATTGACTGTATTTGGAACCAAAGCCTACTAAACTGGAGGTCGCGTGTTCGATTCCTGCCTATATGCAGAGTGTTTTTCTGCGGGGAAGCACAAAATTGTTCCTGGTCAGTTTGGTAAAACAAATAAAAAAAATTAACATTTTCATATTTAAATATTTGAAATAATTTTTGTTATAAAAAAAATGTTTCTATGATTTGTAATAGACCTCCATGCCAACCATTATTAATTTCCATAATTATTTCCCAAACAAAAGAATTGCCATTTTAAGTAATACTATTCCCCTAATTAGCAAGAAATTTGTCTAGAAATGTTTAATTAATTTAAAGCAAATTGCTTTTTTGAACAAATTGGAAATAAATACAGGAGAACTGCATAGCAAAATAAGGATGCGCCGTATGCCATAGTTATTATTTTGGTCAGGATAAATTATTATTTACAAGGAGGTCACATGTGCATACAAGAACATGTCAGTATTTACTTTAGCTGAAAGAAAATTTAGTTTACAATAAAATTTATTTTGAACAAAAAATTAAATTTGATTAAATTGTTTTTCTTCATGCTTAAAAGATATATTGTTAATAGAAGTAATTCAGCAGTAACAGCACACTATAGGCCATATCCTAGTCCTGCCTAGCAGAGTGTAAGTTATTTTTTTCCAAATCAATATATTCACTTTGTAAGAAAGTCAACTATCTGTAAACTATTAATGTTTAAAATAAAATCCTTTCAAACCACCGTGAACCAATGTGTCAAGGACATATTTTATTTTGTTTTTTTTTTCACAATTTTTACAATGTGCAGCTAGTCCAATTTTACACTGTCCGGCAGTAAAGTATACGCTTTGTGTGCAATTTTACGAGAAAAAAATAACCACTTGAAAGTATTTAAAAAGAACCGAAATGTTCCATATTGAGCACGTAACACAGCGTAGAGTTACTAAGTGCTGCAATTGCTTTGCTGCTTAACCCATTCGATGCTCAACCAACACAACAAAGCATGCGAACATAAAAGAGTTTCTGAAAGACTATAAATAAGATTTAAAACTGTGGAAAATACAAGATTATAAATCTATTAAAGCACAAATCTTTTTAACACACATTTGCTGAATAATATTTACAAAAATGAAAAAAAAAATATTTTTTCGTACATCCTTATCATTATCCTTGATATATACTATTGTATGAGTAATCAATACAAAAGGAAATGCAGTTATTTGGAAATATTTGGGAAAAAGAAAATGATTGATTTTTAAATGATATATATTTTATTTAATACATTTATTATTTTTCATTTTACTATAATTTATTTTATAAACTATTATATTCACAAATTTGTATCCTTCGAAATTCAATTATTTTAGTTTTATACAAATTCTCCAAAAGTAAAGACGACTAAATTGGTTATATAATAATCTCAAACAAATCCATATACTAGTATATGTACGTATATATCATGTATATATATATATCAGTTTGACTGATGAACACTAGTAGATGGATGACAAGAAGTATCATACAGACAGATACTTGAATTGATGATTAAGTTTTGCTGGAATTACTTAACTAGAGAAAATGTTAGAAAAAGCAATACAAAAAGGTATAAGTAAGCATTTCTTTACTAATATTAAATGCTTGAGATTTTTTTTATTCCACGGGGATAAACTGGAAAGTACTTTAAAAATAATTTAAAAGCCTTTTATAACTTTAATATTGTTTAAATTCATCTAATGCATATTTCGTTGCAATTATTTGACTGAGTTATTTCTAATTTGGACTTCCCCTATAAAGAGCTTCTCCGGAAGGAAGCAATGAAGTAATTTCTGCAGCAGTCCAATAATACACTATTTATGTCCTTAAAGTAGATACTTATATAATATTTATTTTTAATTAATCTAGTCAAATACTTCAAGCACTTTTGGTCCTCTTCTTCAGAAACAATTTAAATAAAGCCATCTACTATCGATCGTAGAGTTGATGGTGAGAAATAATATCATATCGAACCAAATTTCAAAACACAAAGAAGAACAGATCTTTTAAAATCATTGTATTGTAGGAAGTTTTCAAATAAAATCAATATCTATATATATAAATATATATTATATATATAGATAGAAATAATTATGCATTTTATTTTGTATATGTAAATTGCAGGATTCAATTCATATGCCTAAAATAGTGGCATGGGAACGCTATACTTTACAGATGGACTGATGAATATTAGCAAACGAATGACTAAAATTTTATGGCAGATAAATGAATTATAGTTGCTTTTCTTCCTTATCTTAGATAGCAAATATTTCCTCCTTTAAGAAATATCCTAAAACAAACTTTAGGTCCGTCTGCGATTTCAATGAAATTTTGTACATCTACAGTATCCCAAAGCTATTTCCCAGAGGCAACATTCGATCCTTTCCCCTCCCGCATACCTAACACGAATTTCGTATTCCTAGAATCGTATTCCTAAAATCGTATTCCTAGAATCGTATTCCTAGAATCGTATTCATAGAATCGTATTCCTAAAATAGTATTCCTAGAATCGTATTACTAGGATCGTATTCCTAGAATCGTATTCCTACAATCGTATTCCTAGAATCGTATTCCTAGAATTGTATTCCTAGAATCGTATTCCTAGAATCGTATTCACAGAATCGTATTCCTTAAAGAGTATACCTAGAATCGTATTCCTAGAATCGTGTTCCTAGAACCGTATTCCTAGGATCGTATTCATAGAACCGTATTCCTAGAATCGTATTCCTAGAATCGTATTTCTACAATCGTATTCCCAGAATCGTATTCCTAGAATCGTATTCCTAGAATCGTATTCCTAGAATCGTATTCATAGAATCGTATTCCTAAAAGAGTATTCCTAGAATCGTATTCCTAGAATCGTATTCCTACAATCGTATTCCCAGAATCGTATTCCTAGAATCGTATTCCTAAAAGAGTATTCCTAGAATCGTATTCCTAGAATCGTATTCCTACAATCGTATTCCCAGAATCGTATTCCTAGAATCGTATTCCTAAAATCGTATTCCTAGAATCGTATTACTAGGATCGTATTCCTAGAATCGTATTCCTACAATCGTATTCCTAGAATCGTATTCCTAGAATTGTAGTCCTAGAATCGTATTCCTAGAATCGTATTCATAGAATCGTATTCCTAAAAGAGTATTCCTAGAATCGTATTCCTAGAATCGTATTCCTACAATCGTATTCCCAGAATCGTATTCCTAGAATCGTATTCCTAAAATCGTATTCCTAGAACCGTATTCCTAGAATCGTATTCATAGAATCGTATTCCTAAAAGAGTATTCCTAGAATCGTATTACTAGGATCGTATTCCTAGAATCGTATTCCTACAATCGTATTCCTAGAATCGTATTCCTAGAATTGTATTCCTAGAATCGTATTCCTAGAATCGTATTCACAGAATCGTATTCCTTAAAGAGTATACCTAGAATCGTATTCCTAGAATCGTGTTCCTAGAACCGTATTCCTAGGATCGTATTCATAGAACCGTATTCCTAGAATCGTATTCCTAGAATCGTATTTCTACAATCGTATTCCCAGAATCGTGTTCCTAGAATCGTATTCCTAGAATCGTATTCCTAGAATCGTATTCATAGAATCGTATTCCTAAAAGAGTATTCCTAGAATCGTATTCATAGAATCGTATTCCTACAATCGTATTCATAGAATCACATTCCTAGAATCATATTCATAGAATCGTATTCCTAGAATCGTATTTCCAGAATCGTATTCCTAGAATCGTATTCCCAGAATCGTATTCCTAGAATTGTATTCCTAGAATCGTATTCCTAGAATCGTATTCCTAAAACCGTATTCCTAGAATCGTATTCCTAGAATCGTATTTCCAGAATCGTATTCCTAGAATCGTATTCCCAGAATCGTATTCCTAGAATTGTATTCATAGAATCGTATTCCTAGAATCGTATTCATAGAATCGTATTCCTAGAATCGTATATTTTTATGTACTCGTATTTGTTATTTGCAGAGCAAAACTTCATATAAAGTTGAACTAATAAATCCATACCATCGCAAAGTCATATTAAATGACTTTCAGGCCTGTCCTCGTATTAAAAGTTCGTTTTGAATCAATGTCTGTTATGAGTTAGATTTAATGTAAGATGCAGATGAATGCTTTACTAACTTTTAGTAACATTCAGTGAAAAATAATCACCATCATCATTTATTGTACGTTAAAACATCAATCTTCGTTGGTTATTTGCTTCATTGCTGCTGCTTAAACGCTGTAGATGGCACGAATACTGTAAAGCATTGTATGTTTTCATGAGGATTTGTAAGTATATTGGTTGATGGTTATGTTGCTGCTGTTGTTATTTACTTGTTCCATTTCAAAATGCTGATTACACAACCAACAGTTGCCAACTAAACTGCCAGTTAACGAACGCATTTTGTAAAACTTGACTGACGCTGATTTTCAGTTTTTTCTTTCCATTATTTTGTATTTTTATATCCAGATGTGTATACACATACATATACAATATTGTGGCAGTTGATGGCATCAACATCAACATCAACATCATACCATCACCATCATCATCAACATCATTATCGTCATCAGTAGTGGCAGTAACAGTATCAACATCATCACAATCGTGTACTTTATATCACTGATGCGCTCGTTTGTAATATTATTTTTTCAGGTTTTCTTTTTTGCGTTCTGTTTATTGGTTGGGCTTCGTTTTTCCTTCATTTGGTGGTGTAGTTGAAACATGTCTTAGTTCGTCATTACCATCATTATCAACATCATCAACAGAACCATCAACATCATGTCAGTCAGCCATTCTACACTGTCGACTTTTGACGTTTGCTGCAATTAACACGCAAGTTAAGGATAACAAATCACATACATTCGACAAAGACACACAAACCTCGGGCCATAAATACAATACTATAAACATATTCAAATATATCAATGAGAAACACAGACTTCAAAATAATTAATTCTTTAGAATTGAAATTGCAATAAATTTATTGAAACTAAATTATTTAACGCTTCGTATTACAGCTTAGACTTAATGGCTTGTGCAAGTTAAAGGTGACTTCAGCAGGAGTTACGAATAAAGTTATGCTATTTTGGAATTATAACAAGCTAAAGCTAAGAGAAGTTGCTTTAGCATGGCAGGATGTCGACAGGTATCGTTCTGTGGCGTTTACAGTAAATTTAATATGTATAGAGTGAACTGGAATAATTTTTGGTGCAAATAAATACTTTTATTGTAAACTGATATTTTTGTTGAGTGTTTTATATTGACCAATTCAAGGCATCTGTGAGCCCAGTGTTCCAAAAGTGGAACGTATTCAAAATCACACTTTTTGCTAACTTTTTTTTTAATTCTTTCAAACTATATCAATTTGTTGCACCAAAATGAGAGAAATTAAATGCATTTTCAAATTTACGAAAAAAAAATTAATTCAGGCAAAAATGGGTTAAAGTCAATTGAAATATTTCACACTTTTTCTTAACTTTTTTTTTTAATTCTTTCAAAATATATCAATTTGTTGCACCAAAATGAGAAAAAATAAATTAATTCAGGCAAAAATGGGTTAAAGTCAATTGATATATTTCACACTTTTTGTTAACTTTTTTTTTAATTCTTTCAAAATAAATCAATTTGTTGCACCAAAATGAGAGAAATTAAATGCATTTTCAAATTTACGAAAAAAAAATTAATGCGGGCAAAAATGGGTTAAAGTCAATTGAAATATTTCACACTTTTTGTTAACTTTTTTTTTTAATTCTTTCAAAATATATCAATTTGTTGCACCAAAATGAGAAAAAATAAATTAATTCAGGCAAAAATGGGTTAAAGTCAATTGAAATATTTCACACTTTTTGTTAACTTTTTTTTTAATTCTTTCAAAATAAATCAATTTGTTGCACCAAAATGAGAAAAAATAAATGCATTTTCAAGTTTACGAAAAAAAAATTAATTCAGGCAAAAATGGCTTAAAGTAACTTGAAATATTTCTGATCGATTTTTACTATTTTAATCACGTAATGAGTTACGCTACAAAAGTAAACAGTCGGTTTTTAGTGCTGCGCTAAAGCGAAAGATATCGACTAACTTGATATCGATCACTTAAAATGTGGTTCCACATTGGGAGCCAGGCTGCAAAACACATATTCTAAATACCCCAAATTTCTAACTTTGGCACTGCTTATCCATGCTATAGTATTCATGCTTTCAAGTAATTCAAAGTTTTAGTAGCTGGCCTATAATAGTACATTCACTTTAAATAGAAAAGATGTGCTGGCAGAATTTGCAAGTAAATTGGCATGGGACCGACTGAGGTGAAACACCTTCTTTTAGATATCTGCTGTGAAAATATCCTTATTTCATTTGTTAACTTTTTCGCTGTCATTTTTATATAATTCGTTGTACTGGGGAATGTACTGTGGATGATGATGGGTGTTATTTTTTCATTTTAGTTGTTGCTTTTTCATCATTTCATTCGCAAGTCATTCAAGTCATTAATTTTCCTGACCCCACACGTTTTCATTGCTCTTGTTGTTGCTTATTGTTTTCGTTGTGTGTGTCGAATTCTGAAACTTTTTTATTTATGTTATTTATTTTTCTTAATCTGGGCTCTTTTTCGACATGCCAACCATGTTTCTGTGGCTTGAGGTCGTATGTTATTCCTAATTTCACTTCTTATGTGTACAAACACTACCCCTCTTCGCTTTATCCTCACTCGTTTTAATGCGGTTTTCACATTGTTCTTGCTTCAGTTTCTCTTATGTTGTCATACGGCGCTTTAGCCGGAGATAAATGCAAGTAGATCTGAGTAAATTTTCTTACGTGAGTGCATACCATACATGTGTACCGATGTGTTTATGTTGAATGTTAAATAATTTTGCTGGCAAGTCACTTGAAAACACATTAATCATTTTGTGTTTCTTCTTTCCGTCTGCTCTTTGCCTTGGCCCTATAATATGATATATTAGAGTAAGAAGACTTTCTTTTATAAATTCGGTGTTTCTCATACAGCAACGAATGCGGAGAGTATAGTCATTTTGGTAAGTCATTTAATACATATATAGATGTGCTACATATGTATATAGTGCTCTAAGGAGCTTATAAAAATTCTCTAACATATTTCAATTCTTTAGGTGAAAGTCGATCAGAATTTTAAATATTTACTTTGGTAGGAGGGTGGTCTAGTTTAATATCCTGAAAGTTGTATTCCCGAGTTGTGCCTGGACTCTGGGCGATTTTCTGCACACAAATTGAAAGCTTCGCAGATTGCTGAGCTTACAAATCCGTATGAACAAAAATTATCATCTAACAGAATATGGTACTAAATATCTCGAAGCCTATAGAACGCTTACATGCAATATAATGCAGGTCTCTGTTATGACAAAAGAATTTTTATTTCCAAGGATCTTGTTTAAGTTTAATAAGTTTTTTCCATGCTCTGCGAAAACTATGTATTGGGTAGTCGAAAAAGTCTTTTCGTATTTTACCAATAGATGTAGTTGCAGTCGTATATCTCCAGTGCTACCAATCACATTGTGCCATACCATATAGTGTTGGAAAAGTGAAATTCTCAGTTTCATTTAACTAAAAAAAATTTAATTCGGGGAATTTTGAAAAAAAGTTACAGCTGTTCAAAAATAAGCGACAATAATAAAGAAATTCGCTATATTTTGAAATTTACTTATAAAAAAGGGAAGAATGCCCCGCAAGCCACCAATGAAGTTCGTACAGCTTACGGAGACGATGCTATATGAGATCGTGTGGCACAACAATGGTTCGCTCGCTTTCCTTCTTGAAATTTCAGTGTGAAAGATACACCTCGCGACCTGTCATTGAAAAAGTCTTCTCGTCTTTTAATTAAATTTTGGCTTTTTAACTAAAAAATAAAATTTCCATAAAAATTTTATTGGAAAACTGGAAAATATTGACCAGAACCATCACATAAGCAGCCAAGACATCGCTAAAAAACTTAAAAAAGGCTACTGAGCTGCTGAGGCCTTTGGCTTCTGGTTCCCCGGAGAATTGAACCCCTGACACCTGGGTGAAAAGCGGGTATACTAACCATTATACCATCGAGGGGCTTACAAAAAAAAAAAAATTATTGATGAATTGTCTGTGAAAACATATACTATATATAATAAAATCACAAAGCTAATACGCAGTTTTAAAAATTTCAAAGAATCAAGACTTTTGTAAACTTCTATATCGACATTTTGGCAGGATTTAAATGGAACTCTATTTGAAAAACATTTAAAAAAAGTAATTTTATATAGATTTTCCTGCCTAAATGATAAAGAAAAATTTTTCTATCTGAAGATTTCATTTTTCTTCTTTTTTTAAAGAGGAATTTTTAAAGTATTTTCGCCAAAAGCGAACTTTGACTTTTCCATTACTGTTATAATTTACTGTTATACTTGTATGATGATAATTCTTATATATACGAAGTATATATATTGTCCATGTATTATGATATAAATCTATTAAGTGTAGACCAAAAGATAATGATTTGTTATACGAATATTATTAACGTGTATGTGAGGTGACTCACATACACGTTGTCGACGACTGACTAGTGGCTCCCTTTTCCCCTTTCTGATTGCAGCTAGCTTATTCCATTAGGGGGATTGTTGCTATTTGGATGTTTAACGTGGTTTTTCTTTTGCTACTTAATCTGTTTACGTTTGTAAATTAATCAGCTGAAGCTGATGATAAAAGTACACCGAAAAAAATTTACAACTTCCATATACGGAACCATTCGTACATTAGCAATTCATTTAACTGATATAACGTGTTGTTGTATATCTATGATTTAGCGTTGTTATTGGCTTTTAAGGATAGTTTTGATTATTATTGAACTATAAATATATATAAATATATATAAATAAATATTTTTCAACTCGGTTTCTAGCAACAAAGGAACGATTCCTTAGAACAGTTTGAATGATTCTCTGTGTATAATGGGAAAGTTAATGTACTGAGCTGATATATCAATTGATCGTACCAAATTGTGTAGGGACTGTTATCAATGTATTCAACGACTAGACTTTTCTGATATATAATCTTCTGTTCTTCTGGGATATATCCTTTACTATGCAAACTTGCCCCTCAAATGCTAAAGTTTTTAATCTTAATTTTAAATGAAAAAATAAATAAATCTTTTATTTTTAAGAATCTTTTGTTTATAATGTTTTTTTTTCTAGAAATTCAATTAATCTAGAATGCGATTACGATTTACGTAATATACAACGTGCTCTACCTTTTTTTTTTTTTTGGTTTGCACGACATACGACTTGAAACTCTTGGGTATCCGAAATATGTGCCATAATATGCAAGTTAATGGAGCCCAGTACTTTGGATCATCACATCTCTGAAACTTTCGCACATATGTTAAAAGCTTATTTAAGGATTATGATTAAGTTATTTAAAAGAATATCAATGTCAGTAGGCTAGGCTTTATTAACGTTTATTTCGGCTTTCAATTTCTCTCTCCACCAAGACTCTGATTGAGGGCTCGATCTGCGAAACATCTCCGTAAATGAAACAAGAAGTAGAGACATGCTTGGATTGTAAAACTTTTTAATAAGCGAATATACTTGAATAAGCGTAACCAGTACATAACACCATGTGGTCAAAGTTGATAGAACTTTGTGACAAAACGTTACTAGTATTTTCTAAATACACTTAATCCGTCAAATATTTGATAAATGTGACCGGAACTTTATTCTCAATGCAACAAAATGGCTGACTTTTTAGTATCACGAATAAACAAGAGTATAATATAAAAATATTACATTAGAACTATTCCTGCATCTCGGATATTATAAAGGTGGAACGCACAACGCAAAATAATGTATATCCCGCGTTTATTATTGTTTTGACCCATCGACCATTTTGCCTTGAAAGACTTAGACTTTAACCGTTTCCATAAATTTGCAATACAAAAAAATGATTTATAAAGTCACCATAGAGGAAATAGAAAGCAAATCTATTCCAAATGACATACAATGAACCGACAATTTATAGTTATTCTAGAAGACTAACGATTATAATCAATGCGCATGCTCGGTTTAATAATATTTTCATCCCATATATAGAAATTACACGCTTCAGCTTACAAAATTCTGAAAGCGATACGCCTAAGATGCTTCATTTTAAATGCAGCTGTGATGTGAGGAAACCCCCCACATCTCTATATGATTTAGAACTTCTGCTGGAACAAACGTTGGGCAAATTAGATACAGAAATATTAGAATCACAAAGTACAAGAATGAATATAAAACGAAATAAAAATAATAAATATAAAATAAATATAATATAAATATAAATCTTATTAAAAAAAATATATATTGACCTCTTCATGTATAGTATTTACGTAATTAACCCCAATCCAATGAAACATTTATTTGCTCTTAACTAAATATTATGCCAAGCGTTCTCCATACCGTAAAATAGAATACGATTTTATCTTGAACTGAAGTGACAGCCGACAGCAGTCAAAAGTACACATAAAAGGATGCATCCTTTTGAAACTTTGGTCTTTGCACTTTGGCACATTTTAAATAGCAATAACGACTGCCACTATTGCAACTGGTGCAACAACAGATTTGAAATGACAGTGCAATATAACTCGTAGAAACATAAATTACAGAGAACACATAAGTGGTAGATTTGCTTGTAAGACAGTCAAACACAGAAATGCATGCAGTTCTTAAGAGCCGTACTAACAAACCGGAAATGCAAGAAAGCTCACCTAAAGTGATTGTGGGCCACACTAATGCTTGAGCTGAGAATGAGTGCGAGAGAGAGAGAGAGAGAGAGAGAGAGGTTAAGTATTATCTGCTTAACAATGGGGGTGATACATACGATTCTCGTAGATGCATTAGTTGCTGTATTTATCAACGCATTCTGAATGTTCCTACATGTGGGCAGTTTCAAAATGCCCTAAAAACCATTTTCCAATGTTTAATCAAACTATTGTTTTAAAAGCAGGTGAATGGCATTATATCCTAGTACTGTGCTCAAGCCATCATTGAAGTAAAAAAAAACTTATGTTGCGGACTTTCTATTTGCTTCTCCAAACCAACAAGTTGTATTTCTTAATATTACAGTTTTGTTGTGGATTTAGAGGTAGCTGATTGTATCCTGTTGTACACGCAACTGTGCAACAAAAGAAGAAAATGAAAAATTTTTATTAATGGCGCAAAGAAATGTTAAAGAGATTTTGAGAAGGAAGAATAATTAGCTAAGCAGGAATAAATGCAATCGTCATCACTACTTAGAACACCTTCAGAATAGAGTAAATAAATACGAGTATACGTTTATGCAACTGTAGCAAAAGGCGCAGATATTATGTAGTCATTGATGTGGCTGAAAGTTAAAGCAATGCACACGCAATCACGGCTTTGCCTTTCTTTTCATTTTCAAAATAAGGCAGAGCTTGTGATCGCACTGCCTTTATTATCTTAACCCATTTGGACACAAGCCAAAATCAAAGCGAAATTTTTAGTTTTTTTTATATTATTATTAAATACATTACATATAAGTTGAAATCAAAAAAAAAAACAAGAAAATAAAAACCTTAGATGTTATATATAATGTTTGAACCTTAACCTAATCCATAGTGCAAAAAATCACAAATTATGTCAACATCATTGTCGTATGCCCGAAATAATGAAGTGTACCAAAATTGGCACGGTAGGCACTAATGGGTTAAACGCACAGGCTGAACCGTTCGAAAGTCTAGAAAAGAAAAGCTATTGGCTTTTAAAGCTCTGTTCCCTTGATTCTAATTCTGTCATTTAACTCATCGGTAACTGCAAGCCTTCTTAACTCGTTTTTATATTGTTTAAGTAGAAACTTTTAACGGTACGCCAATTTTCTTTATAGGAAAATATGGTCCAAAACAGTTTAAATTTGCGGTCGATAGATATGAATTGCAAAGCTCCACCCTTGTCGATTTCTAAGGACTATACAAAAGCACAACACGTATATTAAATTGCTAGAATATAAAATGTTAAAAGAAATCATAATATATGCAAAAGACTGCTGCCATTTTACTCTAAGGACTTTTCCTTCCTGCCACGTCATCTTGCAAGCACTGGGATTTACACAGTACGCACTGCATTTGGAATGAGCTGTTATTCGTAATACAACAAATCGATATCAGCAAATTACAGAAGTATGACAAACACACAGACATCCAGAGCCGACAGTCAGAAGAGCAAATAAATGGGCAGATGTACAAACAGGCAAACCAACATTCTTTTTAACTCGTGCAGTATAGCACTGATGACACTTAACATCCGCATTGTTAAGAAGTTTTAAGTTTGGTGTTGAGCACAACTTGAATGTTTGTTATGGAAAATTGCATAAGTCATTGCCAACATAAAAATGCAATACGTCTCTTTGCTGCCAAGTCCCATTCGTACTAAAATATCAGAGCTAGTGGCGTTCCTGCTGTATCTATTGCTGCTGATACTGCTGCTGTTGAAGTTCATGTTGTTTCCATTGTTCCTGCTGCCCTTTCGCTACTGCTGTTGCAGTTATTATTTGTCATGATGATGATGCCAAGTCAGTGAGTGAAAATACACAGCGGGCGGTACCGTTTACCAAGTGTCAGAAGCAAAGCCAAAGCCATTGTCAACATGACTTAAGCCAACATAAAGCACCATAATAACAAACCTATTTTGTTGTTGCCTCTCTGTGTTGGCAATTGCTAAGACATTTTGTTGCGTTTATCCCAATGCTTTTGTAACAACAAAAACATGAACATTTAACAGCAAGTATAAAAATATTGTAGGGTTACAACCCATCATGTCATCAAGGAAATTTTACTTTATTTAACTAAACCAAACTAAAAATGAATTTTGCGTATGCGTGTGCATGTGAGTGTGCGTGTGCATGTGCGTGTGCATGGTGACAGGCATTTCCATTTTTCCAGGATTTAACTAACACACTATTGTACATAAAATGACAAGTAACCGGAAAATGTAGTTTATTGTTTGTTTCCGTTTCTAGAAGAAGAATACGACTATGCACAGAGTTACACGACAAATAAATAATTAGAAATTTGGTTTTAAGCTCTTTAAAGATGCCAAGCAGGATAACCAAGTGGGCTGAATCAGAAGTCTTAGTTTCTGCTATGCTTTATTAAAAATCCCTTTTTGAAATTTAATTCTATATGCCAAACACTTAATATTATGCTTAATCTCAATGCTTTTTAATTGTACGGAGTGTCCACCGGGAAGTTAATATTACTTTATTTTTTCGCCCATTTCGGTAAGCACTAGTCTTGATAGTTCATACTTGGCAGTCATCAAGTAGACTCGTGGAATATTTATTATGGAAAACTGTTCGGTAAACCAAAGTGTTTTATGTATAAAAGAATATTCCCGAAAGGATACCTGATACCCCTTTTTTCAAGGAAGGGAACTTACAACAGAACGCACTTAAAGCTCTATTATTCTACTATAAATTTGGAACCTTTGTAAAAATTAGTTGGCAAGGCGATGCTTTGGCTATTCCATAACATAATTTGCTCTGCAGTCCAGAGTGCACATGCACTTCAGTGCCATTCTGCAGTTTCATATTTTGAAAAGCTTTTCTTCGGTGAGTTTCAGATAAGGGGAATATATGTGAAGGGACAAAAAAGTACGAGTGCTCAATGAACAGTGCGAGAAAATAATAAATAAAATGTTACAGATTTAAGAGGTGTCAAAATAATTTATTTATATCATTTACATTTTATAAAGGAAAGGGGTTTTCAGTATCGATTCGTACATTTTGGGTTGAAAGCATCGAAGAAGTTTTCCTCAAAAAACTTTTTCTTATAGTTAGTAATAGTTAGTACACTGACTGCGTACGATTTATAGACAAAATCCTGATTACTTTATAAATATCACAAAAAAGGATTCTCATTTACCCCTTTGCTAACGTATGCATGTATTATTTGTGTAACTGATTAATCATGTGTGTGGCTTTCAACAACACTTTCATAACGAATATTTGCGAATACAAATATTTTTAAAATATCTGCAGAAGTATAAGAAATTATAAATGCGACTTTTCAACACATTTTCTACTTTCTTAAGTGGATTGAAAATGTTTGCTTTAAATTTTTTGTTTTACTAGAAATTACTGAAGGACTAAAAGGAATCGTATGCCAGCAGTTGCCATATTTCATTGTCAAGATGTTGCATGCTCGCTTTTTACCACGAAAGTTGTTATTTTGAATTGCTGCAAAGTGCACTCTCCTTTTGAAAGGATATTAAAAAACTACATTTGTAGAATGTTAATCGTAGATAAGTTAGAATAGACAGAGTCTTTAATTGATATGTGCTATTTTAGGCTTAAAAATAGAAATGCCAAAAGGAATACTAGAAGAATAAAGGAAATGATATATAAACACTTTTGCACTTCTAATCATCTGTAATAGAATTCTTGTATGATTTTGCAAAGGAAAAAAATTAAGAAAAACTAGTTTCTATGCGATTTGAAGCACGTGCTACATTTTTAGATTTTGAGACGGAGCAGCATTTCTAAAACTTTGTGTACTAGTGGCCCCCTTTTTAACATCATTAGTTTTATACAATTAGCTGACGAAACAAATTCTTGTCATAGAATTCCCAAATTTAGAGACTGCTAGTGATCCAAAAAATTTATCAAGAAGAAGAATGGCATTCTATAAGCATCGCTTCTAACTAACAAATAAATAATAATAAAAACTTTCACCTCCTACGAATGGCAGGCTGACTGTGCTTCAGTGATTCTCAGTTCAGTTTTCAGATATTCCATATAACACAATATATTTGGGTGGACTACTTCGTTGACAATCGCTGAGTGGAAACCTTTACAAAGCAACCTATTCCAGAGGGAAGAGTCTTTTTAATTAATCGTGTTTTATCTTGCCCCTTAAATTAAATTTTTCTTGATCCAAAATCAAAAGGGACTGAAGTAGGCTACGCAGCTTTCCTATTTGTTTTGATTTTGTCACTATTATACGAGTATTCGTCCTTAGCATCCTCTGAAGGACGAATTAATGTGAATTAAATTAAGAGGTGTTATCTAGTTGAGGCCTTTTTTAATAAAGAAATAAAAATTTCCATTAAAAGGAAAATCTGTTTATAGAGAATTTAAAATTTATTTGATTGCTTATGAATATGTTCCCAGTGGGCTTTAATTCGACACGAGTTCCAAATTTTACGGTCAGTAGTTGCTTTTGTTTTTGTTACAGCAACTCAACAGAGATTTGATGACTATACCCCAAAGTGCATGAACATTCATGTATCTATATATATTTTTTACGGATTTGCCACTACAAGTGAATCAGGGGCTGTTCTCAGCCAAATCATTCTGCTTCAATTAAATATTGAACATTTTCTTCTGACTGCGCATTTACGTTGACATTTAATATATAGTTTGTTAATATATCAACCGTGATCCGTGTTTGTCAAAATAGACATTTTCATTATTACAATTTCCTCAAAATTCGAAATTTTTTTTTTGCTTTGTAAAACAAAAGTTGAAAATGAAATGATATATTCCGGCAACTTGAAAACGATATATAAGGAAATCTTTTCCGTTATATGATAATTAATAATATGTAAAAGGGTGTAGACTATAGTAGCAGAGCACTCTACTAGTCATATTTGCCAGCTATAAAAAATGCCTCCTCTAAGCCATCACACTTATACAGCAGACTTTTTAGGACCATATGCCTCTCATATGACCTACATTTGACATTAGACATCCCCGCGTCTATTGACTTTTTGAAGAGTTCTGACATGATTTGAAGCCAAAGTTTAATACAGATTTCGATCTAGAATTGTAGTTTTTGGCTGGATTCTTAAACCGATGATGTCCATAATCTTCCTTGGGAAAAGTGTGCAAGAGCCTAAGAAGGCAATCGCTAATAATAGAGAACATTTCATCCGCGTTTGTTTTCAAATGTATTTAACAGTAGATAAATTGAGCGCTACCCTTTGCAATAACATGCTCTGCCCTTTTGATATTAATTCACAATCTATTTCATGTCGACTATATACTTACATATATAAAACCCTATTCCGTTATTTCCATACCACACCACTTGTGTAGTAAACAAACGTTTTGTGCTTCCTCGACTCCTTCCTCTGCTCTTGCTGGCAACAAAATATTATTAGAAAATCCTATTAGAAAGACAAGAATTGTTTTAACTCCTGCAATTGGTGTATACAAATATATTGCAGTTTTTGTAGCATCGTTGTCATGGTGTTATCCTTGCAGTTTTAAACATTGACGTTTGCTCGCATGTTGTAGCTAAAAGCAATTTTTGTAAAGGATATCCGCTAGATGGCAGTAGTGGATGTCGTAATTGATTGATAGAAAGTGTGAGGAAAAGTAAAGGAGGTTCGCAGTTGAAAGCGAATTTAGTGCAAATATAAACAAACACTATTTGCTACACATAGAAAAATACAAATTAAACAGAAAATTACACAATTTCTTTAAATTTTGTATATAAAATTTTTAAAAATAGTATTCCTCTACTAATTTGCTTAAAACTTATTGAATATGAAAATTCTTATTGAAAATTATCCTTTTTGATATCTCAAAGCTCTCTAACAAAATTTGTGAAAGTGTACGACAATCACTTGCATTGTTTAGGAATGTAAAATAATGTTAAGAATGTTACACGAAAACAAACTTGAAAAAATACAAACATAAAGTTATACTTATAGGATACAGATAAAATACATATACTAGATTATTTAAGGAGGAAATAGAATATAGAAACAAATATTGCCTTAAATGGTAAAAAGCTGTAACGTTATCAGGCCATGATCCGCATGCCGAGTTTTTTTTTATTAAAAAAATTGTTTTTCTTCGTTAGTTTCCGTTAGAAAACTAACGAAAGAAAATTGGGAAATGTAAAATGCAGGGTTGTGGCAATACATTGCAGGATGTTTCAACAACGCTGGCTAATAGATAATTTCACAAACATTTTGTGTATGGGCATAGTGATGTTAAGCTTTGACGTCAGCAAATTCTCTTATTGCCTTCAGAGGCATGACTCCTACGGTGCTCAATCCAAGAATCTAAAAACAGAATCTATTGTCCTTTCTCTGACTAATTTTATTAAATCCTTCAAATCTTTAAAAAGCGTGCTGTCCTAAAATTCTTACTCATTTAAATATATAATAGCGTTTGATTAGTAGGAGCCTTAAATGTTGTAACTCCTTTAAGTTCTTTTTTAAAAAGGACCTAACCTTTAAGACCTGGCAACGTTTGAGTTTTAATCCAGGTGTAAATCACTCCATTTATATACTAAACGTTAACTTATACTGTGCTCATGCCGAGTTCTTCCAGACTTCTCGATAATAAGAACATATAAAATTCGATGGATCGGCTGCATCGAAAGCATCGGCTGCAGCGGCTGCATTGCCTCATACTAAATATTTCATATGCTTAGTTTTGTGTTTTGGAACTAATTTATTTTTGTTGAGAAGGATTCTTGAAGACATTGTTTGCAAATCTTTATAATATATTATATATTATTTTTGAAAATATTAATCTAAATTCCACTTTCAGAAGATACGGCTTTATTAAATATAGTCAGGATTAGTTGGAATGTTATTTCGTTATCTGTGTTCATTAATAATACGAATATTTAGTTTTTTTGGAGAAATTTTTTTTTTATTTTTTTTATTTGTGAAACAGAAAGATAAAATCGTAAAATTGTACAAGCTTAGAATTAAAATAATTTTCACATATTTCTTCAGAATATGTAAGTAAAACTTTTTAGGAAATAAATGAAAGGACATAATGATAAATTGATTTAGCATTAAATAATAACTTTACTTATGAGCTTGGAATGTGCTAAGTACTCATGATTTATGAGCGACCCAAAGCTCCATTTCTTTACAACAACTACGTATGAGGTAAACACAAGTCCTTATTATATAATTCGGCTTTCAAATATAATTAAAAGTTTTACCAAAACTGTTGAAAATTTTACTAATTTTGAAATGTTATTTCGAGTGCCTCGCCAATGTTAACTTTTTCCACGACGCTGATTGCGAAAAAAGAACCGACACGTTACCCCACAGTCATGGCTTTAGAAAGGCTAAATTAAACTTGAATAGGCACCAGCCCCAACTGCACACCAGAATACATCCGTGTGAAATAATGTTGGCGGAACCTTTGATTTATTTTACTAGCGAAAAGAAATCTTTTTATTTTTATTGCTTTTTCCGACTCGCTGCAAGTGAACATATAAATTTATATTTGCTTGAAAGTAAAAATGTTTAAAAGATTTCATTTATTGTAGTTAGTATTGTATGAGAATAAATTGAGACAACAGCGTAGAGAAAGCAGCACAAGGATTTTTATTTACTAATACTAGTGAGTATGAACAATACAAGGAAAAACCTTAAATGCTAAAAAGTAGGATGTACAGCTTGCAACACCTTCTCTCCGCTGGTTGCCCTGCGTTCGAGTTTATACGAGTATGTATTATTTTTTGTAAATGCGAGTGCACACTTGAGAGTGGAAAGGAGAAGTTGTATTGTATACGCCAGTGCTATGAGTGTGTCTCTACACTTCCGGTAATATCCTTTTGCCGGAAGGTAAGTAATATTTATTACTTTGTTAAATTGTAAATTTTACAAAATAATTTCTGCAGTACGTAGATTGTAAGTTTGTTTGTTTCTTTCTTACTCACTTATAAAATAAATTTGTTCATTTATGAGTATTGCTAAATCAGCAGTTTTAATATTAAAATATAAATACAAATTTCAAATATGATAATAAGTTACTTCTAGTTAATGAAGGAGCTTTCCAGGAGAAACTAAAATCCAGGGAATTTCATATGGATTAAGTTTGCTGTATTATAAAAATCACAAAATCAGTTTTATGGCTGTACTCTCTTTAATTTCATTTAAGAAGCAGTGCACGAGAAGGCTCAAATTAATAGAATGCATGGTAGTCTTGCATAAATACCACAAGAATAATGACAACAATAGATTTTAATCAAGACCAGAATTGCAACAAACTTAAGATAGAATGCAGAAACAATAAAAATGAAATTTAAAGTAATTCATTCACATGTCAACAGCATACTCAGGCGCATTTAACAAAATAAAATGCACTACTATAACTCTGCACACGCACACATACATACACTCACACACACACACGAACACGAACACAATAGACGGCAGCAATAGGATTTAACAAATTAAAAAAAGGATAAGGCCAAACAAAAGCGTACACTAAAACTGATATAAACATGTGAAACAAATGAATGTGACATATAAAAAAAAACCGGCGTTCAAAACAGGCCAACATACAACGAAAACAGCAAAAGCAGCAACATAAAACAGGCACACATTCATTGTTGCTGCCTCAAAGTGACAGAGAAATGGTAAATGGTAGCAATCGCCAACAGAAAACAATAACATTATAAATGAAATCATGGCGATATATTTTCTGTTTTAATACTGGATGAGAATTGCGGAGGTGTTAAGGAAATGCACTCATTCCACACATAAGACTGTCACATAACTCAACGTGATTAACGTCTTGCTGTCTTGTGCAAATATATACTCGTACACTCGTATTTTCGCCTCCTCTTATGCTCAGCTGTAGACAGACCAGGCCACATACTATTTATTCACCCTTTAAAAAAAAAAAAAACAAACGAAGAAAAAAAAAACAAAAGAAAAATTTACAATATTCTCTGAATAGAAATCTCTTTGAAGAAAATTAATGGTTCAAGACATAATGATAACATGTTAAGCTCTGTAAAAGAAGTAAAACTCATACAGAAATAGGAAAAGTTAAATTTTTCGCCTAAAGTTTCATTCCGGCCAAAAGCTCATATCGAACATGTAAATACCAACTCATTATATCTTACAATATGCCGGGTGGCAGGAAATCAATTTCAGTGCACGGTTGCAATATTTTGGTATCCTTGCGAAAATAGTATAGACAAATTCCCACCGAAACTCTAACAAAAGTAATTACCTCACTTGCAACTGAAGCTCTTCCTGATACGCTGCTGCAACTGTAAGCAAAAGAAAATGCCGAGATAATCAAATAGAAACCGCGGAGCTACACAGGCTTGCAATGTCCATATATGTATTTGGGGTTGGTTCAATTTACAGTATTCTGGGAAGTTTCTCAAAGAGAATTTTATAAAAAAAAAAATTAATTTTTTCTTTAAGGTTGGGAATCCCTGCTTTAACTCTTTCCTATGACGTTTTCTCCAAACGCGGAATTGCGTGTCTTTCACTGTAGGTGCCAATCCTTTACCATTCCATCATAAGTATTTCGGGTATTGAAAACAAAAGATTGGCTTAGACGTTTCCATAGTTCACGGTTTTTATTTTTTTAATTCGCCAGCATGCCATACGATACAAATTGCATACGATAACTATCAATAACTATCTTGCCCCCTTCAAAGTAATCTTTCTCAGATATAACGCACTGAGGCCAGTGTTTTTTCCAATCCTCGTAACACTTCTTGAACGCGCTTTTTGGCATCGCCAAGAGCTGCTATTTCAATTTTTCTTTTATTTCCTTAATCGTAACCAAACCCCTCCTTTCAACGGTGTCTTCAGGTTTGATAAGACGAAAAAGCCAGCAGGGGCCAAGTCCGGTTAATACGGTGGTTGAGGGATGATTGCAGTTTTGTTTTTGGACTGACGCACAAGCAGCGATGCGTGAGCTGTTGCGTTTCTGACAAATTACTTCACACAAACGATTCATTTTTGAGCACACCTCGTACTGTAATGCTTACATCAAGCCGTTAAGAGTCCAACACTTACTTCGAAGGATACTAGTCCTCATAAGACTAATCAATTATGATCGCCGTGCGAACTTGACTAACAGATTTTAGTTTCAATGTTGACTTGCCCAGATATAATGAATTCGGAACTAATCTATAAATTAGTTCGATATTGCTTTAATAATAAGAATTTTATAAGGTAATTTTTGATCTGGGAATATTATCGGATTTACTTTAGGCAAATGCCTTCTAAAATTACATCAGCTTCAAAAAGATTTAATAACCGGCAATTTCAGTTCCCTCTACTAAAAATAGATCACATTGCAAGGCACTGTAAATATTCCTTATTAGACAATCTATCAATCCGCTATCAAATGTGGTGTTGTTTCGACGAAGTGAAATCGATTTCCGGAAGTAAAATCTCAGCTCAAATTTAGTAGCACTATAGAGCGATGCAGTAACTTTTTCTACGACAATCGCATCCGCAAAATGATTATATCGTAAAAATGTTTACTGAATAGTAAATTCTAGAAATTTTCGTTATATGATCTCGTTGGCGATCAGCTGTTTTGGTTTTCTTCTAGTTTTATCGACCAACACTGACTATAATTTCTATTTCTATATATAATTCTTTATGAATATATAGAACACAAATATACATATATAAAATTAGAAATATACAAACCTTTTGTTTTTCGTATATTTTAAGAGTGATGCCACATGGCAGAAAATTATAACGATATCGATAACAACAAGTTACCGAATCACTAAATCGTTACTGCAATCGCATATAACTTGCGATTTTCCAAACGCTATAAGTTTCTGAATGGCACTACGGCTAAGTAAACTCATCAAAATTGCACTTAGTAAATAATAAATGCGATTTACGGTTACAAAACATACATTACCACGTGGTATTTATTCACGTGGAATGTGGTAATGTGTGTCACTTGAAGGTGTTTAATTAAAAACAAAAAATTCGATTTAAGGGGTCGGTTAATTTTGGAAAATGTGAATCACAGTTAAAGCCGAAATTCGCCACTAGTGCTGTAGCATGGTATTGCGGTTCAAAACTCACTAGGCAATGAATAGCTCTTCTATTCTCCCATTTAAATTAATAAAATTATTAAGTAAAATTAAAATTAATTTGAATTGAATAACAAATTCAAGAGAACTGAATTATATGTTTCCGAAAACATGTGAAAAAATTTTTTCTGCGGTAAGACAGAAACACTCCACGTCTCAGTTAGCTGATAGACGGGATTGTTGGCATCCTTCTGAAGCATCATTTCTTTGCATAGGAAACTATTTTTCTGTCTACTTGTCTGTCAGCCAGTCAAAATACAGTAAATGCTTTAATAACTTGTATGCACACATTTTGTACGTAATCGTGTTGAAATTTATTTCTGCCTTTATTTACTTTGTTTAAGGATATGCGTTAATACATTTGCCTCTCTCTCTTATGTAAAAACGGCTTTTATTTAAGGCCAGACCAGTACACAGAGATATATATAGGGGTGAGTATTTGACCGCATAAATTCATGATTTCCTTTTCACAACACATCATTCTGTATGTGGCTTTATTTTCTATAACACTCTTGGCAGTTTTGCGAGATGGATAGACACGTGATGTTGCGTAGAGTATGTTTCCCGTCCCGACGTAAGTCACATGCAGAAACAACAGGAATATTTAAGATTCGCACTCAACAAAAAGCCATACATTGAAAATTATTTCTTTATTCGCATGCAAATGGAATAAAACTAACACTAGATCTTGTCATTTTGATATGTAATCTCTGAGCGTGACAACTAAGCAAGCTTTTTCTCTCAGTGTATGCATAACAAATATTACCATTGCAAGTAGTTTTTGAATTTCCTTCTGCAGTTGTTGATTTACATTTTCAGTTTGATAGTTTTAGTCTAAGTTCCTTTCATGTCTCGGCTGCTTCTTCCTCATCACTCTGCTTTCGCATCTTCACATACATACATTCTCCTTGTGCTGCAATTAATGAACATGAATGAATGAAGTTGTCTTACCAAAAGCTTTAACTGTGTTATATGCATGGCATGCGAGTGCTTTCATTTGAAATTGTGAAATGTTTGAAGTTTAAATTTTCAAGTCATGTCAAAAACATAATTTACCAGTAACAATCTCCAGATTAATTTGTTAGTTTTGGTGAGTGGGAAATTAATTTCAAAGTTATTAAATTCTAACAAAGATTTTCAAGCGAGCACATCCAAGGCTGACACTGCAACACACATTTTTATGTATTGCCACAAATTCTGTTTTAGTTTGAATTCGAAAGAAAAGAATTTGGGACTATTATAATAGTTATTACTGTAATCTTATTATGGAAAGGAAGAAATAGGATTTTTAAAAAGTTTCCCGCGCGATAGGAAATTAAAAAATAGAGATAAAAAAAACTTGGCAGTTAGGCTTGGTTTCCGAGTTATAAGTCTCCAAAAACCATTGCCACAAAATAACATCCGCTGAAATGGTAAGACTCTCCAGTAGAAAAATGAAAAACTGGAATTGCTTTGATGCCAAATATTCCTAAACGCTACAAAAGGGTTGCCTTTAACTCGGAAACTAAAAATCAAGGCGAATTTTTTCGGTTTATTTTACTTTCTTATTTAACAATTTATTGATTTCTGTAGGCTGAAAGCTATTTAAGCCAAACGCCTGATAATATTGGTGAATAGTAATAGAAAAATATCAGAGTCCAGGGACTCAAGTAAAGTACACTCTGCTACAAATGATAAAAACAATGGGACATTTTATTTATTGGCAGGACTAGTTAAAAATATGATTCTAAAGTGCTTCTTCTTATCTTTGTTTCTCTGGAACCAAGAATTTAAAATTAATTTATTTCTAACAATTTAATAATATTGTAAATAATAAAAGTATATACTCCGATTCTCAAATTCTTTAAAATTAGCTTTTAAACAAATTAGCAAATCCGAAAATAATCCCATTTTTGATTCTATGAGCTACAAAGTAATAAATGTTAAATACATACACTAAAGTAAGATGCAATAGGGTGATATTGGACTGGGGAGCATCTCATACAGCCTTTTCGGAAAATGTGTATCACAGCTGTTTTTGTAGACCACAATTATACGGCATTACATAGTCCTGAAAATGCTCCTTCTCTTCACTTACTTGAATAGGGGGGCCACTTCTAAAGCCGCAAATGCTTTATACTCGTCGATATTCATCATTGGCTTATTTTTACTTTCTTACCAATACATGTATAAAATATTTTTTTTTTTTGGGATATATTTCTTTTATATATTAGACGATTCTATTGATTTTCATACTGGCTAATTTAGAATAAATTCTGAGCAGTTGCAATATTAAATTTTACACCGCAACAAAAATACTGGGGACAGGCGGACAAGCAGAAAGACAAAAGAGGAGCTTCATCTACTTCCTTTCTTATATGGTTTCGGAATATATATACTTTAGAGAGTCACAAGCTAATATCAAAATAACTTTTAGGAGTATATAGCCTTCCATACTTTTTGTTGAAAACGAGAGAGGAGTATGAAAGTGATATTCAGAGCGTAAAAATATCGTAAATCCATTGAAGAGAAAAATTCACTATTCGCTATTTAAAAAATTTCGATTTTTTTTTTTTATTATGTATTTATTATATAAGAAATGATTAAATATGTGTATATGTCCTCTTCTATCACTTACATGTATAATAAATGATTTTAATTGCAACAAATAAATTTTGTTACAAAGAAAATAATTATTGACTTGTCACTTCTTAATTTACTTGCTAATTTATTTTGTCCTAAAAAGGAAAATCATCTCCGTATAGCGAAAGAGGCCAAATGCTTGCTGAGATCACAAACAATTACAATCAAAATCGATTTATCAAAAAAAAACCCCACAGAAAATTGAATGGCAAATGGACAAGAATTTATACAATTGCGTAAGACAAGTGGCAAATTAAGAGCAGCCAGACATTTAAACCGAAACAGCTACGGAAACTCTTTATAACATTATAAATTAATGGCGATATGAAGCATTAATAACTTATCAAACGCTTGACGTTCAATTTGATCAAATATACACGCTTGTCCACAAGAGCCCAACCAATAAAGTCCACAGTAATTTGCTTAAACATCAACGCTTACGGCAACGTTCATAACGACCCAGATCAAAATGATGACGTGCCACGACAGCCTGTCATGCGCCTGTGAACGAAAAGGAGAAGTACGAAATAATGACGGCGTGACTAACACATTTAAATGATATTGAATCTAAAAAAACCAAAATCTAAATTTTTTTTGTTGATACGAGTACGCTGGCAAAGGCTGAATAAATCCAATTAGCCACACAATTGTTCAATGATATACGTCTGAAGGTAAGAGCGGACCATTTTGGTGTGTTAATCGCATTTAAAAATTTCCAACTAAACGTACGAGGTTTTTTCCAATGAAGGCAAAATCTTGAAAAGGTAATTATGAAAGTCTTCGAGGAGTTGTGGAGTGGAGGTTGAGGTAATGGCCTGCGATTGTTGGACTAAATAGCAACCAAGAAAGATGTAAAGTGAAAATATATTTAGACACCAAAAATATATTTAACAAAAAATCACTTAAATTCGTCGTTAAAAAATTAACGATTTAACAAAATCTGTAAACATCATCTTTTCATTCACCCAAAAATTTTTTTAAAACATCAGGGGGTTTACCCTTGATTACGATATGTACGAAAATTTTTCGCAAAATGAAACATTTAGTACTCTTGTGTCTTAACGCATCTGATTTGCACAAGTCTGGTATCACCGTACCCGTACTACGACAGTGCTTGTCAAAACTGTCTACTTGCACAAGCTATTTACTAAACGCAACTAAAGAAAAACTTATAAAACCGATATATTAACTATTAAAAATCTTAATACGAATTTTATGATCTTGAAATGAAATTAGTTTTTAATTTGTTTGATCAGTGCTAGAATTATTACTGTCAACTGCTGACAAAAGTTCTTGCCGGCTTTTTTATATGCATTTTGACATTTGATAAAGCATGGCATTGCCATTTTTTATTTTATGATGTCCGTATTGCCACTTTTTCAATATGATTTGAGCAAAGACTTGCGTTCATGTTATAGAGTGCCAAATTAGTTTATTAACGCATTTTATTCACGCATCGCAAACGAGATTAGACTCCAGAAGATTTTTTCGTTTTAATTTCTTCTAATTTAAAATTCGTTTTTATATCGATCAAGCTTTCGTCATGTAGTTTCGATAAATTAGTTTATTAACACATTTTACTTACGCGTCGCAAACGCTTTCGCATCACAAACGAGAGTAAAAAGAATGCGGCAACCTCGGCTGCACTCCTCCATCCGATGAGGTTCTATGCCATTAGTATGGCAAATTATCCCATCCTTTAGCTCTTGAGTTGTGACTGCCTGTTCGACGTAGCGTTTTCCTTTAAAATAACTCGAAAGGAACAAGCTCTAGAAGTCAAATTGTATGATCGTGTTGGCTACCGTCACCACGTGAGATGGCATGGCCATTGAATTTGTCGCTCAAAAGGGCCATTATTTCGTTAGCTCTGTGGCAAGTGGTATAGTCCTGATGAAACCAGATATTCCCCACCAACCGTACCTACCAATTCGCAACATGAAAAGCTCGTTATCATGCCACGATAGCGAACTTCATACAATGTAACTACCTGACCGGCTTGATTTTGGAAAAAATGCGGACCGATGATACCGCCGGTCCATAAAACGCATCAAACCGTCACTTGTTTTTTTTTTTTTTTTGAATAGTAAACATAATTTTTCTACTCTCACGAGTAAATAGCGGTTGAAAGCTTTTGTGGAAACAGTTTCCTGTTTAACGTTAAAAAAAAAAATTAAATATTTACTAAATTTGGCAAATACCGTGACTGCGAAAAGTTTACTTCTTGTAAAAGTTTACTTTTCCTGTAAGTAATTCTGTTTAAGCATGTCGCTATTTTAAAGCAATTAAGTGAAACCACAAAGCAGCGGTAATGAATATCGCCTCTCTTTACAAGTAGTACCCCAATCATATGGTGTATTCTAAATATAGAATCAGAAATTCCTACATGGCTTTTGTGATGAAAATTGGAGTATCCAAGCGAGTAGTTGCTTAGAAAGTAAGCGAAATTCCTTCAGAATTTGCTAAAAGCTGTTTATATCTTTAGCGGGTTTAAGAAATTCTAATTTATAATAAACCCGAATGAGCAGGATGAGCCGGATGACCCAGATGGCACGAATAAATAGATCAGAAAGCGACATTGAATTCCTTTGAAGTCATATCAGCCAACTTTTTGTAACAAAATATATATAATTTAAATGATTCTTTTGTTTATTTCCTTTAAGCCTATCCCACATAAGCTTTTGAACTCTTAAGTGATTTTCAAACCATTGGCGTTAAAAGTTCATTAAAGTCAAAAGCTAAATCCGCCTGCCCAAAAGTCTGCCTGAATAACAAGTCAAAGGCTTACTATGAAGTCTAGCAAGAGGATATAAATTTTCCATTATATTTCAATTGCTTTCTTTTCCCATGTTTTGACTTTTAAGCCCCCCATTTGAGCTTTGAAAAAAAGAAGCTTTTTAATTACGAGTATATCCAACTTTTGTATTGTGTCATGCCTTGAGCGTTACCTACATCGGCCTGAAATTGCAATATTATAAATTTCAGGAGCTGGCCTAAATGTAACATGTGATGCCTAACTTTTAAGCCCCACTGTTGCTGTTTTTGTTACAAACATTTCAATTAAATTACATAGAATCGGAATATTATATTTGAATTTATCTTTAAATAAAAGATTATGGTTCTGCTGGGTATTAATTTTTGGAAATTTTTTGCGTTTTTATAACAAGAAATGTGTTAAAAATAAATTGTATTCCCTGCAAACGGATTGCCTGAAAATGTTCTTTCTATCAACTATTCAGCCTGCGCTGAGGACATGGCCCAGTTGTTGCCCTTGATTACCGTATCTGATGTATTTTTAGTGTATTCTTATGTTTATAGCCCCACTTAAATACGAGTATTGTATAATTTTAATACCAAGAATCAGTTTTCAAAATACTCTTCCCCTTCTCTATATCAAGAGCACGTTATAGCCTCGTCCGTTAAATTGGTGTAAACGAATTTGAAGAAAACGAAAATAAAAAAGAGAAATATAAAAAGCATCGCTGCGAAATGTCTGTAATTTAGACAAATTGATGAATGGTTATTTGCCACGAGATGCCAAAGTGGTCATTATTTTTACTCCTCTGCACGTACCTACATACGTATATTTTGAATGCATAAGCCGGATACACACACGTACCTACATTTCAACGAAATTAACTTAATTCTGCTTTATTTCACTTATAAATGCTTACATGGATGACGCTGATGATGATGGCGATGATTATGAGTTTTTGATTTTCATTTATTCAGATTCGTTGTTGTGTGTGGTGTACTTTTCCTGCTCATACTGCCAAGTAATCACTCAGGATACTCTGCGCATATTATTTTGTATGCACGAGTTAGCAATATATGTAAATCTCGAAGCATTTTATCTTAGAAGTGTGATGTGTAAAGCCAGAATCTGCTTTAATTATTTCAGTTCTTAAATACAAAAGTCATTAGAAATGTCCTTATTTGAAATTTACTTAATAAATACACTTCTATACTCGTCCTTTGGTTTTTATGTGTAACAGTATGCAAATCAACATCACCGGTTTAACAAAAATATTTATTTCAATAAAGGATTTAAAGCCAATTTTAATTGCTTGTGGACAATTACAATATCCTTACACACATATGTATACTTGGAGCTCCTTTGGCCCCCAAATCAAACATTTAATTCAAAATTGCGATAAATCCGAGCATGTACTGCGATTTCCTGCTACACAACTGAACTTCAGAAGTCCGTGTTGTTGACAGAGGTAATCGTGCTGAAAAGCCGTGATTTGTAAATTTTCCAGTGCTCGTCTAACACCGTGATATCTTTCTTTCTAAACTTTAATTAATTTTCTTCTAAGCTTTTTTTATTCTGTTAATTAGTGAAATTTTATAACTACTTTTAGTTTTTCTTTTTAAATTCTTTTTAATAATTTATTTTATATTCCAAAAACTTAAAATCATTACTATCTACAAAGGAAAAAAAAGGATAGGAAGGATCCCCAGCTGAAAATTATGCTTGCTGTACAACACCTTAGAAAAAATAAGATCAAACAAACTGAATTTTAAGAACAAAACATCAAACAGTTTGGATTCCGTAAACACCATCCACAAAATTGAAAGAGCTATTAATTTTACTGAAAATATTAAAGGAAATTGCTACAGTCCTTATAGGCGTGAGGAGGCAATATTTTATGCTGATGTTCGTGCTAAATATAAATGGAAAATAAAAATAAATCAAGTTATTACATCTCCATATAAAGAATTACTTAAACGTAATCGCACAAAAAAAAATTATATGGCGCAGGATCTATCATTCCCTTTAAAGATCACATTAATTGCCTTGTCTAGACCAGACAAAAAACTTGAGCATCATATCGATATCAACTGTGGCAAAGCACTGTATACTATACTGAATAGCTATTCCAAATTGATTTTGTATAACAAGCTATTGCGTGGTATATTCCATGGTATATCCTTATTCGCGTTCACTATATCAGTAAGACAAATAAAAAAGAACTTCCTTTTACACAATATAGAATTTTAAAATAATTTATTGACTGCTCGATATGCAAATAGACCTCCAACACTCTCAGTAAATGAAAATGCGGTTTGTCTAGTTTGAAGACAATAAGAGCAGACTTTCTAAACAATCACTGAAATATTTTAGGGCAAAAGAATTCTGATAGTCGCAGTTTATCAAATTGTATCAAAACTCTCTTAGTTCGTAATCCTTATGTACTCTTAATGACTTACGATTCTCTTTCTTAAAAACTATAATTTTTCAAACAAAAATTTTTATATCATATTTAACGCAAACTTATAAAAGAAATGAATTATAAATTATAAGCAAAAAAATATATATATAAACTGTCTGAAGGATTCAAATTCAAACATAATCCTCAGGCAAATGGTTTATGAACACCCTACTAAACAGGAGTTCGCAGCTTCGATTCCTGCCTACACCCTGAGTGTTTTCCTGCATGCAAGCCGAAACCTTTTTGCTTTTCCTTTTTCTAATGCAAGTAAATTATTTTTGTCTTACAGAAGATTTCTTTTTGTGCAGCTACAGTGATATTATCTGCCTTGAATGCCATTTGGATGTGAAAACATCGTTAAACTCAAATTTAATTCATATTTCAGAAAAAACAAGCTAACTTCCGAATAGCTGTAATAACTGTAATATGAATTCTTAAGGGAAAGTTTCTCAAATATAGCTCTGCGACTGAATAACTAACAATCGATGAGTAACATTAACTTAAGAAATCTATTAAATCGGCTTTTTAAGTATTTTGAAACAAATTATGTAGACGAGACTCTATTAGTATAGCTAAGTGCGGTGATAGTTTTAAATTTTCAAAACAAATAAATATTTGCAAAAAAAATTCTATGTAATGGAAAAAAAGAAGGCTCAATAAATAAATAACTAACTAACTAAAAAAATTAATAATGTAGACGAGCTGTAAAATGATGAAATAAAAATTAGTTTTATAAATAACTAACTAAAAATATAAATAACTAACTGATGAAATAAAAATAACATTTCCCAAAGCATATGCTAAGGAGGCGGTGGCAGAAACTATAATTATTTCACTGTGTAGAACCGCACTAGAAATTTAGCAGCCCCGCGGACACCAACCGATTTTAAAATCTACTTGCCACTAGATGGCGCTTGTGATATCAACGCTTTTATTGCCTACATTTTATAACAGGCATACAATTATTGCCTTGTGGATCCTCTTTATGTAGAACAGCCTCATTTATAAATATAAAAAACCATTTTGGGGACATTCAAAACTCAACTACAATTGGAGCACAACAATTGACAACATGTTCAAAAATATAAACCACAACTTGCTTAACAAGATTAGGTCATACTAGAATCTCAAATTCTCATATAATCGATAAAAACCTATCCATACATTGCCCTTTTTGTGGATTCAAGCCAATAAGCGTTGACCATCTCTTTTCAAACGGCCCCCACATTAACCCACCAATCACCAACGGCAATATTGAAGTCTTTTTAAAATTTTTAAAAAATTGAAAGTTTTACAATTCCATTGAAAACTAACAAAAATATTGGGATTAGGGCCGTCTCTGTCATAGCTCTCCTCTCATTATACTAATAATTTACTTATAAGAATAACATGTAAATAAATAAATTATATTTACTTATATATTTAGTTGATATTACAATTAATAATAATAATATGCGTAGAAGCTCTGGCTGCTTCTACGCATATTAGGGAATCCCCTGCCCACTTTGTAGTGCAAAAACGAAAATAAAAAATTTATTCGAATTCATTCAAATCAGTGATAAATTGCTTTTATTGTAGTGTTCTGTGGTAAACAACATTTCTTTTCGGTGTGAGTATACAAAATGGATGGTTTGCCAAAGTGCGAACAGTGAAAACTGGATACCCTAAATTTTTGCTGAACAAAAATTTGTTTTATATAAACTTTGACGGCTCTTTTCAAGAAAGAGGGGGAAGTACGAACAGCTCTCAGCTCGAATTGGTTTAATTTTATATTTTGGCGAGACAAGCTTTAACTGAGTTGCCAATTATGTAAAATTTCTCATATCAAAGCTGACTTGAGTTTCTCATTTACATAAAATTTACATAAGTTTTAGATTTACATTTACATAAAATTTGCAATTCAAAGTGCAAACAAAATGGAAAATAGTAATTCAATTACTTAAAAGTTTATGGGGGAAGTAGCGAATTCCATTGCAATAAATCGTTAAAACATTTTTGTTTAGAAATCGTAACTTTTTATCAGTTTTGCTTGTTTTCAGAACACGAACGTTGAAATCTTTTGAAAAAGTTACGTAGGCAACATAAAGCAGCTTTACACAATAGTGGCGGCATCAAACGTTTTATGATTCATCCGGTAAAAATTTTTAAAAAATTTCACATCATTTAAGCGCATGAATGGTTTGACATGAATGCTTTAAAAATGGTTTCACTGCAACTCTGTTTTAATTTTCTTTTTATATGTATATACTTTGCGAGTAGCAACGCTTTATGCATTTCAAGGGTTAATAGCACAAGTAATTTTCTTTTTTCAATCATTTTAAAAAACAGAATTTAATTATTACAATTTTTGCACATTGGAAAAAACACACAATCAGATAAAATCAGCTGTTTTACTGTCACATTACAAAATCATTGTTTACATGCGGCAGCCTTAATTGTCCTCACAAAATTTTCCAAAAAAGAGGAATCGTGTTACAAGTAATTTTATTTTTTCACTCATTTTAAAAAACAAAACCTAATAATTACAATTTTTCAACAGTGAAAAAAAACACAATCAGATAAAATCAGCTGTTTGTACTGTCACATTACAAAATCATTGTTTACATGCGGCAGCATTAATTGTCCAGACAAAATGTTCGAAAGAAGGGGGATTCGTATTTCAGAAAACTCTCATTTTTATTCGGCCATTATAAGTGAATCCACCTTAAAACTTTCCTTCCCTTAGAGAAACATTAGAAATATGTCTTTCACTCAAAACTTAACCGCGATTGAATACAAACCATTTTCTTTTTTTTTTTTTTATTAAATCTGCAAATAAACTGAACTTTAATGAAAAACTATTATGGATCTATACTGCAAACTGCAATTAAAATTATATGTTTCATTTGTGTAATTATTGCCCTGCTCGAAGCACTGCGTCTCTTTTGCCTTCATTCATTTATTTATGAGTCGAGTCGAGTCGAGTATAATAACATGTGCCAAACGAACAAACGATTTACAAAAACACTTATTTGTTTACTTTGTACGTCGGAGGAGTTGATATTAACCTGATAATAGAAATTAAAGCAAGCAGTGGCCAAAGAGATGTATAAAACCCATTCCAAGCAAAAGCATACCAGCAAATCTATTCAACTAGTGCTCAGCTAAAACAGTCCAAAGTAGGCCAATTTGTGGTATTATTAGTTTAGTAGAACGAATAATAAAAGTGATTCGAAATGGTTTGCCGCAGGTCGAATATTTCATTCGGCTACAAAAAGAATTAGAGGAAAATATTTAATTAATTTTTTTTTATTTTATTTTTTTTTTTTTTTTGAAAACAAATAGACTATAAACCAGACTTTAAATTATGATTTTTAAATAAAAAATATTTTAACTGAGCAGTTTGAAATGGAAGTAAAATAATTTGGTTTCCTTGCAATTTAATTGAGCCAAATTTATTGAATCAACTCAAATAGATAAAAAACTAAACAAGAACGCGAAAGATAATTTCAGAACAACGTAGCAGTCTAAAGCTAAGCAGTAGAAGCCTACACTTAAAGAAAAGCTTATTAAAAAAAAAAGTTTATTTTCTCTTCACTACTGATATCTTTGCACCCCTATCGATTATTCATCGTTATCGGGCAAAAAGTTTCCGCCTTGATAATAACGTAAACAAATTACGAACATTTTCCGATTGATTTCTTCACAGAATTTCGGCTTGGAAACAGAAGGCATCATGTATGTATTTGTCGCTTTAATGAGACTATTAGAGTTTGTATTTTGTAGTTAAAATATCTGTTACCACATTACGACACTCGCAGCCGATCGTAATTTCCACTTTTTGTAGTCCATAAAAATCTGTATCCATTCTTGAATAAAGTATAACAAGGAAATTTTTAATTGCCAGTTTTTTTCCCTCTCTTCTTGCCCTAATTAGTTCTTGCTAATATCCTTGCTCTCCAAGGACTGCTAAAAGGCATAGAAATTTATTATTAATGCTACAAAGATAGAGCTTTTGCGGTTGCCGGAGATTTATCGTGTAACTTCAAGGGATTAGACCCATCTGGCTAACTTCTATGAACAATCCTTTGCTGCGTAATTTCTTCTTCTTACATCTTATTGTTTATTTGTAATTTAAATATTTTTCGCCTCTTTCTGATTTCTGATTTAAGAATGAACAGCTTTATTCGCTTTCTATGCGAAAGGATATTGATTTCGATTTTTCTACACTATTTGGTGTTGGTGTTGGTGTTGGTGGTATTGAAGATAACCGTTTAAGGAACTCTGACACGATATACTCATCTACAGATTGCCATCAAGTCTGGAAGCCAACGATTTCATTGAATTTAAAGTTGTACCGCGAACAATCGCTCGCTCGACAATACGAATGAAAACGTAGATAAGGGCTTTCATATGCAATGCCAATTCTGTGCTACGAAAAATACTGCCCATACTGAGACCCAAATATCATAATCAGTCACTGTTGTTGTTAGTACAACAACAGAGTGATTGGAGTGACTTCGTGGGCTTAAGTTCACTTTCTTAAACCCAAATTGGGGTACATAATTGGGGTACAGTGAATGGAGTTCAGTCACATACTGAGAACCAAATATCATAATCAGTCACTTGTAGGCACTTGTAACTCACTTGTAGTCACTTGTGGTCAAAAATGGAAATGGATAACAATTTTATTGGTGTAAATACCTCTGTAGGCGAATGAATAACGCATAGGCTACTAAACTGGAGGTTGCGGGTTTGATTCCTGCCTAGACCCTGGAAGTTTTCCTCAAGACAAGCCGAAGGCTTTGCAGGTTAAGTCTTCCTGAATGTTAACCAAGAACTTTAGATGCTAATGGAGCGTAATTTTTTTAACTTTTATTTACTTATATGTACCAGAACTTGAATAATCGGTGTAATTATTTTACTCCAAGTGATGGGAACTGCTTTCATAGGATGTGTATTACCATAATGGTAAATACAATTTTGGCGCGAAAAGGTTATTACAAACTTATTATCGGCAATTCCTTACTAAGGAATTGGCTTAGTACAACAACAGAGTGGTTGGAGTGACATTGAAGTGACTGTCCTTCGTGGGCTTAAGTTCACTTTCTTAAACCCAAATTGGGGTACTAAATTTTCCTTCAATTCGTACGGATGTTCAGTGAATGGAGTAGAAACCTCATGGGAATATCGCGGCATAATTTTCACGGGTATGAAATAGATTTTGAAAGTTCAAAATTAAATTTTTTTCTTTTGGAGTCACAAATATACATACGAGGTGTGATCAAAAAAAAGCCTTATTTTCAATTTTTTCCAAAAGTATTTATTTACGAGTCTATATATAATATACGTATATGGCTATATACTTGAAATCGGCTTATTTATCTCTATAAATACACTCATGCACATACGAACATGTATGAATGGTTAATTCACAGCCTACTAAATCGAAGGCCGCGTGTTCGATTCCTGCCTAGTCCCTCCTGTGATCATACTTATATGTCTATATATATTACACATATATGCATGTATATATGCATTTAAGCTCGTATGTTAAGTAATTTGACAATGTATCCATGTTACCATCCAAATGCATTCCGGCTCTTTGCAAGATTTGGTCACTCGTTAACTAATTGCTTGGCACGACTTTCCTATTTAAAACATTGTTTTTGTGTATGTATGAAAGAGTATCAAGAAAGTAACTCATCATAAATTAAGGAACTCTTAGTAATTTAATGTTATTTGTTAAAGTTGCACAAACATGCATGCATGCATGCATACATATTTGTTGCAACGTCATGTAACTCAACAGTACAACAGAGTACAAAAACAATAATAATAATCTTTGAAAGAAACCACAACCTACCACTTACGAATAACATCTAATACTACAAGAATAGTTGTTGTTGTGCCGCTGCCTACTCAATAATAACAACAAGAAAACTACAACAAAACTACAATAAAATCAAGTAAAACAACACAAAAAGTATAACAAACTGTAAACCAACACGGTAGTCAATTTTCCAATCCAGAGCTGTGCAGTGCATGCAGTGAAGCAAAGAGCGAACCAACGATGTTGTACAAGGAGAGAAGAAAGTGCTGCTCTATTCTTCAATGCACAGTTTATTATAGCAAATATGGTGAATTGCTGAAAAGCCCTCGTAAAGAAGAAAGTCTTTACGTTTACCAGCGCTGAGCGTGTTAGCTTAGAGACCTACTCGTATATAACTAAATCGAGACTCCCGCTTGTCTTGGACTTACTCAACTGAATTCTGTAACCAAAAATTGGGATAAGCAAATATTTTATCGTGTAAGTCTGTTTTCAGACATGTCGTGTTTGGATATTAAGACTTCTAGTTTTTTGCTGAGGGAGACGAGGCCTAAAGAAACGACTATAATACATCATGTACAGCCGATATGTTTTGTTTCTCATTATAAAAATGAACAATTTTTGTAATAAAGATTTTCATAGTGTGAACGCAGAAGAAAGTCAAAGAAGAAAAAGTGACATGTTTTGCATTAAGACGGGACGTGTCTGAACGCGATACAAGCGATGATATGGCGATGCTTCTTACTGATTTGTAACCACCAATAATAAAAAAACGGTTGCAAAAAAGAACCTCTCTAGAACGATTGGATGAAAAACAGAAATTAGTGCAAAGAGGAATGCAAAGAAAACGATTAAAGCAGAAATCATGTCTTGAAATAAAAATCAGTTCCAAAATGGCACGTTTTTGGAAGCAACTTCAAAAAAAGAAAAGAAAAAAAAGGAAAGAAAGAAAAATAGATACTACAAAACGCATCCGTCTTCGCTCGGATCAGTAAAACAATTTTAAAATATATGCAAATTTAGTCATTTTACTCTTTCACTACAGTTAAATCCTCGCATTTCATCATTTGGATAAATTGTAGAAAATACTTATACAATTTTCCAGCCCTGCTTCCCCGCTCAGCTTAAAACTAGACATATTTTTCGAAGTCATGTCTTCTGGATCTTTTTTTTTTCTTTTGCATATTTCTTAGATTCTGCTGACTCATTGCAGTTTTAAAAAATCCAACTTCATATTACAGATCACAGTGTTTCCTTCGAAAACATTCTGACATTAACAAACTATAGAACCGAAATTTAAGGGGAACCTCTGCGACCCCTAAATCCAATATAATTTTGAAAAATTCCTTTTCTATTATGCTGATGCGCTAAGTTGGCAAATTATTTATGAAATGCGATTAAGAATAAAATGATTTCAACTGTTTCATCTACTCTTAATTTCAACTGCTATAAAACACTGTGCGGCCGGATTTGTAAACCAAAAAAAAAAAAAATAATAATAAATTCAGTGCAGAACAGTTTGTTGCAGGAAAAGAAGTAAAATCTCTGCTAACTTGTTCATGTTTAACAATTTTTAAGTATATAAATTATAAGGAAAAAATTTCACAAGTTTGCATAGAAATCAAGAAAAATCGAGGAAAAAAACGTTAATGAAAAAAGTATTATGAAATGATGGCGATCTGAAGCAAATCTAATAAGAAATACAAGTTCGTAGACGATGTTATATGTGCGCACATTTTAGGTCTACTTATTCATATTTAACTGTGCTAAGTTGCTTTATTGCCATAAATATTTATTCTGCGGGTTAGTTTAGCGAAAAAACGAGAAAGTTCAGTTAAACACCTGTTGATTTGGTTGCGGCTGGGCTTTAAGGCTTGACTATCCTATTCGCAGTTAAATTTAGAGAAAATTAATTAAAAATGTGTAATCATTTTTCATGACGTTGCGTTTTACATTAAATCAGGCGGCTGACTGCCTTTTCCATATTTCCTCATACATATATGAATATTGTTGAAGGTCAGATAAAACAATATATATATTCATTCTTTTTTTCTTTAGCTGACTTAACTTGAGGATCGGCTTGTCCGCAGGAAAACACCGAAAACTAGGCAGGAATTGAACCCGCGACCTCCGGCTTAGTAGGCTCATACATGTGCGTATGTACATGATTTAATATATAGAGATAAATGAGCCAATTCTATATTTTATATATATATATATATATATAAAATATATATATTATATATATATATTATATTAAAATATATTATATATTTATATATATATATATTAATATACATATATATATATACATATACATATACATATATATATTTATTATATTTATATATTATACATATATATATATATATATATCTACATATATATTGCCATTTACATATGTATATATAATATATATACTTGTCCATTTCTTAAATATCTACTCGTAAATAAATACTTTTGGAAAAAATCGATAATAAGGGTTATATTTTGATCACACCTCGTATGTATATTTGTGACTCCAAACAAAAAAATTTAATTTTAAGCTTTCAAAATCTATTTCATCCCCGTGAAAATTCTGATCACGATATTCCCATGAGATTTCTACTCCATTCACGGAATATCCGTACGAATTAAAGTAAAATTTAATACCCCATTTTAGGTTAAAGAAAGTACACTTAAGCCCACGAACGGCAGTCACCCCAATGTGACTCCAATCAATTTTTTGTTGTACTAAATCAATTCCTTAGTAAGGAATTGCTGATAATAAGTTTGTAATAACCGCTGCTTCCCCAAATTATACTTGCCATCGGGATAATACACATCTTATAAAAGCAGTTCCCATCACTTGGAGTAAAATAATTACAACGATTATACAAGTTACCCTACATGTAAATAATTACAAGTAAAAAAATTACACTCCATTAGCATGTATAGGTCGTAATAATCCTTCTTGATTAGCAGATTTCGTCTTGTCCGAAAGAAAACATCCAGGGTCTAGACAGGATTCGAACCCGCAACCTCCGGCTTAGTAGGCTGTGCATTATACGTTGATACATGTGCGTATATACATGAGTGTATATATAGAGATACATTAGCCGATGCCAAGTAAAAAATCTCAAGAAGGTCCAAGGTCTCCTCTGTAACCAGTGGAAAGTGCTTTCTATTTGGATAAATAAGATTTTGGATGTCCCAATTTAATTATTTCTCTATATCTTTATTTTTAATTAGGCGAATGAGTCCAAATATTATAAAATAAAAATGTGTTGAAATAATAATATTTCGGTGTATCAAGCAGATCCTTCAAGGACTTTTGGACAACTGAATATTTATACCACTTTCAATTAAAGCTAACGGATGATTTACGTTGACTGATATTTGTCAGCCTAAATGAAGAATAGAGGAGAGAAAAAAGTAATATGGCCCTGAAGTCTCTAAATTTCCGAATAAATATCGCATACATTTTCTTAAATAGAGCCGTAGCTTTGTAGGCAAATACTGAGCTGCCCAATAAGATCGGTCATGCAATTCATCAGCAGAGAGAGAGCTGATCCTTTTTGATGGCAGTCAAAATTAATACCCCAATTAGGACAGATATTTCAGATTTCAGAATTAGGACAGATGTGGCTCCTCTCTAGCAATTCTTGATATTCTTCTCTAAGTTATGTAAAGTTGGACCGCCATCATCCGCCATCATCCTCCATCATCCTCCATCATTCTCCATCTCGATTTCCATCTCGATTTCCTCGCAGTAATTTGAAAGAAAACTTTCAATTTATTAATCGGTTACCATTTTAGCGAGTAAAGGCGAGCCCAAAAGCTGAGAAAGTTTTTAAAAGCTATTTGTATAAAAGTAAACTGTAAATTTCTTAGCTTTTGCGCTGTTAGCTACACATGCCCACATACCAAAAGCTTAACAGCGACTGAAGCGGAAAAGAAAACACGTAAAAGAAATACATGAGTCGTCCATACGATGACGATGGGTTAATCCAGCGTTAATTAATTAGGAGAATTCCTAAAAGCGAACATGTTTTATAAAAAAATTTTAAAATGTAAAATATTAACAAAGCTTGGGCTCGTCCGGGATTTGAACCCGGGACCTCCCGCACCCTAAGCGGAAATCATACCCCTAGACCAACGAGCCAGTTGCCGTTCCGTTATTTTTGTAAAGCCGATTTTTATTTTTCAACTTAAAAAGCCTTCTTTAATGTATCTGATCTGAAGGTAAGCAATAATATCTTCTTTATTCAAGCTTTGTAATGCAACTATAACTAAACCAAATTTTATTTAAATAGCAGGTAAATTTAGTTTTTGTATTTGTTAATATAGTTAATATACATAAATGCACATGTTTCGTTTGTATATGGTTATTACTAAGAGACCGGCCCGTCACACATCGGTTCAATATGAAATTTTTCAACCTTCACTTTATTTTATACAAGTTGTTTGTTGGACGTTGTTCTTTCGCCAACGACCATAACACGGTGAATACATCGGTACTCGTCCGATCACGGAAATTAAGCAGCGTCGGGCGCGGTTAGTACTTAGATAGGGAACCGCTTGGGAATTCTTAGAATTCCATTAATAATTAAATAGGATACTCATACTTACAGACTCGAAAATGGGGGCAACCGTTCCTTATATACACGAACATTCCTTATATACGCTAACTCAACGTGGTTAGCAAGGACTAACTAATTCCACTATCTGCAAATTAAAGCCTAGAACTAGAATGAGAAAACTAGAAAAGTTAAAAAAGTTCTTCACAAGCTTTAAAAAGCTTAATAAGTTTTAGCAATTAAAATGTATGAAGTGAAAGTAGCCAATAATGAAAAAAGTTATAATATTTTATCTTCTGAACTAGAGAAGCCCCCGCCTCTCTTTACACCTTTAAATGTATATAAATAAACAATTAGAGGTCGTACTTACCCGCGAGCTAAGCTCGTATGTGGTGTTGCGCCGCCTTGTTGAAAGAACCTGTTATTAAGATAATTTTCATCGCATTTTGGAAAAATAAAATCGTTCAGCATCGTTCGACTTATATCGAACTTCATTACCGTTAACGATGTTTACTCTTTTGTTTCGCTATGACCCCCGGCTGATAACAGCGCTCCAAACGCCCACTTTTAATGCATGCAATGGTGGCCCCTGTACTACATGCGGATTACTTATTTAAAACGCCACTCGATAAAAAATTGATTCATTTCTCGAGCTCCTCTAAAGTCCAATCATTTCAATTAAATTGACTTCAATACATAATCTGGTAGAATCGCCTTTCAAAATAGAAAAAAATTATATATAGTTTCATAAATTATATAGTTTTTGCTTTTAATAAAATTTAAAGTATGCAGGCACCTAATGGAAACCCCGATATATATCTATATGGGTATGCACGTGTTCGAAGACTGACTTTAAATTACGTTCACCTTTCTTTGATGTTGAATATTCTTGTTATTTTTTCAAATTGATCCAATTTCAGAATTTCAGAAAAATAGGTTAATTGTTTTATACAAGTATTTATTACAACAATTTTTTTTTTTCAATATTATTTAAACAGCTCACGGCTTCTTAGAGATTAAAGCGATTTTTTACTTTTCGCAACCAGAATATTTCGATTTGTAATTTTTATATACACATTTGGATTTAAGATTTAACGATCATGTTGTTCTGATTTAAGATGGAATAAGAAATATTTTGCTGGCAGCTAGAAAATGAGCAGAGAATGTCAATACAAAATTTTGTTTTATTACTTTCTTGTACGTTACAACACCCCGCAAAAAATTAAATTGATTGAGCGATTTTAATAGTTTTTGTTTGCAGCCCAGAGAAAAAAAGACACACTTTAGCCAGTAACACTATATTATTTTTGTGCTTTTATCCAATTCTGAAAGGCCTAAAGCAAAGTTGCGTTGAAACGAAAATTAATTGTCTAGTCCTCGTAAAGATCTGCAATTTTTGTCTCAGCAATTATTGGCTTTACAAGATAGTATGGAAACACATACAGTCTCGCGTACTCTACAATTCTAATTTGTTTTCTACTTTGCTCTTTTAGTTTATAAAGTAATAAGAAAACCAAATAAAATCATTTCATTTGGCTACACCGAATCTTGAACACCCTTCAGCAAGTTACGGCAAACGTAACATTACTATGACATTTATTGTTAAAAGTACGTAAAGTACGTAGTTATAGAATCGCATATGTTCCTTCAAGGAAATTCCAGGTTTGTTGCTACTGTATGATCTGTTATACGAAGCCATGTATGACCCCGAATTTTGGAGCACCAAAAACTATCATATACATTTTATCGCTTTTTAAAGGGACTATATCGATCGATTACACGTAGCCATATTCCTTATATGTATGGTCCCGAATTTTGGAGCACCAAAAACTATCATATACATTTTATCGCTCTTTAAAGGGACTATATCGATCGATTATACGTAGCCATATATGTCTCTCGAATTTTGGAGCACCATAAACAATCATATACATTTTATCGCATTTTAAAGGGATTATATCGACTATATATACTCCATATTTGTTTCTACTCTATGATCTGTTATACGTAGCCATGTATGGCCCCGAATTTTGGAGCACCAAAAACTATCATATACATATATTTTTTTGCTTTGTAAAGGGACTATATCGATCGGACGTAGCCATGTATGGCCCCGAATTTTCGAGCATCATACACATTTTATCCCTTTTTAAAGGGACTATAACGAATACTTGATTTCAACAATATATGAAAAAACAAAAAGTTTCCAAAATTGTTCCTTCACGTCAATGTTCGCTTCTTCGAAAAATTTTTTTACTTAAAGCCATCAATACTAAAAAATATATTCCTTATAAGTATAAAGCCCATCGTAAGTCAAAATGCTCTATTCGATGGCAGATCCCAAATCTGGCAATAATGCTATAAAGTGAGATCCAATGCTCTCTTGTGCTAATCTGTAACTAAGAAAGTAAGAAAAAACCGTGAAATATTTAAAGAAGGCCGAAAATTTTTATATAAAATTTCTAAGCGAAATGTGAATTAATAAGGGTACTCGTGTGTATACTCGTATGTGGTAAGTTCATTTCAAGATATGGTAGTTTTTTTCAAAATCACTAATTTGTGTAGAGATAAATCAGGCAATTCAAAATGATTTTGAGAAATTACGATTACGTGCTTTAGATTGAAAATTTTTCCAAAACCAGTTTTCTTATAATCAAAATTTAAGTGGCGTAGTTCCAAAGCGAATGCCAAAGAGCTATAAAAATTTAAATCAATATATATTCATACAAAATTTAGTTTTTTTCTCAGAAACTTTTAATTTTTAAATGAGTAGAAATTCGATTATTTTGAATAGAATTTCGGGTTAATTATGAAGGAGCTTTCAAAGCTGTCTATTAAGCATAACTCAGAGAATCTTTTTGAAAAATAATCTCGCCGAAAATATATAGCCTGTCGTATTAAAATCATTGCTATCAAATCAGCCATCATCCATCTAGGAAAATCCAATTTGCATCATTCCGGAGAATGTATTGCAGAAGAAGTAAACATCTCTTAGATTTAGGCCTCAGAAGAAGCACCATAAAAATTAATAAGTTTCTAAAAATTACAGTACTCATATACATATATATATATATATAAATATATATATATATATAAAATAGTTAAAAACGGAAAGCAGATGTTCCAACTCCAAAAATTGTTGCAATAGTACGATACTCGGCAGATGAGGCCAAAGCGTACAGGGCTATAGCTATGCGTTTCTCTAATATATATTATATATATATATATATATATAACAAAGCACTTGCATTTCAGTCAGCCGCATTCATTAGCTTTTTTAAAGGCACGTTAGTATTTAGCGGAATATATAAAGTGTAACCTCAGTATGTGGGTAATAGCGGTTACACGAAAGAATATGATGCTGCTTACCAGAAGCAGATTCTCGATAACTGGTGCAACGATAATCTTCATTATCAGTGGCAGTTAGACCGCACTAAGCATACCTGCATCTGTATGTACGCATGTGTAGATAATTATACACTATTTCTTTAAATATGTATGCCTGTATCTACCAGATACTTTTGTGGACTTTTGCATCACATGCCTGCCGCTATTCATGTTAGTAGGCGTTCAGTTTCCACCATCTTATCATTGTGCAAAATAGCAACGTAATGTTGCCAACGAATGTTTTGGTTTTGCAAAGTGCTCCTCGTCATTGTATCGCTTCAGCCGTTGCCTTCACCATGGCCGCATTAAAATTTATCAATTTCCTTTATCTTGATGGTCCACTGAAAGAACAAATTGTTAAGAAACCAAATTTGCCAGGTATCGTCTATTGTGTTAGAAGTAACAAAATAACTGGCAATCGCTAATACGTTTTTTCCATCATGTACAAGAATAGAAAGTTGCATGCGGTATCTAATGGGATTTATTGTATGGATCATTTCGCTAATGACAATTTATTGGTGTACATGTTTATGAAAATGGAAATTTTCAATATCAATTTTATTTTGTATGGTTGTATGTACGTTGTATGTGAAATGAAAGTATTTCTTTTGTTTTATTGGCTGTTTACATACGTTGAATGAAATAGAAGACAATATATATAAGATTTTTACAATTTGTTTTTTTTTTTTTTTTTTTTTTTTTGTAGGATATAAACAGTGGAAATTTATGTATGTGGGTTATTAGTTTTCCTTTCATTTTTATTGTGTTTAGTTCTTGCTTTTACTTGCAGATACACGTCAAAAAATATGTATTTAAAAGTATACTTCAGCCCTTCTTAAATCTGTAAAATACTTTTCCAAGCTACTTTGAAGTGAATAGCGGACTCAATTCTATAGTAAACCACTTTCGCAAAGCTGATTTAGAGGAGAGGATAAATAGAGGCTTATCAAAAAAGTACAGGCTTACAGACATAATATGTTCAATTTGTGTATACTGATATGGGAATTTTCTTACAACTAGTACAACAACTACGACAACTACAACAACTACGACAACTACGACAACTGCAACAACTGCAACAACTACAACAATTACGACAACTACAACAACTACAACAATTACGACAACTACAAAAACTACAACAACAACTACAAAAACTACTAATCTAATAGTGTTTTCCCACCTAAAGTTAAAACATGGTTTTAACTTAAAACCTACAAACAGCTGATTTTGTGTTCACATACAATTTTGATAAAATCCAGGTTTTATAATACAGTTTGTCAAATAAATTTGTTAAAGATAAAATACATTTTTTGTAGAAGTAGATGTGTTTGTTGTAATTATTCTTCCCACATTTATTTGACAAACTGTACGACAGCTGTTATGGTTTATATAAAAAATAAGAAATTTTAAAAATGTGTTCTAAAATTGAAATGATTGTACATTTTGTGAATGAATATTTTAAAATTGTGGAACAATTAATACAAAGTGAAGAGATCCTTGGAAATCAAATAGTTAAATTTAAAAACGAAAATATATTCTCAAGCAACAAATTCTCTTTTGCTTAAACCAACAAATGGATAATTTTGCAATTGCTAACGGAATCGAGAAATGTTGTGGACTTTGGTAAATAGAACCAATAATAATGGTTTGTACTTTGCTATATTTATGTATATTATATGTACTTGCTTAGAGTCGAACTGGGACTTTTTGGGAAACTGAGTGCAATGCAAATGGTGCAAATTATTTCAAATCGTGTATGCGCATGAAACGAAGCAGCTTCAATAAATTGTGTATTTTATTAGAAACTTTGGAAAAAAAAGATTCATGTTTTCCAAAAGCTATTAGTTTAGAGAAACGCATAGCTATAGCCCTGTACGCTTTGGCCTCATCTGGAACATCTGCTTTCCGTTTTTAACAATTTTTTTTTATTAACAGTCACTTGACAATTATCAGCTGTTTTCAATCTTTCTAACTTGGTAGCACTAAATATGTAATACTGTATAAAACAAGGTTGTATTTCATAAAATCTACTTTAAACCAAATCAAAAAAGGTTTCAAAATGCTTTTATCAGAATTATTTTGTATGGTAAAAACAGGTTTTAAGTATTGGTTTTAAAGTTAAAACCAAATTTTGTTTTAAAACCAAGTTTTATCCTCAGTGTGAAAACACTGTAATTGTTGCGAAGGCAGGAAGGCCTTTATTTTTATTTGTAATATCCTCTCTTTATTTCAGAATAAATTTTATAAGATCCGAATTATTATTATTGGCATCTGTTGAGACGGCAGGTAATCCGCAACTGGTGGTTTCTATTCGATTTTGAATAAATAAATCTCTGGTTTATCAAAATACTTTTTTTGTCTAGAAACCACCGTTAAATTAAGCAAATTGGCCTAAAAAAATGGGGCATCTAAACTCACCATACTTGACAGCTATCATAAACTGACAACCAAAGTAATCGGTAACGATTAATTTGGTTGCCAGATCCCTCAAACAATCATGGTGATTTTGTGGCGCGTTAACACTAATAGTAAAACTCTTAGTAACTGTTTAAATATATCAAACTACCCGACAAATTAAAGACATTTTATTCACAATTCCTGTTAGCTAAAGAATTCTCAGTAATTCTCATTATTTCTTTAGTATATTTTAGTACATTTAACAGACCTCATCAGGCAATCGGCATTTTCCATTAAATGAAACACATTCGAGTAAACATTAAACACATTCGCGACTGCAGTCATAAAACGTATAAAATGATTTTTGCATTTTTATTATTATTATTTTAAATTAAGTATTTTTTATATTATTTATTTGCATATTAAATATTGCTCGACATCATGTTCAGTAATATGGAACCTGCATAGGTATGCTTAATAGTAAAAAAAATTAATAACAACAACAAACATTGTAAAAAAGAATTAAGAAGAAACACTATAATTCATTCGGTTCTAGTTTAGCGTCGCACTAATTCAATTTCATTCTCTTGCAGCGGCCCCCCCTTGGTATTCCATTCGATAAGAAATGTTGGCCATCCAGCCGACTTCTCGATATCATGCAAAAAAGAATTGCACAAATTCGAAATAATTATTGGACAAAAAGGACAAATTAATTATGTTTTTTGGCTAATTGATTTGTAAAAAAAATTTTAGAACACAACCAACCTTGGGCTCGTCCGGGATTTGAACCCGGGACCTCCCGCACCCTAAGCGGAAATCATACCCCTAGACCAACGAGCCAGTTGATGGGCAGATGAAAAAAATCCATAATCATTACAAACAAGTTTCCTACGTATGCATTAGTATATTTAAAAAGCTTTTGCGGCAGTGTGACCATTGTAACTTTTTTCATATTTTACATGGGTTATTTTTAATGGAATATGTGAAGCTTTTATCTCTTTTAAATTTATAATTAATGACAAGTGAATAAAATACTTCAAATACTTACAAAATATGAAAGTGCATATATATATATATATAATATTATATAATATTATATAAATATATAAATATAATATATATTTATACATTTTATGGCTGCAGTAGCGAATGTGTTTAATATTTATTCGAATGTGTTTCATTTAATGAAGAATTCTGATTGCCTAATGAGGTCTGTTAAATGTAGTACAGAAATAATAAGAATTCTTTAGCTAACAGGAATTGTAAATAAAATGTCTTTAATCCATCGGGTAGTTTGATATATTTAAACAGTTACTAAGAGCAAGGAAAATGAATCCACTCATTTAAGTACCTGTAATAACATGTAAAATACCGCTAAGTTATAATTATGAACTTTTGTGATACTAAGTTTTAAGGAATTCAAGTTCATTAAGGAATTTATAACTAAATAATAAACATTAAATGTCGTTGGTAATATTTCCCCTTTTATTTACATTCATAATACCTACTTTTACCCCGGGAAACAAAACCCATTTTCGAAGTCTGTTTAGAATAAAGAAAAATGCTATTCATAATTAATCTGATACGGTATTAACATTTCATATCGGATTAGTTGCAGTAATTCCCAAGGTAGAGAAGTAATTTATTTGGTATATGCTAATCGATCTTGAACTTATCTTTGGAATAAATAAATAACAATATATTATAATAAGTACATATAACAGACTTGCTTGGCATCATGCGATATTGCTAATACTTTTTTCGTAGAAAACGAATTAACGAATATTTATTTATTAAATTTATGTATTATTTATTCAGAAAATTTCTTCTTCGCCTATAACTTGTATGTATCTTTTTATCTATTCATTTTAAATATGGAAATATTTTGTATAATAAGCGTACGAAGTTGTCTTCGTTATGGAAATACTTACGTTCCTTTCGCCAACATCCGTTAAAACACAAAGCGTTATTGCTTTATATTACTTTCAAACACGGTCACACTGCTTCCACTACAAGTTCGAAAATATTGTGATAGAGTGCTTTCAATAAAAGCTCTAGATTAATATTTGTGTAAAGGAGGAACGACAAAATATATAAAGTCTCAGAATTCTGAAATAAATTCACGTGATAAAATTTGATTAATAATTTTTGAATTCGTAAATATGATAAATATGATTTTGCTCAATTCGGCCAAAAATCTCATGCAACTCAATAAAATATTTTAAAAACTTCCGATCGCCAGCTGTTAATCCTCTTTGAAGACGAACCAGCTTCCCGCCCGTTAATAGTCACTTTACTGATTTACACAACATTTACATTTACACATACACAACTCAGGAGAGCAGCTTCTACTGTTTTTGACTTATAATAGAGACGCATTCGCGACAGCAAACTATGCGAGTTCAACCGCCGTTGTATCCGACTTGCAAACTAATGGCGTTTACTGTTCTACAAAAGAAGGGTAATTTTGTGTCCTTTTCTTCACAAAATGGAAATGTTGCCCTCTAAAACAGATTGTTTTTATTCTAAAACAGCGTTACCAGACAATGTTCAAAAAAAGTATTTCTAGTCGAAAGAGTTAGAAAATTGGATTCTAATTATTATTTTTATATCTGGTGACGTATAAAACAAATAAAAGACATCAATACGGCCGATTAATTACATGAGATATTTAAATTAAAAATTTTTAGTTTCTCAAGCAAATGAATTTAGCAATCTGGCAACTGAACATATTTGTTTACATCTATTTGTATATATGTATATATATAAAAATGACGTGCATGTTCGTAATCGATAAACTCAAAACCTACTGAACCGATTTTGACGGAATTTTGTATACATGCTCTATGGCCTGAGAGAAATGTTTCTATGTAGTTTGAACTTCGTCCGATAGATGGTGCAATATTTTGTTTTTGCGTTTTTTAGCGAGATAAGCCTATGTTGTGTTTCGCTGAAAGCGTTGTGTGCTTAATGGGTATGTAGCGCCGTTAATTAGTCCAATACCAGGTACCAATACCTAACCTATTTTCGTAAAAAAAATTTATTTAAAAAAGTAAATAAATATCTCTAATTTTTAAGCTCTATTTGCGCGATAAGTCTTTGCTGTGTTTCGCTGAAGGCAATCAGCGCGTAGTGGCGTTAATTAAAAACTCTGATTTTAATTTTCTCTAAAATGCAGTTCGAAATAAAAGAAAATTTTTGGGGTCAGCATTGCGTACCGGCATACCTCGTATTTTATAAAATATAAATGAATTTTTTTTAAAAGGCAGTGCACTTTTTTCCTAATTTGTGTTCTTCTCCCGTTAAATAAAAAATGACTTTTCACAGGGCGGGCAAAACATTTTATAAAGGAACCTTTTCACAGGGCCACATTATTGTTGCAGAAAAGAAAACGCCTCACATTATTATTTGAAATGAAAATAATTATTAAGAAGAAAATATTTCAATAATTTGCTACTCTTAAAAATTTTAGTATTGAAAAAATAAATATATGTATGTAAAATATAACTAACAAGGAACTGTTTGTTTATTTATGATATAAATTTTCTGATCTCTTTTATTTTTAAATAAAATAATATAACTTTGAAATCGTATACTAGACTTTTTTTTATAATGCTGGCTGTATCATCTCTGCTCATTGTAGCTCATAAAAATAGAAAGGAGTCTAAATTGCCCACAGCAGGAACGGGGATCGAGTAGCTATATACCTAACATGCATATGAGTAATGGGCATCTACTTTCTTATTCCAAAAATTTAAGTTGTACTACGAAAAGAAAGATTTTTCTATAGCAATCTGATCGGTTATCATCCGATTATTAGGTGTACATTATACGAGTATGTCCCTGCATGGTTCTTCTCTCTAAGAAGAATGACTTTGAAGTGTGCAATTCGCTTAGCAACACGTCATGATTCGTAGCTCATAGTGATCAGAGTTGTTTTTAGATTGTTATTTAAAAATATTTTTAATTATCTAATTTCATGTATTCATAAAATTTAATTAAGAAAAAGAAACACCTTTACTTGGGCTCGTCCGGGATTTGAACCCGGGACCTCCCGCACCCTAAGCGGAAATCATACCCCTAGACCAACGAGCCACCTAATGCAATTGCATTTTATTTTAAAAGATTTTTACATTTTTTGGAGAAATATCCCAAATACTTTCAAACTTATGAGGTCACAGTGTTGTATTATTTCAGAATAGTTTAAAAGAGTTGTTGTCTTGCTTCAACTAAAAATGTCAATGTCAGAAACTCTGTGAAATAGGTATGTTTGGTGTTTTGTCATAAAATGTCTTGAGAAACATAGGCCAAAGGGCTAAAGCTCTTTAGTGAAGCTGTTGCATTCTCTCCATTCTAGACTCCTTTTTTATATTACTTGCTCCTTTTTATATTATAGTGCCAAATATTGGTGCACTATAACAAATGTTGTCAGTGCTGAATTCTTGTATTTACTGTATGCCGACTACCATGCCAGAGATGGAAACGGTACGTACCTTTTGCTGCAAGAAAAAATTTTGGCATTACAGAAAGTTTTTTACGTTCTTAAAGACACAATACAAATTTTACCTGCTGCGAAATTTTAAACAAAATAATTATGGTGTAGCGGAAATTGCATTTCCCTTATTCTTGTATAAAGTCTTACAACTTGCATAGACTTCCTTTGTTTTTTGTCATGGCAGTATTATTGTGTAATACCTCTTTATTATTGTATTAAATGTAACATAATCCCATCCCCGCCGTGAATTTTCTAACCATTCTTTTTGTTTTTGTGTCAATTTCATTTTATTACTGACCGAGGAAGGTATTAAGACACGCAGTGTAAACAAATAAAACTTTATTGCGGATTGCAAATATAAATTAAAAAGATTAGCTAACAAAAATATAAATTAAATTCTATTTGTGAAAGCAAAATTGTGAGTGAATTAAAAATAAAAACAATAAGAAAGCCAAGGAAGAGGTAAAAAAATTGATAAAAGTTAATTTCGTATTGAAGGTTTTTTAAATTAAGAAATGTATCTACCTTTTATATATATCAAAAACTTAGTTGCTGGGATTTGCCCTACTCAACCCATACGTCGAAAAAAACGTTGAGAGAAATTCTCTTCTAAGCACTCTATGTATTTGCATTCAAGCAGACGATTTCCTCTGTAACTTGTTATGCTTATGAGCAATTACATGGATTCTACTTGTCAGCACAATCCGAAAGGCATATACCTCGCCGGCATATAATTTTGAACTATAAATTATCTTAATATTTATGGAAAACATTTTAATTTATATGACCAGTACAAATAGTCAACATATTAATAATTTATAAAATATAAAGCCAGATGGCAAAGAGCTTGCTCTTGGAGCCTGCGGTATACATACATACATAGATTGCACATTAACTACAGCAGTTACATCCCGATAAAATAAAGTGATATCGGTTTTTGGGTCGATTCTGAGAGGCGGAACTAGTTGTTTCAGAATTACGATTTTAATATCTTTTCTTGGTTGGATTTGCAAGATTCAATAAATAATTAACTGCAAATATATTGGCCGGATCTCTTAAGCTTAAATTATTTTATGTTTGAATTAAACATTTTGTCGTTTTATGTGCAGACAATTTTCTAAACCGCCAGATTATAAAGAAACTTCCATGTAGAAAATCTAATTATAAATACACACGAGTATCTAAATGAGCTTATGCAAGTTGTCGGTTTGCTCTTCTACAAAAGCACTATGTGCCTTTTTTTGATTTAAACTTTTATTCGATTTTTTTAAGCACTCTGTGTTTTTCTCTTGGACGTTTATTTCAGACTGACTTCTTTTTGATCAATCATCAGTTAATTTTCTACTCTGTTATGTACTCAATTTTAAAGTAATCTGATTCCCTATGTAAGCGCTCCCTAAAACAGTTCTTTGAATTTAGGAAATTGAACCGGCTTGCAGTTCAATTGTTATGCAAACGAAATAAAGTGAAAGATAAAAAAGGTATTTCTCACTGACGTTTAATGAAACGCACAACTGACAAAGTGTATGAAATTGGATTTTCTATCGTTAGTGAAATCTGCAGGCTGAAGGGAACGGGCTAGCAGGAGAGATCTACTTAGTTAGGCCATTAAGTTTGACGTTTTCGTTTTACAAAGAAAAATATATACGAGAACTTGGCAGATCAGTTATATATATGCCATTAAATCGTATTCGTTTTCTCCTTTATGCTTTGAGTTTTGTAATCTTTGCCTCAATGAAGAATTAATGAAAAGGATTTTTTTTAAGTTGTGGTGAAGAATTAAGGCATTCACGAACTCTGACACGATGCACTCATTCTCATAATGACACGTGAAATACGTCAAATCTATTCGTTGTACTCTCTCTCATTGCATTCTGTTTACAATCAATATGTGTTTTTTAACCGAAAGTACTAAAGTTGAGAAACTTTTACCTTTTTCCATACGTTAAGTACTTTGATCATTGGCAGTTGAGCTAAGCCGAGTGCAGTTTAATATTTATTAGGTGGCAAACTTTTCCGTTTCCACCTTGACATCACTTGGGCCAGCTAAACAAAAACCAACTACCAGATTTTAAAGGGTTTGTAAAACAAAGCAGTGTTGCTAACTGAACATTATGGACCTATAAAAAAATACCCAATACTTACGTTTAGGCCCTCGTGTAACGTAAATCAATTTTAAACATATACAGTATGTCACAATATAACACGGTCAGTTTTTGTTTAACAATAATAACTTTATTTTCATCTTAATAGTTAAAAATCTTTTAATAATTTGTTTTTTTTTTGTTTTTGTTTTTTTATTTAATTTATAAATTATGCACAATTTTGTATACGTGCGTTTTTGTGTACTGATTAGTTCAATGATTAACAAAACATATTTATATACTTCAATTATTGTTTAATAAAAAAGGAATAGAATAGAATAGAATAAAATAGAATAAGAGAATGTAAGTAAATGTAAATATTAAGCAACTAAATATATATATATTTTTTTTTGTTTTTGTAATTTCGTTAAGAAAAACTTAAAACGTTTTTATAAATTTCTTAAAGAGCCAAATTATTAATAAAATGTATAAATTTCTTTTAACCAAAAATAAATTTTTTTTTTAAAAAATTATGTTACAGGCACTTTAATAACTTTTAATTTTTATTTTTTAATTTTTTTAAGATTTTTAAGATTTTCCTATACACGCCAAGTTTAAAATTAGAAATAATTTTTTTTTTTTATACGAACTAACTGTAACAAAACTATAACAACAAATAATATTGTTTTTTAAAATATAATTTATTTATTTGATTGTATAAAAATTATAGCGAAAGTTTTTGTTAATAATTTAAGCAGCGCGAAGAACAATGATCACATGTTGGGAGATAAAAAAAATCTACTACACTCATAAAAAATGATTTTATAAATACACTGCATTACTAAAATGACATGCGAAACAATTTTACTAATGAAATTTTGAACACGGAATGCAAAGATGATGTTTGGCTGCAGTTCAGCGGACGGTACTTATTCGACTTTGGGGTTTTATTAATTCCGTTTCTTATTGTATCATTTAAAAGATCTAAAACGCGCTTTATTTATGCGCTTTATAAAAGCTTTTCACTGCATGATGAGCCCAAATACACACATTTTTATATACTTGAAGTACTTTATTGGTCAAGTCTAGTGGTACAATATAATGGAACTCTCTTATCTTTGAATCGAAAAAAGTTGGTAACTGATTCGCGCTTTATGTGAAAATAATTTTACTTAATCGGTGTTATCGATCAGTGTGCTTCTGTGGCTTTTTGTAAACAGAGAAATAAAACGTTTACTAATTTAATATTTAGTACCTGAAGTACTTTACTGGTTACATATAGTGTTCAAATATAGTGGAACTCTCTTATCGGAGAGGAAGAGATATATAATTTTTTTTAATCGAAAAAAAAAAACCAATTTTAACTTGGTAACTGATTCGCTCCTTATAGATTGCTGTATCGATCAGTGTGCTTCTGTGGCTTTTTGTAAACAGGGAAATAAAACATTTACTAATCCAATATTTAGTACTTGAAGTACTTTACTGGTTACATATAGTGTTCTAATATAATGCAACTTTCTTATTTTAGAGAAAGGGATAAAAAATTTCTTTGAATCGAAAATATCACATTTTAATTTGGCAACTGATTCGCGCTTAATCGATGGATGTTATCAATCAGTGTGCTTCTCTGAATTTTTATCGATCGGGAAATAAAATGTTTACTGATTCAATATTTAGTGCGTTTAAAGATCCACTGCAACCGATTTAAGTCGAATAACTAGAAGCATCATCTCTGCTTTCACTTGTATGAAATATTGCTAACTAAGTACCTACAAATAACTAGAAATCGTCCTAGACTTTTAATTGGATTTTTTTTTTTGCTTTTGCTGGTGCCGATATTGGGCGTTATATGTCCAACTCAAAACGATTTGAATGTGATGATGGCTTTCGTACAGAATTGGTGCTGGTATGTGTTGCATTTATGTGATTTATGTGAGTGCTGGAAGTGCATGTAGTTGTAGTGTTTAGTGACAGCTCAACGTCCCTTCCATCTAAGGGAGGGGGCGAGCTAATGCGGAATCTTTTCGTGTTTAATAACGTGTTCGTTCTCGTTCTGTCTTGATGTAAAACACTTTGCGATTGCTGATGAGACTGATGAGACTGATGTTGTTGATTGGATTGTTGATGTTGCTGAGTCGATGGCTTATAACTGCTACAGTTTGATGTTGATGTTGCGTTTGTCTCCATAAACATAATATTATCATTGTTATTCTCGTGCCGATATTTTATATGGTTTTGTTGCTTGCTATTATCATCATCACCAACTTGACTTATTGCTGCCGTCGTTGTTGTTGCAGTGGTTTTTTGTATGATGTCTGTAAAACTATATAAATTAATTGCACTGCATCTTTCAATAGGGTGTATATTTTTTCTATCATTTGTTGCTGTAGTATCGTTTTTGTTGTTGCTGTTATTATTATTAAATGTATGCTTTTGAGTATTAATATTATCTAGTTGCTTTTCCGTATTATGAAGACTATTTAAATGTAAATTAATTGTATTATTAGCACTAAAATTCTTTGGTAGATCCACTGGGTTTAGTATAGATTTCATTGTTGTTGCTTGTGGTAACATGTTGTTTTTCAATTGCAATGTAAGTGATGTTGTCGGGGGTTCTTTGTTATTATTTTGTATTTGAAATGTTTTAATCGATGTATAAGTTTCGGATTGTGGTTGTTCATGTGGTTCGTTTTGGCTTAAATTTTTTGTTGTTGATGATGATGACGGGTGTGTCGGGGTTATAGTTGGTTTTGGTGGGGCTGTTGTTAAATAATTTTTAGTATCATTTGTTTTCTTTTTATTTTTCAAAGTTTTCAGATTTTTATCAAAGATTGTTTTCGTTGACGCTTTCAAACCTGTTTTTGTAAAAAGGAGGAAATAATGAAGCAAAATATTTTTAACAATTAATTTAATTCTATTACAAATAAAAATAAATACGAGTACAACATAGATTTAGTGCAAATGGGCAACTACTCGCCATTGCGGACTTAATTGTTTGTATTAAAAGTGGAGATGTGCAAATAAGAGTACCTCAGATGTATGAAATAGTTTACAAATGAAGCTTTAAACACCATTTTAAGCATATTGTTAATATTTAAGGACATGCAATAAAATTTTATATAATTCTTCTATTTATTACTACGAGTATATGTAGAGTTAAAGATTGCTCCGTATTTATTTCTCTTCTCATCTATTTATATAGTATTTTCTAAACTAGATTCAATCTCCTCAAGAGCCGATAATATAATTTATCGATAGTTACGATTTTATCGGCTAGATAAATCGTTTTCCACTATTATATGTTTATTTTAAGCAAAAAACACATTACGTTACGTAACATTTTTAACGTAAGGCTTTAGTTTTGGAGTTTTCATATATTCTAATCTATAAAGAAAAACGAAACAATTGGTGGTTGTCTTAAAACGTGGAAAACTTTTTTACGTTTTAAAAAATTTATCCTTTTAAATATACGAAACACTTTAAATGTCACTTTAATTACGTTTGTAAGTATGTATGTCTGCATCCTGGCAACAATCAGACCAATAATGGTGCATTTGTGATGTAAATAGTTATCCAGTAGGATAACTATTTATTTAGATCTCGTTGGCTTATGCGAAATGCGTTGAAATTGAATATTTTACGTGTAATCGATGAACTGCGGTCTGCTTTGTGCGAAAAAGTCCTTTAAATTTGGAAGGACCGCATACAGTATGTTAAGCGAAGCGGGAGCGCTTGAAAGGCTGTATTATTATGTATCAAACTAATGGGAAAGCCGGTAGACTGCGCAATAAGTAAATAATACTGCCATCATTAAACTTAATGGTTAAACAGTTAAATATGAAAGTAATTTAAAGAAAAATATTTCTAAAGAGAGTCTAAAAAAATTAAGTAATAGAGTTGGTTTGCTCCAAAAGAAAGGAATACACGAAAGACAAGCAAGAACTTTAATAAGCAATCTAGTAAGTTGTGGCAGTAATAAAGTGGTTAAAGTGGAGGACATTAAATACAACTATTTATGATTTTATTAGAAAAAGAACTCGTGTGGCAGACAGCAGGTTAAAAACGAGCGGAAGGATTTTTGTGTTTGTCCAGATGGCAGCAATAGAGCGACTAGAATCGCCTAATTTTCGGTTACCAAATATGCTCAAGCAAATGATTCAGCCGAATGAGCTTTGCATCATTCTAAGATTGTTGCAAATTACTTTTACTGAATTACAATGTGCACATCAGCAATATTACATCATTACATATGGAACACATTCTTAAGTCTTGTACACTGTCAGACATACAAAAACATGATCTGCCTTTCAAAAAAAAAAAAAAAAGGAAAAAAAGACGACGCACAGTTCTTATCACAAAAGTTGAACGTAAGATAACCTTACGTGTTTTAATAATTTTCCCACTGTGCAGAAAAGAATATCTTAAATATGATATACGATATATAATAGCACTAGTAATACGGAAGTGTGACCAATTCAATAATGAAGTCTTCTTTTCTACAAAAAATGTTTTTTTTTTTAATTAAGCTGAAGCGCATTGCAATGTTTGCCTTGCCTAAGGCGAGAGGAAGCCAAAGCCGCTTATTCCTGCATAAGGTTGCCAGATGATACCGAAAAACATATACATCGAATCTCGAACATAAAGGTTATTGATGATATAAAAAAAAAAATTGTGTTTGAAATCGTTGAATAAATAAACTGTTGCATAAAATATTTTCACTTGTCATATAAATTGTAGAAAATATGGATTTTGCTGGTGTGGTCATAAATAAAATTCTTGCATGAAGAAGTGTTCAATTTACTTAAACGACACCGTCACCTACATGTAAGAATATTGACCATATACATACATTCGAATACAGACTTTCGAATAGAGACATTATATGTATCTTGTATGCTTCATATGTTGTATGGTCATATCTAATATAATCAAATTTTGATTTGTTTGAAATAATTAGGAAAATTGCGTTTAGCTGTTTTGATTAGTGGTTTCCGCGGTATAAATTGACTTGCTAATCCCGGTAGCTTCAACTTAGCTAATGTCTGCATAGCCGGCCATCATCAGCTTTTCCAATATGTAATTTACATACAAATAGAACTTTATTAATAATTCACGTTACAAAACCTTTAAGTAATACATAAATATTAAGGCCGATATAAATAGATATGGGCAGCAAGTAATGCGTGCTATAACAAATTAACTGTTGCAGAATGTGAAGAATAAAATTTAGAAAGAAAAGTAAGAGGTGCAAATGAAGGAAATTGTTAATAAAACTGGCACAAAGGAATTTAACACACATACACATGAAGAGGCGTTCGTTTAGGCACATGCTATTAATACACAGAAAGCTGAAAATGTTGCATGGTTTTGGAAGTAAACCATAAGATGTAGAGCATTGTAATGGCAAAGGAGCCGTGGACAGACAAGGCAGCATAGAGTACGGGAATGCAGTTGATACTGGTTTTGTATTTGTGTGTGCGTGTGTGCGTGTGTATGTTTGTGTGTGTTTGAATGTTTAGTTGATAATATGATTTCTTTCTCAATTATGTTGTGATTGAAATTGTTTTACCTTCAAAGTTTAGCATCCTATTTTGACAGTTAAACAAATTAGTTTGTTTATAGCATGGCTCATACGAATAACGACAATTTGTTAAATAATCATCATCAAGAACTCCTCTACATTTACTAAGGTGTGTATTATTATTGCCACTACCACTAAAGCCATTACTAGCTCTACTGTTTGTTTTACAACAACTACAACTGTTATTATTTAGCAAAGTTACATTGGTGTCATTATCATTATTATCAGGAGCAACATCGGCAATGATTATGTTGTTGTTTTCTAAATTGATATTATTTTTGTTGGTGTTGTTATTACTGATAGTGTTAGTGTAATTCTCTTTCTCATTTACAATCATCTGCATAAGTTCAACGCTGTATAATGAAGTTGAAGTATTTGATGCTGTGCTGTCTGTGTTGCTGGTAGTAGTTTCAGCTGGTGTTTCTGTTCCCGATCCACCAAGAGATGATGAAGTTTCTAACGATGATGCAGTTTTAGTTTCATTCACACTGCAAAAATTATGTTTATTAGCTGAATGTGTTTTCATTTCACAGGTATTGTTTAAGGGTTCAATCAAGTTGATTTGTGTTTGCTGCTCCTGTTGGTGCTCTAGCTGCTGGTGCAGATGGTGCTGCAGATCCTGTTGCTGGTTTTGCTTGCCAAATAGTTCTTTCTGTTGGCATTGCTCTTGTTCTTCTTGGCATGGTTGCTCTAATAGCTGTTCTTGTATATTTTTCCCTTCATTATCAACATGATTATATTTTTTAGCATGCACATGCTTTTTATATTATTTGTTTGTTTTTTTTTTTTTTTGTTGTTAAATATATTTTTTTGTATATATGTGTTTTAAAAAAAATTAAAAAAAAAGTATGCGAGTGAGTGTTTGGTAAGTGTAGGATATACTTGTTGTAAGTTTGAGAAATTATTCGATGAACGTTAGTTGTAAAAATTAATTTTACATAATCGAAATAAATTTTGTTGTAGCAAATAATTAGTTACAAATTTCAAATGTTTAAATGGTAATTAGTTTTCTATACATACATGACATCGTTAACTAACCTCACTGTCTTGACAAATAGCATCACCATTGTCGTCCTGACCATCCTTAGGCCTGCTAACAAATTGTATATCCAGGGAGGGATCATCGGATGCTAAATGAGCCCGGAACTGTTTATTTCTGTTAAAAAATGCAAAAAATATATGAAAACCATTTTTTTTAATAATGAAATTCTCTGTTCCATTAAGAAAACTTCAAAGTTTATTTAAGGACATGTTATATTGATTTTTTTATATTGAAAGGCAAATTTTTTTCATTGTGTTCTTGTAATTCTCAAATGACTTTGAAGAATGTCGGTATAACAAAACATAATTTTGGATTGCTGTTCAAAACTGTTTTATAAATAAAATAAATAATTTTGTTTCAGAAATGCGAAAGCGTTTCATCACTGAAATATGTAATTTCAACTCATTATGTTGTCTCAGCCTATTTCGAATGTGTTTAAAGCTTTAAATATGATTTACACATCTAAATATATGCATTTCGTCCTTCGCTTTGTTTTTTCCTAAAAATTGCCAGAAAATATTTGGCCAGAATATGTCCAATCACAAGTGAAAAAATTTCACATTTATTGCGACATTCGGCAAAACATTCCGAAATATGTATTATATATTTCTAAAAGGATATTCTGAATTACATTTAGATTTTACTGTAACTTTGTGCTTTCCGTTCCTCTCTCCTATCTGTGGTAATTTTCTTCTACCGCTTTTGCCCAATCGCTTGCTGCATGCCTATTTCGCGCCTTTTCTCTTTTACACTTTCTTTTATGAAAAAAGCTAATTAAATTCAAATTATTTTAGGAAGTGCAAACATGGCTTTTCCATTTAACAAACTTATCTCTGCACAATTTTTTCAAGACATAATTTACAATTATTGCCATAAAACAAATGTTGGATTTGGTTTTCCGTTTTGAAATTAGATTGTGATTGTTATGATTTGCTTTTTTCCATTTTCAGTTGAATTAATTTTTCCATATGATATCTATATGCATTTCAAGGAACAGTATGTACGAATTGGAAACCAGTGATTACCTTAATTCCAATTGTTGCATTTGTTGCAAATGTTTCAGTTTTTGATTGGCAACACGAAATTTTTCTTCTAGAGCAGCATTTTCAACACACTTGATGGAATATTTTTCCGAGAATGATAGAATTTCTTGACGCAATTCCTCCAATTCCTCTCTGTAATTACATGAAGTAGAGAAGAAGATACAAAGAAACAGAATTATTTAATGTATGACTTATAAATCATCTTGGAGAAGTTTTTTTTTTAATTTTGCACATAATAAAGGTAAAATATTGGCATAAAAGGTACGAACACGAACAGACAACAGAACCCGAAGTACTAGAAGGTATTTGAAAGTAATATTTTCGTACAAACAATTTAAACGAGGGTTGTGTAATAAGTTTGGATAATATTTGAGTTAGACTGTATACTGAGAAGTTAAAATGTATTTAGACTTAGTTCATATTTTCCAAACTTACACAGCCACCCTCCCATCTGAAATTATAAACAAAATTAAGAAAAGTGAAGAAATACACAGAAAATACATACTCCTTCGCCTTAGTTGAATCCAAAGTACGTTCTCCTCTTTGTTGAAATTGTTTCAGGAATTCTTGCTTGAAACGTGCAACTTCACGTTGTACTTCACTTTGGTGTGCTTTACGCATGGCATCAAGAGCAGCTAATGTAGCCTAAAGGTGATGGTTAAAAAATGCAAAGTTTTAAATGCAAAGTGCTTAAGAAACACAGTACAACACAAGCTTAAGAGCATCAAGGAATATCAAGTTATTTTTGTTATTCTACTTTGTCGTTATTACCGAGCAAATGAAAAGGAGTTTCCAAATAAAAACAACATTGTCTGAGTAGATGATTTCAGCCTCATAATTATATATGACATGGCTGTTATACTTGTGTTACTATTGTGCATATGATCTTGTATGTATTTTTTTACAGAGAGTTAAAAAAAAGCCGCAAGTCAACTTACTTGGGTTTCTTCAGCCAAGGCAGTTTCCTTTTCGATTAACAAACGTTCAATTTCTTGCTTATGCTTTTCCTCTAAGTCATTTAAAGTACGTCTATGCGATGATTCCATGGCGGACAAACCCTTTTCACAAAGTGTCTTTAAGACGAAAAAGATGTTTATAATGTTTAGTGACAATAAATAATAATTGATCTTAAAAGGAAATTTGCATTTTAATAAAATCGTAACAAAATAAAAAGTCATTTCCGAGGATGCTTTAGGAATTAACAATCCTCTTTGGTTTCTTTATTTAATTGTTTCATGTATTTAATATGAACACCCACCCTTAATTGTTCAATTTCCGACTGATAACGTTGTCGAAAGGAGTCTTCGTCGACTACATTTGCCAATTCAGAGGAATGCGCCAGCATTTGTTCGCCATATGCTTGCTCCAGACATTCCATTTGCTTACTATGTTCCATTTCTAATAGCTCTAGACGTTTTTCAAACCGTTTACTTTTTTCTTGTTCTTTGGCTAACTGTGATTGTATGTAATCTCGTTCTTGTAACAACATTACATACTCATCATCTTGGCGAGCACACTTCATTGTTAATGCATCACTCTCCTCCTGATACGAACGCACTTTTTCTTCTTCTGCCTGGAGGCGCTTTAATAATTCACGCTGTTCACTTTGGGTGGCTTGAAGTGCTTGCTCCTTTGTATGAAGTCTCAGTACTACTGCCTGAAATTCACGTTCACGCTCTTCCATTAGTTCTTCACTTTTATTTAAGTCTTTGTTAATAGCATTCTTTTCAGCCTCCAAGCAACGTGTGGCTGTACGTTGATGTTCGACTTGTTGCATTAGGGCTGTTAAATCTTTGGCATGTGACTGTTGTAATCGTAAAATTTCACTTTCATGCTGTTCCTGCACACTGTGGAATTTTTCGTTCACTTGCAAGCAATGCTGACACGAAGCGTTTAATTTTTGATGCACCTCATCTAGTAGTTGGTCGGCTTTTTTGCGTAATTCACAACATTTGTGGCAAACGTCTTGGAGATTCTCAATAGATATTTCGGTTCGTGGTATAAGTTCGTTTGATGAAGCTGTAGCTTCACATTGTAAAGCAATGAGAGAGTCTTCAAGTTGACTCAGGAAAATAGAAATGTCACACAACACTTGACGATCGCTGAGAAAATCAACTGTATGCTGCTTGTACATAAATTCAAAGTCAGCTTCAAGCAGTATATCATCAGAATTGTTGATCTGAAGATCATTGGAAAGTTCTTCAAAGAGGTTTTCATATTTCTGTAATGCTGTTATACCCAATTTCTGTACTTGTTTTTCTTCATCACTCTTCGCAGACGAGTGCATCACGTAATCGCCTCTCAATACGTTAATGCGTGCATCCACTAATGCTTTGTGAGCAATTATATCAGCAAATTCTGATAGCAAATGCCGTCCCTCCGAAATCTTATGTTCGTGCTGCAAATGTAAGCGCCATTGTCCACGCTTCATTTGCTGTACTGTTTCCTCATAGCATCGAGTGAGTTGGTTAACAGCCAGCTCCATTTCTTTCCGTAGGATGTCATGGACGGCATCTGCAAATTTTTCAAAAGATAAACGCTCATCCAAAGTGAGGGGGTAGCCAAATGAAGGCGTAAGAGAGGTCTCTAACCTTTCAGCATTTCGCATCATAACATGAGCAATTTCAGATTGAACTAGTTCCGCATTTACCGTTTCCTGAGCTTGCCTCCAAGCCTCCTGTACAGCTCCTTGCACTAAATCATTAGTTGACATATAACTGAGAGTTTCTGCAGCTAGGCTCGTGGCTAAGTTTTCTGTAGCATTGTTCTTAAAGCGCATGGCTATAACATTAACTTCATTCTGTTGCCGCAAAAGATCATCCAGCATATTTTGATCTACTGGTTCCAAGGTATGTTTGCCAACATGTTGAACTTGAGAAGCGTGATGATTTTGGTATGTAGACAGTACAAGGCGTCTAGCCAAAACACCTGCTAATATGTCTAAACTACCACTTGTCTTTACGGTACATTTTCCTTGCAGCTTGGCTTTTAGCATAGACATGAGATGAGAAGTTTCGGCCACTTCAGCTCTTGTTTGTCGTTCCGTGAAAACTTCTGGGTTTTCGGCTCTTTCCAGGGAATCTCTGAGTTTACCGAAACATACGCTCTCGAAAGCTATTCTTTCGGCTAACAGCTCCAGGTCTTTTCGTTTGGTCAATTCATTACGGTCTCTTAACATGCGCCTTTGTTTTAAAAGTTCTGCCAATTTTGACCTTAGCTGAGATTCTAATAATGTTAAAGCTTTCTTAACTGGACTAGAGTCGGGTAATATATAGATACCAGATTGTAGTACATCATGCTGGGTTCCTTGTATAACGCAAGATTCTGTTGATTCTCTTATTAATTTGACTACTTCATGCAGGCAACGCTCAACAAATCTAAAAGAATCTTTGCGTTCTGTTATCGGAGATACAGACCTCCTGTTACGAGAAGACCTTAATGTTTGCAACTGACTTAGACTTTGTTCCAGGCGATCCTTGCTTGTAATTAATACACTCTCCAAACATTTCAAGCGTTCTATTAAATGTTCTGATAATCTCACATAGCTGGTGGATGAGGCCCGAGAAGCAGAATCCGAATTTAGTGTAGCTGAACTTGATGTGGGGGTACAAGAAGAACTTCTATTAACGCCTTCACAACGTTTTTCTAAATCGTTTACTCTTTCCAAAAATTGCAACGAGTCAGAGATTGCTGAAGTCGGTAGACTTGCATCTAATGACCTTCTCCTTGACGATTTTTTGACAGATGATTTAGCTGCTTGTTGGATTTCCATAACTGGTGGTTTAAGATTCAATTGGTGTACTTTCTCCATGTCATCTATTTTAACCTCTAATTCTCCCAGTTTAACTTCTAATTCTTTTGAAACGGTTAGCTGCTCCTTGCCCTTAAGTGATAAAGATCTTCTGCGTTCAGACTTTGCTAATTTTTGTTTAAGATTTCTGACTTGTCTCTCCGACGAACTGTACTTCAAAGTTAGATCTTGTATTCTATCAGCCATCATTTGCAATTGAGAATTATCCTCAATCTCTTTGCATTCCAGATCCTGTTTCAAAGAAGCATAAGAAATTTCTAAGGAATCGTATTGATTTTGCGACTCTTTCAATTCTTTTTTCATTGCTCTTATTTCATTAACGGCCTTTTCAAATCTACTCTTTAGCTCACCATACTCTTCAGCCAAGCAATCACGATCTAAACCATATGGGTCGATGTCATTTATTTGAGTTAGATCGCTTAAAGAATCCATGCGCTTTATCTTACTCTTTTGAATATTAATAAAACTGGCGGGACTATAACTTTCAATTTCCCTTAAACGCTTATAAAGGTTTTCATTTTCTTCAATACCCCTCGTTAGACGATCATCTAAATCTTTGATTTTTCTTTGGCTTTTGTCATGCTCGTCCGTTAATCTCTCTATGATTTCAGATGCATTTCTCTTAGAATCTTCTAATTGTGTGCTAAAACTCTCTCTTACTTCTTCCATTTCATGTATACGATTATTTAGCTCTAATTCTGTACGTTCTAAAGTATTCAATAATTCAGACATGCGGGCTTCACGCTCTTTGGCTTCATTTCGCAGAATATCTCGTTCCTTTTCTACCACACTTAAACGAAACTTAAGCTCTTTATCGACATTAAAATTAACTTCTTCGTGTACTGTATGAATTAATGGCACCTCATCTGATCCCACACTATCAACTGTACTGCGTCTTGAAGAGGGTGGTGATGATCTGGATCTTTTGTGCATTCTAGGGCAGGGCATAGCTGTACGAGTACGCATCCTATCTTTCGTTCTCGTAACGTTATGTATTGCAGAGGGAGAAGGGGATAAGGGTGACCCCCAATCGCCAATACTATCGCGACGGCCACACTCAGATGCTGTACGATACTCGTCGTCTGAGGAGAAATGCATCGCGGTTTTTGTTGTAATCGGAGTTTGGGGGCTTACTAAAGACGACTTAGCTGAACTTGAACTACTGGTATTACTGACTACCACCTGCGGACTAGCTTCAGTAGTTATTTTTTGCATACTCTTTTTAATGTTGCTGTTACTGTTGATCCTTTGTGCCTTTATAAAATCCTTTTCAATTTCACTTTTCATATCATCACTTGTATTATCTTTAATTATAAGCTCTGCTCCAGACACGGACTTATTGCTAACATTATGATTTTCTTTCGTACCCAAAATAGAAGAATGATTCAAAATGCTGCAATTACTTTGGGGACTATTATTGTTATTATTATTACTGTTGTTGTTGCTGGTATTACTACTGCTTTGTATAATTACGGCCGGATTCTGTTGCAGACCTGCGGCATTTCGTAGAATTGCTATCCAGCTGTTACGGGAGTTAGGCGACAGACTAGCGAGTATTAGGCGCCTCTTATCCCAAGTCGTCAGTTGAAAAGCATAATTTCTATTAGCATTTACTTCAGCCACATTTGTAAGACTATTAACGTCGAGTACACCATCTAAAACACCACGTTCTTCTGAAACAGGATCACGATAATAGAATAGGGCAGCACCACTTAAAGTGAACCAATGCTTTGTCCAATCACCAGTACGATTATCTCGCTTCATTAGCCAACCCTTTTTAGCATTCAAAGATTCAACTATGGCTGCATTGGTGTTGGGTTGTGTTGCGACACTTGCTGTTGGTGGAGGTGGATTCACACGCAATTCTACTGTTTTAGCTAAATAGTTAGAGGAAAGGTCATCTAAATTACAGCCACCATCGGGATCACCACGCTCAAGAGCTTGTTTTTGGTGTCGACTTAAATTTTGATTACTTTGCAGCTGATGCTGATGTTGGATTTGATAACGTGGACTAGATTTGCTTCTGGTAAAGCTATTGCTGGTGGCAGTTTTTTGGTTGGCAGAAGACACCGTAACGGGTGGAATTTTCTTAACAATAGCTGACACTATAGAAGGTGTTGAATTTGGTGCCAATGGCAACGACTTTGGTCTTAAATGATTTTGAGTTTCTAAACTTGAAGACGATGTTGCATGTTTTATTGTTGGCCGATAGAAATCTGTTTCATCTCTCGATATTTTTTCATCTTGTTGCTGTGCCATTTTATTATTGTTGCCGCTACCATGCTGATGCAAATGTGTGTTAAGTGCATTGTTGACAGCGGTTGTTGTCCAACGGTTCTTTTGTTGCTGACTTAGATTTGTGATAGTATTGGCCAGATCTTTAATGGTCTTTTCATCTCTACGTATATCTTCGATTAGAAGGCTCGGTGGTGAAACTGCAACCAAATAAGCACATACAATGCTAATTAATTTATATGAAATTTTTATTTAATTTATTAAAAAGAGAACGTGATAATAATTTCGCATATATTTTAGCGAGATGGTCCCAAGATTTTGTATACTATGTTATTACAATTTATGATTTGCATCTTTTCTGCTCTACAAATAATATTATTTTCAATTAAAAATTACCGAAAAATCTATTTTTCGTTGGATTGCATTTTTACATGTTCCAAGTTATTTTGAATATGCATATATTAGACTTAAAATATATTTTGATTTTTGCAAAATAAGGACACAAAACTAATATGGTCCTAAGAGTGAATATATATCTTAAATAATTTTTAGGGTGAACAAATTCTTATATAACGAATAATTATAGTAATTGGTTTTAAGAAGTACAGGTCTATTTGGACTTGGTTTATACAAATGCGTGATTCACTTCTTCATGCTACAAATTCTATTCGGAGTGGAAGGACGATAATTTAATTAACCAGGCTAAACTCTGTTGCAATGTCTTTGCATTTAATATAAAACAATTTGCTCCATGTTATGGCCCAATTTGGTCTAATTAACTTACGAAATGAAAATATTTTATCTATAATATATACAGCGATTGTATATCTTTTGTGGGAAATGTGTTTAAATAGAAATGAGACAAATTGTTTTAGTGACAACTTTATGTCTTTGCAAATCACATTGGTATTGTTTTTTAAAATAAAAGAAAAAATTCCTTCAATCAAAACTGGTACCTCTCATAACTTTTGTTTTTGCCACGCCATTGTTTTTTTCACAAGCCCTGCCTGCACTTACAAGTGTAGCAAAATAATAAATGGAATGCAACTAAGTGAACAGTGAAGCTTCTTCATGCGAATTAAAACAAAAGGCAAGAATATCTACCTTGCTCAACTTATATAAAAAGTAGCTCATTGAAGGACGCTTCCTATTCCAACTTAAAAGAGTTATACAACAAAAACAATAATTATATTTAACCATTTAAACTGCCAAACAGTCCATCCATTCAAAATAATGTTGAACCAACGACAGCGGAGTCAGCGTCATCATTGCCATTATCATTGTTTCCAAGGCAGCAGCGCGAAAAGCTTGTTTATCTTGATTGAAATTTTTTGTTTGCTGTTGGTGCACCCAACAAAGTTATTATTAGATATTTTTGTTTTTATTTTGGATTTTACGTGCCACTCTCAATATGATACAACACAAATACTCGTACAAACTCTTAACAGAAGGAACAGGATTCCGTTGCAGCATATGGTTGTGTGATAATTATACAAATTGTCGCAGATTGGTATTCCCCTAGATGCGGGACAAGGATACCCTGCAGTCAGTCAGCTGTTTCAAAAGAAGCCAATCTTAATTAAATCTATAATTATATTTATGCTACTGTGTATTCACGATGGAGTGCTACAATTCCTACAAAAATACAAAAGTTTTGTATGGAAACCTACACGCACACACAGGATATTAATGAATCAAAAATTTTAAAAATATCCTCCGGTACAATATCACTTTAACTAGTTATTAAAATATATTCTACAAGTGTATTTGTATTGAGGTAATACTAATTGCACCATGAACTCGTCTGGTGTTTGACTTTATGCTGTTGGTGGCGCTCTGGTTCATAATCTTAATTGTTTTTTAAATAGCAGTAAAAGATTTTTCTTCTTCAGCTATTTATTTGGAAATACATATTTGTATGTATGTATGTATGCATGTGAAACACTATACACTAATTATATTGAAGTATTTTTCCCCCATAAGTATTTAATAAAGTCTACAATTTCTCTCTTAAGGGATTATGTATCTTTATTTTTAAAAATATATTTAATCCTTTTTGCTGAGATTACGAGTAAAATGGCTAAAAGTCCTTCGACTAATATTATTGTTTAAATGTGTATGCTGGTTATTCAACACCAAGAGAAAATTTAATGGTCATTTAATGGGCAGAAATACATTTTTACCATTGAAGCAATATTTCTGGTATAACATTTGCTATCAATGCTAATTTGTTGTGTAGACACACAATTTTCATAAACTACTCGGCCGCATATATGTACGCACATAGAAATATGATAGCAACAAACGTAAAGTGTACCGTCTAGACACTAAAGATTTACTTTTCATTTAATTAACTACTCATTTGCGAGCACTACGAATAATCCCGCCACCTTTTCTTCTATGGTAACACTGATGAAAATAAAACGGTCAATGTAAAATTTGGCAACCAGACAATTAAACAGACAACTATTATATGGTTATAAGAAATTTAAATTAATTTAATTTTTTTTTATTAATTTTTAGTTAATTTGGCAAATTGTTTTTTATAACTAAAATTTCATGGGTTCATTATCAGGAATCTTAGATGATTTGTTGGAATACGAAAGAGATACCGAGGTGAAGAAAGAAATATTAAATGAAGCCCATCCCTGCTGTTAATGGAGAGATCAAAAATAACTTTACACAGAACTTCATCTCCTCTCCTCTTATCAATAATTTCTTGAGCCAAATTGTACATCTAAATTGTACATCTTGTGGTAACATTATTTTACAATACTACCACTATACTTATTATAATATACTACAAAATTTTTATTTCTATACTCAAAGCTATAGCCGATTCATATATGTAATGAAGCGCCACATACGTGTCATCAATATACATATACATAATACACGCACATTTTATAAACACAAAAATTGTAAGGTAACTCATATGTGGGCATTTTATTTGCTCTAGTATATACATATATGCATATAGAATTTGCAATATTGGTTATTTTCAGAAGATCTGGTAGCCGCATACCATATTTCATAAGTTTCTTGTTATATTTGCACGTTTTCAATAAAGGACCTTTTAATGTATAGTTAGATATACAATTTTTATCACTAATTCAATATGTTACAAAAGAGAATTAAATACGATCGAATGACTTGATATATAAAACCAAAATATAAAACCAATCATGGGTACCATATGCGATAGTACCAATGATGACAATATCCTGTAGAGTATCCTGACCCTCAAAGGGACTTACACTTATAGATTACATGATCTCCGAAGTGGTCTGGTAAGCATTATGATCTCTATGTAGTAAATATTATTAAAGCACACGAATTAAAAGAAAGGTTTTCCCAAAATTATGGTTTAAGTTTCTTTTATTAGATTGATCTTAAGACTGAGTTAATAACTATTACTTAACGTCTATTTATACTAATAAGGATCATAAAGTAATGAGTAATTATGTCGTCTGCATACCAGACAGTTTTTCATTTGGTTTACATACTATTGGTTTAGTTAATGTTTATGATCGTTATTATCATTAGTGCAATGTCTATGTCTAGAATATTATAATTATGTATAGTTTCTTAGTCTAGACTATTATAATTATGTTATGTACTTTTACTTCTACCATTTCTTGTCACCCTTATTTCGGTGGATGGTAGTGTTAACTATGTGAAAGGATGTAACTCACGTGTTGAGATTGTGCCAAGAAATGAGAGGGGCAGGTTTCTTTAACTAACTTAATTGATTATTTGTAGACTTTGATCCTACTACTAGGATATACTGCTATAAATATAAACCGGTTACAAGATAATTGCTTCAATTACTTCCCTTCAAACTTGCTAGAATCGGTAAAATAAAAAAACCAATCAAAATTCATTTGATTGTATTACTATAGTTTTATAACTAATAGTTATCTGAATCTAAATTCCGGTTTTTATTTGCCAGTTTCAAAATTCATCTTCATTAAATCCAACAGTAGTTCCATTTTTTTTTATAAAGAGGTTTCAAATTCTATATAAATAAATATATTTACTGACTTTATATGTTAAACATTTTTTAAAACTTTTATTTCAATGGCTGATTGACAGTTGCAATTTTTTCAAATTTTTGTCAACCACACTAATAAAAAGTTGAGTTGGAAACCGTAAAAGGGGTGTTACACTCCACCGTGAATACAAAGTCACATAAAATCAAATATATTTTATATACAGGGTGTCCGCCGGTGTGCTACTTTGTTTTGCCGCCAAATTTTTTGGAAGAATATTTTGGAAGAATATTCGGCAAACCAACGTGTTTAATGGTTAAAATATTTTATCGAAATCACTTATCGCTTACTGTGAAGATGCGAAAGTTGCGTGAAATTTTCGGAAGCAACAACGTGGCAATGTGAAGTGAATGATTTCGAAGAAAGGCGAACTATAGCTGATAGGCACAAGCATGAGCCATAATATGTGGCATAATCGAATGAAAACATAACTTCTGATCTTCATTTAAGATTCAGTGGGCACAAGAGCTTCTTCCAGGAGACCATTTACGTCGCCGTACTTATGCCAACACCAATTTACAGGAAAAAATCATAATGGTGAATGGATGTGAGAATAAAGAGAATAGTCGGTTCTGGCCAATGGGAAACCCTCAAAGTATTCACTAGTGAACTTTGCACTCTTCAAAAATGACAGTCTGGAGGAATCATTCGACTTTACTTCTCTGAAACTTAAAATGGCTTAACGGTAGCCGCCAATTGGGGAAGAGGGGAAAATTTTAGTCCTAATCTAGGACTCTGAAATTGCTAACGTATTAAATTATATGGGTGCCTCCATAGGCGAATTAATAATGCTCATCATACTAAAGCGGAGGTTGCCGCCTCGATTCCTGCCTAGATCCTGGTTCTTTTCCTGACGACAAGCCCCTAATCGTTGGATGTTAAATTAATTTCCAAAAAAAAAAACTAACTAATTTGTACTAAACTATAATTTGTTATTATTTTCGAAAATAATTTAAATATATTTATAAAATGTCAATAAAAAGAAATTAAAATTAACAACTTTTATTTATTGTATTAATTTATAAACCATTTCCAGGAATAATTAACATCATGCCGCAGTCCACAAAGTCGTGCAAGATTTCATGAAAACTAAAACCTTCAATATAAAATATAGAAAATTCTGTGTTCTCATTGGATAACTTGAAAATTACATGTAATTAATTAAATTTAAAGAAATTGTATATAAAATCTTTCTAACACAAAAAAAAAAAGCTAAACAGGTAAAATGTATCAATTTCTTGAAGAAACAACGAAGAAGGTTGAATCCATACACATTCGAACATTTTCTTCCAACCACAATCTTTATCGGAAAAAAGAATTAAGAAAAGAAATAAACTTTCAATATGTATGGAAGTACAGCAAGTACGTGTACTTCGAAACACTACATGTTTACAAGCACTGACCGTTGAATGCCTGACTTGACACTGACTAATTACGTTTCATCAATAAGAACAAGCCTAGTGAAACGTTGTAAATGCAACATGTATGCCGTAATGTACCATGTTTGGTGCATTCATGGCGAACTGGCATAAAAGGCGTCGACAACAACAGCTACGTAACGTACGACTCGTTGCTAGAAGGATGACAAACACTTCAGATTCTGCATCAGCTTAAGGAAAGATGAGAGTTAGACTACTTTAAAATATTTCCGCTAACTAGCTTTGAGATATATTAAAAACATGATACATGGAATAGCAACAATCCGTTTAATATATACTACATACTCGTCCATGCCATAATACTTCATGGTATGGGATGGTGCATGCGTTGAGAGGTAAGAGTGCATACCCAAAAGTTTATTCACAAAGTCTCAAGTGGCCACCAAACAATCATGTTATCGATGTCGATAAGCGACAAACAAAAAAATTATTAATCACTGTAGATCGCGACTTGTGGTGTCTGGGCAATTTAAACTTCAGCTAGCCATATTTAATATTCAATGGTTTCACATGCATATGGAACTGTATCGCATTAAATAATAAATAAAAAATAATTTTAAGGATGATTTTAATTTTTTTTGTATCTGTCAATAAAAGGAAAGTAGGAGGGAGGCAAATATTATAGCATTCATTTTCATACTGATGTAAAATCATATGCCAAATTTTAAAGCCAATTTTTATTCCTATATGCTATAGCGTTCATATCGCCTATATCGATGCTATAACATTCATTGTATACAACGGCTAAAACACGTTGTTCCGATTACGAATATTACAATGAGTTTCAAAAGTAATTACACGAAGTTTTTAGTGTCTCCGAAGGTGTTACATAATTAATATAAGACTACTTAGTTGCAGATAATTCAGATTTGTATTAATAGATTATGTAGAAATTCCTTCAGAAAGAATAGTTGCATTTAACGAAATCTCTAGCAGTTTTGCTAAAATCATGTTGCGTAAAGAAGTTTTTAAAAATAATATTCATACGAACGGATTTCTAAAGAAAAGAAGAGTTTTAAATCTTGGCAAAATAACCAGACCAGTCACACGGGACTCCAGTTCTCAAGGAAAGGATCAACTTTTCTCATTACTATTTAATGATAATCAGAACTATATATGCACTATTATTCATTATAAAATATGAATGTATTCCATCATTTCTTATTAACAGGAATGTTTTTTTTTTGAAAATCAAAAAAGGACGAAATGTATTTTAGAAAATAAAATTTCTTTACAATTCATAATTTTGCATTTTATCATATATGATACATCATATAAAATCAAGTTTTAAATGCTTTTGACCCTTTTCCATTTCAGTTTGCTTAATTTCTTTCATAGTGTGTGTGGGAGACATTCTCAATTTGTTTTCGCATTTTTACTCAGTCCTTCTGTTTGTGTGTTTCAAGGATACGAGTATGTGCGCTTATATTTGACTTTTTAGCCCCACCATATTTTCAAAATATTAATATTAATTGTATATAAATATTAATTTATTAATATTATTGTATTAATAAATAACAATAATAAAAAGCATCCCAAAACACATTCTCATGCTGTTGACTACAATCTGGCTCGGGCTACTGCTTTATACAATTGACATCCATCGGCTACGACACAAACTTTACTAATTCTCGTACAATAAAAAAATACATGTATAAAAAAATTAATTATGTTAATAATTACTGAAAGCTTTAGATGAAATCTAGATGTAAAAAAAAAGTAGATGACTTGGTTAGAATTATAAAGTTCATGTTGAGAGAAAGGATATCCAAAAGGACATCAACAGCATAATGTTTTTATTTGGAACTTCGACAGTTGATGGCGGAGGTACTACAAATATTATTCATTCAGCACGATTTATGAAAGTCATGGCGGAGGGATATTGATTTTAACCACACGAGCAAAACTGTGGTATTAGGATATTAACCCACATGAGATAGGAGAGGGCATATTGCATCCAGAAAGAATAACGCTGAGGAATGCATTTTGGGCTAGCGGCGTCGATTTTGTCATTGCAAACGTCATTAGACTGCCCTTACTTTCACTTTTTTAGATCACGTAGATGCTTGTTGAACTGATTATTTGGATTATGCAACTTAAAACTGTTTTTCTCCAACGTTTTGGATTCGCTTCTTTTACAAAGCAGGCATGCATATTTCAAAGACACCTTAAAATTATCCATAAAATCTTACAGAAACTTTTATTAATTAAATAATAGAAAGATAATTAAAATTTCCCAAATATATACGAGTAAATACTTAAAATTAATTATTTTCTAATTAATTAATTCTACTAGATGATCAGCGTATCTTAAACAATCAATTCAAATACATTCATTTTATTATGCCGCTATCATAATGTTGGACTTTCTTCAAGCTCATGTTAACTGTCTTTAACTGTTGTTTGACAATATTTGATTCATTTCTATCAATTAAAACTTTCTAAAACTTGTAATACCGCTAACAGCTCACATATATACCGTGCAGTACCAATCATACTTACAAGTCATAATTATAAGCCATTCGTCGAAGTTGTATCTAATCGGGACCAGAATTTCAATAACATTGTATCTTTCTACCGCTGCAGATGTCCCGTACGATTCACAATCTTTTGAAATATTTAAACTTTTTATTGATTTTTCGCTTCTGTATAATTTTCGAATACAGTTTTCATTGGTTTTAGAAGTAATATATAAGATCTTTCAATTTCAACCCATTACTGGTGTTTGTTTTATTTTCCGGATTGTATTCACCGCAATGCCATATTGAGGGTTAATCTGCAAAACACTTTTCACGAAAGTGATTTGAAATCCCAAAAAAATTTAATATTCCCGTGATTTGAAAGCGATCAGCTAAAAGACTACCGATTTGAAATCACTTAATTATTAATTTATAATTATTTTGCTTTAATTTATTAAAAAAAACTGACTGAGTACTTTTTAAAATATGGTTTTTACTTATTTATGCAATATTTTTATATCTTTTAAACAAAATAATTTAACAAATTAATAAAGAGATCGCCTGATTTTAAAGAAAAATACTTTTGGTTTGGAAATTACGTGGTTTACTTTTTACATTTTAGTCAGTCAGCTGTTTTGCTTTATTCGAAAATACATTGAAGTTGCCAGATTCATAAAATGTGAGAGATGAGTAAAATAATGTTAATTAAATTAATGATTTGAAACAAAATTCAATTTAGTTTATACAAATTGTTCAAAAGTTAATAATAATTATGAATTTTAATATGTAAATTCAATGAGACAAAAGAATAAAACCTGAGCTAATGGCAACCATAAATAGTTTATAGCCTTACTTTCTTTGTTTTCGTTTTCATTTTAACTTTCGGTGCCAGGAAAAGCGTATTACCTAACCAATTCATTTCATTTTCCAGTGTTTTCGAAAAGGGAAATCAGGCCGAAAAGTTAAAAATCTCGTGCTTTTCAGAACACATAGAAATCACTGAGGTGATTTTAAATCACCGTGATATTGAGCTGGCCTGGCTATTTCATTTATCGCAGAATATCAATATTCACTAACCTCTACAAAATGCACAAAGTTACTGTATGGCCAGACAACATACAAAATGACGATATATGCTGGAAATGTCAGACGATATAACGGAATGATCTATACAAAGAAATTAATATTGTTCAATGTCATAGACATTTAGTTAATAGATATTTAAATAGTATATTTAAATATTTAAATATTTTATTTAACAGATATTTAAATAGTGTTTTTGCTTTTGCTTGTTCTTTACTTTTTATAATTTTAAGTTAAAATACTTTTTAAGTATCGCAGAAATGTTTCAACACTCTTGTTTTTGTTCAAAATTTAGTAAAAAATAATAAAAAATCGAAAGGCACATCAAAACAGCAATAAAATTTTTATCTGTCAAAAACAAACTGACAATCCAAAATGGCTGATATTGCCAACATATATAACTGGCAGGAAATTTGATTTGATTGAATGATTATTTTTGGATCACACCTCGTATATATATAGATACCAACCAAACTGCATTCCCCATTACTTCGATGAGCTCAACCTGATGAAATTTATACGTCCTCAATAATTTATAAACCCTTTAATGCTTAAAATTTTAAAGTTTACCCGTCAAAATAAAAATTTAAAATATTATACATCCATATTCCAACTAAGCTTTTTCAAGACATTTAAAATATTTCAACTTTTGAAAAAAGATATTTAGATACATATAAGAAGTACATATAAGAAGTGACCCATATTTGAATTAATCTTATTCTCCCCCGGTCAAAGTACTCGTATAAGACTAACATGAGAAGCTAAAGCCAGATTTTAAAATAAAAATGTTTTCGCTCTGCTCCATATGAAAACATAACATGACATTAACGTAAGCTTTTTGCGTATTTACTGACAGTGTGCTGTTCCGTCAGCTGTTTTTGTTTGAAAATCAAAAGCAATGTAAACACGGTTGACAGCAGTGACATTTGCTCTTGAATAGTGGAATATATACATTTTGTGAATTGAATTTTTTCCTCTTTTTCTCTAAACGCGCCTTCTTATTAATGGAAAATATAAAAGCGACATCAACGGCCATGACTCAAACGCTTGTAAGCTTTCCTTTGCCTCATTTAGCATTACAAGCACAATCGTTTCTTAGCAACCACTTATTAACTACTTTGTAGTTCCTTCTCAAACTCTCACAACCAAGAAAAAGCAGAAAATAAGAAAAAAAAAAAAGGAAATAGAGGCCAGAAAAAATTGTCTGGCAATTGCGATTGGGGCAAATCATATTTCAGAGAATTACCTGCGAACAAAAGAAAATATAAAAAGAGCAACAACGAAATCATTTCGCCAAATAATTGCTATGAAAATGTTGCAAACAACACCGACCCTGACTGTTGACATAAAAACTGCTTTACGTGTTGCCCGCCAATCGTTGCAAGTTGTTATTTAATGTTTGCTTTATATAGTCAGTTGGGTGTATTTGTGGCATAAACGAGTATTTATCTACATGTAATGATTAAATAAGAATAATAGTTTACTCGCAAATGCCGGCCTAATTTATTTGAGTCCACTTGGTATTAAGAGCAAATTTTTGTAAATAGTGTAATCTGTTCGTATTACAAACACTTACTGGCTTTCATTATTGTTTACGAATATGCCAGTTTAAGGCCTCGTTTCACTATCCGACACAGCCGTACGATTTGACAATTTTGGCATGTGTCCTGAAGATATCAAATTGTGTGGCATAAAAATGTACGATTTTTATGAGAAGCAAAAGTTTATGAAAATTTTCATAAAATGATAGTTTATATGCTTTCAGAGTTGATTTTATTTCAAGCAGCTGAATAAAGAATTAATCTTTTGTGAACCAAGACAAGAAGCACCTAGAGAAATTATATTGTTATTAAAGTTTTGTTTATGATACCCAAACCGTTTCTACAACACCAAAAATAATGAATTATATATTGTATCACATTTGATTGATAGTGTGGCACCAGCAACGCCATTTTGATTTCTTAAAATAGGAAGATATCACTGTCACACTTTCTGGTGAAGTAATTGTACGACTGTGTAGGATAGTGAAACGGGACCTTTAGATGCAGAAGCAGAGCATAGGGCTGACTGACTATGAGACGGCCAATTTACGAGTTCCCTCCTCGTTCAAGTATTTCGTTAAAGTGTGTTTTTTTTCTATACCAATTTTCCTTCTCGTCCGAATTGCACTTGTGAGCTGAAAGATTACATTTTCTTTTTTGCAAAAGTTTCATTAAAGTTTTAATTTACGTGTTTAGCTATCGCCAGAAACTTTCTGCAGCTGTCGTCTTTAACGCCGCTCGCTAAAAATGTTTGGCTTTGCCCTCTACGTAGAACAGCCATTGGCTTTGCTATTGTAATACTTTCAATTTCCTTGCAGTATTGAAATTGAAATTTTGTGTACATTGTTGAGCTTAAAAGGAAATACTTTGTAAAGATTTTCGTTTTTTTTTTTTTTTTTTGTTTTGGTAACACATTTTGGTATTTAAAATGGTGCCGTTGGTAAAGAGGACATGAGATCTGCATATTTAGATGTTGCCTTTCGCTATTTTAAAAGAGACTGGTAGGAAACAAAGAATTTTAAATATTGTCGTCTGCTTAATTTAAAGTGAAAGAATGTAAAGTATGTGTTTGTGAAAAAGCTTTTAATCATTTGGAATGTCTGAAAAGCTAAAATAAAAAGTAAATGAACTTAAAGCGCAAAGTTTATTATTGTCAAAGTTCTTAATGATATCTTTTTGATCATATTTCTTAGGCACTGCAACTACTAATTGCCAATTATTAAGATTATTATTTAATTATATAATTAATTCAAAATGAAGCTTAATGAAAGATAATAACTTTAAATACGTTTGCAATTTCAAATTCGCAATCAAAATTAATGCAGCGTTTTTTAAAGTGGCAAACCTTTTCTAGTCTGGGGCCTTCAATACCAAAGTGCTCAGTTTGCTAAAAACTAATTTATTCTACGATTTTTGGTAAAAATTCTCGGTACCACCGCAACCACATAAGTTAGAAAACTTTTAGCCGCTGTAAAAAATTTTCCTTACTGCCTAAAATTTGAAATTTTCAGAATATTTACTTCTTTGAATTTTCTTCTTTAAAAAGGAATAGGTCATTATTTATGAAGGCATATGCGGGCTCTAGGTCCTTTAGTTATTTATTTTAAATAAAACTTTTTTTTTTTGGTTTTTATATATGATCGAAATGCTGCACATAATAAATATCGCCGCGGACATCAGAATGAACTATAAGACAGACAATGAAAAATGAGCTCAAAGTCATAAACAAAATCTGACGTTCAGTACAGCCACCTACTTAGACCATAAAGGGCAAATGTACGAGTAATTCTGTGTTTTTATAATATTACATTGTATTAGAATAAGTATAAATTGTTTCTGCTTTCTTTTTTTAAATATTTTTTAAAAAATTAAAAAGAAATCCTTTTTTTATTTAGCTTCTAATGAATAGCTCCAGGAGACCTTGGAATATTGGCGAAGAATAATGAAACAAAAACACTATAACAGAAGGTTTTACTTACAGCAAACAACTGTAGGACCTAGAGGCTGCATATGCAATCATAAATAATAAAATTATAAAGGTCCAAAAATTAGCAACATAAAGCTAAAAATATGTCGGAGAAATACAACCCTGTATCCTCAAATAAAATAAGAAAAATTAAATGCGATTATATTGGAACAAGGAGATTTGTTTAGTTGGTTTAGCATAAACGAGAATGCCATTTTACTCAATTTAAAGTAAAATATCGGGGTTCAGGGCACTTTTTTCTAATTTGTGTTCTTTTCTCGTTGTATAAAAAATTGCACTTTCACAGGGCGGGCAAAACATTTTAAAAAGGCACCTTTTCACAGGGCAACATTTTTAATGTAGAAAAGAAAACGCCATAAGAATGAGATATACGACTATATATGTAGACACCAAACTGCATTCGCCATTATTCCGTTGAGCTAAAACTGAAGAGATTTATAATCCCTAATAAGTTTTGAAAAATAATTTATAAACTTTTTATGCTTAAAATTTACTTGTCAAAGTTTACTCGTCAAACTATTTCCTACTAAAATTCGTTTGAATACGACTAATAATAGCCGAATAATAATGCCAAGCTTTGGCATAAACTATGTAAGATTGATTACTAAAATTCGTGTTTATCAGTACTAACAACAAATATGTACGTGTTTCTGAATTAAGTGTCATCTTCTTTGATATTCTGCAAGGTGTGGCATCACTTATAAATAATAATTGATCACATAATGACGCAATTGAACAGAGATAATTATATAAAGTGTTACAAAACACACAAAGTTATATATTTTTATCACTTATCTCTTTTATCCCTGCTTTTATCCCTTATGTTTAAATAGTACGAAGAAACTGTCACATAATATATAGTTATACTATATTGTACAGGGAAGGTAAACATCAGGCTTGAGAGTTCACATTTGGCAGTCGTAAAGTGGAGGCGAGGCAAATTTATTATGGAAAAATATTCTGTAAACCAAAGTGTTTTAATCGTTAACACATTTTATCGAAATCACTTATCGATTACTGTGAATTTTCAGAAGAAACAACATGTCAACAGGACGCACTATTTGTCGTATAGCGAATGATTTCGAAGAAAGAGTGACTCTGACTGATACCTGCAAGAATGGGCCTCAATGTAGTGCAATATCGGCTGAGAACAAGAAAGTGTTCCAGACAATCTCAATTCGGCTTGGGCTTTAAAGAACAACTGTGCCCAATGACTTGCATTTGGTTCCATTAAAGATTCAGTTGACACAAGAGCTTCTCGCAAGGGAGCATTTTCCCTGCCGTACATATGCCAATTGGATGTTGAAACTCGCCCATGATATCTACGATTTTCGTGAAAAAATCATAATGAGGGCTGAGGCACATTTTCATTTAAATAGATATGTGAATAAACAGTCATATTTGTATCCATTAAATGTGACCGTCTGGTGTCCAATTTGCTCAGGAGGAATCATTGGACTTTACTTATTTGAAACTAAAGTAAGAATATTTCTCAATTCGTGCAGCCCGTGTACAAATATTTTCAAACTACACTTAAGACAGTTTTTACAGCTTTTCCCTGTACCACTTCTGACAGGTGACAGCTGACTGAATTCAGTAAAAGTTAAACAGAATATCCATCACTAATATTTCAAGGACTACTTTGTCATACATGTCTAATAAAGTTAGAGAGATAGTTAGTTAAATCAACACATATGTAGGGGAAGGTGATTTTAACTTGAAGTTTGGGAAGCGTGAAGCCGCAAAATAGCCGCATATGTTTTTATATCATTGATTTTTTCTCTTGTCACAATATTGGCGAAGAATAATGAAACGAAAACACTATAACAGAAGGTTTTACTTACAGCAAACAACTGTAGGACCTAGAGGCTGCATATGCAATCATAAATAATAAAATTTTAAAGGTCCAAAAATTAGCAACATAAAGCTAAAAATATGTCGGAGAAATACAACCCTGTATCCTCAAATAAAATAAGAAAAATTAAATGCGATTATATTGGAACAAGGAGATTTGTTTAGTTGGTTTAGCATAAACGAGAATACCATTTTACTCAATTTAAAGTAAAATATCGGGGTTCAGGGCACTTTTTTCTAATTTGTGTTCTTTTCTCGTTGTATAAAATATTGCACTTTCACAGGGCGGGCAAAACATTTTAAAAAGGCACCTTTTCACAGGGCAACATTTTTAATGTAGAAACGAAAACGCCATAAGAATGAGATATACGACTATATATGTAGACACCAAACTGCATTCGCCATTATTCCGTTGAGCTAAAACTGAAGAAATTTATAATCCCTAATAAGTTTTGAAAAATAATTTATAAACTTTTTATGCTTAAAATTTACTTGTCAAAGTTTACTCGTCAAACTATTTCCTACTAAAATTCGTTTGAATACGACTAATAATAGCCCACTAATAATGCCAAGCTTTGGCATAAACTATGTAAGATTGATTACTAAAATTCGTGTTTATCAGTACTAACAACAAATATGTACGTGTTTCTGAATTAAGTGTCATCTTCTTTGATATTCTGCAAGGTGTGGCATCACTTATAAATAATAATTGATCACATAATGACGCAATTGAACAGAGATAATTATATAAAGTGTTACAAAACACACAAAGTTATATATTTTTATCACTTATCTCTTTTATCCCTGTTTTATCCCTTATTTTTAAATAGTACGAAGAAACTGTCACATAATATATAGTTATACTATATTGTACAGGGAAGGTAAACATCAGGCTTGAGAGTTCACATTTGGCAGTCGTAAAGTGGAGGCGAGGCAAATTTATTATGGAAAAATATTCTGTAAACCAAAGTGTTTTAATCGTTAACACATTTTATCGAAATCACTTATCGATTACTGTGAATTTTCAGAAGAAACAACATGTTAACAGGACGCACTATTTGTCGTATAGCGAATGATTTCGAAGAAAGAGTGACTCTGACTGATACCTGCAAGCATAGGCCTCAATGTAGTGCAATATCGGCTGAGAACAAGAAAGTGTTCCAGACAATCTCAATTCGGCTTGGGCTTTAAAGAACAACTGTGCCCAATGACTTGCATTTGGTTCCATTAAAGATTCAGTTGACACAAGAGCTTCTCGCAAGGGAGCATTTTCCCCGCCGTACATATGCCAATTGGATGTTGAAACTCGCCCATGATATCTACGATTTTCGTGAAAAAATCATAATGAGGGCTGAGGCACATTTTCATTTAAATAGATATGTGAATAAATAGTCATATTTGTATCCATTAAATGTGACCGTCTGGTGTCCAATTTGCTCAGGAGGAATCATTGGACTTTACTTATTTGAAACTAAAGTAAGAATATTTCTCAATTCGTGCAGAGCGTGTACAAATATTTTCAAACTACACTTAAGACAGTTTTTACAGCTTTTCCCTGTACCACTTCTGACAGGTGACAGCTGACTGAATTCAGTAAAAGTTAAACAGAATATCCATCACTAATATTTCAAGGACTACTTTGTCATACATGTCTAATAAAGTTAGAGAGATAGTTAGTTAAATCAACACATATGTAGGGGAAGGTGATTTTAACTTGAAGTTTGGGAAGCGTGAAGCCGCAAAATGTAATGTCGCGCAAAAATAATTTTAAAACTGTCATACACATATGTTTTTATATCATTGATTTTTTCTCTTTTCACAATATGTGCATGCAGTAAAATATCTTTTATCTAAATATCTTTTGAGAGGAAATCTTTGCCAAATGCAACGCTACTGTGAGGCGATTTGACCTCAATTCATTACATTAGCAGTTTGTAAAAATTATTGTGGTTTTACTAGTATGGACAGATCACCTCATCAGCCCATATTATAAATATATTTATATAATTGTAATATTAAGTAAATAAATAAATAAAACTTATAACTTTAATTTTTGGAAATATTTAAAGCCCAGTGTTGAAACGAGCGGAGTAAATGGGAGGATCAATATCTGACTAAAAGTCAGCAGTTTTGCTTCATCATGTTTTAAACGATGTAGAAATCTTTGTTTGGCAGTATGTAATTCTTTCAAAAGATCACGCCTCTTTTGAGCGTAATATCCCGCCCAGATACTCATGTAATAAATTAATGTTATATTTTCTTGTATAGTCAAACCGTCGTCATCGTAATCATCACCATCATACGTAACATGAGCATGACGGTTGCCTTATTGTTAATTCTGGCAGTGTATGTGTTTATAATGGAAAGATTTAATTTTATTCTCAGTCTTTTTCATCTCATGGGTTGATACGTATGTATGTCGCCGGAGTGTTGTTATGTAACCTTTCTCATGCCGCTCTGAGTTTATTATTTCTAAAATATTATTTCAAATTAATTTTCAGAACCATAAAACTTTTATTAATTATAAAATTTATATCCTCAATGAAATTATTTATTTGAATATGCCCACGCTAAAGCGATTTCTAATACACGAATTGTGGCTTCTGCCAAAAATTTAAATTAAGTTCCTATTTATCGGTGCTGGATAGATATGAAATAAAGCGATTCTATTAGAAGTTATAATTCTTTTTTAAATTTAATATAAGGAAATATTAAAACTTTATATCGAATTAAACATGCAAAGTGAATACGTTGGAAAAGTGTGAACAAATTCCGGCAAATTTTTGTGCACATTATTGTGCACAGTGTAAAAACATTTTTTCTTATGCCATTGCCGTCGAAAATTTTATCACAATTCATTCTTAGGCCCACTCAAAACTTTCTCAATTAATTTTTTGCTTTAAGGCAATATAAAAAAATCTTTTTTGGTTGTGAATACGGATTCGTTCCATTTTTATTTGTTCAGACACAAATTCTTCGCATTACTCATTAGTTATAAGCAGATGAGATTTTTTAAAAATAAAAATATGTATATTATCGAAACTCTCTCTGGGGTTAAACGGAAATGTAACGATATCCAAAAAAAACATGTTCACTCCGTATAGGCTGCCGTACTGTTCACATTTTCAGATTTCAAATAACCAGCAGTTATTTTTTCTCCGCGTTCACTCTATATTGATTCCACTGTATGTATTTCATTAGAGTAGCGAACTAAGTTGAGGAAGCTACGCGTACAAATTGAATAATTAAATAAACAGCTCCAGCTGTTTCGACGTTACAAATAAACAGGTTGTTTTTAAGTTGTTTAGTTTAATTATATATATTCCCATACAAATGAGCACCAGAAATTATGTGATTTATGATATGAATTATTAAATGTAATTTAAAGTTCTAAAATGATACACGCTGAGAGAGAGAGAGAGAGAGAGAGAGAGAGAAATATCCCAAAAACCAACCTTGAACATGTAAGATTCTGAAATTTAAGAATCTAAACAGTTTTTGTCAAACAAAGCAACAAATAGAAATGATTTAATGGAATGGTATCTATTGGATATCATTTATAATGTATACACCTGGCCATGTATACACACATACATCTATACAGTAATCAATACATACATGCCAAATGAGGAGCAATTCATTATGAAATGCCTTTGCTGAGGCAAAGCGGCTTATACACTTAACAATATCATAGAAAAGTTATGCTTTTGTTCTATGATTACACCTGTATCATATTTTGTTTTCTTAGCTTTCAATCATTTCGTTATTGCCACAAACGAGATAATTATTTTATATTATACAATTATACCATATATTGATGTCCACACACTCTTATACTCCGTACATTGTTAAAATTAAATTGTATTGCATTGATTGGTTAATGGTGATTGAATGTAATATGCAACATCTTATGAGCAATACTCCCTCCCGTGGGGCAGTATTAGAAAATAAAATTAAACTTGCATTAGAAAATAATTGCCAAGCAATTTTGTTTGCAAAATCTTAAAGTTTAATCTTGTAGTTTGATCTTACTGGGGAAATAAGTATTGTGTTGAGTGACACTTTAGTGCTGCCTTGGACTGCTTAAGCAGTTTAATGGTTAAGCCTCTGGCCAATTTGTAGGACGAAATAGCGAAACTACTTAAAAGCTAACTGCCAAACAAGCTTTTATGTAAACAGCAGGAATGTTTAGAACGTTTAGAAATTCACAATTTTAATAAGAAACTGCTGGTAAATGAGGCTGTTAAAAAATATATTAAGAAGTCTCACTAACTGTCTCACTGTGCTCTGCGAATTACTAGCAAAAAGCAAAATAATGGCTTGTCTCAAACCAAGAAAAAACTAAAACCTCACAGCCTTTTATTGGTATACAAACAAAAGATTTGTATACCAATAAGACGCCTTTCTATATAGGGTACGCTTTTCTATATTGGAACAGATATATATATATATATATAGGGTTAGGGATATATATATATATATATATATATATCCAAGTCATCTTCTTCAATAAAGTTCATTAAAGTAAGATTATTGGGGATTCCCCTTATTTTCTCAATACGTCTTCTATTATATATCATCAGTAGCAATTCTTCTTCTTTCTCCTATAACCGAATTATTATTTGAACTGTCCGATAAAAGTTTCGGCTGCAATTTGCTTTCAGTATTTAACGACAAGTTATTTCCTATATCCTACTTATTTTTCCTAACTTGTTTCAATGTTTATTTTAATGTCAAGGCGTTGCCCAACTTAATTGAGCAATTGCTTGTTTCAGTGTTTGAAAATTTCTACCGTAAAGAGGTACATAATTCAGCAGGGTCTTAAGATTTTTGAAAAATTTTACGAAAATGAGCGCCCTTGCTTAGTTTTGTTTTTCGGTCAGCAGAATTGTATGCAAATACAAGGAAAGTGGCTGTGGAGCAAATGTGAAAACACCTGTGCCTGCTTTCTTTATTCGTTTGCTACCTTTGTAGGAACTGGCGATGTCATAGAGCCGTACATCTACGAAAATGACGTAAATGTGAATGATGTTTGCAACCGCGAGATTCATGGTGTTCTTCTGGCTAGAAATTGATGATCTGGACTTGAACAAAATGTTCTTGTTATAGGAAAAAAGAGCTCCTATATATAGAGTCGACTCTAGGTTAGCTGCCCGCCACGATAATCTTTTTCGATTGGAATTCTTCTAATTGTTATTAATTAATATTTTTCCTGATGATGCTACGCAACGAAGTAATGAACTATTGAATATTTTCAGCCTTGAACTGAAAACAATTAGAAGAGTAGATAAAATAAACCATATCCAATCCACTTGATTTGTAAAAAAAAAACCCGACGCCTTGCAGTCACGTTTAGTTTGCTTTTAGATAAATCGTATGGCTAACAGCGATAGCGCTTGCGTTTTGGCAGCGTTTGGATCAATATCGTAATTCATTCATCACTTCTTGATCGTCTTCAACATAATTTGTTGCATTTGGATATAGAAATTATACGGCCGAGTAAACATTTATATATGTATTTATATATTGTATATATGTATGTATGTATGTATGTATGGATGGATGTATGCATGTGGATCCCATAGCTTAATTATACAAAAATGTTGTATGTTTATCCGAAGGTCTCTCCATTATGCGTGCAAAATAAACAAACGCATACATTTCGTTTTTAAAATGAAACCAATAATCAAGTGAATGAATATAAAAGCTTTTTGGTGTCTGAATAAAAGGAATTTTAATAACAATTAACAAATCAATCAATATGATGTATTATTTTCATAATTAAATTTAATTTGCTTGAATATAAAGTAAATATGAGATTGAGAAACATTCATTATGAAATATCGTTATATCAACAGTGTGAGAGACATGGAAAAGGCAATACTTTGGCATATTTTTAAAAAGCACTTCCGCCAATAGAAAATACAAAAGCAAGAATTACAAAATAGTAGTGAATATAAATTTAAATTAATGGAAAAACAGAGAATCGTGCAAACGTAAAATGGAATAACGTGAGGAGTATTCGATTATAATACAAAATTCGACTTTGTTGAATTAGTAACAGAATATGCGACAAAGCACATTTCCCAGCCAATGGTACCCTGAGCTATGAAAATGAAGCTGGATAATATGCTAGCACGGCCGAGCGCTAGCTCATGCGACACTACTCATTTCAAACATTTTCCGTAAATCTATAATAAATGTTGTTTCCATATTGATTTACCAGATCATACGGTGTAATATCTTCCATTTGTTTTTTTTTTAATTTATATTTATTTTTAAACTAGTAGCATTTTCGATAAGCTGGCAAGATATGCAAATACTATTGCACAATATATAATATAATAATTTTTATGAAAAAAAAAAAGAAATCTGGGCCCAAATCGCCGTATACGTGATCGAATGAATTCGATTGAAACCCTGAAATTTTGGAATTGTAAAAGTGGATATCGTATAACACGCATCGAAATTTGGGTTCGTTTACGAGTTGTCGATCGAAAGCCTTCTCTCGTAAAGTCATTCGATAGTAAAAGATCTTTCGTAAACCAACACAAACACATGTGTTTTTACAAATGAAAATAAAGTTTGCATTGTGCAGAAAAAACAAATAAGAATCTGCAATTTTTTTAATAAATTATAAAAATAACGTAAATATATTTATTTACACTTTAATAATTATAATATGAAACGACTATATATTTGTTTAGGGCAAATTTAAATAAAATACATGGAAAAGCAAAAGAGATAATGGGCCAATTCACGGCCGGCCAGCCCTAGCTTGGAGCGAAGTATTATGGCGAATGGCAGGCAGGGGAATGTAGTGGCTATGAAGTTATCGAAGGCACTAACAAATAAAATATTGGGCCTACCGTTGAAAGAGGCGTTGGCTTGACGTAAGGTATGAACGTATGTATATATGTATGTGGGATTGAGAGAACAAGAGGCAGTCGTATAACAGAAGCCGAGCTAAACGGACTTGTTCTGGCTAAAAAACGCATATTCATATTCTCACAACTGAATTTCACTGTAATCAAAGAATTCTATTATTTTATTTAAATACAACACATATTCAAATTAGTATTCTCACATATATACATACAAAAAAAATTGCAAACTTCAATTAATTTGTACCTTTACGCGGACCAAAAGCGTAATATTAAAGAAAAACTTTCCTTTAATAAAGAGTCGAAGAGAAAAACCGGTGGCGTCCTATACGTAGTCTGTTCGTTAAACCAACTTTGGTTTGGTTCTACTACAAATGAAAAAAATCTATTACATTTCTTAACAAATTTCGATACGAGTGCTATCGCATGCCGCGATCTGGTTGTTCGATACGTCACGAAATTTCATTCTTACCGATAACGTATACGACGATTTGGGCCCAATTTTTAAGCAAAATTCCTAGTAAATGATATCTGATACTGTAAAGCATTAGAACAGTAAATATAAAAACTAAACTATAGAGTAACTAAAATTCTGTGAGTATCTTTTTAGTGGAACGAGAATTCGAAATTAGAAAAGTAGCAACTTCCCCAAATCAATACAATTTTTTTTACTTATGTTGCAACATGCCCGTCCAACCTGGTCTTTATATTCGAAATATCAAGATCTTTCTATATGTGATTATTTTTAGCGTGCCAATTGCTCTAGATTTTTCCGCTTTTTGTCGAAGTTTAGAAAACCTGCTTCTTTAACGAATATTGAGTTATAAATGGTATTCTTTGTTCATATGTTGTATGTAGTATATTCTATCAAGTCATTCAAAATGCCACAGAAATATAATTTAATAAAGCAGAGAAATATTTCTTGCCCTCTACGAGTCCTTGGTACCGCTTAGACAACAAATTTTATTTATAATTTTTAAATATCTTCCACATATATAATAAGTCGAATAACACGGTTGTCTTATCTTCTTCGTACTTAGTTATGAAATTGCATTGAGGAAGTTGTTAGTACAGGGTGGGCCAAAAGTCACAATGGGGTTTAAAAAAACTAACTTTTTTGTTTATTTTTTTTTTTATTTTTTTTTTTTAGGATTATATAAATAACATCTGGAGAATAAATAATGGAGGGATTTACAACTGAACAAAGAACAAGAATAATAGAATTTTATTACTTAAATCATTACTTATTACTTTTATTACTTATTAAATTTTTAAACCCCATTGTGACTTTTGGCCCACCCAGTAGTTGTAGTCCTTCCTCAAATACGTTTGCCGTAACATCATCAAGAGAGGTTACGTTGTAACCTTCATTTTTATGCTCGCCACAGCAAAAAGACTTTGTAAGGCGGAGTGTCTAGCTCTCGCAAATATCTGATAGAGTTATTGAAAAAGATCTCTTATCTGATTTGTAAATTATATTATCTCTCACCTCTCCATTTGTAACAGGATGCATATATAGTTTTTTTTTGATAAATTTTTGCTAATGTTATTAACGGTGGCATTTCTGTAAGCGGATGTTGTCAACGATATATATGCGGAGCTGGGAGGTCTATATCCACAGATATTAATATCTATTAATTTGGCTCTGGCAGCTGCTGCGAGGGTTTTAAGGCAGCTGAGAAGTATATATCCACAGATATTAATATCTATATATTTTGCCTCTGGCAGCTGCTGCGTGGGTTTTAAGCACGGCTAGCCAGAATATCTCTACTTGCACGATTGGGTTTTTGTTTCGATGCCTTATCATTAAAACCTCTTTTCCTCATTTGTGATATTGTCCTTGACATTATTTAGTAACCCCATTCCAAAATGTTTTTGTTTAAGAAAGTTTTCTAGCCGTCTGCTTCATGAACAAACCTTTAAAAGCTTTTCACACTATCTGGTTTCAAAATATTCTTCAACGTATGGTCAATCAGTAAATATCTTGTGATTCTATCTCTGATTATATCTCCTATATCTTGGACCTAATGAGATGCCTATAGAACTATTTATAACAATATTTTGTTTGCTTTCTTTTCTCTTGAATTTTTGAGAAATTTCTTATGCACCGGAGCTGAAAAACTGCCAACCAGACCAACATTAAGCTGTAAGTCCAAATGTGTCAATGTATAATCATACTTCTCAATATCACATCTTCGGATTCTTGATAGTAAAATTGCAATACGCAACTATGGTAATGTTGCATGCAGGAATAATATCTTTAGTTATATTGATCGTGACTATAGAGACGATACAGGACGATTAATTTTCTCTTCACGGATGTGCATGTATGTCACACTTGAAGTTTTAATTATTTTCATACTATTAATATGACTGCAGTCAACAATTGCAATACAATGTAATGCTTAAAGGATTTTTTTTTTTAATTTCCATTTGCTCAGTGGTTGTAAGAAAAATACTTTAAATACTTTAAGAATGGCATTAATATATTGAAAGGCAGAGCAACAAAAAACCAACATAGACCGTCTACCATTTTATATTTGTATATATACGAATATATGTGAATTAATTACCAACAGATGTGGAAATAAAAGATCGTATTGCCGTATATGTGCATGTGAACTTGAAGACAAGCCGAAACTTAATAACAAACAAAAGAAAATTATCGCCCATACATGCAAGTTCAAAACCGAATCATTTAACTTTTTCTTTATACTTTAGAGCCATATTTGTTATTATTGCCACAACTTGTGCCCCAGAGGTATTCAATATTAGCAACAATATATGTACATATGTATCGTGCATGTAGCTCTCTTATGAATATCAACTTAACAACCAACAAGAAAAAAGTGGTCCATAGGGACAGCAGTAGCGAAAGAGCTACATCATCGACGAAGATTTGTAACAACATTTTAAGTAAAATTGGCAATGGCCTGCTGCACCAGTATAACAAAACTGTGTACTTAAAATTAACCTTGAAAATATTTATATCAGCAACAATGTTTCAGAGGTAGAGGAGTGATTCTTTATTTGAGTCATCATCGGCAATAATGTTTTATTTTAAGCTACATTAATAGCATTTACAATGATACGGGGTAACGACTATTTATTATGAGACAAAAACTGTAAGAAAGTAAACAGTCTTGAAGAAATAGAATAATTCATCTGCAGACAAAGTTGCATAGATGCGATGATATTAGCAAAAAGTTGTGTGCAGGAAGAAGTAATTTTCCCCTCCCCTCTATTGCATTTAACGCTGTCGAAGATAGATATTTAAGTACAGAACGAATTTAGTTGTTAGGTGCTATATAAATTAGGGTGCAGTAATCCGCCGTTCGTACATGATTGCATAAATTGGTATAGTTTCTTGCTGGTATGAATATACAGGGTGTACGGCGGGAAGGTGTACTACTTAGTTTGTCTTAAAAGATTTTAAATTCAATGAATCGATGACAATGTGTACATGAGTGCATCCTGTCAGAATTCGTTAGAGTGTTTTCTTCTATATCCGCTTTTAAAAAAAATATTGATAAATATTTTATTTAATATCGGCGATTACGTATGGAATACAATATTAGCTAAAGGTTCGACTGTGTTAACCTCACAAATGCAATTATTGTGTGAATATTTTTCATTAATTTCATCACGAATATTTTGTTTGCAAAAATTTTGCTTTTCAGATAGCCCCACAAAAGAAGTCCGGAGGCCAATCAACATTGCCTTTATTGGAAAAAACTTGTTGTTCGAACAGATCTCGCATTAATTCCATTGTAATCCGGCTTCTATGCGATGGGGCCAAAAGCACGCAGTTGTGGCTTTATGTTTCATCATAACACGATTCGCTCCCCATTGACAGTTAGCTTTATGCCCTTCTCAGTTCCAAAGAAGTAAGATCGAAAAATTCCTTCTGACCAATTTGCCCACCAGACTATCACTTTTAATGGATGCAAAGTAGACTAATGAATAATTTCTAGAGTTTCTTAATGTCCAGAACCGACTTATTTACATATCCAGTCAAATTAAAATGTTTTTCGTCACTCATTGTGATTTTTTCATGAAAATCTATGATTTATTTTGGATAAAATGTTTTAACTATTAAACCAATTTGGTTTACGGAATATTTAGCCACTTCGCGGCTGCCAATAATGAACTCTCAAAACAAATGTGTACCGAAATGGCGGCAAAACAAAGTAGAATAGTTTTCTAGCGGACACCCTGTAGTACTTCAAACATAATATATAACTATCTTCTCTCAAAGGACTATATAGCAACGTATATTTTCGCACTAGCTTAAGCCAGTCTGGCTGTATCTACGAAACTATAATTTCTTTTCTTGTAGTTCAGATTATAACAAATTAATCACGTTTATTTACATTGACTTAACCCCGCTTAGGCTCATGATTCTTTATCTTAAGCAGTCGTGAGATTCATTCACAGTTCTTATTTAAAAAATCGGATAAAAAGTTATGACTAGCCACTGTTACAGAATTAGAATATTGCAAATATCCTTATAAGAAACATATAAGAGAAAGGAAAATATTTTCAGATCTTTATACCGAGCCTTTTTCTGGCGAAGAATGAAATTAAATGTAGCTCACAAATATCGTACTATAATCTCATAATTCGGTCTTATCAATGACATGTCATCATATATGTGATTTAGTTTAAATAATAATTTTTAAAGTCACATAAATAAAAACATTTTAAATTATAGCTAAAATATATATGCCCAATTACCAATTCTCGTATGCTCTTTCGCAAAACATTTGTAAAATTTCTATACAAATATTATAACGGTGAAGAGGTACAAGATTTTGTAAATCACACATAAAAGGTATGGAAATATTGAGGCACCGAAAAATATTATTAATTTCGCATATTTAGTTTAAAATTTATTGTGAGTTATATTTCATATTATTAAAACTTACTTGCTTACATATTAAAAGTAACTAAAACATTGACAACTTTCAATATGATACGAAATTAATTATTTAAGACAATTTTCTCAAATCAAAATTATGATGTCACATCGAGGAACATTTAAGACATAAAAATGGTGACTACTTTACACAGGCTGGAGATTTAGTGTTTGCGTTCAAATATCTTAATGTCTGTAAACAACAATTAAAACCATCCAACTAACAATTACTAAATGTTAATAAACTCATAATGACGATTTTGTGCCAATTAAATGTATACCCTTAGCTGTCATCTTTGATCGATGTCAATTATTTTCAATGGGATCATTCCATCATTCACGAGAAGCTTTTATTTCCCCAATTAAAATTTTGTTTGTGGAAAAGTAAACAGTAAAATATGTAAATGATTTGTCTTTATAATAATGTATTGACTTTTAGGGGGGGAATGACAGCAACACTATAGGAGTATATTTGCATGCATACGAGCGATGACATTTTGCGAGCATTTGAATACTTCCAGCAAAAGTGGGTTTAAGAAATGCATGTATGTATATCCATAAGTATGTATATATAACCACATACGTATGTATGTGTGTATATTATCAGAGAAAATATAAAGTAAAAATTAAAGGGAAAATTATTTTGGCAGTGCATTCTTGATTAAGAATTTTAATGCGTTTCTCTTTGAATGGAAAATTCTTGCATATTAACTGTTGGCATACAAGCCGTTCGATACCTGTAGAGGTGAAACCAGTAATTTAGTTGAAAAATTAAATTGAAGAAACTAAAGTTTTTATAACTTAAATTTTTCCCTGATTTCATAGACACTCCTACTATTAACCCTAAGCCTTGTAAGAAAAAATATATTATGATAGCATAACTGTAATGGAATACCCTAAACTACACAAATTGCTACTTGCTTGCCCTTCCAAATCTCTTGGTTGAACAGTTAATAAACTATATATTATAAATTAATTCGTACTTTTTGGAGATCTATGGAGATCTCAGTTCATATTAGATTAAATAGCCTTCACTATATTCTCATATTTGCGAACTGCTGACATATTCAAACAGTTCTTCAGTTGTTCTATACATCTCCCATATAGAACGTACAGATGGCATATTAAAAGTATCCAGAAGTATGGACAGGTTTCATACTCACCATTCAAACATAGAGATTGAGAATAATAAGTCTCCAATATCCGAAAGGGATCATATTAAATTTGAAGACATCACAGATTTTGCTAATCGCCACAAATTTAAAAAGAAAGATATAAATTTTATATATATACATATATACATATATATTTTTTTATATACATATATATATATTTATATTTATTTATATACATATATATGTATATATATATATATTGTGGACCGACTATATATATATAAATATAAAAATAATTATACATATATAGTATATATACATATATGTATCTAAATTATAATTATATTATATAAATTATAATTTTATGTATATAATTTATATGTATATAAATTCATTAGGGGGATCAATGTGTTCGCTTGTAAGGGTTGCATGGAAATAAACCCATCGTCCATCGAGAGGTTGGACTATGAAAAATAAAAACTTTTGGTATATCGCTATAAAACAGAAATATTTTGGTCTTTTCGGAACCATTTATTCGATTTTTTTCTTAAATTCTTTCTGATTACAAATAAATTATTATTTTCTTTCCAAAATTATCTTGTATCGCTTTATTTTTTTTTTTTTTACCAATTGCAAAGTTAATAGAAGGATAATTTTTTATTAGGTACCGCTCTGCTCTTTTAAAGCTGCTTTTTTAAAATGATCCAAAAAGTGTAATTAGAACTCAATATTTTGAACAGTTCCAGCCATTAGAAAAACATGGTGTTAAAGATATGTTTTGATAGATTTATGGACTTGAAAGTTAACTTTCAAAATTAAAGCGGATGGTAATTTCATATTAAACTGTAGTTGTGAACTGACTCTTTCGTTTCTTGAGAAGATGAAGTGGAAATAGGCGTAGCACTATTAAAAGCTAATTGTGATCTGCCTGAGATACCAGGCCTTATGTCAAAAGCCTGTTGCCAATTTTAAACCATTTTCACCAAATTTCTAAAAAAATCTATTATGAGCCTGAGCGAGAGATAGAATTTATTTACAAAAAAACGAACAAACTACCATAATATATATACATATAGATACATATACATATATATAAAAATTATGTATTCTTTTTAACAATTTAAAGTAATAAAATAATTGCATTTAATTGAGTCCATAGAAATATATAAATGAACAGTTAAATTACGAATGCGAGAAATGTGTTTGCAGCACATCTTTAATTTCAGCTGAATTCGCCCATAATGTCTGTCAGCTTTAAAGGTCGGCATACATTTGTCAAACTGGTGACATGAAGTTTGTGTGAATATGCAAGACTTCGGAATATATCTACATGCATACATAGTATATATGAAGGAGATCATGTCAAGTATTCATTATATACATATTTTCTTTGTGATCGTCTAATTTATTTTGTTACCTAATATTTATTCTGAACGATTAGGGAGCAGTATTTCATTATTTTGGTTTATTAAATGTTTTTTCATTAAAATATTAATATTTTTAATTAAGTGTGATAATACAGCTTATGAGATTTTTTTTAATAAACGGAACGTGAATAACAATATTAATATGAGTTTTATATCTTTTAAAAGCAAACTTTTTTCCGGGGTTTCTTACGTTAAAGCAGGTCGTGTTCGATAGTTTTTTCTTTTAATTTTTAATAAAACTCCCTCCATTAAATCATTTGGGAAGCAATTAAGGTACATAAGTCCCTGAATTTTTTTAAAATTACTATAAAAAATAAATCTAATTCTGGAATTAAAAAGATATGGCGGGTTTGGGGAAAACTAGTTCGAAAAATTATATTTTTTGAAAACACTTGGTTGTTTTCCATCAGACATCTTTAGGTTCTGATTTTTTTTTTTTAAAAAACGTGTTTGAAATGGGTATGGGCTTGAAGACTGAACCGAAACCATTCAAAAAAATTACTTGTCATGCATGTCAAATCTCATAATTTTTTTATTTTTCACACAGAATCGCCGGTATCACACATACCAACCCCACCATGATGGTTGAAATATGTTCAGTGCCTTTACGATGGGATATTTTATATATATGATGAAATGGATTTATGCAGAATCCTGAGAGATTGAAGGAAAAAGCTATTTATTCCTAAGCGAATATTATTTCTCGAATATTATTTGAAAAACCCATTAAAATCAGCAATATATCGCTTTTTAGTATTTTAATAATCCTCTAATCAAAACTTACCTCTAGTTTTAATTTCATTAACAGCATTTCGATTATTTTCATCATGAACTTTTGTTGCAGCCATTGAACTTTTCTTTTTGGTATTGCATTCCTCATTAGTTGAGTTGCCGCTTTCTTCCTCTTCATCACACTCATCTTCTTCGTCATCTTCGCCCGTTTCAACACCGTCATCTTGCTCAACATCGTCCTCCACCTCTTCGTCATTGTCATCATTATTAACAGCAGAATTTCGAATATTAGCATTACTATTATTTTTAATGCCGGCGGCAGATTTCCTATTAGTCTTTCTTGTTGTTACGACAGCATCGTTATGCGACCACAATTTTGAACTGTCGTTGTTGTTGCTGCTGCTGTTTTTTATGACCGGCGAAGACTTTTTCTCTGGTTTTGACGCCATTGTAGCTGTTGTACTTATTGTAGATGATGGTGATGAGGAAATGGTAGTTGCTACCAAAAGACCAGTTGATTGGGTGCACGTTAAAATATCCTTATGGTAGGAAGTATGGCGATTACGTGTTGCAGCATTAACGCCAGCTGCATCTGAATTAGACGATTGGAGTATTGTGGCGGTTTGGACACCCGGAAAGGTAGCGTTGCGTTTGTGACGTCCTTTCGATTTGGGAAACGCTGCCAAAATATTTAGCCACCATTTGGATTCTTCGGGGCAGGTACCTTTTACGAATGTAACACGATCTGGAGCCGTTACGGCAATAGAATTTGAATGTCCTGTAACCTCCTCAGCCAAGGTAACCTCTAACACTTTGGTCATATCAATGCAGGCTTGTGGTACAGTTTCGGGCTGGTAAAGAAAAAAAAGGTCAATTATACATTACAAAGTAATAAAATCGATTTTTAATATATAGTTTATTAGTAGTTCAACCAACTGATTTGGAAGAGCAAGCAAGTAGCAAACCTTCACAATTTCCTTGTTACGTTTTACCCAAAAGATTTTAATTACGAAAACGTGTCGTTATTGCGGTAGAAGAATGTTATATTAAGCAATGAAGACTCTCTGTGGAACACAGTGGTAGGTGTATACATAAAAACTATATGGATTACGTAACGCTTTCGATAAATGTGTATATTTTTTTTTGTACAAAATTTATATATTAAGCCTCGTATAAGGCATGCTAAGAAAATTTGTATTTCTATAAAATATAATTCCCTTGTAAAGTAGACTCGGCCATCAGTCTCATGAAATCACTCAGTCCAGAATTAAAAAGTAGACAGAACTAACGATTTTACATAAAAATATATGAATATATATAACGCTTTAAAAACACGTGATGAAGGCCAAGAAGGTCCTGTTAAGACTTATAACCACTTGTATAACCGTATAGCCTTTCGACCAGATTCGAAGAGCCTTTCGGTTCAATAATATTTTTCTGTGCACGCCTGTAATTAAGGGTTTCGCTACAAATTCTGTTAATAAATATGCAATATATATTTAAATGTTAATTATGGCAACTACTGAGCATTAAATCGCAATCCTCACTTTCAAGAATTAATTTCCTCCATACAAACAAGTTATGACAGTTGCAGTAGGGTGCCAATTAGTATACGATTTCCTACGTTTTTCTCCTTATTGCTGCTGCTACGCTGTTTGCCATGTTTAAATGTTTATGATTTTGCCTAACAGTTTTATTGCCAAGCAGCACACATGGACTGCATAAACGATGCAAGTCAAAACGCTGTATGGTCAAAACTGTAACAACCAAAAAGAAGAACAAAAATGTGGCAATAAGTGATACTTTCACAGAAGGGAGCACGTACCAACAGTTTATGTTTCCTTATTGTCTTTAAATCACAACTATGATCTTAAGAAAATGTTCGTATACCATTTCTAATTACTTAGAAGTATATTTTCTTAACCAGCAAACAGACAGACAAGCGCAAAAAAAAAATAATAATAATAAGAAATATTTGAATTAAGCCAGTTAGTACAAAACCTGCTGCACAAGCGAATTATTTCATGGCCGGTCCATTGGAAGGCATATTTGTATTACTAAGTCTATTAACTAAAAAATTGTTCTGCAATTAAATTGTTTGGTAACATTTTTTTTTTAAATTATTGTTTTCTCTAGCAAATGAGACGTTTGTTTAACTAAATCTTTAAAGGAAGTGAAAGCTAAAAAAGGATACGTAAATATTCATAAATTTAAATTATATATAATAAAATTAAGTAAATAAATAATTAAAAAAATGTTCACTTTCTGCGGAGGATTTTCTTATGGTAAATTCTATACAACGCTTGCAATAGGCAAGTAATATTTAAATAATTTTAACATTTTTACCAATACCTTCAAGAGCAACCTAGATATATTCGAAATTTTCCTATTGCAGGGTAAAGTGTGAGCAAATGACTTCAGTAATAAATAGTATTGCAACACACCTTCCATTTCCAATTGCTCTTCCAGTGCAAAATTGTTCAGAAGTTTTAATTCAGTTTGCTTCATTTTATATGATTCACTAATTTAATACTAATCCCAATACTAACGGTTTTAATTTAAATAATTAGGCTGATGACAACTTCATAAATGCCAGCACATCTGTTGAATACCTCAAAATAATGTTACTAAGCAGTTTGCCATGGAATATTCCTAAGAAAGGTACGAGGAATATAATATGCATCTCAGCATGACATCATTGAGGTAAATTGCTTTTGTATCAGGCGTTAGTTCAAAGCCATATTAACTATATGCTTATGGTATACCGATGGAAGGACACAAATCCATTGAAAACATTGCAAATACTGCAAGGGAAGCGTGAGAAAAATAGAGAATGGGAAATTTGGCCAAGTTGAAGAACAATACTTGGCATAAAACCATAATGTGGCATAAAATAACCAATTTTAAACAGTTTTAGTTACTATTTAAATTAATATTGTTGTGAAATTTTGTTGCTTCTACCCGTCTCAATTCGCCAAAGAAAAGGTCTTATTTGGTACCAACAGCAGAATGACTTCATTGTAATTATTCATCATAAAACGGATAACAATTATGGAAAGGTAAAGTGAAGCCATTGTGGCATTCTTCCACATAAAATTCTCAAAGATTTTATTTACAACAATTAACAAACTGTCTTGGCACAGTTTAACCCCCCGTCATGCACATGTTCCAATAGTGATGTACGTAGCGCATCTATCTGGCCAGGTACACTATGTATTTCAGTACATTTATATCAAACATATGATGTTTTAGTAATAAAATGTACATGTATCTGGTCAGATATTTTTCGAATTTAACTGTGATTTAAATATATTTCTAATTTATATTTTATATTTTCGAAATTTTGTTATCGCGCCAGGCCTATCACGCCATATTTCCTATTTTTTTTTTTATATATTCTTAGCACATGCTGAACCGCCTACACGTAAATATTATTTGCTGTTTTTTTTTAATGGTGGCTATTCTGCGTTTCGATTTGAATCGAAATTTTCTCCGTCTGGCAATTTTGGTATTCTGCGTTTCGATTCCGCTCAGTTTCTTTCGATTGTAGGTATTCTGCATTACGATCGTAGCTCCGTTTTTCTCAGTTGTGTTTTTGTTAACGGAGAAGTTTTTTTATCTGTGTTTTTTAGTTAAAAACTGTAAAATTGAAAAAAATGTAAGTAGAAAATGAAATAAAATGCCCAGAAGCGATTAAAAAAACACTTAATAATATTTTTAATTAATTTATTTAATGAAATGAATGTTTAATAATGTTATAGGTCAAAAACAACAACACCAGAGCAGTATGAAAAATTGGCAAATTTAATGGCATCTAAAGCAGACATTACATGTGAATACCACCAGCGATCAAAGGAAGAAGTAGCATCATTCTGGGAGGAAGTCATAGTAATCCTCAATGCATTAGGTCCTCCAACAAAAAATGCCAGTGCATGGAAAAAAGTAGGTATGGTTTGTGTATAATTATTGCAGAAATTAATATCAATTTATAGGTTTGGATTGACTGGAAGTGCTACATAAAGAAGAAGTTGTCAGCAAACAAAAGGGAAATGATGAGCACCGGAGGAGGCCCTTGCCGCTTGCAGCGTATTAGCACTTTGGAAGAAAAAGCAGTAGAGTTGACGGGGCTAGTAACCAGTACATCTGGCATATGCGGTGCAGTAAACTTTGGTGTTGCCTGTGAGGTTCAGGCACTGGAAAATTCAGAAATGGATATTTCCGCACGTTCTGAAGACATACCAATCCCTTAAAAAAAGAAACAGGGCCCTAAAGAAACAACTTTGGGCTTGTTAATGGAACAATTAAATTCTCAAATAAATTTTCAAAAAGAATTTTATCAATTCTTTGTTTAAACGAAAGTTCTTTTTGAATCTGTAAAAGTAAATTATTTTCAATATTTACATATTTCTTGCACAATAAAAATTACAATTGACAAACATACAATTGATCGCTCATTTCAAATGGATTGGACCTATCTCTAATTTTGAAATTTTCAACCGAATAATACAATGCCTCTTTATTTCTCATTTTGTTCTCCTCCCTCTCCAACAATAATGCAGCTGTTATAGACTCCATTCCTCCTTGAAATTTAAAATTTTTATTAAAAGTTTTGTTGTCTTTACATACTTCATCACAACACTATTAATTTTTGTTAATTATGTACCTTTATATTCACAAGATTCTTTGCACTGTAATAAATTTACAAACAACTAATTTGAGTTTGTTTTTATATTTTTTTATTTTATTTAAGAATATTTTTATTTAACTTTATCAACAACTTATTTTTATTATGTATAAATAAACTTTTTGCATTAAATTTGACATTTGTTTATGAAAATGATAACAAACTTGTCTATTTTCCTATTTCATTTCCACATTCCACAGTGATGCTATTACTTTTGTAAGCATTGTTGTCTTCCTCTTTTTCTTTCGATTCCGTTTTTCTGCAGAATACCAATTTACGATTGCAACGGAACTGAATGCGGAGACATAATCGAAACGTAGAATAGGGGTGAATGTGTTTTTTCATAAAATGATACCCAACAATATTTGTAGAGGGTACCTGGTGTCCCAAAACCCCAGCTAAATTAGAAATATATTTAAATCAGAGGTTAATTAGAGAAATATCTGGCCAGATAAATGTGCATGAGATTGGGTTAAGTGAAGGAGGAGCATTTCTAGACTATGCCGAAAATCCATTAACATTAATTGATGCCTAAAAAGCCTCCAAGGCCATCACTGATAGGCTTTTCGGTATTCTTAATAAAATGGGATATACATTAGACCCCAGAGACAATACTAACAACATGTTGAGTACAAAAAATGAAAAGGTTACCTCCCTCTATAACTGCGTAAGCTACTCGTTATCTCTTAAAAAACGAGCTTCACATAATTATGACAAGCCGTACTGTACTGATCACTGCAATCTCAGATACCATTAATTAATTATGGCAGATTCGAGGACATGCTTCGTAGGTTCTTTTTGAAGTTAATTTTTATATGGCGGATAATGCCCACTACTAATCTTTCGATTACGATTAGAGGTGAAGGGCACAATTTAGTGGCACAACGTCGAACTTTTTTATTAAATTGCAATAGTGCAAAATCACATTTACGATTTAAAAATAATAATAACAAATTCAACAAACATACCCCTCTCAGCTCTTCACCTTACTAAGAATCTTTATTTCATCCTTTAGAGGTGAAATCAATTTCCGCTTCCGAGTAGAGGCGAGGGCGTTTTTAAGGTATTGTTTATTAGTTGCGTTCGTACCACCAATACTGGTTATGTGATAAACTGGCTCCGAATTTAAAATGAAATTTATTTTCACATATTTATTTCGACAAATTAATTTGGGTCACATTGTAATTCTTGCCATTTGCTGTCGATATTGCAATTCATGTTTTAATACGCCCAACTTTACCAGCCACGAATTATTACCATTTTGGATCTTTTCTCATTCCATTTGTCTACTCACATATTGAAAAAACATATTTCTCAGTATTTCTCACGGTGGGATTTTTAGTGATTTAAAGATTAATTTAACAAGCAGTTATTTTCATCCTTCAAAGAGATATTTTATTTATATATTTTTAAAAGCAGCATTTTTTATACCAGTTATATTACAAAGTTATTATTGCGTTTATTTATTTTTCTTGGTCAATTTGTGTTAAATTATTTCTATATTTCCTTCGCCTTCCACAAAACTGTTAAGGAGGAACTGCATTTAAAGGCTTTAACGATTTTTGCAAATACTTGTTTGTATGGATTGTGAATAAATTTTAAAAATATTAAGAATGTTTAAAGTATAATTCAATGATGTCGGATCTTAAACACCCTTCCCTAAAAATATGTCGAAAGCTTTTCTTGTCTACTACAATTATACCGCATTGAAGTAAACTTTAATTTTGCAATAAATTTCTCATTACTTAGGAAAATTAATATTTTAACATTAAAAATAAATAAATGAAATTCCTTTATATTCCTATTTATACTTTTGAAACTTGGCAGAGAGTTTGACTGCGAAGCAACTGCGAGACAACTGATGTGGCCATACAAGCGTTCCTGGTTTGATACCTGCCGATAGTCTTGGTCTATTTTTGCACTTTTACCTAAAAAATGTTTTTTTTTATTGATAAAGGACATTGAGAACTTTTAGAGCAGAGGGGTTTTTAAATTTTTAATTGTAAGCAAAATTTTAGCTCATTTTACACCACTACTAAAATACCGTTAGTCCTGTTACAGTGTGTGTGTAGCTTATCATAGAGACATAATTGAGTGAACTCGTAATGACAGACAAACTCGAGAGGCAGACAGACGGGCAAAGCTTAATGAACTTCCCATTTTATTAGGATCCAGAATATATATATTTTATAGGGTCGCACACTAATTTTGTACAAATTATCATCCCCATATGAAACCTGCATATGTATGTATATCCTTCGATCGTTTTTGCTGGAAAAGGGTTAAGGAAACATGATGGAACTGCTTCCCATACTAAGAATAATTCTGAAGGCTGTAAGTACTTATCAGTCCACTACTTCAAGAATTCTACTTGAAAAAATATCGCATCTGCCGTTAAATATATCTAAATGGAGTTGGGGTCTTTTTACTTGAAACCTTCTATCCTTTTTGATGGAGAAGGAAAATGGGTACTTGTTTACAAATTGGTTTTTTGAAAGTTTTTATTTTAAAATCCTGTTCGCACAATGTCAATTACAGTTGAGGAAGAGAAAATTAAAATAACGACTGATTTCGGATATTGTTATCCAGCACGATTTGAACGGGACTTTGCCTTTCCTTTAGCTTTGCCACCTCCAGCACCACCAGACATTATTCACTTTATTATTATTATTTTTTATTGTTTTGTTTATAAAGACACTTCACTGATAACTCTTAGAAGAGATGCCTCCGTAATGCACATCCTACTAAACCGGAAGTGAACCATGGTTGTTTTCCTTCGCACAAGACGAAAGCTTTACATCTTAAACTGGTTAAAAAAAAGGAAATTAAAATAGGGTAGTCGAAACAATCTTTTCTTATTTTGTCAATAGATGTAGTTGCAGTTGTATATTATCGCCCTTGCTTCCAATAACATTTTGTCATTCCATATATTGTTGGAAAGCTGGGATTTTTGCTCTGCGATTCTTTGCTGAAACGAAATGAAACTCCCTAATTTTCTCTTTACAAATGGTTCCAATTTGGATCAACAGTTATGACATTGGCTTGTCATATAAGTGACGTACTTGACAGGAATGAGTTATTAGATAACTACTCCTACAGATCCAAATGCAGTCTCATCAGCATTTTAATTTTTGGTCAGCACAACTGCTGCTGGTTTTATAAAGTTTTTTGCGTACCGATTGCATAAATTATATGGATTATCGGACTAAGTTTAAAACCTTGCGGAACTATATATGCTGATACAGTTGCGTCATTAATATTTTGGTCTATCTATACTCTGTGTTCTCTTTTTGTTAACGGATTTTTAACACTTGATGCAGTTTTCTCTAAAATGGTATTTTTCCAGCACTTTTAATAAATTTCCATGTGTGGGGTTGAGATCATTTTGGATATTCAGTAAGTGGTTATGAATAGGGTTAGATGAGTTTAGAGGAGTTTGTTAATATATTTTCCTTTTTGGAATCTTGTCAAACTTGCTGTCACGACTTCGCACGACAATTTCTCGAAATCGTTCTGTAATTCTTATATTCCGCTTTTGTCCCATGGTTATATATCGTTCTATTGTGTTCTATTGTATTTTCCAGTCTTATATATTGCAGATATCTTCCTCATTAGTTGGATATATTTATATAGTTATAATTTTCCATTATTGACCCTTACGCAAAATTGTTATGTCGCAGTCATGAGCAATTTTTTTTTTAAATATGGACGATAGCAACGTGTCACTGAATCAAGTGGTGATAACGCTTTGCTGGAGGAACACGAACTGGAGCATGCAAGTAACAATACTGGAGTAACTTTGAAGAGGCTCGAAGTTAATATACAGATTTGAAACGTGCTGCTAATGAAGTAAACGAAATTCAACGGGATCCGGATAAAAAGACGCAAAGTACTAGATTCGATATACCGCACAGCTGTACTCAGAGTGCCGAGCAGTGTCAGGTAAGCCGGTGTTTCTAAGATAGGTGTAGACGTGAAGGCATTCGAACGCAAATTGGTATGGAATCTAAAGACGAGGCATTTTACGAAAGTTAGAGAGCTAAGCTCCCAAACGTTTTCAACATAACGGATGGGATGCAGATATAACTTGAATAAAAAGGGGGAACTCCCATCCAATAACGAACAAATATCTTTTGCGCCATAGATACTATCGAAAGTATCTGCATACCCCTGTTGTATATACTGTGAAGAGATGAAGGACGACTTATTACTCATATTCTTGATAATCCCTAAAGGAACACCCTGATGACTTCACTTCTGATGACATTTTCAACAAAATGCTGAAATATATCAAATACACAAACTCTATCATTTTTATACAACGTAGAAAAAAAGGAACATCTCAATGCGGAATATTGGAGGCAACTACCCCACCATGGCATGATTTTCTTGTAATTGTATTCTTCCGCACCAAATTGCTTCCACTTAAACGCAGCAATCTAAAATGTCTAGACTTATAAAATGTTTTTATGAACTAATTGAAATCTCGTTTGGCGAAAACCTTTATACCCTAAAGAGCATAGCAGAAGTTCTTAAACTGTTCGAAGGATTCCTTTTACTTTGCACTCGAAGCAAAAACACTTTTGAATGGTGAAGAGCTGATGGCATGGCTGTGTGCAGTCTACTGATATGATACGTTTATTGGTTTTTGGCAATAGAGATGAGAGGTAAACAATATGTGTTCAAACTGCTCTGCTCTTGAAATCCGATTTACATTCTTATGCATCAGTACATGCACATACACTCACAAAAAAAATATTATATATTGAGGCAATAAAAAAATGGAGAGCATGATCACCACTGAAAGTTAAAAGAATAAAAAAGTATTTGATAAGAAATGTGAGAAACAATAAATTCTAAAGAGAATAAATAGGTACGAGTATGTTTTCGTATGTATGCTAATGTGTATATGTAAATGTGACAGCAAATCTGTGCTATTTATCTATAATAAAACTTACGTGCTCATCGACTGAATATGTGAGTTCACCATCGTCATATAAAACGAACCACCTTCTTTGCCATCTCTAAAATTATATGAAAAATAAAAGCAGAAAAACATTTAAAAAGGAAAATTAAAATTTAACACAAAAAAAAAACCAAAAAAAAAATGCACATTTCTGACAGAAATGCTATAAATTGCATAAATTATGAATATTTTAAATAAAACGCTTTAAAAAAAACTTTTAAATTGCACATTTAAAGTGGGTCAATTTTGTGAAAAATATGTCTGTATTATTCATTAAATCAACAATGACGAAGAACTGCTTAATGCGGTGCTCTTTTCATTTAAATTATGAGAATAACAGCTGTATAGTTTATGGGCCAACAGTATTAAAAGATGTATTCATATGCAGATTCACTTAATCTTGACGAGAAATTGCATGCACAAGGAGATTTCATTTCTGTGCGGAGCTTCAGAAAGTAATTTAAAATTGTTCATGCATTAAGAAAATTTGCATATGTGTGCTCGTGTGACACTTTGTGTCATAAGCGATTTGCAAGCGCTTAAAGAGATTAACGTTACCGAAACACGGTCGGCTGCTGGCCTTATTCTTTATAGATCACTTAAACACACTTACACATTAAACTATAGTCTCATGCATATGTATGCATGTAGTGGTAGATTATTTGGTAAAAAGTATTGTGGTAGAAAAAAGGAAACCATAATTTCATATTTTAATATATAAACGATTACTTAAAGCTTCAAGCTTTCTTCTAATTAGCATGTGAATGTGTGCTCATAAATATACCAGTACTGTATTTAATGGCAGAAGTGATGCCGGATATATAAATTGCGGTTATTGGCAATACTGGTAAGTAGTGGCGGGCAGGCTTAGTGTCGTTTTAAATTCATTTAGCAAGTTGTCTGCAAATGTATGTACGAGTAATACGCCGAGTCATGGAATTTACTATATTTTGGTATAATTCCGTCTAAATCTGTTCCATATTAATATATAAGAAATCAACTCAGATGTGTAGGGTCGAAGGATGGCATGACAAGAGATAAATGTTTTTCTAAATGAGAGTTTGTCATTCAAAATAACTCAATATACCACAAAACGTCATTTACGATTTCAACTAACACTCAACTAAACCGGAATACATGCAAAAATATATATATAGGACCGTGCCGAGTCTTTTAAATCCTTCTCCAACTTACGAAAAAGTAAGTTTTTTTTAGCACTTCTTGTTCTATAGTTATATTTCAATTGTTCCAATTGTTACTTTAATTGTTCGTTGTCACTCTCATTTGTGAAACATTTGGAGCGCATGAGACTCAGATGATAATTCTACCTAGAATAAGCACCAGCTGGGGACTGATTATCATACCATTAGGCGTTTGATTTGTTTTACCCCAATAAAATTAAACATTTAGAATTTAGTGCTTTTTACTCGCATGTGATTCCTCTTGAAAATTCAAAAGTGTACATCACTCTGCATAATAATTATATATCTTCCCTGCAAGTTTGGCGTGCTTCTAAGTTTCTACCGGGCATCATTATGTTAAGAGCAGCAGCGCTACAACATTCCAATTTTTTGATGAGAATTTAAAGAAACAGCTTAAAGCAACTAAATAAAGAAAAATCAAAGTATATCTGGAATATATATGTATATACAGGATGAGATAAAAAAACTGCAACCAACTTCAGACTGCTGTCATTTCTAAACCACTCGTCCGACAGCTGTGAAAATTATTCCAGTGACAGCTCATTATATTGTTTACAAGCGTACAAAAGCATTTTGGTGAGAATTTTCCAGAAGAAAAGTTATTCGTTATGGAATTGAAGCGTGATAGTGTGATTTCCTTATATTTGGCTGGAAAACCACAAGTGGCTATCGTTAGAGCACTCCAGCATTTAAATGTGAATTAATCTTTTGTGTCTCGTACCATCGCTCGTTACCTTGATACTGGCAGCGTAGCCCGACGTCAAGGAAGTGGACGGAAGAAAACAGTAACATCAGCAGAAATGGTTCGAAAAGTAAAGAAGCGACTTGATCGAAATCCGCGTCGCAGTGGCCGAAAAATGGCTCGTGAGCTGAACATATTCCATTCGGCAAATATTGAAAAATGGGCTCGGGGTAAAGCCATTGAAATTCCAAAAAGTGCAAGAACTTACACCGCAACAGAAAGAAAATAGACTCAAAAGAGCCAAAGGGTTGCTTCGCTTGGCCGCAAGTGGTGAACTGCCGAATTTGGTTTTCTGCGATGAGAAAACATTCGTTGTCCAACAGTTTGTAAAGAAACAAAATGATCGTGTTTACTTTCCAAAGAGGTCAGCTGAAAATGTGCACCTTCGGTTGGCCACCAGAACTCAAGCGCCGGCCATGGTGATGGTGTGGGCCGCCATAACAGCCGATGGTCGCTCTCCACTCGTATTAATCGACCGTGGCGTCAGAATAAATGCCCAATATATATCACGAAAATATTCTGGAGGGTGTATTGAAGCCTTGGGCATGCAAACATTTTGGCCGCAGACCATGGACATTCCAACAAGACTCAACACCATCGCACTCAGCACGCGCCACCCAAAAACGGTTACAAAATAAGGTTCCTCGCTTCATTTCCACCGCACAATGGCCATCAAAATCTCCCGATACCAACCCGTTGGACTATTGTGTCTGGAGTATTTTGGAAAGCAAGGTTGGCACTTAAAAATACCAAAGTGTCGATCACCTCAAGCAAGCGCTTCACCGGGAATGGACCAAAATACCGCAGAGCAACATTCGGGCAGCGTGTGACGGTTTCATTGGCCGTTTGAAGGCCTTAATTCGTGCCAAAGGTTGACCAATTCGAACAAATCAAAACTTATTCTAAAATTTGATGCAATTTCCGACATTTTTCGCTATCTTTCCATAAAATTTAAAAAAAAAATTAAAAAATTATGGCGTTTTACTTTGTTGCAGTTTTTCCACCTCACCCTGTATATATATATTTAGATGTATATAGATACAGATATATATAGATAAAGATATATATTCTTTAGATACTTTATTAGTTTGAACTTTATTTTTAAAAATTTGCGAAAATAGTTTTCTTATATAAAAACATGAAGAATAGAATATTGGAAAGAGTAGAAAATTCGAAATTTACTAGAAAAGAGAATCAGAATTCTTAATAGAAACTATTTTATTCCCTACTGCCTTACTTTTGGGGAAATTTGAGTATTTCGAAATGCGAAATAACATACATTCAGAAAATCATAATGATAATTTAATTTCTGTCTAGCGAATTATTATTCTAAGATGAACAATAAAAAGGATATTTCTAAGACTTGCAAGAATTTCAATCTGACGAAAACGTTAACTGTAAAGGAAATACGAGCAGATACTTTTTGCCATTGCAAGCTTTCCATTTTTGTCTTTAAATGTATGCAATAATTTTTGTCTATAATTTTTTTATGCATCAGCCGATTTTGTTGATTTTTACATTTTGGAAATATGATGGATAATAAATTTTCGATTTTAGGCAAAATGAGTCCGGGACAAAAATGCCTAAGGGGACAACTTACTTTCTTATATGTCCTTCTTTGTGATGTGTAAAAGTAATATTGAAAAACTTACAAATGAAAGGATAAACCTATACGAGGTGAAATCAAAAAATAATCGCTTTTTTAAGTTTTTTCCAAAAGTATTTACTTGTTCATTAATAACTATTTTGCCCCCTTCAGAAGTAATCCCCTCAGATATAATACACTTATGCCAGTGTTTTTTCTAATCCTTGAAACACTATTGAAAGGGTGTTTTGGTATCACCAACAGCTCCTGTTTCTTTTATCTCCTGAATCGTAGCAAAACCCTTTCCTTTCATCGGTGTCTTCAGTTTTGCGAAAAGGAAAACATTAGCGGGGTCCATTTGGGGTGAATATGTTGATTGAGGCATGATTATGGTTTTATTTTTGGCCAAAAACTGATGCACAAGCACTGATCTGTAAAGTGGTGTGTTTACCACGAATAGTCCTTATTAGTAGTCCTTATTGACCATACTATCTTGTGACAAGAATTCATGATGCCGCACGACATTGCAATCGAAGAAAATATTGGACAAAACCTTCACATTTGATGGCACTTGACGTGCTTTTTTCGGGTTTGACCTTTCTCGACGCTTCCATTGCTATGATTGGGCTTTGGTTTCACTGTCATAGCCATACATCCATGATTCGTCACCAGTTATGACCTTTTTGAGCAAATCTAGATCGTCTAACGACAAATGTTATTATCTGTCAAAAACCAACTGACAATCCAAAATGGCTGATATTGCCAATATATATAACAGACAAAAGCGAACATACGTAACTCAGGAAATGTGAAAATAACGGAAATTTTTGATCACACCTCGTCTGTATGAACTTACATACTCCAATTTAATTACTTTCCCGAAAATTCCGTGAAAAGTAAGGGGCCAATTACAAAGTGAACAAAAAGAAATTGGTAAATTTAGGAATTAAAAGCTAAACAAATATTTACGACTTTGGAAAGTAAAAGTTGTATGCTTTCTAAACACTTGTCGAGTGCTTTAACATATTTATGCTTTTAATGCATTTTCATTTTGTTTGTTGCAAAAGTGTGGTTGGGAAATGTGTAAAATGCATTATTCTCTTTATTTTTGAGGTCGTTTTGCCATGTGTGGCATTCAAATCAATGCAACGTACGTGTATCTGGTCCCAATACCCTGTCAATGTTACCTAAATAATTCATTTTCAAATAAAAATCGAAACGCATAAGAAAAAATGTTTATAACGAAATAAGTAACTGGTATAAAGGCATTAGGTCCGATCGTATTAGTATAATTAAACGTAATCACGACAAAGTTTTAAATTACAGAAACACATTAGAGAGCAAACAACTGTCTGATATTACACAAGCCTTTAATATTGTTTTAAATAGCTGAAAAACTAAACAAATATAAATGAAACCGCAGTTGCATTTCAAAATTTTGCTTTAAAACAAGAGGAATGTTGTGTTTTCGTTACGATTATTGTACGTGGAAAGTTGTTGTTTTTTTTTGTTGTATTTAATTTATACGTTATATATAATATTTTATAATATTTGCGGTGTATTTTGAGCGTAAAAGTATTGTGTAACTATACGAGCACTTTAATTGCAGTGTAAGTAGTAAGAAATAATATTAAAAATATCTTTCGTAATAAAAACTCAAATTACATTTCCTTAAATAATTTTTAATTTCAAATTGCTACAGTTGTTATAAGACTGTGTTACTTAACTTTAAACTTAACCAGAAACTAATTTTATTTAATAAAAAAAAAAAAAAATTAGAAAAACGAATATTATTATTAATTTAATGAGAGGAAAACGATCTTTTAAAGCAAAAGTCTTTTCAAAATATCAAAATACTTTCCAAATCTTTTATGATTCAAAGTTCTGGGAAAAAATAGTTCTTTCGAATTTTCTTAAATTATTAAATTGGATCTTCTTTAACTTTTCATTCATCTGGCAACCATGTTGTTTTCTTGACTCTCTCTTTAAAGTCAATAAATTCAGTTTAGCATGCGATCTTTCAAGTGGTGTGATAAGTTTGCTTCAAAAAAATAAAATTTATTACAATTTAAATACAATATGCAACGAAGGGTTAAAGAGACTAAAGTGTATGAGAAAAGAGCACAAAATCGCCCTCCCTGCGGGTAGTGTTGCCTTTTTTTGTAGAAAAGAAAACGCCATATATTTCAAATTGCTAGAAACACTGCCAGAGTAATAATTGGCAATAAATAGACTATCCTTAACACTAAAAAAACCGGCATTTGATTAGTGGTGGCAATACCAAAAATTATTTTCTAAACTACTTTTACATATAAGTATATGAGTAAATTGTACGAGGATGTGAGAATGTACCCGTTGTAAAATATACTCGCATAAAATTATATTTCAAATTATAAGAAACAACGCCAGAGGAATAGCTGGCAATAAACAAATTATCCTTAACACTAAAAAAACCGAGATGTGATTAGTGGTACCAATATTGAAAATTTTACATATAAATAAATGAGTAAATTGTATACTTATATATACATATACGAGGATGTGAGAATGTACCATTTCCACAGAATGACATTTCTTATATTTCTGAATGTGTGGCAACCTTTAGAAAAGAGATAATCGCACAAAAGGAAAATGCAATGTACTGCATTACATATACTATTTCCAGTATATGCAGGGGTTTGGCTTCGTTTTTACCCGACATCGCTAGTGCTAGCTGCGATATTAGTAAAGGGTAAAACGAAATAACAAAATACGTGCTAGGTTTAGTAAAAGCCCCGATACACTATACAACACAGTCGTGCGATTCATTTACATGAAAATCTGATATGATATCCTTCCTATTTTAAGAAGTCGTATAAAAATAGAGTTGCTGGTGCCACACTATCATACCAGAATTATCCATACAACTCCCATCGCATGAAAATTGCCATTTTGCATAAACTTTTCTTGGTCATAAAAATTGGACAAATTTTTTAAGGTCACATTATATTTTTTCGCAGAGATTCCATACATACGAAGGATGTGGATGTGTGTGTGTCGTAGTACTGTGTGGGATAGTGTATCAAAGCTTTACGTAATAACATTGTATTCGACTATAGCGCATCTTGTATAGCCTTCCGCAAGTTAAGAACATAAGGAACATTATTCCGATATTTGTCCATTAGTAGTTATAATACAATAGAAGGATTATTTTTAATTGATCATTTTTATTTTCATTTTTGCAAAGCTTTTGTTCTTATGTGACCTTTCAATTTTATTATCAGACTCCTTTATTTCAAGGGTGTTCCATAAGTGCCTATTCCGGAGGTATTGAGTTGTATTACTTTCTCCAATTTACGTCACAAAAAAAATTGGAATAATTATTTGTGAAGTATCATAAAATAATTCTATTCTATTTACGAGAGAAGCAGAATAAGATTTCCAATTCCAAAAAAAATATATGGAAATTTAACTATGAACCATTTTATTTTTCTAGTTTGAATTTTTATGTGGAAGCAGTAATGGCATATGCCTTGCAGAATCAATCAGATGGATCTTATTTTAGGAAAGCTATAATTTTTGAAATTATACTGCTACTTTGGAATGTAAGCCGCATAGTGGCAGAAGCTTAACAAAAGATACTTCATATTTATTCTAAAAGAAGTAAAGAAATAAGCAGAAGAACTAGCAAAAAGAATATTGGGTAATACAACAGAACTACGAGAGGAAAATACGTAATAAGTGAAAGAAATGGAGAGCTTCGTTCGAAGCTTCGAGTCAGAAGCGTGTTGAGAATGGAAACTGCCAGTTTTAACAACCACTCTGGTGCGGCCACTGCGGTTTTGTTCTTGTGGTTCCACATAACACTTAAATGTCGCACAATGAACATTTGTTGACAAAAATCTGACACACCATATACAGAAACCACAGTACGCATAGGTGCACGTTGTATATTAAGTGACACTCATGGAAATGGGTTCATGTGGAATAGTATGTATTGTTCACAGAAAACTTTTGACATAGATATTGAATGAAAATATTAATCAAAGGGGAAGATTTTAACTTGCAAAGCCGAAAGAGTGGTCAATGAACTTTTACGTAAGAAAATTACAGTGCAGTTACTTTAAAGTTGTTGTGCTGCAATACTTTGCGGCCACCACAATTTTTATATGGACGTATCTAGATTTACATACATATATTAAATTCTACGTCGTTGTACTTTGAAATATTAGAAGAACCACAAAAAAAAAATCACGGCTCATCTACTGGATACATTTTATTAATTAGCATACTCGTAGATATTTTGCTTGCGAGTATTTTCTTTTGTCTTAAAACTATTTGTAAGTATATGTGTACTTACATAAGTATACTTACATAAGTACAAGGATGTGTGAATTTACACGTTGTAAAATATACTCCTGCAAAACCATATTTCAAATTGCAAGAATCACTGCTGGAGGAATAACTGGCCGTAAATAGACTATTCTTAACACTAAAAAAACCGGCATTTGATTAGTGGTGGCAATACCAAAAATTATTTTCTAAACTATTTTTATATATAAGTAAATGAGTAAATTGTATACTTATATGTGTACGAGGATGTAAGAATGTACCCGTTGTAAAATATACTCGTGTAAAACGATAATTCAAATTGCATGAAACACTGCCAGAGGAATAACTGGCAATAAATATACTATTCTTAACACTAAAAAAACCGGCATTTGATTAGTGGTGGCAATACCAAAAATTATTTTCTAAACTATTTTTATATATAAGTAAATGAGTAAATTGTATACTTATATGTGTACGAGGATGTAAGAATGTACCCGTTGTAAAATATACTCGTGTAAAACGATAATTCAAATTGCATGAAACACTGGCACTAAATAGACTATTCTTAACACTAAAAAACCGAGATTTCATTAGCGGCCATTTCTGTTCTATGACATCTCTTTTGACAAACTCTTTCATAAATGTGGAACGAAACCAAATTTTGATACATGCACTGTCTTCTTCGGTAACGTTTATTTGATCTTGAAATTATATCATGAGCAATTATTTTTACTCTACTCAAATATATCTTTTACCTCGTTACCAAAAGCGTATGGCTTCCTTAAAACTATACCAAAATATCATACAACTGTACGTGCAAGCAAAGCCACTTAATTATTCATACAGACGTACCTAAATGTTTCACTGCAAGAAAATAAAGTAAGAAAAATTAAAAATCAAATAAAGAATTAATGAAAACCGATTAGTCACTGTTGTCGAACGATGCAATTGTCAAAGACTATTATTCAGTTAGAATGTTGCCTCATCTGATACCAAACCAAGCCAATACTAAAAACTTAAAAGTAAACAAAAAAAAAAAAAAAAAAAAAAAAAAAAACACAAAAAAGGTTGCTTGTCGTGGATGCATGCACGGGAAAATAAAAATAAATAAAAACCGAATAAATAATTTATGAATTTGATGTAGTGCCAAATAGTATTACGAAAATTAATAGAGAATTTATAACGGATGGGCAAGTTTTTAAAGCGTACTATACACACATTTGTCTGAAAATAATGCTGACTGAAAAGGAACGGGTATGCTGTATGCACTAAGTGCACTGTGGAACCGCTTGTGAAACAAGGAATGCTGCAGTTTCAAAAGTTTTCCCACATTAGGCGTACAGAGGACATTTTCGCTGTGTATATGTTATTAATAATGGTGATGCCATATCGCAAATAGTTACAATCTCCTACATCTGACAATATGATTCCATTTGGTGGAATAAATTTTTGCACTGCATAACGCTTATATACCATACCCTTTACCTTAAACAAGTTCTGAATTCCATTAATATAACGGGTTATACATTTCGTGGTTTTAAAAGTATAGGTCTGGAATTCGATATCTGTTAAACTCAGTTGTTAAACCAATTTTTTTCTTTTCAGATGAAAGTCTGACATTGACGAAAATGGACCACTTAACTATCACACAACGAATAAAAATTATGAAAATATACTACAACAAAGGTGATGCTGCCACGACTATATATCGTGCTTTAAGAGTAGATTATGGTTTACATAAGCGTCCAACTACGCCAGCAATTGGCGAAATTATGAACAAATTTGAAGAGACTGGAGGGGTTACAAATATTGCAAGGCCTGTGCATTATCGTTTCGCTCGCTCCGCTGAAAGTGTTGCCGAAGACCCGAATGTTTCGATTCCTCGTCGGTCAGAGGAATTAGGACTGCCTTACGGCACATTATGGCGTATTTTACATTTAGATCTACACCTACATGCATATAAAGTCCACCTCACACAACAACTGAAGCCAGCTGACCATTTACAACTTCGTAGATACGTGGAATGGGTGCTCGAATAACAGGCGATGGACGGCGATTTTTCGAAAACAATTTTCTTCAGCGATGAAGCACATTTCTCACTCGGTGGGTATGTTAATAAGCAAAATTATCGTATTTGGGGTTCTGAGAATCCTCAAGTGATTGAAGACGGGCCATTACATCCAGAAAAAGTCACTATTCGATGAGGTCTTTGGTCCGAAGGTGTGATTAGACCTTACTTCTTCGAAAAGGACGATGGAACGACAGTCAATTCAGAGCGTTATGGTCATATGATAACCGAAAATTTCTTTCTGCCTGCTATTGAAGAATACGACTTGGAGAATATGTGATATCCATAATGCATTATAAACTTTTTTGTCAGTTTTTTAAAAAATATCCTTTCTTTTCCTTAATCAAATATTTATATAGAACAGATCGTTATGCAAATACTCTATTAATCATATTTTGCCCTCATGAGTCCACATACCTGTAGGTACTTACATGCATTCAACATTTAGAAATCACTTCAAAAATTCTCAATGAAATATAAACATTTGCACAGTTGCTTTAATAGTGTAAATCCTTTTTTAAATCCTTATTCAAGACGGATAATATATGTTACAGATATCTCGTAAATTGCGCAATAAAAGGTTTCACTAATATTTTTTTTTTAACTTGTCTGGCATACAAAATTGGTTTTACGCTTCTTTTTCACACTATCTTTTTTTGCGATTCGCTCTACTGTGCACGATTCTATGCAAGTACTTTTCCCATTTACGTACCGATGTACGTATGAACTTTTGATTAATTAAACTCACGTCCAATTTTATTGAACGTGTACTTTTATGCCGACATTACAATAAATTAAATCGTTTATGAAAAAAATAACCAAATCAAGCGTAAAAATGTGTTTTTCAGTCAGGCGATTTTTTAAAAATTCAAAGCGCAGTGTGTTCACTTTTTAAGAAGTTAGTAAGTAAGTCTGATGTGATCTTCTGAATATCGTAAACACTTTTCGATGTTTGTATAGGTTTGCCTCAAATAATTTAATGCAACAGATGGTTTCAATGTTTAGAAAACTTACAATTGCATTTCGCCTATTTGGCACAGACTTCCTACAATTTAATGGCTACAAAAGAGGATTGTGAACCATATGATTACAAAATATTTCAATGCGAGAAATTGATTTGCAAATAAAATCGAAGCGAAGCATTTATTACAGTTTATGGCGAAATATGTATATTTTAATCAAAAAAAATATATATATATAATTAAGTGAAATTGGGAATGAATATTATTTCAATACAGACAGAAATAAAAATATTTCCAATAATATTATTTACTTTTGTTTGCTGGTCTAGGTGCCCGTCTGGAAAAACCATCCCAGAATGTGTTATGATATCCCCATATTCCCAACAACTAATTGAGAGCTTCAAAAACACAGTCATATCACGCCGCCTTGAATGTATGGAATGCCCCATATAATAAAAAAAATATTAAATATTTTTATTAAAATGAATACAATTTTTTAAATTTTTTTAATTTTTGGTTTTATATCTTTTTTTTTTTTTTTTGATCGAATTATCCTCAAATGAAGCAACTTTTTCAAAGCTGTAGTTCATTACCTTTTCAGGAGTTTTTTTTTAATATACAATTAGGGGAGGAGTACCCGAAATTCAAGCAGTTTACTGATATATATTATCAATAAATTGAACTACGGTTCGAACCATTAGCCATTTAATTCAGAGGCAAACATACTGACCAACGAACTATGAATTATCGGCAAATCAGCTGTGCCCCACTTTCCACCAAATCGAATTTTTTAACTAAACGAGAATTTATAATGCTACTTCCACCTAAATTTATAAAATAGTTTCTTATCTTTAGTAAGCATTTCTTTATGCTCTGGCAATAGTTCCAAGGATGGTAGACAAATTTTACGTAATACTGTAGAGTAGTTAAAAGGACTACCCCCTCTTTATGGCCTCAATTAAATCTTACGGTAACTAACATTTTTTATTTAGAAAATAAGTTTTTACTTAAGAAGTTTTTCTTTTTTTAAATTTTGTGTTCCATAAGCACTGATCCTTGATTTGAGTATAGCCTGTCTACCAGCAGTGTGATGACAAAATCGTGGCTCGATTTCGAAACACCTTTTTTTTTCAATAGGTGCCATCTTTGCAATGTGTGAAAAATAGTTATTTTGATTAAAAATTTAAATGGAATAATTAAAATATTGATTGAATGGAAAACCATTCACATCGTATATAAAATTAAATCGAAAATATAATTCTTATATATATCAATTATTTTGTTCCATTTTTCAGTATACGAATTTAATTAGAAAATTAAACACTGTAGACTTATACATATTAACAGGGTGTCAGCCGGTAGCTGTACTATTTTGTTTTGCCGCCATTTCGGTAAGCATTAGTCTTCAAAGTTCACATTCTGGACTGAGCTTACGCCCCTCTTTTTTCGAAATCATCACGTTCTTCCTTGCAAAAATTTCACACAACTTTCGCATTGTCACATTAGGCGATTAATGATTTCGCTAAATTGTTTTAGCGATTAAAACACGTTGGCTTACCGAATATTTTTCCATAATAAATTAGCCGCGTCTCTGCTTCACGACGGCTAAATAGGACCTGTCAAGACTAGGGTTTAACGACATGGCGGGCAAAAGCAAGTGGAATACCTTACCGGCTGACAACCTGTATTTATTATGATGACCCATAGTGTTTCTTTCAGTGTCTCGTCGTCCTCTCGTAAAGAATAAGATCTTTATTAGAGTTGTATTTCTCTACAATTTAATTTTCGTTGAGTAACATTAAAAATAAGCTTTTTCTCAACTGTTATGGTTAGTTGTTCTTTAGTTAGCTGATTTAACCATAAATCTCCTTCCTTCTTTGCGTTATTTCCTTCGTCATTCCTATTGTTGTTAGTAAATTTACAGCAACAACAATGTTTACTTTTGCAGTAAAATAGTTTTCATTTTAGCAACACCACAAAGCACAGTTACAGCTAAACAACCGCATAAGAGACCTTAAAGCTTGTACATTTCAGAGGTTTGCACGTAATATTAGCTGCTTTTGTTGTAAAATAACATAATATTTTTATTAATATAAATAATATTATAAACTAGATACAATGACATACATATACATACGTACATATTCTATGAAACTGCATATCGAACCCAAGTGCTGTCTAAATAGAGAAATTACAAAAGAGTAGTCTTGCATGCTCTGCGGAAGGCTCTGTAGTAAAAACTTTGCTTCTATGAAAGTCTTAGAACACGATTTGCTTAGCAAATAAAGTATTTTGCTATTAATTTTCAAAATTTAGTGACATATAGCACATATTAGGGAATGGCATGGTAAATTACAACTACATTGTAATAAATTCATTTAAGGTTGTTAAAACAAGGCAGTCGCCGCCAGAGAATGTCAATAAAGACATGCAGAAGCAAAAAGTAATAAAAATTTGGCTCATAAAGGTCGTCACCTAAGTGGGCAGCGAGCACTAAAAATATATTTCGCTTCTTCGATTCGGCTTAAAGCACTACCTTTCTCTTTCATACATAATTCCAAAGCGCTACTATTGAGTAGTTCGATTCCCGTCGTAGAATTTAGATGTTACTTGGAAGCAGGTTGCATTTTGCACGTCCAGGAGTACAGAGAAGAACCCAATGTTTACTAATTTGATACAAAATGGTACATTTTTTACGAATAGTACCAGTATATTTGGCCCCCAGTGTACCCAGCTGATATATTTACATAAATAGCAACAAGTAGATTTGCATAAGTGCAGCGTTCTTCCATATTTCGTCCTTGCGAACTCATTTATTTTTATTTTTTTGTCGTCATGTACGTGGACAGCATCCACTAAAATCATACTTGGCTTTTTTGACTCGGCTTAAAGCATTAGCTTTCTCTTTTATATATAACTAAAAAGGACTACTATTGAATAGTTCGATTACCACCGTAGAATTTAAATGTTACTACAGAAATAACAATTTAGAAGCTCAGAGAAGACCCCAATGTTTACTAATCAGGTACCAACTTGGTATATTTTTTGGTAGTAGTACCAGTATATTTGGCTCCCAATGCATCTAGCTGATGTACATACCTTCATTCATACACACAACTAGATTTGCTTAAGTGCAGCGTTCTTCTATATTCCTTGCTTGCGAACTTATTTATTTTTGTTTTGCTTTACACTGTTTTTGCCGCTGTTTCTCGTATTTGTTGCTCAGTTTTCATCACGTCTAACTACAGCGTAATATCCACAAACGTATTGTTCTAAATGTAAAATGTATTACGTTGTGTTGCAGTACCACTGGCTGCCAATCGGCAAGTTTTTCTTTTCCATTACAGTTGTTGCATTTGAAATATTTTTTTTTATTAAGCATTTGTTTGGTTTTTAGGTATGTAGTTTATCCAACGCCAAATCAACTATTGAAAAGTTGTGTGAAATTAGGTCTCCACAGTGTAACTATGCTAGTGGTTCTGTAGCTTTTTAGCTACTTATTTTCCAGCGATGGGAATGTTAAATATTTTGAAAGCAAGTACTGTTTCAAGAAATATTGAAATAAAATAAACGTAATTTGGCATTTCACTCATGAAATAATAAAATGTGTTTAACGTTCCAAATTTTGAAATATAAACGATCTTGGCATGCCTTTTTTTAAATTTTTTCAGAAATGTGTCTGTCCATGGAATGAATGAAATATACGAAATCCTTAACATTTTGCTGCCAATAAATTCTTTTTACATCAGTACTGAACTGAAGAAATTATTTTTAAATCAATTTTTAAAGGAATTTGAATTTTATTTATCGAGACTGATGGGAAAAAATATATTTGAATATGTGTAGAACTTAACTTAAGGTATCTTTTAAAATAAAAAATAAATCTGTTGTATGCGATTCCGAAGTTTATACATTTTATAGTGTATTCACACCTAAAGTTAAAATGAATGAATTATCAGCTGTTTTCAATCACTGAATATGTAATACTGTATAAAACAAGGTTGTATTTCATAAAATCTACTTAAAACCAATTCAAAAAAAGGTTTTAAAATGGTTTCATGAGAATTATTTTGTATGGTGAAACCAGGTTTTAAGGATTGGTTTTAAAGTTAAAACCAAATTTTGTTTTAAAACCAGGTTTTATCCTCAGTGTGAAAACACTATTAGGTGAGGATTGCAAAAAAAAAACATTTTTTGAATTCACTTCCTTGTAAAAGTTTTTAACCTTTTCTAACCCATATAATTCGCTCTTATTAAATGGACTAGAGATGGTGGTTACGAATTAAGAGTGATCTACACAATAAGCGCCATTGAAAATGTAAGAGTGATGCCGAAAAGCACCCCCCTTTTCTAATAAAATTGGATGTGGTAACACTCAGTCTTTAAAAGGATAAACATTTCTCTGCTTGCAAGAACTATCAATGAATGATAGAAAGCTTTGAGGAGCAAAATTATAAATACTTTTATTACCCAGTTGACGGCTTATTCATACATATGAAGGACTGCTCCTTTTTAAATCACCTTAATGCCCAAGTAACGTAACAGCTCAACATCAATATTTCCACTATTAAGAGGTATTACAGACGAATTTCAAAATAAGGTCACAGAATAAGGAAAGATTGAAATGTTTTATGGTTTAATGTAAATTCAAGCAGATGGAGGCGAAAAAATTATGGCTAAAAGTTAAGGGGAATGGGAAAAGAGAAGGAAGAGGGGAAAGAGAAAATTATGTATACATGCCAGTCGTTCTGAGAGAAGAGTAAGTTATTTAAATGCACGCGATCTACCCGTTGGAACTTGTTTCTTCAGCACCTATTTTGCTATAAAGGACTACCATGTATGTGAATAAGTTAAGTTACTAATACAACCAAGATTTAATAGGAATGTGTTATTCTCTCGGCAATTTGAACATATTCTTAAGAAAATACTTCCTTGTAATGAATTTCTGAATTCTGAATAAATATATGAAAACTATTACGTATAACACGTGCGTGATTTTTCATAACCTTCTCGTATTCCGTACAAACTTTGAAACAATTTCCATATCCATATAAAGTTTCCAATTCTGCATGGATATTATTGTTATTGTTGTTGGTGTGTTTTTTTACATGTATGCAGTGTTTTTATTGTGTAATAAGTAGATAACGGCATTTAATGGATGAATGACTGTAGAGTGCAGCAATGCAATAAAAACAAAAGAGCCAACATACAACAATACCAACAAGAAAACATAAAAATAAATAAATTCAATTCCTAAAGTTGCGCATGCGCAACACAACAGCATCTACATACATAAGTATATATAAAATTCATAATACGAGTATTACAGTATGAATGTTATGTCAGTTTGCTCAAACACCACTTGCACACAATTTCTTGCCATTGCGAAGTCAATAGAATTTTTCATGGTTTCTTTCTTTGTTTGGCATTAATGTGCCCGTCCACACACACCACACACACACACACACACGCACACACACATTGTAAGTAATCGAACTATAAAAACAAAAGAGTGAATAAAAAAATTAAAATTGATTAAAGATATTTGTTAACATTCCTTTAGAGTTTGAGGTTGTGCAAGTTTTTGGCGCATACGAGTATGCTTGACTTTGTTAATATTTTAATGAAATTTTTAAATTGTCATTATTTTTTAATGAATTTTCTCTCTACAAGCACTCTGTGGTTATTCCTATTGCAACGTACCTAACAATATAAGCAAGCAAAGACGGTGAAATGTAAGTTATACGACAAGACTAATAATGAAAGTTAGCAAAATCTAACTAATCGTATGCTGAGAATAATTAATTGGAATGACCGTGTTAAGCACAACGGCATGTGGCCTGAACCAATTTGGAATTTTTTGGGGGGGCTACTTAAACACTTAATTGAAAACTGCGTAGTAGCAATTTTGGTTTAAATATTTCGTGAGGAAAAACAAAAGTAACCAATTCAATTATAATAATGATCCCATAATGTTCATACACACAAATACACACATACACATACATATATGTGTGCGTACTTTGCCAGTACTTTTTTTGCGCTTAATTGAAAGTACGTACAAAAAATCTGCACGTAATATGCACTTGAATATGAATCCATATGTGCATGCACTCGTATGTGCATATATATATATATGTAGAGTTGAATTATTTCTCTTTTAATCTGGCATTATTGACATCTAATTTTTATTACACACGAACATTTTTCAATTTCCGTTCGTTGACAGATTGTATCTCTTGCTCAAACTTCATAAAAAAAAAATGATTGTCCAAAGTAGTTACTAGAGACGAGGGTCGCAGTTACAATTAACGCTCATCACGCCTTTTCTCACTTGCGTGTAGTTTTCTCTCAAATCGTGGTTATGTGAAATGCTTCTTAAATTGTTGAAAGTTTAAAGTAAACATTTAGATTTCGAAATGAATTGTGTGATGAACTGGTGATGAAGATTTGCTGAGTCTAGAGTGAAAGATTAAATTAATAAAATACAAAAATCAGTATTTTGAAAGATTTCACCTAAATATCAATCAACATTATTATACAAGTATCAGCGACTTTCTCTTCCGAATTATTTCAAAGATTTTTACAAAATTGGGTTTCTCGCTTACCGTCAGACCAGTGACTGATATTACAAGTTCAGCAGTTTTTTTTTTTATATTAAGAGCAACTAATTGCTTTTTTTTTTGTTACGGATACCGCATAAACACAGACATGGCACATATTTCACGATATCGTCTCAATTCGTCAACGTAGGATTTTCATATTACTTACGCATTCACCTCTACGCCTAAGCATGTATGTACATATGTGAGCGATGGTTTTCAAACGCGACAAATTGTTAGTTGTTACGATTATTTATTTTTAAATATCTACAAATGCAAATTTATTTCCTGACTAGACTACAGAGTAGCTCTTACATGTCTCAGCTGTTGCCTGAATGAATGAAATATGGGAGCAATTTTTATTGCCGATCACAGAAACAATTGTCAATAATAGCAATAATCGTCTATTTAATAATCCAAGTGGCGAATGATAAAAAATAATATAGAAAGCAAATGATTGATTGGTACAATATAATGCAATGCAAACGCCATACAATTTTGTATGTATGTGTAATAACATATGTATGTATGGGAGTTTGCTTGTGTGTTTCACAACAGTATGCAGCAACATAATGCAGTCGCTCTACAACATGCCGGGCAGGTTAACGGCTCCTTAAGGCGCTTTTTTTTTAAATATGTATAACTCAGTTCCGCTAATGAGGGATAAATTTTTTTTTGTGAAGAAAAAAAAAATAATAATAATAATAATTTACTCTAAGAATGACTTAAAGTACATTTTAGAAAGTTTGTAAAAGTTTTTTTTTGAGTTTTTTTTTTAGAAAAACTTTTATTTTGTTATTTATTATTATCAAGCAGGTAAACCATTTACCTTTGCCAAAACGCAATTGCAAGTAGAAGGTAACACTGGAACCGATATTGGGCCAGCCTATAAATGCTCCAGAGCTTTTTAATAAAAATATTAAATTGTATGCCAGCTAATGATAAATGCTTTAAAATAGAGCACATATACAATTAGCACCAGGAGGTATTTCGAGGGAGGTATGGCATTAGCCTGTTTTTATTAGCGGTATACCACTAATACGTACATACATATATGTTGGTCGCATGGAGCTTGAGCTCCATAATATTTATTATTAATGAACTTTTTTATGTTCCATAGAGCTTGTTAGTTTGCTCAAGCCCTTTTTTTTTAAATTATTGAAAAATCTAATCAAGTCCTCCTTTAAAATCAAATTCGCGGAACGAAACGTACAACAACAGAAAATATACTTTAGATGCAAACAAAGTAGTCAAGCTTTTCACATTTAAACACTTCCTAGTTTATAAACTAAAATATCTATTGGTCGATTATGAAAATCATCATGAAGGCAGATAATGATGATGACAACTACGACATGCACTGCAGGAATTGATAATAAACTTAACAGTATACGGCACAAGTCGATAGCGGCTCTGCATATATGCAGATATGTGGATAAGAGTGGATTCGTACGTATGTAAGTGTGTAAGCAAGTGTAATTGCTTGCATGAGTCCATCAAAACAGGTCTCAAAACTATAACTGTCGTTTACTTATTTTCTTTTAAAGATAAAATAGTGACTTTCCTAATGTTACGTGAAATACATGCAAAATTGTTATTAGGAAACACATTTCACTTGGACAAGTAAAGGTGTTGCATGCAAATGCACACATACATATGCAGGCAGCAAATAAAAAATTAAACGTAGAAAGTTTGCTTGTCAATCAACACTTGTTATTACGGCTTTTCTCAACTGATTATCATTTTCATTATCACTGAATAGATCGCTTAAGATGTTTTACTTCGCTCGAGAGCCGCAACTGCATATTGGCTGAGCAAGTGTCAGCTGGTTTGAAGTAAAACGTTCGGTTTATATTGGAAGCTTCCAATTCATGGAAGCAAAAGTAAACGAGTTCAAAAACTAGTGTTTGATAATTATTGCGTCAATACTCAGCAGAATGTTTTGCAGGCAAACGTAAAGTGTCTTAAGACTGTACTCGTACGTATGCATTGCTAGCTTGTAATTGGGCAATTAGACAGTAAGTGGTCAGTTAAAGTTTTCAAAATTTTCCTCCAAAGACGTCATTAAATCAACAACAAAACTTTTTGTTTTATTAATTTAATATTTAAAACTTCTGAAAAATTAATATTATTATTGAAAAATAACTTCCTTTACTGGTTCGTACTAATATTTTCAGTTTGCTTTTCAAAACTGTAAGTTTTGAGTTCTGGGAAAGCAACCAGTATGATGAGGGTGTATGAAGAAAATTTATTTGGAGTGGAGTCAGAAATGGTTTTACTCATTTAATATTTAAAATTTATCCAGTTCGGAAAAATTTATATTAGGGGCATAACTTTATTTGCTGGTTCGTGCTAATATTTTCAGTTTAATTTTCAAAACTGTAAGTTTTGAGTCCTAAGAAGCAAACAGTGTGGAAAACAAGTTTTGAATTCTGGGAAAGCAACCAGTGTGGTGAGGAGTTAGAAATGGTTTCATTAACTTCATATTTAAAACTTATGAAGTTCTAAAAAATTAATATTAAGGGCATAACTTTCTTTGCTGGTTCGTGCTAGTGCTTCCAATTTAGATTTCAAAACTGTAAGTTTTGAGTTCTGGGAAAGCAACCAGTGTGCTGAGGGTGTAAAAAGAAAATGCATTTGGATTGGAGTTAGAAATTGTTTCATTAATTTAATATTTAAAACTTATGAAGTTCTGAAAAATTAATATTAAGGCTATAACTTTATTTGCTGGTTCGTACTAATATTTTTAGTTTACTTTTCAAAACTGTAAGTTTTGAGTCCTAAGAAAGCAAAGGACTAACAAGAGGATGTAACAAGAAAATTCCTTTGAATTGGGTATTAAGTGGAGGAGCTTGTGGCTTCTTAATATAACTATATTATTGAAATAATACTATATATATAGTTTGATATGATGTTCAAAGAACAAACATATAAAATAATAAAATGTAAATATTAACAAATTGTTTTTTTTTTTAAAAAAGAAAAGAGAATATACAGCAAATTAAAAATTTATAGAAAAGTTGCTTGTCTTTCCTTAAAAGTGCGTTGGTTCGGAACTTAGTTTTAAAAAAGTTCACAATAATATTTTTCAATATATTAAATTTAAGTGTAATAAATATATGTAATTTAAAATAGTGCCTCAGAATGGAGGGTCAATAAATACTTTATAAAATATACACGCAATTGTAGTCCTTTATACAATTCGATAAAAAAGCAGGACTTTTTTTTAAGTTCTTCGTAAAACCCATATTTTAATTTAATATTTAAATCACTTTCAGCAGCAATATTTCTTAAACTATTTCAAAATATCTATTTGGGCTTAAATATATATTTTATTACGGAAGAAGATTTTTTTCCTTTTTTTTTATAAATCAGCTTTAGAGCGATACCACATTAATATAAAATTTAAAGGAAATTTTCCTTATTATAACCTTCTCCGTCAAAATGTATGGAAGAGAATATATAGTGGTCTGATATGCAGATGACAATTTCTACAATACCGTAAAGAACGAGTATATATATTCTGGATCCATATAACATGGGAAGTCTATTGGGCTTTGCCCGTTTTTCTATCTGTCTGCCCACGGAATTTTTTGACACCGTGTAAACTGACTTTAAATTTTGCTTAGATATAAAATCGCATCTGCTCAGAATTTTCTCAAAACTATATAGTAGGAATATCACAAAAATCGAGTATGGGATATACGACTATATTCAAAATCCAGCAATGAATATCAATGAGAAATATATATATATTAAAATTAAAGTTTACTGCAATGCCGTATAACTGCCGTGTACAAAAATTGGTATGGATCTCATTACTGGAGACGGCTATATAAGATTAGGTGCAGTCATATATAGCAGTTTTACTTGAATCTGTTTACTTAACTGTATAGAAATCACAAAATAACGAATATTTCTTTTCAACAACCAAAAAAAATATTTAAAAGAATATTTATGTTTTATTTAAAAATTTATTGAAACTGATAGTAGTTGGGAGTCAGCTAGCTAGAGTTAGCTCAAGCTAGCTCCAGTTAGCTCAAGCTGGCTCCAGTTAGCTCAAGCTGGCTGCAGTTAGTTTAAGCTAGCCCCAGTTAGCTCAAGCTGGCTCCAGTTTGCTCAAGGTAGCTCCAATTAGCTCAAGCTTGCTGCAGTTAGCTCAAGCTAGCTCAAGTTACCCCAAGGTAGCTCTTGCTAGCTCTGCACATTTCACTTCGGATTTCGCTTCACTGTAACGGATTATTATTAAAAAGGATATTAGAAGAGGGTATTCAATTTATTATTTTTAAATCGAAGTAGCCACCTTTTTTAATATTTTTTTATTTTAAAAGTAAATGGTTTTTTAGCACTGATTTGCAAAATGTAATTTAACATTTTCAACTCAGTCTACCGACAAGGGCGCTCTTTTATTAGAAGACGTTGGAAATCTAGAGTTTCATATAAATTTATTGAGAAACTCAAAGTTCATTGAATTAAATTAACACTGCCATTATCTATAGTCCTGTCTCGAGCAAAATATTGTACAAAACATGTAGAAAGAATATAAATATTAAAAATGCTCTTAAATAAAAAACTCTTTAGCATAATTTCTGTTAATTTACTTTGACAACTTAATTGCGGCAATTTGCATCAAAAATATATCATAATTCATTTACAGGGACTATCAGCATATTCAGCATCGTCAACAGCATCAGCCATCAACCAGCAACCACCAACCAGCAAACAGCAACCACCTTCCAACTGGCAATCACCATTAACCAACCGTATCAGCTCAAGGCATTCGTCCATAAATGTGTATTCAAACAAACATCTTTTCTGGTGACATCAATACTGCCAGCTTGCTGTTTGTTGTCTGTTGTTTGCTGTTTGTGACGGCGGTCTCACTACCTACCTGCAAATAGCTGCATGTGTTAAACGCAAAACTATCAGCAAAAGTTGAAAAAATTTAGTTTAGCAATAAACTTTGAAATAAGAATTATGCAGATTTTTATCAATTTTTCCTTTTCCACTCGTATATGGAGAATAAACTTTGTAAAGTAAAACGGCAGTGTTATTAATTTTTATTCGTTGACAATGTTGTCTTTTAAATATTGGTTAGCTGTATGTCAGGATACTAAATGTATATACATATATATATGTATATATATCTTGTATCTGGCGTATATAGTCGTATACGAGTATGCAACTTAGTGAAGAAACAATATAATCGTCAACATTGTCCTCATCACTAAACGTTGTGGCTTGTCATGAATTATGTCGACTTTTTAGATAAAATATGTACATGCTTTCGAATTGTACAAAAGTATATATGCATATAGGAATCAACTCCAAATATACAGGGTGTCCGCTGAGAAGGTATACTACTGTGTTTTGCCGCCACTTCGATAAACATTAGCCGTAAAGCTCCGAATTCATTATGCAAAACCAACGCGTTTTAATCACCAAAACAATTTATGGAAATCACTCATCAATGACAGTGACGAAGAGAAACTGAAGTCCAACTTTTGGAAGGAAAAACGTGCTAACAAAACGCACTATTTATCGTGCAGTAAAGGATTTCGAAGAAAGAGTGTCTGAATATCATAGGCGCAAACATGGGCTACAATGCACTGCAAGAGCAGCTGAAAACTAGAAGGTTTCAAAATGGTCCCATCAATCTGAATTCGTTGCCGTGCACAGGAGCTTGACCTTCAGAGAACATCTTTGTCCACAATTTTGCATAATGACTGGCATTGGTTTCCATTTTTAGATTAAGTGGACACAAGAGCTTCCTTGCAGAGGCCATTTAGGTAACCGTACATATGCCATTAAGATGTTGTCTTGGCAGTTCACTATTTTCAGCCGTGAAGTGGCAAATTTATTATGGAAAATTATTCGGTAATCCAAAGTGCTTTATCGTTGAAAAATTTTATCGAAATCAATCATGGATTTTCATGAAAAATTGCAATGAGTGACGAAGAACCTTTTAATTTGACTGGATATATGAATAAACAGAAAAGTCGGTTCCGGGCATTGGGCACCCATTAGTCACCTTTTTATCCATTAAAAGTGACAATCTGGTGTGAAATTTGGTCAGGAGGAATCAGTCTTCAAAACTGAAAATGGCCCACGGCAACTGCCAATGGGAGTTTGACTTAACACTTTTAACACTTTAGTGACCATAACTGTATGCTTTGGGCTTGATTATAAGGTGATTTCAGCTAGATGGTTCTATATTGCATATGATTACAATGGAAGTATTGCTACACCTATTTCCTCTAAAAGTTATTTCAAGAAATGGTGATGTTGATTGGTCTCCACCGTCCCCTGATTTAACTGCTCCGTACTCCTTTTTAAGTATATCTGAAAGTTTATGCAAACCAACCAGAAACGCGCGAACTAATTAAACAAAATATTCGTGATTAAATTAATGAAATATCGCCTGAATTATATGAAAATGTGAGAAAAAATATTCTCAAAAAGGGTTCGAAGTTCTAAGACTAACTAAAGAGGACATTAATCTGATATTACATTCCATCACAAATTGCCGACATGTTTCATTTCATCAAAAATTATAAACAAACAAATTAGTATACCTTCCCGGAAGACACCCTGTATATAAATATCATATAAATATTTACAAGTTTCGGCGCACTCTAAACAATTATCGGAAAACTTAAACTTTGCGTTGACAAACTTAATTTTTTTTAGCAAAAAAATCCACGGCTCATGGCGATAATGTAGTAGAACTGAAGGCGTAAAGAAATTGCAACTTAAAAAAATATTTTTTAAATAAAATAAACTGATTTATTTAAAAAAAAACCTTTTTTAATGGCAATTGACGGTTTTAAGGGAAATCACTGATTAAAATAGAATTAAAAACTTTTTTTAATTTTTCTCTTAATACGCAGAAATAATTGCGTGATTATACTTACAGGGTTTTTCTTCAAGAACTGTTAAGGTTTTCTTATTTAACAAAATAGGGTCACAAATTAGGCAAAAACTATTGAAAACTTAAATTTACTTTATTATTTAAAAGCTTTCCGCCATTTGTAGGCTATTATGTGATTGTAGTGTCAATCGTTTAATTATTTTGTTCTTATAAAAATTGCATTTAATTATTTGTAAGAATTTTAGGTCTTGTATACCGCAATAGAAAATGAGGATCCGTGGAAGCATGAAGATGTTACAGATAATGTACAACAGTCGGATAAATAGTAATAGTACGAGGGAAATAATAGATACGAGTGAAGCAAGTCATGCTATCATATAATCACATTGTCCGAAATCGGACTGTGGAAATATATGAATCATCAGCACCAACAGCAATTATTGCAAGCCGTATTCACTTAAATGTCGGATTATATCCAGCTAAAAGATATTCCCTCATTCTCTCGTCACATTAAAGATAGTTTTTAACTTGAAGTTTGATCAGCTGATGCTCTCAAATTTTCTCAAGTTATCAGAGTCATATTTTAGAAAGTTCACAATCTTCTAACTGTAAATACATATATAATTTATGCGATTCATTGGACATTTTAAGGTCTTTCAATGGCTATGTTGCCTCCAAACTTTTAAGAAACTCAGGTTAATATTGAAGAGTAGTAGGGGAACTGTACCCCGTTCAGCAACATTACTTTTAAGATTAATGTCACCTTATGGCATGTTTGAAACTGAAGCAACGAGTAAAGAAATTCGACGAATTGCTGGAAAAGGAAGTGTTTGTAAGTTGGACCGGAGTTTGGTTGTAATGCAAGTAAAGTTCTGACTTATTCTTATCTTGTATGCCAAAATTGGGGTGTTAGTAAATAAACTCATGATATTAGTAAAACTAATTCTTTCGGTTTTCTAATAGTATTTTAGGATACTTGTAAAATAATCAATGCATCTTATTTTCAGGTTAAATAAACTCTCCCGCTACTTCTTGCAACATCTTCCATCATTTACCCCACTTAAAAAAAGTATTGAAGTACGTCAATTGTGCAAAGCCTTGTCTCATTTCCAATTTACACTCATTTAAACAAATTAATGCTTGAGAATGGCTAACGTGCATATCGGGATCTTACTGTCGGTAAACAATACAATCTTTAACGCATGCGTAGGGTACCATTGAAGTGTAATATATTCTGTAATACTTGCATATCTGCAGCTCCAGTATGCACACATACAATAAATTGTTGCCAATCATGATTTCATTCATACGTATGTTAAATAAATGGAATCGCGGTTTTTCCTATTTATTTGTTTATTCGCTTAATTTTTTGCTTGTAAGAAGGAGTGATAGATGGATTAGAAAAACATTGCCATAATACGGATATTGGAACATGTTTGCTTTGCTGCAATAATGACTTAACTCTTTTTCTCCAAGATTATATATTGAATAGCGCAATCAGTCCTGCTTACATCTTGTGTGTATATACGGAAACAAATGGTATAACATTATTATGCCATAATTGTGATGATGATAATGATGAACACAACGAAAAAAACCACTACTAAAATCGGTTCTGATCTCAATCATGGAAAGGATATTCTCTCTGATATCGCATTTAGCAAGTTAGAGTACTTCAACCATGGAAAAGTGCCGAGATAGAATGTGTTCGCCATAATATGTAAGTGAAACATTAAGTCGTTTTAAAGGATAATTATTTTAACGGATGATGATTCCTTTCTATTTTAATAACCGGGAATATCCGGGCTTTTTTATAACTGATAAACCATCAAGAGCTTGAAATTGTACAAAAATTTCATGAAATATGTAGAAAGCTTTTAAGAGCTTCTAGTCTTGTTAAATACAACAGATCTATTGCAATGCTGGTTGTGTTGGTTGTCTTAACCGATTCAGCAAGACTACTGTAAAGCGACCATCTTTTCCAATTGAAATGGTATACTGTTCTTAGAGGGTTCTTGGTTTTTATATAAATTATATAAGCAGACGTGTAAATAACGTGTAGACTTACCTAGGAAGAACGTTATATTTTTTAAAAAAAAAAATTCTTTACCGTTTGCCATAGTGAAGATCTAAATATAAGCATGACAACGACGAGGTTTAGGCAGAAATAGAGGTACAAAGCAACGATCCAAGCTTACCACGTGTAGTGGTCGCTTCATGCTAGTGACTACAAGTATAGTCCATGATGCTTAAACACAAACAAAATTTCCTTTGTAGAGCAATGACTTTTGGTAATTGAAATGGTATACGGTTTTTATATAAAATACGAGTATATATGAACAGAGGTATAAATGGAGCGAAAAGTCGGGACTTGGAATGTTTTTAAAAGTTTAACTTTTCAATGTTTATAATGTAATATGTGACTATACCTTTGTTTGAAAATACGCTTTTCAAATACGAAAAATTTTTTACAGACAATACTCTAGATAAAGTTTCCTTAAGGACGAGCCTTAAAATGGGTATAGCTGGTTAATGCGGATCTACTTTAACCGCTGGTTTTATTACAAACCACCAAATACTATTAATAAGTTTTTAACCATGTCTTGTAATTATGACCACAATGCGATTCTAGAGAGATTTTGCTTAGATATTCAGTTTATTGACAACGATATATAGTACTGTGGGATATAAACAACGATACATTTTCCTCAAGGAAAAGTGAACCAAATGTTGAAAAGATATTCTTCACACATTTGGGAACTTATAATGAATTTTTTGCCATTTTGGTAGTGAAAAAATATTTTGTGATGACAGCAGCTTAACGCCGACATCTGGGGAAATCAATTGATGAAAGCCGTGCGACCCAATAACTACGAAATGGAATTTCTTTTTGACATTTTCTATGTAATAGTGCCGGATAATAAAATTAGAAACATACATACATACAAACGAAAATATTTCACAAATGAAAATAATAAAACGATCAATTAAGAATATTCTATCTGTTCACATATAACCAGCCAATTAAAGTTAAATTTTTCGTTAATTAGAGAAGGGTATGTAAGTTTCGGCACATTTAACTGTACTTCTTATACTTCTTACTTCTTTTAATTGTCTTTACCGTAAAGTTACATTTTTATATTCCCATTGAAAACTATATGTGTATATATATTTTGAATCTTGATAATCCTTATTTAAATATTTAAACTGTTCAAACGGAATTTTTCGGTTTTCCACTAAACTAGCCGCACTCAAGACAATTTAAAATCTTAATAAATATTGACCAAGCTTTTAAAATAATTCCCACTATTAAACAAATACAATTTAAATTGATTTAACCTTAACACAAAAACTTACTTAAATATTTAGTGTAAGCCAATAAAATTTACTACTGTTATTCTACAAATTAAGGCAAAAAGAAATCTTAATCTTTGAATAAAATTAATTCAACTGTATCGGACTGTCAATGTTCATTTGATCTCGTACCCAGCAAACATATGCACAGACACATCACATCACTTAATATACATACGCACAAGTGTATGTAAGAAGTCTACCTACGAGGTTCTACTAAGACTTACACTCGAATGGGACTATGGATGGTATCATGGAATATCGTTAAAGCATAAACTCCATGTACACAGATAATCATTTAGTGGCTTAGATTGACAACACGTGAATCCTTCAAAACGAAGTTGTAAAGGAAAGCGAGAGAAAAACACAAAGAACGTCATTTAACTGTAAAAATTCATAATACCAGCCAATGTTTGAGTATCTTTTCGACTTTGCTTTCCTTACGTTTCTCTTGAAAAGTACACGTACAAAATCTTAAATTTAATTTAATGTGTTGACATGGTGAAAATAAGAAAATGTTCGAACGACCATGTTGTGATAACTGAGTTTCTTTTTTATATAACTTTTTTTTTCTTAAGCAGATATTCAATTTGGATTTAATGCGAAGAATTCTAATATTGGAAATACCGCTTTTAATTCCAATCTTAACATGAGCAGACAGTATAGCAGAATATCAATAACACCGCAACCAATATGACATCTACTTATACGGAATGCATGCCTCTACTTTAATCCTTGTCATATAATCATTTTAACTGTAACTACGACAAGGATGGAAATGGCAATTGTTACGAGATCAAGCGACTTATGTAATAGTACAAATCTTAAGAGTTTACTTTGAATTTTTCATGAGTTATTTAAAGAAATTTGGAAACCGAAATTAGCATTACATGTTGTGAACAATTTCATCTTCCTTTCGACTAATTATTATTATTTTTCTCTAATAAGTTGAGTAATGAATTTTGGTACTAGGAGGTGTGGTCCTAAACATGTGTAAGATCTTTTATACTCCAGGGAGCGCCTTGTGCTTGGAACATTAGTAAATAATGACTGGTATTATTGATTCCGCACGGAAAGGATAATTTAGTGGAAAGATATATCGATCGATATGAAAATTGCAATTATTCATTCCTGCTGTATACCCTTTCCGCGAACTTAATTTAACATAGCTGTTTTAAATGATTAAGAGTTGAGGTTGTGTTAGCTGATGGGAAAGCATAAAAAAGTTTTAAGTAAATTAAAAAATTAGCAGCGCCAAAGCTGTGTAAGCAAATTTTAAAAATTATTACAGGTGACAAGTGGTATACTTTACATCTATGGCTACTAACAACTTACAGAGAGCCACTCTACTCTTTCAATAAAATTAGATTGTGAAGGCAGACTTGTAGTAGAAAGAACTACTACTGCTTTTAGGTGCCTTTACAACGGGTACTAACGGAAAAAGTCTGCAAAGATCATAAATATCTGCTGTGCACTTTACAACATTAGACTTCATTACAATATGACAAGAGAGGAAAATGATTTTCCACTACCTGAAGAAGTAGATCCAATAAGCGTTCCTGTAGAAGGTGATTTCAGTGGGGAAGTAAATGTAATAAGAAACTAAATACTACAGAATTTTTAATTTGTAATTCAATTTAATTTAGCTAAAATAAAATATATAATATATTTATTAATAAATTTATTATATTAGTATAATATATATATAAGTATATGTAAATAAAAATGAAAAAATTACAAAAAATTATTTACATTTTCTCACATTTTTGTTCTTTCCGTTAACTTTCCGCCATAAAAATAAATATCTATATTGCGGAAGTAATAACATGGCAGTACCGTAACTGTAGAGATGATACCGTAACAATGGAAGCATACCGCAAGCGCGGAATAAATAATTGCAAATCTTTGCTTCCGCTCAAAAAATGTTATCCGCTGTCAAGGAACGGAATCAATAATCGGACCCCATATAACACATATATAAATTATTTTTTTTTTAATTGAAAATTTTTGAGTTCATAAAAACATTAATAATTTTAATGTCTTCTCGGAAATGTGCACTTGTTTCGGATAGTCTAGAGCATTACATTTTAGTAACCTTCTATGCACGCTGTTACTAAAAGTTTGCATAAGGAACCGAAAACTTTATGTGATATTATTATCTGTGAAACCTAACATATAAAATATATCTCGAGAATGAAGAGCGATGTAAAAATAAAAGTTCCATTGTTTAAATATGTTTTTTCGGGTCTGCTGTATGAGGAGATTTTTGTCGGTTTTCAGCGCTGTTAAAAAATCTAATTAGCAACTCATAAAGCCTTGATTTTCCAATTCACCACAATCGAAAGGTTCATAAAATTATTGCTTAACTCGTATAATGACAATCTTCAATCGTGTATGATATAGTATGCCAAATGGTATATAATGGTGCAATCGCAAACTGTCTTCTTCACATTGCCAGTTAGTGCTACAACTTGTGACACTTTCCAAGTTAAGACATTCAAGATATTTTCAAGATATGATTTTATAAGGAAATAAAAATAATATACAAAACCTGAAGTGTTGTAAATTATATTCCGAATGTGAAAAAACAAACCACATTTCACATTAAAACAAAAGCTCCACACAGATTACTGTGTAGGTTCACTTCATTCACTTCTTTATTGTTTTATTTTTTTTAAGGAAGTGTCTACAGCGCATGAATTTATACGAAATAGTCAGTTGTTAAATGATCACGTGTATCACTTTGTGTCAGCATCAGTGAAATTAAATTAGCACATTATAATTAATTATTTATATAAGTGCAATTTTTTATTGTTGGCGTAGTCGTCTGTCGTCGCACATATTTACACCTACAGCTTTCATTTGCTGCTTGTGTGATTTTAATTATTGTTAAAACCCCTAAAAGCCGTAATATATTTTTCAGCTTTTAGATATTTTTGTTGATTAGACAATATTTTTTAAGCTCACAAAGAAGGATGAGGGCGTAAAGAGCTTGTAAAGGGTAAACGGGGTTTGGTTTCAGTTACTTACACCCTTTTAAAGAAATCTGGTACATATTTTCAGCACTACCAGCTCCTAGCTGTAACATATGGGTGCTAGTAAATATTCCCTCTTGACAAGGGTACTATATTGGTGCCATATATAGACACTGTTACGAGCGAATTGCAACAATCACAAAAATTTTTTCTCATCAAAGGGAAATCCAAAAATACAGCTGCTTTAATGACAGTGTCGTCTAACCGTACTCAAATCTTATTTAAATAATATTTGACTAATTGCCCATAATAAGGCTATTAGGTGGAAAAATACTCCATCAAGCATGCCGGCCTTTCGTTAGTCTACGATTTTGAATCAAAACAAATTTTTAAACAAGACAGTTCGACATGATGCCAGAATTTGTAGCTGAAATGGCTATAAGCATGCAGGAAAGTATTTTATTAGGTTTAAGAGGAAATTTCTATATATATTCTATATATTTCTATATCTATATATGTTCGATCTATTACTCATAATATAAAGATATGCGTTTAAAAGCTAAATTAGTATTAATAATTTCTTTTTACTATTTATAACGTCTTTAGAGGGATTTTATTCCAAAAATTTAATTTGAAAATAATCGGTTTTCCTTATTGAGATATATACTTATTTATATCCTTTACAGATCTATTACAGAATTAGTTTTTATCTCTTTAGAATTTATAGTTTCTTTTTTCCTCAATGCTTTTCCAAGTGTGTTTGAAGGAACTTGCTGAGCTAATTTGCATAAGTGAAATTTTTAAAAGTATTCTAAAATTTAAAAAAATTTCTTCAAGTGTAAAACAAAAAAATTTATTTCATAAATTAAATTTTAAAAAAGAAATCATTAAAGTTTTCTTACTCAATTCGCATACTAATCTGAGGCAGAAAGAAAATTTATTTGTTACTAAAATTTATTTCAAATACTGAAGAAGCAGTTCCCTTTCAGTTTTCCAAGATTTCTTAAAATCAGTATACAGTGTATTAAAAAAGTCTACAACCATTTTTGCTTGATAGTCTTCCAAAAGAAATTCATATTCTTACAAAATATTAGTTCTTACATGTTAAGAAATGTTTCTAGACCATGAGGAACTCTTTCATAACAATAACAAAATGTATAAGTTTAAGAAATTGTAGGGTCCCCTAAACAATTAAGAACTGGCTTGGCGTGGTTAATTTTTCTCAAGTAAATCGTTATCTTAAGGTGCTTCTAAACATTTCCAGTTTTTTCTCTAACTTATCGCAAAGTCTACCCTGTTCACCAATGTCAAATTCTTCTTTGCCCGACCTTAACCAATCGAACCCACTAAATCGAACTTCGTAGCTTAATAGTTTAATGCATTTTTTCTATCCATATATTAGAATCAAACAAACAATATTATATAAGTAGTACTTGCGTTAATCTCTCACTTGTCATGCTGATATTTCCTCTGCCTCAATTCCCACCTTCAGAAAGAGTGAAGGCCAGGGTTATTTTTTTATAAATTTCGTCATGCTATTTGATATGATTTTATATTTTATAATGAAATAAACAATTGAATGATTTAAGACTTGTGCAAAATGCTTGCAAGTCTTTTAGTCAACACCTACACTGATCTCAACACAGAATTTGCTTGATGTGAATTCAGCAAAAACCCGATACTGTTCACTTTGCCAATATGCTATTTATCCATCTGAGTGTGATATGAAATTATTTAATTAAATTGTAATAATTTATTAACATGTACGGTTACGTATGGAAACAATTCTTGTTAAAATTTCCTAAACAAAATTAAGAACGAGGCTGCATGTAGGGTGACTTGCAGTCACCTGGTGTTACCGCCAAGTTCTTACATTTTTGTTCAGTTCGTATTGGGTGTCTTTTACGCTTGGATAGAGTCGCTGTTGACTTTACTTATTTGGCGATTAAATTTAAAGGTGTGCCTTCTATTTGTTTACAAAATATAACTATTACTTAATTTGTTGTTAAATTTTTCTAACAAATAGTTGAATGAATAAATGGGAAAAAATGTTTTTTGGAATTTCTTATGCCAGCCCCGTTTTATAAGTCATGTTAGGAAATACTGCTTCTTTGTGCCGATTTAAGCTTTTAATAATAAATTGTTTAATTTATTTATGTAGATTGAAAAGAAAAGATTTGCTATAAATTTGGAAAAAAAAAGTTTTTGTTTCAAAATAGTTTATAAAATGTCATCATTTTTAATAAAATTTTATCTAATTTAGGTAAAGATTTTTAAATTAATTAGTTAATTAAATGAAAGCTCTTAGATCTTAGGAAATAATTCTAAACCATGAAACTCTTAAAAATAAGAAAATGTATAAGTGTAGGAAATTTTCATTATAAGTCAAGTTCATTTTCCCGATATTCTTATAGCATTCCAGTAAATTTCTAGACTTAAGTTAATTTCTGCTTTAAATCACACTGTACGCAGTAAAGGGGCCAGAATGACTAATATTTATAACCAAAAGATATAAAATATATAATAATTATGTATATATGCGCGCTACTGAATATAGTAATATATACATATATATAATATTTATAACCAATTAGTATCGATTGCGGGCCTCCGTAGGCGAAGGAATAATGCGCAGCTACTAAAGCGGAGGTCGCGGGTTCGATTCCTGCCAAGACCCTGTGTGTTTTCCTGCGGTCAAGACAAAAGTTTTGCGGCTTAAGTTAATTTAAAAAAAAAGAGACTAACTAGGTCGCGGGAAGAATGCCATTTGGCCGATATTCTGTTCCATACATAATTGAACCATAACAATGTTATCATAATGGCACTAATTCCCTAAATAATTTGAGTTTTATTCAATATGAACGGCGTCCCTTTACTTTCCGTAACAAGGTAAATTCTCTTAATTGTTATCATTTGATAAGATTCTCCCGGCCTATATCAGCAAGGGATAAAATATATAAAAATTTTTTAAACTTTTAGGTAAGTTTGTTTTTTATTTTTTCGCATTCTTTATTAGTGAAAAAATGTGTATATATTTTTTTGTTGCTAGAACTATCATTTGGATTTTTACTCGCCTTAGTGTATTCCCATCTCTGCATTCTGCATTCATATCAAATAACGCCAAACCCTACACAAATTATAGCTTAATAATCTGAATGATTTTTCTTCTGCATTTAAACATGGCATGTAAGCGATCCTTATATAGAATCTCAATATGGAACCATCCAAGCCGTTGCTCCTCTTAGTCCTACTTTGTTGGTCCTTGTACTATTCTCTTCAAAGAAAGTTTGATAAATGAACATCTTACTTGGGAAAATGATTAAGTATTTACGAGTACACAGGTGCAGGATTAAAAGCTAATAAAAAGCCAGCTGCATAAAATTTCCCATCCCATGCATTCCCATCTCTGCATTCTGCATTTATATCAAATAACGCCAAACCCTGCACAAATTACAGCTTAATAATCTAAATGATTTCTCTTCTGCATTTAAACACGGCATGTAAGCGATCCTTATATAGAATCTCAATATGGAACCATTGCTCCTCTTAGTCCTACTTTGTTGGTCCTTGTACTATTCTCTTCAAAGAAAGTTTGATAAATGAACATCTTACTTGGGAAAATGATTAAGTATTTACGAGTATACAGATGCAAGATTAAAAGCTAATGAAAAGCCAGCTGCACAAAATTTCTTGTGGTCAACAATTTTAATTAAAATTAAACAGCGTGAACAAATGCATTACTAAAAGCCGTATGAGGAAGCCACTTCCGTGTTAAAAAAAAAAAAAAAAAATTTATAGTAAAACAAACTCGAAAGCCACATTCCCATAGATGTTAAAAATTTATCGTTTTGTTATTAGCTTATGGACGTGAGTTACGAAAAGTTTTCATTCCTTTTAGTCAACCGCAATAAGTGTAGACAAGCTTTAAAAAGAATTAGAGGCATAATAAGTAAACGTTCTTGGTCCAATGAAGAAGAAATAATAGCTTTTAAGTAGTACGAGTATATTAATATTAAGTATAAAAGTTTTGCAACTTGTTGCGTTGTCTAACGGTAAAAATTAAGTTCCTCTAAGCATCTGTCTGCATTTAAAGTTTCTCCCTTCAAAAGTATGGGAAAACTTAAACAGACACTAAAAAAAAATTTAACAATTTTAATCTCATATTTACCGTCCTTAGTTTAATAACAATTTTAATGTGCGCTCTAGTTTTTCGGCCCACAAAATTTACACTTCCCATTCATAACAGTTTGAGAAAACTGAAAAGAATTTTAACGCTCCTTGATTGTTATATTGCCAGTAGAGTAACGAAGCAATACATTCTTTCCGACACAAAAGCAAAAGAAATTATAAGCAATAAATGTGGAAAACAAATATGCGCAAAAACAAGTTTCGAATTTATGTGGTTTTTAGTAATTTTGCTTTATGCAAACAGCAAACTCGTTCAAGTCTGGCAAACACCTTAACAATTTTCTTGTAGCCCGATTATCATCGACATCATGAGCATGGTCAGCAAACAAATGTGTCCACAAGCTTTAGACAATATGACAAAGAGCTTAAAATATATTTATTTAGGAATACACAGCCGTGTTGAGAGAAATAGTGTTAATCGTTAAATGAATAAGTAAGAATTTAATTAATATAACTAAAGTCGATTCAACACAAATCACTTGAGAATTATTGCTTAATAGAAAGGAAGCCTACAGTTAAGTTTCTACAGTTTTCAAAGCTCTGGCACGTCGTGTGTTATATGTAGTAATGACAAAAAAGAAACAAATAGATCGTGAACAGCAGGATATAGCAAAATATACCACCAAAATCTGCTGTTTCATGGGAACCAACATGCCCCTCAATTGGTTAGCCATATCTTTACTTCTTTAAGTTACCTTCTCAAACGCTAATACGCTATTTTTATGGTTAACTCTGCGCTGAAATAGTAAAAGGAATCCACACAAATCACTAAATGATTACTTTAGAATGTTTGATAGAAAGGAAGCATATGGATGACTACAGTTAGGTTTTGTGAATTTTTCAAAGCTCTGGCGGATTGAACTTTATATGCAGGAAGGGGAAAAAGAACAAAAAGCTCATGAACCTTAGCATGTATCAAAACATACCACCACCCTCCCTCTGGCGGATTGATAGTTCAAGAGAACCAACATGTACCTCAATTTTTCTTTGAGTAGGAAAGCAAAAATTAAATCAATATGACTTAAGTCGGGACCACACAAATCATTTGAGAATTATTTCTTAATAGAAAGGAAACCTACAGATAAGGTTTTTACACTTTGAAAAGCTCTGGTGTATTGAGCATTATGTGTAGGAATGGAAAAAAAAACAAGAAGGTCATGAACCACAGCATGTATCAAAACATACCACCACCCTCCCTCTGGCAGACGAATAGATCAAGATGTTCCTCAATTTTTTTTTTAATTAGGAAAGCAAAAATTAAATTAATATGACTAAAGTCGGTACCACATAAATCATTTGAGAATTATTGCTTAACAGAAAGTCGGTTCCACACAATCACTAAAAGATCGCTTGAGAACTGTTGCGTAATAGAAAGGAAGGCTACAGTTAAGGTTTTTACATTTTGGAAAGCTCTGTGCCGTGTCGGGCATTATATGTTGGAATGACAAAAAGGAAAATATAGCAACACACCCCCTCTGGTTAAAGAGAACCAACATGCCCAATATCCCTAATTCTTCGAGTTACCTTCTCAAACGCTAATACGCAATACGCTATTTTTATGGTTCACTCTGTGCTGAAATAGAAGTAGGAACAACAAAATCTTGAATGTTAAGAAAAAAAGGTATCATAATCGACAAAAAGATGGAGATGACGAAAAACATGGCTAAAGATGAAGAATGAAGAAAATCATTAACAATATAAACATTTGTCATTTATGTGTAGAGTAGACTAACAAGAATGTTTCAGATAAAAGGATGAATATGCATCTGAAAATCAACCTGAGTCCACGGCAAATAAACAGGCTTTTTCTCTACAATTATTAAAATGTTATAAAAAGACTAAAAGCAAAAAAAAAAAACCAAAAAAAACTAAAAGAAATATATTGGATGCCATCATAATATTCATTTAAATAACAATAAAACTGAATTGATGCATATCTGGAGTACCCGCAAGAGAAGCAGAGACCCAAATAAATTGTATTTCAAGTATTGCACTTGCACTCGTATGCATGCCTGCAATTAAAAAACTCACAAACAAAAACTTTCTTTAAAAACAAATAGCTTTCGGAATAAAAAAAAAAAATATATTATGGGTTGGCAGTTTATGTCAACACAACTTCCATGTAAGAAGCAGCAGAACTTTTGCATGTAAATAAAAATTGTTAACATTTTAAATAAACAAACAAAACATTTACGTGTTTACATACAAACACATGCATTTACATACAAATACATTTACAAATGTATGTGAATACAAAGTTTAGGATTTGAACCGGAATTCCAACGCACACATACTTGGCGTTATACGTAACTCTGCAGCAATATTTTGTTAATTTTGCTTGGGTTAGATAACCCCTCGCTGGTACGCAGACTACGTTACTGTCGGATGTCCTGCGGCTTTACAAAAAACACAGAGTTGCTTTGCTGATATCTCTCCTCCACACTTCCTTTAGATTTATCAGCACATAACTTTTCTTTACTTTTTATACACCTATACATGTTAATATGTACATACGTATTCATATATACTACTATTTTCCTACAGGGTGTCCTTCAGGGATGTATACTGCTTTGTTTTGCCGCCATTTCTGTAAACGTTGGCCTTAACACTTAATATTTGCCAGTCTTGAAGTGACAAATTTATTACGAGAAATATTCGGTAAAATAACGTGATTCAATCGTTAAAACAGCCTACGATAATCCAGATTTTCATAACAAAATCATGAGTGAGGAGGTACATTTTCATTTGAATGGATACGTGAATACAGAGAATAGTTGGTACTGGGCAATAGGAAATGCAAAAATTATTCATCAGGGGCAGTCTGTTGTGCAATTTGCTTAGGGGAAATTATTGGACCTTACTTCTTTGGAACTGAAAATGGCGTAACGATAACTGACAATAGGAAGCGATATCGTGGCATGATTGAGTACTTCTTAACGATACAACTGCATGATTTGGGATTCATCAGTATGTTCTTTCAACAAAACGGTGCCATATCACATACAAACAGGATTGCAATGGAATTACTGCGGAATCTGTTCCCACAACAGGTTATTTCGTATGCTAATGTTTATTCGCCTCCTCCGGACTTCTTTTTGTTTATATATACAAAGCTAGTGCAAATGATAAAATAAAATGTCCTCGAAAGAACTCTCGTTTGTGAGGCTAAGAGAATCGGACATTTATCTTCTATTGCATTCCTCACATAATTGACGACATCAAATAAAAGACTTATCAATATAGGAACCATTAGTTTTCATGTAATCAAATATTATAAACAAAGTAGTATACCTACACGCCGGACACCCTGTACTTTCACTGATGATTACACCATTTTATGTGCCTAAACAGGCTACGAGATTAAGCTTTGTAGCTCTTATAGGCCAGCCAAAAATTTTGTGAATTATAATCCGCACGAATTTTTTGTATGAATAATTTTGTAAATTGGAAAATATTTTATTTACTGGCCTTTCAGGATAACTCCTTATGCCATCACTGCCAGGTTAACTAAGTGACTTTATTTCATTACAACACATTCCGTTGCAGTGACGATAGAACATAAAGAAGACGTTCGTTCAGTTAGAAAAGTTAATCTTGATAGCAAAAAGCACAAATTTTTTGTATTGACTTCTTTGAGCCTTAGAGAGATAGACCATCGAAATTTTTTTTATTAATCCTGAATGACTCATCAAGTTTATGAAATAGAAGGAATTCTTAAAGGAACCTAACCAGTCGGAATGTTGACTGGTGATAACATTACTGTAAGCTTGCAATAAACTTAGAGGGAGTGTAGAAGAGTTACAATTCTTCTTTTTTCTTCATGCAATTCGTTTTTTTAAATGCATATCCGGGTTCGCTATTTTCAATATTTTACAAAACATGAATTATTTGTACCGGAAGAGCAGTTTTTATAATGCTACACATAAAAAAAATTCTATATCTGTATCTATATCACAGTATCTATATTTATAGTTTCAAGATAAACATTTCGGGCCTTAATTAATTACAAAACCTTCTTTTCTTTAACTAATTAAGTTATAAGAATTGAAAAATGGCAATATTAGAAGCGGAGTTTAGAACTTACCTTTGTTCTGTAGAGTGGATTACTGAAGTCCCAATCTGGCGCAACAAATAAATAACCACATTTTGAGACCTTCCGAGAAGCCTGAAAAATAAAATTAGAGAATTAACGAAAGTCACTAAGATGTTAGTCGAAGCTTCGAAAAAGCTCTTCTTAATTTAATTTATGAAAAGTTTTACGTTAATCCATCCCCTCCTCTTTGAGTGCCTTCATTTGAAATCAATTTAAATTCTGATTTACTCTAATCTCACATCATATAAGTGATTAAATGGTAATAGAAGGAATGTTATTGCCCATTTGTTTCAGTGTGAGCCTTCAGGAAGTTCAAGAAGTATAAATATGTTGAAGATTTTTATACAGGGTGGGCCAAAAGTCACAATGGGGCTTAAAGATTTAATAACTTTTTTGTTTATTTTTTTTTTTTTATTTTTTTTTTAAGATTATGAAATATACAAAATGGAAATTTTTTTACGCTAAGTATGGAAAATAATGTCACTTAAATGACCTCCGCCCTCGAATTTCTGCAACAATGTTGGCTTTGAGTTAAAGGATTGTCTCGGGCTTGTTGACATATACTCGCTCCTTCAAATAACCCCAAAGAAAATAGTCGCATGCTGACAAATCTGGCGAACGCGCTGGCCAATTAATTTCTGAATTTCTTGAAATTATTAATGGCGACGATATGCTCTTTGCGTTAAAATAATTGATCGCTGATTTAAGTAATAAAATTCTATTATTCTTGAATTCTATTATTTGTAAATCCCTCTATTATTTATTCTCCAGATGTTATTTATATAATCTTAAAAAAAAAAAATAAAAAAAAAAAATAAACAAAAAAGTTATTAAATTTTTAAACCCCATTGTGACTTTTGGCCCACCCTGTAGTTGAGTTCAGGTAATGTTGACTTCAGTGGGAACTTAAAATCCACTTGGACTTCATAATTTGCGAAAATAAAGTGGCGAATAGAAAGTTGTGGAACTTGGTACTACTAGAACAAAATCCCTAATATTGATGGTAACCACTCAATAGAAGATTACTTGAATTATCTTGAATATATAAATACATGGCCCATGTGTTATGACGGCATATTGCAGCAAATCTGGGCTCATGTAATCAATTCCATCGGATAATGTATGCATGAGAACTAAGAGTTGCTGATTTATTCGCAAAAGCCAAGCCGTTACACGTACGAGGAGTTACTAAACAAGAAATGAAGTTGCAACCCTTTTCCATTTTGAGCATATTGTATGGAAATAAGCACAGCACAGTTGGAATAGCGCTACAAATACTCATGTAAGTCGCGTCGAACTGTAAATACTACTGGATGTAATGGGGTTTTTTTAACGGCTAGAGGATTGTCTTCGCTCGTAAAATGGGGAAAGTTATCTACGAGCTTCGTGAGAATAAATTTTCATTATTTGGAACCTTTATAATATTTGCATATTTAGCTTTGCTACCTTCCACCGCTTGTCCGATGCGACTTCCCAAATTTATCGTCATACCAGTCTTTACATATATTCAGGGACCAAATATTGCTCTAAGTCCCCTTTTCCCCTTTTAATAAAAAAAAAATGTAATTTTCCTTCTTTTTTTGGCAAAGGTTTCCTCTTTGAACAATTTTTCCTAAATTTTCGAATTCAATATAATTCTGCAACACATTTTTTATTATTTATTTTATTTTTTTTTTTGTTATTTCCAACAATTAAAAATACAAATATTTTAAAGAAATGAATGATTGCTTAATTATCTTCTCCACTGTTGGCGCATCAGAGATGTATTTCATTGGACTAAGTAAACACTATATTTGTACGAGTTGCCATATCAGCCAATAAATACTAAAATCGCACAATTGGTACGTAACATAGACACATAATTGGATCATTGTGGAAATAGATAATGTGCATCCTCTTGCGGCGAAAATTAGGAAAAGAGAAAATTGGGAACTTCTAGCGCACCCACTAGACTCTGCAGACCTAGCACCATCAGGCTATCATCTGTTCAGGTCACTTGTGCATTTCCTACGATATAAAAATTTTTATTTCTTTTGCAATGTCCCGGTTTTGAAAAAGGGGAATTGAACTTTTTCAAAAACAATGGCAACAAGTCATAGCAAACAATGGTGATTACTCAAAACGGTATTTAAAAAAAAACATTTTGTGTATGAATGCAAAATAATTGATTATTTATGAACTCCCTAATATAAATTCACCGCCTTTAACGCTCTTTTTATGCTTTTAAAGTCTTCTAATTTAAATTTTTACAGAAGTATATTTGCTTCAGAAGGCAGAAAAGTAAATCTAAGCAAACATTTTTCAAAATAAAAAAACAAACAATTACGTTGATACCTTCTATAATTTCGATTTCATTTAAATTTAAATTTAAATTTAAAGCGTATAGGCAGCTAATAGAAAATCCTATATATATGCGTCTTTGTCATTCTTTCATAAAAACTTTTAATAGATTTGGCAAATGTATAATGGCAAGCCACAAAACAGAAATGTTAATTTATTGATCGCTAATAAGGGGTCTTAACAATACTCACATATTTCTTATTCTTATTATGAACAGTAGCAATTGGCTCTCTGCTTTATTTGTGGTATAATTTCCTAGAAATCAAGCAAATTACCATATAAGTGAACAAGACATGACCGAATAATTTATGTATCTTTATGGGTACACTTTTTGTTTAAATAAATACTTTAAATTAGTTATTTTTATACATAAAACATAATACGATAATTGGCCGACATTCGATATTGACGAAAAAACCCACAATATTAAATTATACGAGGTGTGATCTGTTATTTTCAATTTTTTCCAAAAATTATCTTATTTTTCATCAATAACTGCCTTGCACCATTGAAAATAATACCCTTTAGATTTATTACACTTATGCTAGTATTTTTCCAATCCTCGAAACACTTCTGAAACGCGCTTTATAGTATCGCGAACAGCTCCTTTCTCCTCAATCGTAGCAAAACGCTTTCCTTTCAACGGTGTCTTCAGTTTTGGAAAGTGGAATGAGTCAGTGGGGGCCAAGTCCGCAGAATACGGTGCTTGAAGCATGATTAGGGTTTTGTCGCACAGGGAGCGATTCCTTATCATGGAGCAAAATCCCTGATTGCTTCGTGTAAACGGCACATAACTTTTAGGCAGGAATTCCTGATGCACCACGCCATTGCAATCAAAGAAAACAGTGAAAATATGCTTCTTTCGGCATTGGCTCTTCGGGAACTTTAAGTCATATCTATACAGCCATCATTCGTCACCAGTTATGATTTTCATGAGCAAATTTGGATCATTGTTGACGAACAGCTCCTGAGCGACGTCCATACGACGTTATTTTTGCTTAATTTTGGAACAATCTGCGCTGCCGCACGTTTCATGCCTAAACCATCCGCAAAAATTGCTAGGCATGAGCCGAACGATATCCCAGCATCACTAACAACCTCTCGAATAGTGATTCCACGATTATTATAAATAATTTTCTTTAATGCTTCAATGTTCTCATTGGTTGTTGAGGTGCTTGGGCGACCAGGTCGAGCATCATTATTGACTTTTTATCGGCCTTCTGCTCATAGTAGACTCGCCAAGGCCACAGGCATCATTTGGAATGTCCTTGCACATTTAACTTCATATTTTATACAAAAAAAAAAAAATATACAGTTTCTTTGATACATTTTTTCGAAAAAATCTAAAAGATCAGACCAAAACACGACTAACCTTACTACCTGTCAAAAATAAACTGACAATCCAAAATCGCTGATATTGCAAGCATATGTAACAAAAGGGAACAAAAAATTCTCACGAAATTTAAAAACAACTGTTAGTTTTTGATCACACCTCGTATGTACATAAATTTCACAAAAAATCACAAAGTGGCCTAATGAGCGATGCCCAGCCGTTACACACACACTCTCTTTTGAAAAGTAAAATCCAGGGCTTGCAGGCGGTTCATGTTTAGGTACCTTCAATTGCCGCAAGTCGCCTTAAAAAATCTCTCATATTTTACCACTCGAAATAATTCGCTTTCAAGCAGTATTTATTTTTATTTCATTTTTCAATTAATAAGTTCATATTGGCAATACAGAAGATTATTTTTATAACCTCACCGAATGGTTGGTTTCGTTTTAACACTATTTATGCCAAATATTTAGAGAGTTGTGCTATATTTCCATTAGGTGTTGCCAATTTATTTCTGAATTTATTGCCTTTTTAGCCAGTTAAGTGCAAAACATGTTGTGTTTCGAACAACAAATAAATATCATAGATACACACACACACACACACACACACACACACGCACATGTATCTCTTGCTTTATTTGCAAAAACAAAAGTTTGCAAAAAAAGCCAGCAAGTCTAGAGAAACAAAAAAAAAAGAAAAAATTAATACTTACGGGTTTAATAATCACCGGCTGTTTAGTTGTTTAAGTTGTTGGTTTTGTTTTATTAGTGAAAGCATGTAAAAATTTTATAAAAGAAGAAATTGTTAAATTTAAATTTAATATTCATTTTATAAACAACTTGCGGAATGAATATTTAAAAATCAACAACAATTGAACTTTGTAATAACTCTATTAGATTTAATGACACGATGTTCAAGTTACAATTCAATTAAAAAGAACTTCACAGTTTTAGTTAAATTACAACACGAAATGAGCAACTTGCGGTAACACAGACTAAAAAGATGACATTTAGCAAACATAATGGGATGAGCAATACAAACTAGCCTGCATAGAGCCAAAGGAAAATGTGCCAAATGCAGCTTTCGGCAAGCAACTAGTTTCATTGTTGTGCTCTGCAGCTTTACATGAGTTGAAATTTTTTAAAAGGAATGCAATTAAATAAAAATTGCAAAGGTTTGATTATGAGATGGCGGTGTGGCAGGTCTAGTTTTATGAAAGGAAACAATTTCATGAGTGAATTTTTGCAATGCTCAACAGATGAATGAGTATAATATATGAGGGTGGGTGTCATTGGGTGGCACTAATTCTTAGTGAATTTGTATATGATTTAGAATGGGCTCTATCTGCTCTACCAGCAGATTGTACCTTCCTTCCCCATTTCTTCCTACTTCCTACTTCCAGCGTAATGCAATGCGAAGTCATGGGTTGTACCTTGAATAACCGATATTGGCAAAAGATAACCAAACCGCAGAGAAGGGGCAGTTGCAGAACTTCCTAATAAATGATTTTAGAAATCTACCTTGTACTAATTTATTATTATCTGTTATGCTTGCAGATTTTTATTATATTTGTCATACCGCAAGGAAACTGTACAGCAACCTACTGAGAATTTTTTGTATATTGGCCAGGCCATCAAATTCCTTAGAAGTGAAATACAGTTCTTAGTTCGCTTTCAACGAATTGATTTTGTTTTCAAACTGTATTAGAAAACATCACTGATACCGGCTCTACTGAGCTAAAAAATTTTGTTCGCCCCATATGTTTCGATTTTTATACTTGCGAGTAGTGTGATATTCCCAAAAAAAATTATGTTTACATGTTTTTGGATTTTCCTTGTTCTAAACTAAAATCGCCTGCTGTAATCTTTGTGAAGTTAAGGGCTCGCTTCATTATCGAACTCAAGGGCTCGATTTGTTATGTGAGCTTAAGGGCTCGCTTCACTATCCTAGGCAGTCATACGATTTGTCAAATATAATATCTCTGTTGAAAAAATGTCAGAATTTTATGACAAACAAAAGTTTGTGAAAATCAGAGTTGCATTTAATTCAATCAGCAAAGAAAAGAATAGTTTGCATCATTCTTGTATGATAGAATGGCACCATTAAAATAGGAGGCTATCACTATCAGATTTTCGTGTGAATGAATCATACAACTCTCCAGGATAGTGAAGCCTTAACAGACATCTAACCAGAGATCATATTGTTGATAAGTTGAAATCAAAAGTAAAATTTACTTATTTGCTTCAGGCTCCTGAATGGTTTACCAAGCCAAGCTTACACGCTGCCTGAGTGGTTCCACAAAGTATACATTTTTAGCTAATTGTTCAAATTAGTAAACAATTTTTTTGAATACGATTTTACGTTCCAATACGTAATTGGAACTTCTAGTCCAAAAATTTGCTAATTCTTTAACTGGATTGTGCCTGCTGTGTACTGGACTCAAACCGATAATAGAAATGTTGTATGACTGTTTTGATCTTTCTAGGCTTGAAACCATCAAGACGATATCGTTATGTTAAAACATTATTCGGCCAAAGTTTTTTAAGCCTCTGTTATTAAGCCAAGTTATTTGCAAACAGCCATCGTATTGAAAACTGTATAGACGTTGCATGAATACACTCAAAGCGAAAAGTGAAGCTACTCGTATAAAATGAAAACAAGTAGAAACCGCCGAAAAATGCTTTTGAACAGTTTTAAAATGTCATAAAAGTCACGACTTGTTTTATGTTGAGAGTAGCGAAAAAAATCTAAATACAAGAATTAAGTAATAGCATATAGATGAGTTAACTACTGGAGCATTACGCTGTTGTTGTTATTTAATACTTGTATAATGCGGCTGGAATATAAATGATTTTAGAAATATATTTGAAAAGAGTTTGCAGCAAACTGATTCCAATACATGTTTTACTTATACAGAAAAAAAAAAAAAAATTTCATTTGGTTGGTGAGAAAAATTGATGAAATACAATTAAATTAGCTGAACTATAATTATGTCTAAAAAATAAAAATAATAGTCATGACAGTTCATATTTGGCAGTCGTGAGGTAGAGGCGTGGCAAATTTATTATGGAAAAATATTCGATGGATCAACGTGTTTTAATCGCAAAAAGATTTTATTAAAATCAAACATCGATTGCTGAGGCGATGCGAGAAGAAGAAATAAAGTGCCAACAAGACGCACTATTTATCATATGGTGAATGATTGCGGACAAGGAGAGACTGTAGCCAATAGGTGCAAGCAAGGACCATAATGCACTGTAAGATCGGCTGGAAACATTACTGCTGCCAAAGAAAGTGTTTTACAGAAATGCAGTTATTCCTTTTGCATTTCGTGAGACGATATGTACGCATTCTTATACACACAACGTTATTGTTAGCCATAATGAAAATATCCAGATTCTCGTAGCAGAGCGAAGGGAGTTCTTATGCGAGAGATTGTCAATTCCATATTTTTCTGTAGAGCAAATCCGCCGTCTGCCGTCTGCTGTCTGCCGTCTAGCAGGGCTGGTTAGCTGTAAAATGCAATACAATGTCGTTATCACTTTTACATTTATTGTATACTTTTTTATTATTTCATCTGGCTAAAGTGTCTTTTGGTGGAAGCCAACAATTACCAAATCGGTTAATAAACAATTTGTAAGACTTTGATTTTTATTTGTTACGTGTCAATATAAAAAACCATAAAATTTATTAACAAATTCAGTGAAAGAAAAAATATTCAATAACACATTTTTCGTGCACAATTTAATTGTTTATATTTTGAATTCGAAACGCAGACATTTTTATTGTTATTGATCTCGCAACGAACAAATAAGAAGTATGTAAATATTTTTCATAATTGACATTGACATGTAAATTTTTGACATGCATTTAATTTCCATTTAAAGGATTATATGAGTAAGATTAGGACTACTTATTTATACAACTATATAAAAGTCAGTTTGAGCCATTCTAAATTAAGTTAACGATATACATATCCATATGAGCTACTTGCGACATTATTTTTGCTCAAAATTTAGCAATTTTGGAACAATCTTCGCTCCCGTACCTTTCATGCTTAAAACATTCGTAAAAATTGCTTGGCATGAGCCGAACGATATGCCAACACCATCAGCAACCTCTCTAGTAGTGATTCGATGATTAACCAAAATCATTTTCTTCACTACTTCAATGTTTTCATCGGTTGTTGATGTGCTCGGGCTTCTGCTCATAGTAGACTCGCCAAGCCCACAGTCATCATTTGAAATGTCCTTGCACATTTAACTTCATATTCTACACAAAACTTAATACAGTTTCCTTGATCCATTTTTTCGAATAGTAAAAAATCGAAGAGCACAACAAAACACGACTAACAAACGCAAACTGACAATCCAAAATGGCTGATATTGCCAACATATATAACCATATTACCAACATCGTACACACGTAACTCACGAAATTTCAAAATAAGTGTTATTTCTTGATCACACCTCGTACTCCAAGAGAATGTTTTTTTGGCACCACAGATAAAGTTTCTAAAATTTTTTTAGGAGAATATAGAATTAAATATTTTAATGGATATTAAGCCATATATCGTTCCATTTGTAATAGCTCAAAAAGGACCCGAGGCAACCAGCATTTATTTGAGAGGCAAAAATTTGTTGAAACCCCAAAAATTTTAAACATGAGGCCCGCAGCTATTTATACAATTTTGTTGAAAATTTTACCTTTGACTATATCTAAGAGCAGGACCTGATGAAACTATTTACATGGTTATCATGTTTCATTTTATTTCCTTTTTTATTAAAACACCTTTGAAGCTTTTGCAAGGAGCCACGGAATCTTGATAAGTGGAAAAGTGGTGACTACAAGACATTAGAAATTCTAGAGGTAATTGCCTTAAATCATTTCTTCTATAAACTTTTGTTTAGAAGCTAAATATCCGACTATGGACGAGAGCTTATTCCAACAGGGATAAGACAGAGTGCATTGTCTTCCACCACATCTGCTTAAACTCTGTGGGGCATGTTTTCCTTCTACATCCGGATCTACAACTAATTGAAACATTTTAAAACCATGCACTCTTTTATTCTCAGAAGCACTTAATCTTCAGCAACATACAGCCGCTTAAAATATGCTGTGGAAAGAGCCTATTACCGCAGTTCCTAGGAACTACACTGAGAAATATACAGTGACTGCTAACATGTTTTAAATGATTCCAGTTTCTCATAACAATGTCGGGATCTATTGCTTCAGCAGCAATCGATTTGAGAAAGCAATGCTCGTATAACTTGGTTTATCGTAAGTTCATGATCATCTCGAATGGTATCCAGAACTTCGTTTTTAATAAATGAATATAAGAATAGTTCTTCCTGCCGCGTAAATATATGTATTAGTAGTACTCCGGCAGTTCACTAGGAATTGAGCTGACATTGGACTTAAATATGGTTTAGCCTGAAAGAAAGTTTATTCCATACACAGCAGCAATTTTTAAATATATATTTTACACCTTTCTAGGGGGTAGTGCTGTATTAAACATATTCCGTTATTTAGACGTAACTAAAAATTAATTATTTTCAGCAAAATTCCAGATTAGATATTAAATAATTTGGTTGTAACCTGCTTCTGGATATTCCCCTACTCTATACGAAGCATATGGATCATGGCGTGATGTTTCTTTTTTTTTATTTAATTTTTTTACTTGGAAGGCGACATTTATGATTATGATTCCGGCTGTTATTTCTGTTGTCGTTTTCCAGTTACTTCATACTTATTTAAAGGAAAATGAAAGTCGCTCTTCAACTTTTTGCAATGCCCACATTAAGCAAAAACAACTCATTTTTAGTTATTGTTTTGTATTGCCGCTGGTGTAGATTTTCCTTTCAAGTTCACAAAGGAATTTTTATGAGACAATTGAGATGTGTACATGTCATTTGGAGATTAATTATGGTGGGAATAAAAACTGGCTATAACGAAACAATATTTATCATTCCTTTCCCATAAGTTATATACATACATAAGGGTATTCCGAGAATTGCAATTCCAGTTCCATGTAAGCACATAGTGTAAATCACTTACAGCGTTTGTTGCGAGAATAAAAAATTATATCCACCGAATACGATATGAAAATAGGACTAATTGATACTTGTATTCTCCATCTGCTTTTAATATATTTCCAGAAGATTGAAGAGAAATCATATTCACCATGATCACTGCCGTCATTGGGTCTAGACCTACTTGATACTTGTATTCTCCTTCTCCTTTTAATATATTTCCAGAAGATTGAAGAGAAATCATATTCACCATGATCACTGCCGTAATCAGGTCTAAACCTAATTGATACTTGTATTCTCCATCTGCTTTTAATATATTTCCAGAAGATTGAAGAGAAATCATATTCACCATGATCACTGCCGTAATCAGGTCTAAACCTAATTGATACTTGTATTCTCCATCTGCTTTTAATATATTTCCAGAAGATTGAAGAGAAATCATATTCACCATGATCACTGCCGTAATCAGGTCTAAACCTAATTGATACTTGTATTCTCCATCTGCTTTTAATATATTTCCAGAAGATTGAAGAGAAATCATATTCACCATGATCACTGCCGTAATCAGGTCTAAACCTAATTGATACTTGTATTCTCCATCTGCTTTTAATATATTTCCAGAAGATTGAAGAGAAATCATATTGAGCATTATCACTGCAGTAATCGGATATTATATGAAAATAGGCCTAACTAATACTTATATTCTCCATCTCCTTTTAATATATTTTCAGAAGATTGAAGAGAAACCATATTCACTATTATCACTGCCGTAATCGGATATTATATGAAAATAGGCCTAACTAATACTTATATTCTCCTTCTCCTTTTAATATATTTCCAGAAGATTGAAGAGAAATTATATTCACCATTATCACTGCCGTAATCAGGTCTAAACCTAATTGATACTTGTATTCTCCATCTGCTTTTAATATATTTCCAGAAGATTGAAGAGAAATCATATTCACCATGATCACTGCCGTCATTGGGTCTAGACCTACTTGATACTTGTATTCTCCATCTGCTTTTAATATATTTCCAGAAGATTGAAGAGAAATCATATTGAGCATTATCACTGCAGTAATCGGATATTATATGAAAATAGGCCTAACTAATACTTATATTCTCCATCTCCTTTTAATATATTTTCAGAAGATTGAAGAGAAACCATATTCACTATTATCACTGCCGTAATCGGATATTATATGAAAATAGGCCTAACTAATACTTATATTCTCCTTCTCCTTTTAATATATTTCCAGAAGATTGAAGAGAAATTATATTCACCATTATCACTGCCGTAATCAGGTCTAAACCTAATTGATACTTGTATTCTCCATCTGCTTTTAATATATTTCCAGAAGATTGAAGAGAAATCATATTCACCATGATCACTGCCGTCATTGGGTCTAGACCTACTTGATACTTGTATTCTCCATCTGCTTTTAATATATTTCCAAAAGATTGAAGAGAAATCATATTGAGCATTATCACTGCAGTAATCGGATATTATATGAAAATAGGCCTAACTAATACTTATATTCTCCTTCTCCTTTTAATATATTTCCAGAAGATTGAAGAGAAACCATATTCATCATTATTACTGCCGTTTAATATTTTTCCAGAAGATTGATTCCAAAAGATTCTTCAAATTTAATTTAGGAAAATTGCTATTAAAATTTGGAAAAAATTTAAGGAAACACTCGTTCACAAACTTCAGCAAGATGAGGACCAAACGAATTAAAGATATTCCGCTAAAGATTCTCTCTGAGAGCAGATAAAAATGAGGTAACCTTTAGCTGACCCAATAATTAGTATACATTGTCTAAAAAAAATATTTTTTTACCGGATCCTCTTATTTTTTTTTTTTTTTTTTTGTAATAAATTATAATTAAATTAATAAAAACAAAAATAAATAAAAAATAATTTAACATTTAATGAAAAGAGAGTGAATATGAATAAATATTGCTATATAATTAAAAAGTACATTTTTTTGGTACTTGTGTGGCTAAGCTGGTCTAGATGCCTGCTTAAACAGAAGCCATCTGTAGATCTTAAGCCGAAGAGGAAAAATGCCAAATTTTAAGCCATCAGTTGGTAATTTAAAATTAATTTATAGTAACCGATTTTAAAAAAATAATATTAAAAAATCAAAGATGGCCCAAGCAATAAAAAATAAATAATATTAAAATTAAATTATTTATTATTAAACAATTATCTGCAAATTGTTCGTTTCAGGGGGCTGAAAGCAATCTAAACCGGTTACACTGCTCCATTCTGATACAAATTTCGATTCTCAAAATAAAAAGAGTCTACAGTAATAAACCTGTTAAAAATGTAATTATTTTTTTTTTTTTAACTAATCAGTTTTATTTAAAAATACATGTCAGACCAGATATTATTTAAAAAATGTCAAATGGGAACCCTGAAAAGAAAATGAAAGTGAATATCAAGTGCAACGTGCAACAAAGCCATGCAAAGGAAATAAGAGTCTGGCACATGCACGTACGTACGAGTACGTATGCAGATGGAAACTTTTGCGCAACAACAACCTTTAAACAGGAGACATGAAATGCAGCAGCAACTGACCGACCAACATTGAACAACAATAACAGGCACGGCGACAAGTAATCGGCAACTGCAGCATAATCATACAAATGAACGGCCGCCACAGATGAAAGCGAGTGTTTTATACATTTCAATTGCAAATTCAAAAAATATATTTTTTTTTCGCTCTTTTTGTACAGAATCAGCATGAATTTAAAGTGATGAATAACATCATGCATTTTGTGCCACAAATCTGTATTGCGCAATCGCAAATACGTACAACTACAACAGCGATTGAGCAAATGAAAATGGCTTGCGAGCGATTTGGAATTATTTTGTAATATTTGGCGATTACTAAATTGCCTCATAATAAAATCTAATGATGTATAAAATCGTTTTCTTAAATACTGAACAATTTACTGAACATAAAGAATAAACTAAAATGTACCGAGTCCAAAGGGCTAAGAAACATGGAACTATAAAGGGGTCGCAAATGGTAAAACCATTTAATATTTCCATAATGTATTAAAAAGTGCTGCGATTTAAATACTATACAGACATGTACTGCACATGCGCACTGAAAGTTAGCAAGCCTTACGTTGCTGATTAATAAGTGTCAAAGATTAGAGCAACACAATGAAAGTTTGACATGGCTGTCAATTTCACCTCGTATAATCCGCATTGCCAACAAGGCTTTTAATAAGTAACATTCAATGGAATATCACCTTCTTCTGACCTCAAACAGAAAATATAAATAATAAAAATTTAAATAAAAGGCTGAGGCCGCTTGCATTAAAAAATAATACATCAAAACAAAAACTTTTTATGCGCACTGTAGAAAGATTGTTGTGTCGTCTTCTCATAGACAAAGAAGATTTACAGTATTTAATAACACACGAGTGTCCAAGTGAAACCTATTTAGCATATTCCAATTTTGGTATTATTGATGATGGTCCACATCTCCACTTCAGCATGGCCTGATATAAATTTAGAAACCTAAGCTTTATCTTTTGAATATAAAAGCTTCTAATGCGAGCATAATAAAGCTTTTAAAAATGCATAATTTTTTCGATGTTTTAAATAGCGATAAATCAATAGCGGAGGAACAAAAGCATAAAAACTAAAATTCAGATTTAAAAATAGTCAGACTATGAAAATATAAGTGAAGTATTAAATATAATCAAAATTAAAACTCGGCTGATGGATGTTAAGAGTGTAGACCATAAAATGGTAACATAGATAATTTGAAAGGATGGCAACCATTTTGCAGATGTCTGATTCTGATGCAGCAGTACAGTAGATCTCTTCCAGCAAAATGAAACACATACCACTAGGAAGTAACGCCTGTAGGTTTCCATGTCAGTATTTCGATAATTTACCCTAATATGGTGAATTGCTAAGCAGTTTATAGATCACTAAGGCTTAATTAAATTTGCTAATGGGCCAATAATCCTTTTATGAAAATATCCTGACTGAGATTACAAGACAAAAACCACTAGAAGCGTAAAGTTTCTAAGCAATACTAAGTGGATAGTAGTCTGACAGATATTAAAGGTTTTGTCAGTTATTTGTAAGTGGTAAAAGGGTCCTAGTGATGCGTTACCAGCTAAATTGCTAATCCTGCTCAGTTTACAAGTAGAATTAGATATCCTAGCCGATTTTATTTTATAGTTAATAATGCAAATGGTATGGAAAGCAAATCCTGGTACTCCCAATTATCTTAAACTATATAAGATCACACCCCACATGAAGCCAAAGTTCAACAATTGGTTAAGCAGTTCTTTGGTGGTAAGGAACCTTCACGCGGTATTAACCTCGACGAAGCTGTCGCTTATGGTGCTGCTTTTCACTTGGTTGTACTCCCAGTACTCTCTTTTGATAAATTCAATTTTCAAAAGCTTTTCAATTAATCCAATATTAAGGTCCTTTTTAGATTTGTTGAAATTACTGCAGAACTTACATGCACAAGCATGTAAGTGCCTGATGTACATAAATATTCGTATAAATCGCACATCTACACAACCATTTATATATATAAAAAAAATATTTTCTCGTGAAACCCATATTTATGGAATGAATAATCGATTTTTTTAATTTATACATAAATTAACATGCATTTCGAGATAAATAAAGAAACAAAAGCTGTCGACCTTATTAAGAAAGATGAAAAGTAAACGTATATTTCTGAAAAAGGATGAACTCAAAACCACTTAAATATTTAAAATAAAGGGCGCATAATTGCTATATTGCGTCCAACGTTAAGGGAAATAAAACAATATAAAATGACAAGATAATGCATTATTTTTTAACTTCATGGAAAAAACTTTAAACAAGCTTTTCTACCATGAAACAAATAAATTATTATGCTCATAACAAGATGCTGACAATTTCATTGTTGCAATAACTGACTGGGAGTTTAAAATATTGTTGCAGTTCTTATTGTTGTGTTTGTGGCAAAAGCTGATGTGGCGGTTTGTTGTGGTTGCTGTGGTTGTTGTCATGATGCCCTTGTGTGTCAAATCAATCGTTAAATGTCAACGCTTTGGGACATAATCTTTGTGCAGTAACTCATCATAAAGACCGCAACAGCAACCAGTATTTTAACAGTATCTCTTAATCTCTGTGGAATTTGGCAAAAAAAAAAAAACGTTTAGTTCGCTTTTATTTTTTCCATGCCAATACTGGTGAAGCAATGCTTTACCGAAAATGCTTATGTTGTAAAATGAAAATAATTGCAGGAAAGCCAAAATCCTTATAAATCATACACTGTACACAGTACATGCACTTTCATTTTCGATAGTGAGTAGTTGAAGCAAGAATCCATTTCGGCGAAGGCATACAAAAGTATTAAGTTGAAAATGTGTGGAGTTCAAAAAACCTTTAACGATGAGTATATACGTATATGCTATTCGTTTCCTCACATATATCATTTAGGACAAATTTTAAAATCCTTAAAAATGTGAAAAAAATTAGAATTTCAAAATCTAAAGGAAACAAGTTTAATAAAGATTTTTTATTTCGAATAAGTCAGTTCAAGGTTTTCAAAAACAAGTCGATTGCGAAAGGAATTCTCAAACTCTGGAAGCATGTCAGTAAATGGCACGCAATTTGATCAAATGCCAACCGATATATAGAGAGCACAATATTTTCCCCAAAAATTTGGCAATGATCCAATAATCTATTTATCAGGCCAGTTCTAATATCATGGTGATTTTAAATCACCACAGTGATTTCTTCGTATTCTGAAAAGCACGAGATTTTTAACTTTTCGGCCTGATTTCCTTTTTCGAAAACACTGGAAAATGAAATGAATTGGTTAGGTAATACGCTTTTCCTGGCACCGAAAGTTAAAATGAAAACGAAAACAAAGAAAGTAAGGCTATAAACTATTTATGGTTGCCATTAGCTCAGGTTTTACTCTTTTGTCTCATTGAATTTACATATTAAAATTCATAATTATTAATAACTTTTCAATAATTATTATAAACTAAATTGAATTTTATTTCAAATCATTAATTTAATTAACATTATTTTACTCATCTCTCACATTTTATGAATCTGGCAATTTCAATGTATTTTCGAACAAAACAAAACAGCTGACTGACTAAAATGTAAAAAGTAAATCACGTAATTTCCAAACCAAAAGGATTTTTCTTTAAAATCAGGGGATCTCTTTATTAATTTGTTAAATTATTTTGTTTAAAAGATATAAAAATATTGCATAAATAAGTAAAAACCATATTTTAAAAAGTACTCAGTCAGTTTTTTTTTATTAAATTAAAAGCAAAATAATTATAAATTAAGTGCAAGAGATTTTAAATCGGTAGTCGTTTAGCTGATCGGTTTCAAATCACGAGATTATTAACATAATTTCACTGATTTCAAATCACTTTCGTAAAAAGTGTTCTGTTGCAAATACCTGCATGCTCGACTTTTACTTTTTTTGTGGGGTTTAGCAATTAAACACATCTAGTCTGCTTTCAATATCTCAGAAAACAATATCGGTGTGAAAATACAAAGAAGAAATGTGGAAAAATTAATATGCAAATCTCATACGAAAGTTATATATGTCTGGAGCTATTGATCTGGCTGGAAAACATACAAGATGCCACTTCCCTCAATATAAAAGTAATACCAAACAAATAACTTTATGGTCAACTATAGGGTGTCTTTGTACTTGCAAAGCTTAGACCAATTTCTGTAATAGCCATAATGCCAATGAACTTTAAATGCCACAAAAATACCACAATAAAGATAAAAAGTGATTATTGATTTTTATTAGGTTTTTCTCTTTTTGTTCGGCTGAAATGGGAAATGAGCCACACAACCACCATTAAACGGACGCTTTGAATGGAAAAGAAAACGGCATTTTGACAAAATCTTGACAACAAATTAAGATGACGATCATATAAAAAGTAACAACAAGCCACGCAGCAAACAACTACCATTTGAAATTGAACAACAATGGCAACTCGAAAATGTTACAACGCTCTTTGAACATACAAAATGATGAAAAACTTTTAAGCTGTCAATGTGACATTTTAGTGAAAGTAAAAACTTGAATTAGATTTATTATGCTTAAAAAATATTGCTGCAAACAAGAAAATAATAATAAATATGTATCTACTCGTACATGGCAAGCACAAGCGTTACAAACTTACATACTCGTAGATATGATGACGTTTATGATAATAATGAAGTTAATCAGCATCATTGTGACTTGTCTGTGCTTGCAATACAATCTTGTCAAGCTCTTAACTCTTGAGATTTACAAATGTTAATGAATCTACTTTGTAGTGGCAATAACAAATCGGATAATTAAACTTTTTACTGCTGGCAAAACGTTGACCAAAAAAATTATTTAATGAGTTCAATCAGCTTACCCGAAATGGCATTCTATCAAATTAAGTTTAGTTGTTGGCTTACCTGCAAAGAGATAAAAAGAAGGAATTAAAATTTTGCCACAAAAAAAAAATATTTAATTAAATAAAAACACACATACTGTTATTAAGATATACGAGTATACATATATATATCTATAAATAGTTTTGATAAAATTTGGCTACAGTGTACAGCAGTGTACAGGGTGTCCGCCCTCAAGGTATACTAGTTGGTTTTGCCGCCATTTCGGTAAACCTAAATCTTGACAGTTCATATTTCGCAGCCGTGAGGTATAGACGCGGCAAACTTATTAGGGAAAAATTTTCGAGAAACCAACGTGTTTTAATCGCCAATACACTTTATCGAAGTCACTCACTTACTGTTATGACGAGAAAGTTGCGTAAAATTTTTTGGAAGAAACAACATGCCAAGAGGACGCAATATTTATCGTGTAGTGAATAATTCCGAAGAAGGCACTCTGGGTTATAGGTGCAGCAATAAAAAAAAATGTACTGCCAGATCGGCTGAAAACAGTACTGCTGCCAAAGAAAGTGTTCAAAACAATCCATCAACTTCAATTCGGCGATGAGCACAGGAGTTTGTACTTCAAAGAACAAGTTTGGCCACAAGGATTTGCACATCTTTCAATTTGGGATTCAAATTGAGCTGCTTCCAAGAGACCATTTACACATCTGTGCATATGCCAATAGGATGATATAGCTCGCCCATGACAGCTACGATTTTTATGAAAAAATCACAATTTGTGAATGGATATGTAAATATACAGATATGGAATACTCGGATATGTGAATACACGGTTCTGGGCAATGGGAAACCCTCAAATTATTCATCAGTCACAGAGACAGTCTGGTGTGCAATAAAATCGGGAGAAATCATTCTTTGAAAATGAAAATGGCGTCACGGTAACTCTCAATGAGGAGCAATATCGTGATATGATTGCATCCAATAGAAGTGGCAGTCTTTTGCGCCAAATATTTCCGATAAAATTAATGAAATAACTCCTGAAATCTAGGGGAAATGTAATGAAAAAGGTACTCAAAAGTCAGGTACTCAAAAGGCATTTGTGAGACTACCAGTGGCCGACATACATATTTCTGATATTGAATACATAATTGCCAACATTAAATATAACATTTATCAATATGAGATCCATTATGTTTTATTTAATCCAAAATTATAAACGAACAAAGTAGTATACCTTCGCGGCGAACACCCCGTATTAACAAGTAAAAGTCTTATATACTCGTATGTGCCGAATCGTATACACTCTTCTCCAAGAATATGTTCCATAACAAATTTTACACCCCAATCATATATCATTGAGGCAAACTTCAATTTTGCAAAATATTTCCCACTACTAAGATATAATAAAAATGTTTTTAATAAAAATAAATAAATAAAATGTTACTTCTACTTTTCAAACTTAACAGCGAGTTTGATTACGAGGCTAGTGCTGTGCCCGGCCATTCAAGTATTCGCGGTCTGATTCATAACTTATTTTAGCATTTTTACATTGATATCTATAGATTATAGTTGATTTTCCTGATTTCCATTTTTAATACTTCGATATTGAAATATATGCAGCATTTAATTATAATACATTTTTTTTTTTTTTACTTTTTTTGTTTTTAAAAAAAAAACAAGAAAAAATTTAATTGCTATTAGCAGAGGAACAAATTCTAAATTAGTTGATCTATATTATTCTTAGATTCTATAGAACATTTAAATGGCATGACACTAAGCTTTACATTAATTACATTAGGAATGGAGAAGCGCTAAGCAATTTAACCATCGATATTTTATTAATTAGCGAAAATCTCGCTTTATTCCATAAGTAAAATCAAATATAATTAAAAGTTAATCCAAAAAGTTACAAGAAACATATTTTTTTAACTAAATTAACATGTAAAGCTTTTAGCTTGTGCGCAGGAAAACACCCAGGGACTGTGCAAGAATCGAACACGCGACCTTCGCTGTACATTATTCATTCGCCTATGGAGGCACCCCTTAATAAGAAGGCACTCAATAATTCTTAGCCTACAAATAGGAGCAAAACCAGCTGATGTTATAAAAACAATAACGAGAACTTCAACACGAGCCGTAGATAACAATGAATGTAATAAAAATAGTTGTATTTTTAATAAAACAGCCCTACTGAAAGAAAAATGTGAAACTGCGAATTCAGGTATCTCTTGGGTACTTGTTCAGATGGCTGAATCCACACATGCTTAAACAACAACATAACAGGACGGCCCTTTAAATTTAACGAGCAATTCTTAATTCGTTTACAATATTTTATTTTATTTCAATCTAGTTGCTGGCACATTGTAGCACAGCCGCCGATGCGATTGCTCTGAATATCCATTAGTGACGATTAAAGCAAAACTTTATTAAAAATGAGATGATACACTTTACTTTTGTACAAATCAAAGTATTGAAAACTTATTTGTACGAGTCATATCCTTGTGAAGTATTTGCTACATTTTCTCTCTTTCTTATTCTTCCATAATAAAAAGATTTCTATCAACAATTATGGCATAAACACCATATAATAGAAATATAGATAAACACATATTAATATAATTCACAATATTTTTTCCGACTAATTTTCCACTTTAGTCGTAGTCGTACGTATTTTTTTTTTATCTATTTATATTCTAAGTTTTCAAAATAGTAACGAAACCGGTACTAGTTAAACTCATTCATAAATTGCAACCGATATGCTGACACTACCTGAAGTATTTTCAATTCATTCATTCACTCATTTTTTTATTACTTCGTACGTTCTTTTGTTTTTACTATCATTTAGTCTTACAGTCTATTATTAATAAGCATTATCGCATGACCACACACAAACTTACAAATTCGTAATACACGCTTACTTTGTTATGAATGTTGGTGCGTAAATGAACACACACACACACACACACACACAACAGCGACTGGCACCTGTCTTTTAAGAGGCCAAATACCACTTCAGAGAGGTGCTGGTAGTGTGTTTCTCCTACCACTTAGCCAACTAAGAAAAGGCCATAAATTGCACTACAATTTTATAACAAGTAGAACCTTAAACTAATTTCAAATCACAACTGCAAACCTAAATGTTTTGTCTTCGTTAGGCAAGGGGGGAGGGATGTTGAAAACAAAGTAGTTGCGTTAGTTCAGGGTATTTATTAGCATACATACAGCTGCTATTATGCGAGGTGTGATTAATAAATAACCGTCCTTTTGAAATTCCGTCTGCTACATACATATGATCGATTTGGTCATTCCTTTTCTGTTATGTTGGTACGCGTGTCCGTCATATCTGCTGGCAATATCAGCCATTTTATTTAATTGTCAGTTTGTTTTTGACAGATTAAAAGGTTAGTCGTTCTTTGATGTGCTCTTCAATTTTTTACTATTCGAAAAAATGGATCAGAGAAACTGCATTAAGTTTTGCGTAAAATATAAAGTTAAATGTGCAAGGAGTCCTGGCGAGTCTACTAGAAAAACGAGAAGATGTCAATAACGACGGTCTTCCTAGTAGGCCGAGCACGTCAATAACCAATAAAAACTTTGAAGCAGTGAAGAAAATGATTTTGGATAATTGTCGAATCATTACTAGAGGAGTTGGTTACTGATGGTGTTGTCATATCGTTCGGCTCATGCCAAGCAGTTTTTACGAATGTTTTAGGTATGAAACAAGCGGCAGCGAAGTTTTTTTTAAAATTGGTCATATTTGATGAAAAACGAAGTCGCAGGGACATCAGTGGCTGACAAAGGTCATAACTTGGTGACGAATTATGGTTGTATAGGCATGATATTAAAACCAAATCCTAATCATTCCAATGGAAGCGTCAGAAGAGCTAATACGGATAAAAGCTCGTAAGTTCGGTCAAATGTAAAGGTTTTACTCACTGCTTTCTGCGATTGCAATGGCGTGGAATACTACCTTAAAGTTATGCTTCGTTTGCGCGAAGCAATTCGTCAGAAACGCACAGAATTATTGGAAAATCAATTATAGATTTTACAGACTGATAGCGTACCAGCTCTCCCATCTATGCTTGCGCGTCACTTTTTGGCCAAAAACAAAACCGTAATCATTTCGCAAGCACCATATTCACCGAACATGGCCCCGCTAATGTTTTCCTCTTCACAAAGCTGAGGACACTGATGAAAGGAAAGCGTTTTCCTACGATTGAGGAGAGCACGCTTTTCAGAAGAGTTTCGAGGATTGGAAAAACCATTGGCATAAGTGTATTATGTCTGAGGGGGATTCCTTTGATGGGGACGGTTCACAAGAAACAGTTATATATTTTTATTTAAACACATTTTAGGGCTCTATTAACTTCGATTCTTACATAAAAACTAGAAAGCCACCGAATCTTATATACTATTCTCCAAGAAAATATTCCATAGCAATTTTTGTAGAGTACAGTCATACGGTATTGAGGTAAACCTTAATTTTGCTATATATAACATATAAGAAATATTATAGCTTTGAAAAATAAAAATAAATGAAATTCTCTTGTTTTCCTACTCGTATGAGTACTATTGACACTTAACAGCGGGTTTGACAGCGAAGCAAGTGATGTGACCGATCATCCCTGCGTTCCTGCTTTGATCCTTGTTGATGTTCAACTGTAATATTTTTGCAATTTTACCTATAATTGTATTTATTAGCCAATTTGTGTAATTTTTGGGAAATTCTGAGCTATGGGCTTTCAAAATTTTCTGACCTTTTCCTGTTTCCAATGTATATATACTTTATAGGATCGCTAACTAATATTGCCTAAATTGAAATCGCATATGAACTGCTCAGTGGAAATGTTCAGACATTTATATTTTTTAGACCCGTTTCATCGTACCGATTGCCCACTTTTGAAGCACTTGATGCTTTAAAAACACTATTTTGAAGATATTAAAAATTTTGGTATACATTTGAACCGCAACGTAATCCTACAAAAGCTGCATTAAGCTGATCGAAAACAGTTGAAAAGAAATTGTGAGTCGTAAACTTTAAGTTAATCACTTAAAGGTTTAAGACTGTTTAACAGACAATACCCATTTCTTAAGAACGGCACAGTCATGCCTTAAAAAACAAGAGAAAAACATACACTGCCATTTGGATTTGTTTCAATAACTGTCAACTTAAAATAAAAATATTTCTCCTTGCCATCCTTTTGCTTCCTCTTGTTTGACAATATTCTTATACGATCGTATGTCTGATCTAATTTATGAATGTTTTTGTTACTATAATGACACCTTTACGGTTTCTTGATTCGCTTGTGTGCCGTTTTTAAAGCGGTTTTGCGTACTTAACCTGATTCATACCTGCCTTTTAAGCTTTTTTCTTAGTTTATAACGAAAAATCGTCTTTAACTGTACGTGTAAAAAAAAAGACAACAATGATTAACCTTAACATTTATCACCCAACAATAATCAGCTGGGAAAGCATACAATCCTGAAACATAATTTCCGACATACTGCTACTCATATTCATACATTCTTGTGCGAGAGAAAAGCTGGATTAGCTTATATAGTCGACTAATACCGATGCACTTAAATAAAGTGCTGTTTTTGGAATAAATCGTTAAATACGTAAAGAAAGGCAAACTTAAAATATACTCGTACACATGTACACACAAATTGGCCAGAAATGCTTCCGTCATTGACATGCAACATGACAATTGATTTTTGTTTTTGATACGCGCCAAAATTTACTACTGTCATCGTTGTTTGAACGAGTATTCGTTCCGTTCCGTTTCATTTATATACGTATGCACTGATAAAACTGAGTTTGCCTAAACTTATTTTATAGGACAAACGCGTCAAGCTGTGATTTTTTGCGATGTTTCGATTTTAGCCTCCTTTTGTGGAGATTTAACACACAGACGAGACGATGGTGTGGAATCTACAGCAAAACTGTTCTTTAAAAGAAAACTATCTAAAGTATTTTATGGAGTTGAAATTGAAATTCTATTCTGTTTTGCGAAGCCACAGTTATCTGTGCAATTGTTTTACCAAAAAAAAAAACAGAATATATATATATATATATATATATATATATGTATATAGAATATAAATATGTATAACTCTGGGGAGCACAAGGTAAGAACAGTTAAACACTAGAAACGCAATCGCAAAGGCTGCTACACAGTAAGAAATTTAAAAGTTAGCAAACAATTTCTCAACGGTTACAGGTAGGTCTGAATGGTCTGAGTTAAATGTATTGTAAATACAATACTACTTACGATACAATTCATTTTATAATCTCCTCGAATTGAAGAATATTAAAACTGGCTTTGCTTTAAAAGCCAGGCAGCATTAATCCGACTCTAATATTAATTAGTATATTTGGAATTGGTCTTCTACTAAGGCATGGGCTTAGGGGCTCTTCCATCTCTTCATAAAAAATATGTAAATCTACACAGCATATGCATGAAAAAGCAAGACATTTGCGTTGTTCGAAGGATATGCAGTAAAATCATATGTCGTAAAATAATATCACAGCGTAATATTACCCTTCCATCATAATTTAGTGAGCTTTTGTAGGATTCTTAAAAAAAACTATTTGATATCAAAATGCCTTAAAAAAGTGAAAAACTTAAAATAAACTTTTGTGCTAAACTTGCCTCCACACATATTAGAGAAAATTAAAACTTTTAAACTGCTTCTTAAAACTGCCCAACAACTTAAGATAAGAGTCCATGCACCTGCCAACAAGTGAATGTCTCTTTGGAATACAACGCCGTAGAATCCCGAGAGCAGGATTTATTACTACTTTTTATCGGGGGCAGCGTCCAGGGTAAATCCCAGTTCTTTTTTTTGTACACAAAGGATTCGAGAAATGCATAGCTACATAGAACGAATGTTTTGGACTTTCAGTCCTACATATGCAATCCCATTTGTACCTTGTAAAAACAGTCACCGGCTCGGCTAAAGATTTTAGACCGTTCGGCTAAGTTTATGACAAAACAATAAAGGACTTATATGGCATTTTTGGTCGAAGCACAACAACTCCTTTACATTATTGTAAAATAATAAGATATTACGATATGACACCGTTTGAATACGCTAATTGTATATTTAACAGCAGCTGAATTTGGCAGTCAATAATATTTAGGGAAAAAAGCAAAAACAAGCGATTCCGCCAAACTCACTTACGGCAAATTTCAATTTGAGAGCTCTACTTATACTTAAATCCGTAATGTCGGCCTTTTTGGCGAAATTATTTGGTATATTTCAAACATTTTTGGGTCCGTACTACATAAACAATTTACTTCATTAAATATCATTTTCATTTAGAAAATTATTTAATCCACCAATTCAACAAATATAGTTATTTTAAAAGAAATATAATTTTTTTCCTTTAAATTCAGAAATTTTTTCATAATAATCATGAATAATTTAATCCAATAATTTATTAATTATTAATTTATTTTTTTTAATTATTTTTTAGTTTAATTACAATGTATAACCTTTTTATACTACTTTGTAAAGAAAATTTCTTTGTAAATTTTTATTTTCAAAATTTTCCATACGTTCGGAACTAGTTAATAGGCAGTTGTCAAATTCCATTGAAAAAATAAATTTTAAAACTTATTACGATTTATTACTTGCGATGAAAACAGCTGATTAAGAAAGTATTGAGTATGCCAACCTTTTCCCTCACCTCCTTAACATCACTTGTCAAATTCCATTGAAAAAATAAACTTTAAATCGTAATAAATTGATTTATTGATTGCAATAAAAACAGCTGATTCAATATACGTTAAACAAAGTATTGAGTGTGCCACCACATTACCACCATTTCACAAACTATAACGTATTGTATGTGGCTAGGCCTCTAGCGAGTAATTCCATTGTGCAATTTCGCAAGACATTGAAAAACTATTGCCATAGAATATCCGATATTTTGGCAGTAGCAACTTCGCACAAAACATTAGTATGTGTATATTAGACAGACTGGTCACAAAGTTTAAGAGTGGGAAACAAGATGGCCGCTGCTTTAGCAAAGAAAGTTTTCGAAATTTATCATTGTGTAGAGCGAAGGAGCCTATTTGACTGACACTTGGCCTGCCGAAATCCGCAGAAATGCTGAATTACCCCATATTATACTGCCATTAAAGGGGCATGACTTTCTCCAGGGCCAACGTGAGCTCATTAGGAAAATTATATCATTATTAAGGATTTAAATACATTAATGAATAAAACTTCAATACGATTTACATAGAGAGGAAAGATTTTTTTAGTGACTTTGCCATTATAATTCTGGGCGCACACATTTTATATTTAAGATTTTTAGCAGTTGACAAGTTTTGTAGAGAATGTTGCCTCTGCTTCTTGTTCCATTTTTGTTTCGGTGCTTAGTTGCGAGCATGTGCATGTGCAATCTGTTCAATGTTTATTGCGTACAATGTCTGCGTCTTGTAGCATATTTAAATAGAGTGTAAAAAATCTATCTTTAGAACTTTTAAAGAAAAAAATTCATTTTTAACAGAAGTAAAACGAAGAGCAAAATTTGTGTTTCTCCCGGTTGACTGACTGCAAAGTAAGTTGCATTGATGGTGATTTAAAAGAAATAGTAATCGAATACGAAGAATGACTTCCGTGAACCGAAGAGCTTCAAAAACTTATTACAATGCCAGCTCATCGGAAAGTACCGTACCATGAAAGTACTGTTTGTCATCCCTGAAGCCGGGAAACGGCTGAAAGTACTTAACTTGTATGTGTATGTCTGAAAGGGGTCTTTTACACATTATTTGTTTACTTTGGTTGTAAGACATTTTCAGAAAAACCTTGTCGACTTCTTAACTGAATTTCTTATATATTTTTTTATATATTTACCCCCGATTACGAATTGACAACTAGTTTAGTTGTGTTGTCTTGAAGTAGACTAGACTAAACTTCATTTTACTATTATGTATTACAACCAAAACTAATATAGTCTTCAACCTAGTCGTTATATTCAACTCGTTCCTTTCCTTTACTAAATGGAAATTTGACAACCATTTTGTTACTCATTGCCGTTTCAAGAGGGCGTTGCGATTAAAATATATAAGTAAAAATAAATAAAGTGTATATAAGTATAATATAAAATGGATATAAGTATGGATCTATTTTACATACTCAAAGTAAGAAATAATTTTTGAACATAATTATTCAGATTCATCAGCAATTTTCGCCTGAATAAAGATGCATTTTGCTATTTGTTAAATGAAATAAAAAACAGTATGCGACCAACTATTCGAGGTAATGCGATTGCTGAAGGCAGATATCATTTATGCATTAATTTTTGTTTCCATATTTCATAAATATTAAACTTACAATTTTTTCTCCATTTCGAAGCAAGTTCGCCGGCAAGACAACTACAAAACAACTGCAAATGATCAGTTGTAATAATTTGGCAGTTCTCACAACCAGTTATTACATTGGTTGTAATCCATAATAGCCAAAAATTTTGCAACACAACAGAAAACTAACTAGTTGTAATTGTTTTGTTTAGTTGCAAATCATAATAGCAAACTGGCAACTACTCAGCAAAATTACAACTAATTTTATTATAGTTGTAATACATAATTAGGGGGTTATTTTTCAGACAGTTGTAAATTTAGAAACTGTTAGAATACTGGCACTTGAGACTACTCCTGAGAAAATACTCAGGAACAGTCGGAGATAAGCCCCAAGCTTTGCCTAGAGAATATCGGTGAAGGATAATGTATACTCTACAGCAACTACCTGTTTCACTTTTCATGAAAATGTACTCGTAAATGCTAAAGAAAATATTTTGAATCGGTCGCATCATCGCGTAACTATACAACTGGAATCGACTATTAAAAAACGTACAGCTCTAAGCTACTTGCTCCTTTCCATCGTGGCCGCTTGTATGGCAAATACGAGGAGTTGCTGTTTGTTGCTCTTAAAAGAAAAATGTTTATTTTTGGCTTAATAGCAAATAAAACTGTTACATACAATGGCGGCCATGGCGCAAGCTCGCCAAATATTACGAATATAAGCACAGCAACTGCAACAAATAACATTACCGTTTAATTGCACAGTATTGAAATTTATTTTTATATGATGATCGTTTGATGAAGACTTTACGATGGCATATGCAATGCCCAAAGCGTATGGCAACCAAATTTAAAAAGTTTTTTAAATTAAACAGAAAAAAAAGTAAATTCTGAAATAATTTTTATGTTTTAAACCGAACCAAATTCTTGCATGAAACCATATTGAAAAAAAATTTTATGCAACTTTATAATTCTAATATTTTGTTATTATTTATAGTTTAGAAATCTAAATCGCTGCAATTAAACTGTCAGATCTTGTAGGACTACAGTGTTGCAATTTAAACTAAACACAAATAACTATTTGGCAAGCATTCGTGGTTATACAAATAAACAAATATATTTTATTAAATAACGTCAAATTGTGGTTTTTAAATAATATTAACTTAAATTAAATTTATTAGGTGAAATTATTAAATTTATGTAAATTATTTAATTATTAATTTTATTCAATCTTATAAATTTAAAAAAAAAAAAATTGGATAATCTAATACTAGCCCTATAATTTTATATATGTATATATATATATATATATATATAGTTATACATTTTAGGTAGTGTTAGTTATATTCTCAAAACTGAGAATATTTGGCGGTATTTTAGTCTATTCAGAGGAATTTGTTTTATAATCGATATTCCACGAATATTTTATAAGAAAGTCAATTTTCAAAATTTTTCATAAAAAAATATATTATGTCAACAATAAATATATTTAAATAAATATGGGAGGTGTGATCAAAACAATATATTTTGTTAAGTATTCTCGATTTTAGCAATATCAGCCATTTTGCATTGTCAGTTTGTTTTTGACAGATAAAAAAGTTAGCCGTGTTTTGATGTGCTCTTCGATTTTTCACGATTCGAAAAAGAAAAAGGAAAATAGGAATCGCCTGTCGTAATTCAAAACGTTAAATTTTGCGGAACAATTGCTCAAATCGGTTTCATCTTTGGTGAAGTTCTTTGAATCAGAGTCATTAGAAATTCATATAAATATTATATTCAGAAACCATCACGAGCAGAGTTTAAGGCGGGCCTGCATGAAAAGGCTATACAGTAAATTTCCTTCTCCAGCATTAAAATGCATCGCACTATTTTCCTTGTGTTCCACACGGCTTTTATTCAAGAATATTTATTTTATACATTTCCCCCCTTTCAGACGTCTCATATAAAAATAAAGCGGGTCTCTAGAGCCGAAGGCACAAAGTATTATCATAACATATCACGCAGTCAATAAAGGCAGCATATAAATTGATTGTTTCAACATCGCTGGTCAAACAAAAGTAAAAGTCAGTAGTCGGGAAAACATTCATTTAACGAATTTCTTGGGCAAAAAAAGCAAGAAAAAATATAAATGCATCGACTGCATAACAATTGTTGCAACCACGGCAACAGCATACATAAATGTCTTACAAACAATAAGGGCAATAAATGATTAAGATGGGTATAAATTAAAGTCCATTTGAACTCTTGAACCGCCCATGCTATGTTAACGCGTAATAATTTTTACTCAGCATCCCCACAAATTTAGAAACGGCGAATAGCTTAAAAGACACACTTGTGTGTGTTACGAGAGATACAATTTTAAAAATCAAGTAATGATTTTTAGTTTCTTCTAAAATGTTTTCGTACAAGGTTGCAAAAACAACAACATAAGGGTCAGATGTATAAAAATGCAATACCTTAATGTTGTGTTTTGTATATTCTGGTGTGTTGCCAAAAAATGTACATGATTTTGGCTTAAAGACGTCGATTGCAGTTGAGACTTGTGCTTGCACTCTACAGTATACATTCAACGTACTCTACAATAACAAAAATGTAGTTGGGAAAATATGCAATATGTGCTAGGCACTAGATAATTCGCCGTAAGACTGGTTATACGATTGCTTCCATCACTTCACAAATGCTTGATGGCCGTGTTTTTTTTGTTTTTTTTTTTTTTTTTTTGTAAAAAACTTTAATGAATTAACAAGTCTCACATGTGTGACCGGAGATATACAACACTTTGTAAATTCAAAGATAAAAATGTAATTCAAATTGAATAAATTAACTTTTTGATTAAATATTGTATTAATTTATTAAACAGTTTGTTCAAATATGCATATTTACAGTTTTAAAAACTAATTTTAACTATTAAAATTAATTTCAATTTCTTTTTTATATGTCAGATCAATTTTTAAACAGACAGTTAAAATCCCGTGCTCAAATTCATGTTTTATGTAACCATTACGAAAATATGAAGGAAACGCTCTAGTCTTTCCTATCATTTTTATTTATAAATACTGTTATACTTTCCCTCATTACTCTTTCTATTATGTGGGAATATACACATACTCGTAATGAAGTATGAAGGGAATAATGAGTAATATTTCGTATAGGAACTGCTGCCTCATGCTAAGAACGCGCTTGAGAAGTACGAAGGATTTTGTCAAATATTACCAATTCATAAATAAAAATTAACCTTGTAATTTCCTTATATGAAAAGCAATAAGTTATAAAAGCGACGAAAATGTAAATGAAGAATATAATTTATGATAAAATAATTTATATTTATTATATCTACTCTTACTTATACCTAAACTTTCATTAATATTTATTCTTATAGGTATACTTGTGCTTATACATATACTTATTATTATATTTAGACATATTTATACTTAAATGAAACCTATACCTCTATATTGCTCTACTTATGCTTATAGGCATACTTATATATATACTCGTATACTTATAGTTGTATTTACATATCTCTAATTATAAGTATACCAATCCTAATAGGTATACTTACATTTATTCATATACTCATACTTATACTAATACTTATACTAATACTTATATTTTTATTTATACTTATTCTTATACCTATGCATAAATCTATACCTACACTTATGCTTATAATTATACATATACTTTTAGTTATATTTAGACATATTTACACATATATTCATATCTATACTTTGAGCTCTACTTATAAGTATACTTACCCTAATTTGTATCCTTATATACAATACTTATACTTAGACTTGTAATTATATGTATACTTATAGTTCTATTTAGACATATTGTAACATATACCTATACTTATACTGATAGGTATACTTATGTTTATGCCTATACACATACTTATACTTATACTAATACTTATATTTATACTCATATTAATACATAAATCTATACCTACACTTATAATTATAAATATACTTATATTTATATATAGACATATTTATACTTATTCTTATACCTATACATAACCATATATCTATACCTGTACCTACGCTTATACTTATCCTTATACATATGCTTATAGTTATATTCACACATATTTATACTTATACCTCTACTTATACGTAAACTTCTATTTATAATTATACTTATACTCATACTTATACTTATACTTATACTTATACTTATACTTATACTTATACTTATACTTATACTTATACTTATACTAATACTAATACTAATACTTATACTTATACTTATACTTATACTTATACTTATACTTATACTTATACTTATACTTATACTTATACTTATACTTATTCTTATAGTTATACTTATACTTATACTTATACTTATACTTATACTTATAGTTATACTTATACTTATACTTATACTTATACTTATACTTATACTTATACTTATACTTATACTTATACCTATATTTATACTTAAAAACCGTGCGCAGCAATGTGTTTAAGTTTTAGAGATTAAAATACCGAAAATTCTTGATTCGTCCATCTTGTGTTCCTTCCATAAGAAAGCAGGCAAGCACATCATGCCATACAGAAGACAAAAAGTTTGCTTTATAAAAAGTCGATTGTAGGAAAACTACTGATGTAAGGCACCCTCCTAGATTGCTTTGAAATGTTTGAAGGTATCTCTCCCTTAAAGCAACGTAAGGTTGAACTTAAGCAAACAAATTCTTATTTTGTATAGTGTACGTAAAGACTTTAAAAGCCTCCAAATTTTTAGTATTACATTCGATGTTGAAGTTTGGTATCAGTTGGCTGCAAGTGGTGGTGGTGGCTACTTAAATTATGGCTTTCCGCTTTTTATTATGCAGTTCTCTTTCTTTTTGGAGATTAATTTTTTTCCTTAAGAGCGGATCACAACTGCATGAGACATGTGTGTAAGAATTATAAAATATTGATCACAAATAATACTGTACATGGCAATGCTGATGATCTCGGCAATCATCCATTCTTTCACTAGTTTTGGTAGTAATGACCGTCAGCTTTTTACTTTGTAGCAAATTGAATGTTTTTGGTCTCATGCAAATTGTTGTGGAAGGAGAATTCTGGTCTTTCTTAAGATCTATGAATTCTGATAATCATGCTAAAAATTAAGAAAAGGAAAATTGGGCAAACTTGTCAGGTGCCTTAGTTTGGTCCTCACCGCTGCATCGGCATAAAATTAGATTTAAGTTTTCATATCAGCCATAAATGTATGTGCATATTTATGTGTAAAGCACAAACTCATTCACGTCTTTTTGCCAATATTAGAAACTTGAGTTACCTGTTTTGGTAAGTACTTACAAGCATGCTGATCATAATACCAACCAAATACCAACTTGTCAATCAAACAGAAGAAACAATGTTATAAAACAAGTAACAGAAAAAATAGAAACAGAGAACTCAACAAATGCAAAATCTGATATAATGATTTTCCCGCGGCAGTTGCAGTTCTTTTAATTTTATTTATTTTTTTTACAGTAGAACTTGTTTGCGTTTCTGTTCTTTGGAGAATATATACGGCTAATGCTTACCTGATAAGCAGTCATCTGCCCTCCTACGGAAGAAGAGAATTATTTGTACGATCAACAATTGGAACAAACAAAGACAAGGAAGAGAATACAAACTACTACCTTATTTTATATTTCAGCAACCTTAAAATTTGTTGGACAATGAAAAGTGTGTTGTCCAGCAAAGCTACAATTTGTTGTACGAGTATGCTAAGACGAATAACAAGTACCCTGCGAAATACTTTCTCTTAATAATTATAATAAAATTATTTTACCTATTAAATATTTATATGTAATAAATTAATAAATTTATATATTTATATTTATATATAAATATGAGGTACTCAAAATTAATCTTTGGTTCCTTAGCGATGTCATGCCTCCTTATTTGACGGTCTTAAACAATCTTTTCCATAATTTCATCGACTTTTTCAATGATAGGCCGACCAGAGCGAGGTTCATATTTCACATCGAAATTTGCTAAACAGAAGCGAGGGAACCATTGTTGCGCTACACGAACTGATGCGGCATTGTCTCCTTAAGCTTCTGCAATTTCATTTCAGCGATTTTTTTCGCTATCTGCACGCTTTTTTGAAGAGTTGTAACATTTTTTTAACTTTCCCGAATTTAATTGGTTTTTGTTTAAAAGAGACTTAAAATCTCACCTTTCGAACATTATATGGTATGATGCAATGCGATTGGTAGCACTGGAGATATATGACTGCAACTACATCTATTGACGAAATACGAAAAGACTTTTTCGACTAACCAGTATTTAATCAATTATTATATTGTTAGATAACTATAGAAAAAAAATTATTAACAATTGGATAGATTATGTAAATATATTAAATATTTATTAATTATTCTATATCTTTCTGTGGTTTTTTATGTTCAGGGAATCTACTGCAGAAAAGTTTCTACAGCCGATTGTCTTACAATTTGTTTCTTATAACTTTAATTATTATGAGCAGAGTTTTCAGTGTAGAATATTGTATATCCTGCCAAAAATTCTTTATAAAATTTGAACAATTCTGCATTAGTAAAGAAAATGTTACGGGGCGGTGTTATTTTATAATTACAAGAGTAAACTAGTTGAGTAGAGTTTACGCGCTTGTGTGCCCACACCCGAAAGTATGACATGCAACATTTTTATGTATGCAATCCAATATTTCAACACGTAAAAATAAATCACATTTCTGTCATAACTGTGTGAAGTAGTTGTATAGTTTTGTTCGATGTAAAAATGCCGTACATAATGACAGTGGGACAATGAAAAACTGCATTGAAAAACCTTTCAAGAAGTCACCAAAAATATTTTCATTGTTAAAACTTGTATACAAACCAGTTTGTCAATAAAATACTTCTTAATTTTTTAGAAACAAAGTTTTTATATAAAACATAAGTGCATGTCCACACATACATACATACACTCATATCTTATTCGAATTACTGTTCGTAAAAAGATTATCTTTTCTCTATAAACGGTTTATTAGAATTTTTTTTTTGCCATTCAAAAATTGTTTTTTGTTTAACACAAAAAGTCTTTTATATTTTTTGTCATAAAAAGTTTTTGTTGAAAACGGTTTTTTAAAAATATTCTTTTCATGGAACGTTTAGCTAAAAGAAACAAAAATATTTGAAACAAAACGATTTTGTACAAACTTTTCCCCCTTTTTGTTCTGTTTCTACTAAAATACATCAATCATCGAGATAAATGCTAATCTTTTAAAAGATTACATTCAATGGGCTAGTATATAAAGCAAGATTTAATAATAAAATTCTAGAGGGGAGTATCAACATTATAACAATGATTTGATAAGAAATTAACCAAGTAGATTCACTACGGAATCTGGTTCCAAATAACGTAAGTTCACCTTAGCAGTTCTATATAATTCGGTACGGCTTTTGAATTTCTACACTAAACCTAAACATTCTATATATTATGAGAAAATGTACATATATATTATATATATATGTATACGTGAGAACACATTTCCACGCACACCAACATCCATATTTCCCAACATCACCATCTACTTGTTACTGTGCACTCCTACTTTGTCTACAGTGCATTTTCATAACCTACACACATGCTCAAACATATCTATGTATATGTGGACTGTTCACCGAATCTAGAACCAGGAGCTTAGGGAGAACGAGTGTATAGAGGAAACGTTATACACGATGCAGCTAACGATGGCAGACAGCAGAAAATAAAAAACATCAGTTTTCAAGCCAAATTTGGCAAACGTGGAAATTCCGATTTCCAATACAAGTTAAGATATGACGTTACAAATATAGAATGTGCGTTATTTTTTTCCACTTCTTTTAATTTGCAATGATCTATCTGTGGTAAGAAGAAAATACAATTTGAGAAAGACATTGTTAAAACGATATTGGAGTAACACAGTGTAGCATGCGCGGCCAAAATTAAAAAAGAAATATTACACTCACATATATTTCTATCCAAAACTTTCTTTCTCGAATTTCTATAAAATATCTGGATTAGAATAAATTTAATAGATTCTTTGAGGAAAATTTAATTTTATAATTATTAAATTTATATTTTACAGCTCTTTGAATGGATTAATACAACAATAGTCGACTTGTAATGCCCTTTTATGGTCAGCTTACAAATTATCGGTAATGTATCATACTATTTACACAAATTATTTCAAATTATTTTATTTGCTTTTGACGGAGACGGTTAAATAGAATAGTTAATAGTTCCAATCTCAATACACCAAAAAAAAAAAAAAAACTACAATTTAGCAACCAAAAATAATGAGCTGCAATTACGTAAAAGTTACTTTATTCGAGGGCAACTCATTGAATAAAACAGCTTAAGAAAGCAGCAACTTAAAAAATGTCTGATAAATTCTGTAATTGGATATATCATGACTAATTTATTTTACGAGTCAGTAATTAAATTTCAAACTAGTAACAACTAACTAGTAAACAATTAATGGCCGCGCAGATCTTACTAAGCTACTTATGAACTAACTAGAGATTAACTGGTTTTAAGTTATACAGACTCGGACTATTATGTCAAACAAGTCGGCTATATACATTTATAATAATCCAGGTATCACCCCTCTTAGGCATCAACGAAATTTCAATTTCTGAGTCAAGCATATATATACATATATATATATATATATATATATAATGTAATAATACAACAATAGTCGACTTGTAATGCCCTTTTATGGTCAGCTTACCAGTTATCGGTAGGGTATCATACTATTTACACAATAATTATTTTATTTGCTTCTGACGGAGACGGTTAAATAAAATAGTTAATAATTCCAGTCTCAATACCCCCCTCCCAAAAAAAAAAAAAATACTATAGTAAACTAAAATTTAGCAACCAAAAATAATGAGCTACGATTACGTATAATATTTTCGTCCTGTTAGACGAGGAAGCTTTATTGTTATACAAAACTGTTACAACTTTTTGCAAATTCTTTAACAGAGCTGCCATTAGGCTGCTTTCGGTGAAAATGCGAGCTTTGCTGAAAACCGTGATTTTGCTACATATTTTTCCATACATATTCTATTTTCGAAAAACATTCACAACTATTAGTTTTTCTTCAATATGTCTCAAAATATTTCCAATCCGATTGTATTTCTTTATAAAAAAAAAAAAAAAAAACTTTACTTCAATGCAATATAATCGTAGTGTACAGAAGTAGCTGTGGAACATGTTCTCGGAGAAGGACTTATGGAACTCGGCCCATTCGAATATAACTCTATAACTTGCAATACAATATCAGATAAATGTCGGCCTCTGTTAGCTTTGCAAATGTGACCCCTTTTAAGGATATTTTTCATTAAATTCCCGAATACAGGGTGATATAAAAAAACTGCAACCAACTTCAGACTGCTGTCATTTCTAAAAATTTTGTATAAAAAAGGGAAGAATGCCATGAAAGCCATTTGTAAAGTTTACGGAGACGATGTTGCATCAGTTCGTGGAGCACAACAATCGATTCAGAGGAAATTTATACCAAAACTAAGAAAATGTAACTCTAACGTGAAACCCCTAAGTACACTACAGAAAGTGATTTCAGGTGTAAGCCATTATATACATATACATATTTTGTTTGATTAATTACGCGTTTCTGGCTGGTTTCCACAAACCTCTCTTCCCAGATATCGCCAGAAAAAGGCGAACCTGAGGTCTAACAACACCAACATTTCTTTAAATAATTTGTTGCTTAAAGTGGTCTCAAAGTAATTCTATTGTAATCTGCTTTTATGTCTAAGAAAAACCCGCGAAAACCCTTCCAGATATTTCTTCAAAAAACAGTAACACCAAAGTAATACTTCTCGATCAATATCTTATCAAATAAATATGTATGTTGCTTGGAGAAAATTGAAAGTGTTGTAAAGGAATTGGTAGCAACACAAACATCACCAAAATCTAATATCACAACTACGTCCAATTACAAAATATGTTTCATTTGAAAACAATAGCATGAGAAAGTTTTGAAAGTTTCATACCTGCAGCTGAGAAAAATTTCCTTTTTAAAATCGCTTCACTGCTTTCCTTTCATGCATTTTCATAGAAAATTACAACAAAAGCTAATTGCAGTTAAAAACAAAAATAAGTAAAAGTAACATAAAAAAACACCTTTTTGTCGACTTAACAATTCAACCAAATATGGTAACAAATTCTTTTTGTTTGTAATACTTCATATTAATTATGCATATTAAATAAATGTAAAAACGTTAAAAGTAATAAAACCATTTTTAACACGTTATTGAATTTTATTTACTTTTCTGGCTGTTTTCGCTTTCAGGTTAACAAACGAATCACAATTTGCTTTACAAACATTTTACAAATACAGATATTGATGTCATTAAAGATTTCCACAGGTTTCAGGATAATGAATTAAATATAACTTGTATGTTGAGAACTGCAGGGTACTCGTCAGTAAGCATTAGTCTAGACAGTTTATATTTGGCAGCCATGAAATAAAGGCGTGGTAAATTTCCTATGGTAAACCATGTTTTAACGATTAAAAATTTGTTTAAAAATCGATTAAAAATCGTTAAAACATTTTATCAAAATCAATTATCGATTACGGTGACAATGAGAAAGTTGCGTGAAATTTTTGGATCAAACAATATACCAAAAAGTGGCACTATTTATCCTGTAGTGTATGATTTCGAAGAAAGCGGCGCTTTGGCTGATAGTTGTAAGCATGTACAGTTGTGCTACAGTGTGCGTGAATACCTGCCTATGTGGCTTAACTTCACGGTACGCTTAGCACTGAGTAAACTAATGCGTTTACTAAGGCCCCTGTGCAAGCACAGATGGCAATTCTTGATTAAAAGATTCAGTTTTAACAAAGCGCCTTGCTATGACGTTCGGCACTGTCCAAACCTTACTAATAGGCATTTCGCGAGAATAGTTCCCCCACCAACTTCGGGGTAAACCAAACCTGACTATTCAATTCCTGCAAGTATAATACTCAAAGAATTGCAGAGAGGCCGCCCTCAGAAGGGGAGAACCATCTCACTGCCTACTAGCGTCTGTTGAATGGCAACAGCACCTATATAACTAATTGCTTGACCGGATCGTATCGAGTATTAGCATCAATGCGATACCAGCCACTCAAGAAAAATCTCCCAAGCAACTTTTGATCTCAACCACAAGCCACTAGCACTAATATTTGTTGCCATTTAAGTTTCTATTGACACAAGATCTTCTTTCAGGAGACCAGAGAGCATTTACGTCGCCGTACATATGCCAATAGGATGTTACATCTTTCCCCTTGTGAACCCCGCAAAAAACATGAAAAACTCATAATGAGTGGCGAGGCACATTTTCATTTGAATGTATATGTGAATAAACAGATTACTCGGGGAAACTTTCAAATTATTCATCAGTCACCTTTGCATCCATTAAAAGTGACGTGCTATTTGGTCAGAAGGAATCATTCGACCTTAATTCTTTGGCACTGAAAATGGCGTAAAGGTAACTGTCAAAGGCGAGCGATATCGTGATTGAGCACTTTTTAAAATCACAACAGCATGCTTTGCCCATGCTTTGGAACTACTGCTAGAACTCCTATCACAACAAGTTATTTCAACAAGTGGTTGTGTTGATTGACCGCCACGGTCTCTTGATTTAACTACTCCGCACTTCTTTATGAGGGCATATCCAAGAAAAGAGCTTTATGCAAACAACCCGGAAACAATTGAGCTAATCAAACAAAATGTTCGTTATAAAAATAAATAATGAAACACCATGTGAAACACCATGTGTGAGAAAGTAATAAAAAGTGGCCTCAAAGGAGCACGCATTTGATAGGACAATAGAGGAGGACATAATCTGATATTGTAAGTCAATAAATTATTATGCCTTCCCGGCGGACACCCTACATATAAATGGGTTCTCTTGAAGCTCTTTTTACAATAAATACGCCAGTATTACAGTACTGACGATTTTTTTACACACGTATACACTTTGCTTTTATACATTGCACCCTACATGTTATTAAACAGCTGTGTACCTTATCGCCAGACACCCTATACTATAGTTAAAATGATTTTTTTTTTATTTATCTCAAGTCTTTGCTATTATATTTACAGCAAACCAATATATATAACGAATTATTTTCGGATCCGCTTGCAATTCCTTTTATCGACGTTTAACTGTATAAACACTTAACAAGTTTTACCCGAAAAATATAAAAAGTTAATTAACAAAAAGTGTTTAACAAATTAGATACAAACAAACTCTACATTTGAGAAATACTACTCAACTAAAGATAATTATAGAAAAGATCAGAAAAGTTAAATTAAATTAAAGAAATAAGAAAAAAAAATCATGATACTGACAAAAGTTATATACAGTATTTGACAGATAACAAATTAAAAGGGATCTGTATACATTACATAGAATTAAAATGCTTTGTCGATACGAATGCATAAGATCGGCTAACAGATTCATATACGGATTCACATTTACATTGTGTCTAAGAAACATTAAAAATCATTTTTTAAATACAGTATGTCAAAAATGAGTTTACACACCACATGAGAAAGCCGATTTAATTTTATATTTATTGGGAATGTAAGTACGAGCATAGATTTAATTTCTTTATTTAATAACAGGATTTAAATACATGGAGGCGCAAGGAAAAATGTAATTAAAACAATCAAACAGAATAAAATATTAATAATAAATATTAATCTGTTTAAAATATTTAAAGTATATTAAATATTTTATTTATGTTTATTTTTATACAAATTTAATTTTTAAAGAAATATTTTTGTATCATTTTTATTTACTATAAAAGGAATTTTATTTCGCTTTTAATATTTATTATAGCCATCCTATTGAAAGTGTTGCCACAATTCTCTCTAGAGTATTAGAGGGGAAGTACCTATAACACTTCGATAATTAAAAAGAATTCAAATACGCACCATATGGGATATATGTTTAGGGTGGTTGTCATGTTAATATTTCGATTGAGGTTTTCTCTTTCCCGAATTTGGTTCTTCCACATATCTATATACATATGTAAACTCGTATGTAAGTGCGCTCTGCCCTCCCAAGCTACTACTATTTTTTCGAACATCACTTGTTGCCTTTTTAGAACGAGACTATATACAAGTCACCGCTGCTTCTGAATGATACAGTGCCCCTAAGCTGGTAGTCTTTCCTTTTCGGTTGCATGTAAGCTTTGTCGGTCCGCTTTGTAGGTAAAAACGGGAAGTTTTTATATTTTTATTTGAGTAGTAATTATTTGATATTCTCTATCAAATGTTCATATTCAGAAGACTTAAGAATAAACTGTTGAAGAATTGCCCAGAATGGACCTTTCGTTACCATAATTGTATTTTATTACTTAAAAGTAAGTAATGAATAATAAATGACGGCATTTGGAGAGGTTTTGGCTAGTACAATTTATGTAGATGGAGTCAATAAACCGTAAGTCCATGATACTATTTGGCTTACATCTACCCCATGTGATTTTTTGTTGTTGTATCTTTATATTTAATTAAGGAATTTTGTGTGTAAAAGGAAACGTGGTTACGAAAAGGAAATTTTTAGAAGATTCACATACTTAGTGGAGCCAGTCGTTATGATATCCAGCATACTCGGGCTATTATTTTAGTTCTACAAATATTCGATTTCTTTTACCAGATATCAAATATTTATGTTTTCGTTTTTTGTCACCTGACTTTGAAACAGTAAGTATGTTATGAGGGATTGTTTACAGCAGTCATACCTTTTTCATGTTATTATGCAATCACCCCTTGAATACCCCTAATATGTATATACAAATACCAATTATATTTGTATGTATGCAGGTGTAAGAAGACGACAAACATATAGATATGATTTACTGCTGAAGTGTAAAAACGTTCTGGATAGACTGTATGTGTACGTACATAATGTAGGAGGACGTACTTAAAATCATGAACCAACAGATGGACCAAATACCGAACACAAAAGGCATAATAAGTACTAAAGTTAGGAAGATCTTCAAAATGTGTGTGAGGGTGTGTTCGACAGAGTGTGCCAGAAAAGATAAAGCCAGAAGAAATTGTATACGATATATATGTGCATATGTGTACATGTATATATGTATGTATGTATGTATGTATGTCAGCACGTACAAAATATTCAAAAGCATACAAAATATTGAAAAGGAGAGGTGAATGAACTCATTACAGAAAATAAACGGTGAAAGACGAAACATACATACATGCATACATATACACCGCGATACATACATACATAATCGTGCATGCACTCATTGAGAAAACAAATAAAAGTTAGTTTTGTAAGCTTGTAGTTATTTCATCAAGTAAAAGATTTAAAATGTTAATTTTATTTTATCTTAATTTTTTTTGGTTTGTTTTGATTTTCGAATGTTTGTCTCCCGGCCGAATTGTAAAGACGGATTATTTTACGGCTTCAACTATTATAATATTGAATATAAAAAAGATCTACTCAAAGAGAAATTTTTACTTTTACGATGTACGCATTTATCGATCGATAATTGTTTAAAACAATTAATTTAAAACAAAAAGAAAACAAAACGCATTTGAATTTCTAATTTTATTAATGTTATTCAATCAGTTATTTAGTAAAACAAAAGAGCTTTCATAAATTTGTTGCTTGCCGATATGCGATGCTGTTATCACAGGAGTCGAAAGAGATTTGACAAGCGCATCCAATTTCGTACGCAAATGGGGTACATGAGAATATTTTTTACAAATGTCAAAGAGATCACTTATTAGTTTTAATGGTCATTGAGATCCCCCTAAATGTCTGCCGCAAGTCTATAAAATTTACAATTTTCTCATGACAAACAAAATAAAAATGTTAACGTTGACGTTAACGTTAACGTTAACGTTAACACACAAAACGGTAAAATCAACTTAATTAGTTTTAGTTAATTTCGAAAAAACTTTAATTATGATTTGAGTTCACATAGAGTTCACATAATAGTTCACATAGATACTTACACATATACATACATATAAACTTATCCCTAAGCAGCAAGACACTTTTGCACCCTTTAATAACCTCAGCTTGAAAAAGAAAAATATATTACATATGTACATATGTATATATATATATATACATACATACGTTATAAAATTATTATATAATGGAGTATCCCTCTCCAATTAAATCGTCATCATCCCAGCAGCTCTTTAAAGGATTATGATATTCACTCATTAAATAATACATTTATATACAGGGGAGTATATATTTTAATTCCAGTGAAAAACCATTCTTGTGGTCTCATTAAATTTATATACATACATGCAGGAGCACATGCATACATATATGTACATATATATGTATGTATGTATACACTTCAGAATGTACAACATTCCAAAGCAATATTTCGATAATAAATATATGGAAGATACACGGAGGTCAAAAATTCACCATCGGCTTTAAAATTTAACAACTTTTTTAATGAGCGCAAAAAAGGCGGAAATTTATCAACTACTCGATTGATGATTTTAGTCTCGACAGGCCCCGCCCCATTTTGCGGTGGCTGTTGTTCACTGTTTTCTTCTTTATTACGCATTTTTTTTTTATTACGTTTTTCTCTTTATCAAATCTCGGGGTCACCACTTTGTGGGCGTGTTCGTATTAAAAGACAAAATTTATTTAATAATTAATCATTTATATAGAAAATATAAACTAAAAACTTTTCCGCAAAGTAGAACGAATGATCGGTTTGATAGGCAGAAGTAAGCAAAAGCTAAAAATATATATCTAGTTGTACAAAATAGTAGTAAAATATGTAAAATGAAAAATAATAGTTGTTCAAAAAAGTATTTTCCGTGTAGGATATCACCACATATATTTCTGTACATTTCTTTCATATGCGAGTACATATATGTACATACATATGTACATATAGAATGGTATGTGAGAAAGCATGACACAGACTCAATCACCGTACCATCCCTTTCCTAAGAGGCCGCTCTTACATGAAAAGTAAACTGTAAATTTTTTTAAACTGTAAAATTGCTTTTTTCAAAGGAAAATTAGATTAACCGATTAGATTAAAATAAACTTTAATATTTAAAGAAACGCATTTACAGCTTTATTTAATAGAAAAAAAAAAAAAAACCTTGAAGTAGTTATAATAACTATTACAGGTATTTAAAACAATTAATGAAACAAAATGAGTTTCTCTGCAACCAATCCCAATTATACGATGGAAAATTCTTAATATTTTCAAAAAATTAAAATATTAATATTAAAATCCTTCTTAACCTGAAACTGTATTAAACTCCTGTGGCCGTGATTTTTATTCATTTTTTCTATCTCTTTCAAAACAACTGCAGAAGCCTGACTAGTTGCATTCTTATTTCATATAATTATCTTATTGTTATTATTAATATTACTGTTATAATTATTGGTTCTTATACTGAAGGTAGAACCAGTATAAGAAAATATTATTATTTAAATCATCGATCAATTACTATAACACCAAAAATATACTGTCAAATTTGTTTTGATTCGAGTTTTGTCTTGAGAAGATACGACTGTTATTTCATCGCCATTAGTTACATTGTTACATAACACTGTAACAGATCCGAACCAACTTTAGTGCAAATCTCGTTATGTGTGATTAAGTTCAATTTGATTAGAATTACTTTTTTAACTAGGATGTTCGGGGTTCTGAAAATCCAAGAAGCTTTCATAAGCGCCAATTGCATGTCATTAGGAGTATAGTATATTCTGGAAATGCATCTTTATATATCTCTGGACCTCAATTCTTCGGATGTAAGTGCTGTCCTTGTAAAGTGAGAGCGGTATCAGCCTTTTAACCCTCTGCTTTTGAAAACCGCCCAGAGTCCCGTTAGCGTCTCACAAAGTGTTGATTTGTCGATAGTGTAAGTTTATGTTTCTAGCGAAAGTCAATTAGGGTTTATAAAAAGATTACATTGCAATATTAATTAATGCACGAAATAATCCCTGGTATGAGAAGAAAAATCGCTGAAACATATAAAAGTAAGCTAAAAAAGTGCCACCAGCAGTTGCCCCTTTAAATTGCTACAAATGACAGCAAGTAAGTAAAAGGAAAACATAAAATATTATCTACGTGCTTGGGCAAGCACATATCATGTAGATATTTCATTATAATTCCGTCACTAATGCGACAGCTTGACGTTTGCGATCACTTTGCAATTCTGAAAGCCTACTCATATAGCTTTGTGGATACGTGTACTTTTTACTCTCTCTAATGGCATAGAGCTGGTGACTGAGATGATTGTCACAATTAATACTTTGTTAAGGTATATTAAATCAGCTGTTTTTGCATATAAAATCAAAAATCAAGCACAATCACCGGCAACAAGCAGAATAAAAATATAGCATAAAACCAAATAACACTTGTCAAAGTGCTGAAAGTATAGAAAAAGTTAAAAGTAACCCAATGTTCGTACTTGGGGTTAAAGGATAGCTATTGATTAGCTTATTGGCCGATATGATTAGACCTGCATACATACTTTAACTCAGTTATTACTTGAGAGAGTGCAAAATAAAATGATTAAGTTGTGGATTATTTTCATTGCCGATAGGCAAGTCTTATTGAGATTTTTATTTGGATGTAAATCAGCTGTTTGTCAATCAAAATACAAGCGAATGATTTCGGTCGACCGGGATGACATGTCTCTGAAAAAAAATATATAAATTATATACGAATACAAAAGATTCAAGTTCCAATTGCCCGGTAGGCGATTTTAGGAAACAACAAATACTACAACAGTGCTCTCTCGCAGAAACCAAATTGGCTCTTTTTGGTGTTTTGATTTGCTCAATTTGATTGTTTGTATGAGTTTTGCATTTAATCGTTCACCTGCACAGTATTCGGTGAAATGCTTTGAATTGTTAATTTCTTTTATGGGCTTTTTTATATTTTTTTAGTCTTTTCTTTTTTCAATTTTAATTTAAAACACTAACCGGTTTTTGTATGTCTGCATATTGGTCGAGAGCATTTTTATTATGCGTATCTTAAAACCTTCACGAAGTTTGTGTTGGTAGATGGGGGATTTTAAAAAGTGTAGATAAATATTAACGAGTTTTGTTCTATGTGACTACAGATACTCATATTCTTTTAATTTGTTTTTAACAACTTACTACACATTCATATGCAAATGTAAATTCAATTCACAAATTATAATAGAGTCGTATCATGTTCAAAATTTTGTATTAATTTATTAATTATTTTATGTATTTCTTATTACAGAATGCGGATACTTTTATTAAAAATTAATTAAAACTAATTAAAAATTATATTTACTTTTCAGTGAAGGTTTCATAAAATCAAATAATTACCAAATTTCCAATAAATATAAATTAATTTATAATAACGTGCTACTGCCAATACAGATTTCTGTATAGATATACATATGTATATCATCTGGCTAATAAAAAGATCACCAGTTCCCTTTTAATTATACGAACCTCAAAATTATTAAAATGAAAGTAGAAAAAATTCAAGTATTTTTTAACGAAAGTAAATGTATATTTTTATTTTAATTATTTCGAATCTTCCAAAGAAAAGATAAAGTCCAGCTTAGTCTGATTTTATCTTTAGGGCTTCTTTACATAAACCGTTGTGTTTTATTACATATTAAATGTTTCACGTTTCTTGGATGAGCACAGATATTACTTTCTGAATAGGTATATAATTTATTCGTATTTATTTTTATTAAATAAATCGGAAATGTAAGCGAAAGTTAACTTTTTTATTACTGCAATAAACAGTGGATGCGATTAAAATACTGAGAAATTTTATTTTGGTTTTTTAATTTTTATGCAAGAACAACAAATTAAAAAGTTTCGCTCGACACTATTCAAGAGTTCCATTTTTCTATGTCTTCAATTTCAAATTTCTTCATTTTTCCAAAAAATGGAAACTTATCTTATCAATTCCGGTATAATTGGAATGAGATTACCAGACTCTCATTCTAAACTTCTAGACTTAAAACCGTAGAGGTGAAATTTTATTAAAGTGCGGATATAATTCCATTACTCATTCCATTATAACATTGTTTGTTTTTTTTTATAGTTTAATAAAATGAAGAAGAAGAATTATGTTCATTATTTTTTTTTTTTAATTCAGTTAAACAGCAAATCTGTTGTATAGGCAGGAATCGAAGCCGCCACCTCTGCTTTAGCAGGCTGAGCATTGTTTCAAAATATTATGTGACACTTCTTGCGTAACTCTTCTATTGTCAGGCAAGGTATTGTACCGGAATTAGGAGAAATGGATAATGCAGCTTTCGTTTTGTAGATCATTCTTTTTTTAGTTCTCTATTGGCCATGCTTTCCTTACTTGAACACTTCAAAAAACTTGTAAGAATTCTTTATTTCACGGTTTCCCGGGGCTAATAATCGAAAACCCAATATCTGGACGACAACTACAATTACAAAGACCTTTACTTTAGCCGTCGACAACTGCGAATTATGTTTCAACTTAAAAAGTATTCATAAAAACTCGTTAATGAAGTACGAGGTATCCCGAAAGAAAATTTACATTTTTTTTACCTGACTGCAGCAATGCTACCAATTATGCTAACTTGTTTTTTGACAGCTGACACAAGTCTACAAAATGTAAATAACTACAGAATATATAATTGGGGATATAACTGTTTACTATAATCCATTTTCCAGACCAGAGAGCATCTGCTTGCTTATAACCTAATATGTCACCATTAGTGAAATACTAACAAGAATGGCTTTATAATGCCTTTCTCTTTAGATGGAATGAGCAAAGAAGTGTTAATCTCCTTATATTCGAAAAACCCCCTCCCATTGTTATTTCTAATAGTTTCTGTTTTTAGAAGTTAAATAAAAAATTATTCCAAACTTTTTTAATGAGCTACGATGTCTCATTTCGCAAGAGATTAAAGAAACGTTCTTCACGCTAATATATGTTCATTAGATCTGGCTATAAAATTTCTTAAATGAAAACTAAACTTGGAATTATCAAGTTTAAATAAAATCTGGTCATTTCGTTTACAAAAACAATGCCTTCATTACACTACAGTTTTTTCTCTATCATGATAAATAGTTTCTATATTTTACAATCATAAAGGCTAAACAATAAGCAAAAAAAAAAAAAAATCACTAGTGTGTGAAATATAAGTTTTAGTGAAAGTTATTTAATAAAAGAAATTTCTTTTTTTTATTGTAGACAAACATTATAATAATAAAGTCCATGAAAATATTAAGTTAATTAAATAGAGCGATTTATTTTATAAGCATTCACGTTTTTCTATGTGCACCTGACTGATTTTAAAGCAAATTATTAAATTAGTATTAAATAAAACATATATATGTATGTCGGATCCATAAAATATATACGTAGTACAACGACAATATATTAAGTAGTTAACTAACGAACATTCGTCAGTTTAGTTTTGTACAGATTACAAGAAATTGACACTTTTACAGTGGGAGGTTCAATAAAGTTATGGTACCTTCTTTAATGTAATACATATCAGGTGCCTCAATTGGGTATTGCATTTTCATTAGGAAAACTACGTAGCATATGACAATTCTACCATTTACAAAACTTTTACGAAAAGCGTTGTCCTTCTAAACCTTTCTAATGATTTCACTGTAACCTTTTTATGGCCGACAGTTTTATAACAAAGTGTTGACAACTTAACATACAGGAGAATTAAAAGTTTTTAATTTTTTTTTAAGCAGAGGAAATAACGCTTTGACAATTACGAGGTGTGAACAAAGAAAAAAGCTTTATTTTAAAATTTCGTGAGTTATGCATGTTCGCCTTTTTTTTTCTATTATCTTGGTAAGCATGCCTATTATATATGTTGGCAATATCAGCCATTTTGGTTTGCCAGCTTAATTTTGACAAATAAAAAGGTTAGTCGTGTTTTGATATACTCTTCGATTTTTTACCCTTTTTTATACTAAATTTTAAGCAAAAGAACGTTGCATGGCAGGTGTAGAAGCTGGTCAGTGAGGAATCATGTGGACAAAACCTGGCTATGACATTGAAACCAAAGCCAAATAAGAACATTGAAGCAGTGAAGAAAATGATTTTGGATAATCGTCGAATCAGTATGCGAGCCGTTGCTGATGATGTTGCCATATCGTTCAGCTCATGCTAAGCAGTTTTTTACGTATGTGTTAGGCACGAAACGTGCGACAGCGAAGCTTGTTCCAAAATTGCAAAAAGAACGGCGGGTGGATAACGCTTGCTCAAAAAGGTCAAAACTGGTGACGACTCACTGTTGAATAGATATGGGAAAGCGTCCAGACGAACCCAGACCAAAATAAGCACGTCAAGTTCGTTCAAATGTAAAGGTTTTGCTCACGGTTTTCTACGATTACAATGGCGTTGTACAACATGATTTCTTGGCACAAGGTTGTACGGTCAGTAGGAATAGTGCCTTATAGTTATGCGCGGTTTGCCGAAAGCAATTCGTCAGAAACACACAAGCTCACACATCGATTCTTGTGCGTCTGGTTTTAATCATGCCTCAATCAACATATTCACGAGGGTTGGCCCGGCTGACTTTTTCCTCTTCTCAAAACTGAAGACACCGTTTAAAGAAAATCGTTTTGCTACGACTGAGGAGATAAAAGAAAAATCGTAACAGGAGATGTTGGTAATACCAAAAAGGGCGTTTCAAAAATGTTTCAAGGATTGGAAAAACGCTGGCCTAAGTATATTTTATCGGAAGGGTATTACTAGGTTGGAGGGTAAAGTAGTTATTGATAAATAAATAAATGCTTTTGGAAAAAATGGAAAATAACGGGTATTTTTTTATCACACCTCGTAGTTATGCCAATTTTTTCTAAACTCTTTTAGGAGAAAAATCTTAGCAATGAATGGCTTCCACAACTCAGCTGTGCTTCCAAATTTTCAGTCAGTCTCAATGTATCCAACAGTTGGCCCATTTCGGCTTTCCACAATTAGAAGACGATCACTATATTCCACGATAACATCATGTAAATAAAGCCCTCGTATGCCCTAGAGAAACTGGACGTTTTGAATTCTGCAAACTATTCTTTCTAATTAATGAGGATTATACTCGTAACTTTTCAAAGCTTTTAGTTTCCTCCTTAAACTGAAAACTCAAATAAGGCCCACATTTACATTCTTTTTTTGTAGATAAACATATGAAATTTAACACAAACTCGTGAGTACCTCAAAGCCATAGCAAGTAAATTGCTAAAGGTAAATTATTCAAATATTTTAAAATATTTTATTATATGTGCTGTTTGAATGGATTGTTTTACTAGAGAAACCCTCTAACAATCAGCGAAGTACAGGTGAATTGAAGCATTTCAAATTTGTATCAAATTATAATTGAATGTTGTGATTGTTACTTTTCGGTATCGATAATAAAGCCTTTCATGCGATTTGAAAAACAAAAAAAAAAAAAAAAAAAAACAGGAAAACATTCGTGGGCTTTAATGGTTTTTTTTGCTTATCAGCTTTTTTTGTAAAAATTTAAAAACGTTGTAGTCATTTTAATGTGAATATGAAAGGCGAAAGCATTTGCGTTTTGATTACAACAAATTTTTATTTTTGTTTTACTTTTTCTTCATTAAAATGGAACCATAATCTGACGCTCACTTTAGTTGAATTTTAATACGAGGTCTGTGCAAGAACTGGATGTCCTAATTTATGGGAATGGGTATTAACGAAAATTGCATTGAATTTATTTTAAGAACAGACCAAAATGTTTGCGTATACGGCGACAAAATAAGTTGGGAAATTTATTACTGAAATATTCTGTTCCGATTTAATACGGATGGATTTTCACATTATGAAAGTGTTACTACATTCTTTCAGAAATCGCTGCATAATCAGCATTTGTGTACACTTCGTAATAACCATGAAGTGATTGAATTTATGTCACCAGAAGTGTCTGCATACTTATAATTTATTTAATGTATTAAGTACATCGGGCAGACCAATTTTGGGTCGTTGCCTGGTGTAAATAGTAAAAATTCAACCTCATTAAAAATTCTCTCTAAGAATCAGGATGACTATTTAATCACTGTCTGTAGTACTAATTCTCTCAACTAAAAATGGCAGACATAAACTAACAAATTCCCACAAATTTTTCTCAACTGTTAATTATTGCAAAACCATATCGATATATGGTGCTTAACACCATACAAATAATATCGGTAATGTACATTTCGAGGCAAAGTACATAGAAAAATATATATTATAAATAGCTGGTAAAAACTATTTAGTAGTGCTTAGCTTAACACCAGACCTCCTACGATACTAGTCTACATATGGCCCCCTTCTTCATTGCCTGTTTTGTATAACCCGCTTTTTATCAGCTTCTTTTCTAATGGATTAGATGAAGACTGGTCTTGCAAGAAAGGTACCCCAGAGAATGTTGCTTGCAGTAAAATCCAACATATCTTCTTCTTCCTCTTACATTTTTCCACTAAGCATTTTCATGTCTGATAAAAGACATGAAAAATAAAAATAAAATATTTTCAGGTGTCCCTAATGAGAAAGGATAAGGTTTCGGAAACTATGAAAGGAAAATTATGTTGTTCAAGCAGATGATTCTTTTATTGAATTGGAAGCTTCAATTCTTTAGCCAAAGTGGTTAAAGGCTCCGTATAGACTGCAGCTTTAGCGAAAGTCGAACGACTCATTCACACTAAAGTGATATCAAGTCATGTCCTTATACTTTATAAAATCAAATAAAAATTGCGTATATGGTGGTATACCATATTATCCATGTATTACGAAAACATATGTTTTATATTTGTTACATACAAACAAAGTAATTTATTCTATATGGTGATGTAAAAAAGGTGGATTAAAATGTATATTTCCAAGCATAAAAATAAATATATATAATACAACTTTTGGTATATATATTAAAAATAATAAAAATAAAAAAAAAGAAGGCTTGAAGTGAAATCAAACCTGATCAGACAAAATCTATCATTTTATGAAAATTTTCAAAAACGTTTGTAAGTAGTATTCGACTGCCTTCAAAGTAAAACGGTTTAAGGTACACTATAATACTTTTTCATGTGTTAATACTGTGTGGGATAGTGAAACAAGGCCTTTATTAAGCATGGAAAGCTTCTGTTATACATTGCCAAGAATGATTATTTGATCGAAATAGTATGAATAGTCATGAAATTCCGAAAAGTCTATGATAGACAAAAGTGCAGATACCCTCTCGAACTTAACTGAATTTTAATAAATATTTTAACTACGAAACTGTTCAAAACTAATTGCGTTTTCTTTTCTGCATTAAAAATGTCGCCCTGTGAAAAGGTGCCTTTTTAAAATGCATTGCCCGCCCTGTGAAAGTGCAATTTTTTATACAACGAGAAAAGAACACAAATTAGAAAATAGTGCAATGCCTTTTTTTAACAGCTGATAGCAAAACATTTATGTATATTTTATGAAATGTGTATACAAAAATGTTCAGTTGCCAGATTGCTAATTCATCAGCTTGAGAAAACAAAATTTTTTTGTTTAATATCTCATACAAATAAGCTGCCTCATAGTGGTCTTTTGTTTATTTTATACGATACTAAATATAAAAATAATTATTAAAATCTAATTTTCTGACTCTTTCGACTCAAAAGTATTTTTTTGAACATTGTCTGGTAACGCTGTGTAAGAATAAAAACCATGTGTTTAACAGGGTAATTTCTGCCCTGTTGATTTGCTCAGCGCAAAAGTGCAATGCCTTTTGCACTGCGAAAGGGCATCATTTTTTAGAAAAGAACACGCAACCCTTTCACAGGGCGGGTAGTGTTGCCTTTTTTTTGTAGAAGAGAAAACACCATAGTATTTAGTTTTCATTTAAATTGTTTTATACTCCCCCGGGTATTAATATTCTGCAGAATATAACCTCGCTATCTATCAGGACATTTCTATGAGCTTGCTAATTTCGTGAATATAGTGTAATTTAAATAATTGAATGTGAGTATGGTAGTTCTAGAACTGACCTCGTAATTGCCATAAACACAGCCTGCGATTAGTTCTGTTTTTGTAGGCTCTTTTTCCGTAAAATTTTATTTAAGAAAAATTTTAGTATTTCAGTAGATTTGTAGGTTGTTATTGTGAGCAGATTTGTAGGTTGTTAAACTCACGTTCGAGTGCGAAATAAAAAGTTATATTTTTGTAATTTTAAATCCGTCCCCCTTTTTTTTAATTTGGCTTTGTTTTGGTCTGAAGTTCGTTTTGCTATTTCAATTACAGGGCATTGTATTTCTTATTATTATTTTTCTTTTGTTTTTTTTATTTTCAGCTTCTTTTTAGCTGAAAATGTAACATTCACTTATTTCTTGTTAAATTTCCAAAGAAATTGTAATCAAAAAAAAAAAATTAAAACGTTGCAATTGTAGTAAAACAATGTTGCCCGAATTTAATAAATGAACCATTAAATTAACGCCTACTTACGTCATAATTATATGTACATACAACGGCTGTGAGCTATTAAAAATAGAGCACAGGTTGATTTCCTTCACTTGATGTTAATTTTTTGGTAAAATGAACAAATTTTTTATGGGAACTAAAAATATTTGTATGGAAATTAAGATTGAATAGGCCAGACTGCTTGGAAACTCGATGCGCAAAATGAAGCTAAACTAATTTTAAAATACGTTGCACAACGAAATTTGAAAAGCTCGTCAACTGGAAAAGTATTTTCTTATTAAATACTGTGCAAAATAATAATAATAAAAAAACAGTGCATTTAGAATTATCTTACGGAGTGTTTTATATTTGAATATGTTTATATATTTCATGCCAAAGATATAAAATCTTTTGTTTAAATATGTATGTATGTGATGTTAAAACTACTTTAGAATTTGTTATATCCTTCTCCAAGAAGGATGGAAGGGTATTAGTGGGTTTTATACAGGATATAAAATTTCTATAATACTGATTTACGACCCCATACAGTAAATATATTCTTGATCGTGAGCAGTTGACTCAGCTCATCTGCTTGGCTGTCCTCTGTATTTTTGGTGCAAAACGATCTTAAATTTTGCTTAAAGTCAAAAATGGTAGAATCCAGCTACACCAATTTTCCTTTGATTTTTTCAATGCCACAATAAGAAAAATCGCGTGATAAATAAAAGATTATTTCATAAATTTATATTTAAAAAAAAAGAACATTTATAGGATAGTGAAAAGAGACCTTAAATAAGATTCTGCTTTTTGGTTTTTTTCGATTCAATGAAGAGAAACATTCTCTGCTCAATTTTATTTCTTCTTAATTCATTTATTCTTTATTTATTTAAAATTTATAAATTTATAAGTTTATTTCAACTTTTACTGGCTGAAAAGCCTTAGCCAGCTTATTGATTTTTACTCGAAGATAATGTGCGATTTTTCGCAGGGTGTTTTTCTCTCTACTATTTTGCATGGATATACCCTGCGCTCCTTCATGAGGAAACTTTGCGGCCAATGTAATTGATTCCTTTTGCTTTTGGCTTTATTAAACCACCATTGTGTAACTGACTTGTATGCAACTATTCATTTGACGTAGTCGCAATTTCAACAAGTTGCATGCACGAGCATAATACTGAGAATATATTTCGGTATTATGCAATCGGTTTCTATCCCCCTAATCCCCTTTAATGTTTAATATTGTTGCCATGAAAATAGGAAAAACTGTAAATAATAAATATTTACCCATGTATGTTTGCGGGCATGTATGCATGTAGAAAATATGTGGCATTATGTAGAATATGAGACTTTGTGTTATTTAAAAATGTTACTCAATGAAGCCCGAGTGCATGAACTGCAGCCACCTCACAAAAGTCGTTTAGTAGGTAATCGTTATGAGACCTATATTTGCCTTCAACATTTTTTTGCTAATAATATATTTTTTTTTAGTATCTCTTGCATTGTTCAAGATGTTAACAATGCAATGCAATGCAACAGAGAAAAAAACAAAAAAAAAAATTTTTTTTATTACTCGCTTGCTATTATTAGTTTTTTCTAATAAAAATCTTTCAGAAAATGTTTATTAGGCAATTTGGTTTGATGATACTGTTGGCAAAGAACTTACATATATCACATTTGGTTATAAATACGATAAAAGCAATAAATCAGTTATTTCGATTAAACATTTAATTCTAATATGCGAAAAATTCCACATTCAAAGAGAAAAAATTTTCAAAAATCTAGACATAAATAGTATTTTACAAGATACGACATTAGACAATGCAGCTCTATTATTGGAGTTCCTTAAGGAGTGTAAACTTTATCACTTATTATAAATAAATAAATTAGTTTTACCATTTATGTTCAACTGTAGCTTAAGACCATAGAAGTTATAGCTCCTATCCTAGCACGTAAGCTTATAAAAAAATATAAAAAAAAAAAAAAAATAAAAAATAAAATAAAAAAAAGTATAATATATAAATAAAAAATATATAATAAAAATATATTATATATATATTACTATATAAATAAAAAAAATAAATAAAATATAAAAATAGTAAAAATAAAAATAAATATGTCATATATGTATGTATTAATAGGTTGTTGTACTTTTGCAAACTTCATCGGTTTAATTGAAGTTCAAAATATGTGACTCGAGTTCGATCCCTGAATGGATAATTTTTTTTTTTTTTTAATTTATTAAAATCTTTTTTTAACTTATTATTATTTTAAAGAAACTTATTGCACTAACAGAAACGAATGAAACTATTTTAGTTATGTAGCCATGGCAACAGAGTTCCAATGGGCACTTCTAGAATTCATTGGCTGCAAGTAAGAATTTCGTTTGAAATGAGACTCTCGTAGTAGAATCAGGCAAATTTTCTCCACATTCATTACATCAGCATGTCGTAGACATTCAGTGTAGTAGAGGATTCGGAATCAGAAATAAGTTTAAACAAATACTTATTAAAAACCAAATTGTGTCCATATTATAATATGGTTCTAGGGAAATAAATTGATTTAAGAACGTACAAAGTTGCATTGCACTATGACAATTGGACCCAAAAAGGATTACATACGACTTAAGAGCATAGAGTAACGTAATCCCTGAAGTAGAAAAATAATCTACGAAACGTTAGGAAAAACGTAATTAAAAATTTAATTTTTTAATTATAAAAAAAATTAAACCCAATTAGCTAAAATAAAATGATATAATTTAAAATACATTTTTTTTAAATAGCAGACAGTAGAATTTAATAGGAAAAAAAAATTGCATAATTAGATTTATATTGCATATAAATAATTAAGCACGACAAAACAATAATTCAAAATAATTGCGTATGTATAGAACTTTAATCAGCACTACTAAATGCAATTATTTTTCTATAATGTTGGGTGACACTTGGTCGGCTATCACTGTATATGAACAAAATTCTCATATTTTAAACAACATTTATACTGCATTTCTTTATTATTTTCCTTTGTATTATTTCCACCAGGGCTCTCAGATGTGTCTTCTATTATTACCATTAGTATCATGCTAAACTAAGTATAATTTTAATGCTGTTGTATGTGCAAGCTATTAACCTATTGATCTAATGAAATATACTCTCTGTTTTATTTTATTTTTAGCTTTCCTATCACTTTGCTTTACAAATGCGGGAAAGTCATCAAACTTTTACAATACAATACAACATATACGAGTATACTGTTATGCTCATGTATTGGTGCATTGTTATGACTTGCACACATTCATAAGTACACTCAAAAAAATATTGTAGTAAAATGTAGGAAAAGTTCATAATGGTTGCCGTATGGAGACAATGTCGTAACAAGAGTCGTAAAGAACTTGCTCAATGCTAGAGAGCAATCGCTGTTAATATCGACTTTAGCATTTTCGGAAACTTTTTACCTATAACTTTCTGAAATTTCCTTTTAACTTACTGTTTATTATAAATTTTTACTGTCCCATAACGACTAATCCACAAGTTATACTCGTGTATTACGAAAGGTGTTCTAAATTGTGTTTTATTACGTTTCAGGTGTTTAATGAAAAGTATTATTAAAGAATTCATACTTAAAACCCTGATTTTTAAATGCTAAAACCAGATTCCTAAAAACATTCGTGGAAGCATTGTAGCCTGCCGAACGCTAACTAAGTTGCTTTAAAAGCTTGCAAGCATTTATATATATATAAATATATATATATATAAAACAAAAGATATTAATTGTTAAAATTAACTTGAAATAAAAAATTAATCAGCCGTCAACCATTTCATACTACGAGCTTTTTAACTAGATATATAAAATTTACTTGGACGAAAAAATTTTATGACGAAAATTTCTTAAAATTATTGCATTTCCTACAGGATTTCCTACAGCTGTCCCCGTAGGCGAATTAATAACCCACAGACTACCAAACAGGAGATGGCGAGTTCGCTTCCTGCGTAGACCCTGCATGTTTTTTTGCATTAAAAAAATCTGAAACTAATTTTCAAAAATCCCACTAGTTGCATTATATTTTTTTTTTTTTTGAGTGTATGTAATTATATAAAGTTACAATACAAAATATTCAATAAAAATCTGAATGGCCTAATGTAACGTTGCATGAAAATGTTAAGATAGAAGAAAACAAATTTTAAACTTGCATAAGAATTTGAAAAAAAAATTTAATTCCATAATTGCGTTCGTATAGAGTTTCTCAATTATTCGTTATTTAATGGCAAAGAAATAACAATTATAAGTGGTGTAAGGCAGTCCTCTAATCATTTACTTATTTTGGGAAATATATGTATGTAGGAGTATAAAAAAATGGCTGATCAGTCGAATTAGCTGCTAACATGCAATTAATACTTTCATTTTCCTATATAAACGAGTTGAACGACTATATACAAGCATTCACGTTATTTCCAGCCGGCAAATGGCAACTGCCAAACATTTAGTATATCATTCAGTTAGTTTCCAAAATTTAGATGGGAGATTGCAAAACAGGGTGGTACAAGTAAAATTAAATAAGCCATGAATATCAAGAAGCCGAACCATGAACTCTTGGCATTTGCCTCGCAGTCAAACTCGTAACGAGATATATATTGCAAAGTTAAAGTTTACTCGTACTTCAACGCAGTATAGAAGTAGGGTAGAGAGGGGTATACGAGTGTAAGATTCCTCACTTTTACTGGTTATATCGTGAATTAATTATCAAGTAAGTTAACTATATCCAATATTTTTAAAGCATTAATAAATTTGCCATGAAGTTTAAAATCGTAAGTTTGGCTTGGTCGGAATAGTATTTTAAAGCTCTTCAGGAGAGCCCATTCTATCTGCTGAATGTCGGAGCACATTAAAGCGAATTTCTTTTTGAAATTAATTTTTATTTAAAAAAGCACAGACATCAATTCAAATAGTTGAAAGTGTTTAAATTTAATTGTAAATACCATGAAAAATGACAATGACTTTCCTTGGAAATTTTAACACACTCAAATAAATTCCCTTCATAATTTAATTTATGGGATTGTTTTTAAATACGAGTATGTTGCTTACACACACACACATTTCGATATATCTATGCACATTCATTCTTACATAAATATTTAAAATTGAAAATTATGTGGGAGTGGGAGTATCTGTATGCTACGTGTATTATGAAAGTCCATTAAACCTTTTTGTAGTTTTCTTCAGTCATGGTGAAGCAATCGTGTATCATGTATTAAGCGCGCAAGCATGAAGGAAGTAAAGCATGATTTCATAATTACCAATAAGTAGATAAATTTGATAAAGAGAATAGAAATGTTAATGGCGTGCAAGTTAATAAAGTCATTAGAGGAAAATGCATTGAAAGCAAAACTTTAGTCAAAGCAAATTAATGTAAGCAAATCGGTCATACACTCAAAATATTCTGCTAGTAAAATATGGCAAAGCTAAGATTTAAAAAAGGTTTACCATACAATGAAATTTCATGAAAGTTCACTTTGCAAAAGCTATATCAAATTTTTCTTCAAGGGAATACCTCTTGAGTAAAATGGAAACCGCTACTGCATTCTTCGTTTATAAGATTTCCAAAGGGAAATTGTGAACTATTCAAGATAGAAATTGTCTACGAAATAGGTGGTGAATAGGATGGCAACTTAGTATGTAGAAGTATAATTTTTGTTAATGGTTGATGCCGTCGAGTTCCCTTTCTGAGTTCTGAAATTCATGGGTTCCAACAGAATAAAAAATACGTTGAAAAGGTTTTTGCATTCAGAAGTTTTTACAAGTCAGATCTAAGAAAACTTTTCATTATTAAAAGATTAAGAAATTGCTTTGTAAAATCACATGAAATAATTCAATTCTATTTCCAAATTAAAGCGCTGAAAATAGTAAATATAAATCCAAACACTGGAGTATGCCCGAAACGTAAAGACTTTCTATTCATCTATTGCATCTGGTTATTCACAAATATTACTTTTCCTCCAGCAAACTATGAAATGTGTATTTATAAAGCTAATTTTATAGAAAGAAGCAGGCAAAGTAAACCTGTAGAAGCTTTTCCGCTTATAACGCAACTGATTTCTTGGCTTAATATTTATGCAATTGACCGCATTAGGCAATCTTTTGAAATGAACAAGTTTAAGATCTCAAACAGAAATTACTTTGCTTACCAAACCGCATAATAAAACGGTTTAACAGCATCTCATACCATAATTGATGCGTTTAACTGCTGCAAAACGTTTTTCGTTTTACGTTAATGGAAAAGTATGAGCGGAAACTACTAAAAATCTTATAAGTCTAGACGCATTCCATGTAGAAGATTTGCAAAAAAAAAAAAAAAATTTTAAAACATTAAAATATTATCAAGTGTTGTAAGTCTATTCAGTTTTAAATCACAAAAACATCTGTGAGCAAGTGTGGTTTCACTATTGTCAACTACATGCGAGAAAATTGTCTGGTTCACTTTTTTCTGCATATCTCAAATCCTGAAGCTGTCAATGCGAGAGAAAAATATCGCTTTATCAAAAAGAGCAAAATATTTAAAACACCAATTAAACGAGCAAATCAAGTAAATCGTCCAAACAACTCATTTAATAATTTTATTTTAATTTTAATTAAAAAGTCACAAACAGCTGTTAAAGTGATTAGGGTCGCTTTAATTATTTGTTTGATTACCCTGTATTTAACCTTTTGGCATAACTTTGCTGCTTTTATTTATGTATGGCATTTCAGTGGTAAAGCTCAGCGGAAAAAAACGTTCCGCTTTCCGTTCTTGTTTAGGGACGAACTTTTACTTGTTTTAATTTTAATTACTTTATTTAAATTATTATTGCTTGAAACTTACACACGATAATATATTTTCCATCATGGGTTCCAGCACTTTCTAAGCAATAAACAGCAGTACGAGCACGAGTATATGCAAAGTTGGAATGTAAAATAACACAAAAATGCAGAAAAGAAACCATAATTTAAATTCAATTTTTTGTCACATCGCAAACTTGAAAACTTACAATATCCAGCAGATAATTTGATAAGAAGTATTTTTCACAACATTTTTAAATCAAAAAGCTTAATATATTAAAGCGAACTTGTTTGTCTTGATGTTTTGAAATTAAGATGCATTATCAAGGCTAATAATTCGAATACGAAAATGTAAATTCGAATTTAAAATGTAAATTCACTAGCTGATTCCATAACGATGTAACTTGTGTTAGTAAAACTTGTGTTGTGTAGACTTGAGACTTAATTAACCGAGCGTAAATGTAGAACCGTAAACGTAAGAGTCCCATCTAACCATTTTTTTTTTCTACAATAAAAATGTTGCCCTGGGAAAAGATGCATTTTTAAAACGTTTTGCCCGCCCAGTGAAAATGCCATTTTTTGACAGCCTTTTTTTTACCAGCTGATAACATTTATGTATATTTTATGAAATGTGTTACCAGATTGCTAATTCAACTGCTGGAGAAACTAAAAAAATTTTTTTTATATCTCACAATTAAACAGCCGTATTATTGCCTTTTCGTTGTTTTATACGTCACCAGATATAAAAATACTAATTAAAATCTAATTTTTTGACTCTTTCGACTCAAAAGGCTTGCTTTTAAGATTATCTGGTAAAGCTGTGTAAGAATAAAAGCCATCTGCTTTATAGGTCATTTTGTAACCTGTCGATTTATTTGGGGCAAAAATTGCAATGCTTTTTGCCCTGCGAAAGGGCCACATTTTTGCAAAAGTACACGCAACCCTTTATGAGGGCAACATTTTTTTGAGAAAAAAAACACAAAAATTGCCCTTTCTGAGGGTAATGTTGCCTTTTTTTGGAAAAAAGAAAACGCCATAAGAAAGGAAAGGTTTTCTATATGTAATCTAAAACTTGCTGGACTAAGCTGTCCCGTAACCGCATATGTTTACATTTGTAACGTTACGTGACAGCTGTATACAGATGCTTAGAAGTGAGCCAAAAATTCGTCCTTATTTTCTTAATTTTTCTTTGGATGTTTTTACCTTTTTTTTAACATTTTTGTTGAATTTATTATTCCAAAAACAAAAAAAAAAAATTCTCCCTTCTCCCTTCAATTTAGGCTTTTATTATTCCAAAAAAAAAAAATTCTCCCTTCAATTTAGGCTTTTTTAGGCCTTCAAACATACTTATTTTTCGCAAAAGATAAATATTTCCATTGAAAATTAATTAATTTGCATATAAAATTAAAAAATAATTGTAAATATAATATGTGGGCATACGTAAATAAACCAAAAATGAATTTTAGAAAACAATAATTTCAATATTATAAATGAAATAAATAATATAATGCACACTAAATTGGCATTTAAATTTAATATCACATTGGAGACTTTCGAACAGCTGTTTTAGATTTTGTTTTACGGTTCATTTAATGCTTGATTTTTGCATAAACGGATTAAGTTTACGCCGATCAAGAAATTTCAATATCAATTATTATATATAATATTTTTTTAATTAATAGAATGTTAATAATTAAAATCTTACTTATCGAATAATTTTTTTTTATCTAATATAAACTCATATGTATGTGAGACACGGTAAAGTGTTTTTTCAATACTATCAAATGTTTTGAAAAAATATTTAATTGGAAAAGTTTTGTTTTTGTTTTTAAGAAACTTATCTTTAGGTAGAGGAAAGTCGTCTGCCATCCATCCTTACATCGTCGGAAGTTTTTATTTTATATAAAATTTCTATCATGTAAAGCTTTTTGTAATTCTGTGATTATTGCCCCTCGCACAGTGGGCTTATAATGCTGTTTTGTGCTCGATATTTCTTTTTCGTGTATTGTAATCAGATCTTTGTGCTGGAAATCTTGCTCATAGTTTTGACTTCGTAGTTCCCACATACACTTTAGAACAACTCTTGTTTCTGGCACCAAAACAAAGTATTTTATATAGACCATCATATTTATTCAACTTGTCAATTTTTATCTCGGTATTTGTGCAAATTTGTTTTTTTGTTCATTTGTGCAAGTTTGACATTTTCAGAAACCACATACGAGTATTTATATGATGTGCATGCAATAACGTAACAAAATTGTTTGTACACTCCCTAGAATTACGTGGTCACATTTCCTGTCAAATATCATACGCAAACCACGCGTTTGTGTCTTACAGAAATCAATTACAACTGCAACTATTTTTACTGAGTTTGACAAATTTTAATTTTTATATCATTCAGTGTTCCCAAAAGAACCTTTCAGAAAGCTGGAACTGACCAACTTTGTGGCTATTTAAAATGAATTGTCAAATTTTTATAATAAAATGGGAAATAATTCTTGCCGAAATTGGAAAAAACGTTAAATTGGCTGAACAGCAGTCTAAGTTACGAGGTTCGCAAAGTACATTTGTATTCACATTTCAAATGCGAAAATGTGGCAGGTCGGCATTCTGTATTGCGAAAGCCAATGTCAGATACATGCGAAGATCGCCAAATATATTCCACAAGCCCACCAAATTTGAAATAATATTGGAATGTATGATGAAACACAGCGAACTGGCAAATGGTAATTTAAAAACATTATATGCCCGCCTATTAGAGAAACTGCATGATAGAAAAAGGTAAATATATAAACCATTTAAATATATATTTTTCTATAAGTATGTAATATCAACTTTAATTTTAATAGATTTAAGCTGATTTCACGGTTCACACTAAGCAGAAACTAAATAAAACAAATTACGCAAATAAATAAATTAATGTTATCACAATCACAAATTTCTTTTTCTGTTGTAAGTTTAACTTTGACGTTTACTAAAGACCAGTGTTGTTATTTTGACCGGCGTTGCCACAATTGACAATAAAATTCGAATGTTATTGCGATTGCAAAAGCCTTATAGAATACCAATTTACTTCCAAATCGCATTTAATTTTCGCATCGCATTAACTTTCGCAATAAATAAATTTTGACCATTCGCCATCATAAAGTCAGATTCCTGTGCTATTCCGGCGTCCTACACTTGTATACTTATAGGTATGTATGGGGTTGTAAGAATGTTTATATGTTTGCGAATAATAAAAATTAGCTCTACATAACCTTCCATATGTATGTATGTACACAAGTGTGTAAATTAAAATCCGTACACATTTTATCTATTCCAAGGGCGATATATCATTTAAACAAACTTTTACTTTCAAACATTTAACTTGAAATTCATTTAATGCTTGTTTGCATTTCCTTTGCAAAATTGAATTCTAGTTTCAAGCAAACGTCACCTAAATATGAAATGTCATTTATAAAAACAACATGCATTCAAACGGATGTGAGACGCTTTCCATACATGTTATGGAAATTATTTATTATTAATTACGTTTGACATACTTTTTTTTATCCATGTACGAGTACATATAAAAAATGAGGAAAATATGATAAATAATAATAATAATAATAGTAAGTGGACTATTGAATAAATTCAATAAATTTGCACATTCATCAAATCTAGAACTCATACATACGCACATACATACATATTTCAAAGATTTATTTTTCTGTCAAGGCTGCGCATGTGTTTGCATAAGTAATTTTTAGTCTTTGTTTAGAAGGATCAAAAAGCAAAATGACACTCTATTTATAAGAAAAAGATAATTTCAGTTGATTAATTTAAATTGAAATATTTTTAATAGAGCTTTTATGCATAGACGTATACGAAGTTTAATAAAAAATTAATAATAGATTGAGCAGTAGTTTTCTAGAAATTCTTAGATACGTTCACGAAAAGGACATTATAAAAGTCTCTCTGAAACTACTAAGAAGCCAATAAATATGCATGAAATAGCACGATACCTCGCATATGGGTGCCTCCGAAGGTTAGTGAATAAAAAGCAGACTACTAAACTGCATTCTGCCTAGACTCTTGGTGTTTTTCTGCGATCAAGCCAAAAGCCTTTCAATTTAATTGGGTGTTTTCAAAAGCGAATGAATAATCCAGATGTCGCGTGTTCGATTCCTGCCTAGACGCTTGGAGCTTTCCTGCTGTCAAGCCGAAAGCTTTGCATGTTAATTGGCTACATGCGTACGTGAATAAATAATACTCAGTCTACTAAACCGGAGATCGGGGGTTCCATTCTTTTCAACACCCTATGTGTTTTTCTGCGATCAAGCCGGAAGCCTTTCAATTTAATTGGCTGCTTTCAAAAGCGAATGAATAATGCGCAGTCTACTAAGCCGGAAGTCGCTGGTTCGCTTCCTGCTTAGACACTGGCAGTTTCCTGCCGTCAAGCCGAAAGCTTTGCAGGTTATTTAGGTGCCTGCGTAGGCGAATGAATAATGCGCAGTCTATTAAGCCGGAGGTCGCTTGTTCGATTCCTGCCTAGACCCTGAGTGTTTTTCTCCATGTTAAGTTAGTTAAGTTAAAAAAAAGAAATCCTTACCAGGATCTTTTGTACAAAAATATAGAATGCTTTCAAGTTAAAATAGTTTAAAAAAATAATCTTTACCAGAACCTTTTTTTTGTACAAAATTATAGAATGCATGAGTAAAAGTTTGATAGGAAATCCGAATTAGTTCGGACGAATCAATTTAAAAAAAGTTGGAAAGGCTTTGCAATAATGTTATTTCTTTTTATACTTTTCTTTACTATTAGCGAAAACTGGCATACCAATAACTTTTATCCTTTTTAAAAAAAAGAATTTTTTTTTTAAGAAAATTATATTAATCTTGCCTTCGTGGCAATTAGTTTAGAACATTTTTTTTAGTTTAGAAGATTTTAGGAGATTATTTAATGATTTCGTTTTTAAATTCGAAACATTTTAATTGAATGAATTTTTTTTTTATAAATTTTTTTTATAGATTTTATTTTTTAATTTTTTGTTTCCCCCACTTCAACAAGCTTTGTGAAAATATATTTACTTTGAAGAATAGCAAGTAGTATTATGTTCGTATTTTCATAATACAAGTACATATTTTGTGCACAGTTTTCACTATACGATTCTATTATATGTACGAGTATTTTATGCAAATCGCATCTGTGTCTTGAGTTTCAGCTGAGTTTCTAAACATGTCAGTTGTATCAAATGAAAACTATTGTTGCAACACCAAACAATTTTGAAAAAGCAATCGCAATGTTTGCCACAAAGCAAATATTTATAAATCAATGAATATAAATAAAATAAAATAATATTACTTTTTCACTTCTCCACAACTTTATGCAAATAATAATAATAATAATAATAATAATATAATATTATAATACTATTTTAGTATCAAACAAGCTGCTATTTAAAGAGAATTAAAAATTTATCTGCTATTTCATTGAACTATTTGGAGATATAGCTACATTAATGTGTAAAAGTTCTCGCCTATTAAAAAAATTATTCTGCACCTACGAAACTTTTTTTTTATAAATAAGCATAAATTTTTCATTTCTTGTGACTAATAAAAATTTTTTAATTTGATAAATACTTTTTCAGATTTAACATATGGAAGAAGCATCAGTCAAACAACTTAAGAAATATATGCTTCGCCCCAACTTATAACAACCATATGTCACTTAGTTGTTTTTAATTAACACAAATTAAGAGACATCAATACTGCCTAATATTGCACAATACAAAAAAGCGACTTAGGAGCGTCAAGTTTATGCGAACAAATTTAGCACCCACGATTTCAGTATGCACATACATATGTGAGCTATGAAATAAGAAATAAGCGGTAGGAAATACAAACCACTTGTGTAAATAAATAGTTGTAAATAAACACTAGACAAACATACATGCATACATACACACATATCTATATCCGGTTAAGTTTGGATTGGGAAAAAGGAATTTATTATTATTAAATTAGTTCAACTTCTCATCTTTATTTCTCGTCTTTACGAAAAGTAAATTTAAACAAATATACATTCATATAGTAATATATTAATTATCAATCGTTTTCTTTAGAGCGTGGGAGGTTTGAACTATGCTACTGATTTTTATAAGCACTATATGCTAATAATGATCTAATTGAATCCTAAGGTCAGCCGCCAATTGGTGAGCTGCTTTTCCCATCTCTCTTGCAATTTTGAGTCTGTTAAAATTTGTGATTTCAATTATTAATTCAATTATACTTGAATTAGCCAATTATTGGGATTATTAATATTTTTCATAAACTGATATTTCCAACTCTAAGATTATGTTGGCAGAATTTAAAAAGTTTAAAAAAAAAATACGAAAAGCATATGAGTGTACCTAAACATCAAGGTAATGAAAAAGTAATACTGTTGCACCTAAGAAATTGGCTAAATCGATTAAATATCTCGATTATTTCTTGTCTTGAACAATCACAAATACAACTTAAAAAGGTCATATGGCAAATACCGGGAATTCTGCACTCTCTACGGCTGCTTCCAATCTCTTGCCAATTATCTTCTGAATTGGTATAGCAGCAAGTTATTACTTGTAGGGATGATCATGAATTTTAATCTGTGTAGTTTCCTTGATTGAGTAAAAGTACTCTCTTCCGAAACGCCTCAGGTTAGGTTTTAACAGCATCCTGAATTTATTAGCTTCGTTCATTTACAGACTACTTCCTACTATAAAGTTCAATGCGGTATATTAAAAGGATAGTACGCAGCGGCTTTACTGTTCAGAATGGAATTTATGAAATGTAGAGAAACACCATGAAAAAAACCATTCATAAGGCAAGTATACATAGGTTCTATAACTATATACATATTTGTCGATTTGGAAAGCGATCCCTAGGGAACACGGAATAAGCTGGTAATAAACTAGCTGAACCGACCCCTGCCATATTTAGCTCTTTACGACAAGAGGCATAGAAATATTAGTTTTAATATAATTATGTACATATTTTGCGGCTATTGGGAGGGTTTCGTTCAACTCCTTCATCGCCAGCTTATTTTGTGTTCTAAGCGAATCACTTTCCAAATCGTCACACATATACTAATAGCACCTATACCTGCTTTACGAATGGATATTTTCATGTTGCTTCTCTAAACTTTATAAATCCTATTCAGATCCGTAAAGTTATGGCGTACTATCCTTTTAACATGCAGCCTTCCACAGTTACACAGCCTCTTTAGTTTAGGTATTGCTGTATTCCAGCAGTAGACATGTTTCCTGCCAAGCTTATGGTGTAGCTTTCACTTAGTCATCCACCACAGCGATTATTATATGCTTTATTTTATTTACTCTTTTCGTTTTTTGATCAATTAGTTTTCCTATTTTAATTTCTTTAATTTTTTTATGTCATTGCATGACTCAAATGAATTATTGGCATTTTTATATTATTTACATACATACATATGCAAACATATACATAACTACACTTGTACTTAAAGATATTATTCGTAAAAGCTAGAAAAGATTTTTTATCTATCACATTGATACCCATACTTACTTTTGGCAAACATAGATACATATATACGAGTACATACGTAAATATGTACGTATGGATACGTACAGTCACAAGCATTTAAGAAAGGTTTTTTACATACCTGTAAAGAAATAAAAAGAAAAAAAGATTTGAATTTCCAGTTCTTAATGTCAAAATTTAAATACAAATTGTTTTACATAGATAACAACTTAGTTGAAGCGATTAATTAAAAAAAAATTATTTTCGAGTAATTAGTTAACAAACAAACACTCGTCATGGGTAGGAGTACACATGTACCAGCCACTTGTCTGGTATTACAATATTACAAAATAATTATTATTGAATTTTAATTCATGCTTTAACATGACATGCAGCCATACACTGTGGCTGCTCATATAATTAATTAATTTTTTTTTAGCAAACTTGATACAAATATTTTAAATTAAGCAATCAATAAAACAAGCTGTGTGTGTGTGTGTGTGGGTGTGGGTTTGATCAATTTGACTGGTTGATTTTGTAAATTTTTTTAGGCCTTTTTTTCTTGACGGTTTTTCTTGGCGTGTTCCCTTATCTTATTACGCAACTCAAATTGAGCAAACTACTTACTGAATTACAGATATTCAGCTATTAGGAATATTACATAATAAAAAGTTTTATTGGTGGCTATTAAAATTGAGGAGACATAATTCATATTAAAGGAGAAAACAGATTGGAAAAAATGGGTAAAAAAAATCATGAGGAAACAGTTTTTTTCATGCTTGGAACATTGATAGTATTTGCATGAGAGTTGGCAAAATGTCCGCCATCATAATTTAAAAAAGGTATTGATTATATATATATATATCAAAACTTACATAGAAACCTCATCGATATAACAACGGTACAATAAAATTTCTAGTTGTGGGAGAACACTTTTGTTTAAAAAACTCAAAATATAATACTAAAAAGGAATAAAAATAGTTGCCTCATCACCGCAAAAGATATCGATTACACTAACGTATCGAACAATATTTCGATATGTATCGAAAAAGCTAATCATCGCACACGATCATAGAAATGATAAGTAATCATGAATATGGCTTGACATAACTTTCCACATATTAAAGATTGATGTAAAGTAGATTTGGACAGTTATGAATATATTATAATATATATATTATATATATACGAATATAATCTGAAAGCAACTCAGTAGAAGTTCTTGAATAAATTGGTTTCTAAATGATTCGTCTTCTCTGAAGGCACAAGCATATACATACATATGTATATAACTATAATAAATCTTTCCTAACCTTTTCATTTGTTTCCAATTATTAATATTATTTATCACATTTACATTTGTAAAATATAAAACACGAAAGATACGAGTGCATGCGTATCGATAGGCAACTCGATTGATGCATTATGACCTCCTAGTCAATATCATGTGGGTTCATCTCACATTACGTTACCTTTTATGCGATATGATACAAATATTAAAATAATTCAAAGTAAATACAAATTAAGTTAAAAATGTTATAAAAAATTTTGTATAAAATGTAGTGGGTATACTAAACTATGATTAGATCCCGCAACTCTATTTCATAGTTCGATAAGTGCTGAAACTAAAATCATTATCACCAACAATTCAGTAAACATACTTATAAAACACTACGATAAGAATTGTTAAGACATTCTTGTTCACAAAAAGTCTTACGTGATCTTCATCCGTAGTTATTTGTTTACGAAAAGGTCTTTCGATGGCAACGACAATTTTTCGGTGGAATTCATTATTTAAAATATAAAACAATAGTTCATTACAAATAAAACAAAATTTTTCCAACTTATAAAAATTTATTTTTTGATATAAATGGTTAATGTTTCCCCCCTAAAAATGTAGCACTGAGGCGACACCTGGTATTCATGCCATATTTTGTGACGGAATTATTAGAAATGTATAGTACTGATAAAGTGATATTTAGGAGCATTTCCATGAGATTTTTTTCTTTTTTATTATTGTCGTTAGTGTTGGGCTAACTTATAATATATTTTTATAATTTCTTTTATATACGACATGATTTCTTATACATGCTTTGGGATATACTTAAATAAATTTCATAACATCAAAAAGTATTATACAAAGTTTGACGTTCTTTAAAGAGAAGGAAAGGCATCAAAATTTTTAATGTAGAAATTACATTTTTTAACTAAAAGCCACAACTACGATTTATAATATTTTTATTCAAAAATCTATAACGATAAATGCATTTTCCCCCCAAAAAAAAAAATTTCTCTGGTGATTTTCTCAAAAATCACCGGGCAAATCACGAAACTGGCAATGTTGTTTTTATATATTGAGATCCGTGTTATAAGCAATTAAACTAAATAAATTAAACTAAATAAATTAAATAAATAAAAACAAATGTAAATAAATTAAATAAAAATTTATAATAATTGATTATTTAGAAGTCATTATAATTTTGTGTAATACGGAACAATAAAAATCTCAAATCGACTGAGGAGGAATTTCTATCAAACTCCAAAAAGTGAAAGTGCATTCCCTAAGACGATATTGCCACTAAAGCAGCAAATGTTTACGATAAGCTCGATCTTCACATTCAAACTTTATTGAACAGATGAAACTTTTGCTAGATACTTCCAATAATAATTAAAGATTAAATGAAATTGATCAAGTCATATGGCACCGATAAGGATTGCCACCCATTCATGTTTATATGGAGCGTGCACTTGGAGAATCATCTAGATTAATAAGAAAACTATCTATTAATATAAAACTTATCTTTACAGTTAGAAATATTTGGTTTCTAAATTCGATATACAAACTAAACTTTTATTTAAAATTTTGTTAATTACGATATAATGGAATACCAAATGCATCTCAGCAAATTTCTAAAATTTCTTAATGTTCATAAACGTTTTACTAATCTTTATTGAAAGTAGAATATATAATTTTAGTGGGGAGCTTTTAAAGACTGGACTAGGACCCTATAAGTGCCCCTTTAAATATAAATGCTTGATTTTGTTAAAGTCTTTAACTTTGACTACTTCTCTTTTCAATTAATAGATAAATATTTATGTGCACGCATTAAACACGCTTCCCTTCCCCTTTAGTTTCGAAATTGTAATTTGCGTTAAAAGCCTACAGTGTTAGAGCACTTATTTCAATTTTCATATAAAAATAATAAATACTCTTTTAAAAGTTGTAGTACAAAATTAATTGTCTGCCCGTAATCGCACACATCCGACTTCAACATTTTAAAATTCATAATTTTATACGCCAATTATATTTATAAAGTACGTCATTATTCCACTGACGTGTATGTTGTTCATTCACTTGTTAGAACAACATTTTCAACTACAACACAAATACGTAGTTAATAATTTTGTAATTAAGAACAAGCGTTAGATTCATGAAAATAATTAAATAAATTACAATTAAATAATGTTGGGGACTGACTTGAATGCTTTTTTAAACTTTGATTTATATGAAAATAAAAACAAGGTTAAGCGAAAAAGCATACAGAGTAAAACAACAAATTGCACTTGTCAGAAAAATAATAGAGAAGTTTCTAGTTGCAATTTAAATTAATATTAATATTGTGTGCTTTCACGAATATGCTTTTGACATAAATATGATAAACAATAGCTTAAGAAAACTTTAATTACTTTTATATTTCTGCTTAAATGACATCAATTAATCAGCTAATTAGGCTCGCTGTAGTATCATTTTAATTAATAGAAGAACTATTTATAATCATTGAATGATACTTATTAATGAGAAGTTAATTTTAATCAGTCGTGTGTAATGCAAAACACACATATGTACATGTATAGTATATGAAACATTATATCTAAACCTATAAATATATGTATCCATAAACATGAAGATATACATATACATAAACATATTTTTTTTTTTTGTAAGCAAGTTAACCTATAAAGCCTTCGAGCTGTCCGCGAGGGTCTAGGCACGAATCGAACCCGCGACATCCGGTTTAGTAGACTGAGCATTATTCATTCGCCTACGAAGGCACACATATCCATACACATATACATATTCATATCCACAAACATTTATGTACATAAACATAAGGTTATATATGTATTTGTATACATAGTATAAGGCTAGAATTTGCAGCTGTAAGCATAAAGTAAAACTGTTGACCATATTTCCATACTTCACGCGATATGATAGCAAGAGTAGGTCGTTAGAACAATCCATCCAAAGCCATATCACCCCGATAACATTGTTAACCTAATATTGTCATACAGATCTGTCATTTTGTGTATACATTCGCTAAAGAAGGCATAGTGTTACAGAGGACAGCAAAAAGTAAAATATAATAAAAACTGCTACACTACTCGCACAATTATCACCTTTGAAAGTGAAACTTAGCGGCAGTTGGCCGGATAAATGGTTAGAAGCAAGACATTTTAGGTGGATCTTAATGCGCACGCGCCACCAGCATCATTATATTTTACTTTTCTCGTGATATCGACAAATAGTAGATATCAGTATTACATAATGTCAATATCGTTAGAGGACTTCCTGACTTTATTTCGTACACCTATAAAAAGTATATATATCATAATATATATATGTATGTATATATTTTTTATTCTTTATATAAAAACACTGTGTTTCTAAAAATGATTAATTTTTTAATTTTTTTGCTACAGACATGTAATTAAGCTAAATCTTTAAAATGTGCATTCATTTGCATTTCTCGGTTTCTGCAAGACGTGGAACGCAACAGGTTTGATAGCTGGTTAACTTACATGTATTTTAGTATGTGTGTGTGTGTGTGTGTACATACGTAGGATATTTTTTTTAGGTTGGCTTATTTAATATTTATTTATTTATTTTTTGATTGCTGCATATATTAAAATGGGTTTTATTTAGCCTTGGTTTTTATGCAAATAATTGCAAATCACAGACACTTATGATATAAATTAAATGCAAGTTTTATCAAAAAAGCCTACACTTTAAATACTGGAGCACCCACTAATATAGAAAAATAAAAAATGTTCAAGAAAACGAATTGCAGCAAAGGAGTAAAATAATTTGCGGTTAAAGTGGTTTTCATTTTTTAAAACCCCATACACACTCACGCACATATATTTTCTTAGGCATGTATGTACGTATGTATATCTGCTATTAACCGATTTAAAAGTAATTAAAGCATAAATAAAATTACGAAATAAAAAAATGTGTTAATAAAAATCGTATATATTAAAAAAAAAATATTTTTAATTATATATCGCATAAAAATTAAACAACATTCTTTGCAGAAATGCAGCAACCAATAAGTATTATATTTGTAAGGCCATTTAATTTACTTACATTAGGAAACTATTAGGTTAATCAAAACTTGGCTGAAATTTCACTTTGAATCGTTAAACTCAGAATTGCAATGGATCTAAATAATTCAATTATCCAATTATCCTTTTATGGGAATTATTAGAATAGGTGTAATATTCTATAGAATATTATTTAGGATATTTAGTGATCTAGAGCATGTTACACGCCTGTAAGGCTACAAATATCATGTGAGTGAGAACTTTTGATTCTTTGAATGATTTTGAATTATATTTCGATTTTTTACTATTTTTAAAAACAACTTCCCATGGGCATCGCTCAGAAAAAAGGTCATAACTGGTGACGAATCAAGGGTGTATGGCTGTGACATTGAAACGATAGCCCAATTATCCCCATGCAAGAATTCAGAAGAGCCAAGTCTGAAAAAAGCCCGCCAAGTTCGGTCAAATGTGAAGGTTTTGCTCACGGTTTTCTTTGATCGTTATTATGCGTCGCTTGAGCGAAGCAAATGGCCAGAAACGCACAGAATTGTGGAAAAAGCAATCAATAAGCTGTTTCGATAAAAAAAAAAATAAAGTCCAATAATAAAAGCGCGTTTCAAAAGTGTTTCGAGGCTTGGAAAAAATCACTGGCATAAGTGTATTATTATCTGAGGACGAGATAGTTAGTGATGAATAAATAAATACTTTTAGAAAAATGTAAAAAAAAACGTTTACTTTTTGCTCACACCTCGTATTTACATTTATGTAAATGAAACACGAAATTCCCTCAAAATTCTCAATTCAATTACAATATTAATTAATTCAATTGTACCTCAGATATGTAAACAAATACAGACTTTAATAAAAGATCTAAATAAATGTAAGTCTAAAGTAGGCACATATTTTTATTTAATTGCTATTAAGCCACGATTTAATAATAATAGATTTGCCATAAAAAAAACTGACGCAATAAATTATTATCAATTATGTACCCCCCTTCCATACATGCCTATCACAATAATGCATTAAACTCAGCAATACCCTACTAAAATAAAACTTAAGAGAAAAAAATCTTTTAATAACATGAATAAATTTATATTTAGAAGTTTGTGCAATCAGACGTTTCTCAGCACTTGTAACAATCTAAATTTAAACAATAGACATACTTTATAATACGTATTTAAATATGTGTACGAATACAGGCTATACAACCAGGTATGGGAATGTTAGTACTATATTATTATTTCAATTGCATAATATTGCATCGTATCCCCGAGGCTACTTAAAACAATTTTTGGGGAATTAAATCGTGTTATTATTTAGATTATATTTGTTATAATTATATTTGTTATAAAATAATACGAATTTTTCATCATTTGTTTATTGTTTTGGGATATAATAATACAAAAGCCATAACAAGTCCAAGTCGCAACTACTTATAAATGATATACCAATACAATTTATAATGCATTTTTATTACTTAAAAGAACATATCATGTCATTTAAAAATATATAATGGAGAGAATGTTCTTTGCGTTACTTATCTGCTTGACAGGTACTGAAGGTGTTTTAATTAAGCGCCGCCTTTAGACCGGCAGCAGCTATTTTTTTTCTTTTGGTGTAACGTTTGAAACAAAGCTTTCATGTTTTCTTATCAGCTAACTAAGTTTCCAAATTCCGCACTAACTTATGACGTATTGTAAACACATATCACATTTAGTCATCATATTATATTAAAGCATATGACGTTTTGACTACGCTGGGATCCCCCCAGGCTATTTAATTTGAATAAATACAATAAATTGGCTAATGATGACTGTAAATGACTTTTATCAGGTCTTACGATCAGCTTAAATTATAATTAAAATTTAAAATTACCAAACAGAAAATAAATATTCCATCATGGGAATATGTATATTTAAAAAAGAAAAATAAGCATTACCAGCACTGCAATTTACATAAAATCGCCAAAACAAAATTCCCTATTTTAAGTGCAATAAAATATAAATTTTATTGATGTTTGCGTACTTCAAACTTTGTGTTATTTGGGTTGACTAGACTAAAAATTCTTTCCTGCTTCATTTATTTCTGCAATATCTTCGAAAATCAAAAATTTTAAGTCTTGAGCTTTGGAAGAACTTCAGTAAAAGAATTAGTTCTTTTTTCATATAATAGATTTATACGATTCATGTTCGAAAATCAAAAAGTTTTAATATTCGAGTTTCAAGTTGCCTATCAAATTAATAGAAATGTTATTTGGTTACTTTCGCATTTCTTTAAAATATTACATTTTAATATAACGTTTTTTTTTACAAATTTACTAATTATTATTTGAATTGATACATTTAAACTGGAATGTGCATAAGGGCGTGATTCACTGTCCTAGACAATCGCCAGTGTACAATTTCATTTCAATTGAAATACATTTAGATACGAACAATCTTCTATAATATTTTATGCAAGAAAGTGAATTGAATTACTATTTTATTATTGTTTTACATATAAAAATACGTCCCTCCCTGTCTGCGGTATGACGTCATTATACTTAATCTTTTTCAAAAGGTAAATGTTTGGTGATAATTTATAAAAACATAAGGAAGAAGTTGTAAAAATTGTGATTACATTTTTATAAATACCAGTTTTACAACTTCTGTACACACTCATACATACAGTGGGCCCAAGTTATATTTGAATCTGTCAGTTATATTTCACAGTTATTTACTTTTGGACAAAAAAAAAGAAAATTTTAGCATCATCCATTATCAGCGAAGCTAATCATAACTTTTTTATTTGATCATTTAATCAATATCATCTCTCCAGAGAGCAGTGTTCATTACATAACAATATTACCTTATATCTTTTCCAAGTAATTAACTTAGAATAAATGCTTATGTGTTGTGTATTATTTTCTTACCATGAGATTTTCCTCATATTTAAAAAATACATAAAATTGCTAAATAACTTTTTAATGTATAAAAACGAGCATACAACATTTTCTAAATTATTAAAATATAATATATGTGGTAAAACAAATGTATATTCAATTATAGATAATAGAGGTATCACTGTATATTATTTACATAAACAAGTAATTTTGAAATATAGTATTTTTGTATTGTTTTCTAATTTATATATTTTACTTAAAATATCACGAATTTATTACGTTTTTCAATTGAAGTTTTTGTGGAAATCTATATACTGTCAACAAGTTATGAGAAATGAGGAAGCAATCGAAAAAAAACGGCCGGAACTTATCAACAGGAACGAGTTCGCCTTCCATCAGCATAAAGCTAGACCACACATCTCTTTTCGCAGCATGGCTGGGAAATTTTGATGCATCCTCCATATAGCCCTAAACTTGCACTATCGGATTACCATTTGTATTGAGCACTACAGAACTCCCTTAATAGAGTAAAATTGGCTGAAAGAGAAACCTGTGAAAATTACTTGTTGCAGTTTTTTTCCTGGAAACCAGAAAAGTCTTACATTGATGGAATAATGTCTCTAGCGGAAGAATGGCAAAAAGTGCTCCACCAAAATAGTACGTTTTTGGTTCATTGAAGTTAATTGTATATAAAAAAACAAGATAAGTTGAACTTTTATTAGGAATATGAAAAGACTTTTTCGACTACCCTATATTACAAGCATATTAGGAGCCCACCTTTTAAATGTAAAAATGGAGGATGAAAAATCAAAGTCAAAGTAGGATAACTTACAAACAATCTTATCTAGCAAGGAGGCACTAGTTTGCCAGATCTATCACCTATTCAAATTCCATGGATATTAATTCGGAAACTACACCTTGAGCATTTGTCACCGGAATTGCCGTATTGTAAATTTAATAACCAATAAATTTCAGTGGAACTGAATAAAATATTATATATATATAACTTAGCCACCAATGTTTTATCAGTCTATTCCAACTGGAACTTAAAAATTATAGTAAAAGATATCTTAAATAGTTGCTTGGAGAAATGAGAAATTGCTTCCTTTAAATTTTGTCAAAGTTGGATATTTAATTTAGAGTCATAGCGAAGCTACAATTGCAGCAAAGTATTATCTTGAAAATATAGCACATGCATACATACACACAAATGTTTACAGAGATGAGTATGTGCATATACATATATAGATACATTTATATGATTTTTAATTTTTTTCTGCTCCCAACACTCTCATGGATATCGTTTTAAAGAAAAAAAGGAAATTACCTCGTACACGCATAAATATCATCCATACACACATGCATACATATGTGTGCACACACATACATACTTATATATTTTTAAATTGTGGTTTTCTGGTTATATTTATGCACTTGCTTTACTTAATTTCATATTTTATAATGTAATACGAGTATGTACACACGCGTATATTAATTTTTTTTTAACTTTTGTTTTAAGCTTTTTTTTAATGCTTTTCTTTTAGGGCTTAAAAGCAAGCAGCAAGACAAATGGAAATATAAAACTACAAAGAGCGTTTTAAAGCATCACAAGAGTGTGTTATCCATTTTTAAAAATAGTTATATATGTATAAAATATTGTTAAAACAAACAAAGGAACTGGCAGAACAATTGCAGCAAGAACAAACGCATACAGACGTGTATGTAGATATAAATAGAAAAATATCCGTGTGCGGTAAATGTCCTATAATAATGTAGAAGATGGTTAATATTAGTACAGTGTTATAAGAATATGTACTAAATTTTCTAAAGGATTTTTATCTCCAATTTATGCGTTTACAAAGGCTCTCTGAGGATTTAATAGGTAGCGGAAAAAGTCTTTTCGTATTTCTAATTTTGAAGAAAGCCATGACGCAATGCGTTAAATAGAAGGCAAATGCGAATCACTCATATAAGTAAAGAGTACAAACATCCGTAATATTTGAGAAAAATTCGACACCATATATCGTACAAGTAGAAACATACGTGTGGCCATAACAGATATTTCTAGCTAAAGAAATGGAAAACCAGCTATTATCTTTGTGATGAACTTCTCAGTTGGCTTTATCATAATTTCCCCAAATTGCTTAATTAATATTCTTAAATCTGGAATCATTCTTGAGCAAAAAATTTAATTTTAAATTAATATTAATTTTTTTTTTAAATAATTTAACCTGCCAAGCTTTCTGCTTAACCGCAGGTAAACGTCCAGAGTCTAGGCAGGAATCGAACCTGCGACTTTTGGTTTAAAGGGCTATACAAAAATCCTCCAATGATATTATAAAAAATAAATGGATGAAAGCTGCCATTCATTGGCCTATGGAAATCCACATATTTGTCAACTTAGCTTTTCCAAGCTCACTTTTCAGTGTAAGGTTAGCTTTTTTAAGGCGGAATCCTCATACAAAAACGATTTTATTTTAGTTTCGCTTAATTTTGGTAATAACGTTTTTCTCTACCTGTTTCTTATGTTGGTGCATACTATTCACTAAGCGAGCATTTATGTTTTTATAACAAGATCGCATATTAAATGAAATTGTCAAAACTTTAAATCGGCTTTCATTGACTTTTGGGCGTGACAAATCATCAAGTTTTTATTTATTTTTATTTTTTTTGTATGTTTAAGCCACAAATGCATTTGATACCAAATTTTAGTTATTTAAGAAAACATCATTCTGCTTGCATTATATATGTATATATAATTTATACAAAAAATCCATTAAAAACAAAGTCTCTGTAATAATACGCCTGTTTGCACAAAACCAAAAATAGTTTGGATACATCAGCATAAATTGAATGACAGCCTTCATCCATTAATTTTTTTAAATATGATTCGAGGATTTATGTATTCAAATATAAAAATTGAATAATCTGTAGGCTTCTGCGTTTTTCAGTATGTTATTCTTATATGTTATGGGGACCTTCCGTCTCGTCCAATGAAATTCATATTTACATATTTATATTATTATTATGCATTATTTTTATTTATTTATTTTTTATTAATTCAATGCTGTAAAACCGGATACAATAAAATTTTTGGTTCGAGATTACACCGTTTTCCTTCAACTAATTGATTTCTAATAAACAAACGACATCCATATTTCTTTCATTCGTTCTTCCGGTGGCTTAATTCTTTTGTTTTTATTTAGACACATTTTTAAATTATCTTTCCATAAATAAAATAATCTAAATAAAATATAAAATTTATTATATATGTATATTTATAATATAATTCATATTACAATAAATTTAATTTTATTTAAAAAAAAAAAAAAATACGAAGATTTTTAACTCTTCCAAATGAAACACATCAAAGTGCTAGATTTGGATAGTTTCTGAGATATAAGTAATTTTCGAAGACTACACGTAAATTTTTTTAATTTTTTTATATGTAAAAAAATATTTGCATCTTTGAGGAATGGAAAGTTGAAAATCGGTGTGGTTGAAGTTAAATCCGTCGCCAGCTTAAATTTTACTACGGGCACCAATTTGGTATGACAGCTCCTGTACTGAACTGGCAATATTTTATTCAATTTTTCCAGCTACCAATCGATGCTGGTATATCGAAAGATAATCTCTTGCAAAACCTATATTTACTTGAAAATATATCGAGATTATACCGTATGTTCAAACTTCCGTACCAGTCACTTCGGACAATTTTGTACGAATTGCATAAGGTTTGAAAATACTTTCTCTATAAAAAAGCGTAGGGCTCAATAAGAATTTCCGCTTAAGTGGAAGTACAATTTTACCTTTCCAGCAAACTCAATTATATTATAATTTTTCACAAACTTTGTTTTAAAGTATTCTAAAGAATTCTGGTTTCCTTACATTGTTACCTTTTAAAGTTTGTAATAACAACAAATATGTTGTATTTTAATGATTGTGTGTTCGTGATAACCTTTATAGACCAAAGTCGTTTTCGGTTATTCGTACACTCGGAAAAAAAATTCATTTAATATAAAAATTCTTTAAATCTAGTTCATACGAGTCTATGTGTAAATATAGCCACATATACATGCAAATACTTGTAGATTAAAATGTGGGGGGGGTTTTACGTAAAGTGGAGTTCAAAATTGCGTTATGGCTGGAGAGCATCGTAATTTTTTTTCCATTACGAAAAAATAAAAGATTTTATAATACGCGATAAAAAATGTGATCCAAAACGGAAGCAATAACGAAAACGTGAATACACTCGTTCTGTACATAAATTGTCCTTCGATTGCCAACTTAAGCCCTGATCACAGAGCAATAGGAAAAGTTTGTCCCAATCGATACTTTGCTAATACTTTTACACTGTAAATCAAGAATTAAGACTAACTAGTGGCAACAAGCTGAATAAAAATGTAGTAAAAACCAAATAAGACTTGTCGAAGTACTCAACGTACTTGCCAACTTAAGCCCTGATCACAGAGCAATAGGAAAAGTTTGTCCCAATCAATACTTTGCTAATACTTTTACACTGAAAATCAAGAATTAAGAATAACTAGTAGCAACAAGCTGAATAAAAATGTAATAAAAACCAAATAAGACTTATCGAAGTACTCAACGTATGCCCAAGTTTCGTACCTGACTAAACGTACAAAAAGCCTCATGTGAATATACATAATTTAACCTACTTGTCAGTTGAAAGGTTACAAAGCATACTTATAAAGTAGTCTATCTGACAAGGTCTCCATTTTTAATCATTTCATTTTCCATCTGTTACAAACGTTGTATCCTCTTAAATAACATGAACGTTGTTTTCTTGGTTGTCTATGAATGGAATGCATGGTTGGGGTTCTAAGCTCGGTTTCATCCAAGCCATACAAGCAAGAAAACTAACAGCAAACATACACCAAACTTTCTTAGAAGTTAATAGAGTTTATGCCAAATAAATAATGAATAATTTAAGCTTTAAAAACTAATTGAAATTGGAGAGTCATTTGGCTCACGCTCAATAGAAGTATTACAAAATATTTATTGGAAATTAGCTTTGACGGTATACGCCCAACAGTACGAACTTAAACTGAATAAACTTTCAGTAACTTTAACTTAAAATTTTTTGTAGTGTAGCAGCAAACTTAAAATATCAAGTACGTGTTTTAGAAGAGAGACCGATATCAACTGTACTTAATGTGGTGTAACAACATTAAATGGAAATTCTGAAATCTGTCCAAAAATAAATACCACAAAGCAAAACAATGAAGAAATAAAAATACTAAATAAACAAAAATGGAAAAATAACTTGCGTTGTTTGATTATTTTACAAAAAATATAATATTTTCGGTTGCTCGTTATTAATGTCTGTTATGGGTAGACAGCCCGTCTGTCTAATTTTGGTTAAGGCATCTATCGAATACTTGTAATTTTGTATTCTTTAAGTAAATTTCCAATATATGAAAATAGCGTTCGATTAATACGAATTTTAGGTACTTAACTAACTGTGGCATAGGATTTAATAGGTAGTGGAAAAAGTCTTTTCGTATTTCTAATCACATTTGTTTTTTTAATATTTATAATGAACTTTACTGAATCAAATATATAACATTATGCTCGATCACTTTTGCTCATTCTTCCGCTAGACACATTATTCCATCAGTGTAAAAGTTTTCTGGTTTCTTGGCGAAAAACTGCGACAAGTAATTTTCATAGGCTTCCCTGGAAGCCAACTTTCCTGCATTAAGGGAGTTCTGCATTGAGCGAAACAAATGGTAGTCCAATGATGCAAAGTCAGGCCTATATGGTAGATGCATCAAAACGAGCATATTTCATTTTAACTAATAGCATACTGATTACAGAGATCATGCGATAAACACATACATATATTTATATACTCCTACACAGTATATATAAAATTAATATTATTTCCCTTAAACATTTTTTATTTTTTTTTTTCTACTATAATTAAAATTAGAATAAATCTTAAGAACCATTAAGGGTGTACGTTAATTTCATTAATCAAAATAAAAAAAAATATTGGACAGAAAACTATAAAAGAAAAAAAAATTTCAATAATTAAATGCGTGAAGCTTTAGGTACGTAATGTTCACCTGATTTTTTTCAATCTCACCCAATATCAAAACAGATATGGTCATCATTGCCGCGAGCTTAAAATTCCCATTTCGCGGATATGAATCACGAAAAGAATTGGCATTAAAGGAATTACATAAATATGACATCAAATCCAATTATTAAAATCGCGATACTAGAAGGCAGGTGCTTCAACAAGGAAAAAAATTTCTTATACATACGAGTATATATACGTATGATTACGATCGATTAACTGTGAGGGCAATAGTTCTCCATGCAAGATGCAAAATGTAAAAGTAGGCCAAGTGCCTTTCCAAAAATATCTATAATTCCGTACGTAATGAGTGCATATGCCCGATTTGGAAGTGTTTCCACAACTAAGCTTTCAGCAGCGAAATAAAAGAGTTTTGTGGACCTAAACTTATAGGCAAATCGAAACGGAGTAACGATTTTTTCTTTAACTTTAGATGGAAATTGATATCTGAAATAATATAAGATCTTGTAGATAGTGAGAACAAAAAACAAAAAATCCTTGAATGTTCAATGCCCCAATCTCCGCTGGCAGAAAACGCCCTGTGCAACACTCCATAAAAGCCGTTAGAACTTCTACCTTCTTCTTGTTGGAATAGTAGTAATTTCCCTAAAGGCGGATCATTTACGACCACCATAGAAAATTCTCTGTGGAACACAAAATGGCGTTAAATAAAATTTTGGACTCCCCAACATCTGGAAATTTGGCTTTTATAATACTATCAATATGCTGACATCTATATATATAAAATGGGATGTGTATTTGTTTGTTTGTACCTTAAAGTAGAGCAAACTTATGGACCGAGCTTCCTGAAATTTTCACAGCATTTAACTAGGACCCTGACATGATTAATAGGCCCACTTTTACGCCCACCTTTTTAAAATTTTGTAATTGCTCCCATATAGTTTTTAACAGGTTTACTTCAAATTGTATACACATTATATATATATATATATTCTAGCCGAGGTGGAAATAAAACGGCATTGGAACAAAATTTGGTATGAAGGTTTGCTGAACATACTCGAAGTTCTGCTGGAAATATGTGTGGGATTGGAAAAAGGGACTTTCAATAAAAAAAAATCCATTATTTCTGTTCTGCTTAACAATATTTGATGAGTATTTGGTATAACGGTGAAGCGCAGCTTTCGTTCTTATTCGAAATGTCAAACCACCGCGACTTTGAAACGGAACCAGAGTCACATTTGCCGGGTCACCTAGTACTAACACATACTGTGCTATAAAAAAAAATCGGGAAACTTCAGCAAAGACCTGCCACACTTAGTACTATAAAATATACGAAACCCTTCTGAGCTAATAATACTAAATATACTAAAGATCCTAAAAGGATCTTTTCATATTGTCTACATAATTTTTTGTTTGTTTTAGCAGTTCAGTGTTTTCTTTATATTTCAGAGCTTTTCTCTAATTTTACTTTTCATATTGCGAGTGTTAGAGAAGTTCATGACATGCCAGCTGGAGCTTAAAATTCAACCAAATCTGAGATTTTTTTATCCGGTTTGAATAGTTTTTCGTTTTTTCGCTTTCTTTTCATAAAAATTGCATTGAGAGAAATAATATTTTGCATGCATGCTTATTGCAATGCTTGAATGTTGGCAAAATGCATTGCAGTATTTGCCTGACACAAAGTGCAGAGACAAAGAGAGAAATAAATAGTTGTTCAAATTTGCATGTGTTACGTAACGTTATGAAGGGCAATTTATGATGACTAGTTTGTAACATACATTTTTAAAGCGAAATATTACATTTATACATTTCGTATACATTTTAAGCTTAAATCAGATAATATATTTTATTTCTAGGAGCAACACTCAGAGTAATGCACCTCATCATGCAATGCATTGTGCCGGTATTAAGACAAAGTGCTAGTGGTATAGGGCACAGGAAGGTTTTATTGATTGTTTTATTTCGCCGCGGATATAGAGGTCGATTCAAGTCCGCACAATGATTGATGTTAATTGTTGATGGTAACCAGTGCGATGACTTTGACATTTAAGCATTCCAATAAGAAATATATAATATAAATAGATATATATTGTAATGTAAGCAAAACAGCAACTTAGAAAGTAATTAATCTGCATACTTTTGTTCTATTTTGGCAATTACGTAACAAGTTTTCGAAACCGTAGGCGAAGAAATACAAAAGAACTTCAAAACTTAATACGGTGAGCGACGAAGCAATTAGTAACTTATTAGTGGCGGTGTATCAACCTAATACTTCTATTATTTACGTAATACAAGTCTGTATTTATTAAATTTTGTTATAAATTTAAAGTAACAATTCAACATTAAAGAATTGCATGCCAGCCCCTTACTGAAAATTATTAGAACAGTTTCTATTGGAATAGAAATAGAAAAGAGTTAAAGAAAAGGAGATAAAATTTCAGCAAAAACGAGATTTAATTGCTTAGATGAAAGGCTATCCGTTTTAAAAAAACCTCCAGCAATTTATCTTTCTTGAAGATTTTATGTTCATTTGTGAGTGATGCTTTCGCCTTTAAGATTCTAAGTACTCATGCTGATAATTATAAATAAAGTGTTCAAGAGCTGAAAAAAGAAGTACCTTTTGTTGGATGGCATAGTTAGTGTTAGAAATAGTTGTGAGGGTTAACTAAGTTATGGCATCTTTGCACCTGCACATACAAACAGATTATTTTCCAACTTACTTTGCCTGATGAGATATTTCATTCTTTATTTCATTATTACTGCAGACAACTGCTGTTTATTAGTAAACACACTCGCTCTTAGAATACGTACTTTACTTAGAGTACGTACTTTAAAGCAATCGTTTGTATGTGTGAATATTCCTCTATTTGTCGGGTTATTGGCTAAATAGAAGAAATTCTTCATCTTGATGTGCTTTCCTTTATTATTAGAAAGAATTGTTAGGAATTTTTTTCGTTATTTCTCATGGTGATCTCACTGATCTTGGGTAAGGCGAAAGTAAAGTTTCCTTCATTTCTAGCACTGTTTAATAATGATGAGTGTGAATCAAAAAATAATTTCTTTATCTAATGCCAGTTGAAGATGGTAAGTACACTCAGAAAAAAGTATCATATCAAATTGCCAAAAGCGGGTCTATTAATTTAATAGGGACAAAATTTGGACCAAAACCACACTAAAGCAATACCAATTTAATGGTTTTGTGCTATGGAAACAATATATTTGAAACTATTATATATCAATGTAAAAAACTATTCAAGTTATGTAAACCATATTAAACATCAGTGAAAGCAACACATAAAAGGACGGCGGTGCCCCCAATAATTTGTAATGGGACATTTCACATTATATTTTCTAGAAGATATAATATTATTCTAACAGTTTAAATTTTTTTAATTAATTTTTAGCATCGTAAAACGCATTGATTTAGTAGTGTAATCATATCAAATTTTAATATCAATTTGAAGAATTATTAAACTAATGTGACCACCATATAAGAAATCTGTTATAAATCCATCAGTTATAAATTAATGCTGGTAGTGCGCTTACCATATTACAGCAGTGAAGGCGATACATTTATGGGGTCAACGTGTGTATGCAAAACATCATTAGCGCTTATCCCATTACTTTCCAATGAGTTTTGCCAAATTGAATCAATACAGTACACTTTATATATAAAAGTACATACTATTTAAGATTAATTCGATCTACTCTTAATTCAAACCCATAATAGTATTAAAATAATAGTAGAAACCAACTACTGATTCAGTAGTTTTAATGCGATCTATACCATTGGCAAAAAAAATATTAAAAACTATTAAAATAATAATTATTAATATTGATCCCATAGGATATTTTTCTGCGTGTATAGAAGTAGAAATTTTTTTTCATAGAAAAATTGAAATTAAATAAAAGATCTTCAATTAAGTCATGTAATTTGAACACACAGTTTGTATAGAACTCAAAACTAAAAACGATGAGATGAGGTGCACAGATGAGGTGCGTATTTCGTACCCCTACACCATTTTTTTATACATTTTTAGAGGCACGAGTGTCATAATCAAGTAATCATTATTTATCTTGCAGCTATAATAATTACTTATTGTAAATATAAGTTTTTATAATATTTACTTTCAACATCAAAGCCGTATATGTTTCCAACTAATTTCGATACTAAAGCATATTTTAATAAACTTTTAATAACTCTGAAATTTCGCAAGCCTTTGAAAACTTATTTAATTTTTTATAGGCCTATTAACATACAAATTATAGAAATAAAGCAAAATTATATCCAAGAGCCTCAATATTTCATATCTTAACTCTCCTTGGAATCTGCAAATTACTGACATCATAAAATAATTTACATCGGAGGTGATACACATTAGGATACATAAGCAGTTCTAGCTAAAAATCAGAGGCGTCGTAACACAGCGATATCTATCTGCTCAAACAATCTTTTCTGCTAATTCCCCCCCATTGCAATCTATGTAGCTTAATCACACAAAGGATAGGATGACTGAGAATCAGATTGTTGGCTCCTAACTAGCTCGGATAAGCAAATCGTTCCATTACGTCAACTCGAAGAAAATGCCAAAAAAAAAATTTACTTTATATATATATCGGAATGATTTAAATAAAAAAAGGGCAATATTGAGGCAATACATATTCTGAAAATGGCTTGATGAGACTTCAAAATACTTATTGTATCCATGCCCTAGCTTTGATTGCCTAGACTCACACTCTTTAGGAGAGGCTTAACGACACGGAATAACGTAGACGGACAGCAGATAAAGTTGATGAACAAAAGATATTATAAGAAATGTAATGAAAAATATTTTAAAAATTAAAGTAATACTTCAAATCAAGGATATAACTTTACAAAAACTGCTTTTATGATAAAAAGTAAATATAAAGAGAGCAAAAAGCAAAACAACAAAACAACCAAATATTGCCCAAGCCATCAGGCTTTGCCGGCACACACTTTCAATTTAAATTTGTGTAAGTACATTTCGGAATTAAGGAACTGCATTATCATTAAGGAGTCGTTACTGGCCCATCTAGAGAGTATTGACAATGAAATAATCCTTTTACAGTTTCTTGCGCAAACATATTTTTTTAAAAAAATTTTTTCATAAAATTTTTGTCTTAAATTCAAAATAATTTATAATTATTTTTATAAAATATAGTCTACACTCTAAACGTAAATGAGCAGCAACGTATTACGAGCATAATAATAATAGACAAAATTTTTTGATAAAATTTTTGTCTTAAATTCAAAAAAAAATTTTAAAAATCTTTTTATAAAATATAGTCTACACTCTAAACGTAAATGAGCAGCAACGTATTACGAGCATAATAATAATAGACAAAATTTTTTCATAACATTTTTGTCTTAAATTCAAAAAAATTTTTTAAAAATCTTTTTATAAAATATAGTCTACACTCTAAACGTAAATGAGCAGCACGTATTACGAGCATAATAATAATAGACAAAATTTTTTCATAAAATTTTTATCTTAAATTCATAATAATTTATAATTATTTTTATAAAATATAGTCTACACTCTAAACGTAAATGAGCAGCAACGTATTACGAGCATAATAATAATAGACAAAATTTTTTCATAACATTTTTGTCTTAAATTCAAAAAAAATTTTAAAAAATCTTTTTATAAAATATAGTCTACACTCTAAACGTAAGTGAGCAGCAACGTATTACGAGCATAATAATAATAGACAAAATTTTTTCATAAAATTTTTGTCTTAAATTCAAAAGAATTTTTTAAAAATCTTTTTATAAAATATAGTCTACACTCTAAACGTAAATGAGCAGCACGTATTACGAGCATAATAATAATAGACAAAATTTTTTCATAAAATTTTTATCTTAAATTCATAATAATTTATAATTATGTTTATAAAATATAGTCTACACTCTAAACGTAAATGAGCAGCAGTCGATAAAAAAAAATCCTCTATTTTATCATCTTAATCAGGTGCATTGCTTACTTTTTCAAAAACTGTGCACATAAAGATAATGCCTTGGAGTAAATATGACCGGATGCAGTGTTCATACTTACTCCTATGACCGTAGTATGATATGCATATGTAAATATGTTAACAGTATATACTAATTAAGTTCACATTTCAAACATAATTTGCATCCGTAATGGCAAATACTGAGACACATTTCGTAACAGGCCGACTTATTTAATTGAGAAATTAAAAAAAAAAATTATAGTATGTACGTGCATCAAAATGTGTAAATGATACAGCTTTGCAAAATTATATTGCAAGCTCTTACTCTGTAGCAAATATGCAGTAACATGCTAAGCTTTTGTTTAGTTTACTCTGCGAAAAAACGTGTAAATTATCATGATGATAAGCTTATATGACTATAATTTTTTTCTGCTGTTTCTTACGTGTTTCAAAATAATGCAATTTACGCAAGAATTTAATGATGAATAGAGGAAGAATTAACGAAACGATGAAAAATTCTAAAATGCAAAACAAAATGCATTTTGCAATGAAATTGCTGCTGGTAATTGTTGTAAAGTAGAAATTGGGCAGTATGGAAATTATGACGATGGTATAAAAGAAAATCAATAGAACTTATGCAACTTTATGCATGCCCTACCATTACGATATATTTTGGTTTAACGCAAACTAAAAGTCATTAATAAGATAGTTTTCTTTAAATGCATGCAAGACAAATTTAGTTAATTTGGCTACGATGTTGTACCTCGTAAAAACTAGAAACTGTTTGCAATGAAAATTACTTTTTAATCTTAAAACAACTTTATAAGACTTTTAGAGAAAACTCAATAATACAAAATGTACATTTTAGCATTCCTGACCGCGAGCAGCTACAGTGGCAACTACAAAAACGAAAATTCAAAGTATTAGACAGCACTTTTTTTTTATTATTTTTAATTGTCATATAATAAAACTTGTTAATTAATTTATAATCAAAATATTAAATCTTTTCTGTTTAGTTCAATAAATGATGCATCCTATTTCAGGTTAAAGATATATTAAAATATAGTTAGGAATTATTAGTATTGCATACTGCTTCCCCCAAGCAATCTTTCGTATTATTTCGTTGGCAAAACGAAAAATTTAATATTCGGAAAAAAACTTATAAGTATTCATATGTCACGCTTTGCGCACACACTCTTGTATTAATAAAATAGAAATTAGTGACACTAAAAGTTTCTAAGTGAGACTAATGAATAGAAAGCAATAACTACCTGCTCACATTCGAAGTAAAACACTAGTTTTGTTTGTCTAGCAGTCGTTAAATTTAACAAATAAAAGTTTTTAACATTTTTATGCGAAAAAGTAAATAGAGAAAAGGAATGTTGTTGTACAATGGCGTAAAACTTTAGGAAAGCTTTCCATTTCTGAAATTATTAATACAAGAATACAAGGTTGTTTTAAATTTAAGAACAGAAATATAGATGTACATATGAAAGACTAATCAAATAGTTCATATGATGATGGCACGGCTCGTAATACTTCAGGCACGAAGTATTAAGAGCAAAACAATATATTTTATATTAAAAACTTTTTTTGCGAACTCTAAATGTTGCTAATTTAACAATTTTTTTAATTAATTTGATTGTAATTTTTCACTTTTTCTTATAATAACTTTAATATTTTTAAAAATTTTCACCTAAACAGCTGCAAATTAATTATTTAATGTCAGCCTGCCTTCATGGAAATATTTATATAGAACACCCTGTGACATTCAAATTTGATACACGTATACCCCAAAACAAAAGTTTTAAAGCAAATGCTTGATTTGAAACACAAAGAAAATTACAAGAATATGCTTATCAATTGCAGTATCATGTAGGGAATTCCCCTTATATGCATTTAACCTCAAAGTATGAAATCAACAGCAACAACAACAATGTTAGTACAATTCCATAAAGACGTTTTGTAAGTTTTTGCAATTACTGTAAAGTTTAGTAATCGCACTCGTTAATGTACTTGAAGAAACAAATTATTACTTAAATCGTATGCCTCTGCAAGTGCTCATTGTCGTAGCCGAGGCAGTATTTTAAAAAGGTAAGCAATTTTTTTTAGCATTTTTAATTTTTTGCATTGAAGTTGTTTTCTTGTTCCATTAATGGCCTGAATCTTATTATTTCTTTTTGTTGTCTGAATGGTGGAAAACAAATTGTTTGCATTTCAAAACGTTTTCATTTGTCGAGTTATCTTCTGTTTATTGTACTTGTCGTCTTAGAGAGATAATTTTGTATCGTTATCATTAAGGTTTTTTCTTTCTCTTCATAACGACTTTTTTCATTTCCACCGAAGTAATTTTATATAACTTTAATATTTCACATGCAGATACATTTTGCCAGCATGAGCTTAGAAGTCGAATAAATGGAAATTAATTTATTTATGATTTTTATTTTATAAATATCATTTTTATAAATTTGTAGTCGTATTGTATCGTATTGTGTTTTGATCAGCATTGATTATCTTAGAATCGTATTTAAATCCAGTTGTCTATTATTAAATCTTAAAAGATTAATAGTTGTATATCTTTCCTAATCAATTAGTTATAATATCTATATTGTTTTTGTTGGTGTTTTTTTTTTTTTAAATTGTATATTCAAATTTGGTATTCTATTGTCAATTAAAAATATATTTCGAAATTGATTATTAATGCTAAAGGCATTCGAATAAATTTAAAGAGATTTCTCTACAAAATATTAAAATGTATTACATTAATCAAGAATATTTTATAGGTCATACATTGGTCAAAAACAAAGCTGTTTTAATATAAAAATATTCTTGTCAATGGCGTAAGTAGGGCACTTCATATGTGTGTGTAGATTATACCATATATAGGCAACCTAAGTTGTAGTAACTTTGCATTGGTGTGATAAGAATTGTTAATTAAAGTTTAATTGCTCAATGAATTTCAAATTTGTTTAATCCACATATCAGAATCCACTAATGAGTTTCTATAACGCTGCTAGAAAGATTGGAAAACAGACTAAAAAAAATTGTTTGATTAGGATTTCATAATATATAAATAGGGAATCACTTTAGGTCTATCGTTTCACTTTTCTAACTATAAATCCTTTTACTTGCCAACTCAGCATATTTTGCTTAACAATATTTCGAACATTATCAGGTTGAACGCGCAATTTTGTTTAAAATCGAAAAAGAGGGGAAAATTTGAAAATTCACATACGAGAACAGAATACGAGAATTGTAAATACGCGTTATATAAATACGTAGATATGTCAACCATTCTTAGGTGTTAAATAAAAGTATATAGTATGTATGTATATGAATATTATTATTACATTATTATATTATTTTATTATATTTATTAAACATACATATTATTTTTTAAAGCCGCTTTTTTTAGCCACATAGTTTATTTTTAGTAAAATATAAATTATGCAATAGAAATGGCATTAGAGGCTACAAATCCGCGGTTCAAACGACCGCTATACCGTGCACAGCTATAACAAATAGTTGAAAGTCTACAGATAGATTTGTAAGAAGGATTTTCAGCGTGACTAGAAACATTTGAAATAATGCAAAAAGAGATGTTGTGTAACATCATGAACATCTTTTAAGGGAATGAACTCCCTTCTACATATTTACTCCACGTAAGATTTATTTAGCTTAGGTAAAATATTATCGGAAATTGGGACATTTATGAAATACTTTTAAACAGTTTTTCAGTTACATTTTTTATTATTTATTTATTTCTTTTTGGATTGTATGAGTAACAAGAAAGTAATCCGAACCATTTTTTATAACCTATTTAACATAGTCCTTAATTAGACAATTTGACGTTTTACTCAAGTTGTAATTTAATATATTCGGTACTTTACCATGCAAATATTAATATAATAAATTTTGCAATTTATTTTCTATTGCATCATTAACTGAGTAAACTTATAATGAAACTTACTGAGGGTTTTTTTCGGGTGTAAAGAATTCCAGTATTGGCAACTTAATGTTTTAAAAATTAAAACGGCAATAGCACTAAAATAAGTAGCTTTTCTTGATTTGTGAACTGTCAAAAGTAGTAAAGACGCTGCAGTTTCGGATTTCTTTAAATTTATTGAATATCATGTAAATTTGGAGAGTGTTTTGTGAATAATTAATTGTTCCAATTAAATTGAATATATGACTAAATTTAAATGCCGGCAGCTTAAGTCTGCTTACAAGATATATGTATAATTAAAAGGGTAAGCTAAATTTTAATAGAGAAACTAAATTTACTCAACTGAAAAAGGTTAAAATTAGCTGTAAAATGCATATTTCAGAACTGACAACGAAATAATGAGATATTTTTTTGACTAAACTATAGTACACTATATAAAAACCAATGTGTGTTGAGTCGTAGGTCTTGCTTGTATACATATTCTTCATGTTCAATATTAAAATATTTTGTGGAATATTTCTTCTTCCACTACAATATCATTATAAAATATATAAAACTACTTGTACGCAGATTCAGATGCCAAATGTATGTTTGGATATATTTTAAGTATGATATTAAACGATGTTACTTCCGAAATTACTGACCAAATATTATTATCACATGTGTAAAAATCATGCGAGGTAAGATGAATAGATTACCTAAAATACTTGAACGATGCCCACCGCAAGTACAAACTTACACAAAATTTTACATACATATGTACATACCTATATATGTATGTAAGAATAAGCAACCAAAGTTTCACTTACCCTATTGCATTCCAAGGCAGCAGCACTGTGTTCCTCTCGTTGACGAAAACAATGGCTGCATTTGCTTTTGTTGAAAATATTTGGTGAAAATTTACGACAATCCGAAGTGCGTGTTGTAGAAGACGACATGCTTGTTGTCGTTGCTAAAGGAGGTGACGTTGCAATAACAGCTGACGACATGTTGCATAAAGAGCCCCAATATAATTACAGCAAGTCCAAAAATTAAGAAAATAACGGGTACAGAAAAAAAGAAGCAGCCAACTTAGAAATCAATTTATGTATTTGCATGCATGTGTGTATCGATGACAGCATGGAGAAGTACACATGCGTAAGTACCTACGACGTATTTGTCTAGTTATTAGTATTTAATAAATTTCAAATCAATATTTTATATGTATGAGTGGCATACATACATGCATAACTACATACGTATGCATGTTTGAAAATATATTCAAGTTTCTGATTTAAATTTTTTAATTTTTTAATAAGTGTAAACTTTGTTTTAATTAAAAAATATATACGATTTATGTATGTTTTCTTTGTGCCTTTAATTTTCTTAACTACATACATACATACAAGTACATGCATATGTGTACGTGTCTACGACTGGAGCAGTGATTTTTGTTTTTGCACTAAGTTATTATTATTTTACTTTTAGTTTTTGTTTTTATGTTTACGTTTCTGTTTTTACTTTTGACAGTTATTTTACGGCTTCAGATGATTTTTGTTGTTCTCTGTGTTCTTTCTGCCGATATTGCAAATCTCAAGAATTTATTCATTTTCTTTTTTATAACAACTACAAATTAAACTGGCTTTCGTTAGCGTGGTGGCTTAATACTATTCCAAACCACAACGGCAGCATTGACGTTGTTGGCTTTGTTGGTTTTAAAACCACACACACGTATGTATGTACATACATAAGAATTTCATAAGCTGCACATTGTTTTTGCTTGAGGCACATTGTTATGTCCACCTAAGTGTGTATGTATTTGCGAGTATGTACGTATTGGATGCATACATACATATGTATATCGCCTACACACAGAAATTGGCAAAGCATTAGAATAAAAAATATTTTATATTGTTTCTTAACAACAAATGGTTGTTAATTGCTCCAAAGTATGCATATGTACATATACATATACATATGTAGTATGTATGTACTTTTATATAAACCCAGCCATATGTAATTACTACAAGATGATTATTTATAGTTAGTTCGTAAGCGACATATCTAGAATAGTTACATTTGTTATGAATTTTTACTTGAATTTTATTCACCTTATTTATACAGATATACACACACACACACACACACGTAAAAGGTGTGTCGCTAAGTCTGTGCTTTCAACTTCATGGCTGACATTAAAATGATTCGTAAAACAATCAAACTATAGCAAATATGTATGGAAGAGTATGTGCATATAAATAAATGAAAATAACAAATATTTGATTACACTGTGTGACAAAACAAATTTGATGAAGTATTAAAATGTGTTACGTAATACTATTTTGGTAGGTATTGTCGAGAACATCAACAATCCGCTTATGAAATATACAGTGAGTGTAATGCTTACGGATGCGAATTGTATTGAATTAAAGAATAGAAATCGTTTTTATTGAAATCGCCAAAAAAGGCGTTATTTAAAAAAATTCTTTAACGACATATTTAATATTTAATAATACCGCAATTGACTTGTAATCCAATGTGTTCCTGTTCCAATGTTCTAAGTTCCTTCCTAAATACGCTTATAAAATTGAAAATGATGATATTTGATAGGACGATAAGTGTATGTGGGTATGAAAAGCTGGTTCTTTGTTCGTAAAGCCCATGATTCACTATCCTACACATTCGTACGATTCTTTCACATGAGATCCTAAGTAATAATATTAAATTGAAAAAAATCGCCACCCACTATTCGTCAAGTGCGTTGCAAAAAAATTTATTTTTAGGTCCACCATACATTTTTCAGCAGACATGCAATATTTGACTGATCGTACGATTGTGTGGGATAGTGAATCATGGCCTTAGCTCAATACTGCGGAAGTGTTTGGAAATTCCAATTACATATTGGTGTACGAAGCAGAAAATAAAATTATATATTAGGGGCATATTCTAAAAACAATGCTATAAATATATGACGTAATGTAAACATAAGTACACAGTTTTCCTGACAAAATACGTAACTATGTATGTAAGTACAATACGTTTTTCCTTAGCAAGAAGATTTTATTTTATTGGAAAAAGAGAGGCGTTTCTTTTCATAGTAAACACAGCACCAAATTCCTTTGCACACATACATTTATATATATGTATATTGTATTAACCCTTGTTTATTACATTTCCCTTAAGTTTTCTAATAAAAATTCAATCCACAGACATTAAAACCGCATTGATTGTTGTTGAGACCAGTCATGTTAGAGATTTATGTGAACCCCAACTTTTTTCTTTCATGGTTTTAGGATGAACTCTTATTCCTCTTTTTATTTCCGTGTTAACGAAGTTCAAATAATTTGGAAAATTTAAATGTCATTTCGACATTATCCCAAAAGGTTTACTTACATACATATGTATGTATAATTAAAATAAAACTCTTTTTTAAAATAGCGATAATAAGAATTTAGATCTCGGTCCATTTGTGGTAAAAAACTACACAGATAAAAGAATAAATACTAAGGAAGATGTTATTTTATCTGATCGCTAAATCGTATTATCTTAATATTTAAAGTTGTCATAGAGTTTTGAGGAATTTCAGTACATAAAATTACATAGTGGAGTATAAAAACTTTGTATAAAAAGTTTAACTGCAATGGCAAGGCAGTTGTACGATCTGTAATATATGGCATGCCCTACATTAGATTTTCTTCTGAAAGAATCGTGCGATTGTGCAGACTAATGAATCTGGCTATTAAAATATACTGTAGGCTCCCGTGAAAATTGTTTTGAATGCTACTTTGTGAATTATAAAAACGCTCGAGTTGAAAACACATGATACATAGTTGCGACATTATGCTGAGAAAAGTACACAAAATAAAATCGTTTATGAGCTGCAACGATCTTGTCCTACTTCCACGTCTATGAATTTGGATTTCATTCTGAATCTCTAAAAACAGACAAGAAGTACAATTACATCAAACAAATTTACTAAGGAAATTAAGAGGGAACACCATCATCTCAGTGTGAAATTAGCCTGTTTGTTTAAGTGTTTGTGAGCAGTTGGTGGTCACGCAGTTAAAACAATGCTTAATGACTCGAAAGTGTCAAGAGCGGGATGACACACTTTATATATGTAAATAACATGTATGTATATACTACTGATCTTATCTGTACCCTTCATATTTGGATCTATTCATGTTCTTCGAACAAGCCTTTTTTTGTTAAAATACGTAAAGTTACTGCCTTCGTTCTTCTATAAAATAAAATTTTTTTTAATATATTTTAATGCTTTTGTAACAATAAAACCAATATATTTATTTCCAAGTGTAATTAATTATTTTACATTAATTTACGCACACTTATGTATGTATATACATAAATATGTATGTAAGTATGCATATATTTAAACATGTGCATATGTATGAATACTCCATGAATATGCATTTTATTTCAAAACAAACTTTACGTAGCATTTTGTTCAAAATCGAAAACTTTCCATTTTTCTATTGACTTTTGGAGAAAGACACTTTTCTTTTTAAAACTAATAGTTGAACTGGCATGAATTCAAAATGAAGCACACATATGAAATATTCAAACTCGTCTGCTACTACGCAATCAACTGGTAAACGTTTATACATGGATATCTTCACATAATTAATTTTAATTATTTCGAATTAATAAAGAAACATTTCGTTTCATGGTATGAATACGTCGGAGTTCATCAAACTTAATTCAATTATAATTTGAAATACTTTTGTACTTATGCATGGATGTATGTATGTATGTATGCACACGTAGCTTCGTATGCTTATACATATGCAGTTATTACTGTATTTATTATGGATATATGGTTAAGCCATGCATACTTATGCACTTCACAATACTAACAGTAATAGTATGTATGTAGGCACAGTGCATATGTACATATGTAACTATGTGTGTGCACGTGGTTTTCTATATGAATATGCATGCAAACATCCATATATATGCCTAGATGTATGTATGTATGTATGTACACATTTGTCTATTTAATCCATTTCAAATGCTGCTGGTGGATATTGAATAATAGATAGTTTTTATTGGTTATTCAAGATGCAATTAATTTTTATTTTTAGCATTTGTTTGTTTCGAGGTAGAAACTTTTAAGAATTTTTACATCACTGAAAGAATTTACGTGTATCCAAATAATCAAACGTTTTATACAAATAAGGCAAGAACTAATTTGTGGGTTGTTATTTTATTTATGTTTAAGATTTTTTATACCACTTTTATATTTGCACAGACAAATTTTGTGTTTATTTCCATTTCTCTTTACATTTTATTTCACGCTTTTTACCTTAATTATGGCTGTTTTATTAATTTATTTACTTTTTTTTTTATTAACAATTTTAAGTTAATAATTTCGCCGAATCTCACACCTTAGATCTCACTTTTTTATTCTCTTTTTTAATCTGCCTTTTTCTATTTCATTTTCAGTTTTTTTTATTAATTCTACAAACACTCACATATACAGCATTTGTTTGTTTTTTTTTATCTTATTGGTTTTCCTCTACTTGTTGTTTTTGTTTTTCTTATAATAGGAAAAAGCCTGCGTTTTCATTTACATTTCTCGCAAAATATTTTCAGCCGACACAACAACTCGTTCCGATTGCATTCACGTTACTGATTATATGTTGTGTTCGTCGATTATACCAAAGGCCCAACACGTTTGTTTGGTGTAGTCAGTTGTTGTTGTTGTTGGTTGTTGTTTGCTTTTAGCTCTACATATTTGGTTTTGTTTACGTTTTTCCTTTCAGACACGTTCATGATACAACTTGTCTGTAGCATGCTTAAAAATAATTTTGTGTTTATACAGTACTTGTTGATATTTCGCCAGAGCTGCCAACTCATGAAATTTGTATACAAGGCAAATGATTTAAAGGTTGACTTTCTTGATATATAGTTTTTAATGTCTTTTTTAGTTTTCAGCCAAATTGAACAATAAATAATTTTTTATAATTAAAGAACTAAATAGCAAAAATTATGGAAAGCAAAAAAAGCACTTAACACAACGTTTATTATGATCCAAAGGGAGATAGTTCTGTAGAACGAGTAGAAGATGAGTCTTTTGTACATGGTTTATCAATATATATATAAAATAAAAATCCATACTAAGTATGAGTTTCTTTATATAAAGATGTATAATACGTAATTTGCTGCATTTTTTTTAACTTCAGTTATTACATCGCCAAAAGCACTGATCACTCGTCGCAAAATTTACTATTATTTAATTTTTCCCAAATTAATTCCCATTATGGCAAGTGGGATGGCACACTCTCCTTTGCCAATCTTCTAGTTGATCTTTAATCAGCCAAAATATTGAAAAAAATTGTTAGCAAAAACGCATTGAGGTACGAGTATTTTCAGTAATTTCCTTTCACTTGTGTATGAATTTAAAACAAACAGGCTGTGATAACTTATTAATTAAAAATACTCGTATGTATGCCAATAGAACCTCAATTTATTTAAAAGTTTTGTATTAAAATGAAAGGATGATATTAGTAGCTAAAATTGGCCGTAAAGTGTAATAACTTTCTGCTCTATTTTTAATATTGCTTAAAATATTACAACAACCAAAATGTAGTATCGCATCGACATAAATGCAAAAAATTCATTTATTAAAATAACACTTTACAATTCAAAAAAAAATTTGTAAATCAATAAAGAAATTTGCAAAGTTAATATAACTGATCAAAATAAAGGATGATTCCAATATCCTAGATGTCTTACTGGATGTCCTTTATTTCACATTAGTAGGAAAGAAATGCTTTTAGGAGCTATTTGATACCTTATGATATTAAATTTCAATATATTGCAAAGTACGAAGTACACCTCCAAAAATTAATAAGTAAACAAATACGAGGTGTGATCAAAAAATAACCGTTTTCAAATTTCGTAAATTACGTATGCTTGATTTATGTTTTATGTTGGTACACATCTCTGTTATATATTGTATGTTGGCAATAACAGCAATTTTGGATTGTCAGTTTGTTTTTGGCAAAAAAAATTTTAGTCGTGTTTTGATGTGCTCTTCAATTTTTTACACTTTTTTCTACTAAATTTTGAGAAAAACAACGTCGCATGGGAGCTTTTGAAGATCGTCAGTGACGAATCATGAGGACGAAACCTGGCTATGACGAAACCGGTGGACGTCGTCAACGACGATTCAGATTTCCTCAAATATGTCATAACTGGTGACGAATCCAAGGGTGTATGGTTATGACATTGAAAACCCCATAAAACACCAATGGAGCATGTAGAAGAGCCAAGACCGAAAAAAGCACCTCAAGTTCGGTGATAAGTGTATTATATCTGAGGGCTATCACTTTGAGGGGAGCAGGATAGTTATGGATGAATAAATGAATACTTTTGGAAAAATTTAAAACACTGGTTATTTTCTGATCACACCTCGTATTTGCCTTTTATATGAAAAAAAAAATTATATATTTTTGTTTTAATTTTGCATTTTTTCAATTTAATGTAAGTAGCACTATTATTTGATGCAATGATGTGTCTACCTTATGGATAATAATCGATATCGCCAGTACTGTGTCAGCTACCGCTACTACTATGAGGTGCTGCTATTGGTGCCACCGCCACTATCCAAAATTACAACGTTACATTAGACCAGACTAAATTGTTATTTTATTTACTATACACTATTGTAACTGCTTTTGCTGGTGTTGTTGTTGCTGCAGTTGATGTTAAATATCAACAATTGCTGCGATGGTGATGTTGATGTTGATGACGATTACAGTAAATTTTAAGATGGTTGTTTAGCGTCTGTAAACTTATCAGTAACTTTTTTAAGTTTAGTGGAACTGCTTAAAAATAAAAACCAAAACAAAATAGCAAAGTCTTAGAAATACGGGCCGATATGCAGAAAAACACAGCCAGCCAAGCAACTAGCCAACGTGCCAGCCAACCAGCCATACAACCACCTGCATAGCCTTTAGGGAGCCCCACTATCGCTACCACTAATACTCTCATCAAGCCAATTGTTTAAACACAGACACACTAGCTAACTTACAAGCTGAAATCAAGTTAGTCGTATATACCAGCCGGACAATTCCACATGACTGACTGACGGCCTGGTACAAATTTAGTACTCTAAAACTATTTCGCACAAATGTAGCGTGTTGCATGTTACATATGGAATGTATGCAACAATACAATAAAGTAACAGCAACTTGCGGTTGCTGTTAGTTGTTATTGCAATATGTTGTTGTTATCATTTTCTGCTGTTGTTGCCGATCAAGTACATAGACCTTTTGTGAAAGTGAAATTTTTTAAATATTTTCCTCGTTTTAATGCTATTAATGTTTTGAATTGTATGCAGTCAGCGCTGGTGTCGCTGTGCAGGATATGCTCAGGGTCAGGCGCCATTCAGCTGCGGCTTATCCTCGTGCAGAATGAAAGCAGAGAAACAGTGCAAGTTTTGCAGCGACATTTGCGACAATAATACGAGAGCGTGAAATTCGTCAACTTGAATTTGTTTATTTAACTTTGATTATTTTCTACTAAGACGAATTTTTAATACCCTACATATACAAAAATATAAATATTCATATATTTGAGTATACATATATAGCGGATATAGATGCAAAGTAAAAAACCTAAGGACCTCTAGTAAGGACAACTTTTGTAAAATAAAGTCTATATCATCATGTCATTCGGCCAGTGGGAATGAGATTATCTACACCTCATAAATGGGGTTCTGCTCAAAGGTTGGGCACAACATATTTGCCATCTCGAGTGTTGAACTTGTACCACACTAGAAAAATATAGTAGACTATATTATGAAATATGTCTAATAGAAACTTATGTATTGCCTTACGTATGTAAAGATTTACGTTCAGCCACCTGCCAAAAGGAATAAGAAAAAAATAAACTGAATGAGAAATCTGATGAAAAATTTGGTTCAGGTTATTTTAATATTTTACAATAAGGACTTATTCAACAGAAGTGAGATATTTTGTGATTTTTTTAAGCTGAACCACTTTTTGCCGTAGTAGATTCTCATTGCATACAGTGGTAAATCAAATCTGCTACTGCGCAGATGTTGTTTTGACTTGAGCCATTTGTAATTATTTCATCACTTCAGTGCCTTCTCATATTGGAGGTACAGAATATTGCACCGCATATGTCGTTCTCTAGACGATAAAATAATTCTATTAATTCATCGTGTTCCTCGGATTTTAGAAAAACCAGCGAATATGGTACTACGAACTGACAAAGTCCTAAAAAAAACATCATAAACACATCCCTTTACATAGAAGCATTTTTAACAATATGGTACTATGAACTGCCAAAGTCCTTAGTAACTCTCCATAAAACACATTCCTTTACATAGAAGCATTTTTAAGCATATGGTACTGTGAACTGCCAAAGTCCTTAGTAATTCTCCATAAAACACATTCCTTTACATAGAAGCATTTTTAAGCATATGGTACTATGAACTGCCAAAGTCCTTAGTAACTCTCCATAAAACACATTCCTTTACATAGAAGCATTTTTAAGCATATGGTACTATGAACTGCCAAAGTCCTTAGTAACTCTCCATAAAACACATTCCTTTACATAGAAGCATTTTTAAGCATATGGTACTATGAACTGCCAAAGTCCTTAGTAACTCTCCATAAAACACATTCCTTCACATAGAAGCATTTTTAACAATATGGTACTGTGAACTGCCGATGTCCTTAGTAACTCTCCATAAAACACATCCCTTTACATAGAAGCATTTTTAAGCATATGGTGAACTGTCAAAGTCCTTAGTAACTCACTGCATAAAAAATATTTCTTTAGATAGAAGCATTTTTAACAATATGGTACTATGAACTGCCAAAGTCCTTAGTACCTCACTGCATAAAACTCATTACTTTACATAGAAGCATTTTTAACAATATAGTACTACGAACTGCGAAAGTCCTTGGTAGCACCATTCCCTAATTTCACTAAATATATTAATTTAAAATTTTAATACGTCATTTAATTTTATTGCATGCATCGTCTTTCCGAATCAATTTTCAAAAACATTAGACGAAGTTTCAAGTAGAAAAAGGAACGCATTTTCAGTAACTAAAAATACTTGAGCAGATAATAGCTCGGTTGGAAGAATGTGTGTGTATTGCATGTACGAGGATAATTATTTCCATTTAAAAAAACCAAAATTACCGGGCATACCTTTCTGGTATACTTTTATTTTGTCTCAAATTAAACAACCAGTTTTCACTAATTTGGTAAAAACTGTGCGTCCATTATTCATTCATTCGCCATTCATTCCAATTGTTGGGAAGTTTTAAAAGAAAAGCCATTTCAAGTTCCGCAATGTCTCTGAGTCTGCTGCTTGAGATTTTTAACTGCATTGCAGACTTTTTATATCCACATTTAGATTTATTTCGTTGCAATATTTTTTCTTCGTTTTAAGTTTAGTTAATGAAAGTGAACGTTTATAAATAAATGATTGTGGATAATGAAAGATATTTGGATAATAAAGAGGCATTTTTAATCATATATTAATACAACTAAGCCTTTGTGACCGCAGACTAAGTTATTTAGCAGGCACTAGTACTATAGAACGTTTATTTTGCATATGTATGTGTGTATGTATGAGCATCATGAAGGTCTAAGAATTTTATAGCATGCGACAATTTTTTTCGTAAATTGAAAAAAAAAAAATGAATTAATTTCATTAAAAGTAATTCATAGAATGTTATCAGTTTCAGTAACTTTTTTCTTAAGTTAAATAAGACTTCATCTTGCTTAGATCTAATGAAACGGACTAAAATATAGAAAAGATTGCTGGGCCCGGGAGAATTTGGTTTTATTCAGTAAATTAATTTTTTTTGGGTTTGGATAGAAGTTAATTCTCACTCAATTAATATTTTCAGTTCGTGGCATTTTCCATTTTACGAGCGAATAAACGTTTGTGTGATGCTAAAGTAAATACTAAGTAAGCAGTAAAGTAATAAGGTTGGCTGGTTATAATGCTTGCCTCTAAAAGAAATGCTTACTTCATGATCCACAATTATAAAGTAAGCTAATGTCGAGTGTTTACACGTGTTCCGTAATAAATATTGTATGTGACAGTAAATAAAACATAATGAACGACAATTTAAAGATAAGCAAATTGGAAAAAAGTTTTGAAAAAAATGCTTAAAAGGTTAGAGAAATATTTTTTAATTAAACATTTTAATTGAACTAATCACCTTTACTGAAACTCTTGCTTTGGCTGAAAAAGGATATGAAAAATCAAACAAAATGCTTGAGATGAAATTTTATATATCCTGTGCCTTCTAATAAAACGAAATTATTATGGAATTTAAAAATATTTGTTTCTTACGCGACAACTAACAGTCGGCGTTACAAAAATGCCTACAAATGCAAGAGAAAATACAACTAAATCCAAAAAAATTATCTTAATGGGGAAGGATGCGTTATACAGAGAGTTACATACATAATGAGACGCTTTATGAAGATTAATATCTTGATGTTGAGCTGTTTGTTTGAAAATCGCTGTGGCATCTACATTTGCAGCTATGCAGTCATGCAGCCATGCAGTTTGCTACACGCACATAATTTTGTATGTTTATGCATTTGCTGAGAATAATTTAAACATGAAAAATTTTTATAATGTGAGATAAAAGATCTACAATGTATTCAAAATATGGAATAATTAACAGTGAAACGAACTCTTGTTAGTCGTGCGATCAGAAGATATTTTTAATAACTTTCTAACATAGTAAGTGTAGTGCACCCTGCTGTGAAATTGCTTATCGCCTTCAATTCGTGTTATCTTTATATTTTCCAATTATTGTCTCATTTCATTTTAAACAAATTTATAAATTGGAACATTTATAGTTCAATTCAATTTATTTTTAAGGTGTTGCCCCCTTTTACGATAATGATCACAATTAACAACTAATTTCACTTCACCAATTTTGGTTTTTTTTTGCCTCTCCTTTAGTTGCTCCTGTTTCTTCTGCTACTGTTGCAGTTAAATGTTCAACATTAAATAAATGTGAATTTGAAGAGAAAATTGGCAAAAAAAAATAAAAAACTTTGACTCGAGATCATGTTTATTGTAATTAAATGTTGTTTAAGAGAAATAGAGTGACTTTCCTTTGACATGATATGAAATCATTTCGAATGGCTTCAAATTGCCAGAGCAAATAGTTGTCCTCAAATATACTTTAAAATAAAATGTTGTATAAGTTTCGAAAAAAGAAAGTGAAATAAGACAGAGGTTGTTAAAAATTAGGGAGATGAATCATAACAACGATGAAGTAAAAAATAAAATCTTGAAGTTGAAGGTGCCAATAAGGCTTAAGAAATATACGAGTACTTAAGCCTAAGAATGGCTGTGTGAAAACAATTTTGCCAGACTGTTTTATGAGCAAATTGAACTAAAGCCTAAATGTTGGATGTTAATTTAATTTGCAATTTTTTATTTACTTTCATTTTATTTTTATATTTAACTTTACTTGTATTTAACATTTAAGTGTCAAAGACAAAATGAAATTATTGCCGCCATACTACTATTTCAATCTTGCAACATTAATTGCTTTTACTTACATGCAACAGTAAAGCATTCCCTTGATTGCAATTGCATTCAGAAAAGTTGGAAAAATGAGTGGAATGAGTATCGTATGGTTCCATGATTACATAGAAAATCTGATAAAAAGAACGCATTACACTGCGTTACAAAAGTAATTGAAGTGAGAATACCTGCTTAGTAAAGTTTACATTAACGATTAGTCATGCTCAACAAAATCTCTTACATTCTAAACAATGCTAATGGCATACGAGAATTCAGATTTAAATTTATCTCTTGGACTTGAACATCAAAAAATATAAGCAAGCGATCTCTAGTGAGTTATACTGCGATTCTTTTGCAGTACGTTCGACGAAACTTTACTGATGCTGGTCCATACCGTTGGATTTGTGATAATGTTTGGGATTGTGCTACAGTGTACGTGAATACACTGAGTAAACTAACGCGTTTACTAAGCCCCCTGTGCAACCACAGGTGGCAATTCTTAGATTCAATTTTAACCAAGCGCCTTGCTAAGGCATTCGGCACTGTCCATGCCTTTCTACTAGGTTTTTTGTAATAGTGGCTCCCCCGCCAGCTTTGGCGTAAACCAAACATGTCAATTCGATTCCTGTAATTAATACAGTCCAAGAATCACAGAAAGGACGCCCTCAGAAGGGGAAAACCATCTCACTGCCTACTAGCGTCTGTTGAATGGCAATAGCACCTAGATAACTAATCGCTTGACCGGATCGTATCGAGCATTACCATCAATGCGATACCAGTCACTCAAGAGAAATCTCCCAAGAATCTATTGGCATTAACCACAAGCCACCACGTGAACTCCAAAGGACACCTCACCATTAACCGGCCACAACTTCATTCAACGCTGTTAGGTTGCAACGAACTTGATCTATGAACAAAGTCTCTAAAGCCATACAAATTTATCCACGAGCATAATCTATTAACTCCATGGAGTGAGAACTAAGTCCGTCATTGATAACTGTTCAGTTCAGGATGTATGCAATTTCAAAATCATCCATTAAACCTCCGCGAGAGAAACCTACTGTGGGGCTACCGGTACTCGAGGTGCCTGTATATAGCAGCTAATGGCACTTTCGGAGAGAACTCTCCTACAATATTTAACCCTGAATCGATAAGGTTGTGCTAGACCTATCCCAGACCAACAAGCATAGCTTGGCTTTACCTTTTAATTACTTATAAGCACATCCGTTGTCATGTTATTTCTTGGATTGGGCGGTGACAGACCAGTTTTCCCTGTGTCTGCCAAAGGTCATGGTCTAGAAACGCAGAATACCCTCTCCCCAAAGTGCAAATCACCAAAGTGTAAATAACACCAAGTTGCATACAGTACTCCCCCGGGGGACAAATGTTTTGGGGTATGTGATCTCATGTGAATTTTGTTAAAAGTGATTAAATTTATATTTTTGTTTAATCCTAATTACGTAATTTTAAGGGATTTTAAGCCTTAAGCGAGTACATAAAGAAATAAATAGAAAAATATTATAAATTTGAAGTTTTCCAAATACTTTGTAAATATATCAAAGAATGCACTTATCAGCCTATAAGTTAGTAGAATATAAACCGGTTTCAAATTTTCTCTATTGGATAGATTTTCCCTTTGGATACGTTAAAGTACTACAGTGTACTCAAAAATTATCCATTTAATAAGTTTTCGTTAAAAATATTATTATTTTCAGCGTTTCCAATTCTGTTTTTTAGTTCCATGCCATCATTGTCCCTCTAGAATCGCCTACAATAATCTGAAATTCTTTTTTAATTTTTTTCTTCAAGACAACATTCCATTTATCTGGAAAATTGTTCGCTGCAATGGCGCAGCAAAAGTCGTCCACAAAAGTCTGAGCATCTTATTTAGCAGCATGCAGTTGCCATCATTCCTTCGTTGTCCCTCCGGAATCGCCCACAATAATCTGCAAATCCTTTTATTTTTCTCTTCAAGACAACTTTCCATTGATCTGGAATGGCGGAGCAAAAGTCGTCCACAAAAGTCTGAGCCCATTCTCTAATAGCACGCAGTTGCCATTATTCCTAAGACAAATTATTAAAATAATTAAATGGATTCGTTATAGCTTTCCTTCTTTACCTTTAATGCTATTCAATGTTTTCATATGTATCTCCGATTTTTCCAAGATATGCTTAAGCAAACTGTGGCCAACGATCCGCTTTAAACAGCATGAAATAATTAAACGAAATTTACGAAAGAATTTTATAAAAGTCTATCAACCAAATTCATATTTAACAAAACTCACATTAAAATCTTTAGTGAAAATGACGCGGATATTTACAACATTCAATGAAAAGTCTGTCCAATTTCCGGCAATGAATTGATATCCGCTTGTACTCGTAAGCGGCCTTTTAAATGCACAAAACAACCAACGAGTTGCACCATAAAGATAATCAAAATTATTTAATATTAAACTATTAAAATACGTGTGGAAAAATGAACAACATAAAACGGCACTTGTTTTACCAAAAATATTAATAATCAATTTAAGCAAAAAATTAATCAACATTATTTAAATTTTTATGTTATGAGTGTTATTTTGAACACAATTAGTTGTTATGATTTCACATTTTGCTTTTAACACGTTTAACTCGTGCAACTTTGAGTGAACATCTCATGCATGTTTTGCTGGAGCCTTTTTAATTTTTTACATACACTTTTCATCTTATTTTAATTTTCTCTTACGACAATTTTCTTCCCAACTGAACAACATGATGTTACTTTTTCTCGTTTTGAAAACGATTCCGGCGGTAATTTAATATTGAAATCGTACTTGATATGCACTTGAGATGAAGACCAAACTGCTACCAAAGGAACAGTAGAAAGACACTGTAACAGTCACTGAATGGTTTTGCACTACCAAAACAGGTTTGTAAAGGAATGTAATCACTTGTGACGAAGCTTAGTAGTACTCGATGTGGTTAATGAATTCTGCCAAGAAACGGAAATTAAATCTCTGGCGAATTTCGCGGAATTTCTAACATGAAAAGGACTTTTGTTGCTTTTAACAAGAAATCGTTAAAATGTTTAAGATCGGCGAGTTAACGGGAAGATGCAAAAATATACGTGGTGGGTTCAAAAAATAACCGTGATTTTAAATTTTTTCCAAAAGTATTTTTTTATTCATCAATAACTATCTAGGACCCTTCAAAGTATTCCCCTTCCGATATAATACACTTAAGCCGGCGTTTTTTTCAAACCTCGAGATACTTCTGCAACGCGCTTTATGGTATCGCCATTAGCTCCTGTTCTGATTTTTCTTTTACCTCCTCATTCACAACAAAACACTTTCCCTTCATCGGTGTCTTCAGTTTTGGGAAAAGAAAACAATTGGCGGGATCCAACTTCGGAGAATGCGGTGATTGAGCCATGATTACGATTTTATTTTCGGCCAAGAACTAAAACGCAAGCATCGATATGTGAGCTAGTGCAAAATACTTAGCTAGTTTTTCCACAACTCTGTGCGTTTCTGACGAATTTCATCGCACAAACGGCGCTTACTTTAAGTTAATATTGCTTATTGACCGTAACCATTTGGGACAAGAGTTCCTGATGGACCTTGCCATGGCAATCGAAGAAAAGAGTGAGCAAAAATTTCACATGTTACCGAACTTGACGTGGTTTTTTCGGTCTTGGCATTACTAAGTAGGGATATGTACGGAGTACGGTTACAAATGAAGATTTCTCTTAAGGCAGAAGCTGCTGCCATTAGTGGCGCAATAGGGGATTCATGTATGAGAATCCTTCTAACTCTAATAGAGTGGATTGTCATTGGAGCCTTAATTGATATTGTATTCCAAACAAAGCCTTCGGCACAAATCTGTGTCAAAGCTTAATAATATTTCACCTTTGTATGGACTTCCATTTCGATAAACACATACTCGTATTCTCTTCTTCGTGAGAGTGCAAGAAAAGATCTGTTCGCATATACTAATTGACTTAATCTAGAAATCCCTTTTTCATTTGCATATTTGATAAGCATTTAACAAGTTGGCCAGGACGTTGATCATAAAAAAAATCCTCAGTTTCCAGTAGCAGCTGGTCCATTCATATTAATGCCTTTATAAATAAGGGTCCACTTAATGGAAAATGGGACTTAGATAATGCATACTCCTACTATTCAGCCTCCATAATAGTGATTTATGTGCTTTTCCAGAAGCAGCTTTTGGTTAATTAGGACGTTGCTCATAAAAACAGTCCTCAGCTTCCGGTTGCATCTGCTCCATTCATATTAATCCGTTCACAAGTCGGGGTCCACTTAATCGAAAATGAGGCTTAGCTAAGGCATACTCCTACAACGTGCCGTCAAACTTGTCAGTCTCCTAAATAGCGATTTATATGCTTTTCCCGAATAAGCTTTTGGTTAATTAGGACGTTGCTCATAAAAACAGTCCTCAGCTTCCAGTAGCATCTGATCCACTCATATTAATGCCTTCATAAGTCGGGGTCCACTTAATCGAAAATGGGGCTTAGCTAAGGCATACTACTACAAGGTGCCGTCAAACTTGTCAGTCTCCTAAATAGCGATTTATGTGCTTTTCCACAAGCAGCTTTTGGTTAATTAGGACGTTGCTCTTAAAAACAGTCCTCAACTTCTGGTTGCATCTGCTCCATTCATATTATTCCGTTCACAAGTCAGGGTCCACTTAATCGGAAATGAGGCTTAGCTAAGGCATACTCCTACAACGTGCCGTCAAACTTGTCAGTCTCCTAAATAGCGATTTATATGCTTTTCCCGAATAAGCTTTTGGTTAATTAGGACGTTGCTCATAAAAACAGTCCTCAGCTTCCAGTAGCATCTGATCCACTCATATTAATGCCTTCATAAGTCGGGGTCCACTTAATCGAAAATGGGGCTTAGCTAAGGCATACTACTACAAGGTGCCGTCAAACTTGTCAGTCTCCTAAATAGCGATTTATGTGCTTTTCCACAAGCAGCTTTTGGTTAATTAGGACGTTGCTCTTAAAAACAGTCCTCAACTTCTGCTTGCATCTGCTCCATTCATATTATTCCGTTCACAAGTCAGGGTCCACTTAATCGGAAATGAGGCTTAGCTAAGGCATACACCTACAAGGTTCCATCCAACTTGTCAGTCTCCTTAATAGCGATTTATGTGCTTTTCCCGAATAAGATTTTGGTTAATTAGGACGTTGCTCATAAAACCAGTCCTCAGCTTCCAGTAGCATCTGATCCACTCATATTAATGCCTTCATAAGTCGGGGTCCACTTAATCGAAAATGGGGCTTAGCTAAGGCATACTACTACAAGGTGCCGTCAAACTTGTCAGTCTCCTAAATAGCGATTTATGTGCTTTTCCACAAGCAGCTTTTGGTTAATTAGGACGTTGCTCTTAAAAACAGTCCTCAACTTCTGGTTGCATCTGCTCCATTCATATTATTCCGTTCACAAGTCAGGGTCCACTTAATCGGAAATGAGGCTTAGCTAAGGCATACTCCTACAACGTGCCGTCAAACTTGTCAGTCTCCTAAATAGCGATTTATATGCTTTTCCCGAATAAGATTTTGGTTAATTAGGACGTTGCTCATAAAACCAGTCCTCAGCTTCCAGTAGCATCTGATCCACTCATATTAATCCCTTCACAAGTCGGGGTCCACTTAATCGGAAATGAGGCTTAGCTAAGGCATACTCCTACAACGTGCCGTCAAACTTGTCAGCCTCCTAAATAGTGATTTATGTGCTTTTCCACAAGCAGCTTTTGGTTAATTAGGATAATTCCATTAGTACAGTGTTGTAAAATCGTGATCGCTAAAAGAACTGATATGTTTAAGCCGCTGTTATTTAAAGCTTGTGCTTTAAAATCATCAATGCTGATTTTCATATAATCGTATAACATGACTGTATGAAAATTTTCCTCATGTAAACATTTATGCATACGAATGCCAATGTACAGTGTGGTACATATGTATGTGCATACTCGTACGTACGGTCGAGTGTACATGAACGTGTAATGAACATTAAGTTTTTTTTTGTTATTGCAGATACTTTTTTAATAACAAATTTTCAATTTTGTGTTATTTTTTTCGTGGCTGATGGTGGAAGTAGCAAATATGCAGAAAACCACGGCTGTTTGACTCGATACTCGTATACATGAAAAGAAATTGAAAATTGATTTTCTGTTATGGTAGTTGGCTTTTAACAACAGTCGCGGCAGCAAGAAACGTTTTCACCACCAAAAACAAAATGAACAAATAAAATGATAAATAATTCAGAAAAATTTATATTTTTTAATTGAAATTTGTATGTAAAATAAATTTGATTTTTTCCTTCTTCCACTTCCATTCGAACAATTCGCTTTACGAGTCACTTGTTGTCTAATCCAATATATTGGATTGCTTAAATATTGTATAAAAAAGTTAGGCATGCAGCGAAACCATAAATAGTTGTGTTTCAATAGCTTTTAGATTTTAAAGCTCTCACCACCAATTCTAAAGCTGACCGACATACTGTCGTAACTGTGAGTACGATTTCGTTGTGTCGCAGTTGACTAAACATTATGTTTGATATGTTTTCTGTCAGTGTATTTTACGCTGGCTAGTACACTCTGTACCGATATACCGTTAACGATATAAACAATCGCATACATATTAACATACATAGCCGAGGCAACAATGATGGCGAGTAACTACTGATTCGCATGTGCATCGAACACTTGCACTTTTTCTTTCATCGGCTAGAAATCTCTCTAGTTGTGTTCAGTTGCATGAAGTGTTCACGTATTGGACGGACATTCCTAATGAAAAACGTTCGTGGCGTATTGGATTTTAGTTTGTTGTGTCATTTTAAAGCTTTTCATATGTAGTTTTATTTAAAAGCCAAAAGAAACAAGCTGGCAAGGTGGATTTGACTTTCACTTGACTAGTTGAAAAGGTTTTTCATGAGTTGTATGGCACAGAGAAAAAAGCTGTGAAAATATACATACTTACATATGCATGTAGTATGTATGTACATATGTGCATACATATGTATGTTTGTAATTACTGGAAAAAATTCATTAGCTATTTGGAATACCAGGAAGTTGTAAGAGGAAATGCCTTTCAAAACTTTTGTATAGGCTGCTGGCAATAACAGTGACTAGTAGGGCGGGCATCTGCTGCTTAGAACCATGATAACATTCATACAAGGAAGAATGCTCTTGAACTCCGAGGGCACTCCGAGGGCACTCCGAGGGCAGGCCCTAGTCGCGCCACCTAGTATGCCTGAATTATGAAAAAAGAATAGTTGTGTGGAAAAGACAGAGTGGCGCAGGTAAGGTGTAGCTTAGTAACTTAGTAATTAATTGTTTTAAAAATATATGATATCAGCAATATAATTTATTTCCTGGTATATGTTAAGTGGCAAGCGGCTGGCTATATGGAATTTTTTTGAATTTAAAAAAAACTTCAAGAGACAAAGCTCATGAGCCCCAGAGGTAGAATCTACGATCTTAACCATTTCTATTTGGCACACTTCTTAGCCCGATCACATTTTTTATTATTTCTGTCTACGGACTTGGAGCAAATATGACTTTGGGGATAATATTGTGAACCGAAACTGGTAATAAAGCAAAACAAACACTTAACTGTTCGGATTAAAGCACAGAATTATAATATTAAATGCGCGCTGCATTAAAATGCATACAAGGAAACGGTTGAAATAATACATTTTTCGGCGTAAAGAAATTTATTAGGTGCAAAAAGTTTTAAAATTATTTCAAAAAGCCTGGTAATTAATGCTCCAGAAATAAGTTTATAAATTTTTTTTAGTATTTGCTGACTTCCTGCAAGTTGTAATAAACTTTCCTCGTAGTTGAATTTGCTGCACTCTTATTTGCTTTGAATGTACCCGCATTGTCTGATTTATGTTTATTCTCAAATAAGCGCCATTATTTCGTTAATTTATAAACAAATAAAGGGAAAGAAACTGGTGTATAATTAACACTAATAACTGGTCATCACACCTAGTGTGCAGAACAGCAACTGTGATTCTTTGAATAAGTAAACTGTTGTACGGAAATAATAAAGTTTTCAAATGGAGATGTTCTTGCAACACCAACCGTGATCTCATACACTTACTTGTGGACCAAAATCATTTTATGTCTGTTAGTATGTAACTTTGGAGAAAGAAGATATAAAATTCCAATGCTGATAATAAGAGAATAAGTTCTCATACTGGTGTTAATTGCAGTGGAAGATGCGTTGACGCGTAAGTTTGCCTCATAGAAGCTAGAACAAATACGTTATAGTTGACTTGTGTACAATTTCTGCTTTTCGTTACCTTGTCTACGCCAGTTACCTCATTGTATTATTCATCTGGGGCTGATGTAATGGTTTTTAATGTGCTCTCTTTCCTGAGTCTACATAAGCACCGCTATAATACATGGAGCTGAATATACTAATCTCACCTCCAGAACAACTTTGGATAAAAACTTGAAATAAAATCTAAGTTGTACTACCATCACACATTACTTTCAAGTTCTCATAAGATCACAAGATATAGCAATACGATTCTTAATGTTAATATATCTACTTGCACTTTTTTGTGTAGACGAATTTCGCGAAGTTGACCATTTAGTAAAGATGCTTCCCTTTTTCATTCACTGTAGCAGTTCACTGATTAAATACTAAAATGTTGGTACTGACAGAAATGGTACTGTAAGAAATGGATATATTCGCTTTTTCGAAAATGTGTCAAAGGAACCTTTAACGCTCTACAAAGCCTAATTATTGTATTTAAGAAGCTTTCTGTGTATATAGGGCCTACTCATGTATAGGCCTTACTCATATAATGCATTGTACCGTAGTAGCGAATTAGGTGCTATTAAGATGTTGCTTAGTACCATTTTAGTACTTATTTTACTTCGCCGATGAAGTATTGCTACAGAAGAACATTGAACCGGAATATACGTTATGGTCTCTATTAATGGTTTGGTGATAAATATGAGGTGACCAGTATATACGCTTTCGCAACGGAAATATTGTATCAACAATTAACACATGAAGTATTAGAGGACTTTAGAAATATTCTCGAAAGTTTTGATATTTAGTAACTACTTCTAAGCATTACATTGACAATGCTACATTTAATGTTCGGCCATAGAGTGTGCTCTAAGGGATCTTCCGATCATCTACTTATTAGTTTTGAATGTTTGTGACTCTATTACTTACGTATGTAAGCCAAAAGGGATCATCATTTACATTACTCCAAGATATGTATATGATCTTCCCAGATACTTTGATCTCCCATCGGAAAACTCAAGTAGATTAAACTGCATTTCTTTCCTTTTCAGATAATTTTTCTCTTCCTTTTTTTTCTTCTTTTCTATTTTTTCTCTTCCACTGAATACTAAATTAGGAGGAGAGTAGTCCTCCTCTAAGTTCACTTCCTTTATTATTTAAATAGAGAGAATGTGCAACCAGCAACATCAGTATAGTCGACTAGCAAAACACCTTCTCTTTATAGATCACAGATGTGTGTACACATCTTGGATGTGTTCAACATGTAAATCTTGTGAACAGCACCGGTTGGATTTTGACCAAATTTATGATCGTATGGTTCTTTATATATAGCAAATTGTTTTATTTTTAAAGACGAATATCCGTCTTTCCTACACGTTGGGTCCCAGCCTAAACTCAAAGTAGTAAATCTCCGATAGTAAAAATAGTTATTCAACATGCTTATAATTATCTACATACACACATCCATACAAGTGCATATGTATGTATATTTGACTATATTCCAATGTTGGGAGAGGTAATAAATAATTTCATGCCTGCAATAAAGCTAAAAATGTTTACCAGTTTTATTGACTTTTACTCGACGCACCAAAAAAAAAAAAAAAAAAAGAAAACGCGTCAAAAAAATCGTCTGTAACACCTTAATTTGGCGCGTATTGAACAGGAAAAGCAAAAAAAAATTATATCAACAATAAACACTATTTTACTACATACGAATGCATTTGGGATTTTAACACGTAATAAATACACCAGAGAAATAAATTCATGCACATAAATATGTATGTGTGTGAATGTTTGAATTTAAAATAAAATCTATGGAGGAAGAAAGAAATCTAAAAACAGTTACAACGAATTTATTAGTAGAAATAAAGTAAAAAACAGCAGGAGTACCAAAATTGGTATGTCATTTGCTTCGGCGCAGAAGTAACACCAAAAACTTTGGAAATACAAGAGAGCGCGAATCCATGAATGGGAATAAGCAAATGAAGTAAATATTGTATGGATTTCAAATACGAATTGAAACTAAATGTAGGAATTAATAACTGTGTAAGTAAAAACTTAAAGCAAAATAGTAAAGAAAAATGCTTGCGGAAATATTATATTGACCATGCCCGAAATTCCATAATGTTCAGAAATAGTTTCAATATTTCACGCACAGCCGAGTACGATTGGTAACGTACTCGGCTGTGCTTCGAGTTGCACATGTCGGTTTCATGCTGGGGAATATTTCAAAAGCGGAAATAAAACTAAACAAGCAAACTATGTACCTCCCTATGCACATACGAAGAGGTATATACATATGCATGTACGACTGTGTTTGTATGGTTGTACATACGACTATGTATGTAAATACGACGTTTGTATGGTTGTACGTACGAGGTTGTATGTATGTACAACTGTGTTTGTATGGTAAGGAGAGGCAATAAATGATGTTAAATGGTTTCCTTTAGAAAATTGCCCCCAACCTAATTTATTTAAACAAAAGATAACTGACGATATTTATTTACTTAAAATAACAATTATATGAATATACTGAATATACTGACCACATTATTTTAATTCTTTCAATTTTTCTTAAGAAAAAATCAAAAGCGGTTTTTTTTTTTAAATTAATTTGCAACACTCACTAAATAGCCAATAAATAAAATATAAGTAGAATATTAAAAGTTTAATGTAATTTTTATTGTAATGAAAATGAATTACAGGCGCATTTTGCTGCCCTTTAAGGGAGAAGTAAGTACTTGAGAATGAAGATTTTTTAATAATAAATGAATCAGTGCACGACAAGAATAATATAATAAATCATTTTTTTTTAACTGCTTAATATATAAATGAGTAAAAAACTGAATAAAGAAAAATCCAGATAAATTGTATGAGAAATCATAAATCAACATAAATCATCTGTTCAAGAAATCATATTGATTACGCCGATTGCAATGATGTAATAAAGAGAAGCAGTTCGATTTTAGAAGACAATATTCCAAAATATCTTGTAATGTGTTTGAAATACCCCAATGGTCGTGGATGCCCTTAATATATCAAATCAGATTCCACAGTGGAAAAGGAGAGCATGAGTTTGCTGCACGAACATCGGTTTTGCCTAAGTGGAAATTAAAATAGCTAAACGAAGGATAAAAAGTATAACTTTTCGTTTCAACAACACGATTCCCGACACTGCATTTGTCTATTTACGGCACAAATTCATCGAATTCTTTAAAAGTATTCATGGAATACGGTTTTTCTTTCATTGCTGTCCCCAGTTTTGAAAAGAGTAAAGTTCAACGGGGCCCCAGTCCGTTGAATACAATACGGTATTTAAGGCATGATTATAGTTTTGTTTTTGGCCAAAAACTGTTGCTCAAGCATGTGTGAGCTGGTGCGTTATCACGGTTTTCATGATAACCAATACATGTTTGATTTTTCCACAATTTTGCTCGTTTCTGACGAATTGCTTTGCATAAACGGCACATAACTATAAGGCAGTATTCCTTATTGACCATACGACCTTGTGGCAAGAATTCGTGATGCATCACACCATTGGCATCACATATTAGAAAATAGAAAATAGTGAGCAAAATCTTCACATTTGAGCGAGGTTGAAGTGGTGTTCTCGGTCTTAGCTTTTCTGAACGTTTCTGTTGGGAACAGAATCGTTGAACTTCGGATTCAATATCATAGCCATACATACACGCATCATTCTTTATATTATGTTCTTTTTGAGCAAATCTAGATCGTAGTTGATGAGCAGATCTTGAGCCATGCCCATGCCACGTAGTTTCTGCTCAAAAATTAACAATTTTGCAACAATCTTCGCTGCCACACCTTTCCGGCCTAAAACCTTCGTCAAAATTGCTTGTCATGAGCCGAACGATATGCCAACATCATCAACATACTCTCTAGTAGGAATTCGACGATTATCCAATATCATTTTCTTCAATGCTTCAATATTTTCACTGGTTGTTGACGAGGTCGGAAGATCAGCACAAGCATCGTTATTGCCATCTTCTCGGCCTTCTACTCATAGTAGGCTCGCCAAAACGCCACAATCATCATTTGAAATATCCTTTCACATTTCAGTTCATATTTTGCACAAAACTTATTACAGTTTCTTTGATCCATCTTTTCGATTATTAAGAAATCGAAGAGCACATCAAAACACGATTAACCTTTTCATCTGTCAAAACTGACAATCAAACTGCCAATCTAAAATGGCTGATATAACAGAAAAAAAACCAAAAATCGCTTGTTATTATAACGGTTATTCGTTGATCATGCGACTTGTATTAGGCGGAGCTCCCTTTCCCAAGATTAATCATATAATCCAAACATATGACCGAACCAATTTTATTACCGTATCTCGTAAAAACCCAAGCGAGGATACCCAGTTCACAGGCTAAATTTCTTACGGAAATTGACCTATGAAATCGAATTGAAAGTAAATTTTTTTTCTTATCCTTTTAATAAACATATAAATATTAATATTAAGAAATTAATCAGTAACATTTTTATTTAATACTTGTGTAATTAATGGTTTTTCTCATTCAAAGAGAAAATATTTCAGAATTACAAAAGTGGGAACAACCTATTTGCATGGCCCTGCCCCTTTCCTATCTATCAAATGAACTCATCACAATGCAATTTGACACACATATTATTTAATTAGACCCCGAAGCAGTTGTTAACAAGAAACCAATTCAGTAAGAAGAAAAATGCGTTACTATAATAAATTATAAGCAACACATGTACGTGTTGCTCGATCAAAGTTGTTGCTTTGAAGTATTAAGCAATTAGAAATTTTTAGAGAAATTCATCGAGAAACCATACAGAGAGTTAAAGACAAACCTTAAAAGCCAAAACAGTAAATATTTTAAGCTAAAACTGAAAAGCTACCAAACCGAACGTGCTTTAAATCATAATTGATTTGTTGTAGTCGCTTACGGAGAAAGAAAAAACGTGTTCTCAGGAAAACAAAACTTTTCTCTATTTTTTGAAAATATTTCTTTTTTTTTTTTGTTTGATTTTTTTTTTTTAAGAAAAACGCATGACAAAAACGGCTTGCAGCAGTAGCCAAGCAAGTGACTTGAAAAATGGTTTGTTGCCGGTGTGTGCTTTTAATTTTATTTATTTTACTTGGCTCTAATGGTAGTGGTTCTCGGCTTGATAGTTTTGAGCCATTAAACGCACTAAGTGCAACGATTTCACCTACGTCCGCGTTTAAATATTTTTTGACGTTGTCGTTTCATTTGAAAAACCTCAGCCTAACGCACCCAGTTTTAATTTAAATTTTTTTTCTTTCTTCTACTTTTTTTTTGTATATTTCTAGTTGCTCATGTTGTTGTTGCTGTCGGTTGTCTTAGTTATTGTTGACAATTTTCTCCAATTTTTACTTGGGTGCGTGAAACTCTTAACATTTTTTTTTTCCGAGATTGGCTAGCAATTACAACAGAGATTGTCAAACAACTTGTTCAAGCGATGAAAGGAAAATCTTCCTTTTTTATATCTAAACGGTCAAAGTTCACATTTCATTTTTATTGTTGGAAATTTGGATTTCAAGTTAGAAGAAAGAAACGCCAACCGGCAAAAAATAAAATTTTCCAATAATATTTCGATGGCGTTTACATACGAGTGCCTGGTGTACGTTTACTTATATTAAATTAGAAATCGCGATAACACTAAAGCATCAAAAGCAAATCATTTTCGCGATAAAAAAAATTCAAATTTTTCAAAAAACCTACATACAGTGGCTCACAGCTTATTTCGTACACTTGCTGGCGTATGTGCACTTATATCAAATTAGAAATCGCGATAACACTAAAGCATCAAAAGCAAATCATTTCCGCGATAAAAAAAAAAATTCAAATTTTTAAAAAAACCTACGTACAGTGGCTCACAGCTTATTTCGTACACTTGCTGGCGTATGTGCACTTATATCAAATTAGAAATCGCGATAACACTAAAGCATCAAAAGCAAATCATTTCCGCGATAAAAAATAAAATTTTCACATTTTACTATAAACCTACATACAGTGGCTCACAGCTTATTTCGTACACTTGCTGGCGTATGTGCACTTATATTATATTAGAAATCGCGATAAATAAAATTTTAGGAATTCCACCAAAGTCTCAAAAGCAAACCATTTGCGCGATAAAAAATTAAATGTTAAAATTTTACAAAAAACCTACATGCAGTGGCTCGCAGCTTATTTCGTACACTTGCAAAAGACAACATTGTATGCTTGCTGGTGCATGTACACTTATATCAAATTAGAAATCGCGATAAATAAAATTTTAGGAATTCCACCAGTCTCAAAAGCAAATCATTTCCGCGATAAAAAATTAAATGTTCAAATTTTTCAAAAAACCTACATACAGTGGCTCGCAGCTTATTTCGTACACTTGCCGGCGTATGTGCACTTATATCAAATTAGAAATCGCGATAACACTAAAGCATCAAAAGCAAATCATTTCCGCGATAAAAAAAAAAATTCAAATTTTTAAAAAAACCTACGTACAGTGGCTCACAGCTTATTTCGTACACTTGCTGGCGTATGTGCACTTCTATTACATTAGAAATCGCGATAAATAAAATTTTAGGAATTCCACCAAAGTCTCAAAAGCAAACCATTTGCGCGATAAAAAATTAAATGTTCAAATTTTTCAAAAAACCTACATACAGTGGCTCGCAGCTTATTTCGTACACTTGCCGGCGTATGTGCACTTATATCAAATTAGAAATCGCGATAACACTAAAGCATCAAAAGCAAATCATTTCCGCGATAAAAAAAAAAATTCAAATTTTTAAAAAAACCTACGTACAGTGGCTCAAAGCTTATTTCGTACACTTGCTGGCGTATGTGCACTTATATCAAATTAGAAATCGCGATAACACTAAAGCATCAAAAGCAAATCATTTCCGCGATAAAAAATAAAATTTTCACATTTTACTATAAACCTACATACAGTGGCTCACAGCTTATTTCGTACACTTGCTGGCGTATGTGCACTTATATCAAATTAGAAATCGCGATAACACTAAAGCATCAAAAGCAAATCATTTCCGCGATAAAAAATAAAATGTTCAAATTTTACTATAAACCTACATACAGTGGCTCGCAGCTTATTTCGTACACTTGCCGGCGTATGTGCACTTATATCAAATTAGAAATCGCGATAACACTAAAGCATCAAAAGCAAATCATTTCCGCGATAAAAAATTAAATGTTCAAATTTTTCAAAAAACCTACGTACAGTGGCTCACAGCTTATTTCGTACACTTGCAAAAGACAACATTGTATGCTTGCTGGCATATGTGCACTTATATTAAATTAGAAATCGCGATAACACTAAAGCATCAAAAGCAAATCATTTGCGCGATAAAAAATTAAATGTTCAAATTTTTCAAAAAACCTACATACAGTGGCTCGCAGCTTATTTCGTACACTTGCAAAAGACAACATTGTATGCTTGCTGGCATATGTGCACTTATATTAAATTAGAAATCGCGATAACACTAAAGCATCAAAAGCAAATCATTTCCGCGATAAAAAATTAAATGTTCAAATTTTTCAAAAAACCTACATACAGTGGCTCACAGCTTATTTCGTACACTTGCCGGCGTATGTGCACTTATATCAAATTAGAAATCGCGATAACACTAAAGCATCAAAAGCAAATCATTTCCGCGATAAAAAAAAAAATTCAAATTTTTAAAAAAACCTACGTACAGTGGCTCAAAGCTTATTTCGTACACTTGCTGGCGTATGTGCACTTATATCAAATTAGAAATCGCGATAACACTAAAGCATCAAAAGCAAATCATTTCCGCGATAAAAAATAAAATTTTCACATTTTACTATAAACCTACATACAGTGGCTCACAGCTTATTTCGTACACTTGCTGGCGTATGTGCACTTATATCAAATTAGAAATCGCGATAACACTAAAGCATCAAAAGCAAATCATTTCCGCGATAAAAAATAAAATGTTCAAATTTTACTATAAACCTACATACAGTGGCTCGCAGCTTATTTCGTACACTTGCCGGCGTATGTGCACTTATATCAAATTAGAAATCGCGATAACACTAAAGCATCAAAAGCAAATCATTTCCGCGATAAAAAATTAAATGTTCAAATTTTTCAAAAAACCTACGTACAGTGGCTCACAGCTTATTTCGTACACTTGCAAAAGACAACATTGTATGCTTGCTGGCATATGTGCACTTATATTAAATTAGAAATCGCGATAACACTAAAGCATCAAAAGCAAATCATTTGCGCGATAAAAAATTAAATGTTCAAATTTTTAAAAAAACCTACATACAGTGGCTCACAGCTTATTTCGTACACTTGCAAAAGACGACATTGTATGCTTGCTGGCATATGTGCACTTATATAAAATTAGAAATCGCAATAACACTAAAGTTTACAAATATTACAGTTAAATTACAGTTTACAAATTTTACAAAAAACTTACATACAGTGGCTCACAGCTTATTTCGTAAATTTGCAAAAGAAAACATTGTATGCTTGCTTATTTAAATGGTAAAGAAAACTTAAAATTTATAAAAAAAGTTCAAGTCACAGTTAATTTCGTGCTCTGCCAGCAGACTTAGAAAAAAGTGTCTAATACCATTTTGCTTTTCCATCGGCCCAAAAGTTTTCATATGGCTACGCTGTGAATCTTGTTTCTGGTTGTTCTTCAACCAGAGTGGATTTGAAGGCGTGGATTTTGGGAATCGCCAAAACCAAAATTGCCCACAAATTTGTGCATGTAAATGAATTTCAAAACATCTTAAAGACTTAATATATAATTTAAAGTAAATAAAATTAATCCAAAAGATAAATTTAGCAGATAATGAAAAACAGTTCTTAGATACCAATCATTCAGTTTATTATATCTCGATATTGTTGGTCCTTATATTTGCTTGTCGTAGCAATCTTTTGAGTGCCACAGAAACGAGTGAAATGCTTAGAAGAATCAAGAATCATTTCGAAAATTTAGTGCATTTAAAAAAAACTATCTCAGCCTTTTTAACAAGTCAGCCGATTTTATAGAAAATAATTTATATATATTAACAACTTTCTCATCTTATTTAACTTTGGAATAATTATATTTTTAAGTTTTCTTATTTTAAATAGCAAATTAAGGGAAAGTGTGTGCAAATAGACGATTCCGAAATCTAATTTCCCTGAGTGAGTTTTGGGCTACTTGTTTACAAAGTTTGAGTGCCACATTTATACAGGCAAGTATCAGAACAGCAATTTTGTATTGCAACGCTGTAGTTGTCAATCAAATTTATCTGTTAGGTAAGCTTTACTTTTTTTTTTGTATTTCATATTTTTTCTTGCTATACACTTACATACATATACGAGTACATCATTCAATTTAGTCGTACACCCTCAACTTCCAGACAACACGCACACCAAAAGTATCAGCAACACTTATTTGCATTAAAGTCGTTGACATAGACAAGGAAGAGGAAAAGCTACAGGTCGCAAATTATGTACCAAGTGTATGCCAGCAGGAAAATTTCCTTTGCCGATTACCCTGATGATTTGACAGTTTTACTTTAACGTTTAACGTTGTGAGGCAAAAGTTACACCTCGCATAGTGTTAACTGTTTTCAAAGTGCAGGCGAGTTACGAAAACATTTACCGTGAAGCGTATGCAAACTTTTTATACTCATTTAACAGTCAGTTTAACAAGTAATCAATTATTTCGGAAACTCAGAAGAGAAAGCCAAACAATTAGTAGAAGAGGATGCTTGTCTTTGCTCAAGAATATCTTGTTGAAAATATGCTAATATATATAGTATATAAATATACTATATATAATTCTTCTAAGCATTTACTCGTTTCACAATATACTATATATACTATATATGTATATACGGAGGCAAAGTATATTTTGCCTCCGTGGGCGAATGAATAATGCACAGCCTACTAAAATAGAGGCCGCGTGTTCGATTCCTGTCCAAGCTCTGTGTGTTTTCCTGCGTACAAGCCGAAAGCTTTGCAAGTGAAGTTGGTTGCAGAAAAAATTTTAATCATCTTTTACTAGAAAAATCCAGAATTTGGAAATACACAAACTTAAAATTAATTTGAACTTTGTAGCTCGACGGCACAACAATGGAGGAAAGGCTCATCCTTGGCTGTAAATGATTATACATAAACATAATATTTTCTTTAAAAATATGTGCTATACGAAAATATCTCTGTTCTATGCCACTGTGAACTATCGTACAAAAAACAAATATATAACTTTCCAATCGCAATTAGAAATGAACTTTTAGAGTACTGCGATAAATTGTAAAATGGATTATTATTATTACTGTATGACCTTCTACAAAGAACATATATAACGGGTGTTTTTTTAAAAGGTACACAAGTAAATAAATATATTTTTTATATCAATGGTGATTGCAGCCATGTGACGAAGAGGGCTAGTGCGTACCAGACGTAACATGGAACACCAACTTCCACAAATTACTAGTGTTTTGCTGATGTATGTACATATATATCCATACACGCATGACAGATTATGAGCAAGGCGAATTGAAAACAGGTAACGGGGGAGAGCAAATGATATTTCGAGTATATAAAAAATGATATTAGGAGTATATAAAAATTGTAAAACCAACAGACATAATGCTCAATGGCACCAAGAGGAGAACTGTACTTATGCTCTGAGATTATGAATACATTAAGATGTTGCAGTACCACTTTTATATAAAAATGATCTTATTCTCGGTGATCTTATTACAATCGCAAGTCGGCATGTATGTGTGCATGGAAGTTAAGGCCGCAGTTAATTCAAAGAGGAAAACTTTAAGCTAAATAATAAGTATATCTTTGAGCTAATTAAAAGTGTTTTAAAGCCGATCTGCTCTACAGCAATGGAGAGTGATCACGATGACGGGAAAAAATAATTTTTATATGTTTTTTATGTCCCAGTTCCAGATTGCACGCACATAAAATTATTTTTGATGGAAGCGCACGGAATGGATTAGCAACATCTTAATCTTATTTCAATTTAACGAAAATATTCATAAGTATTTTAAATTAACAACTTGGTATGCACAGCTGTTGAAAAAAATTACAACTCTGATATAATCGATTTCTTTGGCTTCGTGCGTGTGCGTAACATTAAAAACTTTTCCAAAAAAACTGAAAAATATATGTATGCATACTCTGACCTAAAACAACTTTAGCTCAACAAGTCTTTAAAAAGCGTATGGAAACCATATACAGTTATCATATCTAGCCACGATAAAAATCCTATATCATTTTTCTACTCAGGACTGTGTGTGTGTATGTGTGTGGCATCAAAAACTTTTCCAAAAAAAATTAAAAATATATGTATGCATACTCTGACCTAAAACAACTTTAGCTCAACAAGTCTTTAAAAAGCGTCTGGAAACCATATACAGTTATCATATCTAGCCACGATAAAAATCCTATATCATTTTTCTACTCAGGACTGTGTGTGTGTGCGTAACATTAAAAACTTTTTCAAAAGAAATTAAAATATATGTATGCATACTCTGACCTAAAAGAACTTTAGCTCAACAAGCCTTTAAAAAGCGTCTCGAAACCATATAAAATAACTAGCCACGATAAAAATCCTATATCAGTTTTCTACTCAGGACTTCACCACTTTATGACTTCAAATGCTGCTGCCTAATGTTGTTGGCATTTCATACTTTCGTTGTGGCAAGCAATCATGTATCTACAAAAATAATTATGGGCCAAAGTGCTTGAGGCGAATTTAGGCCCAATTCCATTTTTCTGACCCACAGTAAATGAAAAAATGAAGTCTGCTCTTTTAAGTTTATATTATTTTATTTAAAAACAACAGCGTAAGAAAATTAAAATTATAAATAAATTAACTATTCAGAAATACATAATTGTTTTTCTGAAATGCCAAACTTTTGAGAGTGGATAATAACTTAGCAGCTTCAATAGTAGGCAGCAGCATATGAGGTTGTGTGGTCTGCTTTGGTGATTGTGTTTATGCTTAAAGCGAAATATTTATAGTTGGGCTACTTAAAAAGTTTTGTGGTGCTTGACGCCCTTTAGAGAAAGTAATGCATTATGGTGTGAATGCCGTGGCACAAAAGTGAAAATATGTAATAATGAATATTGATTGATTTAGAGAAAACATTTGGAAAGAAAAATAAATAATACAAAGTCTATAAATATTTATTTGTTATTTTATTTTATTCATTAATGCGTCTTCAGGCATGACAGTTATGATGCCAATGCACTTGCATGCATGTGCGCACTCATTTTTATTCATTTCAATCAAATATGAATGATGTGTGCTTGGAATATTTTAACTCAGAATAAACAAACATATATACACATGTGTGCATGTGTGTATATACATTTAAATACATAAATATGTATGTAACACAAATACCTCAAAGTTCCAACTCTTAAAAAGAAATTGGTGTTAAAAGAAACTATTATCGGTGGAAAAGGTAACTACTACACCTCAAGCTAGTTATGAAATTATTCATTGTATTCATGTACGTTTGCATATTTATACATATTAACATACCCATATACAAGAACGTACATAACTGCACACATAAACCCATCTGTGTTTACTTAGTATGTTAGAAGTTCATTACGAGTATGGCAAAATTCAAAATTTTTAAGAAAACGTTAAAGATACACTCTATTCAATCATGATTTTTCATGATTCATATGAATAATATATTCTCAAATTGTGGAAAAAAAAGCCACAAAATATCGTTATTCATTAAATAATTAATTTTGACATTTTGATTGCATAAACAAAATAAAAACTGTCTTTGGTTCTCATTGCAACGTTGGAATAACATTTGTTTGTAGTGTGTGGTGTGTAGTGTGTCATGTGTCATGTGTGTTTGTTTGTTTTATTAACATTAATGCAGCAATTAAGAAATGACATCTGAGAAGGCTCTTTATTTGTTGTTGTTAATTGTAAAGGGTGTTCATTTTCCGGCTATAGAATTTCACTTCACATCATGAAAAGGTTCCATTTTTAATACTAAACAGATCTGTTCTATTCATAAAAACTTACTCGTAAAAATGCTTGTCAAGCGAAATTGTACAATATTATACGCGTGACAGATTATGAGCAAGGCGAACTGAAAACAGGTGTCGGAGGGATCGCAAATGATCTTTTGTTTTATAAATGTTTACAAAATGTGATCATTATTCACTAACAATAGCAACCACACGTGATGGAGAAATCTAAATCTTCATATTCTTAAAAACTTACTCGTAAAAATGCTTGTCAAGCAAAATTCTACAATATTATATGCGTAAAGCGAATTGAAAACAGATGACAGGGGGATCGCAAATGATCTTTTGTTTTATAAATGTTTACAAAATGTGATCATTATTCACTAGCAGTGGCAACAACACGTGATGGAGAAATCTAAATCTTCATGTTCATAAAAACTTACTCGCAAAAATGTTTCTCAAGCGAAATTCTACAATATTATATGCGTAAAGCGAATTGAAAACAGATAACAGGGGGGAACAAATTATCTTTTTTTTTATAAAAGTTCAGAAAATGTGATCATTATTCACTAACAATAGCAATAACATGTGATAGAGAAATCGAAATCTTCATCGAGAAAAATTATACTGACAGAAGGCGGATTCTTAAATGTTGAAAAATAAGGATTTACGTAATATTACAGTTACTAAAATTATCACGGTTGGTATCGAAGAGAGAAAAAATAGTTATTTAGTGGTAAAATAACTACTCACCTTAATATCTTTGGTCCATCAATGCACATACCAAAATCTGCCATACCCAGCTGGCAGACTGTATTCGAAAGATTTCGGAAAATGACCTTGAAAAAGTTGCACCATTGCATTATTTTGTCTAATAAGATTTAGTTCTTCCTTATAATGATAACACCTTTCTAAGGCCGGTTCCCCTCGTCAATATTTAGCCAAACGAGGTAATATAAGATTACTCAACAAATTCTCCACTAATGTAGTTACAGGCGCTCATTTAAATTGTGTGTAGAATTGCAGTTTCTCTGCATGTCTATGATGAAAAATTATAATGTATGTATTCAAGCTGGCCACGTTCCAAACCCCAAACCACCAACTCTTAATGACCAAATTCTAGTGCAATCCTCATATTCAGATTTAATCCATTATAACGTCAGTACCACCAGATCGTACAATATAATCCAATTGTTCTTTAACATTTCAGCATCAATTTCGCTTCAAATACTATGCCATTACCGTTTGGACCAGGAACAACTTAAAAACTTCTCTAGCCGATTTTTCTTTGGCTCTTAAGCGATATTTTCTTTGATAAGAATAATTATATAATTTCACTTAGCTCACCGCCATGCCTCATATGTACGCTCGCACCTATATACATATGTATGTATGTATGTATGTATTCATACAAATTTGAATTTGCTTGCACGTGCTTTCTCGAAATTCCAAATATTGGAAACTGCGTAAAAAAATCTTATACTGCTAGCTGGTAATGAATTCGCCTTGATTAGTACCAAATTTTTCGAAGACTAGCAATGAGCAGATGAGTAGGAGTTGGGCTGAAGAAGACAGGTGCTGAACAAGCAGATAGATAGAGCTGTATTTCAGGGTCTGTCATGTCAAAGTAGTCGCTATTAGGCTGTTCTTATTAGCCACCGTATTCATGGTTTAACAAGTGATTTGCCGTTAAAATACTGCTATGTAAGACTGGCGAAGGAGGATGTTCACCGCCTGGTGGTAATTTTTAAGTGTCTGTTCCTTCGTAACTTACATTAGCACAACTAATAATGCATTATATTAGATATATATATATTAGATATATATATTACATATATATTAGATATATATATTACATATATATTAGATATATATATTACATATATATTAGATATATATATTACATATATATTAGATATATATATTACATATATATTAGATATATATATTACATATATATTAGATATATATTACATATATATTAGATATATATTTATATTAAAGCAAATTCAAAAACTCATGAATTTTTTGTAATGAAATTTTCATAAAACTTCAATTTTCATTCGATCAGAGTTGCATTTACTTCAATCAGCAAAGAGAAAACTGTTTGCATTATTTTTGTATGATAGTGTGGCACCAGCGAAACCATTTTCATCCGATTTTTTTTTATATAAGCTGGAATGGCCTTAGATTTTTGGGTGAATAAATCGTATGTCTATATAGGATACTGAAGCATGGCCTTCAGTACGTATCTTAACCAAACCAGAGTTGTATTCAGCCATTTATCATCTAGAAATACTTTCGCATTAAGATTTGAGTTAATTAGGCAAGATTCCATTATTTATTTTTTATATTCTATTTTTATAATGCTCAAGAAACACCCTTTACGGTGTATGACTCTTGTCATACCCAGAAACTTTGTTGATTAGAATAATTTCTAGTAGTTTTCTTAAGTTAAGTAAATATTTACGAATTGATTGTCAGTCTAACAAGGTGTGTCTCCATTCTAACATTGAAATTGTTTGCTTTCAAATATTACAAATAAGCAACTGAAGGCACAAAGATGTGCCACAAATGCCATCGATGTTTTTTGTGTGTGTATATATGAATATATGTATATATACGTAAGTAAGCATTTTTTGAGCGATACACTGAGAAATAGTGGATCTATTCTATTGTATTTATCGAAGCCGATTTCCTTTCCTTAGAAAGATTGGGAGTAAGAAGCACTTAATTTGCTGGCAGCACAACTTATCGGCACTCAGCTGAAATGCTTCTGAATTGGCCATAATTTCTTTCAAGTATCCTGAATATCTCGTAGTGTATATTTTTTCACTACACAGCCAAGCACACCTCAATTGCATTTCCGCTAATTGTCTATAAAATTGCGGGGGTCTAATTGTTACACATTCATTTTAAAGTGCGAGTGCAAGTTTGAGATCGTCATCTTATTATTTTCTGTATGGATACGAAATTATAGAACGCTGAGGAAGCTTTTTGAGCGTTTTTTTTCTTTGCAGCTTAAATCAATTTACCAACATTTGAAATGCACTATTCATTTCTATGCACTTGCAGCAATTATGTAAATATTTATAACACAATGAAACTTTTCTTTAGGGTATACAAAATTTATATATAGGATTTTAAGCTCATATTATATATGTATATATTTAGACATTATCACATTTTTTTGATTAACTTAACCTGCAAAGCTTTTGGTTTGACAGCAGGAAATCAGCCGGGTCTAGGCGGCAATCGACCTCGCGACCTCCAGTTTAGTAAGAAGCGCATGATTCATTCGCCTACGTAGGCACCCTACATGACAATTTACAATTGCATACGCTATATTACGAAATCATTGAGAAAATATGGCATTTCTTTTGCATGCCTCTGTAGAAATAAATTTTGAGAATATGAAAATATTTTTCCGTAATGCTTAAGATCAAACGCTGCACTATTTTCGCAGCATATCTTTACACTTATTAAACAAAATATTAAATGCACATGTGCTCGTGTCTATATTATTTTTTAAGATATCTTAATACTGTTTAAGTAGATGAAAATAATCAATATGCGAACGAGAGAAAATCTGCATTTCCGTCACACGTTTGCATTATAAAATATTTATACAGTAGAGCAAATTTAAAAATGGGAAGCGAAAAGTTGCAATCGCTGGCAGTGATCCATGCTGTGTAGTAATAACATGGTTATGTGGTAATGTTACTTCCACTTGAAACCTTAGAGCTGGCTCAAGAAATGGCTTTCACTTTGGCTATGGCGAGTTATGGTTTCGGTCAGTTCTAAATATGTATAATAATAATGCATACCAACAATTAGAAATATTTGCAGGTCGCTCTAAATATTGTATTGTATTGTGAGCAGGAAACGGTAATCTTTGGTAATCAATCGTGTTTAAGTGAATAAAATATTTAATAAATTTTGATATACAGTATGTTTTTGTATGCAAAAATTCTTACATAAATATATATTTTGTCAGGATATCAAAATGCCAAAATGGTCTTGTGTTGCCTTTAACCCATACTGGGGTCTAATAAAATTTCGTATAGTTGAGTTCAATTCTTAGAAAATAATTTTAATCTAAATGAATCTTTTTACACGCGTGGCCCACTGTAGACACGGATTAAAGACAAAGTCTTATTGCAACAAGTGCATTTAGCAAATGTTAATCAATGCGAGGACGTGAGCACATCGTTACACACTCAAAATCATGTCTTATGATATTGTTTGTTAACTATAAATATTTGAATAATTAATCTCATGCAATATTTATTTAAGTGATTCTCTAACCAACGTTAGAAAGAAACTTCTTTACTTTTTTTAAACAAAGCCCGGTACATACTCGTATTTACACTATGCTTGTATAGAGATCATTCTTCTTGACTTGATTACAGATAATTATTAAAAAAATATAAAAATAATAACAACAGCAGCAATAATAATTACAAGCAGACAGCATAAAAGTTGTAGATGCATTCTTACAAGTAATTTTAGACAGATACCTGTGCAATATATGCATACACTGACTTGGCTGCTACTAAAATATTGCTAAAATATGCTTTGCATTTCAGTTTGTACCAGATATTAACAAGTTGCAAGAAAGATTACCCACCAATTGTTAGTTAGTCAGTTGAATAGGATCACTACTGTACACGGTAGATTCAAAGAGCTTTATCAGGGTTGTACTACATAGTGGTACACGGGGTATGTTTTCTTGTTCTATTTAAAAACATATAGCATATAATAACTAACTATTGTGTTGTATTGCAATATATTTGGAAAATGGTAGCGGAAAAGTCCATCAGTTAAAGCACTGCTGCTTTATAAGGACTAATTAAGTACGACGATATTGTTGGTTCATTTCGTACCATATTTTGAACATTTTGGTAGCAAAAAATATGTCTGTTTAACGCAAAATCTGAGTAATATATCGTACATAAATTGATATATAATATAATATATAATGATATATAATATAATATATATAATGATATATAATATAATATATATAATGATATATATAATATATAATATTAATATTATATATTAATAGCTTATTTGTTTTTTATATATATATATATATATATATATATATATATATATATATATAATGATATATAATAATAATAATTTTTAAAAAAATTTATAAAAAAAAACAAATAAGCTTTAAACCCATAAATAAAGCCAAAACTTATAAATAGTATGTAAGTAAACAATATGGTTATACACAACCCATTACGAAATGCTCTGGCGGAAGGCTGGCATACGGTTAGGTTTTTTACCCTGAAATTATTAATCAAAAATTGTAAAACTATTTTAAAGAAAAAGATTTAATCATTAAAAAACAAATCACCATAAAAATTAAATTGTGAATTATATTATCGTATTATAAATACAACATTGCAACAGGGTTGCATTTACGCGGAGTGCTCAACTAAAATTGTCCTAGCAACATCCTTCTTGGCAGTTGCTTTCGCTGCTATTGAGCATTCACGTTATTCAGTGGGGTATTGATTTCGTAGCACTAAGGATAAAGTAGCAGTAGACAAATTATTCTGGTGATGAGTAGCGCAACTCCTAATTATATAGTATTATAAAATTGCAATAGTGCAAAGAGCACAAGAAGGCAGCCTTATTACCTTGTCAATGGCGTAAAATCATAAATCTATTGGCGTAAAATCGAACAGCGTTACATGTTGGAAATATTGCATGCTATAAATATTCCAGCCGATAGCGGGATATATCATATATATATAATGTTGGTTCAGAGAGCTATAGAGAGCTATAGCTATATCTGTTGCATAAATACAAAATACAAAATAAAACAAAAATTTTTAATTTAATTTAATTTTTTTTTTTAATTTCTTAACAATTTTAATTTTTTTAAGTTATTTTTTAAAGTATTTATCATTTATAATATCTATTGCCCGACTAAATTACACAAATTGCAATTGAAAATGGATTAATTTGGTATTATTTGATCGTAATAAAATTCCAAAAGAAACATTTAACAAAATATTAATATCGTACTTAACAATAAATTGATTGAAATCGATTTTTGTGGTGGGTCAGGTGTCCTCTGTGCTCGTTTCGCGCTAATACAGATATTCAGCCTATCAGGATTATCAGTTTACAAGAGTTAGCTTTAAAATGGTTTTGCCTCAATAGTTTCGCTTTCAAATTTCTTGTGATATTTGATTGGTTGTAAGATTTTTATAAGCGCTAATATTTTAAAATTTACGTATAATTATAAATGTAGCCACGTAACCCATATATACATAAGCTGTATATATATAATTGATTTTGTTTCTAAATTTTTCTTGGCGGATTATCGTCATATAAATAGTTAAATAGTTAACGTAAAACAAATTGCTTGTGAATAAGATCGACAGTCATCGAGACATCGAGATATCGAGATCTTCCCAGTATTGTGTCGAGTTGTATGACAAAAGTTTCGAAACTAGAATTTATGGAACTGATTTAATTAGGACCACACATAGATAATGAACAGTCCATGCTACTTAAATTCAAAACGGATAAAAATATGGCATTGTAATCACCGATCGTGATCCACGATATTGAACGTTCAGGATATTGTGGAATGTTAATTTGCTATACTCTGGAAACTAATTTTAGTAATTCCCTGTTGGAAAAACCAAATAAAAAATGGAAATTTGAACTATTGAGTATTTAGCATGAATATAATTCCCATTAATTAACTAATTATAGAAACCAAATATCAGTATATCACATATGTGTGCATTAATAGTTTGTCAAGTTGTATAATAAAAGTTTCCCAACCAGAATTGGTAGAACTGATTTAATTTATATCACACAAGCATAATGAACAGTCCATGTTATTTGAATTCAAAACGGACAAAAATAGGGGATTCGGATCACCGATCGTGGTCTACGTTATAAATATTGAACATTCAGGATTTGTGCAATGCTAACTTACGCTACGTTGGCAATAAAGCAAACCCATTTTAGTACTTCCCTGTTGTAAAAAGTGAATAAAAAATGTAAATTTGAAGAATCCAAATATCACTATATCACAAATATAATGATCAGTCTATGATCGGATACCCGAATGCCATATTTGTTGCAGTTCTGAGTTTAAATAACAGTCGTAATAAAAGTACTTTTTCTGTATGAGTATGAGCTCAAAGTTTATAAAAATATTTGGATAAAACAAAACTGAGTCCATTAACCCATATAGTATCTTAAAAGCGGTAATAAATGAATGGTAATATTTGCAGGATATAACTCTCCATTTTCTAACAAACTTCCTATTAAATTTCCTATTGATGGCCGTCCATTAGAAATGTTCCCCTGCGCGGTACATTTTTCACTATTTTCACCATACAACCAACAGCTCAAAATTGAGAAGAGAAGTAACTTCTTAGTATGGGTTTCGCTATAATGACTACAAGTAATGACCACTAGTGGCTGAAGATGGAAATAAATTGTATGTAGTTAAATATTAAATACACATGTTCAAATGGAGTGGTGCAACAGCGAGCCACCGCTATTGCATGTGGAATGACCAACGAAAACTGAATAAAAGTCATGCAAAGTAAAGGCGTTGTCCCGCAACAGCCAGGCATGTGCGATGTGCGATGGCATAGTAATCCACTTGATCATTTAACCATAAAATCAACTGTATTTAAAAAGTTCTATTTTATGTTCAATACGAAATTCTTTCCAAATTGGCCACTAGTTACGACTACTACCTTGCCAGCGTTGAACAGCAACAAAATGCATTCAAATGCAGGCATCATGCATCACTGTTCGTCTATGCAAAAAATAATAGATGAGGAGAAATAGCAGCAAAGCAGAAATAAAAAATTATATCAAAATGAATTTTTATTATAAAATTTTATTGGATTATTTTTGCTCGTTCTCGTTGCCACAGTTTGTGTTAGGCAGCAGTTTAAACTCATCAACAAGTGCAACTAATGTGTGCGAGTTATTAGAAAGAGGTGGCCAACACTTTCAATTTTCCTCTTATGGATTTTACAGGCTGGAGGCAATTTAAGTTTTCAGTTGAGTCGGCTACTTTATATGGCTTCTTAAAGCGACTGTAAAGTATAGAAAAATAAAAAAATTTCGCCATGTTTCGCGAAGTAGCTTGAGATCAATTGGGGTAAAATATTGAGCCACTAAAAGTTTGCTAATGGCCATTAGTAATTTAAAATTAGTATCACCTTGTCAATATACATTTCTTATATTGTATGATCCTTCCCTACCTGTGAAGCAAAGAGGTTCCTGATAAGAGTTTAATCGAATATGACTCACACGATCGTATCAAGAAGCCAACATGGCCAGATGGTACCAACTCTTTTTTCTCAAAAGGGGTTTTTTTTTCAATGGATAAACAATGCTGCTATTCGAAAAGTACTTTTTTCTAAAAAGGACTCTTAAGAGTTTCTGTGGATTTGAATATGTTATACAATGAAACCTAACGCAAAGACATAATTTTATCATCTTTTTCATATTAAAAAAAAAAAAAATTAAAATTGTTAAGAAATTAAAAAAAAATTAAATTAAATTTAAATTTTTGTATTCTTTTGCATTTTGTGTTTCTGCAACAGATATAGCTATAGCTCTCTATAGCTCTCTGAACCAACATTAGATATATATGACGTATCCTGCTATCGGCTGGAATATTTATAGCATGCAATATTTCCAACATGTAACGCTGTTCGCTTTTACGCCAATGACAAGGTAATGAGGCTGCCTTCTTGTGCTCTTTGCGCTATTGCCATTTATAATACTATAATTAAATGTTGACATGCCAATTGAATTTAATAACTTGCCATGATAATTTGCAAAGGCAAGTTTTCTAAAAAATCCCCACAAACTCTTCAAACTCTTTAATAATTTCTTTTAATTGCAGTTACAAAATGCATGGTCTGGTCACCTTTTTTCTTGTATGGTGTTTAGTATCATCAAGTTTTTGTTAGCTTTTGCACATAAGTTTCGGCAGAATTAGAAAACTATATTAGAAAAAATGCCAAACCCAATCACAATTGCAGCGCCAAAATATTAGCAACGTTTTAGCAATTTGCTGCACCTGCTTGTAAGGCATCGCATGTTATACGACTCTGCCAGACCAAACGGAATTAAACAAATTAGAGTTAAACAAAAGAGAGTCGCAAGAAACTCACCCAACTAGAGCTGTCATAGTGCTGCAAGAACCACAAGAAATTATAACGAAATTTTCTTAAATTTTTTTCTCCATGTTTATTTTTTATATAAAAAAAAAGAAACAAAAAAAAAAAAAAAAGAATGCAAGCAAGTTAAGAGTGTTAACTGGAGCATATTTAGTGTATGGCTTGTGGGGTACAGATGGAGTATGCAATTTAGTGAGATGCTGGAAAACTAACAAATCAAGCGATATTTTTCAAAATGCGAATACATGGAAACACTTTCATAATCTCGTACATGTACCATATGTTGCACGAGTATTTAAAATTAATTTCCATTTTTTATTATAATTGCTCGAGAAATCCATAAACACTTTATTAAAAAAGAATGTGAAATTTTCAATTTTATTATGTTGGCTGGTTGCTACTCCACTTAATAAAAAGATAAAACAGCCACCAAATAAAATAAAAGCATCTAAAATGGCAATGAAAATGGAAATTTACAACTTTGTTTTCCTACAGGCTCTTGCTCAGCTCTCCGATTATAAGCCAACGTTCAATATTTTCATTCAAATAATGCTGATTTCGTAGCTGTCCCAGGAAAAACTCAATTGCAACTCATTAGTGTTTATTTATTTGCAAGGCATCATTTTATTATTATGCTCTGTTTAATTAAGTCTTAAAGTATACTTTGGAAAAAGTTTATAAGGAAAGCTTATTAAGCTCAATCAAGAAATTTAAACCGCTTACGGATGTGCTTAAATAAAATATTGAATTCAGAGTTTTGAAATTATTTTAAATTAATTCATTTAGATCGGTGCGATATTGCTTCTCTCCAGGCACAGAAAAGAAATTACCTTTGACCTTAATCGATTGGCGTGTTGTGTTTAATGGCATTTTTTTGGTTGACACACCATAAGTAATATTTTCGTTGGAAGCGAATACAAGATACTCTGGCGACATGTCGGAAGAAGATGGCAATAAACTTAGCAGTAACGGCTCACCGGATATGGTGAAGCGAGAAAGCAAATAAAACGTACGAGGTGTGATCAAAAAATAACAGTTATTTTTAAATAGAAACCATAGCTTTTTTTAGAAAGATTATGTATTCCAAAGCCCTAAAGGGGAAAACTTTTAATATACATTTTATACATTTATACTTTTAATATACATTTTAATATACAATTGGATTTGTTAGCAGCAAATCTTTTTCACTTCTTCACCCGAACAAGTAAAGTAAGAAGAAGAATAAAAACTGCTCTTAAGCGACATACTTAGTATTCATCAAATACTGTTAAGCGAAACAGAAATAAGGGATATTTATTATTTTTGAATAGTATTGGATTTAAAATTTAAAAAAAAAATTTGGCATGAAAAGGGACGTTAAAGGGGGCGTGAAAAGCGGGATGAAAGGAAGCGTGGCGTAAGGAATGTTTTTTACTAACTCGCCTGGAGTATATATATATGTATTAATGTCTATGCAATTTGAAGTAAACCTGTTAAAAACTATATGGGAGCAATAACATAATTTAAAAAAAGGGTGTAAAAGTGGGCGTGGTCAAAAAAAGTAGCCTGTTAATCATGCCAGAGTCCCAGTTAAATGATGTGAAAATTTCAGGAAGATCGGTCCAAAGGTTTGGCATGATTCATAAAACTTTCAATATATATATTTACATTTAATAAATTAATAACAGCCCCTCGATGGTATAGTGGTTACGCAGGTGTCAGGGGTTCAATTCCACGGGGAGCCAGAAGCCAAAGGCCTCAGTAGCTAGTGCTTCTATAGATATTGAAATTATATTCATATAGTTGTAATATTTGATAAATAAATAAATAAATATATTGCTATAAGAACATATCGCGCTACTACTTATAGTACTTGCAGTAGCTGGCAAATATTTGTTATAAAACCAATAATTTTATAAGTAAAACTAGTGCCAAGCAGTAAATCTTGTGCTTAAAGGAAGAGACTAAGTATGTGAGAGCAAAAGAGAATACTATTTCAATTATATTCATTCTCTTATTTATACAACAAGTGCACGGTGTTATCTGTTTTATCTGCTCTCTCAATACTTCCTGTTACACGATTGCAGCTCTTCAGCGTGTGTTTCGTTATTTTAATTATTTTTTTTGTTGTTGTTTAAAATTTTAAAAGTTATTGGGTATTTTTTATTTAGAGGTGTCATCGAAAATAATATAATGATTTTACCGCCAAGAAAATTGTTGCCAGTGTTATCAACAGATCAAAGAAACGTCACATCATTTTGCAACATTGTTTAGTTTTGAAAATAAATGAAAAGCTGTTTCATCGTTTACAATGACATGTTTAAAAATTATTTATTTACAAGATGACGGAGACGTTAATGTTGGAGCACACATTCACGTTAAAGTGGGTAAATTCATTATTTTCATCGGACTTAAATTACATCTCAAGCGCTGGCCATTTTTCCACGTTTCTAAATCTTTGCAACATTAAGAAAATAAAAGAAAAAAAGCAACATTTCTTAAGACTATTTAGTAGATGAGATTTTTATTGCTGGCCATGTGTGGAAGGGCTAAAGCATAAGGGCACAGGTGCTTGGCTTCTGAGCTTGATGCATTCTTTGCTGCTTATTTTTTTTATGCCTCAGTCGCACTCGTATTTTTTTTAGATTAGAAAACAGTAAAATATTGAATGATTGCAAGACAACTTAAATAGCTTTACATGAAATACTTTTACTTGCCGAGATACTCAGTGACCGATATTCCTCTGTTTAAGTGTTTGTGGACATGACACAGTCATATGCACTTGTATTTGTCTGTCTGCATAAATGTTATATGAGGCATTAAATAATGACGACTTCACACAAATAATCGTAGTGTACTGCATACAATTTCTATTGCATTCTCAAGCTTTCTTTCACTAATGATTGATGCCTCTGCATGTCACACCGTCTCATTTGTTAAAGCTTTTCCCTTTGCTTCTATATTGTTTTGTTTTTTTTTTTTTATAATAAAAATGAAAATGTGTTAAGAGAAAAGTAAATTAGAACATTTTCGATTTTAAATGCTTTACATGCATACGAGTAGATTCAATAGAAAAATATTGTTTGAATACTTGAGGCACAAATGAATGACACTATTTAATTAAATATGTCTTATTAAGAAAAATAAGAGCGGGTCAGCCCTATTTAGGCGCCTTCAAACACCTTTACTGGCACAGTGCCATGTTACTGAGTATATTTGTAAGTGACCGATATTCTCAGTTCTTTCCAACTGTATAGTTCAGTGTTTGTAGACATGAATCGATAATTAATTTCTTGTGACAGTTACTTTTTACCATGTAAAATAGTTTTCAATAAATAATTCAAACCAGTTTATTAGCGATGACAAATTTATTTTCTTTTATTTTATCGTACAGAGAAACATTTGTAATTTTTTAACTGATTAACTGATTAAGTGCATTATAATTCATTTCACTTTCGCCCATTAGAAGCTAGAAAAAGCGAATGCTAGCTGAAAGGAAAATTATATATCTCTCATGTCATAACTGCAGCAACAGCATGCATTGCAGTACAACATTAACAACATTATTTTTTATAAAACGTTTTAGCTTTCTTATCTCTTACACAGAGAGAATTGAAATTATTTACCAATTTCTTTCATGTTGTTAAATAAATGGGTATGAAATAAAAGCACGAAAAACTAAAGAATTGGAAAAATCATTATTTTAGTCTCTTTAAAAAAAAAATAATGAATAAATGTAAACTAATTTATTTCAAAAACGCACTAAAATTCCCAAAAATTTTAATTTGACTTAAAACACATTGAAATTGCTTGTGGACGGGTTAGTTAGTTCCTATACGCATTTCCTCGCATGCTAAAGTTAGATCATGAGGCAACCTTAACACATATTTTTTCGACATTTAAATTAAATTAAATTATTCTTCAATCTCTATTAATCTGTATATCTGAGTAATATGGAATTAAATCTAGAATATATGAACTGCAAAGCATCGCATAGCTGCCTTATCCTTGAATTTCAGTTCTGGGTAAAACAATTAACTTAATTTAATTTCATATTACACGATTTCATTTTTGGCTATATCAGTCTTACAACAGATAAATATAAAATCTGACGCATCGGTATACGAGTAGAAAACTTTACTAAGACTTCATTAGAGATATTTGTTAACTTTTAAAAAATTCACATTAAACAACCTTGACAGCAGAAAAATAATAAATCGATTTTTTTATTTTATTACGCGAATTGTCAACTAATAGCAAGTTGTTATCTGAATTGCTCTGCATCTCCAAAAGCTATAAAAAATGTACTAAAATTTATTACTTCGGGTTATTAGTCAGTTCCTGTGCAAATTTCACAGCAAGCTAAAGTACATTTGCAGAACACGTTTACCCAAACGCTTCTTAGCAATTAAATCAGATCGGCTACTCCATTGAATATTAGTTTTTTGGAAATGTAGGGCAATACTAAATCTAGTTTTAAGTTCTTATAACAGTTTTTCCCAATTCTGAGAAACACAATATTACTTCTATCAATACGATCAGCCGTTTCTCGTTATATTTTGATCACAAAATATTTAAAAAATTGTTTACATTCAAAAGATACCAACAATAAAATGCTCTCAGAAACATGCACACACATGTACGAATGTATGTACGCGTTGCCGTTACTTATATACTTTAACATTGCTGTTACTGTAATCCCAGCAAAACTCATCAATACTACTACGCTGTTAGTGATTGTGTGTTTGTGTCTTTGATTTTTTGAAATTGCATGTTATTTATTCTGTTGCTTATCAGTACTATTAACGCGGTATTGCCATCTGTAAGTTATTTTGCACATTTTGTTGTTGGCATTACAAGAGTTTGAATTAACGTTTCGGAGCCGGAAGATTCTAGCAGAAGGTTGTAGACGAAAATTCTCACAATTTTATTAATGTATCCCGCTGTATATTAGCAGAGGTCATCATTCGATTTAGTTTTAGTGTCATTGTGTGTTTGTGTAATTGATTTTTCGGTTTGCTATGTTGTTTATTCGGTTGCTTATAAATACTATTAACGCGGTATTGCCATCTGTAAGTTATTTTGCACATTTTGTTGTTGGCATTACAAGAGTTGGAATTAACGTTTCAGAGCCGGAAGGTTCTATCAAGAGGTTGTAGCGGAAGGTTCTCACAATTTTATTAATGTATCCTGCAGGCTTAGGGTGCGAACAGATTGAGCGCTGAAAGCCGAGTCGAGATTGTCAGTGCGATAAAGATTGCCAGTGGGATAAAAGTGATTACATACAATACAAATAAGCCAATACAAATAAGGTTGTGTATAACACAGTGAAAGCCGGCAACAGCTGAATGCAAAGCCGATGAGTGCGAGAAAACCGTTTCAAAGCGTTTTGCGTGCTTGTTCGAATTCTTCATCTATACTTTTTTTGACATAAAAGCAAAAGCCATAGATTTAAGCATATATACTGTGTTATATACAAATGTTCTTCTCGCATGAAAATAAGCTTCAATAAGCTCGACTAACCTCCGCTCTATATCAGTACTCACTCTGTTCGCCCACTTATTCTGTATTGCGATGCAAAAGTCAATGCGTTGCGCAAATGAAGTACGAGGCGAAAGAAAATTGGTATTTCATAAGACTTTGGCAATCGCATTCGAATTTTATTTTAAATCGTGGCAACGCCGTTCAAAATAACAACGCTGATCTAAAGGGAAGTACAAAGTTAAATTTTCAAAAAAAATAACTTTGATTTATATAATATTTGTGTAATTTAGCAAAAATGAATTCCTTGGCTCTATGGTTTGATGATGAAGAGGCGCATGACCAAAATGAAAGGGTGCAGAGAAGATTGTAAATTTTATTAATGTACATTATATTGGCTGGTTGAAAAAGTCTTTTCGTATTTTGTCTACAGATGTAGTTGCAGTCGTAAACCTCCAGTGCTACCAATCACATTGTGTCATACCATACCGTGTTGGCAGCTGAGATATAAATGAACATTTCCAAACTATAAAAGTTATTATGCAAAATGAGGAAGTAAAATTCCTATAAAGTCAATTTAGTTTAAATCTTATAGTAAATTTTAGAAATTCTAGACGCCGAGTATAAATTCTTAGCGAATTTTTATCCTGACATACACGAACTATGATCAAGTATTGCCTTCCTGTACGCGTTCTTGCTACTTTGGCGCCTCATTTTATAATTTTCTGTACTTCAGCTCTCTTATAGTACTCGAAAGAAATAAATTTTTTTTTTCAAGATCTTAATTTAGTATAAATAAGCAAAGAATTGTTATATACGCTAAAAAAAAATATTTGTTCTTTATACTCGTATATACTCATAAACAAAATACTCGTATATGAAATCAATCTTTCCAACCAACTTGGGAATTTTGCTATTTAATTGAAATAGCGACTTTTTGGAATTACATTTATGGATGGCAATATATTCGATTACATATTAAGCTCAGATTTAGTAAACATTTACTTGCATCGTGTAGGCCCCCTAATTTATCCCCTTCTTTAAAAAAGAGCATAAATATAAAGTAGAAGAGGGCAATTAATAAAAAATTTTCTAAAATAACTAAACAAATTTTCCAATTAAATTACACTGACAGCTGAAAAAAATTAAAAAATTATAAAACTATAAATCTTCGAATGGTTAAACATGGAGATCTACATATCTGCATCTATCCATCCCTTCGCACATTTCATTGAAGGTATGGACCATAAAAACATAAAAAAAACGAATTGCACTTTTAAAATTGCTTTAAATCAACTCTAATCAATTGAATGCTAATTCTTTACAGTAAACAGTGGGACAATATAGCGATATAGAGTGTCATACTATTTTTGAAGTCTTGCTGCATTTTGTTTAATTTTCCATTAAATTACCGTTCCAAAAGCTGTATGCAACAATGACAACTGCTGTTGCAGTTTCTTTTTTATATTGTCACACAACTGCATAATTTACTAGAGTGAATGCAAGTAGAAAGCACCGCTGACAAACTGCATTCTTTAAATTTGTTACAGCCAAATGCAGTAATTAAAAGGGTTATAATTTGCAATTAATAGAGTATGAAATAAATACAAACATTTTCAACAATTAGTAACGCGCCGCAGACTTGGATTTATTTGCAGGTAAAATTCATTCATCTCATTTTATTCACAGTATTTTCACCAAAAACATATTTTCTCTATAAAAATGCATTTAATTAGTAACGCAAAACTATTGTTTAATTTTCTTTTTTTAATAGCAGTAAAATATTGTCATTAATGAATACGTGAAAATTGGTACGTGACAATCTACACTATAAATTTTAGATCACGCTATTGACAAGAGGTCAATTAAAATAATATTCATGCAGATCTAAAAAATTTCTAAGGAATGTAATTTAGATTATTTACATTTACACGATTGAAATTTGCTCTTCAAAATGCTTCAAGCTCGTGTAAACAGCAACATTTCTGCAAAATTCATTGATGAAAATTTATTGAACAAAACTTTTGAAGACTTCATTGATGTCGTGCAAAGGCCTTGTTTCACTATCCCACAAAGTCGAACGACTCATTCACACTAAAGTGATATCAAGTCATATCCTTATACTTTATGAAATCATATAAAAATGACGTATATCGTGGTACACCATGTTATTCTTGTATTAGGAAAACATATATTTTATATTATTTACATCTAAACAAAGTAATTTATTCTATTTGGAGCTGTAACAAAAGTGGATTAAAAATATACATTTCCAAAGATAAAAAGAATAATATATCACAACTTTTGGCATATACATCAAAAATAATAAAAAATAAAAAAAAAGAATGTTTGAAGTAAAATCAACGCTGATCAGACGAAATCTATCATTTTATGAAAATTTTCTGAAACAGTCTAAAAAATACGGTTTTAGGTTACATTATAATACTTTTTCATAATACATGCCAAATTTGACATGTGCCAATACTGTGTGGTATAGTGGAATAGGGCCTTAAATAAGCATTAAATTCGCATCTGGCAATATTGATAACTATAAATAATTTGCCAGCATGTTCGTTCTTTGTATCAATACTCGTACATATCACTTGTGTTGAGGAATTGTTAAGCGCCTATAGGGGCCGGCATAAATTATATATCTTTCAATTTGTCCCCCGCCCACTAAAAATTAATTGCCAGGCTTTCTCAGGCGTATACAGATTCCCACATAATAGTATTAGCCTTTTCTATTCATGGGATGACGAGATTAAGGAAATAATCGTCGATTGATATCCATTCAAAGTTTTTGTATGGGTCCGAATCATGACTTTGCAATCGCTTCCTAAAAGACACAGACACACCATTACTTTCCAAAAGAAACGGTCGAACGCAACGGTTCTTTTCTTTTCTTCTTCCTCCAATATGGAAAATTTTGATGCTTTGATGATTTTGTCCCCGCCTATACTTATTATTAATAAATTATTTCACAAAAGAGGCAAAACAGCTGATCAAAGTCAACTTTTTCAATATAAAAACTTTATCAATAGTGTAAATTAGCTTCAACAAATTTTGATCAAACATTTAACAAAAGATTTTGAAACATATTTAAAGAACATTTTAAACAAATTTTTGAAGAGTGTAAATATCAAAATTTTGAAAATTTATTTTCATGTTCTAAGACTTCAAAATACGTTCAATCGTGTAAATGTAGCTTAAGAAATGTTTTTATAAAATTATTTCTTTGAAATAAAAATTGTTTGAATTATATATAAAACTTGGTTTTACACTCATTTAGAACCATATCATTTACCAGGTCCAACAACAAATGATTTCAAAAAATTATATAAAAAATAGCCATGAAATCTTGGAGCTTTTCCTAGAACCTTTTAATACCAACTGCGAGATTTATTACGGCCAACAACAATGTCAGGGAAAATAAGTAACAACTGGCAACGCCACATTAATAAACCTTATAAGCTACGAAATAATTACTATGAAAATAACAACAATAAACACGACTTGTAACAGAATTGTTAAGAAACAAAATCACCTGATAAGAATGACAGGGGCGTAGCTTGCCACAAAAGTGCTATAAAGACTACACGAAGGAATAGTTCATAGTTTTAATGTTATAAATATGATTTTTTTTTGCAGCTGCCGGCATTATCATTAAATGTCTGTTATGGATAGAGATATACCAGGGGAATATGTAACCTTAAATTTGAAATCGTTTGAAAGACGTACAGCGATTGTAACAACGTACTAACATCAGGCCCGCTTATAACAAAAAGTACCCGGCTTACAATTGTCTCAAAGATAGAATATTCTTTTTTTTTGGGAACATTTAAAAAAACTCGTGATTTGATAGCCGAGATGCACAAATATTATGGCCAACAAATCACCATACTCGCTTTACGTCTTGTTTTAGATCTATTGGAAATAACTTTGTAGCAACAAAGTTCTTAATTAATTTTGGCATTGTAAATATAATTCCATATTGCCCTTTGCCGCTTATTCCTTAATTCGTCTAAAAGAAGCTAAACAACACAAAACGTCTATTACAATACTTTAGATGCACATGCGTCAATCAAAACAACAAATGTACTCGTATGTGGTAAACATGGCAAACGATTCACCAAGTAACAGTCGAACTCAAACAATGTATCGTTTTATGGGTTATTTATTCGAATCGAAGGAGGAAGAAGAGGAAATTTCTAGATAAAAATCAAAATTTTTAATCTTTGTAGAATAAAATTAATGAATTATACACGTCGTTTCTTAAAGTTAGTAATGCAGCGTGTTGGAATTAGGTTTACCGCCCATCTGCTTTTGAGCACGGTGTTACCAAATTATAACTGTTATTCTTTAAAAACTTTAGTTCAACAGAACTGAAACTACCTTGTACAGGGTGGGCCAAAAGTCACAATGGGGTTTAAAAATTTAATAACTTTTTTGTTTATTTTTTTTTTATTTTTTTTTTAAGATTATATAAATAACATCTGGAGAATAAATAATGGAGGGATTTACAACTGAACAAAGAACAAGAATAATAGAATTTTATTACTTAAATCAGCGATCAATTATTTTAACGCAAAGAGCATATCGTCGCCATTAATAATTTCAAGAAATTCAGAAATTAATTGGCCAGCGCGTTCGCCAGATTTGTCAGCATGCGACTATTTTCTTTGGGGTTATTTAAATGATACAAAAATAATTCCATTTAAAATAGTTCAGACAATCCTCATGGTAACGTCGTTGTAAATGTGGTTAAACACTTAGTTATACTTTTAGCCAAGACACACATTTTTAATAACATCTTAGTTTCGTATTATAATAACCAATAGATGGCGCTAACGAAAAGAAAATGAAAATAAAAATCAAACAAAAATGGTTTTGTCTTCGTTTGCAATCTATTCAGTTCTCTATTCATGCTTCTTTTCTAGAAGGCTTGTCTTTTACTTTACCTTTTTATATGACAAATGTCAATTAACATATATGAATATGATAATTTCAGACTTTCAGAAATGAAATTTATTGTCAAAACACCAAAAAAATATTTATTAGTTGGTTGTAAAGAAAATAAATATCGAAATCGAAATGGTTTTCGTATATGGGTATATGGATAGAACTGATAACTGATTTATAACCGAGACCTTACACTCCTGTGGAAAACACTGTTTCGCAGTCACAACAAGGAAATCGGAGTTAATTCCCTCAATGAATGGTGTGGTTTCCAGTTTCCAAAACAGAGGCACCTGTAAGAATTAAGTGAAGGATTCCGGTCCACATTCACTTAAAAAATACACACGATGTAATGAAATCGCCATACGAGGCTCAGTCGTATTTTTCAATGAGTGATGACCTTGAATTGTTACAACAGAGTAATACTAGGACACAAGAGGATACCCGACTTCGTGAAGGTAATAGATACTAAATGATAATATAAAGTCAAGTATCGAGTGGATGAAAGTAAAGAGTGCGGGGGCTTATACGTCACTTCAACAGTAAAAACCAGTTTACGTCAATTCCTATAACTATATCTCGGTATCCATAAAGAAAAATATAATGAAGGAATTTAAAGTTGAAATAACTTTTCTCTATTACAATTCAGCTCAAAGAGATATTTATATCTGTCAGCCTGGAGGCTTTAATTAATTAATTCCTGAAGATCTGTACTGTTTGAAGCACTTATCCTGTTGCTGGAATAAAAGACAAAGTCTACTTATTTGAGATTACAGAACCAAATCTGACACACGAGACTTTGAGTACGCCATGAAGACCTGCAATGCTGAATGCGTTATTGATTTATAGATACCCCATCAACCAAATATAAATTTTATAATGGACAAACAGGTCGGAGAAACGTTTAATTTTATTAAAATTATTTCAATTTGTGAGTCAGTTTGTGGAAAACTGTAATGTGGCATATGTGAATGCTGTCAAACGAATTTTTAAATGTTTACAATTCACTACAAATTGCAGCAATTATTTCACTTCAGATGAACACTTAAAGCTGACAAACTCATCAAAATTAGGCGTGTGGTAAAAAAATTATAAAAACGGGGTTAAATTTTGAGTTGCGAATTAGCAAACTAGTGTTTGGGGAGACGAGAATCTAGTCCGAATATGCTCGATTTGCCGTAATTGACAGTATCTTAGGGTGCCTCCATGGGCGAGTGAATAATGCTCAGTGTAATGAACCGAAGCTCGTGGGTTCGATTCCTGCCTAGATCCTGGGTGTTTTCCTGCGGAGGAGCCAAAAGCTTTGCAGGTAGAGTTGGTTAAAAAAAAAAAAATCTAATTAGAGGACTAACACATATTAAATATTTAACCGCAGAAAATATGGGCGTTCACAGTCCAGTGTGATTAATTAAGGATTCAAAATTTTAGAAATAAAAAAAAAAACCTTTAGATACAGTTCTCGTGCAGGTGAACTGAAGAGCTACGGACGATGTAATGAAATCTTCGTAATGAGTTGTAACGATCCTTTTTACGAGAAAGTATATGAAAAGAATTTCAAACAGTTGAGCTACGCATCAAGACCGCGTCCGTGTAGATGGCAAACATTTCCAGAATTTCAAAGTCAGCAAAGTCTTTCAAAAGTCTTCAGAAAGCAAAAGGATAGGAAAGAACCAGCTTGTCTTTCTTGGGTAGGAATCGGGTTCATACTTTGGAATATAAAACCGCCTAAAAAGGATATTAAGAAGCGCTAAGCCACTAACCAGGTAGGAGAGAGAGAGAGTTTTCTTCCCACTAATACTTTTGTAAATATAGAAAAAATTTCCTTTAAAAAAACTTAAAGATGCAAATGTTCGTGGCGGAGTACAATAATTATTGCATTTAAATGAATTTCACAAATTTCAGTGATTAGAAATTTATAAAACTCCATATCCTTATTAAACAACTTTAAAGGAAAATGTGAAAAAAGGACAAATACTTGCAATCACCTGAGTAAAACTGCTTAAAAGCTTTTAAATGCGAATACTGGCAAATGCTTAACTCTTGTTTTTTAAATATTTGTAGACTCGCTCAGATCTCATACAGAAGAATTCCATACACCATTGCAAATGTTAAATTATGCAGCCATTAAAAGTGTTCATTGTTTTTACTTAATTTCCTTTTGCATTTGACCTTTTTTTATATTCTAATGCAATAATGCCACACCATGAACAGGAAGCGAAGATGAAACACATTTTTAAGTTAAAAGCCTTTTAAACTAATGCCGCAAACACAGATGGCACCGTAAATTAACAGAAGGCTCTTCTTACCTTCCCATATTGCCGCATAAGGAATAATGGTGGCTCTGCAATCAGCATATGCGACTGCACGTCCTTCTAAAGTATACTGGGATTGTTCTGCAAATTATAAATTGCTTTCTTTTTTTATTAAAGTTACACTTTACATGCACGGACATGCTTCCTGCATACATTCCACTTTAATTTGCGCTTAATTTCGAACCTTAGCATGCCTGTTATTCGGTCTCAGCCACATTTTAAAACTTTCGTGTTACAAACACACCAACTGTTTTCCTAATTTATGCTCTTCTTTTACTCTTTTTTCCAAATCTCCCGAAAAAATTTTAATGCATTTATGCAACTTGAAATAAAAAAAGTTTTCAATTTTTTAAAAAACGAGAGCAAAGGAAAGCCGGATAACAGCAGGTGAAGTCCTTTCAAAAAAGCAAGCTTTGCACAGTAGTCTAATTACTGTTTCATTATTAACATTTCGTTTTGACTCACATCAGAATATCTGTAATCATAATTGAGGTAACGATTTCACTTAGGCGTGAGTAGTAGTGGGAACGATCCGTATAATGATTGTAGTGATCGTATTGGTGTATTTGGAGAGTTCAAAATAAAAAGCCTTTAAGCTGAAGTGTTAATGAAATCACATTATAAGTTTCCATAGGCGAATAAATAATGCATAGCCTACTAAACCGCAGATCACGGGTTCGATTCCTAACTGGACAAGGCGAAAACTTTGCAAATTAGTTTGGTTAGGGGATCGTTTCACTATCCTACACAGTCGTACAATTCATTCACTCGAAAGTGTGGTAGTGATATCTTCCTATTGTAAGAAATCAAATGAAGGTGGCGTTGCGATTAGCAGACTATCATTTCAATGAATTACAAAACCAGATGTTTTCTAGTGTTAGATATAAATAAATATAATTCCAAGGCGAATTGAATTCGCCTTGTATAACTCATTTAGTGATGTAGAAAAGTGTTGGGTCTCATAATAAATTAATATATAAACAAAACTTTATAATAATATAATTTTTCCAGGCTTTTCTTGTTTTGCCTCACAAAACAATAATTCTTTGTTTAGCTCCTTAAAGTGAAAGCAACTCTGATCGCACGATAGTTATCAATTTATGAAAATTTTTCTTGTCAGTGTCAAACGAATTCGCACATTTTTATGTTACAATATTTCATTTCTTCAGCACACATGTAAAATCTATCAAATCTGCCAAACCGTGTGGCTGTGTAGGATAGTGAAACGAGGCCCTTAGCGGGGAAAAGATATTGCCTTACAAAATTACTAATTTTTATGCCAGACTATTTCATTTGTTCAGCACACATGACAAATTTCATAAATCGTACGACTGTGTAGGATAGTGCAATGAGGCCCTTCGCAACCGATGTAGCTCGCGGTCAATTCGAATGATCAGCATATTTTATCCTCTTGAAGAATTAGCTCTTCTGGCAATTGTCGGAAATTGAAATTTCCGAAGCACTAGCTACTTATCAAAATATCCTGTCACAGGATAAGACACATTGAATGCATTTCACTTCAAACTGCGTGAAGGCAACGCAGAATTTGCTGATCACAACATTCTTTGAAATTAATTTCTATAAAGATTTTTATAATTCATAAAAATTGTCTGACAACAACAAATACATGCTGGCAGGTTTTTGAAAAATACCCTTGTAAGAACTTCCTTGATATGCACTTCATTCGTGCCTCCGTAGGCGAATGAATAATGCACAGCCTATTAAACCGGAAATCGCGGGTTCGATTCCTGCCTAGACCCTGAAAGTTTTCCTGCCATCAAGCCGAAAGCTTTGAAGGTATATTGGCTGTCTGCGGAGGCGAGTGAATAATGAGCAGCCTACTAAACTGGAGGTCGCGGGTTCGATTCGTGCCCAGAAAATAAAATTTTAAAGTTTAATATTTCACAGAATGAATTACAATTTTATTCATTTAGAGATCCAAAATAAATTTGTAAATAAATATGCGGTGCTCCTTTTATAACCCCGCCTCTGGTCTTGCCACCGTTTATTTCGCTTTAAATGAATTGCATTTAAAACACTTTTTTTCTCATTAAGCAAATTAAATTTTAATCCTGCTTAAAATGTGTTAGAAAAATTAATTTTTTTTCCACGTGCAATTTGCGCAAGTCATGAATACAGAAATTCTACTTTTCTTTTATATTCTTTTTCTATTTTAATTTCATATTAACTTTTTCAATTGTTTTTCTAAAACATTTTAAAAATGTTGTGCATATTTTTAATATAAATATTTACATTTTTTTTTTCTCATAATTTTTTGTCATAATTTTTTAACTGCCGCAGTTGAGAATTTATGTTTAAAATATTTTTCTTCCCGACAGTGAGATGAAATGAGAAACTGTTTGGAATGAATGGAAAAATATAAGAACAGCGAAAGTCATCAAAATGCATTCACATTCAGGAGTTTCCAATTTCTATTCAATCACACACTGGCACACACTGCCGAGGAAGATGTAGATTAACTTTTGGCAGAAGTGCAGGGGCGGGCTATGAATGAAAATTCCTGATAAATATATATGTAGGAGTGTGTATGCCTGTCTGTACGGGTATGTGGATTCTTGTATGCAATTGTGTATTCCAGCTTTTGTATACAATAAGGAAGTCAGTAGCAGGCTTAGCTTTTCCAAAGTTATTTGCCAACTTGTTAATAATATTTAATGACATCATGCATTCAAATATCAGGATAATAAGGATAACGATGCAAGTAGGCGCCATGGAGCAAACAGTGATTGATGTATCTGTTGGAAACAGTCAAGCGGATGAAATCACGATCTGAATTTTTAAATGTCAGTTACTAAAAAGAGAATAGTTATTTTCGTTTAGAATTAGGCAGGGAAAATTATTTTTTTGGCGACAGAAATCCGAAGATTATAATGAATTTCCATAGAATATCAGAGACATTATGAAAAAATTGAAAACATTTTCCCCCCTTTCACTTAAAAGCTAAGCTGGTTCGACTTAGCAATTGACTGCATACCAGTAAGTAACTGAATGCTGAAGATACTGCCTAAGTAAGCCTGCAAACTTCCTATTACTTCGTCATACAGTAATGGGCAATTAGGGCACGCATAAGACTGACATTGGCCTCTAGTGATTAGAATTTTGTTGAGCCACTGCTTAAATTTGAACTCACATGAGTACACGGAGTTTAAGGATATGCTATTCAGCCTACAATTACAGGATATGGATGCCTACAAAAGCTTAGCGGTATCAAATATGGGCAAACTCTAAGACTCACACATCGATGTCTTTAGAGCACATTGGCAGTTAAAGTTGCTGATAAATTTTGCAAAGGCAGTGCTTTACTGGCCGACTAAGTGCAGGCACAATTCGGCACCTGAAACGGAGCTGAGCTTTTTCGTTCAGATTATGACAAAACTTAAGAATGTTTTCAAAAAAAAAAATTTTTCTTTCTTACGACCCTAAAGAAATTCTATTTAAATACGAAAGCAGTTGTAAATCACTATTCACGAAAGTGATTTGAAATCACTGAAATAATAAATATTGAGAGCGGAGTAGGATTAAAAGTCTATGTGTGTTTAATCGTTAATTTCCACAAAAAAAAAAGGAAAAATCGAGCAGTTTTTGATTTTTCCAAACATATAGGGATGCCCAGCAAATCAGTTTTCCAAAAAGGGATTTTCCAATTTTAGTGGAAAACTTTTTTTTTAGATTTACTTTTTCTTTTTTTCTTTCTTCCTTTTTTTTTTTGCAATATCAGGGACTTTTATCATTCGCTATAAGTCCCTGGTACGATCCAAAGGGTAAAAACTGTAGAAATGCGGCTTTTACATTGATTTCAGGACTAGATCACTTTACTATGCAGGACTCCACTTCATTTAGTAATTTTTTGAAAACTCTCTTATTTCCCCTATACAGAGTCATAAATATGAAAAGTGTTTTTGTGCGAGGCTGGGGACAAAATCAGCTGTTTGCCCGTGATTTCGAAATATAGAATACCGCGAAAAGTCAAAAATCTTATGTTTTTCAGTACCCCACGAAATCACATCCGATTTAAAATCTCCGTGATTTTAGAGCATTTGTGAACATGGTAATTTTTTTTTGAATCCAAATCTATTATTCAGAATTTGACCCGGATTTACGGGTCTCAAAACATTGAAATTTTAGCAATTATTTATGTAGAGGCGGCAATTCGGTCATTTAACTGAAATGGCGAATTCAGCAGTTGATAATAATCAATAAAATTTCTTTTACAAGAATGAGTATGAAAAAATAAGAACCCAATAATAGATACAAATTGCCGGCCTTGTTATTTATACGAGGGTCAGTTAAATGGGTGTACGGAAAATGTTTCTTCACAAACCACATAGAAATTCCATAAATATTGACGAATAGATAAATACTTTTTGGGGGAAAAACGATTATTTTTTGTTCACACCTCGTACATATTGGAATTAGAAGGATACTTCAACTTTTGGCAGCATTTAAAGCGTGACTCTTCGATAAAGTGTGATTTTAAAGTGATTAAAAAAAACTGTTTCATTTTTTATTATATCATCAATAATTTAAGTAACCAATTAAATTTTATTTGTCGTTTCTTTTTTCTGTAAACAAGTCAGTTTATGGATCTTCGTATATTCTGTATACGATGACCGATTCTAGTTTTATAATTCTTCTACAGGAAATTGCAATAATATTCAGAATACTTTTTTCCTCATATACTCCTACGAGACCCAGTTGGTTGTGGTCCTTACCCTTATATCCTCTATAGAGTTACATATAGAAATCCAAGTAATTCCCCCCAATGCTACTAGTAGTTGCTACAGATTTGTTAGTAACTTAATACCTCTCCCCTCAGTACAAGAATGACCAAAAGTAGAGTTGCATTTCTAAAATAAAATTAGTCAAAGGATAAAAATAATTTAATTTTGTTAATACTGGGCTGATCCAATGAAGCCATATGGATAATTTGCATTATTACGAGTAATTCGGAAAGCGGAAATTCGGAATGTGTAAAAAGCTTAATTTTAAATTTATTTATTTATCTTTTTCGTTGGCTCCGGTTGCTGATAGATTTTGAGTTTGGAGGGGTCATCAGTTCGTGGGCTATTACAGTCAATGAGGAGAGCTATGGAGGATTATATATTGTTTTCTCTTCTTTTTAGTCCAAAACAAGTCCAAATTGTCTCAACTTGATTAAAGCCAGCTCATTTCGATTGAAGCTGATGTGGCTTCATACCTCAAACTAGAATCAGACGTTCTACGCTTCAAGACAACTGCTTATTCAAATTGTATTCTTTTCAGGAAGAGTTCTCAGGAAGAGTTTCTAGTTGTTGTGTCGAAATTGTCTCAACGTGAGCGTCAGTGGACTTCTACAGGAATGCTTTGTAAGCCGGCTCATTTCGATTGAAGCTGAAGTGGCTTCATACCTCAAACTAGAATCAGACTTTCTACGTTTCAAGGCAACTGCTTCTTCAAATTGCATTCTTCTCAGGAAGAGTTTAAACCGAGCTTAGTTGTTCTATCCAAATTGTCTCAACTTGAGAATGGAATACTTTGTAAGCCGGGTCTTTTCGATTAAAGCTGATGTGGGTTCATGCCTCAAACTAGAATCAGACGTTCTACGTTTCAAGGCAACTGCTTGTTCGAATTGCATTCTTCTCAGGAAGAGTTTAAACCGAGCTTAGTTGTTCTATCCAAATTGTCTCAACTTGAGAATGGAATACTTTGTAAGCCGGCTCTTTTCGATTAAAGCTGATGTGGGTTCATGCCTCAAACTAGAATCAGACTTTCTACGTTTCAAGGCAACTGCTTCTTCAAATTGCATTCTTCTCAGGAAGAGTTTAAACCGAGCTTAGTTGTTCTATCCAAATTGTCTCAACTTGAGAATGGAATACTTTGTAAGCCGGCTCTTTTCGATTGAAGCTGATGTGGCTTCATACCTCAAACTAGAATCAGACGTTCTACGTTTCAAGACAACTGCTTATTCAAATTGTATTCTTTTCAGGAAGAGTTCAAACCGAGCTTAGTTGTTCTATCCAAATTGTCTCAACTTGAGAATGGAATACTTTGTAAGCCGGCTCTTTTCGATTAAAGCTGATGTGGGTTCATGCCTCAAACTAGAATCAGAATTTCTACGTTTCAAGGCAACTGCTTCTTCAAATTGCATTCTTCTCAGGAAGAGTTCAAATCGAACTCATTTACAATTTGTATGCTGGATTTGATTAATTTTAATTGGCTAAAAGTCTTCATATACAATTTTAGTACCCCATAATTGTTGGGGTTGCATTACCCCTTTAAAATGAACTTAATAAGAATGGAAGAGTGATATTTAACAGAAATGCAACAATTGCTTCGATGGTTGACAGAATGGGCCTGCAAATGAGTCACAATTTTCAGGGTACGTGTATGTCATTCGCGTGACATACAGTGAATGCATGGCGGGTTCTTGTGCGATGTCACGTACCACACTTAACAGCATTTCCAGCACATAAAATATTCGATATATAAATTTAAATTTTCAATGTCATCTCAATGGCAATTTTACAATAACTTTTCTTAACTATATTTTTTTTTGTTACACTATACAAGCTTTCAATGTCGTGTATGTACGAATATACACCATACGAAGTTATCTATTCAGTTAGCTTCGTGTAAGAGTACGTATCTATAAATTTAATCTGTTCATTAGTATCACTTGGCAGTACCAGCTTTTATAGTGCATCTCTGATCTCATTGGTCACAGCCATGCAGTTATACACACGTACTCGAGTATAGTGATTTGTAAAGCAGCAGAGAAATCTAAAACAATAAATTTAATTTCACCTGAGAATCTATAAAAATTGCACTTTAAGTTAAATGAACCATAAGCATTTTCGCATTTATAAATTCTCCACGCATCGACAGGCAATATTTATGTACAAAATGTATTCATGTGCAATATTATCTTAAAATTAAATGGCTGAATGTGTGTAAATAAATTAAATACTTTATGGATGTACTCGAACTGCAATAAATTGCAATGCAACATTATGAAATGAAATCAGTGCCAGTAACCATGATCCACTTAAGCATTGCACTATTATAATTAATATTAATATGTGTGTAAAATTTAAAGGTACTAGACTTTTTAAAGTCTTTAAGATGAAGTATTTAAAAGCTCTACAGAACGTCGACATGTCGAGCTTGGCGGATTTGTTAGGAGAATTTAAAAATTGTTTAAAAAGGGGGATTCCCAATGGTAAAAAATCATGCTAACCGTACCGCAGATAATATTACAGCTGTTCGCGATAGTGCAGCTGAAGAGCTGGGCACCTCAACTCGTCGTCTTGCCCAATATTGAACTCTCACGCTCTTCGTTGCCTCATTTCGGCGAATGATAACCCAAGAATAATTGTCGAAAAACCAAAGCAATCACTTCGACATGTCGAGCTTGGCGGCTTTTTCGTGAGTTAAGAAACCCCTTTTAAAAATTAAATTGTTCTAAAGGGGTATTCCCAATAGCAAAAAATCATGCTAACCGTACCGCAGATAATATTACTGCTGTTCGCAATAGTGCAACTTCAACTCGTCGTCGTGCGCAACAATTGTAACTCTCGCGCTGTGCGTTATGATTCGTTTTGGGCGAATGATAACCTAAGAATAATTGTCGAAAAACCAAAGCAATCACTTCGACATGTCGAGCTTGGCGGCTTTTTCGTGAGTTAAAAAACCCCTTTTAAAAATTAAATTGTTCTAAAGGGGGATTCCCAATAGCAAAAAATCATGCTAACCGTACCGCAGATAATATTACTGCTGTTCGCGATAGTGCAGCTGAAGAGCTGGCCACCTCAACTGGTCGTCGTGCGCAACAATTGTAACTCTCGCGCTGTGCGTTATGATTCGTTTTGGGCGAATGATAACCCAAGAATGATTGTTGAAAAACCAAAGCACACACCTCTACATGTCGAGCTTAACGTATTGGTTAAGAGAGTTAACAAATAAAGACGTCTAAAGGGGGATTCCCAATAGTAAAAAATCATGCTAACCGTACTGCAGACAATATTGCTGCTGTTCTATACCGTTTGGTGATGTTTAAGGACTGGCGGCATCATCGGGATGTATTTTTTCCAAAATAAGGCTAGTCAGGCATTTGCTGCGAATAGCGTTCGCTATCCAGAAATGATTACGAAACTTTAATGATCCAAATTGGAAGATATAAATGTGGATAATATGTGGTTTCAACAGGTAGGAAGGCTCTTTTGCGCAAATTCAAATGGCCGTGTTACCTCACGTGGTGGCGATGCAATTGGCCGGCAAAATCATGTGATTTGACACCGTTGAACTTCTTCCGTTAGGGTTATTTGAAGGAAAAGGTGTACCACGATAAGTCAGAGAGCTAAAGGATGAGATATTTCGGCACGCTAACGGCATATAACCTCATCGGTTGGATGTGTGCCGCCGATATTTTGTTTCATACATAATTGAAATGAGAATAATTTCCTAAAGAATTTGTGTTTTATTCAAAATCAACATCGGCCCATAAAATTTAGCCATCTATTAAAAGTTAGACTTGTAACACTTTCGTTCAATATAATTGAGTGGCAATAAAAATATGACAGAAGAAAGTATTTGTTTTATGGTCAGAGGGACCTTTCGGTGAAAATGAAAGCAGATGTGAATATTTTTAAAGCAACACTAATTTAAATATACATACACATATGCAAATATATATGGGCGCAAGTAGCATCAGGAATATATAAATGAAAAATGGGTCTTGACATTAGTCGATACAAGTGTGCACATATAAATTCAAGACTGCTGCTACTGTGCTAGTTGAATTGTGACGAGGCGCCAAATCATTGAAGAAAGCCTGACTGCTGCTCCATAGAAAGCTTTGAGAGAAATATATTAAAAAAATGGGTCTTGGCATTAGTCCATACACGTGTGCACCTAGAAAGGCATGACTGCTGCTAATGTGCTAGTTGAATTGATGATGAGGCTTTAACTCATTCCAGGAAGCCTGAATGCTACTCTATAGAAAGGCTCTAGAGAATAATAAATAAAAGAAAAATGGGTCTTGGCATTAGTCCATACACGTGTGCACCTAGAAATTCACGACTGCTGCTACTGTGCTAGTTGAATTGTGACGAGGCGCCTCACTGCTGCTCCATAGAAAAACTCGAGAGTAATATAGAAGTGAAAAATGTGTCTTGGCATTAGTCCATACACGTGAGCACCTAGAAAGGCATGACTGCTGCTAATGTGCTACTTGAATTGATGATGAGGTTTTAACTCATTTTACATTACTGAGGTTATTATCTATTTAACAAAATTCACCTGATGATACGTTTGACAATTTAAACAATTTCCGAAAATAATCAACAAACAATAAATGACAACTTCTACACTCTGTGATGTCGAGGAGCTCAATGAAGCTTGTGATTGGCAGCAATTTAAAGTGGTTTGTCTGTCTTCCAAACAAAATATTGTTGTTATGTTTATGTGATATAAGCACATGCATATAAAATATATATATTTTACTATGTATATAAATACAATTCTGCATATACACATCCATGCATGGATGCATGCACACATACATGCTTGTGTAGATATTTTATTTGAAATGTACGGATACAACTTATGGTAGCATTTTTATTTTATTCCTTTCTTTTGTTTATATATACGTATTTTGAAAACTAAAAAGGATTTACATTCATTATTTATACATGAAAATTTTGTATACGAGCAGTATATTGCTCGGGGAAATAAACTGTCTGCAAAAAAAAAAAACAGAAAAAAAAAACAAAAAACTAACAAGCATTTGATCTGCATTATAAAGAGTCTTTTCGTTTCTTTCCTTGCAGTTTTGGTAACATGTGTTGCTTAAAAATTTAAAATCATCAAAAAGAGGAAGAACTCTAATGCTTGTGAGTTTTATATACTCCATATTTCAATTTTGTTTTTAGTTTGGCTGTTATAGACGATATTCGACGTTAGCTCTCATTAAGGAGAAATATTTATGTATATGTGTGTGTGTGTGTGTGTGTGTGTGGGCGGGTGTGTGTGTGTGAACTTATCACTTGGCATACGGAGGTGAAGAGGTTAGATTGCTTACTTAACTGGCATGAAGTTGCAATGTGCGGCATATCCTTTTTCCATTACAAGTACTTATCGGTCCTAATTTTGGGCCCAAAACATTTTTGGGCTTTATGCGGATCTGTTTAGAGCTTGCCAGTTCTTTTTGATTTCTCTTGCCAGTCTCTGTTCCAGTTTTTAGATATTTCTCTCGCCATTGTAGCCGTAAACATACACACATACACATGCATGTATGTGAAGTGTCCTTATATTGCAAGTCTCATTGCTTCATGATCATGTCCAGGGTTGGAAAGTTTTATAAGGAGTTACTAGCGGCCTAGTTTTGTGTTCGATTTCAAGTTATTTAAATTTTAAGTAAATTCCCGAACTCACCGGTGAAACGGAAAAAATTTAAAGAAACTTCCAAACGGCCGTGGCTGCTTTGCCGCACTCAAATTCTAAATGTGCAATTATTGTTCCTGTAGAACTCTGTTTGTTTTCAAAATTGTACTTATATTGCCAAATAAGTACTGCAGTATTAGCTTCTAGTTATAAATTCCAGTTGCTTTCAAAATGAGAATTTTACTGAGCCTATTTGCAACATTACACCTGTGCATTACAATGTAATACGTTCAAGTTTGTGTAGTTGTAAACATTCGTATTTGTATTTACCACACACTCAGTTCTTCATGTTGAAAATTACGTAGAATTTATACTTTTTTATAATTCGGGTTATAAAATGACAATGTTTTTCACAGCTCACAAAAAAAAAAAAAACTTTAAAACAAAGACTAAACTTTTTTTTATCGTTTGCCGGTCTTATTTCAGTCTCTTTATATGAGTGTAGAGGTATACATGTGTATGTGTACATGTGTTAGAGTGTAAGTGTTGAAAACATAAATACTCCAACATGAAAGCATTTACTAGACTGCATGGCAGCTCTGAATACGTACGCTCGTATAAGTGGCTGAATGGATGTATGAGTTCAACTTTAAAATCCTTTAAGGATTCCAAGTTACAAAAGTTTATTTGTTTGTTTTTTTTTTTCGTACTAAATCATACTTTATGCTCATTGTTGGTTTTAACAGGATGCTAGTTTATCTCTTTGATATGAAGGAACTTTTTATGGTCTAGTTTTGCTCTTTCTGTTAATGAAAAATGACAATAAAATTAGAAAAAAATGAATTTGTGCAACTTATTCAATATTCATTGTAAGAAGGTAACAGACAGGGCATTGTAAGCAAGAATCCTTATTGTAAAAATGTACGAACTCAAACAAAATTTTGGCCACATTATGAACTAGAAGCAATTGTCTTGTTAAATCTCTCAAAATATTGCATGTTCTAAAGATTGTCACCTCTGTCAGTACTTAGTTGAGCTTTAGTTAATTCAGATCAATGTATCATTTGTTAGGAGATTCTTATATATAAAAAATATTATCAAATCGCTTTCTCAAATAGTTCTTCTACTAGAAGAAATACGAGTACATGTTTCTTTGGAATGCATTACTTAATTTAATTGAATTCTAGTTACAAGTAACAGAAAGTAATCGAAATAAATAAGTAATAATTTTTTTCCTAAAAAAAATTTCAGTTAAGAATACACATAGTTTACACCTGGTAGTGCATAATTTCGATATATTTGTAAACGGTAGATAATTTTCTGGGTTATAACAGGGCACTGATGTTTCAGGGTAGGATAAGTTTGGACACGACAACAGTGTCACGTATCCAGAAGGTGCAAACACCAGAAAGACTGCGGATCATGTTTTCTTTGTTTGCCCACGATATATAAAGTCATAGCATATCTCCGTAAGTTTGGACACGACAACAGTGTCACGTATCCGGAAAGTGGAAATACTAGAAAGACTGCGGATCATGTTTTCTTTGATTGGCCACGATATATAAAATCATAGCATATCTCCGTAAGTTTGGACACGATAAGAGTGTCAAGTATCCAAAATGTGCAAATCCTAGAAAGACTGCGGATCATGTTTTCTTTGATTGCCCACGATATATAAAGTCATAGCATATCTCCGTAAATTTGGACACGATAAGAGTGTCAAGTATCCAAAATGTGCAAATACTAGAAAGACTGCGGATCATGATTTCTTTGATTGGCCACGCTATATAAAGTCATAGCATATCTTCGTAAGTTTGGACACGATAAGAGTGTCACGTATCCAGAATGTGCAAATACTAGAGAGACTGCGGAGTATGCTTTCTTTGATTGTCCATAAAATATGAATTCATGTGAACCTCCTTGGAAACGGTAATCTATTTCCAGATAACGCCCGAGAATATAGTTAAACTAATGCTGTCATCATTGGAGACCTGGAATTTATTGGGTGGCTTCGTGAAAGAAGTCACAGTGTTACAAAGACTTGCAGAAAGAGAAAGAAATGTAATCCTACAAAGCAGCATTCGCTTAACACCTTCTCTCGCTAAAATAATTAGAGGTAGTTCCGAGAGGGAAAAATGGTTAGATTTATGACGATCTGGTTAGGTTTCACAACGTAGGCACCAAACAAGAAGAACGATAGCGGGCAGTCGCATATCACTTGCAGTACGGGCTGCCAATATCTTTTGAAGGTTTCCTATTTTTAGCTCGTAAGCTTAAAAAAAATACTATATCATTAATGACTGGGAACTGATAATTGTTGCCATTGTCAATATCGGTTGCCGCATGTCTAGCAGATCAAACTCCCACATAAACCTATCCTAACAATTATGTAACCGCAAAAACATTTATACATGTATGGAATATTGAATTCTAAATCGATATTTTAATCGATACTTTTGTGCGTGTTTGTTTTAATTCATAATTTGAAGGATGGGATTCATATACAGTTTCTATCGACATCCCAGAGCTAGCAATTAACCTAATATCGAATTCTAAATCGATACTTTAATGTAGTTTGTTATAATTCATCATTTGAAGGGTATGGAGTCTTATAGAGGTTCTATCGGCATCCCAGAGCTGGCTTAGGCCCTACAGATCTAGTTCTTTTTTAAAGCCTGCTGGTTGACTCAGAGCTTTTTCCGTTAAAAATAACACGTCTGTGTCTAGTTGCCATCTTTACACATTTATCGTGTTGCCTCTATCTGCTTTAGCCGGGCTACACCTCCATCCGGTGGTGAGAATTTTCGATGACGCTGAGGCATGATTAATATTTTAAGCCCTTAACGTGCCGATTTATCACATCGTTTGGCTCTTGATTGAAGCTGGCCTATCAACGTACACCTTTTCTTTCCAATAACCCCAAAACAAAGAGGTCCAACAGTGTGAGTCACATGATCTTGGCGGCCAATTGCATCGACACCAGATGAATTTATCGCGCTAAAGAGCCATTGCTTACTTAGCTGTGTTGCAAGTGGTCCTGTCGAAACTATGCATATTTTCCAATTCGGTTCATAAAAGGTCGTTATCATATCACTATAGAGAACACCATTCACAGTAACTGAGCGACCGACCTCACTTTGGAAAAAATACGGCCCATGAATGGCAATAAAGTGTACCATGCAGTCACTCTTTGTATGCGTATTTTCGGTAATTACTCTTGTATTATCATTCATCCTATTCTAACTAATCCACTGAGGTGGAAATTTACCTCATCACTGAGGATGATTTTCTTCAATATGCATTTTGATTTGCACCCCAATTTTCATAATAAGCCTAAATAACTTAACGCGTTGCTCGCTTCTACATCTTTCCATGGTTGGTCTAAAGTTAAGAAATGTCAAATGAAATGCGGACCGCTACCGTTTAGGCGTGGTTCACATTTAATATTGACCTTTAAAATTTCATCCCCATTTACATACTCATACCTTCCTGCACTCGCAAAACTCTTTTGTTCCCCATTGGTCGCCTAGTTGTGATCGATTTACGGGATCCCGACATACTCGTTACCGCTAGCGGCTGAATAACTATTTGAGTAAGCAATAGTTTCCTGGAAGGTAATAAAAATATTCATCTCTGTAGCAGGTGGTCACTTCAATGCGAAAACCATTCTTTATTGGGAAATGCGGAATAATCCGTAAATTGAATGAAGTTATATTTCATGCTTATCGTCATGCTCTACATATTTTATATAAAAACTTCAAATAAAATTTTATGCCTAATTGGTTATCATTGTCTTATTGAAGCATCAATGATCCAAAGAGCAGTGATGGGGGTAATAATCTTTTCACTTCTCCCTCTGCTGCAGCGTAGGTTGCAAGCTGCCCTTAATTGCAGTGAGCTATTTATTTAATTCATGACAAGCCAGCCTTGAATAATCACTTTCAATTTGTGCGACTATTTTACGCAGGCTTTTGTAACATTATTATAATTTGTTTCTTTTCAATTAGTGCATTGTCCGATAGTCACAGTATGTGTGTGTGAGTGTGTGTGATGGTGTATGTGTGTGTCTGTTTCTGTGGCTGTGTGTGGCTAAACTGTTTAATTTCAATTATATTGTTGTGTAATTATAGAAAAGCTAAAATTTAATTATAGGCTAAAATCAGCAACTACTTTTTATGCTTCTAATGAGTTTTCATATGCGCAAGTTTTTCAAAATATGCAAGTTATATATATTTAATTAAATTTGTTCGACATTTTTCCTCATATGCTCCGTTCTCTGTTCTCGTTTCCTATTGATCTCCTAATTAATTTAATAAATAAAATTAACAATAACAAAAATATGCAAAATAACTTACAGTTGGCAACACCACACGCATATACTCACCACACTGTAAGCAGTGGAATGACAACAATAAAAAAATATTGTCTTAAAAAATAGCGATATATCGCCAGTCGTATAAAGTAATCTTGAATAATTTTCTAAAAAAAAACCTGTGATTATTCCAGATTTATGGAACACGCTTTTTAAAAGTTGAATTAGCAAATTTTAGGCCTGGAATATGTGCTTCTGTATTCTTTGATTTTTTATCAGGGTAAATACCCCATTCCCCAATCTTATTATATATACATATATGTGTCAAACACATAAGCAATTGCTGACACTTGAAAAGCGAAAAGCTTTCGTGACTTATTTGAATACATTGCAAAACAATCAACTGATTATATAGGTTATGGCTACGTTTCGCTATCAGTAACACGTAACACGATTGATTCGCTTAAAAATCGCATTAAAATAGCGTTTCTGGTGCCATACTATCCTACGAAAATGATGTAAACACTTGTCTCCTTACTGATTGAAGTAAATGCAACTCTGATAGCATGAGAATTTTTATTTTATGTTAATGTTCATAAACTTTTGTTTGTCAAAAAAATTTGTCAAATAGATACACTTAATACCGTCCTATTTTAAAATATCACATAAAAGTGGCTTTTCTGCTGCCATACTGTCCTATAAATGTGGTATTAACAACTTTTTCCTTAGTGATTGAAGTAAATGCAACCCTGATAGCATGAGAATTGTTATTTTATGAAAATTTTCAAAAAAATCTGTAGACTTTTAGGGCACAATATTAAATTTTTTCAAGTGATGCCATACTTAACAAATCGTACGATTTTCTAGGATAGTGAAACGGGGTTTTTATTAGTACATATTAACGTGTAAAAATTCAACAATAGCAATATAAATACGAGTGCAGAACCACATGCGCTCGTGGACCAACATTTAATAAAAATGAAAAAAGTTTAAGGGACTTTTATATACAAAAGTACTTTTTTTTTAAATTTTAATGACTAAAAATTCAATAGCAATCACAATTTAGAAATTTATTCATTAGAAAAGTATTTTAGAAGAATTTTGATATCCGTTTGAAAAAACCAATAAATTTTTTTTTTTCCTTCCAAACTAATTTGAACTTTCAGTATTTAGAAGGGAAAGCTTTTTGAAAAAGCACGTTCTAGCATCTTTGGTGCATTAACTTAAATAAATCAAAACAGTGCTGATTACTAATGTCACTCTATTCTTACTGGATTTGGATCCTTTATATATAATATCTGCATTTTCAATGTTATTACTATATGTGGCTTCAACAACGATGGAGCTCAGAATGTTAGTGGCAATGGGGAACGGTATAGAGGCATGATTAGATAATTATTTTTAGCTAAATAAGCTAGCGTAAAGCTTTCTAGCATGTCCTTCCAACAGGATACACCACAAAAGGCAATCCAACATTTCGAAATCAACACTTTGGCGAATAAGGACGCAAATTCGCTCCCTGCATATTTTTCCACGGAACTTGGTTTTTTTATAATTTCAACTTGTGTAACTCTAAAAAAAACACCCTCTACATACATTTATAGGTATATATATTAAATATTGTCCCATTTCTTTTCCTGCCCCAATAAAAATTTATTGTGAATTGCAAAAAAAAAAAAAAATATATATAGACAGAGCAAAAGGAATTGAATGAGATTTTGTCGAGTGGAATTTATAACTCCATTACAATATAATCGAGTAGAATAAATAAAATGAAACAAAAAAGTTTAATTGCTTAAATAAATCTCTAAAGTAATAGCACAGACCCTTTTTATCGAACTTTAAATAACATAAATAAAGCTTTGGAAAGGTGTACTAAAGGCGAACTCATCTGTAGTCGTACATCGAACTTGCAAACAGCAATGAAAGAGAATTACATTATGCACATATGTACGTTCATACATGAAATAATCATGGCTAATAAAAATAAAATTAAAAATTACTTTAGTGTTGGGAATAGTCATACATTTAAATTTAATAAGCTTAATAAAAGCACAGAATCATCCTTTTTTAGCTTGTATGCAAATTAGATAAATTAATGTGTTCTCAAAAGGAAGGACTTTGCAAGGAATCATAAAAATTTTAAGCATATTCTGTTTGAGCATCCATTTGCTACACCGTTTTTAATGTTTTACATGCACACACATACACACGTGCGCACACATACCATATCGAAATACTATTTTTATAATACTGTAGTCGAGCTTATTGCCTTGTTAGTCGATATTTCAATATTTTATTTTAAATAAAACACTAAATAAATAAAATATTTGAGAAACAGAAGAATTAATCAATTATGTACGAGGTGTGATCAAAAAATAAGAGGTATTTTCAAATTTCGTAAGTTAGCCATGTAGGATTTTGGTATTTTTTTGTATGGTTTTTACGCGAAGCAATTTGTCAGACAGGCACAGAATTTGGGCAAAACCTAATCATGGATTTTGCACCATGAAAACGCACCAGCCCACACATTGAAGCTTGTCCATCAGTTTTTGGCCAAAAAACATACCGTAATCATGCCTCAACCACCGTATTTAGCGGACTTTTTCCTCTTCCTAAAACTAAAGACACCAATGAAAGGAAAGCGTTTTGCTACGATTGAGGAGATAAAAGAAAAATCCAAACAGGATCTGTTGGCGATAGCAAAAAACGCATTTCAGGAGTATTTCGAGGCTTGGAAAAATGCTGAATTATATCTGAGGGTATTACTTTAAGGGTTGCAAGAAAATTGTTGCTGAATAAACAAAAAAAAAATTTTTCGATAAAATTTTAAGTAACCGTAATTTTTTTATCACACCTCGTATGTATGTATATAGTACATACATAAGTACATGAATAATTTAGGAATTGGCTTTCCATCTAAGTTCGTTAACATATTTTTTTATATTTATTACAAACACAAAATATTATTCTATGCATGAGCACATATTCATTTAAGCCGGGACTCGCAACTAATATTATATAAAACACGGTGTTTATTATTTTTATTATTTACGAGTATTTATTTGTACTCTGAAGTTTTTTTAATGCTTTTAGTTTACTTCTACGAGTATATCAATTTATTTTATTAGGCAGCTGCATCCTTTACAGGATAATCAATTGTACAGAACAGCGGTGAGAGTAAAAGTAATGAGTCCTTGATAGATTGTTGGCAAGGCGTTCATGGCGTGGATTGGAACTTTGAGCCACGTTAGCACTAAGACGAAGCCTTCCAAACTTATATTTATTAATAAAGAGGCAATCGAGAAAAAATTTCAGAAAAAATCCCATCCTTATTGCTCTTGTGTGGTTTATCTATTCGAACTTTTGAGTTCCTATCCCGTACTTTATACAGTCCTTTAATAAATACAATATGTATCGTGTTGTTAATGTTTGAAATCTTCAGTAATTAAAATACTCTATTAAAACACACTGGTTGGAATACGGCAATCTAATCAGAAATAAACAAAGTCGCTTTCACTCTTTAGAAATCAATCAATAAAGAGTTCCACTCTAATCACTCTATTGTATTCATATCGGTGTTCTTTGCATGCTATTATTTTGTGAACTTTTGCTTTAAGGCTGCAGCAGAGACTTGCAACACAAAGAATATTGCAACTTTCCAATGGCATCTATCAGAAATGGTTAATCATAACCATATATAGGGAAGCTGTTATCTTAAATAAACGTATGCGCCCACCTTGGCTAGCTTTACACCATTTCCCTGAAGGTTTTATTCACTGCGATCTGTAGTGATATAAAATTGTAGTGATATAAAATACAACTATTTTGCTTTTAATTATTTAAACACTCAACACTTTAGTTAAATAGATTTGTTAAGCACACATTATATTTAAACACTCTGCCTCTTTGCTTGTCTAGCTTGTCGTCAATACGTTACATACTTTTACGGGCTCACTAATTAGACCATGTAATTTACAGAACAAATTTTTCATAAAACTTCAAATTTGAAAAAGTTTTGCTAGAAAAGTTTCGAATTTAAGAATTTCCAAAAGTGTTCGGCTATTAGACGTTAATTTAAACTTTGGTAAAGACAAGAAAATAACTAAACAAAACAACTGACAGAAGAAAGTAAAATCAACTCTGATCGCAAAAAAACTAATCATTTTATGAAAACTCTCATAAACTTTTGCTTGTCATAAAAATCTCACATTTTTATGCCACACTAGTTCATGTTTTCAAAACAGATGCCAAATTTGTCAAATCGTATGGCTGTGTAGGATAGTGAAACCAGACCTTAAAGGCCAATTTTGGACTATCCTAAACAATCGCAGAATTTTTCAAAGGTGATGTCACTGGTGGATATTATGTAAATTTTCATAAAATGATGACACCTATGCCTTCAGAATCTATGGTTGTTTGCATCATTTATAATAGTGGGAAACTTATAACACCATTTTGAGCAGAGCTATTCCAGATTTTATTGTGAATGAATCTTAAGGCTGTATTTCATAGTGCACGCCTACTTGCGGGTAGTGCTTTGCAATCAACTTCAGACTGCTGTCATTTCTAAACCACTCGTCCGACAGCTGTGAAAATTATTCCAGTGACAGCTCATTATATTGTTTACAAGCGTACAAAAGCATTTTGGTGAGAATTTTCCAGAAAAAAAGTTATTCGTAATGGAATTCTAGCGTGATAGTGTGATTTCTTTATATTTGGCTGGAAAGCCACAAGTGGCTATGGTTAGAGCACTCCAGCATTTAAATGTGAATAAATCTTTTGTGTCTCGTACCATCGCTCGTTACCTTGATACTGGCAGCGTAGCCCGACGTCAAGGAAGTGGAGGGAAGAAAACAGCAACATCAGCAGAAACGGTTCGAAAAGTAAGGAAGCGACTTGATCGAAATCCGCGTCGCAGTGGCCGAAAAATGGCTCGTGAGCTGAACATATTCCATTCGGCAAATATTGAAAAATGAGCTCGGGGTAAAGCCATTGAAGTTCCAAAAAGTGCAAGAACTTACACCGCAACAGAAAGAAAATAGACTCAAAAGAGCCAAAGGGTTGCTTCGCTTGGCCGCAAGTGGTGAACAGCCGAATTTGGTTATCTCTGATGAGAAAACATTCGTTATACAGCAGTTTGTAAACAAACAAAATGATCGTGTTTACTTGCCAAAGAGGTCAGCTGATGTACTTATTTTCTATGCGTTTTAATTTCAGAATGAATTTTGTTTCACATTTTGTATTCTCAATATCTTTATATTTATATTCATCTGTATGTATGAATTATATATGTATATATGTATGCACAAGTGAAGGGAAAGCTATTGAAATCGATTTGCACATCCCCCAACACATTAATATGTTTTTGTATCGTGATCGATATTTTTTGTGAATAATTAATTTTTCTCTATTCGTTGCAATTTTTACGCTTGTGCGAAAATATTTGAATCTTTAGAATTTACTTACAAAAAAAAAAAAAAAAAAAACTGAATTTTTTTTCAATTTTTTTTTTATTTTCTTAAATGGTCTACTGAGCACTTTGGGCTTGTGGCCAAATGATATGCAGTCACAAAAAGGATATTTATGTAATCGAAAATAGTAAATATGTACATACAAAAATTTCATACAGATTCAATTTATCTATGTAAGTAATTATATTTCCAACATTAAGAATATCAGCTGATATGCGAAAAGTATATCCTAGTGAATGTCCTTGGCAACGTACATATGTATATATTTATACATCCTATGTAAAGGATGTTCGTAAGAAGAACAATTACAAAAATATTAGTTATGGAATAGAGAGCATACTGTCCAGCGGTTTCGTCATTTTTTGGCAATTTCTAAAGTTTCGTAACTCTTTTCAGAACTGAAATTAATTCCAACATTTGGTTTTATTGGTATTTCGTTTTGTATTATCTAAATACATATATTGACTGTAATTCCATATGAGTGAAAATTATATGACTGAATGACTATATCAGTCGTTTCTGCAACCGAATATAATAAATCAGTAAATTTTGATATTTACAAATCCTTATGTTACTGAATCGCATTACAGATGCCTGATCAATTTTAAAATTTTTCACGCTCTCGTTGCCAGCCTTTTGAAACAATGAACACTGCAGTAAAAATCCGTAGAAATTTATTATGGTGTTTAGACAGACCGGCAGGCCGCATAACTAAATTATTTTTTATGTTAAATTTATTAATACAGTATTAAGCTCATTGTTTTATTAAATTTATATTAATTTATTTTATAAATTTATATTAATTTATTTTATAAATTTATATTAATTTATTTTATAAATTTATATTAATTTATTTTATAAATTTATATTAATTTATTTTATAAATTTATATTAATTTATTTTATAAATTTATAGCGTACTAATAAATGAAAACTAACTTTATTTATCTTTTGAAGATATTTTATATTTTCAAAACTTAAAATAATTTTATAAAATTCATTTGTTATTATTCTTTGTTTTGTTTGTTGTGTGGTTAAACTAGTCTAGATTCGCGCATTTCGGTGGTATTTAAAACGAAACTCATCTGCAGACCTACAAGGAAACAGTATTGAAAATTAATTAGAATTCCTCTTATGTTTTGTCTATATTTTGAAGATGTTCAAATGAAATTTAATTCAAAGCACAAAAAAAAGTAATGTAAATTAATATGTGAATGTTCTTAAATTCAAATTTTTTCATTTACTATTTATAAATATGTAATTATAAAGAAATAGTAATGCATGTATACAGCAATAGAGTAATGACGATTTTGGCTTACTTTGTTGAGAATTTGGTTTAGAATGATCTGGTGAAGAGCAAAAGCATATAAAATACTTTGGTAAACACATTACATTTATTTGCTTTCTGTAATAACTTTACATATGGATTTAAAGGCGTGTTCTAAACTATTAACAAACTCTTTTCCATTACAGCCATTTTCATAGGATGTAACAATCGCACCACACTCTTCATTTTGTATGGTATAACTACGAATGGCGAAATTAAATTAAAAAAAATAAAATGTTAGTTCTAAATAAATCTGAGTAAAATTGAAATCAAACAACGAAATCAACTTACCCGATACCCAAACCATCACGTACTACAGGACCAAATGAGCCAGCTAATAAAGCTTCTGATGATAAGGTTGACGTACTGATAATGTGGTGATTAAGGCGCTTAAAAGCTAGTGATGTGTATAGATCTGGCAAAGGTTTATTGTTAATTGTAGCTATATGTTTTAAAGCAAACATATGACGGTCAAATCCTTGGCCCATAGCTGCCTCTTTAGTCAATTGGCTATGATAAGTAGAGCATTCATCAAGAAGGAAACGCAAATGTTTAGGATCAGAGTTTGTTTTGGAACTCAACAAACTTTCGATGAAGTTTTTAGTTGCTATAGTGCAAGGACGCATAGTTTCTGTGCGCCCATGTTTAAATGCAGCTGTACTGCATGACTCATAAGTTCCCACATATTGGTTAAAAGCTTGTCTATACGCCAATTGGAAGGCCAGCTGCATGATAGAGTCTGGACTAAGTTTATCTCTTTTACATACAGTCTTACCAAGGTGAGGAAAACGTAACATGTGCATGTTCAAAGGTTTTATATTTTTTTGGTTTCTTGCATAGGAATCACTGACTAATTTCTGCAGTTTTTCATCTATTTCAAAGTTAATATACCGCACTTTTGATTTATCAACTGTATAACTAGAAACCACATTCAAATCATCTGTATTTAAAAACGGTCTTTCATGAGTTTCCCTAAAAATTTCATTGAAATAACGTAAAACAGCTACGCCATCACCCCAGGCGTGTTCAAAATTAATTGCGGCTGTACCATCGGCACTAACTAAAACAGATACGGATTTATCAAACCACCTGAGAAAAAATTACTTTGAATATTTTAATCATTTCAATTTATCTACTGCTTTGTTTACCGATTAGTACTCTTTCCTGCAAGCAAATGTTTTAATACAGGAATCCAATTATTTTCATCATAAACAGGATCTTCATTGGTATCCAAACATACGCAAAATAGAGCTGAATCTACTTGTTGAGTTAATAATGTGTTGTTACTACTATTCTTGACAATATGTTGTCTAATACGAGCCCATTCATTACGGTCATCAGCGGTAAATATTCCTAAGGGTGCACTACTGGCCGTCTTGGCTTCATCCAACTTTATAAGAGTATTTAAGCGTGCTAGTATTTCTTTCGGAGATTCTATATATCCATTGGAGTCAAGCACATCTACTGCATAAATATTGCCACGCCGCATCACCATTATATGCTTTGAATTAGGTGATTGCACTAACCTATCAATTTCCAGTTCTGGTATACGTGATGTTCCAAACAAACGATCGTATTGACTCATATCAAGAGGAAAAGCTTTGAAGATATACGAGGCATATGTGGCTAAAAACTCTGGTGCAACGCGCATCCAGCGACGATAAGCCTCGTTATCAGTTTTTTTAGGATTTAAATGGAATACTTCGGGCTCTAAGAGTCGATCTTGTAAAGATCGCCAAAAGCGCAAGGACGAAATAATGATATTTGCTGCTCTTACTGTTTGATGTCGATACTCTGTCCGTGTTTCATTTTTCAGCACCAATAATGGATTGTAATTTAGCGGTAATGGCACACGATCTCTTAAATACATATTGAACCTTCATAAAAATATTTCTGACTTTAACAGTATGTATTAAGTTAAAGTTTTTTTAAAGTACAAGAAATAGATTACGATACATATGTATATTAATAATAGCAACTGTTTCGTCATGTATTTATTTTGCTTGAGGCACCTATGTACGTATGTAAATGCATACAAATGCAAATTTTCTATATCATAAACAATCTATAAACGGTTTATAAAAAGGAATATTACTGCGGAAAAAATTGTAAATATTGTTAAATATCCACTGCATCTACAGAGAATTGTAAATTCCCCATAAAGCAGAGGACTCTACAAAGCTAAATAGAAAGATGTAATTATGAAGTCAACATTATTTATTTTTCAATTAATAAATAATAAAAATTTTTATTTTTTCAGAACAAAAAGAGTTTAGTGACCCAATCACAAAAAGAAAAAATTAAATTTAGCCTATTAGATAAAATATGGAAATCTTACAATATATAACTATCTACATATTGAACCTTCATAAAAATATTTCTGACTTTAACAGTATGTATTAAGTTAAAGTTTTTTTAAAGTGCAAGAAATAGATTTCGATACATATGTATATTAATAATAGCAACTGCTTCGTCATATATTTATTTTGCTTGAGGCACCTACGTATGCAAATGCATACAAATGCAAATTTTCTATATCATATATGGATCTCTCAATACATAATTATAAATAAAATATTGTTCAATATTTGTTGGACAATATCAAAAAATGTTATGCAAAGTGATATATGTAATTGCAAAATAAGCTGTGCAACATCTTAATTTTTTTTCGGAGGTCACTACTACATAGTAATTTCTTTACTAAAATAAGTGCACACATAAGTACTTCTACATATGTAAGCTTGTATATAAGAACTAATTGTGACATTAAGGAAGTTTGCCTGATTAAAAAATACAAATTACGAAGTTTCACTGTAGTGTAGTTCCAGCTTGCAGAATTTTTAGTATAAATAATCTTGTCAGTACTTCATTATGCTTACCACGGCTCCGATATATAACTTGTGTGTTTATTATTTGCATCCTCAATCTTTAACATTGCATTTAATTCCGGTGCTTCGTTACCGCGAAACTTTTCAATAACTTGTTGCGTTTCTAAATATTCATTCTCCGTTGTTATTGGCCGCACAGCAGTTAAAAAACGTTCGCAAGTTTTATCCACCAACGGTATGGGCAGACGTGGCAACGATTTCTGGAAGTACAATGTTGGTATCTTAGAACGCTGCATATATTGGTAGGAATCCGAATCACTAGATGACTGTGTGGCCAAAGTTCGTAGTAATAGCACCGTTTTAGCATTTACATTTTTATGCGAATAATTTGACGCTTTCGCGAATGCATACTGTGCCCGCACTAACATGATTATTTAACTATTAAAAATTATAATGATTTTTTTATATATGTATAATTATAATTTACTTAAAATTACCTGTTTTTGGATTAGAGCGATAAAACTAAAGCAAATTTACAAAACTCAAAGTATATACACCGTCCCCGTTCTAAAGTCCAACATGCCTTACTTTGTATCAAGAGCGCAAATAAAGGCAAATAGTTCTCATACAAGTGTTTAGTTCATAAAATACTCACATATCATCATTTACATATTACTTCGCGATTGTGCAGTAGCGCTAACATAATACTTTAATCATTATAAAAATTAATAATGCAAATATAACAAGAACTGTAAAAAATTTATTTTTTTGCTTTAAACTTAAATTGGTATTTATTTACAATTCAATATTGCTGTATTTCCCACTTAATTACAAAACACAGTAGTGACAAAGAAACAAAATATTGATACAAACAATGCGAATTAACCATTAAGTGGCAACGTTAGGAGATGTTGTACTGCTATACAAAAAGTACCGGGTGCTTTATTAAGGCGAATATTGATTTCTGCTGTCAAGCCAAAAATGAGTTACATTCATGTAGACATATGTCTCTATATATAAAATTTTCTTTAATGTCACAAAATATTATGTCATATATTATTGTATATATACATATTACATATATATTATATATACATATTATTAAATATTATATATAATATTTATTATATATAATATATTAATATATAATTTTATATTATATACATTATTATATAAAATACAAAGCAAAACATAAATATCGTGATATTGATGGAAAATAGCCTAATATTAAAGCATTTAAATGTAAATTATATTTCAATAAATTTTATATACATATAAATAGTATGTATTATGGGCCACAGAACCTATAAATTAATAGCAAAGAATTTTTATATCTCATTACATACACATGTAGCTAAATGCACACATCAAGTAAATAAAAGCGGTTCAAATACAATTTTATTAAAAAGAAATTTTTCCCTAACGTTTTTAAATTTCCAATTTTCAACCTCTATGTGTGTTTAAAATGTATTTGCAGTAAGGCGAATTCATTATAAGGTGGCATCATAGGAATTCGCTTTCATATCATTTGATATAATGCCATCTTGTTTGAAAGACTATCGTAATGAGAATTAACTACGATCAAGGTGAATTGATTACCAGATGGCAGCACAAGTTGTTTTTTTTATTATATTTCAAATACGATCATATGGTAACATTTGTAACATTAAAGGTGAAAGGCGCAATATTAAAATCCGAATATCTAAATTATATTTATAGCACTTATCCGCGTAACTTAAAAAGAAAAAACTACTCTTCATTTACTTCGACGTCTTATCAATGTGTGAGGCAATTAGTAGTTCTAGTTATTTTACGTGGTATGAATTTGCATGTTATAAGACGTAAAACAAGGCTTTGACTGTTTTTATTAGAAGTTTGGGATGTCACACCAACTTGTGGTTGGGAGCCAAAATGTAAGCAAATTTAAATAATAATTTTGAAATTCTTGTAAATTTATAATTTTTAAATGTACAACTTAGAAAAAGACGATAAACAATAACCTAAATGTGTTTGAGCTAGCAAAAGGCTTTTTTTACGCCAAAAACTGACTTTTGGTGAGATGGAAAAGGCATTGCTACAGGGTCTCAGTCTACCAGATTCCATGACTTTGCATCGTCACACAAGGTAATGTTAACAGTGCGACAATGTTGGGAAACCTTTCTATTTTAAGTATTATATATATATATATATAAGGTAATACAACTGCACTGCTCCGGGAAAAGCAAACTGGATGTACAACTGAAACTACACTTATGGTCTTCATATGCACCACACCCGCGCAAAGAGAAAGGGAATTCCACCAAAAGATACCAATACTTGTATCAGTCTCGACAGCACCTTCTCTTATAGATAGCGTTTCCCATATAGTGATTACCGTAGAAGCCATTGCAGGACGTGGAATATTACAATAAATTCATTTATGTTGCGTTCGGTACATTGTTCCGAAAACATACAAACATCTAAGTACAATTACAATCGCTATAAGTAATTAATGAAATGAAAGTAATTAATTCTCTGTTACTGGAAAAAAGGCACAAATTGCAACCATAATATCACCCAAACCATTTTAATATTATTTTCATTAAAATTTTATTGCCAAAATATTTTCCTCATAAATAAAATAAAAGTTTATGAAAAATACTAAAAGATTAAATGTTATTATACGAGTATAAGTAATATTTAAAATTGTTATGCTTTCAACTTAAATTCGTAGATCTAATGTTTTATAAATTTTTGCTAATCTCTAACCTTTTAACAAAAAATAAAAATATATGTGTATGAATATAAAGCCAGCCTTTGCTACAATAAAGTCATAAGTCAAGAAGGTTTGAAAAATATAAAAATCCCTTATTTTTATTGCATGCAATCTTTCTTGCGTCAATTCACTTTATTTACGCTTGTAACGTTATTGCGGTCACCGGAGATTTTGTCTTTTTGAAAGTTGTTTTATACTATTTTTCCTGTGATTTTCAACAATTTAACAAAGTCAGTGCAGAAATCAATTAAGATCTTGTAAATTTATTTATTTACTTTTTTTATTATTATATATATATTATTTTATTATATTTATTATTGTGAAATTTATGAAGGATATTTATTTATTTCATTTTAGTTAAATTAGTAGGAATAGTTCCATTCCGAAATAAGATTGGGTAAAATCTACAAACCGAGAATAAGAGATAAATAAAACCCTGCCAAGGTATGGGAAATTGCGACACATGCAACCGAAAGTAAGTTTTCCTGCCGAGAAATAATAACTTATTATAAGGAAAGTACCTCAGCGAGAAATATCATAAAACCGAAGCGAAGACTAACAGGAATTTTAACGACTAAATGGAAATGGTTTGTAACATGGAGTTACGCCTTCAAGCGTAATTCAAAGTAAACGCAGATCATTTTATTTCATCACTTGAAATCAGCGAAATTTTTACTGCCAACAGAGTAGAACAGAGAGGAGTGCTTTAAACTGGCTTTGATTTGCCAACGACCGGGAGTGTGTTTGAAGCCTAAACCAATAATAAATGCAAAATCAAAGCCATGAATCGGTTGCACTACTGTTGATGTATAAACTATTCATCAAATTTAATTACTTCAAGATGAAGGTAAATTAAATTGTGTTGAAAGAAAAGTTATTAAAAGCGTATAAAAGTTGAAATATGTAAGTATTCACTGCTAATATTTTATTATACATTATTTCATATCCGATGTTATATCTTTTATCATAGTAAAATCCACTGTATGCTAAGTTCCTTAAAGCAAAATGTATAACAAATAAGTGTTAAAAACTAACATGGTACCGTTTCCTACATGAAATGATATAACTTGCGTCCATTTGGCAAGTCAGTAACACTTTTGGTCAAAAATATGAATGTAGTGGCAGAAATTATTTTTAAAACCATTCACAGGTTTCAAAAGATTCTAGTATGCTTTTATTTTTTATGCGAATAAATATAAAATATCCTTACGGGTTTATGGTGTTTCTCTCTCAACTAATAACCTTTAATGTGTAATTTAATATTTTTTTGGTTTTTTACAAATATAACTGTGAGTGGTGAAATACCGATTTCTTTTTAACTAACTTAACCTGCAAAGCTTTTGGTTTGCCCTCAGGAAAACACACAGGGTCTAGGCAGGAATCGAACCCCAAACCACGGTTTAGTAGGCTGCGAGGAGGCACCCGTAACAATATATTAATTTTTTTGCCAATTCTAATATAATTATGCAAGTCGTTCAACTCTACTCATTTTGAGCTTAACAGAATATCTCAAAAGCATTAAGTATACTAAATAAACAAGCAAAAACTTTTGAAATTTGCTTAAAGCTAATGAGTACAGAAGACGCTAGACGGTATTTACCAATACCGGCAATTCCTTTCCAGTGTCTTTAATATTTTTTAATTTCTTACTATCCTAATTTAACACACAAAATACTAGATATTTTTATTGTTATTGCAATATTAATGGAGTTTATGTGCATTCTTTCTTTGGTTTTACAAACTCAACTATACCTTAACCATTATCCTTCAATGAGTATCACCTCAAAGCTCTACTAACAATATGTACTAATGGTTTTCTATCGATTGGAATTGGTTGCCAAATGTAAATTTAATATGTTTTAGAAGGAAAAAATAAATATTCAAATAGCAAGGATGAGCTGGCAGAAACGAATTCATTCTTGACTGAAAAAATTTAACTGCATACAAACACACATACATACACGTAAGGCCATGTAAAAACCTACGAAACGGAAATCGTCTGATTTTATGATTACAGACCAATAAAAACATTAGCGCTCAAGTACGAGTTGAAGAAGTTTGAAATGGAAAAAAATGTAAATGTCAGTTGGAGAAAATAAGACACCACTGTGCTGTACTTTTAGAGGAAACAGAAATTCAAAAATGCGAACGACGTGATGGCAGTAGTAAAGAAAATGGTAAATGGCGTTAGAACCATCTTAAGCTATTAAAAATGCAAATTTATCATTTTTTTTTATATTAGAGGAGTGCGGATAAATATATATATGCGGAAGTATAAAAGAGCGTGATAGGAGCCACACGAAGCACAGTTCGGCTTTATATAATAATTTCAAGGCCACCAGTATATTTCGTACTAACAAGTGGAATAGTACTGCTCCCTTAGCCATTTGGCTTAATAACTAGCTCCATCATATTAGTGAAAAGGGGATTGGTTCTCGAGAGGTTTGATGGTAAAAAATGTAGTGTTAAGTGCCATGTTCCTAATTCTATTGGCAAATATAAAACTCATACATGTACCGCATAAGAGAGTTATCGGAGTACACCTATGAGTACCCATGTACATATGTGGCTATCTAAGCGCTACACAGTTTTAGTAAAATCGCTTTAAGAATACGCGAAACTGTCTTTAGAATTTGAAATTAAAATATGAAAATTATATCGATATTATTGAATTTAAGGTTAAAATATGTAAAATTTAACGATATTATTGAAATATGTATATCTATAGATATCTAGATGCATATATATAAAATATTATTAGTTAAATAAATCGTTATTTATTTTTGTGCTTGTTCTGGGGTTAAACTAGTCTAGATGCTTGCATTGTGTTTGTTGTTAAAATTAGCTAGTTTATGCTTCCTGGCATAGTAATTTTTGTAATTCTCATATGACTTTTGGTAATATGTGTTTAAAGAAGGAAGTATTTGAAATTAATTTAATTTATGTTTTGTTTTTAAGTTTTATAATAACAATTATTTTTTTAATAAAAAAAAACCACATGCTTTGCAAATTACATTTTCATAGTATGGGCCACTCCACAGCAACTAATTGCTGGAAGAAGATATATATAATTTTCATTGCTTTGAAAACTCCCGCTTCTTTTTAATTACAAATTGTACATTTTCCTAAAAGTCCGCTGATGATCTTCATTAGCAAAATGATAATATTCATTCCGTATTGTAGTTAAAAATTGATATCCTATTGGATTTAGTCCAACTTAAATAACGAATAAACACGATTATTTATAATTCCAATAAGCACAATAAAGTATTAACTAGACAAGCATCCGGTTTAAAGTACTTGATTGGCTACAACCCCCTACAGTAAAGGCTATTGTTGTCTGTCTGCTTCAGTTGAAAGCAGAGCAGCCAATAAAAATAAAAGTAGTATAACAGAATTAATGCATGTGAATTGCTTATAATCATTTATTTGTAGTTAGAAGAAGGTTAAGAAATAGTTTCAAAAAAACTATTGCCTTTTTGTATAGGCACCACTGTATAGCAGGTACTTAGGCCTTTATTATGGTTCACAACAGTTGTAAATTTCATGTTGTATTTTTGACATTGCGATTATGGTTTACTACAGTTCTTTTTAAGTGTTGTTATCAGATGCATTTTTTGAATAACAACACTGTGAAATACACAGCATCTAGATGTTGTAAACCATAATCAGAAAAAGTATGTGTTGTGTTGTCTGCTCTACAACACAACACTTAGGTGTTGTCACCCATAATAGGGGCATTAATATACGATTAGGATGTATATTATTTTGGCAGCTTCATGAGATTTAATGATCATATTAAAAGTAATTAATTAATTTTAATTACTGAATTAATATTTTATATAAAACTTATATTAAATACAGTGTCAACCAATACAATTTTAAACACTTTTAAAGAGGCTGATTGAAAACTATAAGCAAAACCTCATAAAATGAGCCTTGAGATTTCCTTCATGTATACTGGACTCGTTATTTTATATGTATATAATATCATATATTATTAAATCGAATTAATACTAATTAAATTTATAACAACTATTTTAATTTAAAAAAGCCAAGAATTTAATATTTTTACGTAAAAAAACTGTAAACAATACAAATGAAATATTGTACTGTAACGTGGCAAGGAAAAAGTTTTATCAGTTTTACCACGTTGAAGTCGCATTGCTTACATGCATTTGTAATTTCTGATTATTATTTTGGTTATCGTTAGTAGCAAAATGATTGTTTGGCAAGTTGAAACAAGAAAAATATATACTATATACGTATGGCTGCATAGCCATGCACATGTGTGCTTTTAAACGAAAGCCCAAATGGGGGCATGTCAACCATGTTGTGCTACCGTGTGTTATATTTTTATTGTAACTGAGTATTCATAGTTTTTAGTATTCATAGAATTTTCCATTTACATATTTATTTAATGTTGTCTCTCCAATAAAGTTTAAGAGTTACCATTGACTTTTTTCTGGTTAAAAACATTAATATTTTCGTTTGTTATAAACTTTGTCGCTTCAACTTATATGGTTCTGGAAATTATAGAGATTTCCTTGGTCTATTTTTATATAATATGTGATATTAATATGAACATGCTATCAGATTTGTGCAATATATATTTGTGCAATATAGGTATATTTGTGCAACTATATAGCTTGTGGGAACTAAATCGGAATGGTGAGAAACAAGTTTTGTTATATTGAAATTCTAAAAATTAACGAAACTACCTTATTAATATTGTATTAATTCTATATTAAATATGAATTATACAGAATGAGGATAACACTAAACTATCGAAATCTAAAGGTCAAAATATTTACGGTTTCTTGTTGGAACCATCTTTCACAGGGTTTTCTGGCATTGGTATACTTTAAATTGTATATACTGTTATATTACTATTACTGTACTATTACTATACTGTACTATTATATATATATATATTATGTACTATTTATATATATATATATATATATAAATACTGTATATAATTTATATACACTATAAACGTGGTTTACGAATTTCTTATTTCAGAGAAAACTTTAGCTAATGTTGGTTAAAAGGATAAACATATACATATATTTGGAATGCAATGGAATCGTTCACTTTATACTATATACATATATTGGACATCTCTGGTTATATTTATCAGAAAATTGATCATTTACAAGTCAATTTAATTGCAGTTTTGCTAATCGCGTACTTTCACTTTAACTTCTAGCTTGCTTTTATTCCTTTTAAATTCAAGTTACACAACGTATCCTTGTTCCGACTATCCTTAACTACTGGTAATAGCGTGCATTGATTTTACAATAATGGCAAAGAAATTAAATGCATTTCCGAATGTAGGAATGTGCAAAATGCAAAACAAAAGAAATGGAAAAAATTTTAAATAAATGTTTGTTGAAGTTGGTATAAATGTGGGAAAAAATTCGAAAGCCGAAAATTGATGACAAACATTTCTGCAGTTACGGCTGCGAGTAGTTTATCGTATTTTTTTTTGGTTTTTATTCACTACTCTGAAATCTAGCCATTAAAAAAGTACTCCCCTTTTTTCTTTGCTTTAGCTAATTTCTCTGACTACATCTTATTATATTTTTGTTAAAGGGCACAAGTTGCCTAACGATTCAATGGAAAAATGAATAAATCATTTAAATATTTAAGCTGTTAAATTTATTATAAATTTATATAGATGTAGGATTGGTTGTATATGTACATACGAGAATATATGCATATTCGTATGTTAGCATATATCAATTGTTTTCGTTAAGGAGATTTTAGCAGAAGAAACATCTACAAAGATTTCTGAAAGGAACTACGTGTGTAACATTAAGATGTGGGAGTGGTTTCAAAATAACACCGTTTTTGAGACTTCCCCACAATCTAAAAAATATATTCTTTTGCTATAGTAATTTGAATTCTTGTAATATGATATTTTTCATGTGAGTTATTGCCAAAATTATAGGAAACAATTTACAAATTGTAGTAAAGTTTTGTCCGCCAGTGTAATAATTTTGTTTGTTGAACTCTTTTCAAATAAATTTTATTTTAGTTGGAATATTTCGGTTTTGAAAATGGTTTTAATTTATTTTATTATAATTAATTAATTACTTATTTATTTATTTGATTATTATATTATATCATTATATTATTTAATTTAATTATTTATATTTTAATTAATTTATAATTTCTATAAGTTTTCTTTGACGCTCCTAAATTTCAGCTCAATTTTTCTTTTTGTGTGTATTTTACGAAAATTTACACCATGAACGGTATCGCTTTTATTTGAAAAGATCCAACTGATTTTGATCAAACTTATATAGACATGGTATGTAGCATATTAATATTGCAGGGAACACTATTAATATTTTGAATGTGTCTTAAAGGCACATGCAAAATTGTTCAGCTTGTTACAAGTGACATCAAATTCCATTTCGAAATTAGCTTTTGCAGTTGAAATTGTTTTCATTTGAAGTGCACATTAAATTTTTGTAATTATTATTCTGTTCAGTGACTGGCCTTCACTCTTTTATTAATTCTTATGATATTAAATTTCATTATATTAAGTGAAAATATTATAAGTTTTTTATTTGTGTTTGTGCCAACAACTTCATAGAAATAAAACACCAAATTGTGAGGCACTTAAACAAATTAATGCAAAATCATTTTCAAGTGCGGTCTGTTGCATCATTATGCTTTTTTATCCCAGCAAAGAAAAAAAAAATACTTTAAATTAAAAGTTAAGGACTAAGAAGCTAAAGCACTAGTAGCTATTATTATTCCACTAAGCTTTTATTGTTACAGTTACTATGAAATCGCCTATAATTTTATTATAAAGCTTTAGTATAATTTTGAATTTATTTTTTTTTACTGATTACTATTAATATATTTAATATTAATAAATTATATTATTACACAGACTTAAATCACATTTATGGCAACCCTGTTTGTTCCTGACTTCACCATACTTTCCATTACGATCGCAATCGCAATTCTAGCGGATATGTTTAACAAGTTTCCGGTTGTGGAAAATAACTAAAGTTTCAGAAACAATAACAATATTGATGTAAATAACTTACACCTGGCAATGCCATATTAATACAGTTTAAAGGCCATAGAACACATACAATGAATATAATAAGTAAGAAAAAATCACATAATAGCGAACATCGTACTGCTTATAAGCTTTGGAATGATTCATTGCCAGTGGCGTAGTATTGTAAATATATATTAAAATGGAACCTGTGAAACGCCGTAATCATTACTTTACACTACTATTTTTGGAACTTGCTTTCTAGTTATCAAGATTGAAACCATTTTAGCTCAATATCCCGGAATTATACAATTTTTGCACTTCCATCTCGCTGTCTCTTTTTTTTAAATCGAAATATATTTGCCACAGATATATTTATATAAAAAACTTCACTTCTCTTATTTTGCATTATTATCACAACAAAAGTGTGCAGTTTCCTCTATCAAGTAGTAATCGCAATGCTGGCTTTCCCATACCCGAGTCTATCATACGGTTTTTGATTGGCAATACCTGTAAAAACTTCTTTTAGAGGCTTTTTTATTTTTTCCTCTCTAATGTCTAATGAAAAAAGTGTTTCTTTTGTCTGTTAATTTATTTATTTACCAAATATTACAATTATATGAATATAATTGCAATATGTATAGAAGCACTGGCTACTGAGGCCTTTGGCTTCTGGCTCCCGGGGAATTGAACACCTGACCCCTGCGTGACAGGCGGGTATACTAACCATTATACCATCGAGGGGCTTCTTTTGTCTGTTTAAAGAAGCAATAATGTAGGAAAAGCTTTTCTTACACCTGAGAGTGAATGGGGGTTGCATGCTTATACCCATATTCTTATCTAATGCAACCCATACACGATACAACCGTTGGTACAACTTAAGCAGGTTGTAATCAAGATTGTATCGTGTGTGGCCATGTTGTATGAAGTTGTGTCTCGGTTGTATGAAAAATCAAAATTTTTTGATTTTTTGGCAAGTTGTGCCAAAGCGTTGCAACATTTGTGGGTTAGTCATGCGACTTCGTACATTATTCTCATTTTAAATTTTGCGAGAGAAAGACGTGTGTGTCGTCGGTTAATTTGGTTTTTGAAAGCAAAGAAAACTAACGTGAATACTAATTAAAAATGGAAGACACAGCTAAAATGAAACTAGAGCCTAGTTCTACGATGAATTATTTAATGATAGCCAATATCAGTAAATTATATGCAATTAAAAACAGTTCATTGAAGTTTAATTTTTTAAGGTTTATTAAAAATCTTTTAGATTAAAAAAAATTTGAATGTCAAAATATTTAATTTACTTAAAGAGCTTTCAATTGTTTTATTGCCTCACAGAATTTAAACCTAATTTGTTTTGCTTCGTAGGATGCGTGTTTATTATTTGTTGGTTCCAGCTGTAAATTGTTTGCAAAATGAAATTGTACGAAGAGGTTTTATTGTCTGTGGACACAACACACAACTTGATTACTAACCAAGTTGTACCAACGGTTGTATCATGTATGGGTTGCATAAGGATTGCAAATCTAATAAAATTGAATTTACGATTTACTACAGGCGTTCTGGCTTTTAAAGCCAATTTCAGAATGATTTCTATTTGAAATATATTTATATTAAAATTAAATTTGTAAGGCGAACTCACTTGAAAGCTCGTGTGACATTTTCATGTGCTATTTTGTCAAAGTTTCGCTTTTTCAAATTGGCGTTATTATTCTAAACTTAACTTTTCTCGTCTTATAGCGTACAATTGTATATTTCTTGCTGGGACAGACGCATCCACAAAACAATCAAAATTACCTACAATGAGATAAATTGTTCAGTATAATGACCTGTGATGACAACGATAAATGTGATGCTGCATTCAAGAAAATTTCTTTGTTGGTAGACACAAGAATAATATTTGCTGAATGCATTTTAGATAAAAAAAAATGATGGTAAACAATGAAAATTGTGTCAGGCTTCAGAGCTTTATTTACTCTTTGCTTGCGATATTCTCATGCAAAAAGAAAATCTTTCACTTTAATTGAAAAAAAGAAATATATATATATATATATATATATACAAAATAAAAAATAATTACAAATATTCTGAAACGTTCCATTATATTTTACATACCCTGTAAGGTGGTACGCATTTGCTTAATTTAATTTTTAAAAAATACTTCCGGCACCAATAATGCTTTTATCAAATTGCAAGTGCTGATAAAGCTGTATTAAATACCGTTAAACTACACAATTATGCAACAGTTGCTGTTGCGGTGGCTGCCCAATACTTTTTCCCTGGCAACAATGGCCGGAAGTAGTGCTGCCACTTTAAGCAACGATTTGAATTATTGAAGCTTCCAATTATGTTATCTTATTTAATGTGAAAGAATGTCACAAAATCCATATTAAAAATCGAGAGGTTTGCTTTTGCATTTCCATTTTATGTAAATTTTTTTATGTCCTCTCATGTAAAATATTTCAGAATAACATACTTATAATTACATTAAAATCTACGAGGTATGATCAAAAAATTATTTTTATATATTACTAGTGGGTCCGGCCCGCGTTGCTGGTCCCCAACTTTTCTTTTATTTTGAAATATATCTCGGAGAAAATCGAATTCAAAGTTTTTAGTTATTTATAATAGAAAAAAATGTTTTATTAAAAAGTCCAAACTGTAATAACGCAGACAATTTATTTTTTTTTATATTTTAAAGTGCAAAAATTTACATTTTTATAATAATAAAGTACTAATTAACGCCGTTACACAGCAGACACAAAACGTCTCCCCACGGCGAATTAGCACTAAACGCCGATTAAACACAAAACGCCACCTAATGGGGAATTAGCACTAAACGCCCATTGAACACTTAACGCCGTTAGCGAATCACGGCATAGTGTTATCGCGTAAATAGGAATTAAAAAACAGACATATTTATTTAATTTTCTGTCGGACAAACTTAAAAGTTATATAAGAACACTCTTCACATCCCATAGATCAGGTATATAAAATTTGGTCAAAATCGGTTCCGTAGTTTTGGAGTTTATCGGTTACAAACACATTTCATGCATTCATTTTTATATATATATAGATTTTCAATTTTTTCCAAAAGTATTTATTTCTTCATCAATAACTCTCTTGATCCCTTCAAGATAATATCCCTCAGATATAATTGTATATATATCTCAGATATAATTGATATGCCAGCATTTTTTCCAATCCTCGAAACACTTCTGAAACGAGTTTTTTGGTATTGGCAACAGCTACTGTTTCGATATTTCTTTTATCTGCTCAAACGTATCAAAACGCTTTCCTTTCATCGGTATCTTTAGTTTTAGGAAGAGTAAAAAGTGAGAGGAGGGTTAAGTACGCTAAATACGCTGATTGAGGCATGATTACGGTTTTGTTTTTGGATCCAAAAGCGGACGCACAAGCAGCGATGTGTGAGCTGGTGGGTTATCATGGTACAAAATCCATGATTGGTTTTTCCACAATTCTGTGAGTTTCTGACGAATTGCTTTGCGTAAATGGTATTATACTGCAAATCGAAAATTGCTTATATTACCACTATATATAAGAAACATGTGTACCAACATAACAGAAAAAAAAGCCAAAATCGAACATACGTAACTCGCAAAATTTGAAAATACTTGTTATTTTTTGATCACACCTCGTATGAAATAATTTTTTTCCGTTCATATTTATATCACCTGATTTGGATGAGTTTAAATATATATGATCACAGATCATTTTCTGCCGCAGCAAAATGTAAAGATGGACTGGCAGATGTTGGCCTATGCCAGCCCTTTCCCTTTGTATGAGAGGTGGGGTCGCACAAATAATATTGTACAAATTACAAATCACTCTTTCCCCTAGTTTGCATGGCGGAGGGTATGAAAAAATGTAAACATTATTAAAGTATGAAAGTATAAAGGAAAAAGTAGAGCAAGATATATTCTCTATATATTTTGAAAAACAGTGGGACCTCGATTAGACGTGAATCGATTAAGAACATTAATTAGATTTGAATGAAAATGACAATTTTTCCCTAGATTATCTCTAGTATTTGTGATTACCTCTATTAATGCATGCACACTAATTTATAATATAAAATTTAGTATTTATGTATTATTAGTGTTTATTTCCTCATATTATTTAAAAATATTTATTAAACGGATTCTGAAATAGTTTTAAGGAATTATTACCACTCGTATGTGGTAAAAAAGGTAATCAAAAATTGCTTTCAATTATACACGGCTCGGTCCAGTATTATATATAATATTTACTTATGACATGCCAACACAAGCTGATATAACTACGGCAACATACGCAGATGATACTGCGTTTTTATCATGTAATAGCCAACCACTCATAGCTACCCGATCTCTACAAAGGCAACTTGATAGTCTTCATTTCTGGCTCACAAAATGGAATATCGTAATAATACACAAAAATCAAAACACATTACTTTTACTACAAGAAGAGAAAATAGTCCAGCTGTATACCTTAATGCAACAAAAATTCCTGGAAGTGAAACAATAAAATATTTAGGCCTTCACATGGATCGGAGGCTAACGTGGAAAGCTCATATAACAGCCAAAAAAATTACTCGACAAAAAATTTAAACAAATGTACTGGTTACTTGGAAGAAGAAATCAACTCTCTCTAGAAAACAAGGTTCTCTTACTAAAAACAATTATAAAACCTATATGGACCTAGGGCATAGAATTGTGGGGGACTGGCAGCAACTCAAATATAGAAATATTACAAAGGTTTCAGTCTAAAGCTTTACGGTCAATTACAAACGCGCCATTTTATATATCAAACAAATCTTTACATAACGACCTTAAAATTCCTTTCATAAAACCCGAAATAAGAAAATACAGGTCTAACTATTTGGAAAGGCTTAGTAACCATAATAATGTATTGGCAATTGCATTACTTGATGATACTGATGAGACTAGAAGACTTAAAAGAAATCATATTCTAGATCTACCTTTTATTTAATGAATTCCATATCATATATTCAAACTCTTAGTTAAAAAAAAAAAAAAAAAAAAAAAAAAAAAAAAGCCCTTTAAAAACATATTTTTATTAATAATTATAACAAACTAGTAAAATACATTATCCTTATATATGATGTCCAAATGCATATATAATTTAATTTATTGGTTCCAATATGTAATTTTAAATTTTTAAATTATCACATTTGCTTAATATTGTAAAATAAATTGCAAATACAAAAAAAAAAAAAAACAATTATACATGGAAATAGATTATCCAGAATGCTTACATTTCCTTTCAATACCAATAATGGAGGTCCTACTGTACCTGTGTGCGTCTAACATTATACAATATTTAAAATTAAACATTGATGCAAAAAAGGCGTGCATGCAATGAATTTGTGCATTTTGTGAATTTTCCGTGTACGAGTATGTACGTTGTTTATGTTTGCTTTTACCAAATTTAAAAGTCAATTGCAAACTAATGTTTTAATCAAAAGGTGTACGTCGGTTCAAAACTTTGGTTTCTCGTCTTATTTTAATGTTTTTATTTTTACTTTATGGTATCTAAACTAAATTTTTTTATTTGTCGCTTGTCTTGTTAGTATAGTTTTACAGTAACAAACATCTCTTATATTTATGTGTGCAACGTTAGGGAGGTTTATTTATTATCCTTTTACTCCTTTTACTTTTACAGAATTGAAAGTTTTAAGGTGTAAATTTACATAACGACAGCTCATTAGTGCGTTTGACAGAAAGCAATAAGTTTCAATGGAGAATCATGACACAGAATGTTTTAATAAGATTGTCCTTAAGTGCATCCATCTATTTGGTATTTTTTGAATTGGAAGAATCCTATTTTTTTTTTGGTCCAAACGGATGTCTTGTAGCCTAACCGTCATTGTTAATTTGTTCTGGAGTCTTATATTTTATTGTCCTTCATTTATTTATTTTTTTTTTTTTTTTTGTTATAGAAATGTGTGAAAATAAGGTTAACAATTATTTTGTACATAAGCAAGTGCGGCAAAGCAATACTTACTTTGTCTAATATGCTGCACTCATACATATACATATGCTTTTCACATGCTTGGTGCACCATCGTAAACTGTGATCTCCCCTAACCTGTAATGAAAAAATATTTAAACTATGAAAAATGTATCCAAATGCAAGCTTTGTATGTACGAGTACATCCATAAATACACATTCATACGCAGAGTGAAATAAAATGCAAATTAAGATGCATACCTAATATGAATAAATTTCCATCAAGTGGTTACGTAGTAGTAAATGTGTTCACATGAAATTTTATTGCCATTTTCCTTATGAACTTAGCCAAACGCACAAACGTGTACACCTCCAGACACATTTGTAAGCACTTACACAGATGCATCGATCCTTAACAGTTAAATATGGATGTGCATGAGAACTAAATGGCATCCGTGCAGGGCAGGTCTACAAAGTAAGAAATTGTGGTGTGAGTTGTAAAAATAAGAGTAAACTTTACTTGACCCCAGTTCCATGTATTTAATTAACATGTATTTATTAAGAGTCTCTGTTTATACACATTTCAGAATTTTGGAGCGGCGTCTATTAGTGTTTATACCAAATATTTAGTAGATCTACAACTAAGGAGGTTATCGCATATTATATATTTCTACGATTTTCAAACTATTGAGGACAACCTACGAGACGTTTGAAATCGCTTTCAGAACGCTGAGTAATTTCTAAAAGTCAGGAGTGCATGAATTACGGGTTTCTTTGCTTACAAAAATGTTAAACCTGTAATAAATATATTCTGATACAGCAAGCAATACATATATGATTTTTCTCGTTACGTTTTTCTCGTTTTTCTCGTTGTGTGGCGATATTACTTTCAATGCCGGCAAAGTACAAGGTGTGATCAATTTTTGCAAAAGTATTTATTTATTTATCAATAACTATCTAGGCCCCTTCAAAGTATTCCCCTTCCGATATAATACACTTATGCCAGAGTTTTTTCCACTACTCGAGATACTTCTACAACGCGGTTTTTGATATCGCCAACAGCTCCTATTTCGATTTTTCTTTTACCTCCTCATTCACAGCAAAACGAACTCCTGTCATCGGCGTCTTCAGTTTTCGGAAGAGGAAAAAGTGAGCATATGGGCCAAATGAGGTGGATATGGTGGTTGAGGCATGATTACGGTGTTATTTTGACCAAATTCTGACGCTTAGGCATTGATGTATGAGATGCTGGGTTATCATGGTGCAAAATCCATGTTTGCTTTTTCCCCAATTCTATACGTTTCTGGCACATTGCTTCGCATAACTTCAAGGTAGCATTCCTTGTTGAACGTTCGATCTTGTGGCAAGAATTCGTGATGTGCGCGTCACTTCATTTATATTGGACTGAACTTGGCGCCTATGTTTTAGGTCTTGACTCTTCTGGACGCTTCCATTGATTTGATTGGGCTTTAGTTACAATGTCATAGCCATACACGCATGATTTGCCACCTGTTATCACCTTTTTGAGCAAATCTGGGTTGTCCTTGACGACTTTCAACAGCTCCCATGCGAAATTTTGTTCTTCCTCAAAATTTAGTAAAAATTAATCAAAAGTCATAGAGCACATAAAAACATGACAAACCTTTTTATCTGTCAAAAACAAACTGACAACACAAAATGGCTGATATTGCCAACATCTATAACAGACACGCGTACCAACATAAAAGAAAAAAATGCCAAAATCGAACATACGCAACTCACGAAATTTGAAAATAACCGTAATTTTTTGATTACTCCTCGTATATGTATATATATATATTTATCAATATATATCCGCATAGTTAATACTTTCTATTGCACTAATGAACGGGCATATAAAATATGTATATACATACATTAGCCACAATCACCAACAATCTATCATTACATAAAATTTTTAGGTTACGAACCCTGATATACAGATTACCTGGCTGACACTTAACAGTAACTTTTTTAGTGATTATTATTAAAAGATTATATCATCAGCTCACGTCAACGCATGGAATCCCTAGCCATTTCCCTCTACTTGTTACAAGTAGAGGATTCGTAAGATGTATTATTAACAATATGCCACTAAAAGGAATAATTAATTTTAAGGTGCTGAATTTATAAGAATAGAACAGCAAAACCTAAAATATTTTATAATATTAGAAAAGATTAAATTATCTCTTTCCATAATAACTGACGTTTTTATTTTGAAACCTCCGTAGGAGAATGAAGAATGCACAGCCTACCAAAATGGGAGGTGGCGGGTTCGATTCCTGCCTGTTAACGCACTGTTTTCCTGCGGACAAGCCGAAAGCTTTGCTGTTTTTACTGTTTATTTTTCGATATCTGAAAAACAAGATAAAAATTATGGAGAAAACGGCTTTCACCATATTTCAACATATATTAATCCCCTTTCAAACAAATTGCTGAAGAAACGGCAGGGGAGAAATATAAAAATTATTTATATTAATGAAGAAAAAGTAATAAATGTTAGCTACTGTTTGTATATTCAGAACATCTTTGATTGGCTCAGTGGGAAGCAAGACCATCCATGTCATGCTGCTTATAATAATTCTCAATACCTACACAAGATACGAGTATGACTTTGATGAAAATCGGCAGTTGCTTTCGAAGGGAACAACACCGCTCCTAATTCTCTCCTGTAGCAATTCCTCTTATGAGGTACATGATGTACTCGTATGTCACCTTGTAGATCCACAGCTGTTTATTGAATCGGTTGAACCGGTTTTAAAAAGCGAAGTAAAACTTTTCAAAATAGCAATTCCTATTGTCATTTCATTCCTACTTTTTCAACATTTGCTGAAATTGTAAAATCATTCTCAATGAGGAAATGAAAGAAAAAATGTGTAGTTATTTGGCTCTGTGTGGAGGGGCACAATATAAATTGGAAAGCCTGGACGGTAATTTTCCATTTGTTTAAAAAGCTTTACTCTTCGGTTCTCCATTGTAATACTGTTACTATTCGTTACAAAAAAAAAAAAAGAAAAAAATCAAATCCAAAAGTAATTATAAAATCTCTCGAGTGTTTTTTTGTGTTTAAAGTCAAACAACAAGAATTTTTATTTCCTTCTTTATAGCAATCGAAACTGGATCGCCTGCAAAGTCCATTTAAGCCAAATTAAAAATTATTAAAAAAAAAAAGTAATTTCTTCCACCAGTCATATAAATTTCTCTTTTTTTCGCAAACACTTCACTTTTTTTAACTTAATTTAGTTTCATTCCCACTTTTAAAACAATCACCTGCTTTACAATTCTCATCTGCTTTTTATCATGCCACCACAAATAGATGTTGAAAAAGAATTCTGCTACAATGAAACAACTATATAAGTATGCATATACATTAAGTTAAATTAAATTTGCCTGCGGCTACAGCTATTTCATAGACTTACCTTTACTAAAGAAATGCTTCCTGCCACTCTCTCTCCCTTTCTCTTTCTCTTCCGCCTCCAAGTATTATAACGGCAAGTAAAATACAACCACGAATAACGCTCAAATATCTATTCATATTTTTGTAAATGTGAGATTTAACTAGAGATTATGAAATTAATATTGAACGAAAACAAAAAAAAAAAAACCAAAAAAAAAAAGAAAATAGGTTTTTTTTTTTAAAAATAAAAACTATAAAAATTAAACCATTTTAGCCGCAGGCAAATATCATTATCATTTAATGGTCATCTTAACGACCATTTTTGTCTTATTATTTTCCTTTTGTTTGAAGCCAAAATTTTTGAATTGCCATTTCTGAATGGCTGACAAGCGCAGTGTAATCGCACCGGTGCAGGTATGAGTATATGTATACTTATCAGGCATTCTTATCAGCAAATACAAGTATAAACAAATTTTAAATAAGCTGGAATGCCTGGTTGTTTCAAACAGAATAATTTATAGAATTCTTGGTAGCTTGAGCTCGTTTATGGCTTAATTCTGGAAATTTCTAACAAATATGTATATGTAAGTCAGAGCTACTGAAACTCGTTTACGGAGTGCTTTGTTTTTGTTTTTTAATCGATACTAACCGCTACATGCCAATATGATTCAGTTTGTTAGCAACGAAATTCACTGTAGCGTGATCTAGAATTCGGTTTTGGCTTCACAATATTGATAGGCGTTGTGAACCGCAATTTCAGGCATATGATGCCTTAGACATGCACTTGAAATGGCAACACACAATTAAGGTGTCATACAATTGTGGTTGTATTCTTGGTTTACCAATTTAAAGTATCGCATAAATGCGATCTTGTTGTACGAAGCACATATAGGAGTATTTGTCAGTATTTGTCACATATTATCAAGCATTCCAAATTTATGTATAAATTATTATGGAATCAGTCAACAATGAATTTCTTTTAATCTCTTAAGGAACCTGCTATTTCCAAATATAACCAGTGACTTTACAGGGACTTTGCAGTGACTTTACAGGGACTTTATAGTGACTTTACAGTGACTTTACAGTGACTTTACAGAGACTTTACAAGGACTTTACAGTGACTTTACAGTAACTTTACAGGGACTTTACAGTGACTACAGAGACTTTACAGTGACTTTACAGAGACTTTACAGTGACTTTACAGTAACTTTACAGGGACTTTACAGTGACTTTACAGAGACTTTACAGTGACTTTACAGTGACTTTACAGAGACTTTACACTGACTTTACAGTGACTTTACAGTGACTTTACCGAGACTACAATGACTTTACAGCGACTTTACAGTGACTTTACAGTGACTTTAGAGTGACTTTACAGTAACTTTACAGGGACTTTACAGTGACTTTACAGAGACTTTACAGAGACTTTACAGTGACTTTACAGTGACTTTACAGAGACTTTACACTGACTTTACAGTGACTTTACAGTGACTTTACAGAGACTTTACAATGACTTTACAGCGACTTTACAGGGACTTTACAGTGACTTTACAGAGACTTTACAATGACTTTACAGTGACTTTACAGTGACTTTACAGGGACTTTATAGTGACTTTATAGTGACTTTACAGAGACTTTACAAGGACTTTACAGTGACTTTAGAGTGACTTTACAGGGACTTTACAGTGACTTTACAGAGACTTTACAAGGACTTTACAGTGACTTTAAAGTAACTTTACAGTGACTTTAAAGTAACTTTACAGTGACTTTATAGTGACTTTACAGTGACTTTACAGTGACTTTACAGTGGCTTTACAGGGACTTTACAGTGACTTTACAGTGACTTTACTGTGACTTTAGTGAATTAAGCAAAGTTACTGGTCTAGCTCGGTAGGCCAAAGGAAATTAAAACTAATTGGCGAAAGCTGGTGAAAATTGCTGTTTCAGTTTGCGATTACACATATTTAAAGATTAAAATCATAAAGTTTTCTATGCACCAAATATATTTCAAGGCCTTCTTATGATTTAAAATAGCTTAGTTGTTAAAATATTACCGTTTAGTTAACCTAATAATCAAAGCTTTTAACTAACTAGCAATTAGTTAGCTTATGGGTATTTTTTCGACCGTGAGAAGGGTTAAAAAATCCCTGTGGACTTTCCAGTGATTAACGTTTGGTATGGTGCCCTCACTAATAGCTATCCCTCCTCTCTCCTAGGCAAACTCCTTTGCGCAACAGTTTTCTATACCACTTCAGGAAGGAGAAGAGAGATAGTGCCATGCCATAATCTGCTTGGCATCCATCGTGTGGGTCCATCATTTTATGTATGCAGTATATATAAGAGTTATACATTTAGTAACGCACCGTTGGTTGGTCTGTAGGTCTAGTAATCTGCAGATTTATTTGTGGAAATTAAATTAAATCTAACTAATTACATGAACAATCTGTCCTACTTCGATGCAAATTTCAAGTCTATTAGAAATTTTATCTCCTTATAATTAACTAAAGAGTTAGTACTATTGTCTAACTAAAGAATTTCATATTGTTAGCACTCCGCTAAGACTTTCTAAAGCCCCGATTTGTTGTGATTAGCTTATGAGTAGTTATTAATAAATTAGTTATAAGCTAACTTTAGACTAAACAACTTTTAGTTTGTTGGAAAGTAATGCAGAGTAAAACTACTGCTTAATTTCTAGGACTTCTAGGACATGCTAGAGCAGTTAGCAATCTTCACTAAAAATAACTGCGAAATAGTTAGCTTTCAATTGCCTACAAATTAACTGAATTGCCGGCAAGCTTCACACATATATTTTTCTATTCTTTTAGAAGGGTAATGATGCTCGTTAAATTTAAATACTCTTTACAAATAGGTAAAGGAAAAGCTTCAAAGAAGAATAAGGCTAATAAGTTCCCACCTTTAATTACTAATTAGCTTTTACAATAAGTTGTTACTTTACTTTAGTTTACCTCATTTACATTTTTCCTGCTTTAGGTCCTCTATGACTTCCAGCTAATTCACAATTACCTTTTCCCAGCTTTTCCATTGCTAACATGGCAATAATGAGAAACGATATTAAATATTAACAACTCATATGTATTCCAACTCTGTATTCCAGTGAAACTAATTTCATAAATAATATTTTAAATTGCTGGGACTTTGCCAGGCGGAAAAGACATTCGTAATATTTATTTTATTTAAGTGTTGGTAAGTGCAAAGAATTGAATTAATAATTGCTGAAAAGAGTTTTACATGATTCTTTATATTGACAAGCGAACCCAAAATTTGTTAAATTGTTGCAAATTTATATTATTAAATTACAAAAGTTTAACCACTCAATGCATATTGCAGTGGATCTTTTTTTTATTATTCAATTTTATTATGAGGTTGCTCCGGCTTTTTGTAACAATATTTTATTTCATAATGTAATTGCCTTCGAACTGCATACATAAAAACTTACTTTACTGCTTTATATCGCATACTTTTTTATTCCTTCTTGCTTCTTGAATAGCTCTTTTATAACAGGCATGTCTTTTATTATGAATAAATATCATAATAGCAAAATATGATATTTTTCTTTGAAAAACTCAAAAAAAAAAAAAAAATTTTATTAAAAAGAAGTTCAGGATGATTAAAATGTAAAAGATTGTAAGGAGACTTTTATATCAAAAATGTTTTTATACCTGCAACATATAAATAAAAAATAGTTTAATATTAAAAAAAAGTTATTTAAAAAATCCATCCCTGAGTGCCTGAAGCTCACATGCTTGTTCACAGTAAATATTGTGAAGGGAAAAACAATAGCAATATTGAAAAAGGACGACGTTAGTCATGTATTTGATTAAATTTCTGATTAAATTTTATTTATTTTATACTCGTATATAAGCAAAGCGTTCCATTTTCCAACGCTGAAAAGAACAATATTTTATAATATAATATAAATCAAATATATATAAGAGTTATAAATGTTATTGACATACTTTTTTATAAATAATAGAAATGTTTTTAAAATATTTATTTCGAAACAAAAATTAATTGCTAAAATTATTGAATTACAAAAGGATATTAAATTAAAAGTCTAAAATTCGATAAATTGAAATTTAATATAAAAGCTCATGAATTTTATGTATTTAAATTGTAAATAAAATAACTGAGCTGAAACTTTTTCTTTTTAGCCCCAAAAAAGGTTGAAAGCTCAAATGTTCTTTTAAAAACAGAAATATCCTTGAATTCAAAAATAATATTTACCTGAGGGCAAACAAATATATAATTATTTATACTGATCTCTGGAGCTGCTGTGATTGCGATTCTTTGCTAAACTGAAAGCCATTAACACTTACAATTGGCAATAAATTCCTGATACATTCGGGAAAAAATGCTTTCTTAAAATTTCCACTCAAAAGCACAACTAGTGGGTTTATTGAATCATATAAAATATACCAAAAAAAAAAAAAACTCACACAAGCTTTTGTTATTTTCGTTTATTTTTATGATTTTTTCTGAATTTAATTTTCTTAAAAACATGCTTGATACTATTAACAATACTTACTTACTCATACTTCAAAGGCTCATACTTTCTGTTAACAATAAACTAGTAGAATCGAAGAAGAAAGCAACTACATACTCGTATAAGGATGCTTCACACGCAAAACCGAATAACTCCATAGAATAAAAAGTGGCGAAAAAATGGAAAATATTTTATGTTGCTTTTTAAAATTCTTTTCTATGCTTTTCCAACTTTCCTATTTTTTTTTTTTAACTAACTTAAGCTGCAAAGCTTTCGGCTTGACTAAAGGAATGGAACCCGCGAACTCCAGTTCAGTAGGCTGCGCATTATTCACTCGCCTACGGAGGCAGCCAATTCACCTTCAAAGCTTTCGGCTTGACGGCAGGAAAACTCTCAGGATCTAGGCAGGAATCGAGCCCGCGACATCTGGTTTAGTAGGCTGCGCAGTATTCATTCGCCTACGGAGGCAACCGTACGACATATGGAAAATACGAGATGGCATATACTTGAAGTATATGTTATTATTACGGGGAGTTAATCGATTTGGCAAGTGAAAATAAATTCAAATGCTTTTTATTAGCCTTAACATTCTGCAATGTCGGTGTTTAATTTCTATCCTTCGGATCCTTGCTTTAATAAATACTTGGCCCAAGTTGACTCTTTGCATGAGAAAATGCCAGAATGGGCGCTTTTCTTTCTACTTCTATCTCTGGATCCGAAACCTTTTATTTCGTTACTCTGCACTTTTAGACATTTCGCTCCCATTTACCAGAATTACGCCTTCTTTTTCGTCCACTCGAATTATTTGCTGCGACTTTGCATTGCTCTGATCAAATGACAAATCGGAATAATTACCAAATCGTTTTCTTGAGCTCTCAGCTCTCTGCCACTAATTTGTATTGAAGAAGAATACGATTTCTTACTTTCGTTACTCAAATCATTCTGATTAACATCTTCCATAAAAATTGGTTTAGATTTCCTTTTAAAAAATTGCCAATAAAATTTAAATTTATAAAACTTTTAATTGCTCTCTGCACTTGTGGCAATTCGAACTAATTTGTATTTTATATTTATCGTTCTTAGTTTCTGTGAGCGATAACAGCTCTCGTCTTATGAACATAACGAAATTGCAAATGCAATTTGCAATTTGCAGATGCCTCCATAGGAGAAGAAGAGTAGTGCAGACACTCTAGTATGGAGTTAATCAGATTGGCTTCTGACACAAGTCATTTATTATTCAATGGCTAAAAGGATTTTCTCCGTTAGTCCTGCTAAGGATTATTATTAAAAATATTTCTTTTGAATAGAATTTAATCAAAACCTTCTATATTAAAATTTAATAATATTTCAGAAATGGAGTTAATCGATTTGGCAATCGAAGCTACATATTATGTTTGTAGAAATATGAGTTGTTAAATACCACTCAGGTCATAAGGATAATAACGAAAGAATAAAAAGCATAGAAAAATCTGTATAGAACAAACAAATTTATGACAAGGATACAGAAATTTACAATAATAGCTGAAGTTAAGTGCAGGAATAACGAAATGTTGATTGTATTGAATTGAAGATACTTGGAAATATATACTAATCAAAAACTGTGCAATGTGGTTTTATATATTTTACTACGGGAAAAAGGGAAAACGCAATATAAATGCAAATAAAAAGTTATCAAATACAAATTTTTATGGCTACAATAATAAAAAAGACGCTTTAAAATATTAAAAACAGTGCTTTCAAACCTTAAGGATTGCTCGCGTATAGTCCTAACTGTGGGGCATTTCTGTTTATATCCATTTCTATTTATATTTGTTTTCAGTCCTTAAATATACAATTTTTATGGCCAAAAAGTCTAAAACCACTTTTTATTAGATTAGATTGTCAGGAACCAAAATCATGGTCCCATTGCGATATTTTTATAGAGTGCAAAACAAGAAAGGATAAAGCAAGGAGAATAGAGAAGTACTTAAATACAGTAAAGCTTAAAAAATTAGCATAACCGCATTTATACATTGAATTAAAATAATTAATATTGAAGAAATATTGAACGAGAAAAGCGGTAACACTGACACAACGTAAAAAAGTAGAAAATCTTTATTAATGACGGTGAGAAAGTGTAGAATAATTTTGTAAAAAATAGCATGGCAGCATTACTTTAACTTGTTATAAGTATACTTGCATATGCTCGTAGAGTGTTTAAAAACGAGCTTTAAAGGAAAATATTTTTAGAAAATGAAGCAAATGCTACTCCGATAAACAAAACTGCAGCATACGTAAATAAGCGGAGGTACCTCCATCTCTGACTCCTTTGTCACAAATTAATATTATTAATGTGGTGGAAGTGCGGTTTTATATGACTCCAGCAGGCATCAAGTATCATCCAGTTCTTCTAACATTGCTGTTTGTCGGGTTACATACAGTCTCTAGTCTCTAGTCTCCAGCAATAACCCACGTATAATTGACGACTTCAACGAAGTACTTCGTGACCAGCATTGTATCAACTTTTTCTTTGATTGATCCTTTTCACTCCTCCGATTACTTTTTCTGAATTTTTTCTTTATATTTTTTTTTTTTTATAAAGTGCGATAGTGTATCATGGCCTTAAGTAGCGATTGTAGTATGTCCATGAGCATCTGATCCACCATTCAACATACTTTTAAATTTATAAAACAAGTTGATCAAACAAATTATGTGGACACATTATATACGAGTATTACGTATGAACACACTCTTTTAAAAACGTTAATACGTACTATTACGTATACGTAAACGTATATAAGTTAACGTTTTTTTATTTCTTTTCATTATATTTCAGGTTCATTTTTTAGAACTCATTAGCCTTTTATTTTTTTTTAAATATTTTTGTACGCTTTTCCCATTTGTGTGTGTGTGTGTGTGTGTGTGTGTTTATAGAAACATTTGATTTTTTTTATATAGCAATTATTTGTATAATAATGTGTTCCGCTACGTTTATGTTCATTAATAAGTCTTGGGCTTTATCCCAAAATGCTACGTTTTTGCATTTTAGATAATAGGAAAAGTAAGGAACCGGAAGTCAAAGCTTGTAATCGTAAGGCAACAGTGGAAGTCAGAATGTCTGTACACAATTCAATTGTATTTACAGTCATTCTACTTTTGATGGATTGTCAATTTTTTTGTGAGACTCTTAAAAATTTAGTTCTTGTTGTATAAAATAAAATGTCATCTGTATTGTGTTACATATAAAATCAAATATGACAGCATGCAAGTGAAACAGGATGAGCATGCAAATATGACAGGATGAGAAAAATTCAATTAGCATATAAAAATATTCATAAGAAATATTAAAATATGTATATAGTTGTGTGCCAGTGTTGATTTTGACAGGTTTCAGAAAGCATATAGGATATTAAGTATTTACTTACAATTTTATTAAATAAAAGTAAAGAGAAAAGAAGTTTTATTAAAGAGAATTTTTCTCAGGATTAATAAAGAAACAAAAATGCAGGAAGTATTCAAGGACGAAATTTACTTCCGCTAAACTGCTTCTAGTCTACCCAATAGAGTTGGTAGTGGATTCTAAGACAACGCCAATAATTCAAATTAAAAATTGTACTCGTATAGAAAAGTTCAAGGTTTAGACCTGATATACTAAATACAAAAAAGGTCATCAAAGGCGTGCACACTCCTTTAAGTTAAAAGAAATACCTGAATTGCTGCTTTCTTAAAGTCGCTACAAAATATGTTCTTATATTACATATATAAAATGAACGACAACAACTCGGATTTATATATCAATGTCACTATATCTGAAAAATCTTTCATATATGCAAATATATATGTGTTCTAAATTCCCAAAGTAAATAAATAAAAATAAGAATGTATCCTTCGCTTGTATTTGCTTACAAATTAAATAATAATCCGATATGTAATACGTCCAAGCTCCAGAGCTTTAGACATGCTAATTGCCTTCATATAAAAATTTGAGTATTCCCCATCAACCAAGTTATTACTAAAAGCTTCTTGGCTTACTAGATTATGGTAAGTAATATATTTTTTTTTTAATTTTTCAATAAAATTATCTACTCGTGTTTCTGTAATATACTGATGGCCACTTGAACGTAGGAATAGCTAATAATAAAGCTTCGGGGTATTATTTAAGTAATTAATATGTATAGAAGGTATTGGAATACAAGCTTAATTTTAAAAGTTCAAATACTATTAGCAAATGAGAATTGAAATGCAGCCACATTGAAATTATACTAGAAAAGTTCACTCTTCTGTCAGTTGCTAGCAATCAAACTTGACATGTCCTTATGGAGGACTATGAGATAATTTATAGAAATTTATTCTATTAAAGTGGAATAGTTAACAAACTTTGAGGGAAAACGAAACTTATATTTTAAGCATACGAGGTGTGATCAAAAAAAAAAATACTGTAATTTGAAATTTCGTGAGTTGCGTATGTTCGATTTTGGCATTTTTTTCTGTTATGTTGGTACGCGTGTCTGTTATACATGTTGGCAATATCAGCTATTTTGTGTTGTCAGTTTGTTTTTGACAGATAAAAAGGTTTGTCATGTTTTGATGTGCTCTTTGACTTTTGATTAATTTTTACTAAATTTCGCATGGGAGTTGTTGAAAGTCGTCAAGGACGATCCAGATTTGCTCAGAAAGGTAATAACAGGTGACAAATCGTGGGTGTATGGCTATGACATTGTAACTAAAGCCCAATCAAATCAATGGAGGCGTCCAGAAGAGTCAAGACCTAAAACAGAGGCGCCAAGTTCAGTCCAATATAAATGAAGTGACGCGCACATCACGAATTCTTGCCACAAGATCGAACGTTCAACAAGGAATGCTACCTTGAAGTTATGCGAAGCAATGTGCCAGAAACGTATAGAATTGGGGAAAAAGCAAACATGGATTTTGCACCATGATAACCCAGCATCTCATACATCAATGCCTAAGCGTCAGAATTTGGTCAAAATAACACCGTAATCATGCCTCAACCACCATATCCACCTCATTTGGCCCATATGCTCACTTTTTCCTCTTCCGAAAACTGAAGACGCCGATGACAGGAGTTCGTTTTGCTGTGAATGAGGAGATAAAAGAAAACTCGAAACAGGAGCTGTTGGCGATACCAAAGAGCGCGTTTCAGAAATATTTCGAAGATTGAAAAAACTACTGACAGAAATGTATTGTAACTTGGAGGGATTACTTTGAAGGTGGCCAGATAATTATTGATGAATAAATAAATACTTATGGGAAAAATAGAAAATAACGGTTGTTTTTTGATCACACTTCGTATATTCCATCGGTATGAATAAGAGGTTGAGAGAGTTCTCCTATACTGACCCTTCTAATTTAAGCTCAAGTACTATTTGCTGCGCTTGCTTGTAAAATTCATTTTGCACTACAAATATCTGCCAGTTTCTGTAAGTAGTAGTCTAATATAATTAGTGGCAGCAAAGTGAGTAGGAAAATTTTTTTTGGCAAATAAATACAGCGATTTTCAAGAAAATTTTTTCCTTAAAATTATCATAATTATGCTTTGAGCAAAATAGCCATTCAGATAGCCTTTGCCTTCTGTGAATAACATTATTTTTTTTTAATTACTAAGCACGTGCATACATTACATATACTATGTATGTATCGGTGTATATGGATGCATACATGCTCATACATACATGTGATTAGGCTTTCCTCACTGCAGTCGGATATAACTTTAGATACTGTATAGTTTTCGTAACATGAATGAATATTGAGGTCAATACGATGCATAGACTTACATCGGCGTACATGAACTTGTATGTATATAATTTATATGGGCTGGTATATAGCAGTTATAGTTGAACTGATTAATATTAAGAAATTAATTTTATCTTAAATGGCTTCATATAAAACCATGTTTGTAGTATGAGTGGCTATAAAACGAATACAAATAAATATGGTCCAAAAATGCTCCATTTTTTTTTTCTTTCATTCGCCATCTAGTCACATCTGCAGCCTCAGAGCTGTATTGCCTTCGGTGTACTAACATACATGTATCCATGAAAAACCTATTTTTAATCTAGAACTTCTTAAATGCGGAGGTCATGAAATAAGTCCTGATGCAGTGCATGACATTTGGAAAAAAGAGGGGGCCGGAAATATATCTTGGATCCAGGCTGTGAAAATTGATATTTTGTTTTGGTATGTCTCCGAAAAAAACTTGATGGCGAGCAGCTCGCTTTCATACTCCAAGATGTTCAAGAGAGTAATTATTTTTGGTAATGCAGGAAATAATGCGAATTCCAAGAATTTCTTTGTAAGTGGATATCGATCAACCATTAACAAATAACTTGGCGGATGAGGACCTCGTCGCTTCTTAACTTATAAAAGATTGTATACATGGCAGCTTGTCTTGTTTTCGCTAATCTTTCCAGTTCAAAATGAATAAATCTTATTACATAATAAGCTTGAGTATCCTTTTTTAACAGTCTCCTTTTTCCTTTAGAAAAGCTTAAGGAAATACGAATAAAGTTTAGTTAAAGTAGTGTTGAAATACAAGAGCATAATAAATTAGAAAATGTAAAGTATAAATTATAAAAGAGCTAATTGCTGTAAAATTACTAAAGGGACTTACTATTCCCTTAGCAAATATTCTTCATCTTGCTCTCTATCGGGTTCCAATTTGCCTTATGCAAATATTTATAATTAGTTGTGTGTTCATATGCTTGACAAAATTAGTGGTCGTTAGTTATACGTATTGATACATATAGAAGACAGATTCATATATTCTTTGTAATCTACTCGTACTAAAGAAATGATTTATTAACAAAATTTGTATATTCAATGATTTAAGCAATAGCTAATCGGTATTAAAGTTGAAACGGATTATTTTTGAGCGCTTTAAGTTTGTATAAAGTTCAACTTGAGGAGAAAAGTTGTATGCAAAAATCTCAGTAAAGAGTTAATCAATATTTCTGGGATATCGCCTCGATGGTATAATGGTTAGTATACCCGCCTGTTACGCAGGTGTCAGGGATTCAATTCGCCGCGGAGACAGAAGCGAAAGGCCTCAGTAGCCAGTGCTTCTATACATATTGCAATTATATTCATATAACTATAATATTTGGTAAATAAATAAATAAATAATATTTCTGGAAAGTTTTTTAATTTAACGCGGCAAAAAAAAAATTAAACAAAAAAAATCCTTAAAAAATCCTTGTGAAATTCCATAGTTGAATTTTAAGAAAAATTTCCCTCACTTTTAGTAAAAATATTTTACTGAAGTATATTTATTATTTATATTTACTTTAAATTATTTTATGCTTTTATAAAAAGTTATGAAATTCATTAATGGATGCTTTTAAAAATTGACTTTGACACTCTACAATAAGCATTGTGAACTTCAATGAAAGTGAATGACTCTAAGTTCTAGTTCAATATTTCTTGAGGGTAGGAATTTGGGGAAGAGCTCTATGTAGATCTGAAGATATGACTAATGCGTATCCAATGGGAAATTAGGGAACAGATTACATAAGAAATCCGGCAATATAATGTATTATTTTGGAAAGAATAAAAATGAATTTATTAGAATTGCATAATTATCCATTGATTGCTACGTGTACTCGTATTTCCATACTTGCAGAATGTAGAATATAATAATTCGGCTCATGTTAAGTCCTCCTCCCTTTTCTTTTATATACAGTCTAAGAAAGAAGTCTAAATGGACCCTAAAATTTTCCGCATTTAGTCAATGTGTAAAATAAAGAACTTGAAAACTTTTATGCTCATAATTAAGCTACCAATAAGTAGTATAAGTATTGTTAATTTAATAATAACAAAAACATTAGAAATTCATAAGAAAAAAGTCTAAATACAGCACGTAAAGAAAGTTCAACTGTAGTCATTATTTGGTTGGTCCCTCCTGGCCATCAATTACTGCTTGAAGACGCCTCTGTGTTGAATTTACTAAATTCTCGGCAATATGGGTTGTTATTTCGGCCCATTCACTAACAAGAGCAATAAGCTTCTGCTCACGTACACATATACATACATAGCCATGTTTGTATAGGATTTTCTTTAACAATATTTACATGTTTCCTTTGAATGAAAATCCTGCTTTCTCTTGTAAAAACTTATTTGTGTGTAATATTTGAACTAAAGAGGATTGAAATTGTGAAGAAGATGATGAGAAAGAATTAAAAATTCCCAAATGCCATTTAAAAACTGCCGCAAAGAAAACCCCACAACATTAAATTTTAGAAAATTTATTTTCTAAGTTTTTTATTCTAATTTTTAAGCTTTTGATTTTTTTTTATGAATATGCGAGTACGAGTATGTTTTTAAATCTGAATTATCTGAAATATGTTTTTATTGATTTTTGACAAACAAAAGTTAAGATTTTGTATTTTCCAATTTACAGTGCAGAACTATAAAAATAACCAGTTACGCAGCCATAATTGAAAAAAAAAGAATGAATTCATTAGATGTATATATCAAAGTTGTTAATTCCTTTGAATTACGAATGAATACATAAAGTATATAGTTTATTATTAAGAATGAATTATTAAATTTATTTGCAGTATATATTTAAGTGCCGCATTGTACAGTGTTGAGCAAAATAAAAGCAACAAAATGTACTCCAGACTATAAATACATAATTTCCATAAAAAACAAAATATTTAAAACAAAACTTACTATATTTTCACAAAAGTATTATTTAGCTATAAAACCAATACATATCAACAACAAAAACAAAATATATTTAGAAATATATAAAAAATATATTTATATATTTATATAAATATATTTTCTATATTTAACACAAATATGAAAAAATGTACAACAGAGTCGGAATCTACTTGCTCAAAACAATAGCAACAAAATCAATATTTTGTGTATCCGCCCTTGTTTTTAATAACATCTTGGCCCCTTTGTGGCATCGAGGCAACTAATGAATAAGAACTATCCTCCGGAAGGTTCTCCCACTCAATTTTCAAATATTGAATAGTTCCTCTTTTGGTGGAAAACCGATGTCCTGGCACTCTCCTTTTAAGGATGCCAAAATTGTTTTCAATAGGATTCATATCAGGTAATTGTGCCAGCCAATCATGGATTTGAACCCTATTATTCGTATGCCTTTGTAATTCTAGGAGATGATCTGTGTCAGCAACAACGAATTCTTGAACTCTACATGTATTACCCCATTAATTACGTTTCCCCTTCGGCCAAAGAGGCAATGAATGAAAAGTAACTAACTGAACGTCGCTGGTACATGTAAGCTGCCATAGCGAGCAATAGTTCGACATATATTTACACATACTTTTACATATGGAAATTCTACATACATACATACGCTTTTTAAAAACGTTGATACAGTTTCGCAACAAATGAGAACTGCAATACGGTTCTAATAAGATAATGATTTTTAGTGTAGCGACACTATCCGAAATGTAATTAGCTATTTAGAGGAATTTAAGAAACAGCATGTCCTTGACATGGCCCCTATAAATAAATTGGGGCATTTCTTAAAATGGTCCTCTGTATTCATATTTTATATTCAAAATCTAAAAACAATATTTCATGTTAAAAATTAACTGTAGAAGAATGTCTTCAATACTTGTCGGTAATGTGCTTTTAGTTCATTATGATTATTTATTTGCAAGTAAACTAAAATAATTAAAAAGTAATGAAGATGCTTTCATTTTGAGAAAGTAGTGAATTCTGAAATAAATCAATATTTAAAATTGATACAGAACTGCAATAAACCACAGTTGACAGGACGGCCTATGATGTTTGAATTTAATCAGAATAATTAGGAATAAGAAAAAATAAACGATAGACGATCCCTTAAAAAAGGATAATAATAATATGAAGATTTTTTAAAAAAAAATTGTTTTGAAGAGAATTTTGAAGTAAATAGACCTGCAAGTCCGCAAAATGTTATAATGAACTTCTAAGCCTGACAACACCATAACTCATGGTGTCTCCGTAGGCGAATGAATAACGCACTGCTTACTAAACCGGAGGTCACGTGTTCGATTTCTGCCTAGACCCTGCGACCCTGTTTTTCTGCGGTCAATCCGAAAGCTTTGCAGGATAAGTTAGTTAAAAAAAAAACAAAATATGGTCAATGCCATGTAATGGATTTAATATTTACTTTAGCTCCCATAAAATAAAAAGATTCTCCAGAAATTTTCTCAAGGGTCTTTAGTTGCTTGAAATGTTCAAGTCGCGAAGGCATAGCCACCGGTCACTAGCCTTTATATGTGTTATCTCTTCTTCTTCAGCAGAAGTAAAAAATATTTTTCCAGTAACTACATTGAAGAAAAAAAATATCTCTCTTTCCCTACAACTATCCATTTCTAATTATTATAAATATCTTCTCTATCACAATCTCTTTCTCACAACTCCAACACTGAGCACTGCGTGGTCAGTGCTGCTCCTAGAAAAAACACCAAAAGAGGAACTTTACATACTCTCACATCGTAGCCCAGCATTACAGTGAAGTTTTGTCAATTTATGTAAAATACGAGTATTCCTCTGACTCTCTTGCTAACACATATTCAGATCAAGGAAGCAAATTTAAGGATGAATTGATGTTCACAGAGATATAAATTTAAATGATAAACTATGGTTGCAAATGTGAGATATGTGAGATATTTTGAAGCAATACAAAGTTTCTTTGAAATTGTAAGTAATGGCTTCAATGTGGGGTTTACGTTTTATTTCAGCGTGATTAAATTTTTTGTATACTCTTTTCATAGCAGGACGAAATTAATTGACTTGGCATTTCTAGTTGATATTTCAGCAGTAGTAACGATTAATATTTAAAGAGTACTGATTAATTTTCAACTGTTGTTCAACCTGCAAAAGTTTCGACTTGTCTGCTGGAAAACAACCAGAGTCTGGGGAGGATTCAAACCTACGACCTCCTGTGTATAGTAGGCTGTTTATTATCCTGCATATATTGATATATTGTGATATTGATATTATATTTCTGAACCAAGAAATTTTTTTCTCCAAGGATACATGAATTAAATAAGACAACCGAATACAATCTTCATTTTTACAACTTTGACGGGGAGTAAAGCTCATTTGGTTGTTACAAAAGAATATTTTCCATTTTTTAAAGGAAGACATAGGCAGGATCGAGATTGAATATTGAAATATGACGGAGAGTATAAATTATGAAAGGCATACGAATTAATAACTTCGTAGTGGAAAATTCTAGTCACAGGATAATAAATCTTAAATAAATTTTTTTTTTCATTTATCTCAGTCGTATTATTATTACCATATTTTCTATATTGCAGAAAGCAATACTGCAATACGGCTTAACCTATAATGAAATTATTTCCTATTCTCTTGGTTGGATTTAGTTTTTGAGAATTTAAGGATAATATGATATTAACTTTACGCAAATTGAGGGATAAAAATGTATTATGTGGTTTATTTCATAGTTTGGTGTTTAAAGTATAGAAGAACATGAAGAGATGCATAAATATTTGTCCTGTACGACAATTTTCCAACACTTTTCCAAAGCAAACCGAAGAGTGTGTGTGTGTGTGTGTGTGTGTGTGCATACAGAGGTACCCACAAGCACAAAAAATAAAGGAATAAAATAGCAGAAATATAAATTTATTGGTAAAAAATATTAAGGACTTTTGAGCAAATGTGTAAATAAAGGCGGTGAAGTAGACTGGCAGTTGCGAGTTTAATTGAATGTCGGCTTTAATTTGTAATGTGTCAATGATTCGATATCGGCAGACTTGGAACAAAAGCTAAAAGTTTGTGTAAATAATTTTCAAATTTATTATTATTTGGAACAAATTCCGAATTTCCTTAGTCTATATATTTTGCTGATACTCACAAAAATCAATTGAGAATTACCAAACATACGAGGTGAGATCAAAAAGTAATCGTCGTTTACCAATTTCGTAAGCTACGTATGATCAAATTTGGTTTCTTTCCTGTTGTGTTGATACACATGTCTGTTATATGTGTCAGTTTGTTTTTGACAGATAAAAATGACAGAGGTGTTTTGATGGGCTCTTCGGTTTTTTACTATTCGAAAAAATGGTTGAAAAATACTTTATTAGGTTTTATATAAAAAATGAAATTATATGTGGAAGGACATTTGAAATCTTAACTGTAGAGTTTGGCTAGTCTGCTATGAGCCGAGCAGAAGATCACTTTTAATTGTCGAATCACTATAAGAGAGGATGCTGATGATGTTTGTATATCGTTCGGCTCATGCCAAACAATTTTTAGAGATGTTTTAGGCATGAAACATGTGGCAAGGAAGATTGTTCTAGGATTCCCAAATTTTGGGCAAAACAACGTACTTAATGATGATACAGATTTGCTCAAAAAACTCATAAGCGGTGACGAATTACGCATGTATGGCTATGACATTGAAACCAAACCCAATCAAAGCAATGGAAGCTTCCAGAAGAGCCCAGACCTAAAACAGAGGCGTCAAGTTCGGCCAAAGAGAAATGCAGCGAAGTGGTAAATCGCGAATTCTTGCTACAACGTCGAACATTCAATATGGGATGCTACCTTGAAGTTATATGCCGTCTGCGTCAACCAAAGTGGCAGAAACACATACAATTGTGGAAAAACCAATCATGGATTTCGCACCATGATAATGCACAAGCAGCGATGCGTGAGGTTAGCATGCCTTAAACAACCGTATTCACTGGACTTTGGCACCGGTGACTTTTTCCTCTTTCAAAAGCTGAAGACACTGATGAAAGAAAAACATTTTGCTACGATTGAGGAGACATATAAATATCGGTACAAAACCTGTTGGCGATACCAAAAAGGCCGTTTCAAATGCGTTTTTGGGGATTGGAAAAAACTCTGGCATAAATGTATTGTATCTGAGGGGGATTACTTTGAAAGGGGGCGAGATAATTATTGAAGAATAAATAAATAAATACTTTTGTAAAAAGTTTAAAACGTTATTTTATTCAGTTAATTAACAGTTATTTTTTCTTCACACCTCTTTCATATTAGAATTAGAAGGATACTTAAATTTTTGGCTGCCTGTAAAGCGGAAGTTGTCACTAAAAATAATTAGGAATATTAAATAAACTGTTTGTGGAGTTTTCAACCAGACAGATGAGTCATTCTCGACAGCAATCATTGATATTTTTTATTCGATTGATATTTTTTGATTCAACCTCGTATTCATAGGAAAGCTTGAAAAAGTTCTAAAAATCTACAGAACAAGAATATGATCGTAAAATAACAAGAATTGGAATAATTTTTCAAAACTATTTGAAAACAAAAACAATAAAAAATAAATATTATTATAAAAGTAAATATTAGTAAAGTGAGAGTGTTCGGTTTGGCAGACTGTAGGGCTCTCTAAAATCTCATGAAATATTACAAATTTGCATAAGCCATACAATTCGTTATATCAGGTGTTCTGCTCTACTTCTATTTGTATAATTTACATCTATTTAACATTGCCATCTACTCTGTGTACGAGTATAATGAAAAACAACATAATTTTGAAATGAAAATCCATAAATGCAGCATTCTTTTGTTTTGTAAATAAAGAAAATTTAAATATGCTATTGAAAATAAGACAAAACAAATGGTACCATCAACAGGACTCTATTTATTATTGCAAGGTAAAATACCAAAAATGGATATCAGTATTCTATAATTAATGTTTTCACTACGGGAGCTCTCAACTAATGGCGGACCAAATATAAATATTCAGCAGGACATTAAAAATGCATTGAAATTGATTATTTCGGTGCAGGATCTTGAAGGATGTATTTTAGTATGAGGTGAAATGGCGCATAGGGACCACCTGATACACCGTCGTAGTGTTGTGTACTTAACTTACTCAGCTATAACTTTATATTGCGCCAAGCTGTTGGAGAAATTAGGAATGAATTCAATGGATTCCTGAATGGATTCCTCTTTTTATATAAGTTCAATCAGATAAAAACAAAAAAATTCAGTAACATTTTTACAACTGCTTTTTTATATTCAATGCATCTCTCAATTTTAGTGTTCTGATTTGTATTTTTAATACAGAAATCATTTACAGAATTTTTAAATTAACTTGGCTATGTCAGGGGTATCCCTGCCTCTGACTCAACTGCGCAGTTCTACTGTATGCAGTCAACAGTTTCACGGTAACGCTGTTAAATCTCAACCTTTTTTTGGAAAATCGTTACTCTACTTTTTGATTTGCAGTCTTCGCTTTTGTATTTTGTCTTCAAATTTTTAAATTACCTTGGTTTTGTGAGGGGTATCCCTGCCTCTGACTCAACTGCGCAGTTCTACTGTATGCAGTTAACAGTTTGCACGGTAACGCAGTTAACTCTCAACCTTTTTTTGAAAATCGTTACTCTACTTTTTGATTTGTAGTCTTCGCTTTTGTATTTTGTCTTCAAATGTTTAAATTAACTTGTCTCTGCCAGGGGTATCCCTGCCTCTGACTCAACTGCGCAGTTCTAATGTATGCAGTCAATAGTTTGCACGGTAACGCAGTTAACTCTCAACCTTTTTTTGAAAATCCTTACTCTACTTTTTGATTTGTAGTCTTCGCTTTTGTATTTTGTCTTCAAATTTTTAAATTAACTTGGCTCTGCCAGGGGTATACCTGCCTCTGACTCAACTGTGCAGTTCTACTGTATGCAGTCAACAGTTTGCACGGTAACGCAGTTAACTCTCAACCTTTTTTTGAAAATCGTTACTCTACTTTTTGATTTGTAGTCTTCGCTTTTGTATTTTGTCTTCATGTGTCACTGCGAGTTCGTATTTAATTTTGAGGAAAATTTTAAATTCATCCTTTTTTTTGTAGTTTGCAATAAGAAAACAAAAACTTTGTTGAATTTTCCATGCGGCCAAATAAAGCTGTATAAAAACATACAAATTAGTTTACTGATTTTTACATTTCCTACTGTTCTTGTTACAGTCACTGTTGCCGTTAGAGTCACTGCTATTCCCTCACAGCCACAACAAATTAATGCCGTGTTTCAGGGGAACAGAGCATTTGTATGATTGAACTCACTACACAACACGTCAGTTGTGAAAAGGCAGGTGCTTTATGTGTCCTGCAATTGTAAAGCAGCTTCGGCAATGGATATGAAGTAATCAAAAAGGAATTATTGATATTGATTGTGTTATTTTCATTCTGTTCATTTCAATTGTTTGCCAGTTGTATGCTGGATGTGGATTGACTACTAAATACGAGCAAATTATTCGAGAGAAAACAACATGTACACAATAACGAATTTTCAAAAATTACTTGAAAAATATTATGAAAATGAAAATATTTCTGGATTGCAATTTCCCTTGAAGAGGAATTCCATTTGCACTTATTTGTAACAACTTAATTCTTAAGTATTTCTATACATCTTTGCTGAAATGAAAGTTTTTAATTCCTATATATTTCACTTTATGGGTGACTCCCAGTTTTAATCAAGTCTAAAAAGGCGCTCTATGCAAACTATATCAAATATCGACTCAGTTTTTAGTTAGTTGTAGAATAGAAAGAATTAGTAATACGAAACTTTGAGAGTTAAATCCAGCCGAAATTATATACCGATCAGTAGTAAAGGATTTCCTAAACGAACACTTTTTAAGTAAGACCAAAAGTAATTGCTCTTCTGAAGAATTTAAAAGCATTTTTATTATTATCAAATATTAAATCAGTTTCCTCCAAATTATTTTCCTACTTTAACTTTCGATCTGACATTCGATACAGCAAATTATAATTTACCAGACCAACATCATATGTGTACATCCAACGGCCTTTCGAGTTACTTTTATAAGCTACAAATCTCTATACAAAATGGAATATACTGCGAACTAAAAATAACTTGTGGACTGCCATCTAGGAAGAGTTCGCTCCTTGTTAGTGTGCCGTATTTTAGAAGCAATCAGCTGTAAAGCATTTCCTTAAAGGACATTTCTTAAGCTTTTTTAACATTGTCTTAGATTTAGGAAACACGTCCTGATCATCTCGAAATATTTCCTTATATGGGTTGAAAAATTTGTGTAAAACTATGAAATGCTTACTGCAAGTACTTGTTATTGAATCTAAAGGCCTGGTTTCACTATTCCACAGAGTATTAAGAGATGTCAAATTTGGCATGTATTATGAAAAAGTATTATAATGTCACCTCAAGCCGTATTATTTTTTTGACAATTTAATACCACTTGCAAAAGTTTTTGTAAATTTTCATAAAATGATAAATTTCCTTTGATCAGGGTTGATTTTACTTTAAGCATTCTTTTTTTTTATTTTTTATTATTTTTAATGTATATATTAAAAGGTGTCATATATTAATTTTTTATCTTTGGAAATTTGCATTTTTAGTCCACCTTTTTAACAGCTCCAAATAGAATAAATTACTTTGTTTGTATGTAACAAATATAAAACATATGTTTTCGTAATACATTTAAAATATGGTGTATCATGGTGAATGAGTTGTTCGACTGTGTGGTATAGTGAAATCAGGCCTTAAGTCATATTTAGCGAATATTAAATAATTTTATGAACTATTTTTAAGGCACTATTTGTTTAGAATTATTCTTTTTATTAATTTTATAAAAGTAAAAAACTCGCGATTCAGATAATTTTTATATATACTTGGAAAGATATATATTTAGTTCTTCATTTAAATACATATTATGTATATATAATGTGTGCAACGTTCGGTTATTTTAAAAACTTGTTTACAACTCAACATTTTATTTCAGCAAACTTATTACGCCCAATCTATGTGGATACATTGATGTGATTTCTAAAAGCTTTTGCTACATGTAGAACCTCTTAGATATTAGCAACTCCGGAAGAGAGTTCCTAACTCATTTGGAAGAGAGTAAGTTAAATAGAAAGCGTTATTTTTTCCTCGATAAATTTTTTTTTAGTTAATTTTAACATGAAATGGCAATCGAAACCGTGACCTCCGGCTTAGTAGGCTGAACATTATTTATTCGCCTACGGAGGGACCCCTGGGAACCTCTTAGAAATTAGCAACTCCAGAACCATTTGGCAAGATATTAAGTTTAGTAGAACAGCTTAGTTTTTCTTTGACCATAGCTTTCAGAAAAATACCCAGGGACTAGATAGGAATCGCACTCACGACCTCCGGCTTAGTAGGCTGAACATTAATTATTCGCCTACGGAGGCACTCCTTGGAACCTCTTAGACATTAGCAAATGATGGAATCATTTGGCAGAGAGTAAGTTAAATAGAACGGGTTAGTTTTTCCTTGATAAATTTTTTTTTTAGTTAATTTTAACATGAAATATAAAATTAGTAGGCTGAACATTAATTATTCGCCTACGGAGGCACTCCTTGGAACCTCTTAGACATTAGCAACTAAGTTTAGAAGAACAGCTTAGTTTTTCTTTGATCCAAGCTTTCAGAAAAATACCCAGTGACTAGATAGGAATCGCACTCACGACCTCTGGCTTTGTAGACTGAGCATTATTCATTCGCCTACGGAGGCACCCGTGGGAACCTCTTAGACATTAGCAACTCCAGAACCATTTGGCAGATATTAAGTTTAGTAGAACCGCTTAACTATTCTTTGCTTATTTAAGTTCACCAAGCGAAATCTCACATTTACATACTCAATTGGCAAGCTATGCTTTAGGAGCCTTTGGTCATTTAACGCCCAATCTCTTCTAGATTTATTATATCATTAATTTCCTTGCATACGTAATTTTCGCTTCAATTCTGTAAGAACATAACTTTCCCTTCAAAAACTTGCACTACGAGTATAGCACGCGGCCTATCACACTTCTTAAGTCTTTCCAAAAAAAAAAAAAAAAAAAAAAAAAAAAAAAAAAAAAAAATAAAGCAAAAGAATAATTTAAATATTTCTTACACGATAATATTTTCGCGTGTACATTTATGTTCTTATATTTCTTATTATCCATAAGCATGTACGAGTACAGTGTAAATTGTGTTCACGTAAATGCGATATCTAATTTTGTAATGTATGTTCCGTCACTATCACGGGTGATTAACACGCAAATTAGTTTTCGCATACGTTTAGCAAGCCTTGTATTTTTATAACATTTTGTAGGAATATACAGATATATAATACATACCATATACATTACACATATTACATATATGGATATGTATATCCTTTAAAGTGTACAAAGTTCAGAATCTTAACTGTTTTTAAACTTTCTATATACAGAAAACTTAATGCAAAGATTAAATTTAGTACTTATCTTAGAATTATTTTTTATTCTTAACATCGTGGTATTGTTATTATTAATTGTTGGTTTATTAACACTGTTGCCTGTGCCGCACTACGACCAGTGTACACACTTGTACACTGGCCAACAATTTCTCCCTGCCACTGTACGAACATTTATTAGTGGTTTCTGGTCAAATGTAATTTTACCAGTTTTTTTTTTTTGCTGGCTTGGCTTCATTTTCAATTCGGTTTATGTTTTCGAAGTTTTATTGTTTACGTGCGTGTGGACGTTCGTGCAACTGCATGGCATCTGGATGAATCCGCAATTATAGTGCTTGCATTTGGCAGTAATTAGGAATGTGTTTAATAGATTTTTGTATGAAAATAGAACTGAATAGTGGAAAAGGAGTTGACTTTCTGTTTCAAGTGGGGGAACCATTTAGACCTTTGCAGGCCAAAATTTAATAACACAAAGTTATAGATAAACATGGAAGTCGATGAGAGACTGCTGCATAGATCTCTATACTTTAATTTGCCACGTTCATGCCAGTGATATTAATTTAATAATTAAAGTGTGAATTTAGCTGAATAAATTTTAATGAATGGAAATTATTTTTGAATAAGTTACTTGTTATTTTTTCCTAAGACATCACTAGGATATCTTCTCCTTATGCAATTCATTGTGCGGAAGTATGAGGAAAAGGTTAGTAGTAGAGAAGAAATGAGAGAAATAATTGTCTTTAGTAAACATTTACACATGAGATGCGAAACTAAACGGCCTTAAATATACATACGAAGATGTACATCATCCAAGGAGAACTTTGAAACCGAGAGCTGCAACAGAGAGTCCTTAGTTTGACTTAAGGACTCAAATGATTATTGAATGATACCGGCCTACCCCACTGTCGCATGAGGTCCTAAATGTCGTTTAAGAACTATCTAGCTCAAATCCCGTAACATGACTGCTCCAGACATTGCATTGCGGGTGAAATCCTGCTTGCCTACCCGTTGCTTCAATTCGGTTAATACCGCTATACCATTTAAACCACATAATTACCAACTCATTAACTGAACTTGAACTGTAGAAGTTCACAAAAGCTACATTACCATCCTAAAGTACACATTTCTCTATTGGACGGATTTAATCGTAATTGAACTTGTATTTGGTGAGACTGATCATGAATTCATCCAAACCTTTGTGTTAAAGGATAATGTCTAAGGACTTTTTAATATAATTTATTGCTGAATTGTATATTCTTTTAACTAAAAGAAATACCCCGAGCTGGACCCTAAATGCAAATTAAAATAATTTAAAATGGTGTACTTGAACCTCTTTGCGTAAAGAAATTCAAAGTTAGAATTAAAATTAATAACCTTAAATAACAATCGGAATAAAAACTAAATGAAGAGAGAAGAAAAAAATTTAAATTGTGGGCTATATTCCAGGAGTAGTGAAGCAGGGACTTTGTTTTTATATTTATGGTATATAACTTTTTATCTGATGGAACATTAACAAAGCTGCATTTGCGTTGAATTCTCATGTGTAAGCAAGTAAGATATCGTAAACTACCGTAAATTACATATGTTGCTACGTTTACACTCTTTACATAAAGGCTAATATTTGCCTCCACCATCAAACTATGAGCAGTTAAGCTTATATGCGTTAGCATTTCAATATTTGCCTTTACAATGAAGTTGAAGGAAGCGCATGGCGTAGTAAACGTGGTCTAATCTGTATTACATTATCTGAACGTGACGTTCTAGGTTACACGATACCGTCAATGTTGAGTAGTTTTAAAAATCCTTTCATTTGTAATTGGGCTGATGTTGATTTTGAATAAAGTACAAATTATTAGGAAATTTTTGCCATTTCTTTTTATTATGATAATGTTGCAAATGGCCGCAGCGATAACAGCGGCACACCTCCATCCGATGGGCCAAATTTTCAACGATGCTAAGGCATAATTGAGGTTCTATGCCGTACCAAAATATATGCCAAATATCTTATACTTTAGATCTTAAATTGTTGCTGGCTGATCGACTAACCCCTTTTCTTTCAAATAACCCCAAAGGAAGAAGTCCAACGGTGCCATATCGTACAAAAAAGCCATTGTTTAGTTAGCTGTATGGCAAGTGACAACATCCTGTTGAAATCACATATCGTCCACATTTATATCTTCAGGAGAAGTTCGATATCATCTCAGGATAGTGAACAATATTCCCAGTAATTCCCTGACTAGCCCCTTTTTGGAAAAATAAGGCCGGATGATGCCACTAGCCTATAAGCCGAACACAACTCTCACTCTTTGTGGGTGACATTGGTTTTCCGACAATCACTCTTGGATTGTCATTCGCCCATATGCGTTAACGACGAGCGTAAGAGGTGCAATTATTGGGCACGACGACAGGCTGAGGTGGAAGGATCTTCAGCCACACTACAGCGAACAGTAGCAATATTTTCTGCAATACGAGCTATACGATTATCCTCCTACATATTCCCTAAGCTCAGATTTTTGCCCGCTTTTTTCGATTCCAAGTACTTTTGACGATGAAATGAATCCAAAAAGTAGAAGTGCATGATATGCATTTTGATTTGAACGCCCATTTTCTATTAAGCCCGAATAACTGTTACGCGTTGCTCAATTATGTATCCTTCCATGGTTCAAATTGAGCTAGTCTGAAATTCAGAAATATGGAAGGAAGTGCACAAAACACTTGATGCTTGGTAATGGTTCACATTCAACATTGGCCTTTAAGATTTACTCATCCTTTATTACCTGTTTTTATATTTCCATCAATTACGTTTGTCTTTACCAAGTCCTAAGGACTCAAATATCCTCGATCTCAAATATCTATCTGATCTCAAAAGTTTTTATATTTCGAAAGTGTTATTTTGAAAATGAAGCGTGTGGTTTAGCTGAAGAGTGCAGAATGGGTTATCTTATATTTATCAGCCTTATATATACTCAGATACGTATGTATCTAAGGATATGTATGATAAGGATAGCAAAGCATACCGATTTCCTGTTGTACTTTACAACAGAATATGATATAATTTATTGTATCAAGTTTGCGGATAATATACTGTACTTGTTTATTCATTTATTTTTCTCTGCTCCATATTACAATAATCAACGTGATTAGCAGAGCCATAGTTCTTCTGGCACTTATAGTCTTGTACAACTCCTTAAGTAAGTAAAGTCATTGTAAGACACGAATCATGGACTATTTGAAAGGCAGTTAGATTAATTAAAACAGCTTAGTTGGTCAGCTTTATAGATAATAAATACTAGACAGCACGTCGAAAAAAGCAGACTTGCCTTGGCATACTTTAAGGTTAACTTAAGAAAATCACCTCTGGTTAAAAAATACTTTTCTGTCTGCTAAAGCTAAAAACAGGACCTCAGAAGAACACAGATAAAAAGGAAACATTATAAGCTGCATTAATTGCATTTAACACATAAATTATTGTTCTATGTTTTGTTAAAGTATTTCCAGTGGAAACCGTTCTTTTGCAGTAAAATATATCGTCGTTATTGGTCTCTAAGGATTTGGTGTTGGTGGTGGTTGGCCACATTTATTTCCTTAATTTCTTTTTAATTTTACCAGTATCTTTTTTAGTTTCCTTTTTTTTTGTTTGGTTGTCAACAAGAGAGTTATTTAAAACATCATTAATCTTAAGAGAGGAATGGAATTCGTTCAGCAATACGCTGCTGTACTTTACACTGTATTCATTTGGTGGAAGATATTTTATGCGATTTTGCCATAGTAACGATTTCATTCAACTGAGTATAATAATAAACCTTTAATTTTCCTAAATAGACGGCCATTATTTGTAAAGCTCATGTTGCCAAACAATGAATCAGGACTTTTAATGCTCTTAGCTATTAAATTGCTTTATTAATTTTTCTTAACAAACTCCGCCTGCAAAGCTTTAAGCTTGACTACAGGAAAACATTCAGGACAAGGACAGGAATCGAACGCGCTACTTCCGGTTTAGAAGCCCGTGCCTTATTCATTCGCTCAAGTATGAAAAATATATCAAAAGGACTTATCAGAATCTATGTGAACCAATAGTGCCCGCTACTTCCGGTTTAGAAGCCCGTTTCTTATTCATTCGCTCAAGTATGAAAAATATATCAAAAGGACTTATCAGAATCTATGTGAACCAATAGTGCCATGAACAAATAATAAAGTTTTTACTGCTTCTGAAGAATCTTTTCAGAATTAAAGAAATATCCATTTACATTTTTTTTCTTAATACTTAGTACCATTTCGGGTACCCACTTCCCTAAAAAAAGGATGTCGGATAAATGTAAGCAAAAATTTCTTGAAAATAGTTCATAAAAAACCTAATTTTAGGAAAAATTTTACCTAGTTTTGGCAAACCTTATACAGATGCAATAGAAACTATTACAAGTAAGCAGTTCATAATTTTACAAACATTTTGCATCACATCTAAGAAAATATTTCTAGTATGTAAGGAAGTTTTTCCTAAAACTAAGACAATGTCTAGTAAGCTTAAAAACTATCCTTAAAGGATATCCTGCTCTGCGCCTGATTGCTTTTAAAATGCGGCATACTAACAGGCAGCAAACTCTTTCTAGATTGCAATCCACAAGTTATTTTCACTTTGCAGCATATTCCATTTTCTATAAAGATTTGTAGCCTCTGAAAGTAACTCTGAAGGGCGTTGGGTGTACATATAGAATGCTAGTCTGGCAAATTAATATTTTATGAATCGAAACTGAGATCAAAATATAAAGGGGGAAAATAGTTTGGAGGAAACTGATTTAAGATTTGATAAAAATAGAGAAACAAAGTAACTTTTCAGCAACTACTGAAATTCTATATATATGGAAAATAATGAAAAAATTTTTGCTGATTTTAACTTAGAAGGATTACAAAATATATTTTATGATAAATTATGGTAAAAGAAATTTGAAAAAAATTTAAAATATTACATAATAAATATTTATATTTAGTTCGCATTTTCAATAAAATTATTAAATTAATTTATTGATTGATGGAAAAAATTATTTTGTTGCACGGCGACAAATTTTATGATCTCAAATGACGTAGCTTTTGGCAAAGTTTAGTACAATATTTTTCGAGTGTTGCATTTTTTTTTTTTTTTTTGGCTTAGCTGGGTTCTCTAGTTGATATGATTTTAAGATTTCAATTTTTATCCACCGGTTACGAGTTAAATTCGCACCGAATGGACATTTTCTAAGGAAAAGCGTTTTGTTTGCAGCATAACAAATAAAGATTTCACTCCTTTAGAAACTGCTGTTGAGTTGTAAACACCTTTTTTCATACACTATTAATGTAATCCATTTCCTGATAGTTTCAAAATACGTTTGCATATTTCGCCTGATTTTCTGTATAAATCATATCCTTTCAGCGCCTTTATCACAACCAACACCATCACCAGAGCTCCCTACAAGTAAAATTTATTACGAAAGGTGTGCCCCACATAAACTCACACATAACCAGAAGTGAAAAACTTTAAACTTTCCAACTTTAAAACAACAGGAGTTAAAATTGCGTTTGTCCAACTTAAATGTATGCTAAGTAAAATGCATTTCTGTATGAAGTTGGTGTTGTACGGGAGAAAAAAAGAATTAAATTTTATTATAAAGACAACACACACGATTCAACTCAGCTAAGCACTACTTTTTGTCGTTAAAAATGTACGGAAATCTGTAAAAATGTACGGGAAACAGTGAATGTTTGCTCTGCCAGTTTTAAATGTGTGTGTGTTTGTTAATGCACTCTCTGTTGCGAGAATAAAATTTGTTTCACGTACGCACACATGCAAAATATTGTTTTTACTTTTGCAAGGACTGCAATGACATTTTGTTTTAATACTAGACCGTGTGTATATTCTGGATATATTCAGGTTGCCATTCTCCTACCTTGTACGTGGCCTGCTGGCCATGCACTTTTCCATCAAGTTTTTGATGGTACTTACTTAGTTGCTTCCTTGTACGAGTGTATTGGAATCTTATTGTAAGTTTTATTATTATTATTATTTTATATATAATTTTAATGAATAAAGCTGGTTATTTCTAAGTGAGAAGATAATAAAATGTAGAATCATTAATTAAAGATGTGAATAAATTCATTTGAAAAGTCATACTTAAGGACCCGTTTCACTATCCTACACAGGCACACGGTTTGACAGATTTGTCAGATTTGACATGTGTGTTGGAGAAATGAAATAGTGTGGCATAAAAATGAGTAATTTTGTAAGGCAATATCTTTTGCCTGCTAAGGGTCTCGTTTCACTATCCTACACAGCCACACGATTTGGCAGATTTGACAGATTTGACATGTGTGCTGAAGAAATGCAGTAATGTGGCTTAAAAATGTGCAATTTTGCTTGATGTTCATACAACGATAGTTTACGTGCGTTCAGAGTTGATTTTACTTTAAACAGCTGACCAAAGAATTATTGTTTTGTGAGGTAAAACAAGAAAAACCTGGAAAAATTATATTATTATCAAGGTTTTGTTTATATTTTAATATTTTTGTTTATGCACCAGATTAAATAAATAGAATTTTTGTTTATATGTTACAACCAGAAAACATCTGGTTTCATTAAATGGTAGTATGCTATTAGCAATGCCATCTTGATTTGATTTCTTAAAACAGGTGGCTATCACTTTCATGTGAATGAATTGTACGACTGTATGGTATGGTAAAACGTTCCGATAACCAATCTTAATTTGCAAAGTTTTCGGCCCAGATAGGAATCTAACCCCTGACCTCCGGCTTAGTAGGCTATTCATTATTCATACGCCTACGGAGACTTATAATGTAATTTCTATAACTGACATAAGAATGTGCGATTTTTGTTTTGTTTTCAAGCGATCAGAGTTGCTTTTACTTCCAGCAGCAGGAGAAAAAAATGGAAAAATCATAGTATTATTAAAGTTTTGCTTACAGTTTAATTTCTTATGACACTCAACCCTTTTCTGCCGGACTAGATATAATGAATTATATTTTGTTATATTTTACAACCAGAAAAGATTTGGTTTTGTATTACATTGAAATGATAGTGTGGCGCCAGGTATGGGATGGTATTACTATCACATTTTCATGTGAATGAATTATATATACCACTGAGTAGCATAGTGAAACTACTTGCCATTAATCTGTTAGCATTTAATAAATGCCGCCACTGGGGCGTATGAGCATCAAGGACTCTTTGCCTTTGCTTGTAGCTGATTTAGCGTGACGACTTTACTTGTATTCTTAAAAATGTAATATATTTAAATATTAATTTTGCAAAGAAGCGTGTTAATATATTAAAGTTCTGGCTGTTGCTACGTAAATGCCAGCTATGCTGCATGGTTACCCTTTTGTCTGTGTGACTGACTGCCAGCTTACAGGCTTTTGCATGGCTGGCTGTTGGGTGCTCTGGTTTTAGTTGTTCTCGCTGTTTGCTTCCACTATTTTATGTATAATGCTGTTTAGCACTGCATAAATTAAGAAGTTGCTTTCCACTGCGATGAGTACTTAAAATGCATTATTTACACAGCAATAAAGCGTAAAAATCAACCTACAGAATTTAATTGTAGCAAAAACCAAAACAAATAGTATATGAAAGTATGTGACCCATGTTATGAGAAAAATAAAATTACAATAATAGTGGAGAAGGAAAAATGAAATACAATTACGTTCAAAAAAAAAAACCCCCTCTTAAATATGAATAACAAAATAAACAAAAAAAAAAAAAAAAATTGAGAGAAAACTGAATTTTAAAAAATTAGAATTTAATATTGTTAGGAAGTTTCTAAATTGAGTTAAATTGAGTTAACTTTATTGAGGAACTGCAGTAGAGGGTTTGCAAATTAGCAAGTGTTCAGAACGGGAAAAGAAAAGTTGAATAATTTTATGATTTATTCAGCCAAAAAGCTCGTAAGTAATAAGCTTGTAAAGGCATTATAATTATTTGCAATGAGTCTGGTATCTTTAATTTTGAATTATTTACAAAATAGTGGTTTTTGGCGAACCCCTAAAGAGTTTGTATTCACAATGGTAATGCATTATTTTTAAGCGTAGAACATCACTTTACATAACCGTACATCTTTTTACGAGGGGAGGGAGAGAATCATTGTATACTTGGCTTGAAAATAAATAATATATAATTTGTTTTTGTACATGAGCCAGCTAACACTACAGAATATTAATTTGGGAAGTTGTGTGTAAATAAAATTGCTTATAAAGAGAATTGAAATAATTCCCATAAATAGGTTAAGGTGAATAAAATATTTTTTACAGATTTTAAGTTTTTTAAATTTTATATATTTATTTACATATTGTAAATATATTTCAAATAAATTTTTTTTTTCTCAAAAGTTAAATTTTATTCAAACTTGTCTTTATACTGCCGTTGGATCACAACAATGAAGGTTTACATTTAAATGATAGTGTGGGACCAGGTATGGGATGGTATCACTATTACATTTTCGTTTGAATGAATTATACCAATGAGTAGGATAGGCAACTCTTTTTTATGCCGCCGTTTTTTTTTTTCATGAAAATATATTTGATTTAAAAATGTGTATTCAATTTTACTTAAACAAAAAAAAAAAAAAAAAAAAGTCGATTGTACACTCGCCATAGCGAACGCCATTGACGATTGTACTTGGCCGAAGTATGATTCCATAATGCCGCCCCCACATAAACCACACAGTACAGTTATTTTTGTTGATGCATCACTCAATTCATTCTCATTTTCTCATATGCAACAATTCTGCCTGCTAATGATTCCACTGAGTGATTGTTTCATCGATCCTTTCTCATTCTCTCATATAATGCAATTCCGCCTGCTAATGATTTTACTAATGACTGGTTGAGCGATCCTTTACTTACGTAGAACACAAATTTTTGTATTTGAATTGTACTAAATACCTCGGAGTATACCCAATATTTTCTTAATTTATTACACGCAATTTCGCCGCTTCTTTAGAGCGAATGTGACGAGCCAACATATGTATGATGTCGCAGGGCCAAAACTCCCAGTTATTTGCAATTGCATAGTGTAGCATGAATTCCGATCTTATTCTCTGTATCTTCACAGAGATTTTAAAGAGCAAAGGTAGGTAGGCATTGCCAGCACTAAAGAAAATTTATGAAAATGAAACATGCCTCTGTGACATCACCCCATTCTTTCGAAATGTTTTATTTATAAATGAAAATTTTTTTAAATTCCGAATATTTTTAAAATTAATTCTTTATCCTTTTGAAAGATGGTTCTTGATGGATCAACTGGTGGAAATGCCTATATAACAATCTAGTAATTGTGCACTATTCGTGTACGCATATGTGAAGAAATAATTACTTTCTTTTATGATTGATGACGTCTCACCTAAAAATTAAAAATTTAAAACATCCTCCAGTATTCGGTGCTCAATGTATACCAGTTTTGCTTCCCCATCAGAGAGAGATTTTATATTTACAAAATTCTAAATTCGGTTGCTTTTGATAAAAGTAAGTCGGCAGTGTCTTTTATTTAGATACATACATACATACGTATGTAAGTAACGCAATTCACTTGCATTTACATTCACTTTTGTGTTATACCGAGTTGCGTTTTAATTACAAACGCAATTCAAAGGATTTAAAAGGAGTGAACAAAAAGTAGAATAGCAAGAACACTTGACAGCCATGCCTGCAGAAAACGGTATACTTTCTTTATGCACAAAGACTTGTTATTAAGCGAAATTTGCAGGAAAAAATGCAACGAAAATTATTCTTCAACGATTTAAATATTTTCGACTTTCATTCATTTACTTCTTTGCAGCATCTGCTTCTAAATAAAGCACTGTAGTCATGCAATTTATTTTTTAATTTATTTTTATTTCCTTTTGTAACTCAAGAACAAGTTACTTAATAGCCTTTTATTTCGCTTGTGCCCAGCAGACAAATGTTGCCATAGTCAAACTTAATTACATGCTGTCTTTTAAAAAAATTAAACAGCGATTTCATCATTTTATTTCCTTATTATTCCTCTAGAAGAGATTGTATGTACAATTTTACGTCTGGATGCAAAGAAAATGTAAACAGCTTTACTGCAGTAGAATTTCATTATAATTACAACGTAACTGAACATATTAAAGAAAACAAGTGGTTACTATAGAAATATCTAATTCAAAATTAAATAGCAAAGTAGACGGAGCCCTCGAGGATTTAGGAGCGTGATGAAATTAAATTGAAATATTTTAGAAGAGGCGTAAATATGTCCTCATATATAGTCGCTGTACTAAAAACGTACTGTAATCTCAAGTTTATGTACTTTTTTGAAAATTCTTTAGGCACACTACTTTGCCTACTTGCCTCTACGCTCTCAAGAAATTTCCCCTACCAAAGTGGCTAAAAATTTTAAATGCATAAAAATAAATCAGTATACCAAAACGATTGGTTGCCTCCGTAGCAAAATAACGAGTAATGCACAACCTACTAAGCCGGAGGTCACCGGTTCGATTCCTGCCTAGATCCTGGCTGTTTTCCTTAAGGTAAAACCGAAAGCTTTGCAGGTTAAGTCAAGGTAGTATTAAACGAGTCAAATATTTGACACAAAATGTTGCAAATGAAATAATGTAAATTTCACTTTAGGTCAAACTATATTTTCCGCTACATTCCACCAGTTCAAAAATTTGGCGAAAACTGTTTTGATCAAATATAGTCAAATAGAATTTATATCAAACATGTCAAAGTGTTTTTCACCATATATTACATGGAATCAAAGATTTGACTGTGTTTGATAGATAAATGTATTTGATCTTACAAATTTTTGTTTGACAGTCGTAAGAAACCTCTACGTGTGACCGAGTATGCGGGATTCAATTCCAGCTGGTGGTTTGACAAATTGCTGATATTTCAATTTTATTGCGGTACTGTGGATGAGATGCATTCCACAGTTATTCATTTACATTCAACTTTAAAGTGTCTTCATCTTCATCTTCATCAACCTTTGGCTTATTTCGTTTTGACTTCAAAACCGTAGTTGAAGTTTGCACGGTTTGCTGCTCCACAATTGCTTTTTCATCCACTATGTCGCCATTTTAACTCTATTTGAAGTAGTTAATACTTATTTATGAAGTTACAACTATAAATATAACAAAAACCTCACCTCAAAAAATCGCTGAAGTAGAATTAAATGCGAGAAACACTCTTCTTCTTCTTCTTCTTCTTCCTATATTGTGAAATGTTTGACATCTTCGACCATGTAAACAAAACTACATGAGCAAAGAATTTATTATATCAAACAATGACATTTTATTTGACAATCATCGTCATAACTATATTACACTAGTCAACTGTTTGATATAAAAAGAGTTTTGTCAAACATAGTCAAACATGTTTGATATGAAATATTCGGTCTAAAAGTTTTGCGATTTTTCGACGTAAGGTCAAATATTTAATCTGTTTAATGTCAAACATTTTCATTAAAATATATGTACTTAAAAGTACGCATTTGAGATGATCGTTTTGGCTTTTTAATGTATTTGGATAGAAAGCTTGCGAATATATCAAAGTTTATAAACCAGTTAGATAACTAAGATACCTGTTAATACCTGTTTCATATAATCGGTTATTTTTCTTAGCTACTGTAGTATAACGCGAGAGTCACCATTGGCAATATGAGTACAAGTGTCAGCTGATTAGGTAAAGTGTCAGCTGATTACATTTGCGGCATTGTGTGTTAAAAGGAATGAAATATTAATAAGAATACTTTAACACTTGACCCGCTTGCCTATAATTAAAGCAATACTATTTATTAATTCTCCATTGTTATGAAAAATATAAATATTAGAAACACTCAACAATTTAAGCAAACTATGAGTGACTTTAGAAAGTCACTCCATTCTATATGTATTTTACGATTCACAAATAAGGAAAACTAAATTGTATAGGAACAAGACTATAGCGTTTTTGTTTACACCACAAAACATAAAAAAATAAATCACAATACCTTTTTAGAAGACATGAATGTATTCATTACCAGGCAGTTGTGAAGGCACCATTTTTTAAAATGATTGTAGCTAATTTTAGATTCGCCTGGTAAATGAGAGCGGATTTGTAACTTAATTCGTTTTAGTATTTCATCCGAACATAAACTGACTTTACATTAGAGGAAATTTATTTTCATATTTCTTTTATTTCTGTTATGCCTTTTGCTAATTTCCTCCACTGTAGTGATGATAATGATTTCTGCAATGAGTTTCTCTAGCGATAATGTTTTCAAAAATCCCTACATGTAAGGAAATTTCCCTAATCAGTACCATGATTAAGCAAACTTAGCACGCCCACGCTATAGTAAAAGTAACCTAAAATCAGGAAAGGTCCACTTTTGGGAATTAAAACGAGATAAATATATAAGTATACTCGTATGTTGTTTTCGCCAGCTATAAAAGAGTTTTACTAGAGCCCTACGTGTTGGAAATGGTTGGAGATAAATAAAGATTATGCGAAAAGCTACGTAATCCAGTTCCAAAAGCGACTTTTGCTTTATATTTCTAAAAAGGGTTATACTTGAAAAGGGTTTCGGAGACTTTTAGCAACAGTATAAACAGTATATTTTCATAAGGTTATGACCGCTCGCTAAGCAGACAAGGGGGAAAACATTTTATATATATTTCCCAGTTTTAGCTGGCCATTTCTATTTCCTGGCAGTTCATGCAAATTTAAAGTCCCAACCATGATTTGAGTAAGTTTTGAAATAAAGCAATTATCTTTCCTTACTTAGAAGCTGGCGGTTAATCATGTGACTCACTGTAGTGAGATATGGATACCTTGTTCGAACTTTTTTTTCGCAATAATGCTCTTTTATATTAAAAAATAGCAAAGCTTTCGCCTCCAAATCTGTAATTTATTTACAATTTTGCCAAACGGTATAAACAAAAAATTATATCCTTCTGTTCTAAGCACGTGATAGTAAGTGATATGAAATGCAAACGAAATTAAAAAGTGTTGTGCCACAAAGACCTTCGCTGCGAAAAACCTTTTTTTTTTTAAATTCATCAATAATGTGGCGAAAAGGTTGAATGAAAGTAAAACATTTGCAGACGATACCGCCCGCTACTGTTTCCGAATGCAACAGTAATAATGCGGAAAAAAAATGTATGGAGTAACAAATTGGTATCATGACAGTGGCCACTTAATCAATATTACGTCATCCACCAACCACACAAATAAATTTTACATTTCACAACATATAGACTGTGAAAAAGTGTGTACGTGGAAAAGTATTCAACTTTGCAAACTTTTGGAATGCATGTTCAACAGTTAAAACATTACCACGCTGCATTTTGTTAGCAGTATTAAATAGAAAACACACACAAGGAATTAAAAACATGCCATGTCATTTAAACAATGGCGCTCGCAGCTTCACCTTCTGAATAATATGACAACAAAAAAAAAAAAAAAAAACAAGTATACGAAATTCTATGAGGAAAATCAAAATATTATACCCAACAACCAACAGAATCAAAACTACAATAGCGCAACGAAAACCAGCATGCCACAACGCAGAGAACAACAGCGCACCAAAATAACTTTATACATTGTCAGATTCGGTCGTATCTACAATTTCAGCAACCATTGTATCGTCATCAACAGCGACAACATCAGCAATAACGAAATTGCTATCAAGAACAACAATATCAACAAAAGTAACAACAAAGCATGTATAATTCGTTAGTACATCACTTTTATGCCGCGGATTTCCATTCGTACTACTGTACACACAAACAGTGGGGAAACAAAATAACCTCGATGAAACGGATTATTATATCAATATTGCACGAAATAAGCGCTCTATGCCATTTTGCTAGAAATGTGCTAGTTTTAAATGTAAAAACTATTCACAACGAAACACATACGTGCACTTTTAAATAAATAATGCTTGAAAGCAAAAAGCTTCATGCAGCCAAGAGCAAAAGAAAACGTGCCTGAGACAGATTTGAAGATAAATATTGGCGAATTGAAAATCGCAGAAACACCTTTCGCCGTAATTTCCGAAACTGTGATACAAAACATATGTATAGATTTAACTAAAACCCATTAATTTCTTTTTCATTCCAAGACCAGGGGGCTAATCCCCACATTCCCTTGATATTCTTACAACTGAAATATGTGATAAATAAAGAAATAAAACAGAATCTATTTTATATTTTCCACTACTTTTAAATATATTTTTTGGCACAAATGAAATATTTATCAACTTTTTCTTTGTGTATGCATATGGTTTTGTTTACAATTTAATCAGTGTTGTAAAGTGAATTTGTACAATCCTTTTCAACCTTGGAAGAAAAAGTCGATTCGTTAACATCATTCGAAAACTTCGTACTATCGAAATTTAACTCGATTCGAATACAATTTTGATCACGAATGAGAGATTTATCTCCCAGCACTCCATTTACAGATTCTACTTATACAATATATTGTCACGACATTATACGAAATGACTAGCGAAAGTATAGTTCGTTTTTGCAGGGCCTTTGATGTAGAACTGGTGATGTTATTTAGTAACATTTTTTTTTAATTGGTTTACTAAATCGGTCAGTGATCAGTGATCATGCTTTCACCACTTATACATTCCAACAGTATTCAACGCATGAGATCTTAAAGTTCTTGAGATTGCCAGACGTTGGGATCGAATTAGCTCAGCCTTCGGACAAATAGTAATAATTACTTACGTCTTACTAAGCTCCGCCTGACTGTACTGTAACAGGACCTTAGTTCTTTTTTTAGTTGAAGTACTATAAAAATTTGATAACAGAAATTCTTACTTTTCAAATTATTATAAAACTAGCGATTGTGAACCGTTCGGTTTTGAGTACTAACTTATACAGCGATATGGGTTTTTGGACACTTCATAGGAAATCTGTAGCATTTAAGTAGCACAACGTTACTTTACAGAAACCTTATTACCAAACGTAGTGCAACTCGCCGTCGTATGAACTAACAATAGAAGTACTCGTTTAGTGGATTGCAGTAGTGAAAGGGGAAATACGATGAAACATTTCTACCAATGCTTTGCTGCTTCAGGGATATTCTTATAAATGGCATGCTGTAGCTAAAGAGCTTCATCGTTCTGACCTATATACTAAAGAGTAACTTCTAACTATCTTTGAATCACATTCTCACACGCAACAGTTGTTGGATTTTGCGGAACATGTTTGATGCAAGGACGGTGTATCCTATCGAAAAATTGGAATCCTAACCTAATAATTTGGTTTTATTTATTTGGGTGTTAATAGCTTCTAATGATCTAATTATATCACCTACTTGTATTTCAAACGCAGGTCATCAGGGTTTGCTGTACATCTGACATGAAATGGCATGCAAAGAGATTACTCTATTTAAAAATCATTATTTTTGATAAGATCCCATCTCTGTCGATTTGAGAAATGAAATAAAATGGCATGCAAAGAGATTACTCTATTTAAAAATCATTATTTTTGATAAGATCCCATCTCTGCCGATTTGAGAAGTGAAATAAAATGGCATGCAAAGAGATTACACTATTTAAAAATCATTATTTTTGATAAGATCCCATCTCTGCCGATTTGAGAAGTGAAATGAAATTCCATGCAAAGAGAATACTCCATTCAAAAATCGTTATTTTTGATAAGATCCCATCTCTGCCGATTTGAGAAAAATTAACCATACTTTCCAAATAGTAAACTACTTGTGGAGCTTATCATTTTAATACATTAGAAAGAGCATAAGAAATCGAGAGATAATTCTCAAGGCAGCTAATAAAGCGCTAAAGTTGGCTAAAACTTCGGCGGGAGCCGTTCTGGTATACTATACGGGTTCCGGAAACATTTTCTGATAGCATCCTCTAAAGCCCTTTTTAAATACATATGACTGTTTGAGTAAAGTATAAAAGAGTGAGAAGAAGTAATATTTTGGCTACTGTGCCGGATATTAAAAGGAATTTTGCAAGTCCAGTTACACCATCACTTCGTTCAAAATATGGTCTATGAAATTAGAATTGTATTTGCTTGGGAAATGCAGTAATTAAGCACTTCCGTCATGCCATTGACAATTTTCTTAAGTAAACGTACCATTCAAATCAAAATATAAAAAAGTCGTTCTTCAGTTACCTAATCCATGCTATCAGTAGAATAAGCGAGTATAATAATGACTATAATATGGAAGAACTATGAAGATATTATAATTACACTATGTGCATATATACTATAGCAATACTATATAATGTATTGCGGTGTACTTCAAAAGAGTAAACTTCTGCTCAGCACATCTGAGATTCGTTCTTTTGCTTTTGGATGACTTCTAGAAACATCCTAGTATTTATACCACGTTTCCCAATAATGAATTTTTTAACAGTCCTTTAAAAACCATCTTCTTTAAATTCCAATTAAAAAGAATAGTTTGCAGGACATTCTCGATATGCTCAATTTTATATTCTCTTAAAGAAATACATGAATACAATTACTGAAATATCTATTTGTGTTAAATTTGCTGCTAAATCATGCAGTTAGCTGTGTATATAGATTATCTTTAAATAAATCAAATAAAGGCAACTGCACATATAGAAGAAGCAAAAAGCAAATAAAAAACCGATTTCATTAATTGTCCATTTATCACTTTAAATCAATATTACGAAGGCCTACAACATGACAACATTTCGTGTTTTATTTGGGTACGTCTACTACACACTGAGGGAATGTAATAATTTATCGGCACGATGAAGATGTAAATCCTCCTGTGACTTTGAGAGAACTCGGCCGAATGTAAATTAATGTAAGTTTTGTAGTTCTGCTTTTTTGGTTTGTTTTATGTATAAATAAATGTTTAAATAAGTAAACATATGTATGTTTGAATGTATGTATGTATGTATGTGTGTATGTATGCATGTAAATGCAAATGCACACTCAACCATAGAACAATCCCACATACTCTTACACATGGCGTGTTGAAGCTTATACCATTATGTGTACATTGTACGTAAGTGTATGTGTGTTTGTGTCTGTGGCATTCAGCTTGTTGCTATGTGTGCGGATAAACACATACATCTGTAGGTAGGTGTGCGTAAAAAAGGGTTAACTTTAACATGACGCCGGTGACATGTTTTAAGCATTAACATTTAAACCGTTTAAATAAAAATGATTTTGACATTTTGTTTTTGTATTTTTTTTTTTACTTACTTGTGTGCATGTATGTGCATGTTTTCATTTTCTTCTTATTTTCCTGGTCATTTAAACAATTTGCATTTAAATAACAATTAAGGTGAACAATTCGTGAAAATAGGAAATAAATATGTACCTACATACATACATATGTATGTTTAAACATATGAACGTATGTTCATATATGTATACATTGTAATACAATTTATTTAAAAATAATTTAAAAAATGCTGCAATTAATGAGAAATATTAATACAACATTTAAATGTCACTTATTTGTGCACACACATACATATGTAGGTACATACATAAATATATACATATGTATATATATTTTGATTTAAGTTACGAGTAACCTCATACATTAATGGTTATTTAAATGCTCACATTTTGTTTAATCGTATTTCTTTTTCTAGTGAAAAAAAAATTTTTCCTCGTTAAGAAGAGCATTTATAAAATACCTCGTAAGCCTTTAAAGGTGAACGTGGCAGTAACAAGGGCTCAATAATAAGCGTTTTTTTTTATATATAAAATTGCAATAAAATGAATAAAATAGTTAATTAAATATATAATTTGCAAGAAAAAAATTTCGACGCCTTAAATTTGGCATGAAATATCGGCAGTGTTGCAACATACGTTTGAAAACTCATTCTGTTTTGATTTCAGTGACTCATAGTCATACAGTCGATCGAACTGTGAAGGATACGGTGTTACAATCTTTGTGAAAATAAGAATTTAATAAAATGTAATTTAAAAATTATACAGTAATTTTCGAAATAATTGTTCTGCAAAAACTTAAAAAAAAGAAACATTTTTTTCAGAAATTATGGAAATTTTTGCTAAAGTGCACACATTTTTTAAATCTTAGTGATCGGATATAGTTCTTAACAGACCTTTTCCTTTTTATTTAGCGAAGACACTAGAATAATTGAAAGAAGTTAAGTGAAACAGAATAAGGAAAGATCATCTTGTGAGGATGCTGAAAGATATTGAGTTTTTTCTCCACAAAAAAGGATGCATAGAGGGAGAGAGAGATGGCAGTTTCTACAATATTGGATTTGGATCCACATAAGAAGGGAATTTGATTTAGCTTTGCCCGTCTGCCTGTCTCTCTCCTCTCCGTATTTTTGTTGCAGTGTAAATTAGACTTAATTTAAAAGCCCATCTGCTAAGGACTTTCTCAAAATTATCTAACCTGGAAATCACCCAAATCGTGTAATAAAAGAAAGAGGATAAAAAATTGTTTTACAAATTTATATGTATCCATGCAAAAAATAGACCCTGAATAATAAACCACGAATCCTGGGATTACGAGGCATAGCATTTGCCTTGCAGTTAAACTCGCTGTTAAGTGCCAAAGATATAAGTAAGAGCAGGATATGTAAGATTTATAGTTTACGTGTTTTACTACAGGTTTTATATGTCAAGATATTAAGATCGCAGTAGTTGGATGAAAGATGAAAGATGTTGGCAAGTGTAAAAAGCTATAACTAAAATTGTTTGTACCTGAAAGGAGAACTGCTTTAATAGATATAGAGAAAAGGGGCTTTTAACTTTTGTTAATAATATTTTAATAACTTTTTTATTTCTAGTAAAATTCATTTTTTATACCTATGCATATGCAGTTCTATATAAAATAAAGAAGTGAAATAGTGGAACAGAGGGATGTCATATATACATACCATATATACTTCAGCGTAAGTCAGAAAACACGTAAAAGAAGAATAAAAACTTATATGAACTTTTGGCAAAGACTACAGAAAGTTGGGCGCCACTTTATTTTTATCTAACAGATTAGAAAAAAAGGACTACCGTAAGGCCACTTTACGTTACGTTATGGAAGGTAGATAAGTGTCCTTATGGAAGGTTTTTGGCGTTCCAACGATCATTCATGCTCTCATCATTAGCGAGCAGTAGTCACCAAATAGCAGTCGCAGGGGAGAAATATTAATTCGATACCAGTACTTATTTTATTACAAAAGAATTATTCTACACGCCTCAAAGATAAACTTGACCAAATTTAATACTTTACGTAAATTACAGACGATTGTATATATTTCATACTTAAATCGCACTATAATTTTTATTCACATACAATTTTTTTAATAATTTTTCATTTAAAATTGCATTGAAATTGTTTGTTGCTTGGGACCAAATCGATAGGAATACAAGCATTTCAACGTAGTTGTCAGTTGGTAAAGTTGACGGTTTCCACGTGACTTATAACTTATAGCATTATGATTAAATGCCATGTAATTGCATTTGTATAAAAGTCTCCATCAGAAAAAGATTATGGTTTACTTAATCGTAACAAACGGCGCATAAACGTGATTTGCATGAATGCATGTATTTGAATTATTTTTGCTTACAATTACATATATACGAGTGCATATAAAGTATATAAATTATTAAAATTACATTACAAATATATATAAAATATGTAAATAGTCAGGTAATGACATGCATTTTCATGTCACGGAAAAGTTAAGTACGCGAAAATCTTTACTAGTGTTTCTGTCAGGTCATCGAATTGTAACGCGAAACTCAAAAATAAGAGAGTACTGAAAATTCTAATGTAAATTTTGCTACCCCGCTGCCTTTGAATCATTATTATGTCCTGGGAAATATTTCTTAAGCCTTCTATAGAGTTTATTTTTGTTGTTAATGTAGTAAAGCCTCAACTTATTGTGAGTTTCTGTTTCGTAGGAATTTATAGTTTGTTGTTGTTATTTTCATTGTAATTATTCTGGCTTTTAAAATGTATTAATATGGCATTGCCATATGGAAGTTATTTTGCACAGTTTTTTGTTGTTGTGCGTTTGTGTTTCTTACCAATACAGAGTTTGTTGTTGTTATTTTCCTTGTAATTATTCTGGCTTTTAAAATGTATTAATATGGCATTGCCAGATGTAAGTTATTTTGCAGAGGTTTGTTGCGTTGTTGTGTTCGCAACCACTACTTGTTGAATGTATCCGGCTGTATGTATACAAACAGCGGTGATCCCCTTGCAATCAGGAATCAGTGCAGAAATGCCAGCGTTGTGACAGTATTGAAAATCGCATCGTGCCGTAAAGTATATAATGTTGAATATAATGTTATTAAAATCTGCTTAACAAGTTTATTTTGTCTTATTATTATTTTATTAGAATCAATTAATCCCAAAGAGAATTAAAGTTTATGCAAACAGTATTACCGTAGCCATATTCAGAAATATTATTCAGGACATGATTATAAAAAAAAGAGTTTTAATGGCAATGTAGGGAATTAGTTAGGCTATATATATAGCAAATTTATGATAGAAAAAATTAAAATTATTTATCTAATTTCGGTACGATGTTAATAAATTAATAATTGTTTATTTTATATATTAAAAAATATATACAACAAACGATCTTACACTTAGAAATTTAATTAAAAAATGAAATGTTTTCTGCGTATCATTATTATTTGGAACACAACGCAGTTAAAAAGGCATGCAAATATCATTACCAATGCCAGTTTAATTCCGTTCTGCCCTGTAAAAAGTAATGTAGAGTTAATTCTATTGCAGATACATATCATGTTTGGATCGGTATCGGGGTACACTTAAATCCTTTTGATTTCAATTTTCCGAAGATCTTTCATTTGGTTGAAATAGGTGGATAATAATGATGAATAATTTTAATAGATTCAAATATTTATGCCAATGTGCAGTAGTTTTAAAATTTCTTCGGAATATTATAGTTTAAAATGAAAACTTTTTATTGTTTTTTATCTTTCAGACGTTTGCTACGACAAAGCTTCTAATGGCTCTCTAATTGAAGTAATTGCAATTTTATATTGTTCTCGAAGTAATAGAAAATTGATAAATTGGTCTTTATTTAGTATCCAAAGGAATGCTTTGTGGAGTGGTGCGTCTTTCTTATTATGATATTTTCTTGAAAGTTAGTTATTTTCATTTTTTCACTGATTAACTATTTCTAGTGTGTAATGAGAGACAAGATTACTATGCAACAATTTATTCCTAGGAAAATAAAAGCAACGATCTTTTTCTAATAAGAATAGAATATCAAATGCAGTTACAGGATAGTAGTGGTCAGTTCCAAGCAGAGAAAATCGTACAATATATTATTAAACAAAGGTTTTCATGCGTCTTTCCTGTTGGCAGCATCTGCTTCTGTCAAGAAGGAAAAGAAACCTTTTCTAATAGAGATTTTATAGAACTGAACTTTTAAGGGGGAAAAAGTAGCGCGCACATTTCAACTATGCATTTTTAAACTTCACGTGCCACTTCCATTTCTTCTCATCATTTACATCTCTCAACTTAATTTGGCAATCAGATAAGTGGCCCAGCTAATGATATGGTCAAACAAACTGAAAATGTATCGCTAGATATAAATTTCAAATAAACTAACTTATTTTTCACTTAGGTGCATCTTAAAGCATATGGCACTTGTAGTTGTATAGATATTATATATTTTCTGAAATATTTTAAACAATCAAACTTGCTTAATCCAGCTGCATTTTTTCAAGTTTGTTTCCTTTTTGAAGCAAATGTTGCATCCAATACTTTTTTGGTTGAGTGTGCACTTGTTTGTTTCAAAGTTCACAGTCGTGTGACATAAACTTGAAAAATAGCAGCAAGAACTGAAATTGGAACATGTTTAGTACAGATTTTCATTTTGTTTTTAACTATTTTGGTTCTCTTATTTTTAAGTTTATTTCCGTTAGCATGAATTTCTCCTCATGCATTTTCTTTCTTTCCTGCTAAAAATTGTGTTTCAAATTTGGTATTCCAAGCGAGTGAGCGCTTATCTATTGTTATTGTTACAATAATAATTTTTGTTGGTTCTTTGGCGTTGTTACGATACCCGTTCTAAACTTGTCAATTTGTAAAGTGGGGAGAAAAATTACAAGTCCTGTTGTTTAATAGCCGTATGTTTAGTAAAGTTATTTGTTGTAGATTAGCAGCAAGACACGTTTCAAGACTTTGAAGTGATATTTCTTGAAATTTAAGAAATTCACTATTGAATGCCAGCCGATTAGAAACCTTTTAATTATGATTTTTCTTAAAAATAATTAATATTTAGCGATTCATTAACTATTAACGATGAGTAAAAGGCCAGATTTGGCGACAGTTTTATTCGGTTGCAGTAACGATTTTGTAAATCAGTAACTTTTTGTTATTAAAGTCGTTATAAATATTGAAATGTGGCATCACTATGCCAAAGTCAGAAGGAATATCAAGCAAAAATGAAAAATATAAATATTTAAATTAATTTTGAAAGACTTTTTAACAAATTTCTTTTATATATATTTTTTTATATATATATATTTTTTTTATATATTTTCTTTTATTTTTTTTATTTTTTATATATTTATATATTTTTTATATATATACATATATATATATATATATTTTTTTTTTTGTATATTTTGGAGGGTTATAAGAAGGAAACTTGATTGCCTTTTGTCCGACTGTCCGTTTTGTCTTTCTTGGAGAATTTGTTGCGGAGAAAAAATTACTTAAATTTGGTCAAAACCACAAATTTAATAACAAACTACTTTTAAATTTTTATCTGATTTTCCAGATTCAAAAATCAGCAAAATAGGGGAATAATTTTCCTTTGAGTCATAAGATTAATAATCCTTTATTTGAAAATATGCTTCTGTAATATGAAAGAGGTTTTTAAATACTATTTTTAATTTAATAAAGAATATGATTTTATTACTTACAACTGAAAGTAAAAAGCGTTCAATTATCTCTTCCTTAGGCATTAATTATATTTTTTTCCAAAATAATTTAAGATAAATAGCGAAGCCTCGTATTTATCTACTACGATGTTTTTATTTTTTTTTTACATATTTTTTTCGGCCTTTCCGCAGGATAACACCCAGGATCTAGGCACGAATCGAACCAGTGACCTCCTTTTTTAGTATGCTGTGCATTATTCCTACGCTTACATTTAAAAAATAATCTTTACACAATACAATGTAAACACTCCCTTTCGTTGAAAATAACAACGTAAGAATTATTAGAAAGAAAACAACAACAACTGATTGCTTACGTCAGTGCATATTGTAAAAAATTTTACTAAAGAGAATATCTGATAAACTTCGCTGCATTGATTTCGACAATACGATTGTCGTAAAACAAGTTAGCGAATCGCACTAGTGGTCATCAATCATTTACTCGTAATTTAAAAACAATAGTTTTATGAATTGTTATGAAATTGCTCAACACACCATACAATAATCAAAATGCAATACAACTTGCGAATCAGCTCATATACTCGTAAACACTAGATTGCAACATTTTCTTAACTTTGCTGGTAATAATGTTTGTAAAATGTGAATCCACAAGCAGTTGTTAACAATGCTTGAGAAACTATTATTTTATACAACTGTTTCTAAAGTACGCTTATAAACGGCATACGTTTATACAAGAACACTTAACAGCGCATAATGGTACATGGCGGCACCGCTGGTTTTTTTACAAATTTGTTACAAGTGTTTTGCGTGCACATTTAGTTTTAAATTTCGAAGTGAGTGAGCGTGTAATATTGTATATTAAATTTAATAGTAATTGGTATACATATTAATACAACAATTTAAATACCTAAACGAATGTAGGGTAACTGTTAGAAGGTAAATAACTGAAGAAGTTTTAGATAATAAAAAAAAAAAACGAAAAGCAAATGGTTTTCAGAAGAAAAAAGTTTTAAATTAAACAAAAAAAAAATACTCCTTGAACTTAAGCTCTTAATGGAAGCACTCGTAGTTACATCAGTGGGCCTTAAGGTCTGGTCACATGGAATACTTTATGCGTATACGTATAGTTTATACTCACTCAAGTGCCAACTAAGTTAAACTACAAATCAGCCTCTTTAGGGTCAATATGACCCCATTGACCCCAAGAAGAAAAATTACATAACTTTTAAACTTTTTTTACGTTAAGTACTTTGACAAGTGTCATTTGTCAATTTTATAAGATTTTTTTAGTGATTCTACTCGGCTCATGATTTTATTTGTGAAAACAGCTGATTTAATAAACCAAAAGGCTTTGTACGATTTGTTTCATTTGTCAAGTGTGGTGGAAAAATTAAATAATGTGGCAGAAAAGTGTGCGATTTTTATGACAAGCAAAGTTTATGAAAATATTCATAAAATGATAGTTTTCGTGATATCAGAGTTGCTTTTACTCTAAGCAAGATTAATTTACTGGCACAACCTTTTCCATCACTACCTTTATGTCAGGAGTATGTCAGCTGAGTGACTCCAAACTATACGTATGAAGTATTCTATGTAACCGTCGGTTCTTACAGTTCTCTGAAAACATATAAGAATTTTAATATGTAATAAACAAGTGAACTCGAATGAATTAATGTAAATAATTAATATTTTGCTTTTCACTGTTAAAACTCATATATTATATATTGTATATTATATATTATATATATATTATATATTATATAATTTATTATATATTATATATTATATATTATATATTATATATTATATATTATATATTATATATTATATATTATATATTATATATTATATATTATATATTATATATTATATATTATATATTATATATTATATATTATATATTATATATTATATATTATATATTATATATTATATATTATATATAATATATTATATTTTATGTATTATATATTCAATATTATATATTATATATTATATATTATATATTATATATTATATATTTTATATTATATATTATATATTATATTTTATATTTTATATTTTATATTTTATATTTTATATATTATATATTATATATTATATATTTTATATTATATAATATATATTATATATTATATATATATTATATATTATATATATATTATATATTATATATTATATATTATATATTATATATTATATATTATATATTATATATTATATATTATATATTATATATTTTATATTATATATTATATATTATATATTATATAATGTATATATATAAATATAGAATATTATATATTATTATTATAAAAATATGTAAAAATGTTTATAAAAGTATTGCGACATATGAGATGTTGTATACTATATTATATGAGATTTTACAGTACAATATTATTTTCTAAGCTTGCCATTAGAGTAAGCAAGCACATGTGATGTCTACAAGAGGGTTGCGTATTAGTCTTTCTACACTTGTTGCAACCGATTCTCATTTAGTTAATGTAAATTTCTTGAGTGTTTTTTTTTTGCTTGGGATGCTGTTTGCAAGAAAACTGATACACGATTTCAAAACTGTATTAATATTTTCAGTTTTGGAATTATGAGATTTAAAAGGTATTTGTATACAACAACTTCATCTAAGTAGAATCTGTTAATAATAGCATAAACAACAACAACAAAGTGTTGTATTTTCCAATACGACAACAAAAGAGTTTGTTGCCTTAAAAGCTTTCAAAAAAAATTGTGAAATATTTTAAATGAAACTACTTAATTTTTAATTAAGTAAAACCTATATATTTGTTAACGTGTATTTTTTGAAATTTAATCGTGTATTTAATCGTGTATTTAATCGTGTATCTAACCGTTTATTTCATTGTTTATTTTATTTCAAAATCATTTAAAAAAAATAAAACCATTTTTATCCTCAAAGGCAATTGGATCATAATAGAATATAAAGTATATTTATAAAGAATTCATAAGTTATTAAACCAAAAATTATTTTATTTTTAAAAAATATGTGTAATAACTTTTGTTAGCAGATTAGCATGTTCAGGAATGTGCTAGTTCACTTCGCATTTGCCAAATATTTATAAGTAAATGGAATATCCTGTACTAAATTTTTTAACGAATTATTTAATTTTTTTTTTTGTGAAAATTATTACAACTTTTGTACACATTTTAAAAAGTTTTTTTTTTGGTTTCTTTTCCGCTTCACAATACTTTTGCAATACGAAATGCGTCAGTTGCAGTTGGTGATTGTTTTCGTTTTAGAAAATAAAAGCGAAACATAAAAATTTCTTAAAAATGTTAATGAAAGTAAAAAACTAAATAGAAACCATTGAATACCACAATTGCGTCATGTTGCTTGGCATCGTGTGGCAGAATTTCTATAGAGCTTTTGTTTCGAAGCGATCGCAAGAATAAAAGTAGAACAACTAAAAATATTTTATTATTGTTTTAGTTAACGTACGTATGTCCTTTGTATAACTAGTCATCTACACATGAGTTCTGTTGTTGCATTTATTATATCGTGTGTTGCAAGGAAGTAGTCTGAAAATTAATAATAAACTGAAATTGCATCTGGCATAGCCCAACTCCTTTGCTCAAACTCCTTTTCACTTAAAATTAGAAAATTGTAAATCTTCTAAATTTTTAGAACAGTCTCTTCGAAAAGGCTCCAAACACAAACAAACTTATCACAATTCGATTTGAAAATATTTAAATGTGATGCTAATGATGTAAATATTTGGATCGGAACTTCCGGTTTCTCATAACTCTATATCGCGGCTCACAGCTAAAGTAACAACCACAAAGTGTTGTATTCGCCAATATGAGAGGAATTGAACTACTTAATGTTTGATTGTATAAAGAATTTGTTTTATCGCGTTTTATTTTAGCGGAATTAAATAAAACGATGTGGATAAAAAGAACAGTTCAATAAGCAGAATATTCTGCCCAGATTTTACTGTACTTTCCTACTCCTATATATATATTTTATTTCCTACACATATTTTACTTTATTAAGTTGTATTATTTTATTTTACATTCTACTCGCTCGGCAAGTCACTAAAGTTTCTGGCCCCAAAAAAACAGGAACATTAAAGGAAGTAACAAATTACTCGTTTTTATATTGTCTTATAAGATTAAGACCGATTTCGAAAATAAAGTATATCTACTATGCAGCAAATTATAAATAAATATATTACATTATATTATATTATATTATATATTATATTATATTATATTATATTATCTTATATTATCTTATATTATATTATATTATATTATATTATATTATATTATATTATATTATATTATATATTATATTATATTATCTTATATTATCTTATATTATATTATATTATATTATATTATATTATATTATATTATATTATATTATATTATATTATATTATATTATATTATATTATATTATATTATATTATATTATATTATATTATATTATATTATATTATATTATATTATATTATATTATATTATATTATATTATATGATATTATATTATATTATATTATATTATATTATATTATATTATATTATATTATATTATATTATATTATATTATATTATATTATATTATATTATATTATATTATATTATATTATATTATATTATATTATATTATATTATATTATATTATATTATCTTATATTATCTTATATTATATTATATTATATTATA